>OU342742.1:45243772-47643772 GCA_910589775.1 Avena eriantha
ACGTTTCAAGATCACCGGGCAGGACGTGCAGAGGATCCAAAGGAACCTCGGTGGATCATAGCGGGGAAAAGAATACCTCTGGTTGGATCGACTTTAGCATATGTTCGACCGTACTACTCGTTGCAGAGTGTTAATTCGCAGATATCCTATGGCTGCCAGAGTGCCAATTCACAGAAATGTGCAGACTGCAGAGTATACTTACACCACTTGTAAATAATAAAAATAAAAACGGAGCAGCAAAGTTCGGCCGCAATTAACATTCCGCCAAACGACAGCCCTCTCTGGAGTGGAAAAATTACAGGATCCAAAAAAAACTTGGGTGATTATCAAACAAATGAATGATACTCCGTATTTGTATCTCTCAAAAAATGAATAATATCTGTACAATACAACAGCGCTACAGAAAACTGGGCCTAATTTCAAGGGCCCAACTGTAGCCCTTTCTTGTTTTGAAATATTACAGGCTCGGTCACAGGCCCGTGTGACAAAAATATAAAATTACAAGTATACCTCAATGAAAAAAATCCAACCAAAAATAGAAAAGACCTTATAGTGTGGATTATTGAAACAAGATTATACCTACCTATACCATTGTACAACCCATAATTAAACTTTACTATTGAAGGGAGTTGGTGGCAAGTGTAACACATCCCCTTGCGCAAGCTGACGCCACATAAACAGTGGCGGACGGGCAGAAATGAATTGGAGGATGGGCACAATCTATTTTTTTTTTGCGCTGATCCATGTGAAATAAAAAATCTGCCTAAAAAGTAATGCAAATAGCACAATGGAATCTCATAATATTATAGTTGTATAATATGTTCCAATTCAGGTCAAATTTTATTTTCATTTTCAAGTTACGGTACACCATTTCCGCAAAAAAAAAAGTTACGGTACACCAGTGACAAGTAAACAGTAAAAATAATAAACAATTAGAAAATTGATGCTTTTTATCTACTAGAACCTATGTAAGTAGAGCTTATCTCTTGCTAGATTGTTTTTGCAATAACCCATATGGGACACGAAATATGTCTAAAAGGTGGATTACAAAGTTTATATACTCCTTCTGGTCCATTTTAATGGACTCTGATCTGTTTAGATATGAATATATCTAGCAATAAAATATATCAAGATACCCATATCTAGACAAATATGAATCCATTAGTTTCGATAGGAGAATAGTACACATGCCGACTGTCTAAAAGGTGATATTTGCTAGAATACACCGACGT
This sequence comes from Avena eriantha, assembly GCA_910589775.1. Classification (NCBI taxonomy): domain Eukaryota; kingdom Viridiplantae; phylum Streptophyta; class Magnoliopsida; order Poales; family Poaceae; genus Avena; species Avena eriantha. Next base: position 45,245,005 of record OU342742.1, read on the forward strand.
TAGTAAAGGGTGTATGGTTTGTACGTTTAGTGCAAACTACTGGCCTAACTTGAATCCCTCCCACCCCCACGTATTATTTTTAGAAAAATGATCCTAATCTTCCCGAGATCCCGCGACTTCCACCATCCGGGTCCCCGCGTGCGTGCACGTTTGCATCTGTGGTTGGCCTCTTGGAACCTCATCTCCTCCACGACTCCGGTGAGTCTCTCGAAAAATGTCCCCGACAAGATATGTCTTTTAATTTTGTCCCATGGGTGAACTTTTTTGCTACATGCAAAAGCGGAACATTTTGTAGAAAAAGCGGGATTTTGACAAAAAAATAAGACAAGTGTCAGCAGGAGAACCAGGACGATAGCAGCGCGCCATCAACCCGAGGATACTTAATGTTGTCCCTATTCTTATGCAATCAACTATTCTTATGGCTGCACCCGCAAAAAAGAACTATTCTTACGGCTAAAAATTGAATACTCCCAACTGGTATGCGATGTGAACATCAGATTTGTTTTTTAGATGATGAACATTAGATTAGTGTGGTGGTCTGTTATTCTCTAGAACTCTGGTGGGCCACCCGCCCCCACCCCTGCGTACGCCCATGCACATAAGTCATAACACCAACTTGAACTCCAATAATCCAAACATCAACGCTATTTGTGGCATTTTGTTGCTGCATCTGCTTCTCCTCCTCGCTGCCCTTCATGTTCGCTCCTGAAGGCACCAACAAGTCTAGTCTGAGCGCGGGGCACGTGGGAGTGCGGGTCATGTTCGCCACGCCCAGGACACCAAGTACCAGGGTATACGCAAGCCTCGATGGTGAACATTTTTTATGCCTCTTGACTCGAGCCACATACCTCGATACCATACCGCGACACCTTCTGCATTGAGAAGCCTCTAGGAGAAGCGACTAACTACGCTACGAAGGTGCATGGAGGTCAACTTCTTAGGTGTCACAAGCTGTGGTTGGATTGTTTGGCTGCCTCCAATGTCTCATTGAGTCCTAAAACCCTACATCTAAAAAATGTGAAGTATTCTATCGATACTCGAGCCTTCCCCTTCTTTTTTGAAAGAAGTATACAAGTCTTTATATAGTGTCACATGTAATATAGTCATGCTCATGCACTTTGTCACTTCGTAGTTTTTCATCGCACATTTTGTCTATATGAAGGGGGATGCAAATGCATAACAAAACGATGATTTATTGTCCTCGTTCAGGTTGTATTCATCTTTACTAGCTGAGAGGAGTTAGTTATAGTTGATGGTTAGTGTCCATACCTCACTCATGATAGGTTGTGAATATTATATAATTATTTTTCTTCTCAACGCGTGTATACAAAGGAAAATCGTGTGCATGCTAATAAACGTCAGCTATAGCTCCATGTTACTATCTCATGTATACAAAGCAAAACCGTATGTATGTCAACTAGTGTCAATTTTTTTTAACTTGTAATTACTGTCCCACGTGTAAAATGAAAGCCATGCAGGTATAGACGTGCTAGTTCCTTCGGAATACTTACACACATACGTATCAATTGAGTAATAGAGAGAGAATCGAAGCTAATTAAATAATGTAAACAAAATATTTTATACAACCAAACAAATTAATATTGGCAGATCGTTCATTTAGCATTTTTTCCATATTTGAATGATTTTATGTAAACATAATGCATGCTTATTTTTGTAGCTGATTTCTAAGGAAAAACAGTTCATTTTGTTGTGATGCCGTCGAACATCACACAAACACAGTGTCCTCCACATAGGCATCCAGCAAGTAGATTTTTTTTTTTGAAAAACACAGTACGCATATGTACAAATATGTACATACACTCGTCCATATGAACGTGCGTGCACACACCATTTCCTGTGAGCACCTTCGAGAGACTGAGCCGACGGGTCTTGATATTGACGAAGTCATCACAGGCGTTCGCTATCGAAGGGAACGTCGTCTCCCATTGAAAGAAAATTCTGCCTTTATGAGCAAAGCGTCAAACCTAGGGTTTGACCCTAGTGGAGTAAGGGTACCACTACTCTCCTAACCATCCAACCACGGGTTGCTTCTCTCAAGAAGTAGATCTTCGTACACAATTATATAGAAAAAGATTTAGTTAACATGAGGGATTGGCTGACTCTCGTGCCCCAGCTCGGTTGCTTGACATGTGTCCCCGCGTGTGCCACAAAAACTGCGGGGTTCCTCCTTATTCCTTCCTCTCGTTTCTTTCACAAAATTTCCCAACTCTATTAATGTCACGCGTCCCCTCTGAATGAGAGAGAGAGGAGGCCACCAAATTTGCCACTGCCGCACAAGCGCCATCCCTAGCCTCACCTCTCCCCGCTAGCGGGAGCACACATGAGCTGCAAGGACTGCGACACCGCTGCTGATGGTGGGGGCACCATCGTGATATGAGGAGCTCACACTGCACGCAAAACACCTTCCGCCGTCCCGGCAACGCCGCATCGTAGCTACCTTCTACCATCGCCGGAGAGATGGGCGACCAAAATTCATGCAAGGACAGGCCACGTTGCTGTTAGGAGGTTGCCGATGGTCCTACAAGCCGTCGGTGGCGTTGCAGCAAGCCCGAGAGTCGGATTCTACGTACTACTATTCTATGGATTGCATCGTAAGAAGAATGTTCCTGCTACAACTTCTACGTGAATTTGCTGCATATAAAGAAATTCTCTGCTACAACCGCGTTGTGAATTTGCTGCCTAGGAAGAAATTTTCCGTTTTAGCTGTTTTGCATTATACGGAAAAATTGCTACAATAGCACAACTTTTTGATATGAGGTCTCCGGCAAGATCTCGTCGGACTCTTTTGACCATTGTTGTGGAACCATTTTTGCTACAATGAATGGAATGCGGAAGGGGTTATTGCTACTACAGTGAACCAAAGCACAGTTAGAGGCCAGCAATGACACATGTCGATGGCAGAGAAATATCCCCAGGGACGCCCCATCAAGCGCAGCTATATTATCCCGTGGCGAGTCAGGGTTATTGAACTAGCTAGCAATATGCGGTGACACACCAACCGTGTCATAGTGATGTGCTCGAGGACACGTCAACATTTCAGGACTTGTGGACGTACGGCATGAAAGAAAGTCTCCGCCTGTTTTCCCCCTATATATACGCGCATGGTGTTGGAAAACAAGGGAATCTACCTACCGGGATAAGTTTACAAGGTTGCGGCCGGCCGGCCGGCACCTCGGAAGAACACCAACGGTGGAGCACGACGAGGCGTTCGCACGCAGTAGAAAAGTTGGCCTATCGATCGCCTTTGTCCAGAAAGGGATCGATGTTTCCCGGCCACCTTTCTACTCTCCTTCCGGGGGCGGGGGACACCGCCAGAAAGCGGCAAAAAATGTCGAGGAATCAACACGACGCCGTGGACAAACTCGGGCGCGCGCGGGGTAGCAGCTCAATCGTGCGTCGTCGTGGCCTTCGTCTTCTTCGCGTACGCGATCCTCCCGTTGACACGCTAGCTAGCCAGCTCCTCCCGTTTTTCTCCTTGTCGATCTCGATCTCTCCGTTTTAATTTTCGTGGCTGCAGTTGAGCGAGCCATGTCGACCGACCGTCGCGCACTGGCAGGTCGTTGCGTACGTCTACCTCGTGACGACGTGGTCGAGTTGATCGTGGTAGTTGGTGGCTAGTAGAGACGAAAAATATATGCCAAGTCTCCAAAGAAGTTGAACTCCTGAACGAACGAATAATTCCCCAATCCCGTCCATCAGAAAGCAGAGCGTCTCCCCCTTAGTTTACCCTGCCTCGAATTCCAATTCTGTCTTTTGGGGAGCATCAGACAAAAAGCCAGACGCTTGTTCGCACCAGGGAGGCGCAAACAAGACGCCGAGACTCGAGAGACAGACAGACTTCACTGCCACCGCGGTTTATAATTTACGACCGACGTACGTGGCTGTCGCCTGACGGTACAAATTAATAATGTACGAGCCGTCAAAAAGGCAGTGTAAACGTGACCTCGGCTCATCCGTCGCAGACGAAACCAACCCAAATCAAATCTTAAGAAAGAATGGTCAATCCTTGAAGTTTTTTTTTTTGAGACACAATCCTTGAAGTTTCGTGACCGGTTCGACTTCGATGTATGCATGCGAGGTCAAGAGCCCGCGAGACCTATCTATCTCGGTTTGGTTCCATGTCATTTACCTGACACCTACGATGTCTGAAACCAATCCGCTGTAAAATCTGATGAGGCTGTCTGCAGTGTGTAGCAGCAAGCAACAAGTTAACCTGAATAAGTACGTTGAACGGTTGCACGACCCGATCGACGCCAAATGAGGAAGCGCGATCTGCACACGATTTACGTGGACACACGCACGCACGAGATGAAGACCAGGAACACGCACGCAGGTACAGTTCATGTGGCTGAACTTAGAGCAAGTACAATAAATCCTAGTCAGCTGGCTATAAGGATTAAATACTATTTCCTTGCCTAGTTGGAAGAGAGAGAAGAGGAGAGAGAAAAAGAGTGAGCTCTTATGCAAGAGCCCAGCTCTAGCACGTGCTCTTAGACACTTTGAGAGAGTGAAAGGTGAGCCATATATTGCTAAAGTAGTATATTTTTATAGCTTATTATTGTACATGCTAGCTCTAAGTTGGTTATAGATGACATGACACTTGGTTATAACCAGCAGCTGGCTATACTATTGTCCTTGCTCTTAGTCGTGAACCCAAATCATATGACCCCAAATTTGAACAATCGGGACGCACACTTTCAAGTAGTAGTATTTTTCCTTGTCCAAGTACAGATGCAACTTTTGACGCCAACGCAGGCAAGCAGCAGCCACAGCCGCAAATCAGGGTCCAATCCAGGGACAAACCAGCCTATGGAGCCCGTCGTTTTCGGTTGTTCTAGGTAAGGGCCGATTCGTCAAGGGTTCACCTTCCTGTAACTCCACAGTCCCGTCTTGAATTTGTTTTTCCTGTCATGATGATCAGATACGATGTCTGTAGGTACGTCCAGAGATTTCGGATACATAATCTGATTGGTCCATATGAGGTGCTCAATTCCCCGCCACCTAATCCCTGAGGTGGACGTCTTGTGTACACTGATGAGGTCGCCTGATAGAGATAGATAGGTACTATAGCAAACAGTGGTTAAACTAAGTGGCTATCTCTGGACCGTAACTTTTGATAGGGCTCAACTTGAATACTCCCTCCGTCTTAAAATAGATGTCGCATATCTGTCGAAATTTGGATGAATCTAGTCACTATCTAGTATATTGATTCACTCAAATTTTGATAAACTTGCGACATCTATTTTGAGATAGAGGGGTATGGCTACTACTGAATTCTACGCGGAATTCTAAAGGCGGTGGTAGTTAGTTTAGCCTATATATTTTTTTTCCTGTTGACACGCTTAGGTTCGTACAGACCCATTTCAACATAAATTTTCTAATTTGGGGGAAAGGAACCTACTTATTTCTTTGCTGGTTGTTGACCACCTAATACACGCATGAAATCATCGTCATTTGATCAGATTACATTGTGTACAATTCAAATAGGACAAATTAAACCCTGCAATATTAGAATTGCTTTTTGCATCCTGCGATGGGAAGGTCTAGAATCACACCTTTCTTTCTTTCTTTTTCCTAGAAAAGAAGAGGAAAAAAATGTCATGTTCTTGACCGAACTGAATGTGTCTAGAGCTGAAGCTAGGGATATATTCAGTGGACAAATGGAAATAAGGCTATTTTAGTCGGCAACTCGGCATAATTATGTATGCATCAGCACTTTTCAAACTGTCAGTCAAGCTGGTCATGTCCGAATCTAAAGTAATTCATAAGGAGTATTACTTTGCTGTGGCTGCAACTTGCAACCTATCTTTTTTTTTGAACAATAAAAGGGTCAGAAAACCCAAGAAGCTGCAAATTAAAACGTGACAGGTACAAGATATGGGTGGCCCCTAGCAGAAAACACCCTAGCAAAGCTAGAAAAGACAAAAAGGCGCCTCCGCATTACAAAAAGCATCTCGGAACAAAAGAAGAAAACACAATCAGGTCCCTGAGTGCCTCCACCACACAACTCGGGCGACCTCCAGCCGACCGGCGAGGTCGAGGTCTCTTGCTCGTTACGCCTACCAAACCGGAGAGGAAGCAGGCCACCAGCCATCTTGGCAACGACGGGGACGAACCACTTGCCCTTGTCAAGACGTCGAGCTCTGGCAGCAAGCTTCGAACAGGGGCCTCCGATGGAGGTAGCATCCCACGGCCGCCCTTCGGCCAGAAAGAGGCAGAGGTCCAGCAGAATTACTGCCCACAGACCACTGCGAAGAACCGCTAGCGGACGCAGCTTCAACGCGCTTCAGAATCATCGGCGCCCTCCACCCAATCATCTTGCCATTCCTCGCCACCACGGCCGGCCAACGGATAGATGATGAAGCCGTAGTTGACGATGAAGAAGAAGCCCAACGGAGCTTTATGAACGAGCCTCCAGCACCGCCCCTCCCCACATAGCCTTCATCCGACATGCGAGAGGGATAGAGAAGAGACCTCCCGCGCAACGGAGTAACTCGAGGTGGTGATGCCCATCCATCGAAAGCCGAGCGCGGTCTCACTCCCCCGCCACCACGGCCGGCCAGAGGAAGACACCCAACTTGGCATCAGAGAAGAGCCACCGCGACCAAAGCAACTTTATTGTAGGAGGCCAAGAGCTCCATCACCGTCGCCAATCCACCAAGGATAGGCAAATCGCCGACAAGGAGATCGAGGAAACGCCAGATCTGGCTGCAGCAAACGTCGGCGCCGCCCTCCTCTACGGGCATAGAGCCCACCACTAGCACAGGGCCACAACAACTAACTAACCTAACTACCCCGGACCCCCCCCCCTCGCCTCACCCCACCGGCATCGCCGGCGGAGAGAGCTCCGGGAGGGCCCGACAACCTAGACGAAGAGGACAAGGAGACGCGGAGACAGGAGAGGACGAGAGGCTTCCAGAGAAAGGGGTGGCCGGGTGGGGGATGGTTACTTGCAACCTATCTTGAATCACTTATCTTCGACTGAACGGGTAAACTGCACACTGCCACGGGCCCAATCTAGTAACTATTTCAGGGAGGCGACTGTCAAGCTTGTCTATCCTGATCTAGACGTTCTCGTCGCTTCTTCTCCGATTCCCGTCCATTTCTTCTCGCTCTCATCGGGCGTGTGTAGATAAGATAATGTAGGAGTGCCCCGAAAACGTTCTAGATGCTGAAAGACGCAGTGTCAATCTCCTGACGCCCACGGTTGTACTCATCTGCAGAATCCAAGGCGCAGATGATTGATTCATAGCGACGTCGAAGTCGCAGCTACTGTCATGGCAGGAAGAGCTACGCGTGGATGGATTGGGATATACAGCCACTCGGATCCAAGGTCTGGAGCTGGCACCGTTGGAAATTTGAGATGCTGAACTAATTGGAGGCTTGTACTCCTACCTGTCTGTTCCATGCATCACTGCTGAAAAATGGCACAGAATCTAAGCTGCCCCTTTTGTCCTCTGTCTGTTTCCGAAAATCGTCATGTCTCAAGAATACCGTAGCTGATTCTATCTGATATACCTTAGCCATCGCCAGCGGTCCCGACCCTTTTGGAACACAAAATGTGTCCATTTTACATCCATTTGGTCGGTATGTGGACAGGAAAATAGCCACTGTCCGTTCAGGTCAGAGGGTGTTCCCAGCGGTCCCGACCAATTTTTTTTTCACAATATTTCGTTTCAAACAAACTTATTTTACTTAGAGAGAATATAAAAAATGCTAAAAATAAAAAACCCTAACTTCAGCTAGGGCATGGGCATGCGGCGGCACCACCTACTCGTCCTCATACTACGAAATGTCAATGAAGGCCGGCAGTGACCACGACACCGGGCGGCATGCTAAATAAGGTAACCTTCCAACAATTTAGTGGCGTGAGATTGTTCTGTTGGCAAATTTCCCAAGCTTAATATGTTTATATACAATTTTACTAAGGAAAACAAGTGTGCCGGTGGTCTCTACGGACTAGCAGAGCTAGTTAAGCAGTGTCCCCACAAAAAATATTTTTTTTCTTCTAAAAAAATATACTCCTCCGTCCAGAAATAAGTAACTTGGCTTTATCTAGATTCGGATGTATCTATACACTAAAATATGTCTAGATAAATATGAATCTAGATTTCGATGTATTTATACTCGTCGGGCTCATCAAGCCAGGGTGAAGGCACACACCCCTCTCCAATCTCTCTCTGTCCCCAGAGATATTCACAGCAAGTATAATGCATAGATGATCTACCCGGTTAGATTTACCCTAGATGATCCTAGAGAAATAACATTGGTATCAGAGCACTCTAGATTTGTAGATCCTACTCGGGTAGAAAGAAAAGAGAAAGAAATTTCATCTTGAAACGAAAACAGAAATAGTCAAAACCTAACCCTAGCCGAGTTCTAAACAGAGTGGCCGACTCTATTCTCTTAGATCTACTGCAAACAGAATGGTTCCAGCGGCCGCTGCCACGCTGCGCGCCGACAGAGGGCACCGCTGCTGAGCCGCTTGACGGCGGTGCGCCCACCCTCGGGTGGACACGCACGCCCGCAAGGGGGAGAGGGGCGCAGCCATGCCACCATTCCTCTTTGTCTCCTCGTTGTGGTTCTACGGGGTGTTCAGGGGGAGAGGAATAGAACATAAAAGAAAGGGGAGGGCCTGACACGGTCTCGTGGCCGACGGAGCCGCTCCTCGTCGTCGCCAGCGGGCTGCTGGCAACGGAAGAAACGTCCTGCAGTTGCCAGAGGGCGAGCGAGAGGAGAGCGAGTAGTGGAACATGGGGGAAGTGGAAGCGTCTATGGCTAGGGTTGGAACGGGTGGCTGTTTTGATCCGACGAGAGACGCGGCCAGCCGTCCGATCGATTGGACGGCCACAATCCGGTGGCATGGGTAGAGCGTGTTGTGGCAGGGAGTGGGCCGTTTTCTTGGCAGACCTGGGTGTAGCGGCGCAAGTCTGGCAGACCATGGGCCGATCCCAAGCAGCAGGCCAGAGGTGCCCAACGACATGCACACATGAGGCAGATAGCCCTTTTTCCGCCCTTTTCCTTTTACAGAAGCGGTTGTAAATGATTTCTGCATAGTTTTTGACGATATTTTGTTCAGTTTTACTAATTTTTATCTAGTTTTTTTCTATTCAGACTGAACCAACGAGAAGTTTGTTTTAGGAGATAGAAAAATATAAAGTAATTCTTCGGAAAAGTAAAAGTTCATGAATTTTATACATATTTTCCACTACGAATAGTTAAAAAGTGATCTTTAAATTTAAATAGAACTAAAGTAAGAATTAAATTTGAAAGAGCATGTTAAAGTGTTTATTCTAATTATGATCATGTTATTTTTCTGACCAACGTTGTTAATAGCATGATCATGATTAGTGGTTATTTTTGTGCATTTATTTATATATTCTGTCCGACGGTGATATAGTTTTAAATTGCATAAACACTTCGTATGTTTCAATTTTGATCAACGTTGGATTAATGCATGCAATTGTTGTTATGATCTCACTTCATTATGGTTCAAGGAGGGTACTACTTGATGGGATGCATCAAGGATGTTCCAACCCTCAGAGGTAACAACTACACTAGATGGAGAAAGCAGGTTGACTTGGCTTTCGTCGGTGCTGAGCTAGACTGGGTTGTCGACACTCCACAGCCCACCAAACCGATAGAGTCAGTCAGAGATGATAAACATGATGATACAGCTTGGGACAAAAAGAAGAGGGATTATGCTTCGTTGAAGATGACATATACCCCAGAGAACAAAAAGTGGCTCACCGCCAATAAAAAGTGCATGGCTTTCATAAAGAACATAATTGAGCACGCTATTGTGGGCTCAATTGCAGAGTGTGATTTCGTAGGGGAGTATCTTGAAAAGATAAAAAGCAAGTTCATTGGCTCTTCAAAGATATATGCTACCCAGAGCAATTGGTGACAGAAAAGTACACTGGAAGCGGACATGGCATAAGGGATCACATCCTCAGGATGAGCAACATGGCAGCTAAGCTGAAGCCCATGGATGTTGATTTGGAGCTCAAGCCTACACTCATTGTTCATTTGGTTATGGCTTCACTTCTAAAAGAGTTTGATACTTTTGTTGTCAACTACAAGATGCAACCAGAGCGGTGGGATAATGAAAAGACAATAGCCATGTGTGTGCAAGAAGAGGAAAGATTTAAAACCTCACATGGTGGTTCCCTAAACTATATGAAGGATAATAAGAAAAGGAACTACAATCAAAGCAACCAAGGTTCTCCTTCAAAGCCACATAGAAAAGCTTCCATGCAACATCAGCATCAGCAAAGGTCTTTCCCAGTGGACAAAGATACACGTCTCCACTACAAGAAGACCAGGCATTACAAGAAATATTACCCTATTTGGCTGAAGTCCATAATGGCTAAGAAAGGGATTCCATTTGATGCGGACTACGCAAAGAAGCGAAAGATGCATTAAAGTTGCAAATAGAGTCCAAGAAGATGTTGAAGTTGTCAGCGACATCTCCTTAGATATAGCTGATGGATTCACGGTCCTTCTTAGAGATGTTTTTTATGCTCCTTCGTTACACAAAAATTTGATTAGTGTTTAACGTTTGGACAAAGATTATTATGAATGTCATTTTGGACATGGCAAGTGTACCATATGGTTTAATAATAATTGTGTGGGTGTTTCTTTCCTTCATAATGAGCTTTATTTGTTATCCCTACGTGAAGAAATATATTCTACGTGTAATGTGAATGAACATGTTTCCGCGTCGGAAAAAGAACAAAAGAAAAGAAACATAACTCATGATTCTTCGTCGAAATTATGGCACTGTCGTTTAGGCCATATTTCGAGGCAGAGAATAGAAATACTAGTTAAAAATAAAATTCTTCCTCAATTAGAGTTCTCATACATAGAGCAATGCATATATTGCATCGAATGAAATTATGTAAAGCAAATCCAAAAAGGGTGCAAAACGAAGCATCCGAACACTAGAAATCATGCACACTGATATTTTTGGACCATTTCCTATGAAAAGTGTGGATGGCTATGACTCGTTCATAACATTCACAGACATTTACTCCCCTTATGGGTATATTTACCCAATCAAAGAAAATCGGAAGCGTTGGATAAATTTAAAATATTGAAAGCTGAAGTTGAAAATTAGCATGATAAAAGAATAAAGATAATGAGATATGACCATGGGGGAGTACTATGGTTGGCACACCCCATATATCCAAGTCCCTGGACCTTTTGCAAGGTGCTTACAGTTACAGGTGACTGCCATAGTGGCTCGGTATTCACTATCAGGCGAGCCTCAACAAAATGGAGTAGCTGAAAGGCGTAAACATACACTTATGGATATGGTGTGAAGTATGATGAGTAACTCCATGATACGTCCATTTTGCATCACTATTCTATTGATGGGTTCATAGCATGGAAAACAAAAAAATTCTACCGCAAGAACGAACAAAACCCAGATCTAATCTAGATAAAAGCCAAGATCTAATCTATTAGACATGTGCAACGAGATAGAAAGAAACTAACCCTCGTAGATTCGAAAGCGTTAACGAGATTAGATCTCGTGGTTGATGTAGTGATCACTTGCCGATCTCAAGATCGTGTGGACGATCCTTCCGGCGTCGCGTTCCAGCAGCGCTTCCGCAGTCGGTCAAGTGGACGATCCTTCTGGCGCCGCGATTCGGCAGCGCTTCCGCAATCGGTCAAGTGGACGATCCTTCCGGCACCGCGATTCGGCAGCGCTTCCGCAGTCGGTCACACGTGCGGAGTCGAAGCAGACCTTCCTCTCCCCGTTCCAGCGAGCAGCGGAGGTAGTAGATTTTCTCCACGGAATCCCAGCAGCACGACGGCATGGTGGTGGTGGTGGAGTAGAGAATTCTGCAGGGCTTCGGCTATGCCTGTGCAGAAGAAAGGTGGAGGAGAGAGGCGGCAGAGATTGGGAGTTGTAGGAGAGTGCTAGGAGGGGGCGCCCCTGCCCTTCTATTTAAGGGGGGGAGGGCGCGCCTGGGGAGGGGGAGTCCTTGTAGGACTCCCCTCCTATGTCCGGCAGTGGGAAGGGGGGAGGAATCCTCCTCCCCCACGAATCCGTGTCTTGCCCCACCAGGACTCCTTTGATCCTTTCTTGGTTTTCAAGCAAACTCCAAGAAATCCTCTAGAACCTTCCAGAATATTCCGAAACCTTCTAGAATCTCCATACAAATACTCCGGAACATTTCCTAACTTAGAAAATGATCCCCAATATATGAATCTTATTCTCCGGACAATTCCGGATCTCCTCGTGATGTCCCGGATCCAATCCGAGACTCCGAACAACATTCGGTCTCCAACGCACATTCCATATCTACTTAAAATAACTTCGAACCTTAAGTGTGTCACCCTACGGTTCGTGAATATGCAGACATGACAGAGACACATCTCCTATCAATAACCATCAGCGGGACCTGGAGATCCATAATGGCTCCCACATACTCAACGATGACTTTGTGATCGATTGAACCATTTACATACGAAACCAATTCCCTTTGTCACGCGATACTATACTTATCCGAGGTTTGATCGTCAGCATCTCCATACCTAGTTCTACCTCGTTACTGATAAGTACTCTTTACTCGTTCCATGTTATGTCATCCCTTGTGACCTAGTCACATGCTTGCAAGCTAACTAGATGACATTCCACCGAGAGGGCCCAGAGCATATCTATCCGTCATATGGATGGACAAATCCCAATCTTGGTCCATGCGCTTCAACACATACTTTCAGAATACCCAATGTCACCTTTATAACCACCCAGTTACGAAGCAGCGTTTGATGTCATCAAAGTACCCATCCGGTGATGGTGATTAACATAACCTCATGGTCGAAGGATTAGGTTACTATACATTTGAAAAGCTTGTAGCAAAACGAACTTAATGACTTGATCTTATGCTATGCTTACTACGGGTGTGTGTCCATCACATCATTCTCCTAATGATATAACCTTGTTATTAATCACATCCTAATGTCCATGATCAGGAAACCATGATCATCAATTAATCAACAAGCTAGTTCACCAAGAGGCTTACTAGGGACTCTCATATGTTTACAAAACACACATGTATTAGTGTTTCCTAATAATACAATTATAGCATGGGACGTAAACATTTATCATAAACATAAAGATATAATAATAACCACTTTATTATTGCCTCTTGGGCATATCTCCAACAGTCTCCCACTTGCACTAGAGTCAATAATCTAGTTAAAAACTTGTGCATTCAACACCTATGGCTTTCTGGTGTTGTATAGACACTATTGCTAGTGGTAAACATAATCTTCGGATCTGACACTTCCAGGTCCGTGTGTATTTGCATGTCCTTGCGTCTCTACACATTACTTATTCTCCAATGAGATGGCATTGCATAAATTTGGTCCTTTGGTGAGACCTTTAGTTCCTTCGGCTCAAAATATGTTGATATTATTGTCACACAATATATCTTCATAGTATTAGCCTGCTAGGAACCACACCTAGTTTGATAACAAACTACTTTAACACAAATGCCCTCCTTTGCTGCTACTATAGCAGTTTATATACTTAGCCTTTTGTTGTAGTATCCATCACAATGTCTCAATTTTGGAACTCATCCAAATCCATCATGGAACATCCTTTCCATTACATTGTGCTACCCATAGTCTAAATTGAGATAAATTTAATTTGTATCTTGTGACAAAACTAGTATCAATGTAACACTTTACAATGAACTACCTTTAACTATTTGTCACTTATACATGGTATATTCTTAGTTCTTCCAAAGCTCATAAGAATATCTTTACTATTGTCCAATGATCATCTTATGAATCATTCTGGTATATGCTCATAACATTTAGAGCATAGGACATATCTGGATGTGTACATTTCAAAAGAATGATTGCTCAAAATATTCTTGTGATTTCACCAAGTGTCAAAACACTTGAATCTCGTGTCAACACACTTGAATCTTGATTCAGTACTTTCCGTGCGTCAAGAACCTTTCTTGTTGTTTCCATATTGAACTCATTCAACATCTTATCTATGTACATTTGGCAAAACCATATTAGCGCCTCAATCTATCCATATAGACATTGATGCCTAATTCTTGGGTTATGCCTAAGTCTTTCATCAAAATGAAAATTCTTAACCTACAGTCAATAAAAGATACATTATTTCTAATCAACAATATGTCTTTCACATAATGTATTAGAAATATGTCTTAGCGCTCCCACTTAATTTTCTTGCAAATGCAAGCATCTTCATCATCTCTGATGAATTTAAACTCTTTTAACAGTTTCATCATGGTGAAGATTCCAACTCCGCTATGCTTACTTCAACCATTGAAGTTTTGCATACTCTTTTAGCATCCTTTGAATTAACAAAACCCTTTGGATCGTGTCATTTACACGTCCTAGGTAACCATTCTATTAGAAGAACTTGTTTTGTTTGTTCAACTACCATATACCAAAATATATGTAGTGGTTGCTACATTAATCCGTCCAGACTAAATATCGCTATGAAAGATCAAATCTTATCATAGTCAATTCCTTGAACATTGTCGTAAACTCTTTCCGACATGTCGACTATTTCATAGATTTGAAACATCCATGTCTATTTCTTTATAGATCCAAACACGACCGATAGGCTTCACGCCTTTCCGGAGGGTCTTCAAAGTTCAGAAACTTGATTTCTCGTGTATGGATGCTATCACGGATTCCATGACTTCTAGTCATTTTATGGAGTCAGGGCCCATTATCGTTTCTTTGCATGTAGTCGGTTCATCATTGTCAAAACAATAACGACTTGCTTATCAAATCTTACTATTTGATTCTTACCGACCCACATGGTTCTATAGGAACTCTAATCTCTGAGATCACACCTTTTGTAATCACGAGAGCCATGAGCATTGTGGCCGTCACCGGGACACTTTCCGGCGCTGCGCTACTTAGCACATATAGCTAAGGTTCAACAACCTTATCAAAGTTCTATTGTCCTCCCACTTAACTTTTCACGAAAAATTCCTTCTCAAGAAACTTGACGTTCCAAGTAACAAACTCTTTTGTCCTCAGTGTTATGGAGAAATTCCCAACAAATTCTTTGGGATAACCTACAAAGACGTGCTTATCCGACTTTGGTTGTAAACATCTTACTTATGCATAACATACCAAAATTTAAGAAAAGACAATTGGGGTTTTATCCCAAACCATGACTTATATGGTGTCATTTCAACGGATCACGATGGAGCTCTTTTCAGTGTAAAAGCGGTAGTCACTAAAGCTTTAATCTTTAATATATAATGGCAGTTTTATAAATGACACCTTTGATCTTACCATGTCAAACAAGGTTTCATTATATATCTTGAACACTCCATACTCCTCTGGTATTCTGGGAAATGCAAATCCATGGAACGATTCCTCAAATCTTAGGTCTTTTGCTAAACTTGTAACTCAAACATATTTCTTTATGATCGAATCATAAACTCTTTATTTTCTTGTTACAATGATTTTCAACTTCATCTTGAAAGTCTTTGAACAACTTTCAAATGTTTTCATACTTCCTCTTTATTAAGTAAATATACAGATATATTCACTCAAATTTTCGGAGAAAGCATATGAAGCAAAAAGATCCATCGCATATGGCTACACATAATGGACTATGCACATCAGCATGCTCAATTTCCAATAAGCTAGTCATCCGTTCCTCTCTGACCCATGGACAGAGTTTCAATTATCTCGAGGAAAGTCTCACATGCGTCAATTGATCAAAATCAAAAGACTCCAAAATTCCATCAACATGGAGTTTCTTCATCTTTTCTTTCAAATATAATTTAAACGGCGATGTCACTTCGCAAGTGATCTTTCAATCATTTGTCTTGCGACATTTTAGCATTAGTTTTATGGTTGTTATTTCTCCTACCGGACTTGTATATTATCCATCTATTATGGAATACGGTAATTATTTGAACAACCTTTTGTCGTCATAATACCTGATCAAAATAACAATTATTGAAACAAATCTTGAAGGCAAGCTTTGATGTTAACGAGCAACACCACAACCCTTTGTTTGTTTTCGATGAACATCATCACATTTTCTCTTGCTAGTTACTTAGGCCATTGCAGTTCATGAATTGTGTTGTCCTGTATGACACTTCATTCCAACCAATTCGGCATCCAATACCGGAGAACCACATTGTTTAACAAGCAAGGAATACAACCATAACATGTATATCTTCTATATGCCTAAGTTGGACATCTCCAACCTTTTATTTTCTGCCAAATATTTTGTAGATTCTCTTTCAGCAATTCCTTTTCTTTTAAAAGAATCTATCAACATCAATAGTGGTGTCATCAACATGACACATGGTACAAAGTGTGTATAGTCAAATACCAATACCTTTGGACTTGCACTTTGAAGTGGATCACCATCCTCAAATGTTTGGCATTCTTTCAAAATTCCATTCTTTAGTAATCTTTTAGTGTAGCAAATATTTTACTTACATCTTCTATTCATCCTTATCATGACAACTTTCATGATCAACCTGCTATAGCTTCTAAAGGTGAATTGCGAGTATAATGTTTCTTTTTCAAAACCTTTTGGAGGATTAGGACGACTAGCGTCTCCAACCTTCACAAATTCTCATCAAATATGAGGACGTATACTCTATCATGTTGTAACCAACACATTGTTTTAGATATCGCAATACCTTTCACATATGATGGTTTCTGAAACATTGCTTTCAGCTCTTAGATAAACTTGATATTAAAAACAATCTTTTGAGTATCAAGAATCATGGAGGCAAACATGATACATTAGATACTAACACTGGAATTGTTACTCTTGATTTAATACTATTTATTAAACTTCATGGAGTAAATAGAGTTTGCTTAAAATTTGCAATAGGACTTATAAACTTTAAATTGACATTCAAAACAATACGATACCAGTTCGTAAAGTAAATATCCAGCATTTCTATAGTTCCACTATCTCAACTATAACTAAGCGTAAGGTGGTGAACGGATGCCAATGACTACAACAAACTATGCAAATTCACTTTGATTGTGTTTATGATAAATTGAGTTCGACTAATCCAAATTATAAATGAACTCCCACTCAAAACAACATCCCTCGAGTTGTTTTAGTGATTACACGAACCAAATCCACTACACCAAGTCCGATCATCACGTGAGATGATGTAGCTTTAAAGGCGAACAATCAACATGTTCATCATATCATCCATATGACTCATGCTTTACCTTTCGGTATTCCGTGTTCTGAGACCATGTCTGTACATGCTAGGCTCGTCAAGGTTAACCTTAGTTTCTGCATGTGTAAATCTGGCTTGCACCCGTTGTATGCACACGTAGAGTCTATCACACCCGATCATCACGAGATGCTTCGAAACGACGAGTCTTAGCAACGGTGCCAACTAAGGATGAACACTTTATTACTTGATATTAAGTGAGAGGGATCATCTTATAATGCTACCGTCGCGATCTAAGCAATACAAGATGCATAAAGGATTAACATCACAGGAAATTCATAATAAGTGTGATATGATATGGCCCTTTCTTCTTGCGCCTTTGATCTCCATATCCAAAGCACGAACATGATCTCCATCATCACCAGCATTGCGTCAAGGTCAGTGGCGCCGCTTCATGGTTGTCCATCATCACTAGTAACTATTACAGCTACTTGGAATAAAGCTATTACAAGATGAATAGACACGCAGGTCTTAACAGAATTAAAAGACAACCATTATGCTCCTGCCGGTTGCCATATTACAACAAGGATCATTGCATACATCAAATATAATCATAATCACATGATGGCCATATCACATCACAAAACCCCTGCAAAAACAAGTTAGACGCCTCTAATTTTCTTTGCATATTTTACGTGGTTTGGGGCTTTCACATAAGACCGATCTTACCTACGAACAAGAACCACAACATTGATACAATTGTTGTTAGATGCTCATTGTAAATTGAATCTTAACTATGGTGGGAGAGATAGACACCCGCAAAGCCACTTGTGCAAAGCAAGTTGCACGTCAAGCGTGGAGCAAGTCTCATGTGCGATGACATGTAATGTTAGCCCGAGCCGCTTCATCCCACCATGCCGCAAGATGCAAAGTACACGCTAAGACACCGACAACAAAAGCATCAACGCCCACAAAAACATTGTGTTCTACTCGTGCAACAGACCTACGCATAGATACGGCTCTGATACCACTGATGGGTCGTAGCATGGAAAACAAAAAATTTCTACCGCAAGAACGAACAAAACCCAGATCTAATCTAGATAAAAGCCAAGATCTAATCTATTAGACATGTGCAACGAGATAGAAAGGAACTAACCCTCGTAGATCCGAAAGCGTTAATGAGATTAGATCTCGTGGTTGATGTAGTCGATCACTTGCCGATCTCAAGATCGTGTGGACGATCCTTCCGGCATCGCGTTCCAGCAGCGTTTCCGCAGTCGGTCAAGTGGACGATCCTTCTGGCGCCGCGATTCGGCAGCGCTTCCGCAGTCGGTCAAGTGGACGATCCTTCCGGCGCCGCGATTCGGCAGCGCTTCCGCAGTCGGTCACACGTGCGGAGTCGAAGCAGACCTTCCTCTCCCCGTTCCAGCGAGCAGCGGAGGTAGTAGATTTTCTCCACGGAATCCCAGCAGCACGACGGCATGGTGGTGGTGGTGGAGTAGAGAATTCTGCAGGGCTTCGGCTATGCCTGTGCAGAAGAAAGGTGGAGGAGAGAGGCGGCAGAGATTGGGAGTTGTAGGAGAGTGCTAGGAGGGGGCGCCCCTGCCCTTCTATTTAAGGGGGGGAGGGCGCGCCTGGGGAGGGGGAGTCCTTGTAGGACTCCCCTCCTATGTCCGGCAGTGGGAAGGGGGGAGGAATCCTCCTCCCCCACGAATCCGTGTCTTGCCCCACCAGGACTCCTTTGATCCTTTCTTGGTTTTCAAGCAAACTCCAAGAAATCCTCTAGAACCTTCCAGAATATTCCGAAACCTTCTAGAATCTCCATACAAATACTCCGGAACATTTCCTAACTTAGAAAATGATCCCCAATATATGAATCTTATTCTCCGGACAATTCCGGATCTCCTCGTGATGTCCCGGATCCAATCCGAGACTCCGGACAACATTCGGTCTCCAACGCACATTCCATATCTACTTAAAACAACTTCGAACCTTAAGTGTGTCACCCTACGGTTCGTGAATATGCAGACATGACAGAGACACATCTCCTATCAATAACCATCAGCGGGACCTGGAGATCCATAATGGCTCCCACATACTCAACGATGACTTTGTGATCGATTGAACCATTTACATACGAAACCAATTCCCTTTGTCACGCGATACTATACTTATCCGAGGTTTGATCGTCAGCATCTCCATACCTAGTTCTACCTCGTTACTGATAAGTACTCTTTACTCGTTCCGTGATATGTCATCCCTTGTGACCCAGTCACATGCTTGCAAGCTAACTAGATGACATTCCACCGAGAGGGCCCAGAGCATATCTATCCGTCATATGGATGGAAAAATCCCAATCTTGGTCCATGCGCTTCAACACATACTTTCAGAATACCCAATGACACCTTTATGACCACCCAGTTACGAAGCGGTGTTTGATGTCATCAAAGTATCCATCCGGTGATGGTGATTAACATAACCTCATGGTCGAAGGATTAGGTTACTATGTATTTGAAAGCTTACAGCAATACAAACTTAATGACTTGATCTTATGCTACGCTTACTATGGGTGTGTGTCCATCACATCATTCTCCTAATGATATAACCTTGTTATTAATCACATCCTAATGTCCATGATCAGGAAACCATGATCATCAATTAATCAACAAGCTAGTTCAACAAAAGGCTTACTAGGGACTCTCATATGTTTACAAAACACACATGTATTAGTGTTTCCTAATAATACAATTATAGCATGGGATGTAAACATTTATCATAAACATAAAGATATAATAATAACCACTTTATTATTGCCTCTTGGGCATATCTCCAACATCTATATCATAATTTACTGTTATTCATTGATATATTTCATATTAAGAGATGATACTTATGTTATTTCATCTATCTTTGCATGGTTGATGATTTTTGGAGGATGGACCGCTGAAGTCAGGATTTTGATGGAAAAGGCGCTGTTTGGAGGCGAAATTCACGAAGATCAGGAAATCCAGAAAATACATGGAAAATCCTATTTTTCTAGAAGACGAAGGATGCCAGAAGGGGGAGCGGAGTTGGGCCACAAGGGGCCCACACCACCCCCTGGCGCGGGGTACCCTAGGCCGCGCCACCAGGTGGTGTGGCCACCCTGGCCCACTCCTGGCTCTCCCCTTTGGCGTATATTATCCCCACGAAATCCTAAGACTCGGAGAGCGACCAAAGAAAGATTCTGCCGCCTCCGCGGGGCGGAAAACTACAGAGAGAGAAAGAGCTCTCTGACAGGCAGAAATATGTCGGGGAAATTCCTTGCTGGAGAGGGGAGATCGTCGCCATCAACACCACCATCAAGCTGTACTTCATCAAGATCATCATCATCATCATCTCCACCAGCACAATCATTACCACTCCGTACCATTGTAATAATTGCTTTGAATCTTGCATAGTTCTTAGGGGAAACTTTCACGGTGTTGATTACTTGTTGTAGTTGATGCTATTGAGTGGAACCATTGAATTATTGTTATGTTCATATTGTTACTTATCATTATATCATTTCTAATCTTGATCCATATGATGTCTTGTGAGTAGTTCGTTTAGTTCTTGAGGACACGGGAGAAGTCATGTTGTTAGTAGTGGAATTGTGTTGAGAAAGATTCAATAGTTTGTTATTTAAGTTGTGGTATTATTCTTCTAGTGGTGTCATGTGAACGTCGACTACATGACACTTCACCTTTATGGGCCTAGGGGAATGCATTGTGTATTTGGCTACTAATCGTAGGGGTTGCCGGAGTGACACAAACCTAAACCCCCGTTAGAAAACCTTTGCACAAGGGATGTAGGATCTTAGAGTTTAAAGCCGTGGTTAGGATTTTATCTTAATTACTTTCTTGTAATTGCAGATGCTTGCAAGGGGTTTAATCACAAGTATGTATTAGTCCTAGGAAGGTCGGTACATTAGCACAGGTTCACCCAAACAACACTTATCAAACTAAAGAAGATTAATCAACTATATGAAGCAAAAGCACTTGACAATATCCCCGTGTGTCCTTGAGAACGTTTGGTCATCTTAAGTAATACAACCGGCTTGTCCTTTGCTAAAGAAAGGATTGGGCCACTTGCTGCATCTATTAGTATTGTCTTTTATTTACTCACACTTTATTTATCTGCATTATGAAAAACCCCTAAAAATCTGTTTGATAAGTATTTATAGAGAATTCCTGCTCCAAGCCACTCGTCAACACCTTCTGCCCTCTATGGGTTCGACACTCTTACTTATCAAAAATACTGTGATACACCCCTATACTTATGGGTCATCACTCCACCTTACCATTGGGATTGTGGATGGAGGCGCTAAAAAACGCCATTCACATTCTCAATAGAGTACCAAGAAATTCGGTTCCCAAAACACCGATGAGTTGTGGACAGGAAGAGTTCCCTCCCTAAACCACTTGATGGTGTGGGGGATCCCAGTTGAGGCCAAAGTGTTTAATCCAAACATTGCAAAGCTAGATGCTAAACCAGTCAGTTGCCATTTCATTGGCTATCCTGAAAGATCAAAAGGTTTTTATTTCTACTGTCTAAACAGATACACAAAGTTTGTAGAAACAAGACATGTTGTCTTCCTAGAGGATGAAATCATGACGGGGAGCATGGTAGCTCGGAAAATTGATCTTGAGGAGAAGAGGGTGCATGCACCTAATCCGATGACTTAGGAGCCATTATTTTCACTACATGTTGTTCCTGTACCAACAATCCATGGGGTTGTGGTGCAAGCACCTGTTGCAACTCCACTCATGGCATCAATGAGTGAAGATCTGGAACCTGTTCGTCAGGAGCCGATTGAACCCATTGTTGCGCATGAAAGGGAGCAGCAGCCACCTCTAGAAGATACACCACATGTTGAGACACAGAACGTGCCAGTAAATGATGCCGCTAGAAGGTCTCAAAGAGTTAAAAGATCAGCCATTCCTAATGATTATAAAGTTTATAATACAAAAAGAGTTCACATGGAGAGTGATACCACTTCATTTGAAGAAGCCATGAGCATCCCTCACTCATCGATGTGGCTGGAGGCCATGGAAGACAAGATGAAATTGATGAGTTCCAACGAAGTTTGGGGCTTAGAAGAAATTCCTAAATGTGATAAAATAGTAGGCTGTAAATGGGTCTACAAAATAAAAATATGACTCTAGTGGGAATGTAGAAAAGTACAAAGCACGATTTGTGGCAAAATGATTTACACAAGGAGAAGGGGTAGATTACAATGAGAAATTTTATCCAGTCTCATATAAGGATTCCTTCAGAATTATAATGGCATTAGTGGCACATTTTGATTTAGAACTACATTAGATGGATGTAAAGACGACATTTCTAAACGGGGATTTAGAAAAAAGTGTCCACATGAAACAACCCAAGGGTTTTGTCATGGAAGGCAAGGAAAAGATGGGATGTCACCTAAATAAATCCATTTATGGATTAAAGCAGGCTTCTAGACAGTGGTATCTAAAGTTTAATGAGACAATTAAGAGATTTGGGTTTAAAGAGAATATTGAGGACAACTGTGTTTATGCAAAGTTTAAAAGCAGGAAATATATTTTCCTAATTATGTACGTGGATGATATCTTACTTGCTACCAGTGATGTCAGTCTACTACTACAAACAAAGAAGTTCTTGTCCTCTAATTTTGATATGAAAGATCTTGGTGAAGCATCATATATTTTAGGCATAGAAATTTACCGAGATAGAAAAATGGGGTTCTACGACTATCACAAAAGGCATATTTAGAAAAGGTTCTAAAAAAATACAATATGCATGCGAGTAATGCCACACCTACTCCTGTAGTCAAAGGCGACAGTTTTGGGAAATTTCAATACCCCAAGAACCAATATGAGATCGATCAAATGAAAGCGTTATCATATGCTTTGGCTGTCGGAAGTCTACAGTATGCATAAGTGTGCACTCGCCCTAACTTAGCTTTTATCACCGGAGTACTCGGTAGATATCAAGATAATAGGTACAGGGCACTGTAAGATGGTAAAAAAGCATTGCGTTATGCGCGTATGGCACAAAGGACATCATGCTAACATATAGAAGATCTGATTCCCTAAAGATAAGAGAGTATTCATATGCAAATTTTGCGGGAGACAAAGATGATAGAAAATCCACGTCTGGATATGTATTCACTCTCGCAGGCAGAGCTATTTCGTGGAGAAGATCCAAACAAATAATAGTTGCATCATCCACGATGTATGTAGAATTTATAGCATGTTATGAGACCATGGGGCAGGCAATATGGTTAAAGAAATTCATACCCGACTTGAAAATGCTAGATTGCATTGACAAATCACTAAAGATATACTGTGATAACCAGCCCATAGTTTTCTATACTCACAACAACAAGTCGAGTAATGCTACCAACCCAATAGAGATAAAGTATTATGTTGTGAAAGATAAAATCCAGGATCACACTATAAGTCTTGAGTGTATAAGGACAAAGGATATCCTTGCGGATCCGCTTACAAAAGATTTACCACCCAATATGTTCAAGGAACACTTAGTCGGCATGGGTTTACAGGAAAGCCTATGATTCCTGGATCATAAAAGACCCGGAAAGGAACAAAATTTGTTTCAAAACAGAGAGGTATGATGTAGCTATCTGATTCTATCAGCAAGTGAGCTCTGAAGATGAAACATGCTGTACATACTGATTGGTGATGAAATGAGTAAAGTGAAAAGTATATATATATAAAATAATATGTTGAGACCAAGGGGGAGAATGTTAGATTGATCTCCTCCCGAGTGTGCCCAACGGTCCTCTGGGCCCTTTGATCCACGTCGTGATCGGGGCCGTCCAACCCAATATAGTTGGCGGGCCCATGTTATACTACGCTATATAAAGAGGTGGAGATCGGCGGGCCGCAACACAAGATTCGTCGCGAGGCCGTACACCCCAACGACACTACCATATCGATCTAGGTTGCGTAGTAGTAACGGGAAGCGCCGCTGCCGCCTAGCCCACCACCCGCTCTAGCTGTCACCGTCGCCACCATGGCCAACTCATCGGGCCATCGAGCCAAGTTGAAGGTGATGGGTTCATAGCATGGAAAACAAAAATTTTCTACCGCAAGAACAAACAAAACCCAGATCTAATCTAGATAAAAGCCAAGATCTAATCTATTAGACATGTGCAACGAGATAGATCTGTACTAACCCTTGTAGACCCGAAAGCGTTACGAGATTGGATCTCGTGGTTGATGTAGTCGATCACTTGCCGATCTCAAGATCGAGTAGACGATCCTTCCGGCGCCGCGTTCCGGCAGCGCTTCCGCAGTCGGTCACACGTGCGGAGTCGAAGCAGACCTTCCTCTCCTCGTTCCAGCGAGCAGCGGAGGTAGTAGATCTTCTCCACGAAATCCCAGCAGCACGACGGCGTGGTGGTGGTGGAGTAGAGAATTCTGCAGGGCTTTGCCTAAGCCTGAGCAGAAGAAAGGAGGAGGAGAGAGGCGTCTAGGGCAAGAGTGGAGGGGGCAAGGGGGTGGCGCCTCCACCCCTCTATTTAAAGGAGGGAGGCGCCATGGGAGGGGGAGTCCTAGTAGGACTCCCCTCCCTTCCTTGGCCGGCGGATTGGGAGGGGGGAGGAGTCCTCCTCCCCCATGACTCCTTGTCTTGCCCCACAAGGACTCCTTGATCCTTTCTTGGTTTTCAAGCAAACTCCAAGAAATCTTCCAGAACCTTCCGGAACATTCCGAAACCTTCTAGAATCCCCATACAAATACTCCGGAACATTTCCCACCTTAGAAAATGATCCCCATTATATGAATCTTACTCCCCGGACAATTCTGGAGCTCCTCGTGATGTCCTGGATCCAATCCGAGACTCCGAACAATATTCGGTCTCTAACACACATTCCATATCTACTTAAAACAACTTCGAACCTTAAGTGCGTCACCCTACGGTTCGTGAATATGTAGACATGACGGCAGCGCTTCCGCAGTCGGTCACACGTGCGGAGTCGAAGCAGACCTTCCTCTCCCCGTTCCAGCGAGCAGCGGAGGTAGTAGATTTTCTCCACGGAATCCCAGCAGCACGACGGCATGGTGGTGGTGGAGTAGAGAATTCTGCAGGGCTTCGGCTATGCCTGTGCAGAAGAAAGGTGGAGGAGAGAGGCGGCAGAGATTGGGAGTTGTAGGAGAGTGCTAGGAGGGGGCGCCCCTGCCCTTCTATTTAAGGGGGGGAGGGCGCGCCTGGGGAGGGGGAGTCCTTGTAGGACTCCCCTCCTATGTCCGGCAGTGGGAAGGGGGGAGGAATCCTCCTCCCCCACGAATCCGTGTCTTGCCCCACCAGGACTCCTTTGATCCTTTCTTGGTTTTCAAGCAAACTCCAAGAAATCCTCTAGAACCTTCCAGAATATTCCGAAACCTTCTAGAATCTCCATACAAATACTCCGGAACATTTCCTAACTTAGAAAATGATCCCCAATATATGAATCTTATTCTCCGGACAATTCCGGATCTCCTCGTGATGTCCCGGATCCAATCCGAGACTCCGAACAACATTCGGTCTCCAACGCACATTCCATATCTACTTAAAATAACTTCGAACCTTAAGTGTGTCACCCTACGGTTCGTGAATATGCAGACATGACAGAGACACATCTCCTATCAATAACCATCAGCGGGACCTGGAGATCCATAATGGCTCCCACATACTCAACGATGACTTTGTGATCGATTGAACCATTTACATACGAAACCAATTCCCTTTGTCACGCGATACTATACTTATCCGAGGTTTGATCGTCAGCATCTCCATACCTAGTTCTACCTCGTTACTGATAAGTACTCTTTACTCGTTCCATGTTATGTCATCCCTTGTGACCTAGTCACATGCTTGCAAGCTAACTAGATGACATTCCACCGAGAGGGCCCAGAGCATATCTATCCGTCATATGGATGGACAAATCCCAATCTTGGTCCATGCGCTTCAACACATACTTTCAGAATACCCAATGTCACCTTTATAACCACCCAGTTACGAAGCAGCGTTTGATGTCATCAAAGTACCCATCCGGTGATGGTGATTAACATAACCTCATGGTCGAAGGATTAGGTTACTATACATTTGAAAAGCTTGTAGCAAAACGAACTTAATGACTTGATCTTATGCTATGCTTACTACGGGTGTGTGTCCATCACATCATTCTCCTAATGATATGATCTTGTTATTAACGACATCCAATGTCCATGATCAGGAAACCATGATCATCCATTAATCAACAAGCTAGTTTAACAAGAGGCTTACTAGGGACTCTTTTATGTTTACAAAACACACAAGTATTAATGTTTCTGGTTAATACAATTATAGCATGGGATGTAAACATTTATCATAAACATAAAGATATAATAATAACCACTTTATTATTACCTCTTGGGCATATCTCCAACAGTCTCTCACTTGCACTAGAGTCAATAATCTAGTTAAAAAACTTGTGCATTCAACACCTATGGCTTTCTGGTGTTGTATAGACACTATTGCTAGTGGTAAACATAATCTTCGGATCTGACACTTTCAGGTCCGTGTGTATTTGCATGTCCTTGCGTCTCTACACATTACTCATTCTCCAATGAGATGGCATTGTATAAATTTGGTCCTTTGGTGCGACCTTTAGTTCCTTGGGATTAAATTATGTTGATACAATTATCATACAATGTATGTTCATAATATTATCCCGCTATGAACCACACCTAGTTTGATAACAAACTACTTAACACAAATGCCCTCCTTTGCTGCTACTATAGCAGTTATATACTTAGCCTTTTGTTGTAGTATCCGTCACAATATCTCAACTTTGGAACTCATCCAAATCCATCATGGAACATCCTTTCCATTATTGTGCCACCTATAGTCTAAATTGAGATAAATTTAATTTGTATCTTGTGACAAAACTAGTATCAATGTAACACTTTACAATGAACTACCTTTAACTATTTGTCACTTATACATGATATATTCTTAGTTCTTCCAAAGCTCATAAGAATATCTTTACTATTGTCCAATGATCATCTTATGAATCATTCTGGTATACGCTCATAATATTTAGAGCATAGGACATATCTGGATGTGTACATCTCAAAAATTATTGATCAAAATATTCTTGTGATTTCACCAAGTGTCAAAACACTTGAATCTCATGTCAACACACTTGAATCTTGATTTAGTCCTTTCCGTGCGTCAAGAACCTTTCTTGTTGTTTCCATATTGAACTCATTCAACATCTTATCTATGTACATTTGGCAAAACCATATTAGCGCCTCAATCTATCCATATAGACATTGATGCCTAATTCTTGAGTTATGCCTAAGTCTTTCATCGAAATGAAATTCTTAACCTGTGTCAATAAAAGATACATTATTTCTAATCAACAATATGTCTTTGACATAATGTATTAGAAATATGTCTTAGCGCTCCCACTTAATTTCTTACAAAATGCAAACATCTTCATCGTCTCTGAAGATTCCAACTCCGCGATGCTGACTTCAACCATTGAAGTTTTGCATACTCTTTTAGCATCCTTTGAATTAACAAAACCCTTTGGATCGTGTCATGTACACGTCCTAGGTAACCATTCTATTAGAATAACTTGTTTTGTTTGTTCAACTACCATATACCAAAATATATGTAGTGGTTGCTACATTAATCCGTCCAGACTAAATATCGCTATGAAAGATCAAATCTTATCATAGTCAATTCCTTGAACATTGTCGTAAACTCTTTTCGACATGTTGATTATTTCATAGATTTGAAACATCCATGTCTATTTCTTTATAGATCCAAACACGACCGATAGGCTTCACGCCTTTCCGGAGGGTCTTCAAAGTTCAGAAACTTGATTTCTCGTGTATGGATACTATCACGGATTCCATGACTTCTAGTCATTTTATGGAGTCAGGGCCCATCATCGCTTATCTGCATGTAGTCGGTTCATCATTGTCAAAAAAATAACGTCTTGCTTATCAAATCTTACTATTTGATTCTTACCGACCCACACGGTTCTATAGGAACTCTAATCTCCGAGGTCACACCTTTTGTAACCACGAGAGCCATGAGCATTGTGGCCGCCACCGGGACACTTTCCGGCACTGCGCTACTTAGCACATATAGCTAAGGTTTAACAACCTTATCAAAGTTCTATTGTCCTCCCACTTAACTTTTCACGAAAAATTCCTTCTCAAGAAACTTGACGTTCCAAGCGACAAACTCTTTTGTCCTCGGCGTTATGGAGAAATTCCCAACAAATTCTTTGGAATAACCTACAAAGACGTGCTTATCCGACTTTGGTTGTAAACATTTTACTTATGCATAGCATTCCAAAATTTAAGAAAAGACAATTCGGGTTTTATCCCAAACCATGACTTATATGGTGTCATTTCAACAGATTACGATGGAGCTCTTTTCAGTGTAAAAGCGGTAGTCACTAAAGCTTTAATCTTTAATATATAATGGAAGTTTTATAAATGACACCTTTGATCTTACCATGTCAAACAAGGTTTCATTGCATATCTTGAACACTCCATACTCCTATGGTGTTTTGGGAAATGCAACTCCATGGAACGATTCCTCAAATCTTAGGTGTTTTGCTAAACTTATAACTCAAACATCTTCTTTATGATCCAATCATAAACTCTTTTATTTTCTTGTTACAATGATTTTCCACTTCATCTTGAAAGTCTTTGAACATTTTTCAAATGTTTCATACTTCTTCCTTATTGAGTAAGTATATACATATACTCACTCAAATCTTCGGAGAAAGCATATGAAGTTGAAATCCATCGCCCACGACTACACATAATGGACTATATACATCAATATGTACAAATTTCAATCAGTTAGTCGTCCGTTCCTCTTTTGGCCTACGAACGGAGTTTTAATTATCTCCAAGAAAGTATCACAAGCGTCATTTGATCCAAATCAAAGATTCCAAAAATCCATCAACATGGAGTTTCTTCATATATTCTTTCAATATAATTTAAACGGCGATGTCACTTCACAAGTGATCTTTCAATCATTTGTCTTGCGACATTTTAGCATTAGTTTTATGGTCGTTATTTCTCCTACCAGACTTGTATATTATCCATCTATTATGGAATACGGTAATTATTTGAACAACCTTTTGTCGTCATAATACCTGATCAAAATAACAATTATTGAAACAAATCTTGAAGGCAAGCTTTGATGTTAACGAGCAACACAACAAACATTTGTTTGTTTTCGATGAACATCATCACATTTTCTCTTGCTAGTTACTTAGGCCATTGCAGTTCATGAATTGTGTTGTCCTGTATGACACTTCATACCAACCAATTCGGTATCCAATACCGATATCCAATACCTAAGAACCACATTGTTTAACAAGTAAGGAATACAACCATAACATGTATATCTTCTATATGCCTAAGTTGGACATCTCCAACCTTTTATTTTCTGCTAAATATTTTATAGATTCTCTTTCAGCAATTCCTTTTCTTTTAAAAGAATCTATCAACATCAATAGTGGTGTCATTCACATGACACATAGTACAAAGTGTGTATAGTCAAATACCAATACCTTTGGACTTGCACTTTAAAGTGGATCACCATCATCAAATGTTTGGTGTTTTTTTTAAATCCATTCTTTAGTAATCTTTTAGTGTAGTAAACATTTTACTTACATCTTCTATTCATCCTTATCATGACAACTTTCATGATCAAGCTACTATAGCCTATAAGGAAGAATCGCGAATATAATATCAGTTCCCCAAACCTTTTTGGTAGATTCAGATGCCTAGCATCTCCATCCTTCATAAATTCTCATACAATATGAGAACATGTATTTTGCTAAATTATACTCTATCATAATATGTCATGCATGGACTTAGACTTATAATTACGGGAGATAAAATGATGGCATGGCAATGTTAATTAGAAGCACTAATCATGCATGGACTTAGACTTATAAACGTGAAATATCTGATTTTATGTCGTGGTTGTCCCGGTTATGTCTTTTCGATTGGGTCCCACCTACCGGAGTGTAATCGCTGAGAAATGGACGTCCTTGTTTCGTGTGGGCCTACCTATGGGTCTTATGTGTCCGTGGTGTTGTGGCGGGTCATGTGTAGCCACGTGTGTTCTATGTCGAATGAAGAAGCAGGACACCTGGTCGGTTCGTTGCTACTTTGAGCGCTGGGTCGGTCTCTCTCATGCTCTTCTTCACATGGCAGTGGTTTTCTTTGACTCTATTTTAGCCTCATGCTTCTTCGCCTCCTGAACTTCGTCGGTGTGGGCCGGTTCTCGGTGCAGCCGTTGCGCTCATGCGTGTTCTCTGGTGCTGCCCCATCTTTGGTTCATTTTCTCTGATCCCTGCTCTGCGTTTTCCTTCAAATCTATTGTAGGGGTTGGTTCCGGTGGCACGGTTCATAGGGTGTGTTTGTTGTATGGGTGTGTGTATGATGGAATCTATGGTGGTCATCGGTATGGCGGCTAGCCGCTGGTCGAGACCGGGTGTATGGGTGTGCTGTGGGTTTGCGGGGATGTGTGGGACACAATCTATGGTCGATTAATATGGTGTTTCGTGTGCTCCCGTCAGCCTCCAGCGTTCTATGAACAAGTCGTGGCCACATGAACCAAATCAAATCACAACAGACCGAATACATAACCATATATACTCCACCAAGAGGATACCCTTGCTATAAAATTTAAATGCAATTAGCGGAGGACGGCGCAGCATAGCGCGCTGGGTCCATCTAGTAAATATCTAGTGACACACCGAGCGCATGTCATAGTGATGCAGTACTCGAGCACCCATCGTGATCATCGCGCATGGTCAAGATTTCAGGACTTGTGGAGGTACGGCCCCGCCTGCTTTTGCCCTACGTAGGTAGGATACGCACGGCACGGTGTTGGAAAAACTGGGTATCTACCGCGACAGGTTTACAAGGTTGCGGCCGGCCAGCACCTCGGTATCGCTTTGTCCATAAAGGGATCGATCGACCTTTCTACTCTCCTTCCGGGGGACACCGCCAGAAAGCAGCAAAAGGAGTCCGGCCGGGTAGATCAACACGAGACGCCGTCGACAAACTCGGCCGCTGTTGCAGCTCGTCGTCTCCTTCTCCCGTTGACACGCTAGCTAGCTTGCTCCGCCCAGCGGCCCGTTTTTCTCCTTCTGTTGAGCCATGTGGACCACGAGCGTAGCGCACTGGCAGGGTCGTTGCGTACGTCTACCTCGTGACGTGGTCCAGTTGATCGACCGGTGGCAGTCGGTAGAGGCGAAAAATACACGCCAGAAAGAAACCCCAAGTCTCCGAAGAAGCTGAACTCCCCGAACGAATAATTCTCCCAACTGGTCATCACAAAGCAGAGCGCCTCGCCTCGAATTTCAATTCTGTCTTTTGGGGAGCATCAGACAAAAAGCCAGACGTTGTTCGCACCAGGGAGGCGCAAACGAGAGGCCGAGAGAGATAGACTTCGTTGCCACCGCAATTCACAATTTACGACCGACGTGGCTGTCGCCTGTCGGTACAAATATCGTACTACGAGCCGTCAGAAAAGGCAGTATAAACGTGATCGGCTCATCCGTCACAGGCGAAACCAAATCAAATCTTAAGAAAAGAATGGCCAATCTAAAAGGATGCTGCTGCCGCTACCTCCTTGAATTTTCGTGACCGGTTCGATATATGCGAGGTCAAGTCAAGAGCCCGCGAGATCTATCTCGGCCGATCATTTACTAGTACCTCAATACACTGTACGTACCTACGATGTGTGAAACATGCAGGTACATACAGTTCATGTGGCTGCTGAACTCATGATCCCAAGTTGAATAATCAGCAGCCTATCAAGATCTTTCACAGCCACAAATCAGGGACAAATCGAGCCGGCCGGGGAGCCCGTCGTTTTCGGTGCTTCTTCGAGGTATTCGTCAAGGGTTTACCTGCTTCCTGTAACTCCAGAGTCCCGTCTGTCTTCGTCCCAAGTCTTTCCTTTTTTTCCCTGTGATGTGATGATGATCAGACACGATGTCTGTAGGTACGTTCGGAGAACTGCGAATACTATACGTAATCTGATTGGTCGATACGAGGCGCTCAATTCCCCGCCACCCAATCCCTGAGGTGGACGTACTGATGAGCTCCCCTGATAGAGATGGCTAGCAAACAGTGGTTAAAAAGAAGTGGCTATCTCTCTCTGAAACCAAACTTTTGATAGGGCTCAACTTGAAAACATCGTATATATGCTGAATTCTACCAGCAATTCTAAAGGCAGTCCTATCCTATTTAGTTTAGCCTGATGTTTTCCGGTTGACATTCCAACTTAAATTTTCAAATTTAGGGGAAAGACACCTACTCCACCGATCCAAATTAATGTTCTCGGATTTCTCTAGATCGGATGTATCTAACACTAAAACATAACTAGATACATTCGAATTTAGACAATCTGAGAATATTAATATGGATCGGAGGGAGTATTTATTTTCTGTTGTTGACCACCTAATACATGCATGAAATCGCCGTGTTTTGATCAGATCACCTTGCGTAGAGTTCAAATAGGACGAATTTTCCTTTAAATAACTAGAAAATTCTCTTTTTAATTAATAGATTACGCAAATCTTTTGCTCCTGTTTCAAAATAAAAAAATAAAAAATAGGACGAATTAATAAACCCTGCTATAAAGAATTGTGCTCCGGTGTCCCCCTCCTCTCAAATTTAGAAAACAGAAAACTCGAGGAATAAAATTAGCATTGCTTCTGCATCCTGCGATTGGAATGTCTAGAATCACGCCTTTCTTTCTTTTTCCTAGAAAAGAAGAGGAAAAATTGTCATGTGTCCCTGACAGAACTGAATGAATATAATTTGTTCTAGAGCCGAAGCTAGGGACATATATTCAGTCGACAAATGGAAAGGCTGTTTTAGTCGGCAACTCAGCATATAATTATGTACGCATCAGTACTTTCCAAACCGTCAATCAATCAAGTCCGTCATGTCTGAATCTAAAGTAATTCCGAAGTAAGTACTAATTAATTTGCGAGCTAAATACTCCTAAAGTCCCACAACTTGCATGCTAAGTGCAAACTAGTCCTACAACTTGAAAATTATAAACCCACGGTACTATAACTTGCATCGAGGGAGCAAATAGGTCCTAGAGCAATCAGACAACAACATGTGGCATTGTAACTTTTGTGATAAAAACCCTGTAATTATTTCGCTCACATATATGACCTTGCTGATGTCTTACACATAGGTCCTATCTGTCAGTGATGAAAGAAGAAATAACTAAAATTACAAAAGCAAGGAAAGGAATCGAACTTGCAACCTTAGTGTTGGCTGCCCACTGCCATTGCCACTACAAGCAAATTAATTATGCTATAAAATACGATGAGGTCCATCACGTAGAGGTCAGACTCAACGTGGCGCTGAGCGTGTCCGGGCTGCACGGCTCCGCCCCGCTTCATACACCGAGACGTCAACATGGCCAGCATCTTGCTCGGCTCCGACGGCCTCGCTCGCCTCACGGACTTCTGCTACACATAGCACATGAGGTTAGGCCCGGAGAGCGACTTGTTTAGCCTCGGCATGGTGCTCCGGGAGCTCGTCAGCGGGCGCAAAGTGATGGACGTGAATGCCTAGACGTCGTCCTTTGTGGCCTTGGGCGGTTCCACTGATCGGTACTGCCATGGCACGCAAGACATTTTATGGCAGACTACCCTCCCCTCCCCCCTCCTCCCCTGGCCCGCCCAACACCGAAACCATGATCACCTGTCGCCCGAGTCATGTCCGCATATCGTGTCAACATGTGAATAACTTAGAGAAACTCTAGCAACGGTCCGTTCTAACCGTATGGTTTAAGGTGTAGTGGCAATCATATTAGGTTGCAAACTCTAGGTTCCAGGTTCGAAACCGCTCCCTGCTTTCAATTTTTAATTATTTCTTCTTCCGCCACCGACAGGTGGGACCTCCGTGTAAGATAGTAGCAAGGTCATGTGCGTCCTGGAAATAATTACAGGGTCATTACTGTAAAAGTTACAGCGCTACATGTCAGCTCCTGATTAATCTGGGACCTATTTGCTCGCTTAATGCAAGTTGTAGTACCGCGAGTTTACATTTTTCAAGTTGTGGAACTAGTTTGCACATAGAGTGCAAGTTGTGGGACTTCAGGTGTATTTAGCTCTTAATTTGCGGCGGCAACTTGCAACCTACTATCTTGGAGTGAATGGGTAAACTGCACTTTGTCACGGGTCCAGTCTACTCTTTCAGGGAGTCCACTGGCAAGTTTGTCCATCTTGATCTGAGTTAATAGCATAAAATCACTATATATCTACAGAAAGTTCGATTAACCACCACTTTAAAAAAAATAGTAAAATGTGACCACTTTTCAAATACTTCTCCTATTCTTCCCGTCCAAATACTTCTCGCTCTCATCGGGCTTGTGTAGATAAGATAATTTACCCCGAAAAAACGTTCTAGATGCCAAAAGAAAGACGCAGCAGCGTCAATCAATCTCCTGACGCCCACTGCACGGTTGTGTGTACTGTACCCATCTGCAGAATCCGAGGCGCGGAGGATTGATTGATACCGACGTCCAAGTCGCAGCTAGCTACTGTCATGGCAGGAAGAGCTACGCGTAGATCATGAGTATCTTGACGGCTGCGACTAAATTTGTGGATGGATGGATTCGGATATACTACAGCCACTCGAATCCAAGGTCTGGAGTTGGCAGGCATCATTGGGAATTTGAGATGCTGAAATGTTTGGACGCGTGTACCTGCCTGTCCCATGCATCATCAGTGCTGAAAAATGGCAGAAGATCTAGCTGCTGTGCCTTTCGCCCTCGGTCACGCTAGTCAGACACCGGATGGGTGAACAACAATGTCTGTTTCCGAAGATTTGACATGTATGAAAAACACCGTAGCTGCTGATTCTAGCTCATATACCTTAGCTCCCTAGTGTTAGGCGAACACACAAGATAAATCGAGAACGGAACGAGGACGGACTGGCATAGAGCGAGGTTTTCACATCAACTCACCAACCCTATTTTTTTTACCACTCTGACTCTCGTCGGTCGTCGTCGTCCTAGACCGGCTGCTGCTGCTACTGCTGCTGCTCTCAAGTTCGTCCAAGGTGAGTTGAAGTTTTAAGAGATCCATGGACTAGTGCCAGTATATCTTTCTATTCCTCGACCCAAGATACAAAACGGGGGTAAAGAACACACGCCACGCCTGTCTGACTTAGATTTTTCTGCGAGTTTCACGCCACCGTGACTTTTTTTTTGAAAGCATTATATATTAACACAGCAGACCACCTCATTAAAAACCTCCCAGTCCCCTTAGGTACCCTGGTGAGAAAAAGAGTGCGTCAAAAAACCTGCTGCTTTGGGATCAGTACATAGTTACATCATTTGTGAGGAGCTCACGAATAAAGTCTGGCAGATCCTCCAACCAGGTGGTATGGGGTCCCTCCGCCTTACAAGCAAGCGTATGAGCTACTCTATTATTATCCCTATCACAGTGAGCAAAAGAAACATGGGCGAAAGCTCTGGCCAGGAAGATGCACTCCTCATAAATCGCCGCCGCCTCCCTAAGAGAGTTTCCACCATCAAGCATTGTCGAAATCACATCCATACAGTCACTCTTAACAATGATCTTCGTACATCCAACCTGCCCAGCCAGAAGAAGACCGTCACGAAGGGCCTGGGCCTCCGCAGACGACGTGTTAGAAGTTGATGGAATGCCACAGTTGCTACCGGCGATGAAGTTACCATGATCATCACGAATGATGGCACTTGTGGTACCTTTAGAAGAATCAGCAGTGAAGGATGCATCCACATTTAATTTGCAGTACCCTTCCTTGGGTTTCTCCCAACCATCAACCCTGGAACGGGCATTCTTCTTATGAGCTCTAAAGTAGTTTGTGGTGATTGCCTGGATTGCAAGAGCAGATTTCGTCGGTGATGAGACTGGTTCATGATGGACGAATTGTCTCCACTGCCACCAGATATACCAACATGCAGTGATCACAAGCTCCTTCAAACCCACGTCAGATATGTAGGGAGAGGGACGATCAGGGAACAATAGAATGGCCTCCAAAATCCCCGACCCCAATCTATCAATAATGCTCATTTCATTAATCAGTTCATGGCTACTACACATGCTAGCTACAAGAGAAACGACAAAATTTCATCACATGATACAACCATTTGTTTTTCACTCAAACAAAGATAAAGGATATATGTATTTTCTGTGTCACCCTTTTCCTCTGCATTTTTGCAAGTCCTGAAAATGCAAACCGCTAATCTAAATAGGGATAATGTTTAGTTTAAACGGCTCTAGAAAATCCGAAATCATGCTAAAACATGCTCAGAATCTGGTGATGAAGGTGCCTCAGAAAATGCCGCAAAGCGCGTGGAAAACGAAGTTGATTCTCCTGCAGAGTCTTCAGAACATTCTCCTGGTCGGTGCTCAAATTCTGAGGGAGATTCTTCTGCATGCGTGCGCGCGAGTGCATCATCGCGGGTCGACTGCCGCAACCGGTCCCCTCCTCCGCATGCCGCGTGTGGTGCGCACACGCCTGCGTCCACCTCCATCATTGGCCGCTCTCCACCTAGCCCCTCGCCCTCTACAGCGACCCCACCAGGCCATGCATCCGCCTCCTGTTCGCTTGGATCGCCTACGCGGACGGGATCTGCTGGAACTGCTGTCTCCTCTGACGTTATCTCCCTTAGTGGATACATTGTGGGCATAGCCAGTGCAACCGAATCTGCTGCTCCTTCAGAAAATGAAGCAAGTTATGAAGAAAATGAAGATCTATCTTCACCAGATTCTCCTGTGGCTGAACATGCTCCATCACCACCTGGTGTTCGCACTCGACTCTAGAAAGGTATACGCAATTCAAAGCAATACAAAGATGACACTGTTCGATATGACATGTTTTCTTCCACAGGTGAACCAAACAAATTGTCTAAGGCTCTTAATAATCCAAATTGGCGTCAAGCAATGGAGGAGGAATACAATGCATTGCTTGAGAACAAAACTTGGCATCTTATTCCTCCAAGCAGCAACAAAAATCTTATTGAATGTAAATGGGTTTACCGCATCAAAAAAAGGGCAGATGGTTCTATAGATCGATATAAGGCACGATTGGTTGCCAAAGGGTTTAAGCAGAGGTAATGGAATTAATTATGAAGACACTTTTAGTCCTGTTGTTAAAATTGCTACAATCAGAATTGTGTTGTCCATCTCTGTTTCTCGTGGATGGAGTCTATGACAGCAAGATATCAAGAACGCATTTCTTCATGGTGTGTTGGAAGAGGAGGTTTATATGAAACAACCACCAGTATTTGAGGATCCACACTCTCCGCACTATATTTGCAAACTTCATAAAGCTTTATACGGATTAAAATAGGCACCCCGAGCATGGTACTCTAGATTGAGTTCCAAATTATATGACCTTGGTTTCTCTCCATCCAAGGCTGATGCCTCACTATTCCTTTTTCACAAGTCAGGTATCACCATGTTTGTTCTGATTTATATTGATGATATCATAGTCACAAGTTCTTCTAATTATGCAATTACTGCCCTTCTTCAAGATCTCAATAAGCACTTTGCTATTAAGGATCTCGGTGATTTGCATTATTTTTTTGGTATTGAAGTAAAGAAAGTACCCAATGGTCTGTTAATGACACATGAAAAATATGCCACTAATATACTTGGTAAAGTTGGTATGAAGGATTGCAAGTCTGCTCCTACACCTTTGTCTTTGTCTGAACATTTGTCTCTTACAGATGGCACACCTCTTGGTCCTGAATATAGCACTCAGTATAGAAGCATTGTTGGAGCCTTACAGTATTTGACCTTGACACGTCCAGACTTATCCTTTTCAGTCAACAAAGTTTGTCAGTTTCTTCATGCTCCTACCACAGAGCATTGGACAACTGTCAAGCACATTCTTAGATATGTGAAGGATACTCTGAAGCTTGGTATTACTCTTAGATGCAGATTGGGCTGGTTGCCTTGATGATAGATGATCCACAAGTGGTTTTGCTATTTTTGTTGGGCCAAATTTGGTCTCGTAGAGTGCTAGAAAACAGGCTACAGTGTCTCGGTCCAGTACTGAGGTTGAATACAAGGCTACTGCTAATGCTACTGCTGAGTTGATTTGGGTTGAAGCCCTTCTTGCTGAAATTGGAGTAAAACTGCAAGAGAAACCATGTCTTTGGTGTGACAATCTTGGTGCTACCTAGTTGTCTATCAATCCAGTATTTCATGCTCGTACTAAGCATAGTGAGATTGATTTTCACTTTGTTCGAGAACGAGTTGCCAATAATCAGTTGGCCATTCAGTTTGCCTCAAGTCATGATCAAGTTGCAGATGGTTTTACAAAGGCTTTTTCCTGTTCGACAGCTAGATGGGTTTAAACGTAATCTCAACCTGTCAACATGCTGAGATTAAGGGGGGCTGTTAGACATTGTATAGGACTCGGTCTTCTATACTGTTTTTTATACCGTACAACCTGTGTATTGGATACCCCCTTGATGTACTCTTGATGATATATTAACACGTAACCCGTGCGAGCTCCACGCATGGTTCCACGCCTCACATCCTAGCTTTGACACTAGGGATTGTGTTGTGTGCTCGTTTAGTGTAGCTTTGTTGGTTGTTTCTTTTGTTTGCTTGATATTTGACATGGTTGTAAGGGGATTTTCTCAACACCTTGTACCATTCGACCGATTTGACCTTGTTAATTTAAAGTTGGGTTGTAAAACCTTCTGTCTAAACACAAGAAGTATCAGGTATGGGGTTCACTCAATTGCAATCATGGGATTCAAGTGCAGTTATGTCTATAAATTATATCGAATTTAGTTATTTTCAATTGCTTTAGTTGAACCCCATGCTAATAGTGTGGCTCTGCCCGTGCAAAAAAAAACTGATAGAAGTTCATGGCTGCTACACATGCTAGTTACAAGAGAAACGACAAAATTTCATCACATGATACAACCATTTGTTTTTCACTCAAACAAAGATAAATGATATATGTATTTTCCGTGTCACCCCTTTCCCTCGGAATTTTTGCAAGTCCTGAAAATGCAAACCGCTAATCTAAACAGGGATGATGTTTAGTTTAAATGCCTCTAGAAAATCCGAAGTTACGTATATATACAATTTGGCAATACGTGGTCCAAATTGGACCAAGTACCATTGTTCAAAGTTCAAGATGAACTTTGTGAAAATATCAAGAACAAGGAAAAGCCCTTGCGACATAAGTATATTTTATTGTACTGATGGTTTTTGTGCTCTGATGTCTTCCTCAAAAGATAGAAGTAGACCACCCGATATCCAAAAGGACCAAGGAAGATAGCTCATTATTTCTGACATTTCAATGCTGATGTGATTCTTGGATCGATTGAGCTGACCTAGGAGACTCAGAGAGCCATTGCGAGGGGTTTGCGCGCGGGAAGTGTAATAATCAGACTGCATTCACATGACATGTACACAAGCATGAAGTGTACCGCTCCGAAGTTGACGACGATCGAAGGCATGCACGAATTTGATCACCCT
This sequence comes from Avena eriantha, assembly GCA_910589775.1. Taxonomy (NCBI): domain Eukaryota; kingdom Viridiplantae; phylum Streptophyta; class Magnoliopsida; order Poales; family Poaceae; genus Avena; species Avena eriantha. The sequence goes on from OU342742.1 coordinate 45,284,776, forward strand.
GCAGGCTGCAGGCTGCAGGCTGCAGGCTTTACAAATAAAGATCTTCGTAACCCTCTCGATCTGTACCAATTGTCAGCCAAGCAAGTTTGAAACCAACAGAAAGTCTCAGCCAAGCAAAACGAAGAAGAAACGTCCGTGTCCCATCATGCGTACGTTACCTAGGTACAGGGACGACCGACCTTAGGTCAAGGTTCTAGAAGAAGCGATCGATCTCCATGGCAAGGTGACACCATGGAGTAGTATATACCATCGTCCATCCTTGTTCGTTTATTTATTTATATAGATCTCGCTATAAAGCAGAATATCATGTGCGCCCGTCTTTGGAATATGTAAATAGCAGTACCTAACCCATTGGCCCTTAAAAAAACTGTCGCATCTTTCCGAGGAGTTCCGTTCCTAGCTAAGCCATGCTCGTGTTTGTTTTTTATGGCATGGCTGGCCGGTTCTGAAATTTGGCTAAGCTAGCTAGATCACGACTTCACGAGGCGATCAGTTTTCTTCTAAGTAGATAATGCCATGTGCCGCATGCATGTGTGTATCGTGATGAGGGTGACCATCAGTGAAAAGAGAGTAACACTTCTGACACTAGGTGTGTTCGGTTCTAGAATATAGTAGAATGGAATGGAATTGTTCTGTATCTAGAGGCTATTCCAGTGGTCGGTTGTGGAATGGAACGGAACCAACTAGTTCCACGGAAGGGAATATACCCCCAGATGTCGAACCAACCCGTTCGACCGAATCGGTGGAATCTGGTGGAACCGAGCTCTAACACACACCGAAAACTCTCTCTCACACGTATTTTTTTTCCTAATCCTAACCTCTCTCGACGGGACCTCGTTGACCCCTCTCCGGTGACTGGCGGCGCTCCCTCCTCTCTACCCGACAGCGCTCCCTCTTCTCCACCTCTCCGGCAGCGCACCCTCCTCTCTTCCTCTCCCTCAGCGCCACTCCCTCTCCTCTCACTTCGGGGCGGTGGTTGGTTGTAGGCGAGGTGGCGGTGTGTAGCAGCGCGGCGGGGCCGCGTTGGCTCCTGCGGGCGGTGGTTGCGGGGGTGGTTGCAGGCGGGAATAGACTTGGCGGAGACGGGAATCCAGCTGCAGCTTGCAGGAAGGCGGCGGCTTGAGCGCGGCGGTGACGGGAGTCAGGCAAGACGGCACGGCGGCGGTAGGAGTCCAGCGGTCGGCTCCTGTGCAATTCAATTTGAATTATTTCTCTCCAATTTGGCCTCTTTTCTCTCTGATTTTGCAAAGTGAGAAGAACATGTGCTGCCCTCTCTGTTTAGCTAGTGTTCACTCTGATTTGGAAAAATAATTTTGTATTATGGATAAAATCTAGGCATTCCATTCCACAATTTTGGTCCCAACCGAATAAAAAATGGAATCATTCAATTCCCCGTTTTGTCTGAACCGAACACAATCATGGAACCATTCCATGCCGTGGGAATGGAACCATTCCATTCCATTCCACCTAGTTCTAGAACCGAACACACCCTAGTACGGCCGGAGTAGTATAAGGATTAAGGAACTTAGCAAAGTTTCCATAGCACGCGAACTCATACGGTCCTCCCTTTATAGTTGTTCTTTTTTGGCAGTGCTTCGTCCTTTTCATGAAAAAAGGTAAATGATACCATCTCCGTGTCGTCGCTGTTGGGTGTGGTCCCCACCCACGTTCTGTCGCGCGCCTCCATCGCCATAGCGCCGCGCCTCCGCCGCCCGTCGAAGGCTACGTTCGGAACCAGTCTATATTCATAATGGTTAGCAAAAAAGGCTAATTAACAGAAAAATGACTAAAAAACTTAAAAATACGGACATGTGTCAGACATAGAAGAGGGTCTATCAATACTCCCGGTCTCATACTATTTATTTTCCCATCCCGGTGTTAAACAACATGTGTAATGTTATTTCTTGAGTTGTCACGGTATGGAGTACACTAGTGCACACCCCCCCTCTAACACCGGTTTGGAGGGCCCTCTAACAGCGGTTGTAGAACCGCTGTTGAGGGTTCGGTGTTAGAGGGCCCCCCCCTTTAACACCGGTTCTTATACGAACCGGTGTTAAAGGGTGGCACACGTGGGGCTGCCGCAGGGCTCAGGGCCCCCCTTTAACACCAGTTCGTAACACGAACCGGTGTTAAAGGTTCTGTGCCGCGGCAGGAAAAAGAGATAAATCTCTGCCGCGACAGAGTTCTGCCGCGGCAGGAAAACGGCCTAAATCTCTGCCGCGACAGAGTTCTGCCCCTGCCCCGTTCTGGGCGTATTTCTGCGGCGCGGCGGGGACAGGGAGGGGGGGGGGAGGGGGAATCAATCGGGAGCGGTATACACATACATCGTCATCGGTACAAACGAGTACATGAATAATTAAGCAACTATTATTATACACAACATCGTCATTGTGTGGTATTCTCCGTAAACGTTGAAGCATCAAGTACAAGACAAACACGTTCAAGCATATATACAACGTTCATTTTGGTGGATATCTAAAGAGTTCTCCGCCAGGCGTGACGACCTCATCAAGTATGAACCCCGCCAATTCCTCTTGAATGGCTCGTATGCGGTCAAATGGTAGGAGTTGGTCCCGCATCCGTTCGATCTGAATATATATGAAGAATGGGGTCAATATATATATAAGAATAAAACTCGACACAATTGATGGTAATAAAATAATGTTGTGTACTTTGTTTACTTACTCTAAGTTGTTCTAGTGCGGCTTGGCCCGTCGCACATATCGTGTTGCGAATGAACTCGCAAACATAGTACCCACATAAGTTATTGCCGTGTCCCTGATGCGTGCACTTTACGAGAATAGAGAGTTCAATCAAAATAATAATCAATAAAGCATGATATAATGGAATTGGAAGCAGAATCAAAGAGATACGCAGACCTAGCTAGCTAGTATTACTTACATTTTGGTCTACAAATTTTAGTTCTTCTGACCATTCACCCACGGCCCTGCCCGTGAACCTTTTCCAAACCCTGTCCGGCAAAGAAAATGGATAAAGGAGTAACTAATTACTTGTTGTCACGAAAGTTGCCAATCTAGTGCGATAATATGATTGAAATTACCTCTGGAGCATCTCTCTAAAGTCTGCCCATAGCTCTTTTTCTTTTCGTAACGAGTCCATGACAATGACTTTTCCTGAGTCAGGTTGAATGACTAGCAGAATAAAGTGGAACCTACGCACGCATAACTCATCATCAGTTACACTTAACATCGAGTAAGCCGAAACAGAATGTGTACAAGAGAGGGTAACAGTACTCACGAGAAGTTGTAAGGCAATAGTATTTCTCTTTTGGTTTTTTGTCTCAGTAAAGACCTTAGCAATAAAACTTTTGTTTGCCCGGGTTTGGTTCTTACCACTTCTTCATGAACTCTATTTGGGTCAACGAACCCAATGTCAAAAGGTCCTCCTTTCATGCATTCCATAACCTTTTTCCTGCATAATAGTATATACATATATGGTGAGCATATATATATACATGCAATTAATGAAGTGAATGAGATGAGATAGAAAATACAGAAATAGTACTTACACACAATAAAGGCTGATGGCAGCTTTGTCGAGTTCCTTCTGATTGAATAGAAAATGCAAGTCTTGAATGTTGAAGTCGATCTCGTCGTCTCCGCACAAGAAAATCTCATCTCTTATATGCGCCGTGATCCATTCTTCCTTTCTCGTCTTGCAGAAATCAAGGTACCACTTGTGCAATCTTCGCATCTTTGTTGGTAGATTCTTGAGCTCCTCTTTCTTGACGAGATTCTTCCCATACTTCCATGGCTGTATGGGGTTGGCATCGCATTTGGGCAAGTTATCTCCCATGATGTTCAAGTATGCAATGTAAGTCATCCCCATCTCATTGGCCTTTCTTTGTAGCTCTGCCTCGTAATCATTTACGGGAGGAGCGTCCCGTGTGTCGAACACTTGGAGCGGGGCGCATGATTGGTTTTCCTGCTCTCCGAGCATGGGAACTGTTTTCTGGGGTGCCGCACGACTGCTACTTTCAGTCTCCCTACGGCGCCTTGCATCCGCCTTCAAAATCTGGCGCTCGTAGTCCGGCACAAGTGGGGTTTCAGGTTTCAAAAGATTTTTGTAAAACTTCCCCACCACCGCCGGATCTATTTTCTCCTTTGGCTCGGCCCGTCTAGGTGCAAAGTATTTCTTGACCTCTTCTTTCGAGATCCTATTGGTCTCCTCGTCGCTGCGATTCCACGGTAAAACCGGCAATGGCTTGGCGGAAGGCTGCGGGACGTAGTTTTTTGAACTCTTTGGCGTACGGTTTCCTGCGGATTTCTTTGTGGCAGTGCTAGTGATGCTCTTCGTGGCAGTGCTCTTCCACTTACGCTGAGGAGATGGCTGAAGCGCCGGAGATGGCTGACGGGCAGGAGGCGCGCCGGAGATGGCTGCCGCGCAGGAGATGGCTGAAGCGCTGGAGATGGCTGCCGCGCAGGAGATGGCTGAAGCGGCTCAGACTGCTGACGCTACGGAGACGGCGGGGGTTCCAGTGGCCTCCAATTTGGAAGCACGATGTGTTCCTTCTTCCAAAGAATGGTTGTTTTCACTGCAAATTTGAGTTGAGTTTCCCCTTCACCTATAGCATGGTCAAGCTGTGCTTCCTCATGTTCCTTCACAACCTCATCCACCCCGACAATAGCATAGCCATCTGGAATCGGTCGGCAGTGGTAAGTTCCACCAGCTACAGGAGGTAAGGCATAGCCGACAGCCACCTTAATGGATAAGCCCATTAATCTCACATGCAGCTCAGCGTGTTCGCTCTCCGTGATCTCATCCACGGGGTATCGAGGACCCGCCATTTCAAGCGTGGGCTGCACGTTCTCCGTGGAAGCCACGCTGCTTTTCCGCGCAGAGTCTGGGCCGCCGGCAGCTTCCAATGCAGGCTCTTCGTGCCGCTGAGATGGGCCGATAGCTTGATGGCTCTGTTGTGCATTCACTTGCGCCTGCAGCACCACAAGTGCATGTTCTATCCGTGTCATCCGCTCTGTACGCTCTTTTTCTTTTTCTGCCGCGCCATCTGTAAGAGTCGCTCCACTCGGCAAACCCATCCTTCCACGTCATACCCCCTGTGCCTCGTGCATGTCCAGGGTGTTCTTTTTTACCGATGGCGCGTGCGAGCTGGTCATTCTTTCTGTCGGGATGGAAGGTCCTGGCGGCTGTTTCCTCGTATGCCGTGATGAGTTCGGTGACGGGTTTGGCAAGGAGGGTTGGGAAGATACACAATCCTGTTTCTGGGTCCAACCTTGCCCCGATTCCGTAGAACCAAGTCTTTGCACGTAGGTCCCACCCATGTGTCTGGGGTGTGATCCCTCTGTCGCGCAGGGCCTTCTCAGCTTCCTCCCACTTAGGCCTCTGAGATATGTAGCCACCTGACCCTGTCCTCTGGTGATATTCCTTCTTCTGGACATTTAGCGTATTGGTTTCTGACCTCTTTGTAGCTATAGCACCTTCCTTGTATGCCACAAATTCACGCCAGTGAGGTCTTATCTTTGCATAATATGCGTCTTCAAAATCTGGAGTCTCGCGAGCTTTGAAAAATTTGTTCAATTTTGTCTTCCAGTTGCGGAAAGCGTCTGCCATCTTCTTTAGAGTCCACTCTTTGACCTTTTCCTTTATAACCGGTTTGTTTTCATCCTCCTCTGGCAGAAGGGTGAAATTTACCAACAGCAAATTCCAAAGGGTTTCTTTGGATTTTTCATCGACAAAGGTACCGTCGCCCTTCTTTGGCTTATTCCAATATTCAATTATGATTGGGATTTGGTCCCTAACAAGAACTCCAGCCTGACGTACAAATTTGTCTGCGGCCTTCTTGGGCTCCATCGGCCTGCCATCAACACGGACTGCTTCGATCGTGAACTTTGCACGATCTTTCAACTGATGGCTCGCGCCTCGCTTGCTCTTTTTCGTAGAAGAAGATGGTTGCTGGCTGGTCGATCTAGAGGGCTAAAAGAAGAAAGAAGCGTTAATTAATACATGTAGAAGAAGATTGTTGGTGGAAGTCAGCAGAGGCTTAATCAATGCATATACCTCGCCGGACTTTGTAATCACTAAATTGCGTTCACCGGAGTCTTCATCTTCTCCATGACTACTTGAGCTGTCATCATGTCCCTCCAAGTTCAGATATTGTGAGGTGTCCTCATCGATAATGTTCTCCATTATTTCTTCTTCTTCAAGGTTTCTACTAAGTGGATCCATAGTTTCTAAAACAATAATATTATCTAGAGTAAGAGAGTAAACATTCAAGTGGACTTGGATTCATACACAAATATACATATTATTCATACAAAAATACACAAATAAATACACAAATGAAATTAAAACCCTAAGGATGCTTGATCATTTTAAACGAGTTCCGAGGGGTCCAAACCCTAATTCGGAGAAATCCCAGATGCATATGAGAGGGGCTAGCTACAGTGGCTGACCGGAGGATGCTCCAGAAAGCGGTGGCTGGCGGCGCTGGAGAGCGACCTAGGGCGCGCGAGGTAGCGGGTTCGCCTTAGCGTGATGCGGCCTACCTAAAACGGGCGGCGCCACTACCTAGGGGTCACCGGAGCGACGTTAACGACGACAGCCAGCGGCGGCGCTTGCAGAGCAGCGAGGTGACGAACCTAAACTAATACTAACTATAAAATACACTAAATAACCCTAAACTAAATACACTAAACTACACTAAATAAATAACCCTAAACTAAATAACCCTAAACTAAATAAATAACCCTAAACTAAATAAACCCTAAACTAATAACCCTAAACTAAATAAACCCTAAACTAATGCTAACACTAAACTACTAATAATACACACTAAACTACACACTTATAAAATAGTAATAACTAATTATATACATATATGCAACAATATATACAACATATATGCAACAATATATATATGCAATTACACACAAATAAAATTATTCATACACAACAATATATATACATATATGCAACATTTATCCAATATACACACAAATAACATTTATCACCAATATCCAATATCTCCAAAACACAAACAGAGAGCTCTCGCCGCCGGTGGCGGCAACTCTCGCGAACGGGGTCGGCAGCAGTGGTCGTGGACGCGGGGTTGGCGGCGGCGGCTCCGAGTTGGCGGAGGCTTCGGTGTTGGCGCGCGGCGGATCCGAGCGGCGGCGACGGGGGTGGCGGCCGATGCGGGCGCGCGCGGTGGCGGATGGTGCTGGCGCAGCGGGGGGCGTCGACTGCGACGGCGACGGCTCGCGCGCGGGGAGGGGGGCGACGGTGCTCCCGCGGGATGGCGACGGCGAGGGCTGGACGTCGACGGCTGGACGGCGACGGCTCTCCTCTGCTTTTTTCTGCGCGCGCGCTTTCGATCTGGCTGGGGGGAAGAAGGAAGGGGAAGGCACGCGTTATAACCCCCCCTTTAACACCGGTTCGTGGCTGGAACCGGTGTTAAAGAAAATTCCTATCTTATTCATTTCAACTCAGAAAAATATGAATGATATATCATAATTTTCAGAAATATAATATCTATCCATTCATGTAAAAACATTTTATATTTACTTTAGATGAAAATTTTCAAAATGATTAAAACACTTACATATAAATTTTGATTATTCAATTCAAACAAAAATAAATTGTCAAATCCTAAAACTTTGAACATAAGAAATATTAAGCATCTAAAAAGGAATCTAACCCTATTTTATTAGAGCAAATCATATTTTATTTTGTATTAACATTTTTGAATTGATTGGATATTTAAATGCCGCATCTTTTGTATACACTTGAATCTGACAAAGCCTCGCTCAACTTGCATTGGATTTTTGATAAAATAGCATATTGTGAACCTAAAAATGATTTTTGTAAAAAATCATGAGCATCGTATCATGTACCTGTAGTTCATATCTGACCCACTTCCTACCGATTCGGCAGGAATTTGTCTTTTTCACCAGAGGTGGACGGAAAGGTTTCAGATCCCCCTGTTGGTACATTGTCCATATAAGGTGGTCTAGTATTTTTGTAAAATGTGGTGGTGGTTTTTTGAATTAGCCATTTGGTGGTTGCTTCACAAAACCGTCCGTTTTTTATGCTTGGAAAATGGAAAATGCCTTTTTGGTGCGATAAAAAGGAAAACTGCCTCTTGCAACATTGTTTGCCATGCCATGATGCACATGTATGCACAATATGGCCATATTATCACAAACTATGCCTTGATTCTAGCCATAACATTGGTCATTTGACCCGAAAGCCAAGAAACCTCGAATGAGATAGGTCATTTTGTGAAGGAGATAGAACTGGAATTAAAATACAGAATGCAACTAATAGTAAGTTACATAAAGCACGACTGAAAATTAAGATACATAAAAGAACTGAAAATTAAGATACATGGCCAGATTAAGTAACAATCGGCCGAACTTGTTTCGGAATGTTGGAGTGATTCAGTCATGCTCCTACCTACACCTGTAATACTCGCCACTGTAGTCGTCGTACTCGCCGCCGCCGTCATCGCTGTCATCGTCGGGGTCGCCGTAATTGAACCTTGAAGGCTGAGTACGCGTGGGCTGGACTTGAGGGTAGCGCAGATGGGGGTTAGAGTCGGTGGCAGTGTCATAGGCCATGACGCTCTGGAGAGTCCGACCGCGCCACCATAGCCGACGGTCGGCCTCGTTGAAGTTCGGAGGAGGTGGGCCGTCCTCCTCGTGCCTGGCGAGCGCCCTCTCACGCCGATCCATGAAGAAGGCTTCCCAAGTAGGGAAATAGTCGGGATGCCATCTGGGATTCCTCCGCTGCTCCGGCGTGAGCTCGAAGTAGTATTGGTTCGTGATGGCCATCCGACGCGCCACACCTAGAGGGAAAGGAGGAACCGGCACGCCTCCGGCGCTCAGCATCCAGCCGACGGGGACACAGTAGCCCGGCGGGCAGGGGTAGTTCGAGGCGCAAAGCGCCTCCGCCTCCCTGGGGGTTAGTGCTATGGTGGAAGCCATGGGAAAGAGTGATGAGGTTGCAGATATGAGTCTAGAGATGTGCAATGACAATGGAGGCCAACCCTACATATATATATAGTGAAGAACTAGCGGGAAGAACTGGAGGGAAGAACTGGCGGGAAGAACTGGAGGGAAGAACTGGCGGGAAGAACTGGCGGGAAGAAAAATGGCGAGAAAAAATGGCGGGAAGAAAAATGGCGGGAAAAAATGGCGGGAAGAAAAATGGAGGGAAGAAATAGAAGGAAGAAAAATGGCTCATTTAATACATATACTGTTAACAGAAGAAATATGACATTGATTTCCATGTTGAGATACAGATGTGTGCCAAAAATGGCTCAATTAATACATATAGTCAATCTTATGATCGCGTTGGCCGTAACCATGGAGTATCAACACCGTTTAACAGGATGGTTGGGTCAGTCTTCACTCTGAAGGGCGGAATTTCATCAAACTTATTATAATCTTCTGACATGTCTGTCTTGTCCTCCACTCCCACGATGTTTCTTTTCCCTAAAAGAACTATGTGACGCTTTGGCTCATCGTGTGATGTATCTGTTTGCTTATTTTTTCTTTTTTTCGGTTTGGTAGACATGTCCTTCACATAGAAAACCTGAGCCACATCATTGGCTAAGACGAATGGTTCGTCTAAGTTCTTGTCTACCTTCATAAGATTGTTGAGATCCACCGTTGTCATTCCGTACTTCTTGTCTACCTCAACCCCCCTCCTGTTAGCTTGACCCATTTGCATCGAAACAAGGGGACCTTAAAATTAGGTCCATAGTCAAGTTCCCATATCTCCTCTATGAACCCATAATACGTGGTATTTTGCCCATTGTCTTCTGCTGCATCGAAGTGGACACCACTATTTTGGTTGGTGCTCTTTTTATCTTGGCCTATCGTGTAAAATGTATTCCCATTTATCTCGTACCCTTGGAAAGTACATACAGTCGAAGATGGTGTCCTGGCCATCAAGTACAGCTGATCCCCAACAGTGGTGTTATTCGTGAGAAGTCTTTGCAGCCAGCCGCCAAAACTCGCCATGTGTTCACTTATAATCCATTCATCAGACTGCCCCGGGTGTTTGAGGCGTATTAAATTCTTGTGTTCATTGATATACGGGGCAACCAAGATAGATCTTTGTAAAACCGTGTAGTGTGCTTGATTGAGAGAATGCCCGTCCCTACATATCATTGCTTTACATCCTAGGGTGCCTTTTCCACACAGTCTCCCCTGATGTCGTGATTTTGGAACACCAATCGCCTTAAGGTCAGGAATAAAATCAACACAGAACTCAATGACCTCCTCTGTTACATAGCCCTTGGAGATGCTTCCTTCTGGCCTAGCACGGTTATGAACATATTTCTTTAAGACTCCCATGTACCTCTCAAAGGGGAACATATTGTGTAGAAATACAGGACCGAGAATGGCAATCTCTTCTACTAGGTGAACCAGGAGATGCGTCATAATATTGAAGAAGGATGGTGGGAACACCAACTCAAAGCTGACAAGACATTGGGCCACATCTGTCTGTAACCCTGGTAGGCTTTCTGGATCGATTACTTTCTGAGATATTGCATTTCGGAATGCACATAGCTTCACAATGGGTACTCGAACATTTTCAGGTAGAAGCCCCCTCAATGCAATCGGAAGCAATTGTGTCATAATCACGTGGCAGTCATGAGACTTTAGGTTTTGGATTTTTTTCTCTGCCATATTTATTATTCCCTTTATATTCGATGAGAAGCCAGACGGGACCTTGATACTGCTCAGGCATTCAAAAAAGATTTCCTTCTCTGCTTTGGTAAGAGCGTAGGTGGCAGGAGTTAAGTGGCATCATTTACCCTTCTCGTTCTCAGGATGCATAGGCTCTTCAGGTCTTTCAGACGTTGCTGGTCCTGCCGTGCTTCCGGTGTATCTTTTGTCTTCCCATACACTCCTAGGAAGCCTAGCAGGTTCACGCAAACATTCTTCGTCACGTGCATCACGTCGATTGAAGAGCGGACCTCTAAGACTTTCCAATAGGGTAGGTCCCAAAATATAGATTGCTTCTTCCACATGGGCGCGTGTCCGGCATCGTCATTCGGAATAGATAGATTGCTAGGAACTTTTCCAAAGATTACTTCTAGGTCCTTGACCATACCAAATACCTCCTCACCGATACGGAGGACAGGCTTCCTCCGGGGTTCTGCCAGACGTTTGAAATGCTTGCCTTTCTTTCTTACTAGATGCAGGTTCGGAAGAAATCGACGATAGCCTAGGTATACAAACTTGTTACATTTATCCAAATATACACTTTCAGTCTCATCTAAACAGTGTGTGCATGCATTGTATCCCTTGTTTGTCTGCCCTGAATTGTTACTAAGAGCAGGCCAATCATTGATGGTTATGAAAAGCAATGCTCGTAGGTCAAATGGCTCCCCTTTGTGCTCATCCCACATACGTACACCTGGTTTGGCCCACAGCTGTAAAAGTTCTTCAACTAATGGCCTTAGGTACACATCAATGTCGTTGCCGGGTTGCCTCAGGCCTTGGATGAGCACTGGCATCATAATGATCTTCCTCTTCATACACAACCAAGGAGGAAGGTTATAGATACATAGAGTCACAGGCCAGGTGCTGTGACTGCAGCTCTGCTCACCAAAAGGATTCATTCCATCTGTACTTAGACCAAACATTAATTTCCTTGCGTCACGTGCGAAGTCTGGGTACTCTCGCTCGACTTTTCTCCACTGTGACCCATCAGCGGGGTGTCTCAACATCGCGTCTTTCTTACGGTCTTCCATGTGCCATCGCAACAACTTGGCATGCTCTTTATTTCTGAAGAGACGTTTTAACCGTGGTATTATAGGAGCATACCACATAACCTTCGCAGGAACCTTCTTCCTAGGGGCCTCGCCCTCAACATCGCCAAGATCGTCTCGTTTGATCTTATACCGCAGTGTAGTGCATACCGGGCATGCATCCAAATTCTCGTACTTCTCACCGCGGTAGAGGATGCAGTCATTAATGCAGGCATGTATCTTCTGCACATCTAATCCTAGAGGGAAGACAACCTTCTTTGCTTGGTATGTACTGTCGGGCAACTCATTATTTCTTGGAAGAAGATTCTTCATTTTTACCAACAACTTTGAAAATGCGCTGTCAGTCACACCGTTCTCTGCCTTCCATTGCAGCAAATCCAGTGTGGTACCTAGCTTTTTATGGCCATCTTCGCAAGTTGGGTACACCAATGTTTTGTGATCCTTTAACATCTGCTCCAACTTCTCCTTCTCCTTTTTAGTTTCACATTCTTCCTTTGCATCAGTAATGGCCCGACCAAGATCGTCATCAGCGGGCCCATCTGCTGCCTCTTGATCTTCATTATCTACCCCCGTTGCAGTATCATCATATTCAGGATACATATTATGATAGTTGTCATCATCCTCTTCTTCTTCGTTGTCTTCCATCACAACCCCTTTTTCTCCGTGCTTGGTCCAACAATTATAGCTGGGCATGAAACCGGATCGAAGCAGGTGGGCGTGAATGGTTCTGGTATTTGAGTAGTCTTTCTTGTTCTGACAGTGAACACACGGACATCACATAAAACCATTGTGACCACGGTTTGCATTAGCCACAACGATGAAATTTTGGAGGCCCATAATGTACTCGGAAGTGCGGCGGTCACCGTACATCCATTGCCGGTTCATCTGCATTAATATATAGTATATATCAAAAAATAATAGGGAGATGACCATTTATATATATAGTACATCAATGACACATGAAAGGATAGTTGTCGACCTCGACCGAGAAGGAAATAGCAACGAGAAAACTTATTTTGAGCTCTCGGGCATTTCACCGAACACCTCTTGTGCATACGAAAAAAACACAAACTAGCACACTTCACACCCTCTTGTTAGGCTCCAAAATGAGATAGTGAAAAAATGGAAGAGTGGGGTGTGGGCTGCGGTGTCTTATATAGCCCCCCCTTTAACACCGGTTCAAGCCACGAACCGGTGTTAAAGGGGGGGCTGCGCGGGCCACTGGTGCAGGGGCCTTTAACATCGGTTCGTGCCACGAACCGGTGTTAAAGGGGGGCTCCTTTTTGCTGCACGGGCCACGCTGGTACAGAAGAACCGGTGTTAAAGCCCATTTCTAGGCTCAACCAAAGGCCTCGTTTCCACTAATGGTAGTACTCCAACCGGACTTCTCCCTTATGCAATCTTCTACTATGGGTTTCTCCCTCGTGTATATTAACACGTAAACGAGCCGAGTCCAAGGCTACGTTCGATCCAAAAAACTGACATGGCATCAGAGCCGCTCTTCCTTACCTAGCAGCTCCAAATCGCCGTCGCCGTAGCCCTACCGTCGCCGCATCTTGCCGCTGCCGTAGCTTGCTACCGCCGCCACCACAAATAGTCAAAACCAAATACAAACATCGGCACCGCAGATCTACCTGCCACCGCCAACACATACACCGCCACCGCAGATCTTCCTGCCACCGCCCAAAACCCTACAACTGCCGCATATCTTCCTGCCGCCGTCCAAAACCCTACATCCACCGCAGATCTTCCTGCCGCCACCCAAAACCCTACAGCCATTGCAGATCTTCCTGCCACCGTCCAAAACCCTACATCCGCCGCAGATCTTCCTATCACCGCCCAAAACCCTACAACCACCGCAGATCTTCCTGCCGCCGTCCAAAACCCTACATCCGCCGCAGATCTTCCCGCCCCCGCCAAAAACCCTCCACAAACAAAAATCTAGTTACACAACAAAGCCAAAATGCCACTGCAATCTTGCTGCTGCGCATACACATCTGCCACTGCTGCAAATTTTCTTCTTGCCGCCGTCGAAGTCTACATCCTCTCCATGGCAACATCATCATCAACATCATCTATCACTGCGTTGGCTTCCACTCTTAGGGCACCGCTGACTCAGCTTCTCACGCGCGAGAACTCTCTCGTGTGGAAGGCCCTTGTGATCCCTGCTCTCCGTGGTGCTCGTGTTCTGAACTTGGTGAAAGGGCTCGAGCTGGCTCCTGACGAGGAGATCAAGGTGGAGGATGCAGACAACAAAAGGATCAAATTTGAAAACCAAGCATATGTTACTTGGATAACTCGAGATCAGCAGGTTCTGAGGTATATTTTAAATTCTCTGTCACCGGATATCTTGTCCCTTGTCATTGGTTTTGATACATCTGCTGAAGTCTGGAAAGCTCTTGAGTCTCTCACCACCACTCCCTCTCACTCCCAGACTCAACAACTTCCTTCTGCTTTGAATTACACAAAGAAAGGTGATATTTCTGCTCATTTTTTTGCAAAGATGAAAAATATAGCCTCTGAATTTGCTGCTTCTAGAAAGCCTCTTGATGATGATGAACTAATTTGGTCTATCTTGCATGCCCTTGGAGACTCGTACAACACTCTTAAAACTGCAGTCAATGCTAATCCCAATACTACACTCAATGATTTGTTTAATCAGCTTCATGCGTTTGATCAGCTTCACTTGACAGACGATGATACTGAGGCGTTTACCTCATCTGCCAACATGGCGTGACATGGTGCCGACCGTCCACCATAGCCATGTTCATGCCAGGATGATAGGCGCCCTGAGGACTATCGACGCCCAAATGACCGTAACTACGGCCAGCGTCAGGATGATGGTCGTGGCAGTCATCCCTATGATGATTGATGGAACTATGATGATCACTGTGGGTATACTGATCGTCGCAACTATGATGATCACCCTCGGCATCATGATGATGATGGAGGGAGGCGAAGAGATAACAATGGCCGTGATGATGGACGTCTTTGTGGCCATACTCCAACCCCTTATGTTAATGTGACATGTCAGATATGCAAGATTCATGGCCATCCTGCTAGTGACCGCTGGTGGAGGTTTTAGGGTGACCATGATCATCGTGATGACAGTGATTGTCACCGAGATGATGGTGATCATAGTGACAAGGGTGCTAACTTGGCATCCTATGGTGTGGATACCAACTGGTATGCAGACACTAGTTCCACAAATCATGTTGCACATGAGTTGAGCATGCTCTCGATTCAGGAAAAATACACAGGACGTGATCAAGTTCATACAGCCGATGGTAAAGGTATGAAAATCTCTTACATAGTTTATTTAATGTTGCATACCCCCATAGTTCTTTACATCTTAAGGATATCCTTCATGTGCCAGATGCATCTAAAAATATCCTTTTAGTTCATAAGCTTATACTAGATAATGATGTCTTTCTTGAGTTTCACCCTTACTTTTTCTTGATTAAGGATCAGGCCATAATGAGAATTCTATTATAAGGTCCATGCCGTGATGGTCTCTACCCACTAGTTCCTATGTCTACTGGGTCTCCCAAGCAAGCACTCATCACAATAAAGCCATCTTCTTCCACATGGCATCGCCGCTTAGGATATCCTTTCTCCTTTGTGGTGTAGCATATTCTTAGGAAACATCATATTTCTCATACACCAGAAATAAACCCATACATATGTGATTCATGTCAATTAGCTAAGAGTCATCAGCTACCATACCATGTCTCTACTAGTGTGTCTACTGCTCACTTGGAGCGAGTTTTTTCTAATGTATGGGGTCCAGCACCTTCCTCTGTTGGCAAACATCTCTATTATATAAGCTTTAGTGATGATTTTAGTAAGTTTACATGGATATATTTTCTCAAAAATTGTTCTGAGGTTTATCAAATCTTTCTTAATTTTCAGCAACTTGTGGAAAGAAAATTTAATAGAAAGATCATTACTATGCAAACCGATTGGGGTGGTGAGTATGAAAAACTCCATGCCTTATTTCAAAAAGTAGGCATCACCCATCATGTCTCCTGTCCACATGCACACAAACAAAATGGTTCTGCAGAATGTAAGCATCGTCATATTGTTGAAGTTGGTCGTGCACTTCTTGCTCATGCATCTATGCCTCTTAAGTTTTGGGATGAAGCTTTTCTTACATCCACTTTTCTTATTAACCTTCTTCCTAGCAAGGTGATGAACTTTGATACACTTGTTGAGCAACTTCTTCAAACCAAGCCTAACTATGAGTCTCTCAGAGTCTTTGGTTGTGCCTGCTGGCCTAACCTTCGCCCATATAATAAAAGGAAAGTTGCCTTTTGTTCCACTAAGTCTATGTTTTTAGGCTACAATCCTTGACATAAAGAAGTAAAATGTTTAGACACCAAAACAGGTCGCGACTATATTTCTCGAGATGTAGTATTTGATGAAAAAAATCTCTTTCGCTGACCTGCATCCAAATGCTGGTTCTCATCTTTAGAAAGACATTCTTCTTCTACCTACACATAATGGTGAGACACACATTGATGATCCTATGAGTTTGAATATTATACCAAATATTACTACTAATACTATACTTGTAGACACATAACAACAAATAGAAGAAAATTCTAGTCAAAATGCTAAAATAATGGTGCAAAACAGTTGTAACATCCCATCATTTAGGACTAAACGAAGGGTAGATTTAGGATTTTGTGCATCTGCAAATTGGGGTAATTTTTTCGCCGAACAAAACGCAGGGAGATCAAAGTTTCTTTTACTACTTTGAGTTAGGATTTACTCCCTCTGTTTCAAAATATAAGATGTTTTAGCTTTGTGAATGGAGTGTATCTAGACCCCTTTTAGTGTGTAGATTCATCTAGGTTTGGAGTTAACCTATGCACTAAAAGGAGTTAGATACACTCTTTTCACAAAGATAAAACATCTTCTATTTTTAAATGAAGGGAGTAGCTCTTAGGAGTGTTTGCTATAAATTCTGACATGACCCTTAGGAATTATAATGAATTTGGGTGAATAATTTGAATTTATATTTAAAATTGGAATCATTTGAAAAAGATTTGATAGATAGAAGTAATTAGTGTTTATTTTTTCTAGAAAGAATTTGTTAATATTGTTTGAATATTTAATAGTTGTAAAACCATTAAGAGAAATGAAACAATACAAAAAGTATAACTCAAATAGTTAATTCTTAATTCTTTCCTTTATTCAATAAGCAGTAAATAAATACAAGAATTTCTCAAGAATAAATTACAATAGATAAACAATATTAATAAAAGGAATGAAAGCTTTGTTCAATAAATATATAGATATTACATTGTTCTCAAAAAAGGAAAAAGACAAGATTACAAATGAAAATTAAAGACTAGTCCATAACTAATTCATATTCTAATCTTCTTATTCTTCATCATTTGCACTTGTACATACAAACAAAGACAGAAATTAAAATAAACATAGAGGGGGTTAGTGTTAGTTTTGCTCTTAGTGGTAAATAGTGAAGTGCACTGTTTTCAATACATCATTGCGCAAGTTTAATTAAAAAGGGGCTAATTCCATCAAGTGTAGGATCTGTTCTTTTCAAATTTAAAAGCCCCAAGACAACATCTTTGGAAAAAGGGGCAAGTTTCACCAGGGCATAAAATTGTAAAAGGATGGGGTAGTTAACCAAATTCACCTGATCTCATCCGTAGACAAAGCCAATAGTGAAGAATCTCAGACACCTAATTGCATCCAATGAGGTGTCAGCAACAGAGGGAGTGAGAGAGGGTTTAAATCACAACCAAAGCATAACAAAGCCTGCTTTGCTAATCACTTCACATCCATAGTCACTTCTCATCTCAAGAACACATCAGATGCCACCACAAGTACTGCCATTTTTCACTAGATCAACCCAAGATTCCTCACACCAACCCATCCAGAAACCACACAAGATGGTCACATATGGAGGTGGAGATTTAGGTGGACAACAGGAGGAGGAGGAGCAAGACAAGGCCAAAGGAAAGAAGGATCAGATCTAGATATACCACAAGCCTAGGAGTAGAAGGCAACACCAGCCCAAGGCTACAAGCTATCATCATCTACTCAGGATCAGGGTATATATCAAAACCTTTTGGCCAATAGTTGATCATGAGCATGTTTATATCTGTGATCATGTGTATATTTATATCTGTTCATGCAATAGCAAGATAAATAGATGAGCAGTTAGACAACAAGTAAAAACAAGTGGTTTTTTTACTTTACAAGGACCTCAGACCAGCATCACAAGTCCAATTAAACAGGCAACAATAATTATACAAAAACTGCAAGGAGTTTCTTAGCTCTCACTGATCCCAACTATTTCCAATAGTACAGCTCAGGAAGAATCTAGAACAAGATAAGATCTTGTGTACCACTCAGAGAGGGTGTCACAAGACCTAATCTAGCTAAGTAACTAATACGTCCATTTTGCATCACTATTCTATATCATAATTCATTGTTATTCATTGATATATTTCATATTAAGAGATGATACTTATGTTATTTCATCTGTTTTTGCATGGTTGATGACTTTTGGAGCATGAACCGCTGCAGTCAGGATTCTGATGGAAAATGTGTTGTTTGGAGGCAAAATTCGCGAAGATCAGAAAATCCGGGAAAATATACGGAAAATCCTAATTTTCCAGAAGACGAAGGAATCTAGAAGAGGGAGTGGAGATGGGCCACAACACCCTCATCACCAACTTCATCGGGATCATCATCATCACCACCATCACCACCATCATCACCATCCGCACCCTCATCACCATCTCCATATTGTTGTAACAATTGAGTTGAATATTGCATAGTTCATAGGGGAAACTTTCCCGGTGTTAATTACTCTTTGTAGTTGATGCTATTGAGTGAACCGTTGAATTATTGTTTATGTTCAAATTGTTATACATCATTATTTCATCTCTGATCATGATCCATATGATGTCTTGTGAGTAGTTCATTTTGTTCTTGAGGACATGGGAGAAGTCATGTTGTTAGTAGTGGAGTTGTGTTGAGAAATATTCAATGGTTTGATATTTAAGTTGTGGTGTACTTCTTCTAGTGGTGTCATGTGAACGTCGACTACATGACACTTCACCTATATGGGCCTAGGGGAATGCATTGTGTATTTGGCTACTAATAGTAGGGGTTGTCGGAGTGATAGAAACCTGAACCCCCGTTAGGAAACCATTGCACAAGGGACGTAAGGGTCTTAGAGTTTAAAACTATGGTTAGGTTTCTACCTTAATTACTTTCTTGTACTTACAGATGTTTGCAAGGGGTATAATCACAAGTATGTATTAGTCCTAGGAAGGTCGGTACATTAGCACAGGTTCACCCACACAACACTTAGCAAGCTAAAGAAGATTAATCAACTATATGAAGCGAAAGCACTTGACAGTCTTCCCATGTGTACTGGAGAACGTTTGGTCATCTTAAGTAATACAACCGGCTTGTCCTTTGCTACATAAAGGATTGGGCCACTTGCTACATTTATTCCTACCGTCTTTTATTTACTCGTACTTCGTTTACTTGCTATATAAAAAATCCCTAAAAATCCGTTTGTTAAGTATTTGCATAGAATTCCTAATCCATACCACTAACCAGCACCTTCTGCTCCTCGTTGGGTTCGACACTCTTACTTATCGAAAATACTGCGATACACCACCTATACTTGTGGGTCATCAAGACTATTTTCTGGCGCCGTTGCCGGGGAGTGAAGCGCTATTGGAGAGTGGAACTAGTAAAGGAAACTTCTACTGTGAGTATTGTTTACTTCTGTTAGTTGCTTTATTTTTGTTATGGATAATTCGCTGAGTTTCTTATTTGATAATGATACTACCACTGCTAAGGTAGTAGATGAACCACCACCTATTGAGAATAATTCTTTTAAAATACCTACAAGAATTATTGATCGTGTTATGGATAACTACTATGTTGGAGATGGGACTGTCCATCCCGGTGATCATTTACTCTTTATACATGAATTATGCGGGTTGTTCAAGTGTGCAGGTATTACTACATGTCAAGTTAAGAAGAAGTTATTCTCATTATCACTGAAAGGAAGAGTTGAGGAATGGTATAAGCTGCTGAAGAATGGTCAAGCTCTTGAATGGGAGGAAATAGTGCCTCTGTTTTATTCAAAGTTTTATCCTCCTAGTGAGATTCATAAAGATCGGAATCAAATATACAACTTTTGGCCTCTTGATGGAGAGAGTACAACTCGAGCTTGGGGGAGATTGAAGATACTAATGCTCAAATGTCCCATTCATGAGCTCCCCAACAATATCATTATCAATAACTTTTATGCAAGGCTCCCTCTACATGACAAGGATTTACTGGATGCTTCTTGCGCTGGATCATTCACTCGGATGGAAGAAAAAGCTAAATGGGATCTTCTGGACCATATTCAAGATAATGCTGAAGCTTGGAAGAATGACAAAGGTAGAAAGTCAGGTATAAATTATGATTATGAATGCATTGAATCTTTTATGGGAACTGATGACTTTCAAAATATTAAAAATGCTTATGGTCTAGACTCTCAAGCCATTGCTTCTTATTTTAAGACTTTTGCTTCCTACATTGAAGTGCCTAAAAATAAGTGGAATAAGTATCATGAACCTTATAAAGATGTTGCTAAGAGTGCTCCTGCAAGAAATTTTGAAGTTTATACTACTAATCATGTCTTACCTGAACCTTATATTGAGAAAATGCCTTTTCCAGTTAAGATAAAGGAACATTCTATGATAGCTAGTATGGTTGATGAGAGAACAAGTAAAGCTGTTGAACCTGATAAACAAAAGGTTGATGAACCTATTATAGCAAATGTGAAAGACTTTGTTACTAAATATGAAGAAGAGGGACAAATACCTCTAATATTGTTTCACAAAGTAGTGTTATGAGAGCTAGTATTCCTGTGTTTTCTGTTAGGATTAGTGATCATTGTTACGATGATCCTTATGATAGTTATATTGTTAAGTTTATGCATGATACTAAAAGTTACTATGAGAGAGGTAAAGGTGTTCTTATGCATCTCAATAATATCAAGTTTCCTCGTTTTATGCTGAAAGTTTTTATGTTGCACTTCTTTTGCCTTCCTATGCTAGCAGCCGGTTTCAACAACTTGTTTGTTTACAAAACTAGAAAAAATGCCCCGCGCATTGCAGCGGAAATCTCTTCAAAAACTACATTGTTTAAATAAAAAGTATAATACATATAGAACTTGAAGTTTTCTGAAAGAATTTATAGAGAAAGATTGAATTTGTTCAAATCAGTTGAGATCATAAATTAAATTGATGTAAAATTATTATATATTTGACGAACATAAATTAGTGACGTGGATAGTTGGATGGAACAAAATAGATGACGTGGATTGGTTTGCATGTAAAATACACTATTATAAATGATTGTTAGTGGGATGACATGGATTTTTGAGTGGCTATTAAAGTAGGTGATGTGGATAGCTGCATGTTGAGATAGAATAGTTAGTGACGTGGATTGGTTTGCATGTAAAATACACTATTATAAATGATTGTTAGTGGGATTACATGGATTTTTGAGTGGCTATTAAAGTAGGTGATGTGGATAGCTTGCATGTTGAGATAGAATAGTTAGTGGGGGTCTACTTTATAAGAAGATATAGATTCCTTTGCATAGGAAGTGGGTTAGACTTAAATACATGCATTTTTGCTTCTTAATGCTCTCTTTCACTTCAATTCATATTCCTATGTGAGCATCTTAATGGCTATAAAGAAAGAGCTTTTTGGGAGACAACCCAATTTATTCTTGCTTTCAGTTTGCTTTTGTTTGTTTGAGTCTTGGAAGATATTACTTCGGTAATAACCTCTCCTTATCCTTTTTGTTTGGTTTTTGTGTGATCAACCTCTAATGAGAGAGAAGTAATATTTGGGGAAGTTGCTGTCCCGAAACAGATTTTTGTGCTTCACCGTACAAATTCGTGTAAAATCTCTGAATGTCTTTTTGAGGCGTGAATTTTTGTGCTTCTGCCCAAGGTTGTTATCTAACTTTCTTTACCTGCTAGTCTGTTTTGACAGATTTTGCCGCTCTTGCATTTGCTTCTTTAATCGATTTCCTTTTTGAATTCTTTTTGGGTTTTCGGAAGGAGTTGCTACAGTAGCTTATGTTTTGAGGGTTTTCAGTTGAAGTTGGAGTCAAAAGGTTTTATCACTTCACTTATACTAATGTCGCTAATGAGAACTGTGTGAAGTTTTATGTGAAAGAAATTTCCAGGTAGTGGGGATAATGGTGTAATGAGAAAGTGAAACGTTTCATGACTCAAGTAATAAGTGTATGAAGATGAAGATATTGATGTTATTCAAGTGGTGACTCTGGAAGAATCCACTAAATACCAAATTCAGAGACCTGTAGAGTCCGTTTTCAAATAGGTAACAGTTCTGGTAAGAAAAGTTCCGCGAAAATACTATCCAACTATATTTTTGCAGTTTTTAGTCAATATGGAAAGCTACGAAGCGAAAGAGGGATGGAAAAGGAGCCAGGGTGGCTCACACCACCCTGTGGCGCGGGCCCACCCCTGGCCGCGCCACCAGGTGGTGTGGACACTCTGGACTCCGTCTCCGACCCGTTTTCTCCCAGTACCTTCCTTTTGTTGTGGAACTCCGTAATATATAATCCCCCGGATCCCCCGATGTTTGTATACCGTGTTTTCGTCCTAGTTTTTGTTTTGATCTGTTTCTGCCAAGAACTATCTTTGAAATCTTAGAAGCACAATGGTGTCCACCAAGGATAAAGGAAAGGAGCCTATGGAGGAAGATCTCCAAGACCCCGGGCAGGAGAAGGAGATCAAGAGTGAAGGTGAAGAGGAGGCAAAGCACACCGGCACTACCATTGCAAGCATTGGAGTGGTGGCGACCCCTGCTAGGATCAGAAGGACTGCACGGATGTCAACTGGAGGGAAACCTCCGCGTCACTGTTTGGCACCAAGGACACCTTCTTCAAGCACCAAGAGTCCCTTCCATACCTTTATCCATAACCATGCAGGAAAAGAAGACTCCAAGAGGGAAGAACGGAAAAAGAATCGCAAGAGCTAGGATCCCCAATCTGACATGATCATGCACTGCATCGAGCACAACTCGGAGTTTATTCGTACCCTCACCTTCGAGATTGAGGACTTGGGGAAATTGGTCAAGAAGCTCATCGAGAGGATACCACCACCACCACCAAAGGAGTAATTTGTCATCAGGTTTGGCATCCCCTTGGTTTGTTCCAAGCTTGGGGGAGTGCCGCGGTATCACATCACTATCTTCTATCTTTTGACCTTATTAGTAGAGTCATATCATGAATAGAGAAGTTATTATGTAGGATGGTTTGCATTATGGAAGTGTCCCCTCTCTCGTTAGATATGTATCCCTTGGTGTGAGTTGCCATTATGGAATATTAATGAGAAGTTCTATCATTTACTCTTTTGCATAGCTTATATTAGTTTTCAATTCGTGGTTATATGATTGATCTTGTTGCTAGTATTGGTATCACTTTGGGATCATTGAGTTAATTTAGTTGGTTTTGGCAAACCTGGCTCGGTCGGTAGCAACACTATTTTTGAGAGTTGAATGAAAAAGATAGAAGTACTCTAAAGAAAAATAATTTCATCATCTTTCTTTCTTGATTTGCTGATAAGTTTAGTATTCTCTAGTTAAGATCTTTTGTGCTTCCAAGGAAGATTGCATGTTTGTTTTTATCACTTGTATGTTTGTTTGCTTCCTTCAACTCTTGTACTTGCTACCCAACCTTGCTAGCCAAAAACCTGTACTGAGAGGGAATTCTTCTCGTGCATCCAATCCTTAAACCAAAACATCTGCCATTTGTGTCCACCATACCTACATATTAGCACAATTGCTATTCCAAGTAAATTCTTGTTTTGTCTACCTTCCAAATTAAACTTGTTATGTGAAAATTAGTGATTAAAGCTCTCACGAACTTGACGGTACACCTTACTTTTCTTGCATCTAATAAACTTGAACCATTGGGTCCTTCTTTGTTTTGTATATGCTTGCACTTTATGAGTTGAATTTACCAGAACCATGTATCATGGGGACCGCTTCAACACTGCATTGGTACTTTGTACCTAGTTGATATCATGTTCTTTTGCTTATGGATCCCGGCGGTGTGAAATAAAAGTGGAACTTGTAAGATGATGGAGTTTATATGTGTGTTAGAGAAACACCTGGGCCGCTAGCCTAATCCATGCCTAATCATGGTGGAAACTTTCAGCATAACTATAGTGAGCATTCTATGAAGCATCCTCAATAAAAACCTATCCAAATAGCAAATAAAAAGATCGCTGAGATGCTCATTGTCTGTTTGCCTTGTCATTTTGATTATGGGATAGCTCCTGTATCATGTGCAAGGGGTACCCCGTTGGCGGTTCTCGATGATACACATGTATTTACAATGACAAGAGCTTACTCGTGACTGAAGTTGAGTAGCATGAGGTTCGGTCTTCGTAAGTAAGGGGCATGGGACTTCAATTTATAACTTATCAAGCATATCCTCTTAGTTGTGTCACTTTAACCTTAATCACCTAAAGATGCCTACGGTAGGGGCAATGAGAGCTGAAAGCTAGTAAGTATCATAATTTTTGGGAGCTCTTTATGAAACTTGAAATCCCTGCTTCCCTCTACGAAGGGCCCTTTCTGTTACTTTGTAGTTGAGTCAGTAAACCTATTCCTCTCTATCTCAGCAAGTATTTTGAGTTGTTGTGTTTTATTCATTCATATGATGATTTATTCAATCATGTTTCTTATGTTCCTTGTTTTACACATTGCTCTTATCTTGGTGATTACTACTTTGTAAGCTATCATTGAAAACCAGTTATTTGTGAACTCTAGCAAATTATCAACTATGCTTCGACCAAGAGCTAAGTTTGACATTACCAATTATGATTCACTTTATGTATCTTAATTGTGTTTCCTTTACTTATTGCAAGTTAAGTTATATAATAGTGAGTTGTCTTCTATTATGATCTATGTATTGATGAATGTGATGCTTCTTGTCCGTATTCTTTTATCGACTCTTCACTCCATAAACCTGAGGCCATGTTTATTGAGCTCAGTTTCGCTTGGGGACAAGCGAAGTCTAAGCTTGGGGGGAGTTGATACGTCCATTTTGCATCACTATTCTATATCATAATTCACTGTTATTCATTGATATATATTTCATATTAAGAGATGATAGTTATGTTATTTCATCTGTTTTTGCATGGTTGATGACTTTTGGAGCATGGACCGCTCTAGTTAGGATTCTGATGGAAAATGTGCTGTTTGGAGGAAAAATTCACGAAGATCAGAAAATCCGGGAAAATATACGGAAAATCCTATTTTTCTAGAAGACGAAGGAAGCCAAAAGAGGGAGTGGAGATGGGCCACACCACCCCCTGGCGTGGGCCACCCTGGGCTGCGCCACCAGGTGGTGTGGCCGCCCTGGTCCACCTCTGGCTCTCCCCTCTAGCGTATATTATCCTCCCGAAACCCTAAGACTCGGGGAGCGACCACAGAAAGATTTCGCCGCCTCTGCAGGGCGGAAAACACCGAGAGAGAAAGATCTCTGCGGCAGACAGATTTCTGTCGAGGGAATTCCTTCCCGGAGAGGGGAGATCGTCTCCATCAACACCACCATCAAGCTGGACTTCATCGGGATCATCATCATCATCACCATCATCACCATCAGCACCCCCATCACCATCTCCCTATTGCTGTAACAATTGAGTTGAATCTTGCATAGTTCATAGGGGAAACTTTCCCGGTGTTAATTACTCTTTGTAGTTGATGCTATTGAGTGAACCGTTGAATTATTGTTTATGTTCAGATTTTTATACATCATTATTTAATCTCTGATCATCATCCATATGATGTCTTGTGAGTAGTTCGTTTTGTTCTTGAGGACATGGGAGAAGTCATGTTGTTAGTAGTGGAGTTGTGTTGAGAAAGATTCAATGGTTTGATATTTAAGTTGTGGTGTAGTTCTTCTAGTGGTGTCATGTGAACGTCGACTACATGACACTTCACCTATATGGACCTAGGGGAATGCATTGTGTATTTGGCTATGATACATTGCAAATGTATCTATAATTTTTGATGTTCCATGCTTGGTTTTATCCACTTTCTTGTGTTTTGTTCCAACTTTGGAGTACTTTTCATATGAATTCTTGGACTAACCTATTAACAAAGAGCCACAGTGCCAGCTGCCTGTTTTCTGCTGTTTTTGGTTCCAGGAAAGTCAGAAAATGAATATTCTCGGAATTGGACGGGACAAAAGCCAAAGTGACTATTTTTCCGGAAGTGATCAAGTGCTAGAATACGAGACGGAGAAGGGCCAGGGGCCGACCACACCACCTGGCCGCGCGGCCAGGCTGGGCCCGTGCCAGGGGTGGTGTGGTGGCTCCCGGCACCCCCTCGGCCTCTCCTTCCACCTATATATTGCCCTCGGGACGAAAACCCTAAGTACCCGATCAAAAATCCACGAAAGAGTCTATAGCCGCCGTCATCTCCATCCCTAGATCGGGAGGGATCTGAAGCTCTTCTTGGCACCCTGCCGGAGAGGGGAATTCACCCTGGAGGCCTTCTTCATGACCATGCAAGCCTCCGGTGTGATGCGTGAGTAGTTCATCCTTGGACTACGGATCCATGTAGTAGCTAGATGGCTGGTTTCTCCTCCTTTGTGCTTTCATGTTTAGATCTTGTGAGCTCCGTTCATGATCAAGGTCATCTATTCGTAATCCATACATGTTGTGTTTGCGGGGATCCGATGGATATTGAGATGCTATTTCAGATTGATTATTGATTCTATCATGTCTTTGTTATTTGAGATCTTGCATGCTTTCCGTTGTTAGTAGCTATCTTGGCCAAGTAGATGCTAGCAACTCCAAGAGTTAGTATTTATGCTCGATAGTAGGTTCATGCCTCTGGTAATCTGGGGAAGTGACAGAAATCTCTAAGGTACTAGATGTGCTGTTGCTACTAGGGAGAAAACAACAATCCTTTGTTCATAGAACAATCGTATTATTTACTTTACACGCAGTTCGTAAAGCAATAATCTGTTGCTTGCAACTTAATACTGGAGGGGGTTCGTATGATAACCTGAAGGTGGATTATTAGTCATAGATGCAGTTGGATGGCGGTCTATGTATTATGTTGTAATGCCCAATCAAGTCTCAGAGGAGTCAAGATGATTAGTATATGCATGTATTGCTTTCTCGGTGTTTGTCAATTGCCCCGCTGTAATTTGTTCACCCAGCATGTTATTTATCTAAGGAGAGCCACCTCTAGTGAACTATGGATCCCGGTCCTTTTTCTTTACATACAATCTACAATCTTATACTGCTTTGTGTTTACTTTCTGCAAACTTTTACTTCTTTCCATTCGATACGTTTAATCCTTTGTTTTCCGCAAAGCAGGGTGAGATTGACAACCTCATCACAAGTTGGGGACAAAGTTTTGTGGTTGTGTTGTGCAGGTCTCCATGTTGCTACTAGCACCGGTTAGTGCGCCCTGCCAAAGCTCAGCTAGTAACACCTTTGGGGTGTTTTCTTGCTCCTACTGGTTCGATTAAACCTTGGTTTCATAACTAAGGGAAAACTTACTACTGTTCTCATCGTACCTTCCTCTTGGGGTTCCCAACGAGCTCTATGTCGAAAGTCGAGCGCATCAAGATTTTCTGGCGCCATTGACGGGGAGTCAAGGACATCTTCACAAGGGGAGTCCCTCATAACCAATCTCTTTACTTTGTTGTTTTTGTTTTGCTTAGTTTCTTTTTGCTTTGTTTGCTTGTTTCTTTATCAAAAACACACAAAAATTAGTTTTACTTGTTTGCTTTCTTATTTGAAAAACACAAAATAATTTAGTTCCTATCTTAAGTTGACTTTATGACTAGCTCTGCTCCAATCACTATTTCATTATGGATAGCTCACTCAGTTTCCTATTTGGGAACAGTTTTATGACTGCTAAGGTAATAGATGAACCACCGCCTGCTAGAATCTCCATGGAAGAAGAAATTGCTAAACCTGAAAGCTCATTAGATGAAAAAGAGGAGGAGAGTGATGGACAAAAGGAGGAAGAATGGATCTACCCATGCCTACCTTCTAATGAGAGTAACTCTTTATCCCTTACATTATTTGATTGTCCCCCATGCTTATCAAAGGAGGGTGAATGTTATGTTCCCGAGGATACTTTTGAAAATGTTTATAATAAAGCTCTAGTGCTTGTAGATCATGAAAAGCATGCCTTATGTGATACTTATATTGTTGAGTTTATTCATGACGCTACTGAAAATTATTTTGAGAGAGGATAATATGGTTGTAGAAGTTTTTATGGTAATGAAACACCTCTCTATGTGCTGAAAGTTTTGAAGTTACTTTTGTTTTATCTTCCTATGCCTGTCACTTTGTTCTTTGTGCATTTATTTGCATACAAGATTCCTATGCATAGGAAGTGGGTTAGACTTAAATGTGTTTTGAATTTGCTTCTTGATGCTCTCTTTTACTTCAATTCATATTTCCTATGAGAGCATCTTCTCAATTTTTCATGCCTAACTTAAAGGCGTTAAATAAAAGTACTTGTTGGGAGATAACCCAAGAGTTTTAGATGAGTCTTGTAAGTTATTACCTCTGTAATAACCTCTCCTTATCCTTTTTATTTGCTTTTTGTGCCAAGAGTAACCTCTAATGAGAGTGAAGTAATGATTGGGAAAGTTGCTGTCCCGAAACAGATTTTTGTGCTGCACCGTAAAAAATCCTGAGAGAGATCTGTACATCAAATTGAGCTGTAATTTTTTGTTCCTCTGCCGCAGGTTGTTATCTAACTTTAGTTAGTTCAATACGTTTTGATTCGAGCAACAGAAGGTCTTCAAAAAAATTCGTCTTTACCTGCTGGTCTGTTTTGACAGATTTCTGCCATTTTCTGCATTTGCTTCTTCTTGGTTCCTTCTTGAGTTCTTTTGGGGAATTGAGATTTTTGAGGGAAGTCCTACAGTATCTAGTGTTCTAATGGAAGTTTATTTGGTGTTAGAACTGAACCTTGAGACTTATTTATCTAAAGTGCACTAATGTTGCTAATGAGATTGTGTGAAGTTTTGTATGAAGGAAAATTTTCAGGTGTATGGAAGGAATGAGTAATGAGATGAAGGATGGACTAAAGCTCAAGCTTGGGGATGCCACGCGTGTCACCCCAAGAATCATCCAAGAAGTACAAGCGTCAAAGCTTGGGGATGCCCAAGACAGCCCCTTCTTCATCAATAAAAATTCCAGGTTTCTTCCAAACGCTTCATTTTTATTGTTTCGTGCACAGTTGTGTTTCTCTTGGAGCGTCTTCTTTTTCGTTTTCATTTTGTTTTTTTAGTTGCTTAGTTTTCTGAATAAGTTGGTTGGACCCCCTCTTTCACACTTTGGTTTACAAATAGTTTGGTTTGGTTTGGAAAAGAGTAGGAAAGTTTATGCTTATGTGGTAAAAAGAGCTCGTTTTTGACCGTGGCCTATGCTTTGTCATGCCATGCTTGATATTGTTTTGGCTTTATGCTTAGTATTCTTTGCTGTAGCATGATTTGTTATAAACAATTGAGATTGCTTAATGTGCCTTGGATGAATCATGCGTTGTTTTAGCATATTATGGCATAGTATAGTGGTATTCTCCTTTGATGCTTTATTTGGGTTGACTTGGCGCATGCTCACACCATGTTATGACTATCCCAAGTCACCATAGCCTTGATGATCCTTTAGTTTTCAACTTGTAGTATCACTTTATGCTTTGATCAATGTTGTTTTGTCGCTCTCCATGATTATGGCCATTATTGCTCTCTTAGTTTGTCGCTCCCAGTCTTTTGCTAGCCTCCACAAGTATGAGTTCCACTCATCCATCCAACTACCTAAACCAAGTTATTCCAAAGAGTCCACCATACCTACCTACTAGCTTATGCTATTCCAATCAATTCATGCTTTTGTTTACCTTCCACTTGTTATGAGAAAACTAGTGATTAAAGCTCTCACGAACTTGATGGCACACTTTACTTTTTGCCTCTAATAAACTTGAACCATTGGGTCCTTCTTTGTTGCGTATATGCTTGCGCTTTATAAGTTGAAATTAGCAGAACCATTTTTCATGGGGAACGCTTTCAAGATTGCACTTGTACTTTGTACCCCGTTGATATCATGTTCTTTTGCTTACGGATCCCGGCGGTGTGAAATAAAAGTGGAACTTGTAAGATCATGGAGTTTGTATGTGTGTTAGAGAAACGCCTGGGCCGCTAGCCTAAGCCATGCCTAATCATGGTGGAAACTTGTAGCATCACCATAATGAGCACTGTATGAAGCATCCTCAATAAAAACCTATGCAAATAGCAAATAAAAGATCGCTGAGATGCTCATTGTCTGCTTGCCTTGTCATTTTGATTATGGGATAGCTCCTATATCATGTGCAAGGGGTACCCTGTTGGCGGTTCTTAATGATACACATGTACTTACAATGACAAGAGCTTACTTGTGACTAAAGTTGAGTAGCATGAGGATCGGTCTTCGTAAGTAAGGGGCATGAGATTTCGGTTTATAACTTGTCAAGCATATCCTCTTAGTTGTGTCACTTTAACCTTAATCACCTTAAAGATGCTTATGATAGGGGCAATGAGAGCTGAAAGCTATGAGTACCATAATTTTTGGAAGCTATTTATGAGACTTGAATCCCTACTTCCTTTTACAAAAGGCTTTTCTTCCACCATTATATTGAGTCTCCACCTTCTAACTTTATGCACCTTCTTTGAGAGCATAGTGGCCATTCTTAGTTCTATGTGCATTGTCCCAAGACTAGTTGATTGATGCATAACTTGTTATTGCTTGTTTGAAACTATTGTATCTAGTGACTCTTATGAACTTTGAAGGTGTCCTATGCATTTATATTTGCTACTCTATTGAGGGACAAGCTGAATACTTTTATGCTATGTTTTCTTTATGTGAAATAAACAAACGTCCTGCAAAGCATTGTTATTCATGAATCTTTTGTTTGTGCCTTTTCATGTTGCATCATAGTTTCTTTGCTTATTGCTAGAACTTTGTCTTTCATGTATGATTGAAGTACTATGATCCCAGCTTTGAATGTTTTACAAATACTTTGATCAAGTCTTTGATGGTGCATGTCACCTCATCAATTTTTTTTATCACTTACCTACTCGAGGACGAGCATGAGTTAAGCTTGGGGATGTTGATACATTGCAAATGTATCTATAATTTTTGATGTTCCATGCTTGGTTTTATCCACTTTCTTGTGCTTTGTTCCAACTTTGGAGTACTTTTCATATGATTTCTTGGACAAACCTATCAACAAAGAGCCACAGTGCTAGCTGCCTGTTTTCTGTTTGTTTTTGGTTCCAGGAAAGTCAGAAAATTAATATTCTCGGAATTGGACGGGACAAAAGCCAAACTGCCTATTTTTCTGGAAGTGATCAAGTGCTAGAATATGAGACGGAGAAGGGCCAGGGGCCGGCCACACCACCTGGCCACGCGGCCAGGCTGGGCCCGCGCCAGGGGGTGGTGTGGTGGCTCCCGACACCCCCTCGGCCTCTCCTTCCGCCTATATATTGCCCTCGGGACGAAAACCCTAAGTACCCGATCAAAAATCCACGAAAGAGTCTGTAGTCGCCGTCATCTCCATCCCTAGATCGGGAGGGATCTGAAGCTCTTCCCGGCACACTGACGAAGAGGGGAATTCACCCTGGAGGCCTTCTTCATCACCATGCAAGCCTCCGGTGTGATGCGTGGGTAGTTCATCCTAGGACTATGGATCCATGTAGTAGCTAGATGGCTGGTTTCTCCTCCTTTGTGCTTTCATGTTTAGATCTTGTGAGCTCCGTTCATGATCAAGATCATCTATTCGTAATCCATACATGTTGTGTTTGCAGGGATCCGATGGATATTGAGATGCTATTTCAGATTGATTATTGATTCTATCATGTCTTTGTTATTTGAGATCTTGCATGCTTTCCGTTGTTAGTAGCTATCTTGGCCAAGTAGATGCTAGCAACTCCAAGAGTTAGTATTTATGCTCGATAGTAGGTTCATGCCTCTGGTAATCTGGGGAAGTGACAGAAATCTCTAAGGTACTAGATGTGCTGTTGCTACTAGGGAGAAAACAACAATCCTTTGTTCATAGAACAATCGTATTATTTACTTTACACGCAGTTTGTAAAGCAATAATCTTTTGCTTGCAACTTAATACTGGAGGGGGTTCGTATGATAACCTGAAGATGGATTATTAGTCATAGATGCAGTTGGATGGCGGTCTATGTATTATGTTGTAATGCCCAATCAAGTCTTAGAGGAGTCAAGATGATTAGTATATGCATGTATTGCTTTCTCGGTGTTTGTCAATTGCCCCGCTGTAATTTGTTCACCCAGCATGTTATTTATCTAAGGAGAGCCACCTCTAGTGAACTATGGATCCCGGTCCTTTTTCTTTACATACAATCTACAATCTTTTACTGCTTTGTGTTTACTTTCTGCAAACTTTTACTTCTTTCCATTCGATACGTTTAATCCTTTGTTTTCCGCAAAACACGGTGAGATTGACAACCTCATCACAAGTTGGGGACAAAGTTTTGTGGTTGTGTTGTGCAGGTCTCGATGTTGCTACTAGCACCGGTAGTGCGCCCTGCCAAAGCTCAGCTAGTAACACCTTTGGGGTGTTTCCTTGCTCCTACTGGTTCGATTAAACCTTGGTTTCATAACTGAGGGAAAACTTACTGTTGTGCTCATTGTACCTTCCTCTTGGGGTTCCCAACGAGCTCTACGTCGAAAGTCGAGCGCATCGGGCTACTAATTGTAGGGGTTGCCGGAGTAACAGAAACCTGAACCCCCGTTAGGAAACCATTGCACTAGAGACGTAAGGGTCTTAGAGTTTAAAGCCGTGGTTAGGTTTCTACCTTAATTACTTTCTTGTGCTTACGGATGTTTGCAAGGGGTATAATCACAAGTATGTATTAGTCCTAGGAAGGTCGGTACATTAGCACAGGTTCACCCACACAACACTTAGCAAGCTAAAGAAGATTAATCAACTATATGAAGCGAAAGCACTTGGCAGTCTTCCCTTGTGTCCTCGAGAACGTTTGGTCATCTTAAGTAATACAACCGGCTTGTCCTTTGCTGCATAAAGGATTGGGCCACTTGCTGCATTTATTCCTACCGTCTTTTATTTACTCGTACTTCATTTACTTGCTATATCAAAAACTCCTAAAAATCCGTTTGCTAAGTATTTGCAAAGAATTCCTGATCCATACCACTAGCCAGCACCTTATGCTCCTCGTTTGGTTCGACACTCTTACTTATCGAAAATACTGCGATACACCCCCTATACTTGTGGGTCATCAGTAACCCAAACATGGATGTTTCATAGTTCAATCATATTGAAAAGGAGTGTTCAATCATTTTGCTAACATCACAGTTTATGAACCATTCATGTATATCCATAATATCTTCATCAAAGTTCATTAGAGAAAATTAAACAGGGAGTCAACTATGAACCTTTAACCGTGAATAATATCAACCATAGCCAGAGGCTATACCTCAAATCAAATTATAGCCATAGTAGTATTAGACTAACACTGACAGTAGGAGAAGTTCAGACAGTAACCAACACTAACACTAACAACCGTCAACAACTCCACAACAGTTTAGATAATCAATCCACAAAACTAATCAAATAAGGTGAGCATGAAACATTTCATCATCTCTAACTGCACACAGTAACAAAGGTTGAACCCTAGTACCAGGGAAGAACCCTAGTTCTTCTCTACAAACACACATAGAGAGCACACGGAGAGAGGAGAAGAGGAGGACTTACCCGAGGTCCTCGTGTTTATATCGAAGAGGAAGCAGAGGAGGAGGCCGACGGCGATGAGGTGCACGGCGGCACAGGGAGCACCCCCAGGGGGTGCTGCAACCCGCGCCAGGCCATAATGGAGGCAGCCGTGGGAGGAGGTCAACAACGCAGATACCACAACATCGCTAGGGGATCACTTGAGCATCGAGGCCACGACGGAGCCCCAAACCCTAGCCATAGGGTGGGGGCGGCGTGACCAGCAGAGGGTGTGTGTGTCGAATCAAGCAGGACAGGGAAGCGTGACGTTGTCGTCTACATTGATGAGCACCACGACGGCTGTCAAGGTGGCGGGGAACTACCGGAATCAGGCACGACGACGACGGTGACATCGGTCGCCTCGGATGGGAGAGGAAATCGCGAGAGAGAAGAGAGTGGGAGACAGAGTGGGTGTACTCGGACTGGTAAGGCTAGCCCAGTATGACCTAGGAGGTTAACCCAACCCTATTGTGTCAGGTTGGGTCGGGCCAACCTAGTGGGTTGGGCCCAAGTTTAAAAGAAGACCCAAACAAAAATGTGTAATCACAAATATACCCCTAGAACTAAATAAGTTCTAGAAAAAATCAATAAATATCCTAAAAATACAAATAAAATATCTAGGAGTTCACAAACATGTGAACTACTCATTAGAAATAAAGAATTGAATTTTTGGATAATATAATATTGATTAAATATTTCTATAACATAATTATTTATAGAATTTTATAAAAATAAATAAAATACTTAAAATTGAATAAAATTCACTTTTAAGATCCTAAATGGATATATTATTTTAAAAATATACTAACTTGTATTTTAATTAAGTAAAGTAAGTTTGCTTAAAATAAAATCTTAATTCCTTCATGGAACTTAAAGAAAATATTAATAAGAGTTAAAATTAAATAAAATTAATTTGTAAACTCTTCGAATATTACTTGTTATCACAAAAATATTAAAACTACAAATATCCAAAGGAAATTTAATAAAATAAGGAAAAGTCCTAAAAATTAAATCTACTATTTTATAAAATCACTAACTTGATTATTACAAATAAAACTTAAAGAAAATATTTAAGGACATGTAATCCTTTGTGGAATTTTTAGAAATAAAGTAATGCTTAAAAATAAAAATAAAAATCATTTCTAAGATCTTAAATAAGTATATTTTACTAGAAAATGCTAATTATTCCAAAAGATTTTGAAATTCCAAAGTAATAAATCTTTATTGATCTATTAAAATGAGATATCTGTTTTGTAAATTCTTCAAAGTTATTCCCTTAGTAAGAAGTAATCATGTCTGCATACAATATTACAACTATAGAAAGCGTTCCTTAAATCAAACTAATAAGTATAAATCCATAATTATGATTCATAATAAAACTTAAGTATAAAATATTAACTTTATAATACTCCTTTAGAACCTTAAATTCATATTTAAACCAACAACCCTTAAGGTAACATTATGCATCATTCACCTATATTGTTGGTGAATGATCGTTATCTCTTTCACCATACTTAACACCACTATAAAGCTTAATGTTAGATAAGAAAACTCTATAGTGAAATCACCATACCTCATAGTTAGCTTTAACTCTATAACTTACATAGCATCGATTTGATGAGTTAGATTCATAGAGATATACTCAATCCCTACAGGGATCGGTCATCGATCATATCGAGGAAGGCTTTTGAACTTCACCATAATATAAAATTGCTTTATCTTGGACCTAGTTATACTTTATAACTCTAGTCTGTCACTCAACCAACGAGGAACATAGTAACTTAAGATTGTTTAGGTAATTAAAATAACCATCGAATGAGTTCTAAAAACACTACAAATTATTAAAATTAATATAATACATATTTTCCTCAAAAGTTATTCGTTTTGTCACTTCAAATCAACACAATGTGTTATTCCTTTTAACTCTTAGCAACTTAAAATATGAATTCTCATAATAACTACATGATTACAATTAACCTTAATTATGTGTTGTTATTGTACTTTACTTGTATACTTTGCATATTAAACTTTTAATTTTTTTTATATATCCATTTGTGAAGTAAATATAAAGATAAATCAATTCCTAAAAAATCACCTAATTGCAACTTACTTGTAATGTTAGGGGTACTTTGGGGGTTTTAAACACATGCATCTCATTACTTATGCATATCAGCATATTGCTTCTTTAAACATTGTCCTTACCGGGCAATGATTGTATTTTGTAGAACCCGAGGTCCAGGGTCAAGTCAAAACACTCGACTACGATTCTTTGCTATATCAAGGCAAGTTCAAACTTACTCATGTCCTTTGGTTATTTTCTATCAAGTATTTACAAACTGTTGTGTCATCACCTGCATTTCAAAAAGGTCAGAAAACACTATTTTCGATAATAATGTAAACTATTGGTTACTGATCTAGGGTGATCAACTAATCTATTAAGTTAGGCAATTGGAATACCATTTTCTAGGAATATATCATCTAGGACTTAATAACCAATGTCGCCAGTGATTCTTGTACCGTAAATTACGCATTAACCATAAGATCTGTACTGGCTCTAGGAAGTCAACTGGATCTTCTCCCTCTCATAAGTCAACGGATGACCGAGCCGTGGCTGTCATTCTCGGAGAGGATTGGCAGCATGGTGGGATCGCTCAATGTCCCACGACATGTGGTGTCTACGAGGGTTGTGTGTTTTAGGCCATAATTGGAAACAAGATTTACCCTGGGTCTAGCGTGCAATCCAACTGTCATATGAGGTTCGAGGAGAGGGGCAATGATTGGCTTGGATCAATTACTGGGCTCCATATTAAGGAATTGTGGACATGAAAGTATGCCCGGTTGTGCAATAAGGATTTGGTCTCTTATGGGTAAAGAAACACACCTATGTAGAGTGTATAAAAGTGTGACATGTTACTCCGTATTCTATGAAGGAGCTGAATGCTGTATGAAAGGAACTCCACGAAGTTCTAATCAACCTATGAAGGCTGACGGACATAGTTTTTCAGAATAAAAGCAACCTTTGAAAAAATGTTTACGAAAACTTGCATAGCCTATGACCTATGATTTTTGGCTATAATTACTGCATCAAACACTCCTTTTTTTGTGAACTTGTTGAGTATGCTCGTACTCAACCGTTCCTTCTTAACCCTTGCTAGATTATGAAGACATTAATGAGCAAGAAGATGAAACACTATATTCAGTTGAAGACCAAACATAATTTTGTTATGAGAAGCTAGAGTTGTCCGGAACCGTCGAACGAAACAACTATGAAAACATCTATGTAATGGAGGCCGATGAGTCTGAAGCATAGATACATCAGATATAGATAATTAGGTCTAGTAGTATAGATCTCCATCCTCTAGATAGTAATCTCGTATTATAGTAAGGTTTAGTTTGCTTCTTTATCTTGCTCTCGAGTTATTATAGTTTAGCTTTGAGTCATCTAGATTCCTCTATGGACCTAGGAGGAACTCAAAGTCATCATGTAATTTCTGGTTGTAATAATAATGTATGTCTGTGGACCCTCTTTGTTTTTGTTGTACCACTCTAAGGGATGTAATATTTGTAGAATGGTGTTGCGTGAGTGTTATGTCAATGACTATAGTGTACTACATCATGCAGTGGTATGCTAGGTCACCGCAGCTGGTATCAGAGCAAAAGCTTTGACCTTAGGTTGGAAACCTATTAAAGGGGTAGAACCTATAGGAAGTATAATAGCAACGATAAAGAGTTCTCTAGAAATCTGATGAGTAATCAACTGAGAATTACATTGTCATGTTTCTAGTGCGATAATTCTTTATTATGATGCATTTTATGAAATAATAATGAGTTACAACTCAATAGGACTAGTTATAATTACTTACCTACAGTAAGGTATGACATCTCGGTATAAATGCCGGAATGCTCAAGTGCCGAATAGGAATTTAAATGAATTTGGAGGTGAATGGAAGCATCTTTTGTGACAACTTCTGCATAGTTTGGACTACGAATCTCGACTTCTCGTCAAGGTTTACAATCAGTATGATGGCCAGGTGTTAGCCAAGTACTGGGTAGTGCTCAGGTTACCCAAAAAGTTGGGGATAAGTGGAGAACAGTCATCTTGCGAGGAGAAGGTGTTTGGCGGCGGCGTATCAAATTTCGGTAATGGAAGCAATAACAACCATGATCTGAAAGCAGAAAGACAAGGATCTAGAAGGTAGTACACATACCATTATACCTCATGAATTCCCTAAGTTCGGAGTCCGAGTTAGATCATCCTGTTCTTGTGCAAACTGAATCTACTTTAGTTGTCGAACACATCAATCATTATAGGTCATTACTCAATGCCTATCATAATACCATCAAGTTCTAGTCTAGGAGTTGGATACTGTCCCTCAAGAATTCAGTGATCCTATAAGGGCAACTAAACGTATAAAGGAATTAGATGAAGAGGTTAGACATCCTAAACCAGCCTTTTTTAGGGGATGTATTTGTGGAATCTGAGTTTAATGATCCACAATCCGAAACCTATGCCTGTTATTAGCGCTCAAAAACCTAAAGATATAGGGGCCAAATATGGAGTAGAATTTTACACTGGAACCATGTAGGTTCCAATACCATTGGATTTCGGTATGAAAATAGAAACCAGTTACAATACCATGGAACCCTATGATCCATATGGGGGTAGTATCAATCCTATTGACCTGGAAGAGTGCATTGGAGGTCATTACACCACTATGAATTATTGGATCAAGGAAAAAGCAGAGAACAAATCTTACTTCAAAAGTGTGTTTGAAGGTGGACAGAAGAATTCCACGGGAGATCATACATTTTCTTGTCATTTTTCAAGGACTGGCCTCAATCTAGGTACTTCTAATTAAGTGTGCGCACTTCTGGACGTTTATATTCCCTAGAAGGAAGTCATCGAACTTCACGTCATTATGGACAGAATTCCAAGAAGCATTAAGAAGAGGGAAAAAAGTAAGAAGGAACAATCCGTAGAAGTAGAGAGTGGGATGATGTACACACTGGTAATGCGTATTATAGTGTATGAGAGGCATAACATAATAGGTGAGATTATGCTCACATGGGCAAGTGAGGTCTTATAATATACACGTATTGTATTAGGTGAGAGTCATGGAGTAGTTGTGAGGATTGTTTGTAATAGATTATAAAAGAACCATGTATTATACATGGTATATGTTTGGTTGATATTTGGATTTGGTTCTTGATTTCCTTGTGTGACTAGCACTGTGCATAGGGTTGAGCTCAGAAAACATATGTATGATGTAAGTATGAGTATTCTCTTTATGTAACATGACTAGAGGGGTATGGATACGGGAGTAGAAGTTGGGTCTGAAGGACAACGTGTGGAGCAAGAAGCTCAGCAGAAGGAACGCAATGAAGAACTAACCACAAATGGATCACTATCAACTCGTCCATTGATGGAGGAAAATTTCATGCAATACATGAAAATGGTGCAAGAGTACCTGAACAAGTTCATGCAGGAGGTACTTAAACGAGTTGGATCCGGAAAAGAAACTAAAGATACAAGAATAAGCCTTTCTGATTTCCAAAATGCCAAACCAATTCCTTTTGCATCAGCATCAGAACCTATGGATGCGGAGGACTGTCTGAAGGATACAGAAAGTAACCTTAAAATAGTTGGATGCAATGATGAGGAGAAGTTGCGTTATGCAACATTTCTTCTATTAGGACCAACCGCGAATTGGTGGGAGAATCAATTAGCTATACACACACACCACAAGAGGTATTCACCTGGGAAGAGTTCAATAAGAAGTTTCATGGGTACCATGTTCCAGAGAGTATTATGGAGTTTAAGAGGAGAGAAATCGAGGACTTACGGCAAAACAACACAACCGTGATGAAATATATTAGGGAATTTAGTCAATTATCTCGTTATGTTGTTGATGTGGTAAACACAAAGGAGAAGCGCAAGAAAAGGTTCTCGAGGGGACTAAACCCTTACATGAAGATGAAGATACGGGTGGCTACAACACGACGTTTTCAAGAATTGATTGATGCAGCAATTACCTTTGAGGACGATTACAAGATGCTACTAGAAGAGAGGAAGAAATTAGCCAAGAAAAGAGCTATATGAATGAGCCAAAAATGTTTCAATCTCCTATGTAAACCCCAAACTTAAGTTTTATACCCAGACTCATACCCATAAGAGGTACATCGAATCAGGAGGGATCAAAACGGAGGAAACGAATCATATGCAATAAGTGCAGATTCCTAGGTCACATCACGAGGAAATGTTGGAAGTCCAGATTGGTGTGCTATAAATGTGGTCTGGACGTACATAAGAGACCTGATTGTCCCAACAAGTTAGTTACTCGAGGAATAGGATCATCATCAAGAGGTGGAAACCTTGGATGGAACGAAACCGACAAGACCATGATAGGTATCTTTAGCAATAGTAGTTCTTCGTCAATAATGTTGTTCAAGGTCAAAAGCAGTCTCATGAAGCATTTAGAGGTAGTATAAACTTAACATTAGGTATTCATCACAGCCGAAACCAAAGGGTAGGATAAACTTAAGGATTGCAAGGTTCATAAGAACATCACTCTGGATGAAAGGATTCCAGGAAGAAGGAAGAAAACTTAAGGCGAGTCTATCCAAAACATTTCCGAAACAAGAAACCACAAACTTCGGGATGAAGTTTAATTTAAGGAGGGAAGACTGTAACATCCTAGCATTTAGGACTAAACAAAGGGTAGATTTAGGATTTTGTGCATCTGCATGCATGCATCTGAAAATTGGGGTAAATTTTTCACCGAATAAAACCCTGGGGAGATCAGAGTTTCTTTCACTACTTTGAGTTAGGATTTAGCTCTTAGGAGTGTTTGCTATAAATTCTGACATGATCCTTAGGAATTATAATGAATTTGGTGAATAATTTGAATAAATATTTAAAATTTGAATGATTTGAAAAAGATTTGAAAGATAGTAGTAATTAGTGTTTATTTGTTTCCCAGAAAGAATTAGTTAATATTGTTTGAATATTTAATAGTTATTTCGTAATTCTTTCCTTTATTAAATAAGTAATAAATAAATACAAGAATTGCCCAAGAAATAAGAAATTACAATAGAAAAACAATAGTAATAAAAGGAATGAAAGCTTTATTGAATAATATATAGATATTACATTGTTCTCACAAAAGGAAAAAAGAAAAGATTACACATGATAATTAAAGACTAGTCCTTAACTAAATCCTATTCTAATCTTCTTATTCTTCATCATTTGTACTTGTACCTGCAAACAAAAAAAGAAAAGAAAATAAATAGAGAGGGGGTTAGTGTTAGTTTTGCTCTCAGTGGTAAATAATGAAGTGCATTGTTTTCAATACATCATTGAGGAAGTTTAATTAAAATGAGACTAATTCCATCAAGTGTAGGATCTGTTCTTTTAAAATTTAAAATCCTTAGGACATCATTGGCAAAAGGGTCAAGTTTCACCAGGGCAAAAAATAGTGAAAGGATGGGGTAGTTAACCAAATTCACTTGATCTCATCCATAGACAAAGCCAACTATGAGGTGTCAGCAGCAGAGGGAATGAGAGTGGGTTTAAAGCACAGCCAGAGCATAGCAAATCTTGCTTTGCTACTCACTTCACAACCATAGTCACTGCTCATCTCAAGAACATAGTAGATACCACCACAAGTACTGCCATTTTTCATTAGATTAAACCAGGATTCCTCACATACCCAACCAGAAACCACACAAGATGGTCACATAAGGAGGGGGATATTTAGGTGGACAGCAAGGCCACACAGGAGTAGCAGTAGTAGGAGGAGCAAGACAAGGCCAAAGGAAAGCAGGATCAGATCCCGAGATACCACAAGGCTAGGAGTAGAAGGCAACACTAGACATGGCTACAAGCTACCATCATCTAATCAGGACCATGGTACATCTCAAAATCTTTTGGCCAATAGTTCATCATGGGCATGTTTATATCTCTGATCATGAATATATTTATATCTATTCATGCAAGAGCATGATAAACACATGAGCAGTTAGTCAACAAGTAAAAACATATGGTTTTTACTTTAGAAGACCTCAGACCAGCATCACAGGTCCAATAAAATAGGCAACAATAATTATACAGAAACTACAAGGAGTTTCTTAGCTCTCACCGATCAAAACTATTTCCAATAGTACAACTCAGGAAGAACCTAGAACAAGATAAGATCTTGTGTACCACTCAGAGAGGGTGTCACAAGGCCTAACCTAGCTAAGTAACCCAAACATGGAAGTTTCACAGTTCAAGCATATTAAAAAGGAGTGTTCAATCATTTTCCTAACATCATAGTTTAGGAATCATTCATGTATATCCATAATATCTGCATCAAAGTTCATCAGGGAAAATTAAGCAGGGAGTCAACTATGAACATTTAACACTGAAGCATATCAATCATAGCCAGAAGCTATACCTCAAATCAAATTATAGCCATAGTAGTATCAGACTAACACTGACAGTAAGAGAAGTTCAGATAGTAACCAACACTGACAGTAACCACTATCAGCAACTCCACAACAGTTTAGACAATCAATCCACAAAACTAATCATAGAAGGTGAGCATGAAAATTTCATCATCTCTAAATACACACGGTAACAAAGGTTGAACCTTAGTACCAGGGAAGAACCCTAGTTCTTCTCTGCAAACACACAGAGAGAGCATATAGAGAGGAGAAGAGGAGGACTTACCCGAGGTCCTCACATTTATATCGAAGAGGAAGAAGAGGAGGAGGCCGACAACAATGAGGTGCATGGTGGCACGGGGAGCACCCCCAGAGGGGGTGCTGCAACCCGCGCCAGGACGCAATGAGGTAGCCATGTGAGGAGGTTAACACCGCAGATAGCAGAGCATCGCTAGGGGGTCGCCGGAGCATCGAGGCCACGGCGGAGCCCCAAACTCTAGCCACATGGTGGGGGCGGCACAACCAGTAGATGGCGTGTGCGTCGAATCGAGCAGGACATGGAGCATGGCGTCATCTTCTACGTCGATGAGCACTGTGGCGGCAGTCAAGGTCGCCGGGAGCGGCTGGAGTCAGGCACGACAACAGCGGTGGCATCGTTCGCCTCGGAGGAGAGAGGAAATCACGAGAGACATGAGAGTGGGAGAGAGAGTGGGTGTATTGGGCCGGGTAAGGCCAGCCCAGTATGACCTGGGGGTTAACCCAACCATATTGGGTCGGGTCGGGCCAGCCTAGTGGGTCAGGCCCAAGTTTAAAATAAGAACCAAATAAAAATGTGTAATTACAAATATACCCGTAGAACTAAATAAGTTCTAGGAAAAATAAATAAAAATCTTAAAAATACAAATAAAATATCTAGGAGTTCACAAAAATGTGAACTACTCATTAAAAATAAAGAATTAAATTTTTGGATAATGAAATATAGATTAAATATTTCTATAACATAATTACTTTGTAGAATTTTATAAAAATAAATATAATACTGAAAATTATTAAAATTCACTTTTAAGATCCTAAATGGATATACTATTTTGTAAAAATACTAACTTGTATTTTAGTTAAGTAAAGTAAGTTGGCTTAAAATAAATTCTTAATTACTTCATGGAATTTTTAGAAAATATTAACAAGAGGTAAATTAAATAAAATTAATTTTTTAACTCTTG
Source organism: Avena eriantha (assembly GCA_910589775.1). Lineage (NCBI taxonomy): Eukaryota > Viridiplantae > Streptophyta > Magnoliopsida > Poales > Poaceae > Avena > Avena eriantha. The sequence continues at coordinate 45,328,050 of OU342742.1, forward strand.
GAATAATACTTGGTATCACAAAAATATTAAAGCTACAAAAATTTAAAGTAAATTTGATAAAATAAGGAAAAGTGCTAACAAATAAATCTACTATTTTATAAAAACACTAACTTGATTTTTACAAATAAAATTTAAAGAAAATATTGAAGGACATGTAATCCTTTGTGAAATTTTTAGAAATAAAGATAAAGCTTAAAAATAAAAAATAAAATTCATTTCTAAGATCTTAAATAAATATATTTTACTAGAAAATGCTAAGTATACTATTCGAAAAGATTTTGAAATTCCAAAGTAATAAATCTTCATTGATCTATTAAAATGAGATATATGTTTTCTAAATTCTTCAAAGTTATTTCCTAAGTATGAAGTAATCATATGTCTCCATACAATATTACAATTATAGAAAGCATTCCTTAAATCTAACTAATAAGTGTAAATCCATAATTATGATTCATAATAAAACTTAAGTATAAACTATTAACTTTATAATACTTCTTTAAAACCTTGAATTCAAAATTAAACCAACAAACCTTAAGCTAACATTATGCATCATTCACCTATATTGTTGGTGAATGATCTTTATCTCTTTCACCATACTTAACACCACTATAAAGTTTAATTTTAGATAAACAAACTCTACAATGACATCACCATACCTCATAGTTAGCTTTAACTCTATAACTTACCTAGCATCGATTTTCTAAGTAAGATTCATAGAGCTATACTCAAGCCCTACATGGATCCGTCATTGATCATATTGAGGAAGGCTTTTGAACTTCACCATAATATAAAATTACTTTATCTTGGACCTAGTTATACTTTATAACTCTAGTCTGTCACACAACCAACGAGGAACATAGTAACTTAAGATTGTTCAGGCAATTCAAATAACCATCGAATGAGTTCTAAAAACACTACAAATTATTAAACTTAATATAATATATATTTTCTTCAAAGTTATTCATTTTGTCACTTCAAATCAACACACTATGTTATTTCTTTTAACTCTTGGCAACTTAAAATATGAATTCTCATAATAACTACATGATTGTATTTTATGTGTTGTTATTGTATTTTACTTATATACATTGCATATTAAACTTTTAATGTTTTATATATATCCATTTGTGAAGTAAATATAGAGATAAATCAAATCCTAAACAAATCACCTAATTGCAACTTACTTGTAATGTTAGGGGTACTTTAGGGGTTTTAAATACATGCATATTAGCATATTGCTTCTTTAAACATTGTCCTTACCGGGCAATGATGGTATTTTGTAGAACCCGAGGTCCCGGGTCAAGTCGAAACACTCGACTATGATTCTTTGCTATATAAAGGCAAGTTCACACTTGCTCATGTCCTTGGGTTATTTTCTATCAAGTATTTACAAACTGTTGTATCATCATCTGCATTTCAAAAAGGTCAGAAAACACTATTTTCGATAATAATGTAAACTATTGGTTACTGATCCAGGGTGATCAGCTAATCTATTAAGTCTGGCAATTGGAATACCATTGTCCAGGAATATATTATCTAGGACTTAACAACCAATGTCGCTAGTGATTCTTGCACCGTAAATTACACGTTAACCATAAGATGTATAAAGGCTCTAGGGAAGTCAGGTGTGGATCTTCTCCCTCTCATATGTCAACTGGCATATGGGATTCGAGGAGAGGGGCAGTGATTGGGTTGGGTCAATTTCTAGACCCCACATCAAGGAATTGTGGACGGGAAAGTATGCCTGGTTGTAACACCCTCAAATCGGCCCTATGCAAGTATTAGCCCTTTCCGCCAAACCCGCATAGAAACGATTCAAGGACGCCCACCAAGCACTTTCGTGCGGGTGGAAAACAAAGTAATACCATTACACAACAGTCCTCGAAGGGACCCACAGAACAAATATATATATATATATACAGCACGACTCCAAGAGTCATGATTACAAATATACACTACAAAGATCCAAATCACCTTGAAAACGATACAGCGTCCGAGTACGGACAAGATGCAAATGGGGCTAAGAGCCCTGAAGAATAACCAATGGCATCCATAACCCTGCCCAGGCCAAGCCGGAAGGGTAACCCTGCTAACGACGTCGATCTCAAACCTGCTAAAACAAAAGGGGTGCCGACAAAGGGCAAAGGAAAAAGAGGAGCGTCAGTACTGAGGCCAGTACACGGCGAGGCTAGAATTCGGCGGTCCTCGCCTACATAGGTATGGTGGACTGAAGCGGCAGCGCAGTATGCACTAAACAACCTATAGAGACTCAGTAAAACTGGCGGCTATTAGAGAGGGGTAAGAAAGACCTATTCGAATCCAACCTGATGCTACCACCAATCATACCCATCCTGGTATTCCCCCTCAAGACCAAACGAGGAAGTCAAACTAAGGAACACACATAGTTGGCAGTTTTATTCATTCCATTATAGTTGAAGCACTTACTAGTCAGATATATATAGCATGAGTCATCCTGATAGCATAAGTAGTGGGCAGTTTTAGTTAACATTCTGTTGTAGTTGGAACATTTACTAGTCAGATATAATTGTCCCGAGGAATCCCAAAACCCAGCAGTTGTTGGCACTTTTATCACATTCCATTGGAGTTGCAATACTTACTAGGCAGGTATAGTATGACACAGATCACCACAGATCCACCAGCTGTTGGCATTTTATTATCCATTCCATTGTAATGAAGCTGATTACTAGTCACATATTAAGTCAAATTTATAACACTACTTTAGTTATGCTTGTCTATGATCGAGATACTGTGCTCCAAGTCGTCCATAACCGCGGACACGGCTTTCAGAAAGATTTACCCTGCAGGGGTGCACAAATAGCAACACACACACGATCAACCTCGGAAAAACCAACTCAAAACCCAACGAGGCTTTCACGACAAAGCAATCACAAGATTCACAAAATATTTTAGGGGGCCACCCCACTAAGCTACCAGCAACGAAATTGGCCGGCTCCGAAACGGACCCAGGGTTTGTGACGACGGCTGTAAACGACTGGGAACCCGAAAGTGTGACTGGGCTTGTCGATACCGCGAAAACGTGGCACGATCCAAAACAGTACAGGTGCTCTACGCACAATCTTAAATAAAGCAGTAAAGCATGGCATAAGTACAGGATATTAATAAAGCCCCAAACTAGTTTGTGGCCCCAAGAAATAAGAAATGAATCAAGCTTTGGCTAAGGGGGATTCATAGAGTCTCCCGTATGTGGATAGTGCGAATAGTCAAGGAACAGGTATCAAGTACTCGGGGCCTACGGGATACAAGTGGACATAAAAACCAAATAGCATATATTGCCCACCGGTGCGACTTTCATTAGTTGTCCCAGCAATTTAATAGTTGTATTTAAAGTCATGTTCATCTCCACCATAAACATCTGCCAGCATTCCAACAACCGTGGTACTTGCCAACACGAGATCGCACCTGAGCAAGCAACTACGACTCGCAAGGCTAGCTATCTACCAAACACAGGTAATAGGAGGTGTCCAAGGCAATATAGAGGCTGCACGGAATATATCTGGTACGGAACACTAAAGCATCGCGACACGGATAGCAATAGATCAACAGGAGGAAATAAAGACTATAAATGCAAAATAGGTAGAAGGGGGAGAGATGCTCGCCTGGGAAACACTGCCGACGGAACATATCCGAAGAACTTGTCGATACTTGCATCCACTCATCGCCCTAATCCGCGAAGAAGCAAACATTCGAAGAAACACCAGATGCAATATTTAATACTACGGCACAAGATCCAGCATGCTTATGATATGATGCATGGCATGGCACAGATGCGGTGCAATTAGGCAATATTAAGCGGAACTGGGGTCCCGATAATTAAATACACGGTTCAAGTTATTTAGAAACCCCGCAATTTAAATGTTGTATTATTAAGGAAAACATGGCATCGGTTCACTACTCAAATTTAAATGGAGTCCGGAATAAGACAAAGATATCCCACATAAACACTCCATATTTAATTATGAGGTGGATCGGCAGAATGCCCCCAAACCACAGACAGGTATGCATGCATGAACAATTTAATATGCGACAATTGATAATGTCATATCATGAAAATAGGGGCTTAGGGTCTCACATCTGGGTTCGGAAGATCTTGGTTCCAGGGGTTCGGGTCTGGGTCTCAGGGTTCAGGGTTCAACGGGATCATTCTCGGACAAGGAAGGAGAGCTTGGCGTTTCGGGAAGAAGGACTTGGTTTGGCGTTAGGGGACGCATCGGACTCGCCCTGGTCGGCGTCGATCTTATCATCACGAAGATCTTGTCAGGTCCACGTATCGGGTCAGTCTTGGTGTTCGGGATGAAGAACTTGGCGTTCCGGTGGCGATCTTGGCGGTCTTCGGATCCGGGTCTTGGCGTCCGTGTAGGAGTTCTTGCCGACCTCCTCGGAATTCCAAGGTTACATCCTCACGTGTCGATGGCCTTCGAGGTCTCGCCTGGCGGATCCGTGATGTAGATCTTGGCGTCATTTGTTGAGGTTCTCGGGTGTCGGTGCCGGACTCGGGTGTGGCGTCGATGGTCTTGTGGTTCCATCTTGGGTTGTTGGTGAAGACTCGGGCTTCGGGACTTGTTTGTCGGTGTCGGCCTCGATTCTCGACATTGGTCTTGGTGTCACTTCGGTTTCCAAAGGAACTTGGCGACAGGAGCAAGATGGGGCCCAAGCGGTCAACCACAGACCATTCAATCCCCACACTGAACCGCACCAGAGGGAAACAAAGGAACCATCATTCGTACGGCATCGGCACTTGCAGCACGACAGGAAGGAAGACCTGCAGGTCTGTTCCAGATATTGCGCGATGAGAAGAGGACGTCGGGACGGAGAGATAGGTCTGCACGAGGTAGAGAGGTAGCCAGGACACGACGAGGCGGCAACCGGACGTGGAAGAAGGCGCAGACAACGGTCGGAGCGAGCGGAGGCCAAGGTCGATGGCGGGAGGCACAGAGGACCTGCACACGCCGAGGGTGGATGAGGGAGAGGCGGCCGGGGGCTGCACGCGGAACGACACGAGGGAGAGGCCGGCGGGCGAGACCGCGCCGACACGGAGGCGGCGGTGCAGAGGGAGGCCGGGTGGCGACCGGCGACGAGGTTCACGGGTTGGGGAGGACCTGGCTACAGGCGAGGTGAGGGAGGCGGCCACGGCACGGTGCTCGCTGGTGGCGGGGACGCCGCAGGACAGGGGGGAGAAGGCGGCCACGGCGGGGCCGACGCGGACGAGGAGGAGGCGGGCTGGGAGGAGAGGGCCCCGGTGGCGGCGCGGCCGGGCCAGAGAGGCGGTAGAACTGCGAAGGCGGCAGGGAACGGCAGCGGTGGGCGCAGGTGGAGGAGGGAAGCCAGACGGCGCTAGAGACGACGGAGACCAGGGAGGGAGAGGGGAGTTGCGGGGGATGGAGGAAGGAGACGCGGTGAGGGCGACGGGGTGATGGCCAGGGTGTGCGGGCAGGAGCGGGGTGGCCTGGGAGCAGGTGGCAGGGTCGGTGTGGGATTGGCCCAGGGGGTGGGGCCAGGAGCGGGGATGGTCACGCGGTTGGTTGGGAGGCGCAGGGGGATTTGTTGGGAGTGGGCGAGAGATGGATCTAGGTGAGAGAGAGCTGGCAGGAGATGGGGCCCGTAGGGTGAGGTGGCAGGCTGGGAGTGGAGGGGGTGAGGTGGCTGTGTGCTAGCGCGTGTGTGCGTGTGTGCTGCTGCTAGGTGTGTGCAGCGGCGGCAGGGTAGGGAGAGGGTGTGGTGGCTGGTGGAGGGAGTAGGTGGGGTTAGGGTTTAGGCTAGGAAGGAGGTAGCCGGCTGGGCTTTCGGCCTGGCTGGCTGCCTCCAAAAAAACAACTTCAACTTTTATTTTTATTTTAAAATAGGCCTTTGTAAATAATTTTAGACAAATAAAACTATCTAGAAAATACCGTAGTTTTTATTTGAAATAAAGACGGGGGCGTTTAGAAAACAAAACCAGACTTTTCGAAAATAGTTTTTAAACAAACCATGCATGATGATGACGATGCTCAAATGCAATGTAGCATGATGACATGACCATGCGGTCATGATGATGCAATGCACAAAACAGAGCGATTTTCTAGTAGCGGTTTTAGCAGGACGCCACAATTCGACACCACTAACAAGGTATCTCGCCCTCGAGATCCGCCTCATGGTACCGGGAAGAAGCCGATGACCTGAATCTTCTCGCTTTGTGTAGATCTTCGCAACACCACTAACAAGAGGTCGCTGCTCACTTCCGTCGAGCGAACACTCCGGATAAACAAAGGAGGAAGGTAAAGGTATCAACAAATAAAGCCACCTCTAGCTTCCGTGGACGGAGTAAGATTGCTGGATCCATCGATTCAATATACAAAAGCGAATGATAAGAGTAGTGGTATGGTCGCGACTCCATCCCGCACTCATATCATTACTTCGTACATGAATAGCAGAATTATGCAACCCACTCTTGGAAACAGACTGAAGATCTCGACAAGCGAGGTTCGGAACAAAGGAGTGATGCGGGCTCTTCATCAGATCTGGCATAGATGATGTCGTTGCGTCAGAAAACACTGGAAGGCACAACAAGGAACAGAGAGAAGTCCAACAGATGAAGGATTCCTCAGATAGCTCGAAGACCAGATGTAGAAGCACCGTTAGCAAAGGAGGAAGCGAAACCCTGAAGGTACGACGAAAAACCAACCACGAGAATTCCTGGACTCGAAAAAAAGATAAGAGAGCAGATTCAAAACACGCAGAGGTAAGAGGAGAACAGCAGAGGGTAAGGAGTAAAAGCAGACCTAATCAGATCTATCCAACCGATTTTCCAAAATAGTTTTGACACTCTACTTCGGCCGTTAGCTAGGTTATCCTACAGGCTGGACAAGTGGGGTATCGTAACTGCTGAGCTCTGATACCACTTTGTAACACCCTGAAATCGGCCCTATGCAAGTTTTAGCCCTTTCCGCCAAACCCGCATAGAAACGATTCAAGGACGCCCACCAAGCACTTTCGTGCGGGTGGAAAACGAAGTAATACCATTACACAACAGTCCTCGAAGGGACCCACCGAACAGATATATATATATATACAGCACGACTCCAAGAGTCAAGATTACAGATATACACTACAAAGATCCAAATCACCTTGAAAACGATACAGTGTCTGAGTACGGACAAGATGCAAATGGGGCTAAGAGCCCTGAAAAATAACCAATGACGTCCATAACCCTGCCCAGGCCAAGCCGGAAGGGTAACCCTACTAACGATGTCGATCTCAAACCTGCTAAAACAAAAGGGGTGCCAACAAAAGGCAAAGGAAAAAGAGGAGCGTCAGTACTGAGGCCAGTACACGGCGAGGCTAGAATTCGGCGGTCCTCGCCTACATAGGTATGGTGGACTGAAGCGGCAACGCATCATGCACTAAACAACCTATAGAGACTCAGTAAAACTGGCGGCTATTAGAGAGGGTAAAGAAAGACCTATTCGAATCCAACCTGATGCTACCACCAATCATACCCATCCTGGTATTCCCCCTCGAGACCAAACGAGGAAGTCAAACTAAGGAACACACACAGTTGGCAGTTTTATTCATTCCATTATAGTTGAAGCACTTACTAGTCAGATATATATAGCATGAGTCATCCTGATAGCATAAGTAGTGGGCAGTTTTAGTTAACATTCTGTTGTAGTTGGAACATTTACTAGTCAGATATAATTGTCCCGAGGAATCCCAGAACCCAGCAGTTGTTGGCACTTTAATCACATTCCATTGGAGTTGCAATACTTACTAGGCAGGTATAGTATGACACAGATCACCACAGATCCACCAGTTGTTGGCATTTTATTATCCATTCCATTGTAATGAAGCTGATTACTAGTCACATATTAAGTCAAATTTATAACACTACTTTAGTTATGCTTGTCTATGATCGAGATACTGTGCTCCAAGTCGTCCATAACCGCGGACACGGCTTTCAGAAAGATTTACCCTGCAGGGGTGCACAAATAGCAACACACACACGATCAACCTCGGAAAAACCAACTCAAAACCCAACGAGGCTTTCACGACAAAGCAATCACAAGATTCACAAAATATTTTAGGGGGCCACCCCACTAAGCTACCAGCAACGAAGTTGGCCGGCTCCGAAACGGACCCAGGGTTTGTGACGACGGCTGTAAACGACTGGGAACCCGAAAGTGTGACTGGGCTTGTCGATACCGCGAAAACGTGGCACGATCCAAAACAGTACAGGTGCTCTACGCACAATCTTAAATAAAGCAGTAAAGCATGGCATAAGTACAGGATAGTAATAAAACCCCAAACTAGTTTGTGGCCCCAAGAAATAAGAAATGAATCAAGCTCTGGCTAAGGGGGATTCATAGTCTCCCGTATGTGGATAGTGTGAATAGTCAAGGAACAGGTATCAAGTACTCGGGGCCTACGGGATACAAGTGGACATAAAAACCAAATAGCATATATTGCCCACCGGTGCGACTTTCATTAGTTGTCCCAGCAATTTAATAGTTGTATTTAAAGTCATGTTCATCTCCACCATAAACATCTGCCAGCATTCCAACAACTGTGGTACTTGACAACACGAGATCGCACCTGAGCAAGCAACTACGACTCGCAAGGCTAGCTATCTACCAAACACATGTAATAGGAGGTGTCCAAGGCAATATAGAGGCTGCACGGAATATATCTGGTACGGAACACTAAAGCATCGCGAAACAGATAGCAATAGATCAACATGAGGAAATAAAGACTATAAATGCAAAATAGGTAGAAGGGGGAGAGATGCTCGCCTGGGAAACACTGCCGACGGATCATATCCGAAGAACTTGTCGATACTCGCATCCACTCATCGGCCTAATCCGCGAAGAAGCAAACACTAGAAGAAACACTGGATGCAATATTTAATACTACGGCAGAAGATCCAGCATGCTTATGATATGATGCATGGCATGGCACAGATGCGGTGCAATTAGGCAATATTAAGCGGAACCGGGGTCCCGATAATTAATTACACGGTTCAAGTTATTTAGAAACCACACAATTTAAATGTTGTATTATCAAGGCAAACATTGCATCGGTTCGCTACTCAAATTTAAATGGAGTCCGGAATAAGACAAAGATATCCCGCATAAACACTCCATATTTAATTATGAGGTGAATCGGCAGAATGCCCCCAAACCACAGACAGGTATGCATGCATGAACAATTTAATATGCGACAGTTGATAATGTCATATTATAAAAATAGGGTCTTAGGGTCTCACATCTGGGTTCGGAAGATCTTGGTTCCAGGGGTTCGGGTCTGGGTCTCAGGGTTCAGGGTTCGACGTGATCGTTCTCGGACAACGGAAGGAGAGCTTGGCGTTCCGGGAAGAAGGACTTGGTTTGGTGTCACGGGACGCATTGGACTCTCCCTAGTCGGTGTCGATCTTGTCATCGCGAAGATCTTGTCAGGTCCGCGTATCGGGTCGTTCTTGGCGTTCGGGATGAAGAACTTGTTGTTCCGGTGGCGATCTTGGCGGTCTTCAGATCCGGGTCTTGGCGTCCGTGTAGGAGTTCTTGCCGACCTCCTCGGAATTCCGAGGTTACATCTTCACGCGTCGATGGCCTGCGAGGTCTCGCCTGGCGGATCCGTGATGTAGATCTTGGCGTCATTTGTTGAGGTTCTCGGGTGTCGATGCCAGACTCGGGTGTGGCGTCGATGGTCTTGTGGTTCCATCTTGGGTTGTCGGTGAAGACTCGGGCTTCGGGACTTGTTTGTCGGTGTCGGCCTCGGTTCTCGACATTGGTCTTGGTGTCACTTCGGTTTCTAAAGGAACTTGGCGACAGGAGCAAGATGGGGCCCAAGCGGTCACCCACAGACCATTCAATCCCCACACTGAACCGCACCAGAGGCGAACAAAGGAACCATCAGTCGTACCGCATCGGCACTTGCAGCACGACAGGAAGGAAGACCTGCAGGTCTATTCCAGATATTGCGCGATGAGCAGAGGACATCGGGCCGGAGAGATAGGTCTGCACGAGGTAGAGAGGTAGCCAGGACACGACGAGGCGGCAACCGGACGTGGAAGAAGGCGTAGACAGTGGTCGGAGCGAGTGGAGGCCAAGGTCAACGGCGGGAGGCACAGAGGACCTGCACGCGCCGAGGGTGGACGAGGGAGAGGCGGCCGGGCTACACGCGGAACGACGCGAGGGAGAGACCGGCAAGTGAGGCCGCGCCGACGCGGAGGCGGCGGTGCAGAGGGAGGCCGGGTGGCGACTGGCGGCGATGTTCACAGGTTGGGGAGGACCTGGCTGTAGGAGCGGCGGCACGGTATGGAGAGGGTGTGGCGGCTGGTGGAGGGAGTAGGTGGGGTTAGGGTTTAGGCTAGGAAGGAGGTGGCCGGCTGGGCTTTGGGCCTGGCTGGCTGCCTCCAAAAAAACAACTTCAACTTTTATTTTTATTTTAAAATAGGCCTTTGTAAATAATTTTAGACAAATAAAACTATCCGGAAAAGACCGGAGTTTTTATTTGAAATAAAGACGGGGCGTTTAGAAAACAAAACCAGACTTTTCGTAAATAGTTTTTAAACAAACCATGCATGATGATGACGATGCTCAAATGCAATATAGCATGATGACATGACCATGCGGTCATGATGATGCAATGCACAAAAACAGAGCAATTTTCTAGTAGTGGTTTTAGCGGGATGCCACACCGGTTGTGCAACAACGATTTGGTCTCTTATGGGTGAAGCAATGCACCTCTGCAGAGTGTATAAAACTGTGACATGTTACTCCCTGTTCCGGGAAGGAGCTGTGAACGCTGCAGGAAAGGAACTCCACGAAGTTCTAACTAACATGTGAAGGCTAACGAACATAGTTTTTCAGAATAAAACTAACCTTTGAAGAAATGTTTATGAAAACTTGCATAGCCTACGACCTATGGTTTGTGGCTATAATTAGTGCATCAAACACTCATTTTTAGTGAACTTGCTGAGTATGCTCGTACTCAACCGTACCTTCTTAACCCTTGCTAGATTCTGAAGACATTGACAACCAAGAAGATGAAACACTATATTCAGCTGAAGACCAAACAAAATTTCGTTATGAGGAGCTAGAGTTATCCGGAAGCATCGAAGGAAACAACTACGAAAACATCTATGGAATGGAGGCCGAAGAGTCTGAAGCATAGATACATCAGATATATATCATTAGGTCTAGTACTATAGATCTCCATCCTCTAGCTAGTAATCTCGTATTATAGTAAGGTTTAGTTTGCTTCTTTATCTTGTTATCAAGTTATTATAGTTTAGCTTTGAATCATCAAGATTCCTCTATGGACCTAGGAGGAACTCAAAGTCTTCATGTAATTTCTGGTTGTAATAATAATGTATGTCTGTGGACCCGCTTTGTTTCTGTTGTACCACTCTAACAGATGTAATATTTGCGGAATGGTATTCTGTGAGTGTTATGTCAACGACTATAGTGTACTACGTCATGTAGTGGTATGCTGGGTCACCACAACAGTGCAGGGCAAAGTGCTGATCCCGATACAAATTCTGAATCCTCCTCGAATCATGTGTTCCCGGATCACAGAGGCGATACCCCTGACAACTCGCATGCAGACAGTGGGAAGGCTTCCCGCCCGAGGTCCCCACGGTCCCCTGAGACCACTCGCGTTTCCCGCCTGTCTAGCTCGATTTCACCTGTCCTCCATGGGTCACAGTCACCTGAGATGATGCGGTCCCACGGCAGGTCCTTGTCGCTTGGGGGAGCAACGCCTCAATCGACGATGCCTGGGACAAGGACGTCTCCATCCTGATGACCCACAAGTATAGGGGGTGTATCGCAGTATTTTCGAGGGAAGTGAAACCCAATTTATTGATTCGACACAAGGGGAGCCAAAGAATACTTATCAGCCTTAACAACTGAGTTGTCAATTCAGCTACACCTGGAAACAATCTTGCTCACATCAGTTTATCAGTAGCAACAGTTTTGTAGTAGGAATAGTAAAGTAACAGTAGCAGCAAAACAAAGACAGTAGTAACAAAAGCAGTAAACCAGTGGGATTCGAGTGTGGTAGGCATAGGGATGGATGGACGGGCATTGCATGGACAAGACAATTCACATAGCAATCAGAACATAGGGCAATTGCAGATAAATAAGATAAAGCACCCTAGTACTAGACAATCCTAGGCATGTGTTCCATATATAGTCATACGTGCTCGCAATGAGAACTTGCACAACATCTTTTGTCCTGCCAGCCCGTTTGCAGCGGGGCCTCTAGGGAACCACTAGCAATTAAGGTGCTCCTTTTAATAAAGCACCGGAGCAAAGCATTAACACTCCATGAACACATGTGATCCTCACATCAAAGCCTTTCCCTTCCGGCTACCCCGATTTCTGTCACTTCGGGACCATAGGTTCCGGACAATGACGTGTGTAAACAACTTGTAGATAAGACCCAAAACAATACTATCATGATGAATCAATAATAAGTTCAGATCTGAAATCATGGCACTCGGGCCCTAGTGATAAGCATTAAGCACAACAAAGTTGCAACAAAGTCATAAAGCACTAATAGAGATACTAGGCACTATGCCCTAACAATCTGATGCCATTACATGAACGATCTCATCCAATCCTTACCATACCCATAGCCTACAGCAGGGGATTACTCACTCATAGATGGGGAAACATGGATGGTCGATGGAGAAGCGATGGTGATGATGATGTCGATGATCTCCTCCAATTCCCCATCCCGACAGGGTGCCAGAACAGAGTTTCTGGTGCTGTTTCTTGGAATCTGGTGGTGGCGGCGGAGTGAAACTCCTTCTGGAAAAACGTCGAACCCCCCGAAGTTTTTAGGTCAGAAGGCTCCTTATAGGTGAAGAGAGAGGCCGAGGGGGTGCCTGGGGGCCCACACCACCCCCTGGCGCGGCCTAGCCTGGCCCACGCCACCAGGTGGTGTGGCCACCCCAGGGCTCCTCTCCGTCTCATATTCTGGCTCCTAGAGTCTTCGGGTGAAATAGGATTTTGGCATATTTTCCGGGATTTTTCCTGATAGTTGATTTTCTGCACAAAAAGTAGACACCAAGGCAATTCTGCTGAAAACAACGTTAGTTCGCATTAGTTGCATCCAAATCACACATGTATAGATGAGAAACAACAGAAAAAGTGTTCGGGAAAGTAGATACGTTTTGGACGTATCAACTCCCCCAAGCTTAGCTTATTGCTTGTCCTCAAGCAATTCAGTTGAAAACTGAGTGCGATAAAAGAACTTTCACGAACACATTTGCTTCATATGATGTAAATAATCTCAGCAATGTGATCAACTACTTAGACAATTCATAATAAAGAGTATGCAACTGATTTTACTCAATAGTCATTGCAAGCTATGAAGAGATTCCAATTCAAGAATAATAAGTAGCATAAAGCACAAACATAAGCAACATTACAATGCTCATAGAAAGGTATGATAGGGTGGTATCTCGCTTGCCTTTGATTATGAATGTCAAGGCACCTCTGAAGTTCAAATGATGACTAGAAGTAATGATATCAAAGATACAAGCATCAAAGTCATAACATGAATAATCAAGTAATGGAACAAACATAAAGAATGACAACTATGCTCTCAAGAAGGTGCTCAAATAATAAGTGGAGACTCAACGAGTAGAAGAGAAAGGTTTTGAATAATTTTGAAAGGCTTCCAAATGCTGAAAGTATGGTACTCGTTAGCTTTGAGCTCTCATTGCCCCTATCATAAGCATCTTTAATGTGGTTAAGGTGAAAGTAACACAACTAAGAGGATATGCTTGACAAGTTATAAATTGAAGTCTCATGCCCCTTACTTACGAAGACCGATCCTCATGCTACTCAACTTCAGTCACAAGTAAGCTCTTGTCATTGTAAGTATATACATATCATAGAGAACCGCCAACGGGGTACCCCTTGCACATGACACGGGAGCTATCCCATAATCAAAATACAAGGCAAGCAGACAATGAGCATCTCAGCGATCTTTTTATTTACTATGTGCATAGATTTTTATTGAGGATGCTTCATAGAATGCTCATTATGGTTATGATGCAAGTTTCCACCATGATTAGGCATGACTTAGGCTAGGGGCCCAAGCGTTTCTCTAACATACATACAAACTCCATGATCTTACAAGTTCCACTTTTATTTCACACCGCCGGGATCCATAAGCAAAAGAACATGATATCAACTAAGTACAAAGTACCTATGAAGCGCTGAAAGCAGTCCCCATGATACATGGTTATGCTAACTTCAACTCATAAAGCGCAAGCATATGCGCAACAAAGAAGGACGCAATGGTTCAGGTTTATTAAGTGCAAGAAAATAAAGCGTGCCATCAAGTTCGTGAGAGCTTTACTAACTAACTTTCTCATAACAAGCAAACATTTTATTCGGAAGAAAACAAGGCATATTGAATATGCATGGAAGTAGCAAATGATGCTAATGGGTAGGTATGGTGGACACTTTGGAAATATTTGGTTTAGGGAGTTGGAAACATGAGTAAAACACTCAGTGGAAATGAAGGCTAGCAATAGTAAGGGAGCGACAAACGAGAGAGCAATAGCTGTCATTATCATGCTTACAACAAAACAAGACTACTCATGGCATGAAAATGATTCAAGATCCTCAAGGCAAAATAATTCGTCAAGGCTTAACTGATTATTACAGTCATGTGCATCCGTGAGCATGTGCCAAGTCGATCAAATGAAACATTCAGAGGAGGATACCACAGTGTCATACCAATTTATGAATAGAGTAATGCAAGCAAACATTAATGAGACATGCTACAAACTATTAGCGAGCTGGAGCTAATCACAAGAAAGCAAGAACTACTAAGCATCCAAAGAAAACATATACTCTACATGAACGGACTAAGCAAGCTCACAATGATGAGTATATGTACAAAAATGAAAACAAATAGAGTTCATTACCAGCCTCTTACCACGCCTCAAGTTGTCATTGATCCTCATTATTGCTCTTCACTTGTGTGGCTTGAATAATAATATGAAACCAATAATTCACTAAGAACTGCCGAACCCTGTAGCCAACTCGCAAAAACCAAAGAAGAACGACAAATATTTTGGGTGTTTTTGATTTTTAAACAAGAACCAAAAGAGAAAAACAAGCAAAGCAAAATCTTTTTGGGTTTTTCGAATAGTTCAAACAAAGAAAAAAGGGAAAAGCAAACCAAGGCAAAAAGAAGAAGCAAACTAAAGCGAAACAACAAAAATATTTTTGGTCTTTTTGTATTTTTAGAAAGCAAAAGCAAAGAAAAACGAAAACTAAAAAGAGAACGAAAACATGAATATACAAAGAACCGACACAACATGATATGGAGATGAGTGCGGTGTCGGCGTACCTCCCCCCAAGCTTAGGCTTTTGGCCTAAGTGGGTATCAACCCCAGGCTGCCAAGATGAAGTGTCACCGGGGTACGACGAGGAGGTACCCTCGTCCTGGTGCGAGCCAGAGTACATCCCTCCGTAATGTGCGGAATAATCATAGGAGGGCACATCTTCCTGGTGCTACTCGTGGAAACCCAACAAGCGAAGCTGCTCGTCCACCTCCTCCTTGGAGCGTGACCACGGTCTCCTGTCAACACTGAACAAAGCAGGCTGGGGCAAAAGGATCTCCCTTTCATCCCCATCAGTGAAAAGCATCCTATATACTAGATTGTTCAAATCGGAGGTAGCAGTGACAAAGTGATGAGTTTTCATGGCAACAACGTCGAGCCTCTGTGGTGCTAGCATAACATCATCAGGAGCCACAGAAAGATCTAATGCATCAACTGCACGCGAGGCAATGATGCCCCCATGATAGGTCCCCTAGCAGCTAGGCGGCGAGCAATAAGAGAGCCAAGATTGTACCGAGTATCATTGTTGAGCACAGCAGCAAGGAAAGCTAAGTGATAGTTGGAGATATTACTAGTGTTCTCCCTACCCAATACACTAGTGGCAAGGTAGTATGCAAAGTATCTAAGAGCAGGGAGTTGGATATTTCTTATCTTTCCGCGCTGCGCTACGCGGTCATCATCGTTGGTCACCCCTCGGTAAAGCTCCAATAAATCAGCGGGCCGCCCTTGAATTTTCTTCATGGTCCCTGCCATATGCACACCTACAATACTGCAAAATCTCTCCAAAGGCATGGTGAAGGGCATTTCGTAGATCTTAAATGAGACATTAGAATGATAGGATGTGTTAGAAAATGAGAAGCTCTCAACAAAAGTTTTGGTGAGCAGAGCGTATTGTGCGCTCTCATCTTGCATATAAGAGGTCAAGCCAACCCTCTCAATCAGTAGCAAGAAATCATCAAGAATACCTGCAGCTTGCAAGAAAGTAAAACAAGGGAAAGAGGATGGGTGAGCATCTCCATCATCTCTTTCACTGCCAATACGTGATGCAATGAGGTCTTCATTATATGATGGCCTAGCTTGAGAGGCTGTTCTTGAGGGCCTTTTCCTCCTAGGTGCATCACTCTCAAATATCTCTCCAAAAGTGTGGTTGTTCATGCTTGGTATTCTGAAATTTAAACACCTATTGAACAAGTGATTGCAAAGTAAATATAATGAAGGATTCTACTCACAGGGACTAGCAAGAGCCCTAAACATGCATCAAAACTATATTTCTAAGCATCAAACAAGCTCACAAGCCCTCAAAACCAGTCACCTACAGCAGCAAAATACTCAACATACAATCCACTAAACAAAAATCTACTTGGACAAGGGGAGGAGTCACATACCAAGGAACAATTGCTCCAAATTTCAGCAAGAAAGATGGGCTAAGCAAAGAGATCGAAGAAATCGAGGGCAAGCACAAAGAGAACGCGAATTCGAGCTATGAACTGGAGCTTACTCGGGAGAGAGAAGAAAGTGGCAAGAGAGAGAGGTAGTGGGGGGCTAGGGGTGGCCCACACCAGGGCATGGCGCCACCCAGGGCTGGCCACGCCACCACATGGTGTGCCTGCCTGGTGGGCCCCCCTGGTACCTACCAGGTACTCCTCTACCCCTTTTTTCACATAAAAATTTAATATGAATTTTCTGGAATTTTTCGAGACACTTTATTTTTGGGCATTTTTCAGAAATAGAAGAATGATTTTTCTGACAGACAGATTTTTTCTTTTTGGAAACATGATGCAAGGACAAAATCAAGGCTATAACTACAGAAGTTCTAGCATGCAAGCAAACAAACAACACAAAGGAAACTAAACAAAAACTAAAACTAAAAAGTCAAGGATAGAAATAAGCAGAGATAATCATAATGAAAACATTGTTTTGTTCAATGGAATCCTTTTGTTAGCAAGGTTGATCAAGTCTTGCTACAAAAACAATTGCATATGAGACAAAACTTTGTATTCCACTAATGATTATGTTACCTCAACCTTGATAGCAATGGTCCCAATCATAATAGTTTCAAATTTCTCTTTTGGTATGGGATAATATATTTCTCCAACTTGAATGCCTTCAACATGTTCAATTGAATTTAAACCATAAGTCCTTTCAATCTTCTTGGGGAAATAGACAATATGTTCCTTGTCATTGACATTGAAGGTCACCTTTCCTTGATTACAATTAATAATAGCTCCTGCAGTATTAAGAAAAGGTCTCCCAAGAATAATAGACATATTATCATCTTCAGGCATTTCAAGCACAACAAAATCAGTTAATATCAAGCAATTATGAGCCACCTGGACAGGTACATCCTCACATATACCCACAGGAATAGTGGTAGACTTATCAGCCATTTGCAAAGATATTGGTATCAATTTTTCAAGTTGAAGCCTCTTATAGAGAGAGAAAGGCATAACACTAACTCCAGCTCCCAAATCACACAAAGCAGTTCTAACATAACCGTTCTTAATAGAGCAAGGGATAGTTGGAATCCCTGGGTCTCCAAGTTTCTTAGGAACCTTACCATTGAAGGAATAATTAGCAAGAAAAGTAGAGATTTCTTCATTAGGGATCTTCCTTTTATTCGAGATAATGTCCTTCATATACTTTGAATAAGGAGGCAATTTAATAGCATCAGTCAAAGGAATTTGCAAGAATAAAGGTTTCATCCACTCACAAAACTTATTATAGTGTTCATTTTCTTTTGACTTGTGTTTCTTATTAGGGAAAGGCATAGGTTTTTGGACCCAAGGTTCCCTCTCACTACCATGTTTCTTAGCAATAAAATCTTCTTTGGTGTATTTAGTAGTCTTAGTGTGGTTTTCAGGTTCTTCTTCAACTTTTTCTTCAATAGGAACTTCATTTTCTTCATTACCACTTCCGGTTTCAGCATCAGAGATAGATATACTATTAGGATCTATATCAGGTTCAGAGGGTTCTACAATAGTTTTATGTTTCTTTTTTCCTTTTCTTACGAGTAGAACCACTATTTTCAGCTTGTTGAGAATCCTGCTCAATTCTTTTGGGATGCCACTCAGGATATAGAGGATCCTGGGTAGCAGCACCACTTCTAGTTCTAATTTCATAAGCATGTTTTTCTTTAGTAGCATTAACTAGCAAGTCGTTTTGCACTTTAACGAGTTGATCTATTTGAGTTTGAACCATTTGAAAGTGTTTAACAATCATTTTAACATCGTTAGAGGTTCTTTCCACAATATCTTTCAACTCAACAATAGCTCTAGTGTTTTCCATTAGATGATTTTGCACCCTTTTATTAAAGTTATCTTGCTTAACAATAAAGATATCAAATTCTTCTAAGCATTGATCAGGAGGTTTCAAGTAAGGGATATCACCTTCATCAAAGTGTTGGAGAGAGTGTACCTCAATAGTGGGTGAATAGGGAATAGGCTTACATAATTCTTCTATAGGAGGTAAATTCTTGACATCTGCAACTTTAATTCCCTTCTCCTTAAGACATTTCTTAGCTTCCTTCATCACTTCATCATTTAATTCAATAACTCCCCTCTTCTTTGATGTTGGAATAGGCACCGGAATAGATGGTTCAGGCACAATTACGTCAGGTGTAACTTGTTTAGGAGGAGTCCAATCTTCATAGTTCTTGCTTATTTTAGCCATTAATTCCTCAGCTTCCTTGGGAGTCCTATTCCTGAAAACACAATCAGCACAACTATCTAGGTATGTCCTAGATTCTTCGGTTAGTCCATTATAAAATATATCAAGTAGTTCATTCTTAGGTAATGGACTTCCAGCCTGTGCATGAATCAAAGCACAAAACCTTGCCCAAGATTCGGGCAATACCTCGTTTTCTCCCTGTTTAAAATCAAAAAGTTCCTGCAAAACAGCATGTCTAGCACTAGGAGGAAAATAGTTCTGCAGGAAAGTATTAAACAAGCACTCGGGGCTATCAATAGATCCAGGAGGTAAATTACCAAACCAAGTTTTAGCTTCTCCTTTCAGTGAAAAAGGGAAAATCTTAGCAACAAAGTAAGTACGCATTTTAATATCATCAGAAAACAAGCCACGCATGGTAGAAAGTTCATTCATATGTGCTACCGCACTTTCATTCTTAGTCCCGCCAAAAGGTTCTTTCTCGACAATAGCTATGTAGGATAGATTAAGAGAGAAATCATAATCTTCATCTATAATGTTTATAGGAGAAGCAGCAAACTTAGCAGCAGGAGATAATTTGGGTCTAATAGTACGCCTCTCAAGGAGATTCTTAGCAGCGCTCCTATCAAGGGTGTTCCTACATTCTTCAATAAACTCATCAGTCATCTCAACATAATCTTCTTCAGCATCATAACTCTCACTAGACTCAGGTGAGCTAACAGGTGCAGCAGTGTGTTCATTAGGAGTTTCGGTATTTCCAACTATAGTTCTAGCAATCGTAGCATCTAGGAAAGGACCTAATGAACCACTCTTATCAAGCACAGTAGAAGCAACATCATAAGCATCAGAAGTTTCAGATTCAGCAGTAGTAGCAGTGTGTGTAGCATGTGTATGTGGTGGTGTAAGGAACTTACTCAGAACAGACGGTGAATCAAGAGCAGTAGAGGTGTTCAGAACCATACCTCTTCTTGTAGTGGATGGTAAAATAGGAACCTTGCCATCACGAGACTTACCCATGATGGATGGAAAGCAGCGAACAATAGAGAATCCAAGTGAACTTGATAAATAAAGCTATGCTCCCCGGCAACGGCGCCGGAAAATAGTCTTGATGACCCACAAGTATAGGGGATGTATCGCAATATTTTCGAGGGAAGTGAAACCCAATTTATTGATTCGACACAAGGGGAGCCAAAGAATATTTATCAGCCTTAACAACTGAGTTGTCAATTCAGCTGCACCTGGAAACAATCTTGCTCACAGCAGTTTATCAGTAGCAACAGTTTTGTAGTAGGAACAGTAAAGTAACAGTAGCAACAAAACAAAGACAGTAGTAACAAAAGCAGTAAACAGTGGGATTCGAGTGCGGTAGGCATAGGGATGGATGGACGGGCATTGCATGGACAAGACAATTCACATAGCAATCAGAACATAGGGCAATTGCAGATAAATAAGATAAAGCACCCAAGTACTAGACAATCTTAGGCATGTGTTCCATATATAGTCATACGTGCTCGCAATGAGAACTTGCACAACATCTTTTGTCCTGCTAGCCCGTTTGCAGCGGGGCCTCTAGGTAACTACTGGCAATTAAGGTGCTCCTTTTAATAAAGCACCGGAGCAAAGCATTAACACTCCGTGAACACATGTGATCCTCACATCAAAGCCTTTCCCTTCCGGCTACCCCGATTTCTGTCACTTCGGGACCATAGGTTCCGGACAACGACGTGTGTAAACAACTTGTAGATAAGACCCAAAACAATACTATCATGATGAATCAATAATAAGTTCAGATCTGAAATCATGGCACTCAGGCCCTAGTGACAAGCATTAAGCACAACAAAGTTGCAACAAAGTCATAAAGCACTAATAGAGATACTAGGCACTATGCCCTAACGATCTGATGCCATTACATGAACGATCTCATCCAATCCCTACCATCCCCATAGCCTACAGCGGGGGATTACTCACTCATAGATGGGGGAAACATGGATGGTCGATGGAGAAGCGACGGTGATGATGATGGCGATGATGTCCTCCAATTCCCCGTCCCGGCAGGGTGCCAGAACGGAGTTTCTGGTGCTGTTTCGTGGAATCTGGTGGTGGCGGCGGAGCGGAACTCCTTCTAGAAAAACGTCGAACCCCCCGAAGTTTTTAGGTCTGAAGGCTCCTTATAGGCGAAGAGAGAGGCCGAGGGGGTGCCTAGGGGGCCCACACCACCCCCTGGCGCGGCCTGGCCTGGCCCGCGCCACCAGGTGGTGTGGCCACCCCAGGGCTCCTCTCCGTCTCGTATTCTGGCTCTTAGAGTCTTCGGGTGAAATAGGATTTTTGGCATATTTTCCGGGATTTTTCCTGATAGTTGATTTTATGCACAAAAAGTAGACACCAAGGCAATTCTGCTGAAAACAGCGTTAGTTCTCATTAGTTGCATCCAAATCACACAAGTATAGAGGAGAAATAACGGCCAAAGTGTTCGGGAAAGTAGATACGTTTTGGACGTATCACTTCCCTATCCCCTGCACGTGATGCGGAAGACATTCCAGGATCTTCTGTGAATAATGCTAACACTAGTGATCATGACAGCTCCGGGTCTTCTGTGGTTGCATCTCTGTCTTCACCAATATAGTCACCACAACAACTACCACAACCACCGCAAATTTTCACTCGTCTTCAAAGAGGTATTAGAAAATTAAAATAATACACTGGTGGTACTATTCTATATGGCTTGTTTACATCTACAGGTGAACCGTCCACATTATCTGAAGCTCTCATAGATGATCGTTGGCATAAGGCCATGATAGAAGAATATCATGCTCTCGTGAAGAATAAGACTTGGAGACTTGTTCCTCCCAACTCTTACTGAGCCCATGTAGTATAGGTATATCCCTTATATATTTGTGTATAATTTTAGGGCCCAGGCAGAACAACCCGTGTTGTTGGCTGGTATGACCGGGGCTATTGCAAGCCCACCAAGCTAGAGCTAGCGGTTAGTTTCAGCAAAAATGGAGTGGAGGCAGCGATTGATTAGCTAGCTTGCGTTGATTCCGGTCGAAGTTGCTTGTTCATCTCCTTTTCTCATGCGGACAAAAAACCGCCTATGATCCAAAATTCCTTGCACAACGCGCAGCCGCTGCCCTCCCGAGTTAATCACGCAGCCACCACCGACGTGACGGCCGACGCCAAGGACTGGCCGACGCGACACCAAGGAATACTTTCTGCGCCGCCGTGCAGATAGCCGCACTGCTCGCCCGCCTCGACCTGCCAGGCGCCGGCCAAGACTGCCGCACAAGGTTTGATCTCTGTTTTAACCCGTGGAACTGATTCAGTTATATTTACTTGATTGCTTGATTGGGGATTAACTAATTTTACTCATTCTAATTATGTAGATGAAGGGGACAAAGAGGTCAAAGCCTTATTCATCAAGACCTGTATCATCTTATTTTCAATCGGTTTCACAAACTGTCAATTCGAGTCAACCTTCTCCTCGTCAAGAATCTGATACGAATGTCGATGGCAGTGGGACAGTCACACCCCAACAGCAGCAAGTTAGTCCTCACATTATTGCTAACACTAGCAGCCATGAGGAGAGTCCTAGCATCGAGCTTAATTCAGATGACATTGTTGCGAATCCTAGTCTTCGGAAACCTATAGAGGAGCTAGATGTAAATGTCAGAGATGCTGCGAGGAGAGAGTATTTGGTAATGGGTCCATGTCAACCAGTTGGTCATAAATTTCCTGCAAAATTAATTGCAAGCCAGATGTGAAGATTTCAGGATAAATGGTTTAAAAGGTATGATTGGTTGGAATATAGTGTAGCTAAAGACGCTGCATTTTGTTTTTACTGTTTTCTCTTCAAGCAACCACGAGTAGAAAATTTTGGCACGGAATCATTTACAAGGGTTGGTTTTAGTTATTGGAAGAATGGAATTGAAGCTTGTGATCTTCATGTTGGTAAGGATATTAATAGTGCTCATAATAAAGCTAGGAGATATTGTGAGGCTTTTAGAAATCAGCGGCAAGGTGTGCATTATGTGTTGGCAGCTGCTACCAAGAAGGACGAGGAAGAATATAAAGCCCGCATTACAATTATGATAGGTATTGCAAAGTTTTTGCTATTGCAAGCTCTTTATTTTCGTGGGCATGATGAGTCTTCTCGCTCCAACAATAGAGAAAATTTTCTTGAGATGTTGAAATGGTATAAAGGGAAAGATGAGAAGGCTGCAAAATTGCTTGATAGTGCTCCTCAGAACCATCAAATGACCTCACCAAAAATACAAAAATAGATTTGCAAAGCTTGTGCTCATGTTACAACCAAAGCTATTATTGATGACATTGCAGATAAAAAGTATGCAGTACTTGTTGATGAGGCACGAGATGCATCTATTAAGGAACAAATGGCCATGGTTTTGAGGTTAGCTTCTATGAAATTTATATTTCTCCTATTTGAGTGATTCAAAATTTATGCTAAGTAAGGACTTTCCTTTTTGTATGTAGGTATGTGAACAATAAGGGACAAGTGATAGAGAGGTTTGTTGGTGTGAAGCACGTTCCAGACACGACATCCGCTTCACTGAAGATAGCTTTGGATGGTATGCTAAAATCTCTTCGTTTATCCATCTATAATGTGAGAGGTCAGGGTTACGATGGGGCATCAAATATGAGGGGACAATTCCATGGATTGCAAAGACGCATATTAGTGATGGGTTCGTAGCATGGAAAACAAAAAATTTCTACCGCAAGAACGAACAAAACCCAGATCTAATCTAGATAAAAGCCAAGATCTAATCTATTAGACATGTCCAACGAGATAGATCTGTACTAACCCTTGTAGATCCGAAAGCGTTACGAGATTAGATCTCGTGGTTGATATAGTCGATCACTTGCCGATCTCAAGATCGAGTGGACGATCCTTCCGGCGCCGCGTTCCGGCAGCGCTTCCGAAGTTGGTCACACGTGCGGAGTCGAACAGACCTTCCTCTCCTCGTTCCAGCGAGCAGCGGAGGTAGTAGATCTTCTCCACGGAATCCCAGCAGCACGACGGCGTGGTGGTGGTGGTGGAGTAGAGAATTCTGCAGGGCTTCGCCTAAGCCTGAGCAGAAGAGAGGAGGAGGAGAGAGGCGGCTAGGGTTTGGAGTGGTGGAGGGGGCCAGGGGGTGGCGCCTCCACCCCTCTATTTAAAGGAGGGAGGGCGCCATGGGAGGGGGAGTCCTAGTAGGACTCCCCTCCCTCCTTGGCCGGCGGATTGGGGAGGGGGGAGGAGTCCTCCTCCCCCACGACTCCTTGTCTTGCCCCACAAGGACTCCTTGATCCCTTTCTTGGTTTTCAAGCAAACTCCAAGAAATCTTCTAGAACCTTCCGGAATATTCCGAAACCTTCTAGAATCCTCATACAAATACTCCGGAACATTTTCTAACTCAGAAAATGATCCCCAATATATGAATCTTATTCTCCAGACAATTCCGGATCTCCTCGTGATGTCCCGGATCTAATCCGAGACTCCGAACAACATTCGGTCTCCAACGCACATTCCATATCTACTTAAAACAACTTCGAACCTTAAGTGTGTCACCATACGGTTCGTGAATATGTAGACATGACAGAGACACATCTCCTATCAATAACCATCAGCGGGACCTGGAGATCCATAATGGCTCCCACATACTCAACGATGACTTCGTGATCGATAGAACCATTTACATACGAAACCAATTCCCTTTGTCACACGATACTATACTTATCCGAGGTTTTGATCGTCGGTATCTCCATATCTAGTTCTACCTCGTTACTGATAAGTACTCTTTACTCGTTCCATCTTATGTCATCCCTTGTGACCCAGTCACATGCTTGCAAGCTAACTAGATGACATTACACCGAGAGGGCCCAGAGCATATCTATCCGTCATATGGATGGACAAATCCCAATCTTGGTCCATGCGCTTCAACACATACTTTCAGAATACCCAATGACACCTTTATAACCACCTAGTTACGAAGCGTTGTTTGATGTCATCAAAGTACCCATCCGGTGATGGTGATTAACACAACCTCATGGTCGAAGGATTAGGTTACTATGCATTCAAAAGCTTATAGCAATACGAACTTAATGACTTGATCTTATGCTACGCTTACTATGGGTGTGTGTCCATCACATCATTCTCCTAATGATATAACCTTGTTATTAATCACATCCAATGTCCATGATCAGGAAACCATGATCATCAACTAATCAACAAGCTAGTTCAACAAGTGGCTTACTAGGGACTCTTTTATGTTTACAAAACACACATGTATTAGTGTTTCCTAATAATACAATTATAGCATGGGATGTAAACGTTCATCATAAACACGAAGATATAATAATAACCACTTTTATTATTGCCTCTTGGGCATATCTCCAACAATTAGATGAAAACACATATGCCTTTTATGTCCATTGTTTTGCCCATCAATTGCAGCTAGTGGTTGTCTCTGTTGCCAAGTGTTGTTCCTCTGTCTTGGACTTCTTTAACTATGCTACCATGATTGTCAACACGGTTAATGCTTCTTGCCATAGAAAAGATAAATTATTGCAAAGTCAGCATAATGAACTTGTGAACAAAATGGAGGCTGGTGATATCTTCACCGGGAGAGGAAAGAACCAGGAAACTAATCTTGCAAGGCCAGGGGATACTTGTTGGGGCTCTCACCATAAAACCTTATGTTGCCTTGTTCACATGTGGAAATCTGTCCTACATGTATTAGAGAATCTAAGTGATGATGCCACTAATGCAACACAAAAAACCACAGCTTCAGGTTTGTTGGAAAAAATGGAAAGCTTTGAGTTTGTATTTATTATGCATCTTATGATCAGAATTCTTGGAAAGACTAATGATCTATCAATTTGCTTGCAAAGGAAAGATCAAAATATTGTGCGTGTTGTAGGTCTAATTGGCACTACTTTGAAGGAAGTGGAGAAAATAAGAAACTCTGGTTGGGATGATATTTTGGAAGATACAAAGGGCTTTTGTTCTGAGCATAATATTGTTGTGCCAAATATGGAAGATAAAATACCAGCTAGAGGCCGTTCAAGGGGCCGTGGCAGCCAGTTGGTAACTTATTATGACCATTTCCATCATGAAATATTTAATGCCGTACTTGATCAGATCATTGTTGAGTTCAATAACCGCTTTGCTGAAAGGTCTACTCAGCTATTGAGGTGCATAGCTTGTCTTGATCCAAAGAACTAATTTGCTAATTTTGATATTGATAAGTTAATTGAACTTGCAAGAATATATGCCGATGACTTCTCTCAGTATGAGTGTATAGTCCTTCGGGACCAACTTGGCACATTTATTGTTGATGTGAGAGAAGATCCAGACTTTGCAAATTGTAATGATCTTGGGAAGCTTGCTCTTAAGATGGTTCAAATAGAGAGACACAAGACCTTTCCATTGGTATATCGTCTTATTGAGTTAGCCTTGATTTTGCCGGTTGCAACAGCGACCGTGGAAAGAGCATTCTCGACAATGAAGATTATCAAGACAGATTTAAGGAACAAGATGAATGATGATTGGATGAATCATAGTATGTTATGTTATATTGAGCGAGACATATTTACAAGCATCGAAGATGATACGATTTTGGAGTGTTTCCAAAGTATGAGGTCACGCAAGGGACAAATACCACATGTAGCTACTGGTAAGTTACTTTCTTACCAATAAAACTATGTATCATATATTCATCAATACTATTTTCTGATTATTTTTTCTCATCCTTGTAGGTTCAGGTTCTTCTCCTATGATTGATGAGGAAATGATAGGCTAGAATGAGAGAAAACGTACGTTGTTTAGGTATTAAAATTGCTTCTTGAGTATGCGATTATGCCATCACACCTTTTTGTGATTTTCTTATAACATTTTTTAAACATTGAAGTTATGTTTCACGTCAAAACTCCACCTACGCATTTTTAGTGTGTTTTGGCTAAAATATTATGTTATTGAGAGTGTATTAGAAGATAATATTTTTTTTAGTTTTTGGAACATTAGAAATTAGCCCGGGCTTTCCTAAATCCCGGGTCCGCCACTGATCCAGATCAAGTACTGAAGCTGAGTACAAAGCTTTAGACGTAATCTCAACCTTTCATAAGGTTGTGATTAATGAGGGCTGTTAAAAAATATGTGTAACGTTATTTGTTGAGTTGTCACGGTATGGTGTAGTACTCCAACCGGACTTCTCTCTTATGTAATCTTCTATGATAGGTTTCTCCCTCGTGTATATTAACACGTAACCGAGCCGAGTCCAAGGCTACGTTCGATCCAAAAAACGGACACCCGGGACGCATAAGCATAACAGAGTTAAGATCTTCCCTTCTTGGAGAAGAGTTTTTGTGCATATGTATATGGATACGAGGTGCTCTCCTCATTTTCAGATTTTTGAAAATTTCCAAACCTCACATTTTCATGTCTTCAAAAATTATGACGTTAAATATATAGATAGATATATACAAGAGGATTGTACGCGAAAAAAGCCCCATTAAAAATGCTTTATATTTTAGGAAATACAAAAAAGACAAAATTCTGATTAAAAATATATACTCCCTCCGTCTTTCAATAGATGTCGCAAAGTTGTCTAAATTTGAATGTATCTATACACTATTTAGTACTCTTTACTGTAAGAAATTTGTCTTTTTTATAGTTCCCGAAATACAATGTATTTTTAACAGATTTTTTTTGCGTACACTCCTCGTGTATATCTCTATCTATATATTTAATGTCATAATTTTTGGAGACATAGAATAGTGTGAAGTTTTGAAATTTTCAAAAACCTAAAAATGAAGGGGTATGTGCCAAAGACACTTCCCACCGATCTTGTCCAGACTTGTTTCTTTCCTTCGATAATCAATGCTGAGGCATGGGAGCCAGATGGTACAAGTTTCGGTGGCTCGTGTGGCTTGAGGATGCCCCGCCGGTAACTTTCACTGCCGTTTCCAGAAAAGAACGCCGAGCTGAAGCTAGCCAGCACCCGCTGTTGTACCGCGACATGCGCATAAATTTTCTCGTTTTTTCCCGGCCAGAAGCGTTGCTATCGACCTCAGTCTCACGCAAGCGAGCAGGAGCAACCTCCCTCGCAAGCCTCATGCAGTACATGTTCTCGAAATATGGATATTTCGTTTGTGTCGTCAGTACAAGTTGTACTTTTTTTTTGCGAAAAAAGCTGTACATTGTTAAGTGCAGAAAGCAACACATCTAGATGAAAGTACAGCAAGTACGAAAGGTGTGCCAATGCAGTCACATGCTCAATCGTACAGGGCCCAAATCGCACCTGAAAACAATGGATTCTCCAGGAAAAAAGGGCGACGATGCTGATATTTCCCCGGATCTCTGGGCTCTCCAACTCGATATGTCCATATAGACCCCTCAAATCCGCTTTCGCTACATTATATTATAAAAGTCTAGTTTTTGCTGCATTGTAGCAAAAAACAATTCATGCATGGTAAATAAATAAATAAAATATTATCTCGCTGGAGATCTTATCGGAGACCTCGTTGGAGGTCTCGTAGCAAACATACTGTGCCACCGTAGCAAAAATTTCTTCATATGATGCAAGTCCACAAAAATGTATGTGGCAAAAAAATGTTGCAAATCCACATAACCATTGTAGCAAGAAAATTCCTTGATGCAAAATCCACAGAAAGATGGTAGCACCACCACACCCCACTAGCAGCAAGGTTAACCTTATCGTTGTCGGCGCACACCGTCTGCCGCGGCACACCGCTTGGAGCAACGGGTGGTCGCTAGGCTACCCTTTCCAGTGGGGCAAGCTAGAGCTCCGCATGACCGCCCCCGATGGCTCGTAGCGGAACCGACTTCCCCTCTGCATCCTTGCGGTCACCCCTCGAGCTCATGCAGTCCACCGGACTACGCCGTAGATGTGGTGGTCGCCTCACAGCAGCGCCCCCATCCTCGTTGTCGTCGCGGTTGCAGTAAGATTCGACGCAATGTCGCAACTGCGCGGTCAAGTCCCGGGAGGAGGTAGCATATTAGAGAGGGATGATGGAGGAGGAGGTAGCATTTCAGAGAGCACCGAGGGAGAAGGAGAACGTGCGGTGCAGCGCTGGTTGCTAGCTATGGAAGGAGTCGGAGCCGGCCAGTGACCCCTGGCTTTCACATGGGGGCACTAGAGGAATGACAATGACATGCTGATGTGGTAGAGAAGGGCCATGGCGCTCTAAGCGTGCGGGAGAAAATCCCGCGGAGGAGAAAGTTGGGGTGAAGATAAGACCAGGGGAGTGGGGGGCACCTCAAGTGCTCGATTTCCCTCACATGGGTGCGCATGACAGGGAGCGTGGAGCCAGTGTGACCTAGACAATGAAACATTTCATATCGTTTAGGGGAGATGTATTATTTTCCAAAAGGAAGTCAAAACAGGTTCCATTTCCAAGGAATGGCGAATTAAACAATATTTTTGTTTCTATAGAAAATCAAGTTGGCCATACTGTGGAAAAAATTAAACAACTCAGCCATGAGAGAAAACGGACGATTAGATAGAGAAAATATGAAGCACATACTGCCTTTTGTTGCTGTTGAATTGGCACTGTACCCTCTTCTGCCTCTGAATCTCAGTCCATTTGTTCCTCCTGTCGGTCCAATCTGAAACGGACACCCAGGTACACGCACCCTGCTTCCATCTCCGGCGTCCGGCTCCAATCGGACGCACGAGATGGCGCCGTGAGAACGCCCAGATACGAGCCGTTCCAACTGCCGGCGCGCGCAGAAAACCTTCCCCGCGCCGCGCGCGCAGCGGGATTTCCCGTGTCAACGATCCCACCAAGTCAAAAGCCTACCCCCGCTAGGCACACCATCCCGTCCGTCCATCCCTCACCAAGCCACACCAAAGAGCCATCGACGCCGGCGCCAGTGCACCACCACCCGTGCCCGCGTGTATATATATATACCCCGATACCGCCAAAGCAGCTGGTAGCTAGCCCATACCAACGCGCGCACGCGGACGGACACGCGCGCGCCCCGATGGCGAGGTCGTCGTGGAAGTCGCTCTTCGGGTGCTTCAGCTCGCACTCCGCCGCCATCGCAGCCGCCGCCTCCGGGAAGAACACCAAGAAGAAGAGCACCAAGAAGAAGACGAAGGTGGCCGCGACGGGGAGCGGCAGCAAGCCGCGGAGGCCGAGCCGGTCGCTGCACGGGCGGATGTCCTTCTCGGACCTGAGCCTGAACGGCGGGATGGTGTCGCCGGAGGACCTGTCTCTGTCGCTCGTCGGCTCCAACCTGCACGTCTTCACCATCGCCGAGCTGCGCGCCATCACCAGGGACTTCTCCACGACCAACTTCATCGGCGAGGGCGGCTTCGGCCCCGTCTACAAGGGCTACGTCGACGAGAAGGTCAAGCCCGGCCTCCGCGCCCAGCCCGTCGCCGTCAAGCTGCTCGACCTCGAGGGGAACCAGGGACACAACGAGTGGTTGGTACGTACCCATTATCTACCCCTTCATCACCCAAAACTAACAATTATACTGTATGATGCTGATTATCTATAGCTAATTATACGTGCTAAATTAGTTTTACCAGTTTGGAGAGAAATTTAATGGATGCGGTGTATTCATTTGTACCGCTCTAATGCAATCATGGGTCATGGCTTTACTCTGCTTATCCATTCAGTCGATGAGATTTCCTTGTTAAAATGTTAGTTGAGCAGTTGAGCTGCACTGAACGGAGGTTTCAGCTAGCTAGCTACAATTTCTTATCATGATATGCAGGCATTCAAGTTATAAGTGGAAAACTGTTTCTTCACCTAAATACTACTATTCCCTCAGGGATGTCGGAGATTTGTATAGAATATATATATATATATATATATATATACAAATCTTCAATATCTAATCCGAGACGGACGGAGAACATTTTTTCTTTCCAAATGCATGCAAGTTTTCCGCAATGAACATTGACATGTACATATATATATTTCTTTCGAAAGCGAAACATGGTTTAATTGAGGAAACCATGACATAATAACCTTCTTACAATAAATATTTGTGTCCCTTTTGCTTGATTTGTACTGTAGACTTGTATATATCACTTTCGATCAGTAGTATATGTCGCGCATACCTACGACCTCCAGTTTTTCTAAAGAAAATTCGGATTGCTATTTGTTAATATTCCATGCCACTAGTCTTTTCTCACAAGCAGAAGTTTCCTTGGTGTTGACATATTCTTTCGACAAAAAAAAATGAACGTACTCCTGATCTTTCGAGAAAGTTTTAGCTGTATGTGGATGACGCTTGACAACATGCGTACGTACCCGGGATAAATTCAATGGAACTAACAGTGTTAGTTTTGCTATAGCTTGCATATCTAAAAGACTTGCTGCTTTGTTGGTTTATTACCTGTTTGTTGACCAGTTGAAAGCAAACTACATGGTGAAATAGTACGTTTACATTTGACTCGAAAAATGATAATTTGCAGACCGAAGTCATTTTCCTGGGGCAACTGAGGCACCCTAACCTGGTCAAACTGATCGGTTACTGCTACGAGGACCAGCACAGGCTCATCGTCTACGAGTTCATGACCAGGGGCAGCCTCGAGAAACATCTCTTCAAAAGTAAGTACATAAACTTGCTCATAGAATTTATAAACGTCTTGAAATATTAATTTTGCGGGGGAAAAAGGAAATATTCCTTTATGCAAGAGTTGAACACCAGGAATAGTATGAGTGATACTGTGGCAAGTGTTAAGCTTGCACACCACAAGAAAGGGATATTCCCGAGACATTGCAATCGATCGATATCCTTTTCCTCGCCGCATCACTAAGCTATAGAAGAGATTCGGTCCAGTCGCACAACACATCAATCCAAACGGAGAGGCGCGGCTGCGGTTTCTACCAACCACTTGCTCGATCGATCGGCCGGCTGGTGCAGCAAGATAGATAGATAGATATGTCGACGGATGCCTGATGGAGTGGCTTTCCTTGCTCTGCACCCTTCGATTAATTAATCTGCTAGATAATCTCTCCTGCGGTTTTTGCCGATGGGTTCAGTTCAGACTGCCTTTTGGACTTGTAGATGTGGTGTCCATTTTTAAGGGTTACATCATCACCTTTCACTCCCTTGGCATATACCTGGAGCCGTATTAATTGGGAGAGATCTGGAGTCATTTTCTGTTAACCACTTTGATTTATTTTCACACCGCACCACACCGGGCGGCAATCGGCATCGTCGTCTTTTTCGCTCTTGGTGCTGTGTCCACAGTAAGGGGAAAGCGATGAAACCGTATCTGCTTAACCAGATGGTGGAATAGGGATAGGGCACCTGCACCAAATTGCTGCCTCTCTCTCTCTCGCTCGCTCAGTTGTTTCGCTTTAAATCTTTATATGCAAAGCTGTTTCACTGGAATGGCCGTGCAGATCGAGCGTGGTTTTGGATCAATAATTCAGCACGCATAGCTTATGTATACTCGCTCTATAAGTCAAAAGTTGCGAATTGTGCGGATCACACGATGCGCGATGCATCTCCATCACGGTAGGGGAAAGGACAAAAACAAAGATGCTCCATGCTTTATTTAGTGAGAGCAACTTGGTATCACTGCAAATTAGTTTAAAGAACACGAGTGAGCTGACGTGCGGCAAACTAGTATACTTGTTCTTTTGGTTTATTATTTTTGTTATTACCATGGACATCCACTGATTAGCTATATATATGGTTCCAACTTTGGTTACCTCATCCAAAGTACTACTACTTAATCAGTCAAATTCTTGTGTGATGTACATATACAGAGTACGCCGCGTCGCTGCAATGGTCAACACGGCTGAAGATCGCCATCGGTGCTGCCAAAGGGTTGGCCTTTCTCCATGAGGCGGAGAACCCGGTCATCTACCGGGACTTCAAGACCTCCAACATCCTGCTAGACTCGGTACGTGATCCCATTGTGTTGATTCTTCACCAACCTCGCTCTGTGCGTCGTCTCCCAAAGATAGGTCGAACTTGGTGATCCATTCGTCATGGTTTGCTTATTGTTCATATGAAGACGCACGCACGCACGCGCGCCGTTTGTTGTTTATTTTGCAGCTAGTACTTAAACTGCTGAAATTGTCTGGTCGCCAAATGCCAACTACTGAACAACAAAATGTTGACTACTAGTACACTAGCTTACACCGGCCGGTGAACTAGCTAGACTGAGTCGAGTCGGGCTTCGGCCTAATTCAACTATTGCAGCTCTTAGTGATTAGGTGCATTGGCTGATGTGACTGATGAGTTCATCAGTTAGCAGAGCTGTTGGGTTGCAGCGGAAGTCTGAGTGCGTTTAGTTTGGTTCAGTCGTCTGTCCCACTGACTATTAGCACTACATTTCATTTAGTTAGTTCGGTTCAGTACGTCAGACACTCCATTTCTATCTGTATCAGCTTATCAACTCAGGAAATAATCACCGCGCAGTTCAGTACAAAAATATTTTAGTAACCTGTTAAAATTTGAAGCATTGCAGGATTACAAAGCGAAGCTATCAGACTTCGGGCTAGCCAAGGATGGACCGGAAGAGGACGAGACGCACGTCTCGACCCGGGTCATGGGCACACAAGGCTACGCTGCACCGGAGTACATCATGACAGGTAAATACAAGGCACAAACATGTAAAATCCACAGACGTACGTTCATCACATTCCAAATTTCGAATCCGAAGTCAGTTAACACCCATGTATGCACTTGAACCTCCAGGCCATCTGACGGCGAAGAGCGACGTGTACGGCTTCGGCGTGGTCCTGCTGGAGCTGCTGACGGGGCGCAAGTCGGTGGACAAGAACCGGCCGCCGCGGGAGCAGAACCTGGTGGACTGGGCGCGGCCGTACCTCAACGACTCCCGGCGGCTGGACCGCGTCATGGACCCCAACCTTGCCGGGCAGTACGCCGGCAAGGCAGCGCAGAAGGCCGCGGCGCTGGCGTACCAGTGCGTGAGCCTCAACCCCAAGTCCCGCCCGCACATGTCCACCGTCGTCGACGCTCTCGAGCCGCTCCTCGCCCTCGAAGACGACGGCCTCGTCGGGCCCTTCGTGTACGTCGCGCCGCCTGACAACGGTAGTGGCCACGACAACAGAGAGAGAGGCCATACGAGACGAGCTGGCCGGAGAAGGCCCGAAGAAGCGGCGGAGTCTGTATCCGTTGTTGTGGACCGCATGTGATGATGGTATGGGCAGGCATGATTTGGAGCTGCTTGCACCGATCGAACAAATGGCGCGCCAAATTTGAATGCTTGTGGAATCATATGGGTGTCTCTAACGTCATATGAGAATAGAAGCTTGAATATATACTTAGAGATTGTAAAGTAAATAGGATCTATCATTTCACACCAAAAAGGAGGACCTTAATTATATACGTGCATAAGAATGCACTTCAGTTTGTTAGTATTTTATTTTCTTGGAGTTTGAGGAAATAGGCTGACTTCTTATAAAAAGAGAGTACACAATACATAAGGTTGTTGTAGTATGGTGGTAACGGGGACGTATCAGGTGAAAATGGCTACTTCCTGAAAATCTGAAAATGTCCACTCTGGACCACCCGATCCTGCAACAACGGTCAGATTGTACACAGCATCCCACCACCACATGTTTTGCAAAACAGCCCTGCAGCCGAGATACATTTTGCAAAATGCGCCCCTTTTGATGTTGCCTCCGTCTCCTGGACCGAGAGCCTTCAAGCATGAACCAGAAAATTTATTGACTATCCTCTCCATTCGAACCATTTTAGAACATTAAGTATCTGGGATCGTGAATAATTTTTCATGAAATTTCAACAGCTACAAAATTAGAGCCATATTGGAGCATTAAACATCCTGTTCAAATTCAATAACCACGAAACAAAAGCATCGAGATCATGAAAAAGTTACATATAATTCGTGAACCAGAAAAAATCGCAGCGTAGATCTTGTAACCCTTGGCCTCACACGTAAACCAAGGCAACAAACATCACTTAGATCTAGAGCAAGACTTGAGAAAAATTCAACCAACTCTCTATGCATGAACTGCATGCTCACAGCCTGAGGGAAGTGCATCTCAGATCCAAGCGAAGAAGACATATTCATGTTAGATCTAGCGAAGAAGTTCGTCGTGCCAGCCAGATCCAAGGTTTCAGGCTTTGGGGAGGATAGAGATGGCAGTCAGATTTGGTTCATACATGTGCTGCCGCTTGTCTCCTTCAAACTCTCTTCGAAGGGGAAGCTCGAGATAGGAGACGGGGACAAGAGAATCACAGAAGGGGTGATTTCAGGGGGGTTACATGTAAAATCGGTGGAGGTGGTGTGGAGGTTTGTGATCTGACCGTTAGTAAAATATCCAACGGTTCGCGTCGCCATTTTCAGATTTGCAAAAGTTTGGTTGTTTTCACCTGATACGTTAGCAGTAACTATATGCACGTTGCAACCTATGTTTTTTAATTTTGCTAAATTGGTAGAAACTAGATAAAATCTTTATTACGCTTCTGATCATTTTCGGGTTCCAGATATGGTTTTTGGTAGGATAAGTGACTAGGTAGTGCTACACTCCGTGAATAATATCCCGCATTGTATTCAATTGTCTGATATAAGAATGAAACAATCGCCACCATGTTGGAATCGGTTCCTCCAAATGTGACTTTCAGGAGATATTTGATTGGAATCAGACTTGACTTTTGGATCGGACTATTGCATCGCTTAGAAGATGTCCAACTGTCGACTGGGCCTGATGAATTTTGATGGAACTTAAGTGAGAATGGTTCAGGCAAATATTTTGGCCGATGATGCGGTGGCGTTCAGCTTGCTGAGGGTGCCGAGGGTGGTGGGATCTGTCGGTGATGGGTGGATTTAGGCCTGTACCTGGGTCTAAACCCACGATTCCTGCCTGCGCCTACCTCTACGACCAAGAACTTGAAAACCTGCATCTAAAAGATCTCAACTGACCTTACCTCAACTGACCTGATCTATGGGGTTGCAAGACGACTGTCTAGAGATCCTGAATCCAGACGTGCATCCAGGAGAGGTCGAAGATCAAGATTACGTTCAAGACAAGCTGAAGACCTAACATGACTAAGAAAGACTCCACCACCATCAACACCTATAAGTACTGAACAACATTTACCTGAAGGCGGACATGATATAGATGCCCGAGTCTTTATCATTAGCCTTAGTCATAGCTCTAGCTCTAGCTCCATCTCTCGTCGGGTGTCATTATAATGAAGGGAACATGCCCGAGAGGTAATAATAAAGTGGTTACTATATTATTTCATGTTTATGATAAATGTTTATTTCTCATGCTATAATTGTGTTAACCGCAAACGTTAATACATGTGTGTTTAATAAATAAAAGAATGTTCCTAGTAAGGCCTCTTTTTACATAGTAGGTTTCCTGATCATGAACATTGGATGTTGTTAATAACAAGGTCATGTCATTGGAGAATGATGTGATGAACATTTACCCATAGTAGGTTTAGCAATACGATCATGTCTTGAAAGTTTATATTTCTATCTCACTCGAAGTAACACTAATCCTTAAACCATGAGATCACGTCAATCACTAACACTGGAAGAATACTTTGATTCCATCAAACGACACACCGTAATAGGGTGATTATAAAGATGTTGTTGGGTACTTAGAAAGTGTTAGTTGAGGCTAGTGGATCAAGAGTTGGATTTATCCATCCCGAGGATAGAGAGATATACTCTGAGCCCTCTCTGTGATATCACATTGATAACAGCTTGCAAGCAAGTGATTTGATCACAAGAAATATTATATCACGAAACGAGTAAGAGTACTTCTCAGTAAAGAGATCAAACTAGGTATGGATGATCCAAATGATCGTATCTCGGAGAAGTAATATATCGCGAGACAAAAGGAATTGACTATAATGTTAATGGTTCGTACGATCACTAGATTCATCGTTGAATAAGTAGGAGTTATTACGGATTTCGAGATCCCGATGATGATTATTGATCGGAGAGGTGTCTCGATCATGTCCATATTATTCACGGACCGTAGAGTAACATCCCAATTTCAACAACCCTGATTAGTTGTCCAGAATGCAAAAATCAGGGGGAACAAAAACTTTTCTTTTTTAATGGTGAAGTGTTTGCATGTTATTTGAATATGTTTATGCTTATGAATGTGTATTAGAAGATATACTCCTTACCTCAACATCAGTTGACAAAAGCTATTTAACAAAACTGTCCTGGCTCATTTTACATATTCCCAAATGTTCTGGCATTTCAAAACCTGATCCAAGATACCTTTACAACCTCCACCCTTTTTAGTAGCTTCTATTTCCCTAAACTATGGATAACAACCTATCATAATCTCCTTATGTTTTATAGACAAAACATTCAACTATTCTTATCTCTAGGTTTCCCAAAACCTCTTTTTAAAGCTTTTGAATTCTACTCTTGGTAGAGATACCAAGGACTCTCATCTTATTAAAACTCCAACCTTTTCAAAATACCCAACCTTCCCTCAAGCCAGGCTTGATGGTAACCCTAGTAGTGATTTGTTTTGTTTATATGATGAATTGCTTTGATCTACTGTTTGACTTGTTTGCTTAGGAGATAGGTGAGCCACTCTAGGAGCGCAACCTCTAGGATTAAGATACATTAAAATCACCACACCCTAAGAAACAATGCACTCTGGATCTGATCCCCAGACACTAGGTGACCCTCTAAATCCCTTAACCAGATCAATTCTGCAGTGATCCATTCTAGAAGCTTCCAAGTCAACGAAGATCAATATCAAGCATGGATCTATTCTACTCAATCTACACTTCAAAATCATCCACTTGATGATGCTTTGGTACCTTGAAATCAATCAAAAACATCCTCCCTCTTATTCTAGTCAAAAACCTTAAATCTGCCAAATTTGGCCAAGTCTGGAATTTGTTCCAACATCACCTTTTTGAGTGCCTCCCTTTCTGAACCCTTGTGCATTTTTGGAAATGCATTTGAACCATATTTTAAACCATCCTAAGGACTACCAATACCCACTCTTTACCTTGGCTATATCACCTTCTAAACCACTTATTCTTGATGGTTTTGCAGGCAAGAAATTAACTATTCTTGCAAATCTCTTCAACATGCCTACTTTGACAGAAGCTCACACCTTCATCATATCTTCTATGGACTAAACCTTTTAATGGTTGTGATCTACTCATATAGGTCTATAAATACCTACTTCACTTGTTCCAATTTGATCTTGGTACTTCTCAAACCCACAAGGTTTTGAAGGCTATCTCGTAATCTGCTTTGGCAGGCTTATTTTATTCAAAGTTTGAAATCAACTCCTGGAGAACTCAACATGATCAAGCTCAACTTATTTCACCACTGTGATCTACATCACTTGGTCTATACATCCATATATTCCATGCCCCAAGGGAGCTCTGAGCTCCAAGATCCAACAAGGTTTTGTTGGTATGAAATTAACATTACCCTAGATCCCTTTTTCCTTGTTTTCCACCAAAATCAACTTGATTCCTCCTATCCCAAGGTTTCAAGTGCTTGATACACATTGTGTACATCAATTACGATGATTACAAGGATTTATCAATAATTACTCATAATTACTGTGGACCAAAATCTTTTAATTCCTTTATTTGGCAAAAACTCCAAAACCTAATCTATAAAGGAAAGTTTGTTTTTATCCAAACCACAACTCCAACTTTGGACTTATTTGAGTCCTATATATTATACTCTAACTTCCTACTTCAAAAACAAATATTTTTGAAGGGTTTTATTATTATTTTTCCTATTTTCTTAAATGGCAGAAATGGAATAATAATTGTTTTAAATACTTTTAATCCCCAATAAATCATGGGAAAATTCCTCAAAGTATGGGTTCCTATTTATGACCATATCACATAAAAAACCTCTCTTGTCCCATCCAAAAATGTCAAACAAATTCATAAACACAAATTAAGCACTATTTGGAGAATTATTAAAAAGGGGATCTAGTATATTCAGAAAAATCCCAAAAAATTCATGGGCACCTATATTGACCTAAACCATCTACTAGTATCCTTGTCCCCTCTTCGTAAGATCAAAAACCAAGAAGTCCTTCATGGTCTTCAAAATGGACAAGAATTGAAATATTTCAAAACTAGGATCAAAACCAAATCAAACCTTCCCAAAAATTGCCCAATACTTCACCATAGCACCCCAACTCTCCTTTGGTCGACCTGTCACTGTAGCAACTATCCAACCTTTTTCATTTGCTCTTGGAAAGAGAGAAAGAGAGAGATGGCATATCTTGCAAATCTTGTAAAGTAATAGGGCAGCAACAACCACCACCCTCCACCCCACTCGGTGCTCGACCCAGGACCCCAACACGACCTCTCCACCGTTCCCCTAGCCAATCAGAGCCTGGCACCCTCTCTCGATTGCCCTAAGTGGACTAAGTCCCTCATGAACCCACAACCTTTGGATAAGAAGGCCCTGGCATCCACAGCCACTCCGCTCGCCTCCATTCCACTCTCACCCCACAAGAGACTCATACCCGTGAGCCCCATCCCCTCCCAGATCTCCCCAGCACCGAGGAGAAGGAGAAGTTTCCCTCTCGGGTCTATAGAGAAAGGTCGGCCTACCCTCGATCCTCAGCTTCTCCTTCCCACTAGATGGGCTTACTGAACTCCCCTCCCTCTGACCTATCCTCCCGTGTTCTCCTTTTGCCGCAGGAACACCGGAGACCGCCTCCCTGGTTCATGGCCGGACTAAAGCTTCGACGGCAGAGCCGACCCTCCCGAGCTTCACCGCCTCGCCAATCCTCAGCACACGGCCTCCGAGACCTCCCTCGTTCCCCTGGTGCCTCCTACGCCGACATGCATGCCCTCACGAAGCTTCCCCGGCTCGCTCCCGATCGTGCTCGTCGGTGCAGACACGGGAACCACCTCCCTGCACCAAATCCATTGCTCCAGCCCCTAGTTCGGCTTGCCACCACGACCCCTCGTCGCCTCCCCGACGCCTCCCATGGCCACTCGGTGAGACCCCAAGAACCGCCATGTCCTAGCTAGGGTTTCCCTCAGCCTGCCGCGATGGGAGGTGGAAGACGATGCCGCCACCATCGATCTTCCCTGCATCCTACGGGCGTGGGTGCCCAATACCCCTTTGGCGCCCTGTGTGGCTGATCGCCGGGCCCCGCCCGTCAGGATTTTAAAGGTTGTCCCGCGCCCGGTGATGCTCTGTTGGGCCGCTGTCGCCCAGCACGGCCCAACCTCCCCGCACCGGCCCAGTTGCCTCGCTCTTTAATCCTTTTTCCTACCATTTTGTAGTATGCCTTTAGGATTAAATCGAAACAAAAACGGAAAACCCCATATTTTGGCTAGATCCAATTTCATACATGTTTTCAAATGTTTTTTAAAACATGCATAACTGGTCACTTGCCAAAAATAAATTTCATTATTTACTGGAAATATATCCACTAAAATGTATCTTTTACACTAAATAAATTTCACTATGAGCTAACCTTATCCAAATGGGATGGATCAAAGTTTCTATGAAAGGTATTCTCTATACCTACCCTTTAGACTTTGTATCATGTCAAGGTTAACCCTAGTTTTACCTAAGTAAAAATAACAAATACAATTATTTATTGACTTTATAAAATTCCTTAAGGCAAACTATCACATGTTTTGAGTTGATTCAAACTCTTTGTGATGTGGTACACTACTTTCCATCAAAATCCTGGAGATAAAATTTTATGGAGGCTCTGTTTAATTTTGGTGAATTAATCATCTCTAGCTAGGGTAGTTTCAGTAGAGAAATCACTACTGGAGTTTTACAACTCGAAAGAGGGTGATTCAAATTTCTACAGAAAGGTATTAAAAGTTCCTATCATTGGACTTTGAAATCATATCAAAAGATTCTGTAGAATTAACCTGGGGAAAAAGACAAAACAACTGCAGAATTGACTTTGGGAATTTCTTGAGGGCATTCTGGTAAATAATTTGACAAGATTCCAACTCTCGGTGAATAAGTATAGAAAACCCTACGCAACCAGCCAAGTAAATATTTTTTGGACTCACAGAACTTTTCTGATGAATTATTTCCTAACACTAGAGTTTGATTCACTAGGAAATGCATAGTAAATCAATG
Organism: Avena eriantha; assembly: GCA_910589775.1. Taxonomy (NCBI): domain Eukaryota; kingdom Viridiplantae; phylum Streptophyta; class Magnoliopsida; order Poales; family Poaceae; genus Avena; species Avena eriantha. The sequence goes on from OU342742.1 coordinate 45,369,168, forward strand.
GTTTTTGATAAAATAGTGAAACCACTTTTGTTGACTTCATATTATCATTACCTATCTGATGGTATCATTTTTATATAATGATATTATACAGAACCAAGCCTTGGACTTAAGTTCCTTAATTAAGTGATGTATGCCACATAAATCATAAACAAAACTCCACCAATGCAAATAAAGTGTTTCCAGTTGCTATAAACTCAATCTATCAAAACCTACTGAATTGAATAATGCATGGTATGTTGTTTGCTGTATGGTATTGGTGATTGTATGCCTTGTGTTGATTGTGCCCTTTTGTTTGCTTACATGTGCTCCATAACAACGCTAGATGCGATTATATCAGAGACTCGAAGAAGATGGTTACTATATTTGGTTATCATGGTATTCTGAGAAGAAGTCCAGGGACTTATTGCCATATCACTGATCATCAGGCAAGCCACCTTCTTGCTCATAAGCATTGTCCTACTATTTTACTTGTGCATGTTTTACTTACTGCTTTATGAAAACTGCATTGTTTCACTATATGATGATCTCTACTTGGTAGAGGCTTGGCTTCTCCAAACCATTACACTTTTGTACTATTAAGTACAACCCTCTTGATGACACCTATTTAAGCCTAGTATGATAGATGGTGTATTACACCATACCCCTTTGGAGACCCCGTTTTAGCCGAAGCAAAACTAGAGGATGGGAAGACCCCCGAAAAACTTTACCAAATGTTTTATGATAAAACCTTGGTGAGGCGGGACCTCCCAAGAGATGTTGAGAAAGAAAAAGTTTTTGTTTTACAAAATGCTGAAGGAAAGCTGGAGGAAAAAGGTTTACAAAAACACACCCGGTTCTTTGCAGTTTTGCTAGAACAATTAACCCGTGCAACCACATTACTCTGGAATGGGACAGGGCTGGATTTGATGATTGTTTATTCTGGTATAAACTGCCTCGCAACAACTACAGGGGATAAAAATCCGTGGAGGGTGGGCCTTCTCTGGCTGAGTCCATGTAAAACATCGACCGGGAGAAGGAACGAAGGGTCTGTGGGCCTCCGCGTGTTACTATGAGCCCCTCATTGAAAGCGCACAGTTGGGAAGTGGAAAAAGCGCTCTGGTTGTCTTGTGTACTATATAGGGCGTCCCAGTGTTGAGGGGAACAACACTCATAGGTTAGGCACTTATACTGGAGTGGCATTCAAAGAGTCTTGATCGGTTACTCGACCCACGATCGGTGTAGATCAGGGCAGGGTACCCGGATGGTGTGGGTAAAGTGTACAACCTCTGCAGAGTGTAAATCTATTCGAATAGTCATGTACACGGTCATGGATAGTTGGGAAGGTTGTTGTAGAGCGGTGCTGGTTTTGATTTCAAAAAGGATTTCGGAAAAGCAATGGCTTTGAAAATGTTTTGACCATGGGATGGTCGGAAAGGATATATGTTTTGACCATGGGGTGGTCGGAAAGGAAGGAAATGACTTTGGTCAGGGGATGACCGGAAGGACAAAACAAATGGGTGACCCAATCCTAGTGATTCCCTAAAACTTTGCTAAAAGGTTTCCAAAATGCTTTACAAAAGTTTTCAACTAAAAAATATGTGGATGCTATATCTACAAGAGAAACTATCTGAGAAAAGAACCTCTCTTGCAGGCCTCCTACTACCACAACCATATTTCATATCCTCTTGTTTTTATTATTCTATTAAGGTTGTTTGCGAGTACATTCAAAGTACTCACTAGCATTGTCCGTAGCTATTAACTTGGTCAGATATCAAGAAGAAGGTGATGTTGGTGACTATGCGAGCTAGGACGTTCTCCCAGTCAATTGCCTATAGGTTAAGGCATGGCTCGGGCTCTACGCTTGATGAAGTTCCGCTGAGGATTATTGATGTAGCCATAATGGCATATAAGGTATGACATGTATCCGCTTAAGTAATGGATGTTTACTTTGATACTTGTCGGTTATGTGCCACGACTAACTGATCATGGGATCGTGGTGTATGCATAACAGGGATTCTTGGAGGATTAATCTGGGGCCCCACAGACTTGGTATCAGAGCCATCCTGACTGTAGGATAATCATTGTTAGCATGGTCGTTAGACAGGAAGACTATTTTGAAAACACCAGCTTTCGAAAGACTTTTATCAAAAGTTTTCGAAAGATTCTACTTCTTATCTCATTCAAGTTTAAATGATTTAGAAAATTGGTTTCCTCTATCTCTCGTCCAAGATTCGAACCTACGGATTTCAAAGAAATAGGACCTAGAACTAGGAGAAGACGATGCTAAAAAGGTGAAGAGAAGCAACTATCAGCAATCACAAGGAGACTACAACATCGCCCTACCAGCGGAATCCTCGTAATCAAAAAAAGGGCCAAGTGTTGCACTATCAAGAAGCGTCCGAGATACAACGAAGGATTCATCTGCAAGATAGTGACTCCGACTCTAAGAGAGATGATATCTAGGATCCATATTCCTAAGAATAGGATTCCCCTACATCGCGAGTAGTTAACTCTTTGGTCCACCTGGTAGGCCGTGATTGCTTGTCTAAGTGCATCATGTGTTGCTTGATGTGTGTTGTTTGCCGAGGACATTGCGACCCCCTCGCTCTGTTCGCCTGGTATGTTGTTCTGGTTTTCTTTGACCTCCGTAAAATGTGACTCGAGGAGCGATAACCCACCTAATACCTCAGACACCCCCTACTAGTTATTGCTAACGAGAACCTAGATTAACCTCGGGAGTATATGAGTAGAAAAGCATCACCAGAACGAGGAGTTCAACCTCGTCAAGTTAGAACAACTTGAAGACTGCTCCTCAACTGGATGGCATACCTCGTCCAACTCACCTCTCAAGACTTGTCAATAGCGCAACACTCCCTTGTTCATTAGTATACTATAGCAAGAATCCCGTTGAAACCGGAAGTCAGTCACCGAAGGATCCTCACTATCCGCAAGGAACCACAAGACTTACCTACAGAGACAAGAAGTGAAGACCTAACTACGCTGACCTTCGGTATATTAGACCTTCCAACCACCTCAGGAGACTAACTATTATAGTCGACCCTAACTAGTAGAAAAATGGGCATCAATACCGGTTCCAGAGGCCCTTTTGTACCGGAAATGCAACCGGTACTAAAGATTCGGGACAAAAGCCCCCCTTTGGTACCGGTTCCTTACGAACCGGTATTAAAGGGGCCTCCACATGGGCACCCAAGAGACCGCAGGGCTAGGGACCTTTGGTACCGGTTTGTAACATGAACCGGTACCAAAGGTTGGCTACCGTGGCAGAGGAAGTACATAAATCTCTGTCACGGCAGATAATCTAGGGTTTAGGGTTTTAGGAGGGGTTTAGGGGTATCGGACCATTTCATCATACGTGAATCGCGTCGATGCGCCAGAAACGTGTTTGGGTTTAGGTAGTACATGAAGATCTAGGTGATGCATATCAACTTGGTGCATATAATATAACACATGTAATTGCATAAGATCGCAAAATTAAGTAGTACATGCACGAAGATCGATCTTCATGCATAGTGGTACTCTCCGAGGCATACTATCTATTACATGTAGCATAGTGGTACTCTCTGAGTCAAACTATATATTACATGTAGATCTTCATTCATAGTGGTACTCTGCGAAGTTAGGTATGACGTCCCGAAGGAAAAATCCCGCCAATTGCTTTGAAGCGGTGCTCGATTGAGATCATGTCTCGCTTTCTTGCCAACTATAAAAGAATGAGATACAAATGAATACATGAGCTATGTGTGTGTATATATATATATCAAAATCACAATCAAACAATTATGACTGAAACTCAGCACAAGTTATGGTAACAAAATAAATTTGTGAATATTGTTTTCGTACCTCTCTATTTCTTTGATTATTCATTCTCTCGCCGACAATCTTGTGGATGTACTCGCAAACGTAGTATCCACATAGATTAGTCCCCTTTGGTTGTTTCGCGCATTTCTGTACAAGAATATAATTTAATCAAACAATAATCAAGTGTGATAAAGGTGTGTGGACCTAGGTAGTACTACTTACTTTGTTTGCACGCCATATCAGCTTCTGTTTCCATCCACCGACCAGATCTTCCTGGATGAATTTTTGCCATACGCTGCCCAACAAAAGAAAATGCATAAAACAGTTATCAATTTGTTGATATCAGGAAATTAACAAAACCGATAAGAATTAAAATTACTTTTTGAGCATATCAAAAGCCGTCTTGTATAATATAGGCTCTTTGGTTAGTAAGTCAAAGACTTCAATTTCTCCATCATACATTTTAATGACGATAAGAATAAAGTGGAACCTGCGCACGTTTAAATATGCAGTGTCATAGATATAAGTCATCAATTAAAATTTTAACATATGGTGAGCAAAATAGAATGTGTTATAAGACAGTAACACTCACTTGAAGTTGTAAGGCCAAAGTATTATCTTTTTGTCCCGTTGTCGCTTCAAAAACCTTAGCAAACTCTCTGGTGTATCCTTGTTATAGATGGGATCTTCTATGGTTTTTTCATGCATTGTATCTGGGTCAATGAACCTAATGTCCGTGATTTCATCCCTTTTGCATCCGAGCTTCTTCGATCTGCATAATATAGCGCACAAAAGATTAAATTGAGGACAATTTGTAGAAAATGAACGAGCTGAGCTAAAGACTTCTCAAATTACATTAATAAATCACTTACAGACAATAGCAACTGATGATAGATTTGTCGAGGGCCTGGAGATTGTATAACTGAAAAATTTCACAGAAGTCAATGCTCACAGAGTATTCTCGGAAGTAGTGCTCATCCTTAACTCGCACCATGATAGCCTCGATCCCTCTCTTTGTGGCATTAGTGTACCACACATGCAAATTATGCATACTTGTTTGTAGAGACCTGATTCTCGAACAAATCTTTCCCTTGAACAAATTTATATGCTACTTCAGCTATGGGGTAATCGGTTGTGTTTTGTCGAGAACTTTGAACGGCCTTCTCGTCAAACACCTTGAGAGGGGGGACCGATTGAACGGGTTGTTCTCCGAGTTGGTGCACTTGTTTCCTTTTTATACCCGAGACCACCGATTTATCGGGTTTTTCGCCTCCACCATATCATCATACGACCTTTCAATAGAATGCCTATAGTCAGATGGCGGCAATGGTACAGGGTCATATAGATTCTCAACGGTATGCACAACTTTCACCGGATCTAGAGTCTTCTCAAAAGGTATCTCTGGCACTTTCTTAGCAAAATGTTTTTCCACCTCGGACTTAGAGGTTTCAATGAATTCCTCGATAGTTTTTTCCCAAGGTAACTTCTCAATAGGCGGCAGTGGTTTCTCCTTGCTAGGTCTCTTCCTAGGCGGCATACCGTTTCGCTTAACGGGCACAGTCTTACGTGGAGGTTCTCGAGATGGTGGACTCGCGCTGGGGTCCCTCTTAGGTAGGTGTGGACTTTGCTGCTCATGTGGACTGCTACTAGGAGGAGTCGATGGCCATTGATGCTCATGTGGAATTTTCTACTCATGTGGACAGCTACGAGGAGGAGTCGGTGGCCTTGGCAAAAGGACGATGTATTTCTTGGACCATAGGGCGAAACCGCGATTGACATCGGCCATTGCCTTCTCCTCGTCACCTCCAGCAAAATCAAGCTCCACTGTTTCATAACCCAAAACAACATCATCCACCCCGACACGAAGACAGCCAGCTGGAATGGGCATATGATGGTGTGTTGCTCCATCTTCATTTGGGTAAACATAGCCGACAACCACCTTAACGGACACGTTCCTCATTGTCAAATGTAGCTCGCAATCTGTCTTCTCCGTGATATGATCCATGGGGTAGCTTCCTCCACATTCAAGATGCGAGGAACCCACACTGCTTCTTCGCTGAGATGGGGCGGTATCGGCTTGAGGATCTTATAAAAATAGCGGCTGATCAGGTGCCCTCTAATTTTTCTCAAGCACCTCCACCCTATTTATCAATTCCATTAACCTGTCTGACTCCTGCTTCTTCTTTCTCGAACGGCTTCTATAAGTGTCAGTGCACTCCGGCCACGCTTCCTTCATGGTGACACCTGGGAGGGCTCGTATCCGTCCAACGTGTTCAGGATTCCCTAGAGCGAGTGTCAGCTCGTCATTCTCTCTATCGGGAATGTACTCTCCCTTTCTAACTTTTTCAATTGCATCTATAAGCTCCGCCATGATTGTTTCAATTTTTTCTTCCATTTTCCCTTTGCAACGATCTTCCCTGTCTTTGGGTCCAACCCTGCCCCATGCACGAACAACAAGAACTTGGACTGGTCAGGCTAGTCCCATGTCTATGGAGTGATTACTACCTCCATCAGTTTAGCTTCAAATGCTATCCACTTCGGAATGGCAGTCTTGTAGCCACTGACCCCAATTGATGGAAATGTTTCTTCTTTGAAGCATTTTTCGTATTTGTGATTGATCGGGACACAGCAGTAGATGATTTCTTATACCTCTTAAATGCGGGCCAGTGATCTTTTATCCTCACTAGACTTTCAGTGAATACTGGATCTTCATCTTCATATCTGGCCCATAAATATTTCTTCTAGGTCTGGAATTGTGTGGCCATCTTCTTAAAAGTCCATTCCTTGACTTTCTTCTTCTGCCCTTCCGTCATGTCTTCCGGTAGGCTGAAGTGTGTCAGTAGACTGTCCAAAGAATTTTTTTTAGAGTATCATTAACATAACTAGCTTCACCCCCCTGTGTTCTTCGGCTTATGCCACTGTACAATGCTAATCGGTACATGGTCCCCAACAAGAACTCCAGCTTGATTTATAAATTTACGACAGTGCTCCACCAGTTCACCACTATCCTTAAATGCGGTGAGGGCGAACCTACCCTTGCGCTTTAGACGTTGCGTCAGTCCTCGTTGGTTTTTAACAGATTTGCTCGATGATCCAGAAGGCTAAAATAAAAATGATTCGTTAATAAGTGCAATACAAATAAATCAATGCATCTAGTGATGAACATAGCCTTGATATATAAATATACACCTCGCCGGAGTTTGTTAAGGACACTTCGTTGTCTCTTCTTTCTTCAGACTCAAGTCCCTCACCGACATCGTTCATAAATTGTGAGGCGAAATCATCGTCATCTCCATTGGGTTCTCCATCAGGTTCTGGTCCACGGGCACTCTCATATATCATTTTCTGCACCATTTCTTCTTGCTCCTCATCTCGGATGAAGGTGTTGTCCTCCATAGCTCAATGTCACTACAAAATTAAGTGCAGTTATTTGATTCATCATGTCATGATCATAATAAATTGCTAGATGGATAACAATTCAAGTGAAGGGTGGAGCCCACCGACCCTCAGCAATCCCGGCTCCCCAGATCCTCCTGCCGTGGACCGACCTCGCGATCTACCCCACGACATACCCATCCACCCCTCCCTTCTCCTCTTGGGCAGCGATGCGTGCCCTGCCTCCGTGGCCGCCTCTGGCAACGGCGCCACCTTCCAGATCTTCATCATCTTCGCCATCCTGGCCGGCATGGTGGGCGCCGCCTCCAAGCTCGCCGGCGTGCACCACATGCGCGCCTAGCACGGGGGAAGCCTCGCCAACACCGCTGCGTCGGCGCTGGTGGCGTGCAAGGAGCATCATCGGCTAGGCGGTATGGCGTGGCGGTGTCCATGCTAAACACTGCCAGCGCACGCGTGCGAGCGAGGCGGCATAGGCGTCTGCGGCGCGAGCAAGGCGGCATGGGCGCCTGTGGCATTTCGTTGAACACCCTCAATGCGGTGTCGACGAAGCCACGCAGCACGGCTTGGCGTCGCCGGCGTGGGCGTGTGCGGCGTCGGCCAGGGCGTCTGTGGCGGACGGCGGTGCGACTACGGATTGCGGCGTGGCGGCGTGCCTGTGGACGGTGGCATGAGCGAGGGAGGGAAAGAAGGGGAGGCGCGGGGGACTTTCCTATGGATGGAAGCGCGGCGGCGGACGGCGGCGCAGTTGTGGACGGCGGCGCGGCTGCGGACGGCGGCGCGTGTGTGGCTGCGCGCGCGCGACTGCCTCTAGCGCTGGAAAGGAGGCCCCAGGGTTAGAAAATCCTGTGGGGGGCTTTGCTACCGGTTCTAGCCACAAACCGGTAGCAAAGGCCTTTGCTACCGGTTTGTGTCTGCAACCGGTAGCAAAGGTAATATTTTCTTTTTTTCTTTTCTAATTCTTTTCCTTTTCTTTTCTGTTTTTTTATTTTTCTTTTTCTTTTCTATTTATTTTTATTTTCTATTTCTTTTTCTTTTCTGTTTTTTTATTTTTATTTTCTATTTCTTTTTATTTTCTATTTCTATTTCTTTTTCTTTTTCTATTTCTATTTCTATTTCTTTTCTATTTCTATTTCTTTTCTATTTATTTTTCTGTTTCTTTTTCTTTTTTCATTTTTCTATTTTTTCTTTTCTATTTCTTTTTTCTTTTCTATTTCCTTTTCTTTTCTATTTCTTTTTCTGTTTCTTTTCTATTTATTCTTTTCTATTTCTTTTTATTTTCTATTTCTTTTTATTTTCTGTTTTTTTCATGTTTCATGTTTCTTTTTCTTTTCTATTTCTTTTTCTTTTCTTTTTCTTTGCTTTTTCTTGTGTTTCTTTTTCTTTTCTATTTCTTTTTCTTTTTCTTTTCTGTTTCTTTTTATTTTCTATTTCTTTTCCTTTTTCTTTTCTATTTCTTTTTCTTTTCTAGTCTTCTGAGTTTTCTTCATATGTTTCCCTTTCTTCCGAATGCGACGCAACCTTGAAGGGTGGAATCTCATCAAATTTACTTTTCTAACAAAACTGTCGGTGGGATAAGGACACATGGTTAACCTTTAGTCCCAGCTGGTGGGTGCAACCGAGACTAAAGCTGTCGGCAGGATAAGGACATGTGGGTGGACGCACTGCTCGATGAGATAAAGTATGTAGCGCACGACATCCTGTCGGAGGAACAAGACAAAGTAGAAGCGGCGCCGTGCCTATAAAAGGAGCATCGATATGCCATGCAAGCAGCTCAACAAGCTAACATAGGTAGAGAGAGTTTCATCCTCATGGATGGAGGAAAGGGTTGGGAAATCTCCCGTGGCGGAGCTTCTCGAAGATGTCGTTGGTGCACACGCCCTACGGCATCTTCGGAAGCTCCGCCTCGGAAAAATTTCCCTGCAAGCCCGTGAAAGACTCCATCTCCTCTAATAGTATTGGGGAAATGGTTGGGAAATCTCCCGTGGCAGAGCTTGTCGGAGATGTCATTGGTGCACACGCCCTACGGCATCTTTGGAAGCTCCGCCTTGGAAATTTTTCCCTGCAAACCCGTGAAAGACTCCATCTCCTCTAACAGTGTTGGGGAAAGGGTTGGGAAATCTCCCATGGCGGAGCTTCTCGAAGATGTCGTTGGTGCACACGCCCTACGGCATCTTCAGAAGCTCCGCCTCGGAAAAATTTCCCTGCAAGCCCGTGAAAGACTCCATCTCCTCTAACAGTGTTGGGGAAAGGGTTGGGAAATCTCCCGTGGAGGAGCTTCTCGAAGATGTCGTTGGTGCACACGCCCTACAACATCTTCGGAAGCTCTGCCTCGGAAAAATTTCCCTGCAAACCCGTGAAAGACTCCATCTCCTCTAACAGTAATGGGGAAAGGGTTGGGAAATCTCCCATGGCGGAGCTTCTCGAAAATTTCCCTACAAGCTCGTGAAAGCTACTTAACTAGTAAAACAAGCCAACCATCTCCATTGTTAATATCTTACATACAGTAACATCATTACACAAAAATAAATGGGAAAGTGATTTCCATATTGAGATACACAAGTTATGATCCCTATCTAGTCTTCTGAGTTTTCTTCGTGTGTTTCCCTTTCTTTTGATTGCGACGCAAGAATGGACAATCTTCATTATTTAACATGATGCTTGGGTCAGTTCTCACCTTGAAGGGTGGAATATCATCAAAATTATTATAATCTTCTGACATGTCTGTCTTGTCCTCTACTCCCACAATTTTTCTTTTTCATAGAAGAACTATGTGGCGCTTTGGCTCATCGTATGATGTGTCCTCTTTCCTTTGTTTTATTTTTTTCGGTTTGGTAGACATGTCCTTCACATAAAAAACCTGAGCCACTTCACTGGCTAGGACGAATGGTTCGGTGTTATACCCAAGATTCTTGAGATCCACTGTAGTCATTCCGTACTACGGGTCTACCTATACCCCGTCTTTTAGGTTGAACCATTTGCACCGGAACAAAGGGACCTTGAAATTAGGTCCATAGTCAAGTTCCCATATCTCCTCTATATACCCATAATATGTGACCTTCTTCCCATTATCCTCTGTTGCATCAAAGCGGACACCACTGTTTTGGTTGGTGCTTTTTTTATCTTGGGCGAACGTGTAAAATGTATTCCCATTTATCTCGTACCCTTGAAAAGTCGATATAGTCGAAGATGGTTGCTTGGCCAACAAGTATAGCTGTTCTTCATCAGTGACATCATGAGACGTGTTTGCAACCAACCACCGAAAGTCTTCATGTGTTCTCCATCAATCCAATCTTCATGTTGCTCCAGGTATTTAGAGCGTAAAAATATTCTTGTGCTCCACTATGTACGGAGCCACCAAGATGGAATTATGTAGAACCGTGTAGTGTGCTTGAGTAAAAGAATGTCCGTTCATACACCTTGTTGCTTTCTTTCCTAGCGTGTCTTTTCCATGCAGTCTCCCCTCATAGCGCGATTCAGGAACATCGATCAGCTTAAGGTCAGGAATAAAGTCAACACAGAACTCAATGACCTCCTCTGTTCCATAGCCCTTGGAGATGCTTCCTTCTGGCCTAACACGGTTATGAACGTATTTCTTTAAGACACCCATGAATCCCTCGAAGGGGAACATGTTGTGTAGAAATACCGGACCGAGAATGAGGAGATGCGTCATAATATTGAAGAAGGATGGTGGGAACACCAACTCGAAGCTGACTAGACATTGCACCACATCCTTCTATAAATTTTGTAGAGTTAGTGGATTGATCAACTTCTGAGAAATTGCATTGAGGAACGCACATAGCTTCACAATGGGTACTCGAACATTTTCCGGCAGAAGCCCCCTCAATGCAACCGGAAGTAATTGTTTCATAATCACGTGGTAGTCATGAGACTTTATGTTTTGAAACTTTTTCTCTGACATGTTTATTATTCCCTTTATATTCGACGAGAAGCCATACGGGACCTTGATGCTACTCAGGACTTCAAAAAAGATCTCCTTCTCTTCTTTGGTAAGAGCGTAGCTGGAAGTACCTTGATACTTCTCTGGATTCAGGTTGTTTCCTTCGTGGATACATTGATGGTCCTGCCGTGCATCCGTGTTTCCCATACACGCCCAAGAAGTTTAGCAGGTTCACGCAAAGATTTTTCATCACGTGCATCACGTCGATTAGAGAGTGAACCTCTAGGATTTTCCAGTAGGGTAGCTCCAAAAATATAGACATCTTCTTCCACATGGGTACGTGTCCTTCAACATCATGCGGAACAAATTGTCCGCCAGGACCCTTTCCAAAGATCAGTTTTAAATCCTTGACTATATCATATATAACATCCCCAGTAGGGCAGGTAGGCTTCGTTCGGTTATCTACCTCACCTCTGAAATGCTTTCCTCTCTTTCTTATGCGATGTTGTTTTGGAAGAAATCGATGATGCCTCAGGTACACATTCTTTTTTCCCAAATATATACTGTCAGTCTCACCTAAATAGGGTGTGCATGCATTGTATCCCTTGTTTGACTGTCCTTAAATGTTACTAAGATAAGACCAATCATTGATAGTTACAAACAACAATGCTCGTAGGTTAAATTCCTTTTGTTCGTGCTCATCCCACACAGGTACACCTTCTTCAGGCCACAACTGTAGAAGTTCTTCAACCAATGGCCTCAGGTACACATCAATGTCGTTGTCGGGTTGCCTTGGGCCTTGGATGAGCACTGACATCATAATGAACTTCCGCTTCATGCACAACCAAGGAGGAAGGTTATAGATACATAGAGTCACTGGCCAGGTGCTATGACTGGAGCTCTGCTCCCCGAAAGGATTAAAGCCATCTGTACTTAGACCAAATCTTAAGTTCCTTGCGTCATCTTAAAATGACTTGAACCCTCTTTCGATTTTTCTCCACTGCGACCCGTCAGCGGGGTGTCTCAGCATCACATCTTTCTTACGGTCCTCTTTGTACCATCGCAACAACTTGGCATGCTCTTTGTTTTGGAACAAACGTTTCAACCATGGTATTATAGGAGCATACCACATCACCTTCGCATGAACCCTCTTCCTGGGGATGGACTCACCCTCAATATCGCCAGGGTCATCTCGCCTGATCTTATACCACAATGGACCACATACCGGGCATGCATTCAAATTCTTGTACTCCTCGCGGTAGAGGATGCAGTCATTGTTGCATGCATGTATCTTCCGCACCTCTAATCCTAGAGGGCAGACAACCTTCTTTGCTTCGTACGTACTAGAGGGCAATACGTTTTCCCCTGGATGCATCTTCTTTATTATTTTCAGCAACTTTTCAAATCCCTTGTCAGAAGTACCATTCTCTGCCTTCCATTGCAGCAATTCCAGTGTGGTACCCAACTTTTTTGGCCATCTTCGCAATTTGGGTACAACAGTTTGTTGTGATCCTCTAACATTTTCTCCAACTTCAACCTCTCCTTTTCACTTCCGCAGTTTATCTTCGCATCAAGAATGGCCCGACCCAAATCGTCATCGGGGTCATCAAAAATGGGCTCTTCTTCATCTTCGTCTTCCCCCATTCTACTATCACCGTCTTCAGTGAACATAGGATAGTTGTCACTATCGTCTTCTTCTTTGTTGTCTTCCATTATAACCCTTCGTTCTCCGTGCTTGGTCCAACAATTATAGCCAGGCATGAAACCGTTCTCAAGTAGGTGGATGTGAAGGGTCTTTGAGGTAGAGTAATCCTTCGTATTGTTACAGGAACTACATGGACAATAAATGAAACCATTTGACCGCTTGTTTTCCTCAGCCACGTTGAGAAAATAATGCATGCCATTAATGAAGTCGGGATGGCATCGGTCACCATACATCCATTGTCGATTCATCTGCATTATATATATAAGTATATAAAAAATCATTAATTACACAACATCATGGATATATGAGTGACCAACTTAATTAATATTCAAGTTCATCACATAAAACTAAGTTTTTTTATACAAAAGAAGAGGCTCACCGAGGTGGTACAGTGCTGGCTAGGGGATGACGCTGGCGATCGACGGCGGTGAGGACGGGGACGATACTAAAACCTACAAATCATACTTTAATTTGAGCTCATATTGCATATAAAAAGAATGAAATCCCTAACTTAGGCATTTCATCGAACACCTTGCTAGCACTACAAAAATAATATGAGTTAAACTAGAAAAGAAATGAGCTAAATTAGGAACACCGGAAGAAAGGATGATATTGCTAACCCTTGGATAGATGGGTGCCGTCAATCTTGATAAAATGGTGGAGAAAAATGGAGATTTGTTGGAGTGTGAGAGGTGCAAAATATTTGGAAATGTGAGAGAGAAGGAGAAGGGGAAATGAGATGCAGGCCGATCATGCTGAAGAAATAGGGCAGGGACCCTATAGTACCGGTTCTTCAGACGAACCGGTACTAAAGGTTCAGCTCTGGCCCCACCTCTGCCTCAAAATTGGACTGAAACCCTTTCGTACCAGTTCGTAACACGAACCGGTACAAAAGGCCCTCAACGAACCGGTATTGATGTTCCTCGGCCACCTGGGCAAGGGAGCCGGTACTAATGCACCCTTTAGTACCGGTTCGTAAGCGAACCGGTACTAAAGGCTTAGATGGATGCCCATTTTTCTACTAGTGCCTACTCAAAACGACAGAAGTTCCTCCCTAGAAGTCAGAAGTACCCCTGAATCTGGATGCTAAGGAAGCGTGAAGATAATGAGTCCACTCCACCATCAAGCAGAAGCAACGCAAGAAATTCAAGTGAAGACCGCTTACCTGACGCTGACTGCTTCAACCCTCACTAACTACTAGCAAGAAGAGTCGTAAAGCGCTAACTTTCCCTAAGCTAACTCCATAAGGCTTCATCAAGAAACCACCCCCGATCTGGTTTAAGCAATAGGGTGTTGCTCAAAGACCTCAGCTCAAGATTCAGGGAAGATACATCCTTCCGCTAACCTCAGGGCAGCACTCCAAGACAGAAGATCCGCACCCCTCCCGAAGCACCTTAGTGAAGCTCTAAGGTGGAAAAACTGCGTCTTTCCACTCAATCTCCAAAAGACTGTCTACTAGAAGATACTTCAGAAAAGATCTCCGGATCCGGCGTCTTTTCGCCAAACAACCACTTGCGGTTCATCAGAGCAGAAGCGAACTGAAGATTCTACGAAGTCCCTTCGCTACTTCAGCTGAAAACCTATCCAAAGGACCACAGGATCGCTAAGCGCTCAGTTCCAGTCGCTTAGAGGATGTTAGACTCCAACGGCTCCAACAGACTAAGTACGAATAACCGTAGTATATAAGCCCCGTAGGACCTACCTTCGCAGATATCATCGGTAGATTCCAACTCTAGGAGAAAGAGTGATGACATCCTTCAAAACATCAATCTACGACTCCAAGAAGAAAGGAATGTGTTATCCCCGAGCTGCCCTAGTCTAATCCTAAGGGGGAAAGACTGCGTCTTTCCCACAAAAATAGAGTAACTCTTCGCCAGAAGAAAACTCAAGAGTTTCGACCCTAAAATCGTTAAATAGGATACGCTACGCCCCTAAGGTAGAGCCGTGGATCCTTAGAGAAAGGTACACCCAGCCGTAGATTCTACCCTCCAAAGAGTACCCCGTGAAGCTCAGAACTGAGGTAGTCCTCTCAACCTAAACCCTCGGGATAGCGAATCCGGAGGGAACCGAAGGTCATCCCTCGCAATCAGGACTGGACTCTACTCAACTCTCCGTGCATCCTAGAAGACTGAAGATCAACTTCATCGGCGTAGGAACCACATCCAAGGACGGGTACCGTAAGATAGCATGCTTGAAACCAGTAGCGCTAACCTGGACACAAAATCCCCTAACCCTACTCTCCTGAATCTCGGGACGAGATTCTTTTAAGGGGGAAAGGTCTGTAACATCCCAATTTAAGCAACCCTGATTAGTTGTCCAGAATGAAAAAATCAGGGGGAACAAAAACTTTTTATTGTTTAATGGTGAAGTGTTTGCATGTTATTTGAATATGTTTATGCTTATGAATGTGTATTAGAAGATATACTCCTTACCTCAACATTAGTTGACAAAAGCTATTTAAAAAATTGTCCTGGCTCATTTAACATATTCCCAAATGTTTTGGCATTTCAAAACCTGAGCCAAGATACCTTTACAACCTCCACCCTTTTTAGTAGCTTCTATTTCCCTAAACTATGGAGAGCAACCTATTATAATCTCCATATGTTTTATAGACGGAACCTTCAACTATTCTTATCTCTAGGTTTCCCAAAACCTCTTTTTAAAGCTTTTGAATTCTACTCTTGGTAGAGATACCAATGACTCTCATATTATTGAAACTCCAACCTTTTCAAAACACCCAACCTTCCCTCAAGCCAGGCTTGATGGTAACCCTAGTAGTGATTTGTTTTGTTTATATGATGAATTGCTTTGATCTACTGTTTGACTTGTTTGCTTAGGAGCTAGGTGAGCCACTCTAGGAGCGCAACATATAGGATTAAGATACATTAAAATCACCACACCCTAAGCAAGAATGCACTCTGGATCTGATCCCTAGACACTAGGTGACCCTCTAAATCCCTTAACCAGATCAATTCTGCAATGATCCATTCTAGAAGCTTCCAAGTCAACAAAGATCAATATCAAGCATGGATCTATTCTACTCAATCTACACTTAAAAATAATCCACTTGATGATGCTTTGGTACCTTGAAATCAATCAAAAACATCCTCCCTCTTATTCTAGTCAAAAACCCTAAATCTGCCAAATTTGGCCAAGTCTAGAATCTGTTCCAACATCACCTTTTTGAGTGCCTCCCTTTGTCAACCCTTGTGCATTTTTCGAAATGAATTTGAACCATCCTGTAAACCATCCTAAGGACTACCAAGGCTCACTCTTTCCCTTGGCTATATAACCTTATAAACCACTTATTCTTGATGGTTTTGCAGGCAAGAAATTAACTATTCCTACAAATCTCTTCAACATGCCTACTTTGACAGAAGCTCACACCTTCATCATATCTTCTATGGACCAACCCTTTTCATGGTTGTGATCTGCTCATAAATTTCTATCAATACCTACTTCACTTGTTCCAACTAGATCTTGGTACTTCTCAAACCCACAAGGTTTTGAAGGCTATCTCGTAATCTGCTTTGGCAGGCTTATTTTATTCAAAGTTTGAAATCAACTCCTGGAGAACTCAACATGATCAAGATCAACTTATTTGACCACTGTGATCTACATCACTTGGTCTATACATCCATATATTCCATGCCCCAAGGGAGCTCTGAGCTCCAAGATCCAACAAGGTTTTGTTGGTATGAAATTAACATTACCCTAGATCCCTTTTTCCTTGTTTTCCACCAAAATCAACTTGATTCCTCCTATCCCAAGGTTTCAAGTGCTTGATACACATTGTGTACATCAATTACGATGATTACAAGGATTTATCAATAATTAGCCATAATTACTGTGGACCAAAATCTTTTAATTCCTTTATTTGGCAAAAACTCCAAAACCTAATCTATAAAGGAAAGTTTGTTTTTCTCCAAACCACAACTCTAACTTTGGACTTATTTGAGTCCTATATATGATACTCTAACTTCCTACTTAAAAAATAAATATTTTGGAAGGGTTTTATTATTTATTTTTGCCTATTTTCTTAAATGGCAGAAATGGAATAATAATTGTTTTAAATACTTTTAATCCCCAATAAATCATGGGAAAATTCCTCAAAGTATGGGTTACTATTTAGGACCATATCACATCAAAAACCCCTCTTGTCCCATCCAAAATTTTCAATCAAATTCATAAACACAAATTCAGCACTATTTGGAGAATTATTAAAAAGGGGATCTAGAATATTCTGAAAAATCCAAAATAATTCATGGACACCTATATTGGCCTAAACCATCTACTAGTATCCTTGTCCCCTCTTCGCAAGATCAAAAACCAAGAAGTCCTTTATGGTCTTCAAAGTGGACAAGAATTGAAATATTTCAAAACTACGATCAAAACCAAATCAAACCTTCCCAAAAATTGTCCAATACTTCACCACAACACCCCAACTCTCCTTTGGTCGACCTGTCACTGTAGCAGTTGTCCTACCTTTGTCTTTTACTCTTGGAAAGAGAGAAAGAGAGAGACAGAGATGGCATATCTTGCAAGTCTTGTAAAGTAATAGGGTAGCAGCAGCCACCACCCTCCTCCCTACTCAGTGCTCGACCTAGGACCCCAGCACGACCTCTGCACCGTTCCCCTAGCCAATCAGAGCTTGGCACCCTCTCTCCATTGCCCTAAGTGGACTAAGTCCCTCATGAACCCACAACCTTCGGATAAGAAGGCCCTGACATCCACATCCACTCCCCTCGCCTCCATTCCACTCTCACCCCACCAGAGACTCGTACCCACGAGCCCCATACCCTCCCAGATATCCCCAGCACCGAGGAGAAGGAGAAGTTTCCCTCTCAGGTCTACCAGAGAAAGGTCGGCCTACCCTAGAACCTCAGCTTCCCCTTCCCACTAGATGGGCTAACTGAACTCCCCTCCCTCTGAACTATCCTCCCGTGTTCTCCTTTTGCCACAGGAACACCAGAGATCGCCTCCCTAGTTCATGGCCGGAGTAAAGCTTCGATGGCAGAGCCGACCCTCCCGAGCTTCACCGCCTCGCCAATCCTCAGTACGCGGCCTCCGAGACCTCCCTCGTTCCCCTAGTGCCTCCTACACCGACATGCATGCCCTCACGAAGCTTCCCTAGCTCACTCCCGATCATGCTCGTTGGTGCAGACACGGGAACCACCTCCCTGCACCAAATCCATTGCTCCCGCCCCTAGTTCGGCTTGCCACAATGACCCCTCATCTCCTTCCTGACACCTCCCGTGGCCACTCGGTGAGCCCCCAAGCCCCGCCATGTCCCAGCTATGGTTTCCCCTCAGCCTGCCGCGATGGGAGGTGGAAGACGATGCCACCAGCGTCGATCTTCCCAGCATCCTACGGCTGTGGGTGCCCAATACCCCTTCGGCGCCCCGTGTGGCTTACAGTCGGGACTCGCCCGTCAGGATTTCAAAGGTTGTCCCGCGTCTGGCGATGCTCTGTTAGGTCGCCGTCGCCCTGCACGGTCCAACCTCCCCGCACCAGCCCAGTTGCCTCGCTCTTCAATCCTTTTTCCTACTATTTTGTAGTATGTCTTGAGGATTAAATCAAAACAAAAATGGAAAACCCCATATTTTGACCAGATCCAATTTTATACATGTTTTCAAATGTTTTGTAAAACATGCAGAACTGGTCACTTGCCAAAAATAAATTTCATTATTTACTGGAATTATATCCACTAAAATGTATCTTTTACACTAAATAAATTTTAGTGTGAGCTAACCTTATCCAAAGGGGATGGATCAAAGTTTCTATGAAAGGTATTCTCTATACCTACCCTTTAGACTTTGTATCATGTCAAGGTGAACCCTAGTTTAACCTCAGTAAAAATAGCAAATACAATAATTTATTGATTTTATAAAATTCTTTAATCCAAACTATCACATGTTTTGAGTTGATTCCAACTCCCTGTGATGTGGTACACTACTTTCCATCAAAGTCCAGGAGATAAATTTTTATGGAGGCTCTTTTTAATTTTTGTGAATTAATCATTTCTAGCTAGGGTTGTTTCTGTAGAAAAATCACTACTAGAGTTTTACAACTCGAAAGAGGGTGATTCCAATTTCCACAGAAAGGTATTAAAAGTGCCTACCATTGGCCTTTGAAATCATATCAAAAGCTTCTGTAGAATTAATCTGGTTAAAAAAGACAAAAAACCTATAGAATTGAATTTGGAAATTTCCTGAGGGCATTCTGGTAAACAATTTGACAAGATTCCAACTTTCAGTGAATAAGTACAAAAAACCCTACGCAACTAGCCAAGGAAATAATTTTTGGACTCACAGA
Source organism: Avena eriantha (assembly GCA_910589775.1). NCBI lineage: Eukaryota > Viridiplantae > Streptophyta > Magnoliopsida > Poales > Poaceae > Avena > Avena eriantha. The sequence continues at coordinate 45,388,280 of OU342742.1, forward strand.
ACTTTTCTGATGAATTATTTCCTAAAACTAGAGTTTTATTCACTAGGAAATGCATAGTAAATCAATGGTTTTTGATAAAATAGTGAAACCACTTTTGTTGACTTCATATTATCATTACCTATCTGATGGTATCATTTTTATATAATGATATTATATAGAACCAAGCCTTGGACTTAAGTTCCTTACTTAAGTGATGTATGCCACATAAATCATAAACAAAACTCCACCAATGCAAATAAAGTATTTCCAATTGCTATAAACTCAATATATCAAAACCTACTGAATTGAATAATGCGTGGTATGTTGTTTGCTGTATGGTATTGGTGATTGTATGCCCTGTGTTGATTGTGCCCTTTTGTTTGCTTACATGTGCTCCATAACGACGCTAGATGCGATTATATCAGAGACTCGAAGAAGATGGTTACTATATTTGGTTATCATGGTATTCTGAGAAGAAGACTTATTGCCATATCACTGATCATCAGGCAAGCCACCTTCTTGCTCATAAGCATTGTCCTACTATTTTACTTGTGCATGTTTTACTTACTGCTTTATAAAAACTGCATTGTTTCACTATATGATGATCTCTACTTGGCTTCTCCAAACCATTATGCTTTTGTACTATTAAGTACAACCCTCTTGATGACACCTATTTAACCCTAGTATGATAGATGGTGTATTACACCATACCCCTTTGGAGACCCTGTTTTAGCCGAAGCAAAACTAGAGGATGGGAAGACCCACGAAAAAGTTTTACCAAATGTTTTACCAAATGTTTTATGATAAAACCTTGGTGAGGCGGGACCTCCCAAGAGATGTTGAGAAAGAAAAAGTTTTTGTTTTACAAAATGCTGAAGGAAAGCTGGAGGAAAAAGGTTTACAAAAACACACCCGGTTCTTTGCAGTTTTGCTAGAACAATTAACCCGTGCAACCACATTACTCTAGAATGGGACAGGGCTGGATTTGATGATTGTTTATTCTGGTAGAAACTGCCTCGCAACAACTACAGGGGATAAAAATCCCTGGAGGGTGGGCCTCCACGCATTACTATGAGCCCCTCATTGAAAGTGCACACTTGGGAAGTGGAAAAAGTGCTCCGGTTGGCTTGTGTACTATATAGGGCATCCTGGTGTTGAGGGGAACAACACTCATAGGGTAGGCACTTATACTGGAGTGGCATTCAGAGAGTCTTGATCGGTTACTTGACCAACGATCGGTGTAGATCAGGGCAGGGTACCCGGATGGTGTGGGTAAAGTGTACAGCCTCTGCAGAGTGTAAATCTATTCGAATAGCCATGTCCGCGGTCATGGGCAGTTGGGAAGGTTGCTGTAGAGCGGTGCTGGTTTTGATTTCAAAAAGGATTTCGGAAAAGCAATGGTTTTGGAAATGTCTATGTTTTGACCATGGGATGGTCGGAAAGGAAGGAAAGGACTTTGGTCAGGGGATGACCGGAAGGACGATACAAATGGGTGACCCAATCCTAGTGATTCCCTAAAACTTTGCTAAAAGGTTTCCAAAATGCTTTAAAAAAGTTTTCAACAAAAAAATATGTAGATGCTATATCTACAAGAGAAACTATCTGAGAAAAGAACCTCTCTTGGAGGCCTCCTACTACCACAGACATATTGCATATCCTCTTGTTTTTATTATTCTATTAAGGTTGTTTGCGAGTACATTCAAAGTACTCACTAGCATTGTCCCTGGCTATTAACTTGGTCAGATATCAAGAAGAAGGTGATGTTGGTGACTATGCGAGCTAGGACGTTCTTCCAGTCAGTTGCTTGTAGGTTAAGGCATGGCTCGGGCTCTACGCTTGATGAAGTTCCGTTGAGGATTATTGATGTAGCCATAATGGCATGTAAGGTATGACATGTATCCACTTAAGTAATAGATGTTTACTTTGATACTTGTCGGTTATGTGCCACGACTAACTGATCATGGGATCGTGGTGTATGCATAATAGGGATTCTCTGAGGATTAATCCGGGGGGCCCCACACGTAGGATGACACACTTAAGATTCGCTGACGCGTTTTGAGTGGATTTAGAACACCGACTGAATTATTGGACAACACAGGGGTTGTTTCAGAAAAGTACCAGAACTATTTCGGAACATCGAAATAACACAAGGGGTAATTGTTAATGTTTGTTAATTGAATGAGTTAACAAATATTAAATAAATAAAGATGTTTTATTAATTTCATAAGTGTAGTTTAATTGTTATGAATATCATGCAATTAAAAAGAGAATAAGAGAGGGGGTTACCTACTTGATGAAGAAGGTTACCACCATGAAGAGGAGCGTTACCACCATGAATAGGGGGAGTTGGCACCTCTAGGGGCTGGCGCACCCCCTAGGGGCTACTCCTCCTCTCCTATAAAATGTGTTCATCTCTCCTCTCTTACTTTACACACTTGATCCTCCTTCTTCTCCCTCTCTTATTGCTCCATCATTGATATTTCTTAGCGAAGCTCTATCGCAAAAAAGTTCTAAATCTACACTTAGAGAAGTGGAGTAGGAGTTTCCGGTGGATCCCTTATTCTGCTGCACCGCTGGACCAAGGGCGTGGAGGACTTCAACGAGCTGCACGTGTGATCGAGTACAGAGGTGCTACCGATTGTGGCATCGTCACTACCCGATCTTTGGATCGTCGCATGTACACCTTCATTGACAATGTTTGTGCGGAAACGTAATCCCGCTTACTGTCTTCGAGGGTGAGTTACTCGTTGCTACCATCCCGTAGATGATCTTGGCTAGATAGTGATTCGTGCGTAGATTTTTTTGTTTTCCATGCTACGAACCCGTCAGTGGTATCAGAGCCGTGTCTATGCGTAGATGTTATGCACGAGTAGAACACACAGAGATATGGACGTTGATAATCATGTTATTGCTCTCTTCGTGCATTTTGAATTATAGTGGCATAGTAGGATGAAGCGGCCCGAGACTAACCTTACATGTCCTTGCACGTGAGACTTGTCCCACGCTTGACATGCAACTTGTTTTGCATAAGTGGCTTAGCGGATGCTTGTCTCTCCTACTATAGTTATGATCTAATCTACAAAATATTGCCAATAATATTTTATCACCGTTGTGGTTACATCTTCGTATGTAAGAACAGTTCTTCCCTAGAAAGCCCTAAAACCACGTAAAATATGCAAGATAAATTATAAACATCTAACTTGTTTTTGCAGGGCATGTGATGTGATATGATTATTGATACAAAATTATTGTATGCAATGAGATCTATTGTAAGTTAAACAACCGGGGGCAGGAGTCATATGGTTGCCCTTTTTTTATGGTCTCCGTGACAGAAATGGAAATCAATGTAATTTATATTAGTGGAGAACAACCATGATGGTGGCGCCATGGACCTTGGTGCCACGCCTGTGGAATGATGGAGATCATATCATGGCGCATAAGATGGAGATCGAATGCGTGAAAAGGACCATATCATATCACATTATACTTGTATGTGATGTTTATCCTTTGATGCATCTTATATTGTTTTGATTTGATCACCTCGGTAGTATTTGATTGCCACTGTAGTATTATAAGATGATCCCTCTACTGAATATTAAGATAATAATATGTTTTTCTTTATTATACACTATTAAGAAAGTTTGTCGTTTTAAAGTACCACGTGATGATCGGGTGTGATAGACTCTACATGCACATAAAACGGGTGTAAGACAGTTTTACACACATGAGTACTAAGGTTCTTATTTGAAGCTTAGTATGTACAAACATGGTCTCGAAACATGAATCTAAAGGTAAACAACGAGTGATATAAATGATATGATGTTCATATGATGCTCGCCATTGTAGCTACACCACCTTACATGATGATCGGTCGTGGTGTAATGAATTTGATTCGTGTAATCACTAAACATAACTAGAGGGATGTCGTTTTTGAGTGAGAGTTCATTTAGTAATCTGAATTAATTTGAACTCAATTTATCATAAACAAAAATGCATAAAAGATAAATTTTAAAATGTAAAAAATATTTAAATTTTTTTGCACGTACATCTAACATTTTATGTTGATACACAAGTTTTTAAGAAAAATGAAAAGTTTATGTAGCTTGTGTAAAAAAGATAAATAAAATATCTGTGAATAGTCATGTTGCAGCACCGAAAGTTATCTTTTCTATGTGGGACACAATTTGTTTTTTTGAAAACTTGTATACGAACATATATATCTAGATGTACATGCATATATTTTTTCTATTATTTGACATTTTGAAATGTGCTTTATAACAACGGGTTCATTTGCACTCGTGAGCCGAATTGGATTTCCGCGGTACACACTACTCTTTTGAGAAAAACTAATGTGCTTTCAATCTATATGTTGCATCTATGCACAATCATCAAATGTCATACTATTATCTTGATTCTACGATTTGCTATCACAAGAATAAATACTTGCACATATTTTTCTTGTATTACCGATCCATCTGTGCACCATAATGACCTGATATCATACTTTACTTTTATCGCCGTCTCGAAATTTCCAGCTTTCCTGACATTCTCTGCATCTTACTTCACCATGGATCGTCGAAGACATTACACATGATGGTAACAGATCTCAGAGCTTCGCAACGCTCCCTCTGAAACCAAACAGCCAGATAAAATATGGGTACGCCCGACCGAATTCAATCCATTCCAGCAATCTCCAAGCATAGTCGCCCATAGGAGTTCATCGGTGGAGCCTTCTGTAACTCGCCGCTTCAACCCAGATCATCGAGGGCAGACAACCAACAGATATTCATCTTCGCGCGGAAGGAACCCTAGGACCGCCACCTTTATTCGCATGACTCGCAGCCCCCACGCTACCAGCCATCATCCAGCAGAAGCAGACAGCAAAGGAGACGGAAGCCCAGCGCCTGGCTGTAGAAATCATCGGCGAGAATCACGAGATCCCGGCAACACAAGCCCTGGTTGGCCCCTTTGGCCCAGGCCCAGCCGCCAAGTCTGTGGCCAGATCGATCTAGATCGTGGCCCAACCGCCAAGGGCATGGCCAGATTGATCTAGATCATGGCCCAGAATGCGCACTGGCGGCGCCAGGACGACCACACCGGCGGCGCGCCGCCACCTCCTCCTCATATCTTCTCCGCTGGTGAGTACCTCAGGCACCGGCCAGCCCGGCCGCGCCACCCCAAGCCCTTTGCCGGCGCCCCACCACCATGGATCGCCACCGAGTGGCACCTCCCTTGCCCCACCCCTGATTTGATGGACGGATGCCGCAATCGCCGGCGGTGGCTGGCAGCAGCGGCAACCAGGAAGAAGGAGATCGGGGAGGGTGCTTGGGCTCGAGGAGGGGAGATCCTCTAGAGTCACTCGGGAGGGGATGGGTATTTCATATAGTGTATTGATTCATATTCTAGATGTTGATTTTTTCTGTGGACTTAATCAAACCTCAAATAACATGATGTAAGATAAACTTTATTTGCCCTTTTCTAGAGAGAATCATAATTCATATACTTGTGTTGTGCGAAGGAAGGAGTACTACCCCGATATAGCCTAAAAATGTGTCAGACGCCACAACAAGTTGCTTCTATTTCCACCTCATTGTGGCAATAAAACCGTGCCACAAATAAATCATTAAAAAATTGGAAAATATTTACGTGTTAAAAAATAATGTTCACGTGTATCAAAATCAATGTTTAAACAATTGAAAGAAATGGTCATATGTTTCAAAGAAATATTCACATATGAGAAATAATGTTTTCACATTACTCAAAGAAATTTATGGGTGGCAATAAAATATTTATTTTTTAAACAAATTTCTATGTTTCTCAAGGCGTTTGCCTCCGATGTAAGGCTCCTGGTTTCTTCTAGTAGTTGGAAATCTCGTATCTTTGACTTTAATGTAGCGATTCCCTCCTTTAAACGATATTATCTGTGCAGGAAAAATACAAAAGAAAGGGTTGCATACCCCTCTGAATATTAGCAATTAGCATTAGTGGCAGGGTTTAGAGACATATTTCATCAAGAATATGACTAATATCCAGTTTAAATATGGACGTTAGATGGCTATATTTCAGAGCCATCAACCCCCAGCTTAAACTTGATCGTCCCGAGCAAGAAAACCAAAATAAAAAAGGAACTCAGCATTTAAACTGAAATAACGAGATGGTGATCTTACTCATGATTAGTATTCTCGTGTTTCCTCCACTTCATAAATCTGAAAAACTTCAGCATAGATAGAGTAATGGAAAGCATATCATACGGGTTTCGTGCATCCTTATAGCGCAACAATATTATTGTAAACATGTATAATTCAAATGAGTAAACTTTATTTCATGTCAAGTAATCAACTCATACGCTTTCCTTTGAATAGTAAAGTACGATCATGTAAATTAAGAGTATGAGAGTTGTCATGAAAAGAATATACACTAGAGTATCTCAATTCTCCCACATCAATGGATCAAGACTTTGCAAGCACTACTTTTCTATTCATTGTCCTTTAAGAATTTCAGGTTTTAAGTAATTGAGAGCATGCCAAAAAAAATATTTAGTTTATCGGGATGTGATGGACACTCGTGGCATCACTAAGGTTATTGTTCCTTTTGCATAATGATTTCTCACAACAGTCAGAGGAGTGATTCCATCATGATTACAGCAACCCGGGAGTGCCAAGAATCTTACCCACTATAGCAGTATTGCTACAAGTGTTTAATCAACTCATAGCCGAAATCTAGGAGTTTCCTCCATGAAGATCGTTCGTAGGCCAGCGGAGTTGTTGGCATCCCATGAAGTTTGACACGCGTAAAGCTATATCATTCTTATGATTAACAAGTCAAACTTTGGCATGCTCACAAAAACCGCCAAACATTAATTCAATTGAACAAATCCTTTTAAAGAGAGTTATCAAGTCAATTAACATTTTCATTGGTGTTGAGTATCTCTAGAAATAAGCCTTCAAGACTAAGCACTACAACACCCAAGCCTTCAATTGTGAGACTTTTTCTTATTACAATTGTTTAGCAATTTTAAGGCAAGACTTAGTTAATTACGAGAGCTAGAAAAAAACGTACCCAATTAAATACATAGGCAAACGACAATCTTACAACGATACAAAGACTCATTCCACCAATATAATATCTCAACATTTACTACTAACTAGCATGGGTCTCTCAAACTTCAAAAGTGAGGAGTCATAAGGCATACCTCTCATGTTTGGTTCCACTTCTCTCTTCCTTTTTTATTTGTTTCTTGGAAACGCGAAGTCGACCACTCTCCTGCAAATATATGAAGACCTCGAGGTGGAAAGAAAAGCAAGAGGGCAAATAAGGAAAAATGGAGAAACTTTTTGTGGTTTTTTAAGAGAAGGATTAAAGGAATAGAAAATTGGCGGCAAAGCTCGACTAGAAAATTTCGAAAGAAAAATATAGAAAGAACTAAAGATAAAGTGTTGCGGAAACCAACACGAGTGCTTATAAACTCTAATAAAAATGCAACCTCAAAATAAATAAAAGAAAATAAACGCCAAATAAAGATGCATGAGGGAACTTCCCCAAGCTTAGGATTTTGCAAGCCCTTCAAATCATTATGGTGGCAGGAAAAAGTCGTTACTCTAGTTCGCGAATTGAGTTGAGAGGTTACTTGTTGATTCTCAGAGGTTCAAAGAGAGGTTGTGCATCCTCTCCACAGTGCCTCCAAGTCCTTGGAAATCATGGTATGTGGCGATCCGGGTTTGTGGCTGCTCCTCTTGATAAGGAACTTCTTGCTCCTCTTCTTGGTCCCCGTCCTCTTTTGGAATTTCTTCCTCGGGTTGGTGTTGCTCAACCTGCAAATCATATAGCAAACGTCCCTCCTCGATAGAGAAAAGACCATTAGGCATAGGAGCGGGGTAGATACGCCTAGCTCCAGCAATATGTAGGTAATAAACATCACCTCTCCTAGTGATCATTCCACAGGATCTTAAGGTGTAGAAACCAACACATGTCTCACCTAGTACAGGTTGCAACTCACCTAGGTCGAGGCCTAGGGCAGTGGCAAGCAAGGTGATGACACCTCCTCCAGTGATTGGCCATTGGCTTTGGGAGGCTTGGTTCTCCAGGTAGCGCACAAGGATGGCGCCCAAGTTGAGTGACAAGTTGCAGTTGATGTATGCAGCCTTTGCAAGGACTAGGATGTCCTCCTCGTTGAGTCTCGTGAACTTATTACGTGCGTGCAAGGTGTTAGCAATAACATAGAACAAATAGCGAATTACAAGATGTTGAATATTCTTCCCCTTGTTCACTCTACTAGTGAAACTCATTCCATTATAGTATTGATCAGGGGAAGGACTTAAGCCAGTAAAATATGCGTGTAGAGCATGAATATCATTGTTTGGTAAATTAAAACATGCACAAGATTCATGTAATGTTAAAGTGTAGTTGTTGCTCATCAAACATAAAGAAATAGTATCATCTCCTTGCCATTGTTGAACGGTGCTTTGCAACGAGCTTAGAAATTCAATGGTTAAGCGGCGATAAGTAGGTGCATCATTGTACACAAAGTTTTGCAGGCCAGCTCTATTGCAAACTAAATTGAAATCATTAAAAATACCGAGTTGGTTTAATATAATGGGGCAATCCCACTTGGTGGACTTCACTTCGTGGTTCTTGATCCTATTGAAGCGATCACGATGGGCCTCGTTCTTGAACCGTATCCCCACGCATTCCTGAGCGGCAGCTGATATGTCCATTTTGCATCACTATTCTATATCATAATTTACTGTTATTCATTAATATATTTCATATTAAGAGATGATACTTATGTTATTTCATCTGTTTTTGCATGGTTGATGACTTTTGGTGATGGGTTCGTAGCATGGAAAAACAAAAAAATTCTACCGCAAGAACGAACAAAACCCAGATCTAATCTAGATAAAAGCCAAGATCTAATCTATTAGACATGAGCAACGAGATAGATAGGAACTAACCCTCGTAGATCTGAAAGCGTTAACGAGATTAGATCTCGTGGCTGATGTAGTCGATCACTTGCCGATCTCAAGATCGTGTGGACGATCCTTCCGGCGTCGCGTTCCGGCAGCGCTTCTGCCGTCGGTCAAGTTGACGATCCTTCCGGCGCCGCGTTTCGGCAGCGCTTCCGCAGTCGATCACACGTGCGGAGTCGAAGCAGACCTTCCTCTCCCCGTTCCAGCGAGTAGCGGAGGTAGTAGATCTTCTCCACGGAATCCCAGCAGCACGACGGCGTGGTGGTGGTGGTGGAGTAGAGAATTCTGCAGGGCTTCGCCTATGCCTGTGCAGAAGAAAGGTGGAGGAGAGAGGCGGCAGAGATTGGAGTTATGGGAGCGGAGTAGGAGGGGGCGCCCCTGCCCTTCTATTTAAGGGGGGAGGGCGCCTTGGGGAGGGGGAGTCCTTGTAGGACTCCCCTCCTCTAGGCCGGCGGATTGGGGAGTGGGGGGAGGAGTCCTCCTCCCCCATGACTCCTAGTCTTGACCCACCAGGACTCCTTGATCCCTATCTTGATTTTCAAGCAAACTCCAAGATATCTTCCAGAACCTTCCGGAACATTCCGAAACCTACCAGAACCCTCATACAAATACTCCGGAACATTTCCTAACTCAGAAAATGATCTCCTATATATGAATCTTATTCTCCGGACCATTCCGGATCTCCTCGTGATGTCCCGAATCCAATCCGAGACTCCGAACAACATTCGGTCTCCAACGCATATTCCATATCTACTTAAAACAACTTCGAACCTTAAGTGTGTCACCCTACGGTTCGTGAATATGTAGACATGATAGAGACACATCTCCTATCAATAACCATCAGCGGGACTTGGAGATCCATAATGGTTCCCACATACTCAACGATGACTTCGTGATGGATTGAACCATTTACATACGAAACCAATTCCCTTTGTCTCACGATACTATACTTATCCGAGGTTTGATCGTCAGCATGTCCATACCTAGTTCTACCTCGTTACCGGTAAGTGCTCTTTACTCGTTCCGTGATATGTCATCCCTTGTGACCCAGTCACATGCTTGCAAGCTAACTAGATGACATTTCACTGAGAGGGCCCATAGTATATCTATCCGTCATATGGATGGACAAATCCCAATCTTCGTCCATGCGCTTCAACACATACTTTCAGAATACCCAATGACACCTTTATGACCACCCAGTTACGAAGCGGTGTTTGATGTCATCAAAGTACCCATCCGGTGATGGTGATTAACATAACCTCATGGTCGAAGGGTTAGGTCACTATGCATTTAAAAGCTTACAGCAATACGAACTTAACGACTTGATCTTATGCTACGCTTACTATGGGTGTGTGTCCATCACATCATTCTCCTAATGACATAACCTTGTTATTAATCACATCCTAATGTCCATGATCAGGAAACCATGATCATCAATTAATCAACAAGCTAGTTCAACAAGAGGCTTACTAGGGACTCTCTTATGTTTACAAAACACACATGTATTAGTGTTTCCTAATAATACAATTATAGCATGGGATGTAAACATTCATCATAAACACGAAGATATAATAATAATCACTTTTATTATTGCCTCTTGGGCATATCTCCAACATTTGGAGCATGGACCGCTGCAGTCAGGATTCTAATGGAAAAGGTGCTGTTTGGAGGCAAAATTCACGAAGATCCGAAAATCCGGGAAAATACATGGAAAATCCTATTTTTCGAAAAGACGAAGAAAGCCAGAAGGGGAGGCTGCGATGGGCCACAGGGGGCCCACACCACCCCCTGACGCGGGCCAGCCTAGGCCATGCCACCAGGTGGTGTGGCCGCCATGGTCCACCCCTGGCTCTCCTTTCTGGCGTATATTATCCTCCTGAAACCCTAAGACTCGAGGAGCGACCATAGAAAGATTTCGCCGCCTCTGCGGGGCGGAAAACACCGAGAGAGAAAGATCTCTCCGGTAGACATAATTCTGCCAGGGGAATTCCTTCCCGGAGAGGGGAGATCATCGCCATCAACACCACCATCAAACTGGACTTCATCGGGATTATCATCATCATCACCACCATCATCACCATCAGCACCTTCATCACCATCTCCATATTGTTGTAACAATTGGGTTGAATCTTGCATAGTTTTTAGGGGAAACTTTCCCGGTGTTGATTACTCTTTGTAGTTGATGCTATTGAGTGGAACCATTGAATTATTGTTTATGTCCAGATTGTTACACGTCATTATTCCATCTCTGATCATGATCCATATGATGTCTTGTGAGTAGTTCTTTTTGTTCTTGAGGACATGGGAGAAGTCATGTTGTTAGTAGTGGAATTGTGTTGAGTAAGATTGGATGGTTTGATATTTAAGTTGTGGTGTATTTCTTCTAGTGGTGTCATGTGAACGTCGACTACATGACTCTTTACCTATATGGGCATAGGGGAATGCATGTGTATTCGGCTACTAATCATAGGGGTTGCCGGAGTGACAGAAACCTGAACCCCCGTTAGGAAACCATTGCACAAGGGATGTCAGGGTCTTAGAGTTTAAAGTTGTGGTTAGGTTTCCACCTTAATTACTTTCTTGTACTTACGGATGTTTGCAAGGGGTATAATCACAAGTATGTATTAGACCTAGGAAGGTCGGTATATTAGCATAGGTTCACCCACACAACACTTAGCAAACTAAAGAAGATTAATCAACTATATGAAGCGAAAGCACTTGACGATATTCCCATGTGTCCTCGAGACTGTTTTGTCATCTTAAGTAATACAATTGGCTTGTCCTTTGCTGAATAAAGGATTGGTCCACTTGCTGCATTTATTCTTATTGTCTTTTATTTACTCGTACGTTATTTACTTGCATTATCAAAACCCCCTAAAAATCCGTTTGCTAAGTATTTGTAGAGAAATCCTGATCCATACCACTAGCCAGCACCTTCTCCTCCTCGTTGGGCTCGACACTCCCCCTACACTTGTGGGTCATTAGCACCCCGAGAATCGCTAGCGGTGGCACGAGCATGAGTTTGGCTCCTTGTGTTCATCATCTAAAACATTGAAGAAAGGAAAAAAAACTTTTTGATCCAACAATAGTAAGTGCATCATATTCCTCATCATAGCACACTAAAGAATTCTCCTCAAAATAATAATCCAGGCAGGAAAATCATGGCAATTGGTTCACAGTAGGTCTTAACCTAGATTGATAATGACAAGAGATCGAAGATGAATTTGCGAAAAGTAATTAGGGGATTAGAGGAGAAACATACCGTAGATCACTTGTGCGTGAGGAAATCGAATGAAATTGAGTAGAGATGGAGATCCCTTAAGGTTTTGAGAGAGTTTGGAGGTAGAAGAAAGAAAAAGAATTGAAGTTTTGGTATTGGGAGTACCTTCCCGTGCGATTTTGTGGTCGGGTGCAACTATATGACCGCAACTATATAGGCGGAACATGTGTTCGGGCCGTATAGTCGGCATTCTTTCAAAATATTAGGGTTTCCTCTTGGCGGCGCGGCTATACGGACGCAGCTATATGGACGGAACAAAATGTTCTGGCTGTATAGTTGGTCGTTAAGCTGTCTAGCCCTGCAAAAGAAAATTTCCAAAGGCATCGATATCTATACGACCGGAACTATATGACCCGAATTTTTTTATTCCAGCCGTATAGTTGGTCGTTAAACTCCCAGTACATATGAAAAGAAATTGTACGGAGGCATTGATATCTATACGATCGGAGCTATATGCCGGAATTTTTTATTCCTGCCGTATAGTTGGTCGTTAAACTCTCGGTACATATTGCAGAATAATTTTTGATGGCAAAGATAACTATACGGCTGGAATTTTTATTCCCGTCGTATAGTTGGTCGTTAACCTCTCTGTGTGCTTCAATTTTTTTCTATTTCTTCGTAAACTATTTCTTTTCCTGTAACTTAGTGATATACCTTGTTTTTGACAAAAAAAATGATAGCAAATATTTTCTACCAACAGTAGCATGAATAAAGCATAATTTCAAGTACTACCGAATTTCTTATCCTCAAATGGAGTTTTCTAGCACTCTTTATTAAACAAAAACTTAAAATAAAACTAAAAACTTAACTCAAACCTTTATTACACATGGGTTGCCTCCCATAGAGCGCTCTTTTACGGTCAATAGCTTGACCTTGATGATACTCACTTGGGCCAGATGAGTGGAACACCCACTCTAAAGTAATTGGCCTTCAAAGTGATGGCTTCCTTTTCATCATGCTTGGCTTTCTTCTTCCTGGGAAAATGAATAACAAAAGGATAGCGCGAAGGCAATTGCAGCTTCATGTTCCCTTCATGCAGATTAATTAAAGGCTTAATAGTTATTAAGAAAGAACAACCTAGTATTATAGGAGAAACAGTATCTTCAGGCATGTCAACAATAACGAAGTCAATTAGAGAAGGATAACCATTGATGTAAACTAAAGTGTTCTCCTTAATCCCTATAGCTTGTCTACAGATAAAATCTGCTAGATGCAATTTTAACTCAGTAATTTCAAAGAAGCCAAGATTTAACTTATTAAAAAGACTCTTTGAAATTGTTGAGACGCTTGCACCTAGATCACAAAGTGCAGCTATCTCATTGGTTCCAATCTTTATCTTAATAGTAGGCTCAAATATGTTATCTAGTTTAACAGGTAATTTTTTTTAGCAATTTTCTTGTATTCTTCTTCAAGCTCGCGTACCTTAATTGCTACTTGATTGACAAAATGTTGGTACATAGCTTCCTCACTACCTTCACTTATCAGAATCTTGACGTTGATCCTTTTTACAAGATCTTCAATGGTGTAACTCGATGAAGGATCATTGCTATAGTCAAGTTCTTCAGGCTCCTCCCTTTAGATCCTCATCATTTTGAGTTCTTCAACAGGATTAGGCTCAGCTTTACCTGCAAATTTAGCTAGAATGAGAGTTTGACTCTCGGTTATCTTACCTAGTTGTGCCTCAACGATCCTTGTTCTTTCTTGAAGAGCCTGCAAATCATTTCTCAAACTAACAACTTGGTTAGATAATTTACCAAGCATAGCATCATGGTTCTTCGTAATTTTGACTAGAATATTATTTTGTTCGTTTTGTGAGTCTATGAAATACTTAAGTGTTTCTTGGAGACTACCATTACTATTTCCCATATTATTATTAGAATTTCCTGCAGGACTAGCATAGTGTTTCTGTAAGTTAGGATTGTAACTCTCCTTCCAAGCAGGATTATAATCATTACGAGCTACAAAGTCTATTTCTTCAAAAAAAAATTCGGGGGTGGCTCTTACCTAAGTTTCCTTACCTTTTATGGCTAGTATGAGCTCATCCAACTTAGCATTGTGATCTTCATTCTCTTGGGGTGAGACAGAATTCACCTTCTTCGTTTTTCACCTTTCCACATGCCATTGGACATGGTTGTCTTGCATATTGTCTAGCAGCTGCTTTGCTTCAGTAATCTGTTTACCCATAAATGTTCCTCCAGCTGCAGTATCAAATATAGACTTAGACACAGAATTAAGAGCATTGTAAAATAAATAGAGGATTAACCAATCTTCCATCCCATGACTAGGATAGTTTCTTAGGCATTCTTTCATCCTCTCACATGCAAGCGCTAGTGGCTCACGCTCTTCGTGTCTAAAGCTAGTAATATTAGATCGGAGTTGCATAGTCTTTGCAGGTGGGCAAAATTTAGTCATAAATAAAGAAGTACATCCCACCCATGATGTAATAGTATTTTTAGACAAAGATAGCAACCATTCTTTAGCTCTTCCTCTTAGAGAGAAAGGAAATAGATGCAATTTGAACGTATCAGGGTCAACGTCTTTTATACGCATCATATCACATATTTTAGTGAAAGTATTTAAGTGCATACCTGCGTCTTCAACGGTAGAGCCTCCAAATTGATTCTGTTGAACCAAACTTAAGTAATGGGGCTTAATTTCATAGTCATCAACAGTGATTGCTGGCTGAGTAATAGGAGTACGTAAATAATCATTATTGGGAGTAGAAAACTCCCCAAGCTTCTTTTTAGCCATACTTCCTATGTTTTGGGATTTTCTTAGACAATGAATTATAATAGTAAAAACAAGAATTTAAAGGCTAACTAATTTTTTGGGTTTATCAAATAAAGACTGAAAGCAAACTAACAAAATTAAAACAAGAATTAAAACTAGCAAGGTTCCTAATAACCTCACCAGGATAGCTATTGCTTCCCCGGCAACGGCGCCAGAAAAAGGATTGATACCATCGATCCGGGTTACGGATGTAGTGTAGCTTATTTTTCCCTTGTAGACCTAGGTTATCGAATCCTCAGAAAGTGAATGTGTAGTGAAGTTATTTTAACGGACGTTCGGGAGTTTTAGAATTCCTTTTGTGTTTTTACCGGACCAGTAGCTTGCGTCTTTTTGTTGTTGTTGATGATGGAGAGAGAGGGCCTAGGGTGTTTGGTTTTACCTGTAGCTATGCAAAACATTTGATGGAAATAAAATATAGAAATAAAGCATGCGTGTACTTGTTAGAGTAAGATAAATTATATGTGGGCAATGCATCCATAATTTCTATTGCCTTCGCAACCGCTTATAGCAATAACCTACTAGTCTCATCCATGGAAGAAAGAGAACTAATGATATGCATAGTGATGTCACCGTTAATCCCAAGCCAATCCCTCACATACAGCCGTACTACCCCTTCTGTCATTAGGGTTCCCAACCTGCAAATCAGTCATCACTCATACTCCCTATACCTGGATCAACCCTTGGAGTGTTGGGTACCTGACAAGTCCTTGGATTGAGGCAAGAGGGGATACAGTAATCATCATGTCATACAAACTAATACACGATCCCATCTATGATAATTCATATGGACAATTGCTACATGGCTAGGCCGAAGCCCTTAGCCCAAGGAGAATTACTCACACATAGAGATGAGATCAACAATCACAACATTGTAATGAAAATCATAAGATTGATAGCAATGGTCTTACAATGTCGCCAATCGGAGAAGATAACTACTATTACAAGTGGTGGAATATGGCTATGGAGATGGAGAAAGGTTTGGAGATCTGGAGGCGGCTAGTGATCTGTGGTGGAGACTTCTGGATGGTATGAACTCTGGGGGCGCTCGTTTCTCGTCGCCCGAGGCTTCTTTATATAGGGGTCCCTTTCCAAAAGTTGTTCTATTTGACCTAACGGTGGCGGCGCCAACTATACGACCAGAGCTATACGGTCGGAATTTTTGCTCCGGCCGTATAGTTGGTCGTTAAGGCGTTTGCCTCCGATGTAAGGCTCATGTTCTTCTAGTAGTTGGAAATCTCGTATCTTTGATTTTAATGTAGCGATTCCCTCGTTTAAACGATATTATCTGCGCAGGAAAAATACAAAGAAATGATTGCATACCCCTCTGAATATTAGCAATTAGCATTAGTGGCATGGTTTAGAGAGATATTTCATCAAGAATATGACTAATAACCAGTTTAAATATGGATGTTAGATGGATATTTCAGATCCATCAGCATTGTGCCCGTTATGCCATGGACATGCTCAGTGATGCCTCTGCTGCACCTTTTCTATATGTATCTTGGCTGCAAACTCCACTCGCGTGTAGCCTGCGTCCGCCGCCCCTGACGAACCGAAGATAGAGACGGATGTACCAGCTCCCTGTAGCCACCGGTCACATACGATTTGGTGCTCCACGGTCGCCTCTAGCCTCGCCAGAACCCATCACTGTTGCTGACAAGTTTCAGAGATACACATTGCCAGTTTCGACAGCAACAACTCGACCGTTCACAGTACCTCTGTTCCGTTCGTTTTTTCCAGCGATGAGAGCAAAATCCGGTGACTACCTATGAACTAAACTTTCTCTAGGTACCTCAAGCTAGCTCTAGGATCAAACCTCACCTCAAAAGGTCTCTTGTAGCCCTCAAAATCGTCCGGCAAAGATCTGCCCATAATCTGTTTCTCAAGACGTTCTGAAAAGTTAACTAAAACCGACATGCTCCTTATTTATTTCCGGCGCCTACGGCCTTCCTCCCATGATTCTCCAATGGACAGAGTTGTAGGCCATCATCTCCTCTCCAACTTTTTCTTTTATGGCGTGATAAAATTCACAACCGTTTAGTTGCAATCATCCTCCGTTCTCTACGAAAACATGTCTAAATTCAGTTCGTCAATAGAAGCTTTCCTAAATCACCCCTGGAGTTCTGTTTTTCTCAACTTGCAGTTCCCCACGCAGTCCACTTGTCATCCCCTCAGCCCCACCTAGTCAACCACGCACAATCAACACCGTGGCCCACCAGTAAGTGACCATGGCTAGAACCCATTTGGTACAAAAAACTCTCCAGAATATTTTCCAAATAATAAATATTCTAGAAAATGATTTGTATATAAATAAAATCATATCTTTTTAAATAATTCGAATTTGGGAAAACTTTCTAAATGAAAAGTGAATGAATTTGAAATGTGAATTCAAATCCACTTTTAGAGAAATCTAGAAATGCCCCTAGCTATTGCGACTATTAAAAATATGGCCTTTTCTATTTTTGTAAAGTATTTAATTATAAATTTTTATTGACAATTGCAAATATTGCAAATGAAATATGTTTTCTGATCAAAAAATGCAAGGATTAATAATATGACATTCAAAATAATTTCTAGGCAACTAAGATTTTCAGAATTATTTTAATGCTATTGAATGTCCTATTCTTAATAATTCATAACTATTAATCCGTAACTCAGAATTTGACAAAATAATATATCTAAATATATCAAAGCGACGAGCCCCTTCTAACTATGCTATCCATACATAATTTTGCATTATTTTTCATGCATTTATGATACGTTACTGTAAGGAAATTCATTAATAAAATGAAGAAATAAAATTGAAATAAATTCCTTATTGTTACTAATGCCTCACTAATGTTGTATCATCAATATGTTATGCAAATGCCATATTTTCAACATGTTTTGCATCACTAAATTTCCATGCCATGCATCATATCATGATCATGTTGGTTCTTCCATATTAGTTATAATTGTTTCATCGGTTGTTCCTTTCTAGTGCTTTTCTTCTTCCCGGATAGGATGATGAGATGTTGTGAGATTTTACAAGTTCTTCAGATATGTATCTTCAGCAATGGTTTCCAGACGAACATCCTCCTCCTTCTACCTATTTTTGCTTTATGGCTTACTTCTCTCTATTGCTATCCGTGATACGATGTTTTAGTTTCCGTACTATTTATAGTGGCACTAGGCCTCTTCCCCAATCCTTTGGGTGGAAAGGGCTACCACATTACCGCCCACAGGGAATTGGCCTACAATATTGCTTCACATGGACTATGTCTAGGATCTTCGGGGGCCATTGGTCCATTGTAAAGCCGCGGTTGCCGCTGACGTCTCCCCGCAGCATGTGTCGTCCACCACTTTCTTGCACAAAATTGGAAAAGAGGGAGGGGCTGATGCTGGTGCCGTTAGACCTTCTTTATGAATGAAGGGGCCAGACATCGCCTCTTCCTTTCCGAGGCAGACCATGCAGTCTGCATGTCCGTGGATTGCCTGTTGGGATTGTCATCTTTCCTACTTTTGTGGCGAGATTACGAGCTTGCCCCTAGGGTATATTGGGAGAGAATCCGAGGCCTTCATAGAGGGGTTTCCTTCTCCTAAATCTTTCCTCCCAGAGGCAACCTGGTCAAGGTCCTGTCCTAGTGAAACGGGCCTCGCGAAGGACTACTCGTTCCTCCTATGGCACGCAAACAAGCATGTCAAGGTGATATGGCCTCGCGAGGACGTCGCTGCTTCGCGAGTGGGCCTAGTGACCGGTGGGTCTAGGTACCCCGATTGCCAGTTGAAAGGGAAATATATGTCGCCTAGAGGGGGTGGATAGGCATTTTAAAATTATTACGCCTTAGGCTCTAATAAATGCAGAATAAAACTGACGTTTAATTTATCAAAGCACAAAACCTAAAATCACTTGGTTCACTAAATGCACCAACAAGCTATGCTAAGCAAGACAAGCAACAAGGTGATAACAAGATAAAATACTTCAAGCACGATGGCTATCACAATATAAATTTTATAAGTAAAGGGTTCGGTTGAGAGATAACCGATGGACATGGAGATGATTATTTTTATCCCGAAGTTCACTTCCAAAGAAGCTACGTCTCCATTCGAGAGGTGCGATGGCGCAATGTACTTAGAATGCCACAAATGGCTCTCCTTGAGGTGTGGTGGGTCGATGCTCACCCAAATCCACACAAGGCCTCAACCCAAGATGCGAAGGCACACAACACACCAATGCCACAAAAGGCTTACCCCATTATCCCATGAGCTCACAACAAAGGCCTACTCATGTCCCACTGTGGGATAGTTGAGGGGGGTCACCGAACCAGTACAAGGCTTGGGGCAATATCCACAACCCAACTGGAGGGCTCCCAAGAAACACCACAAAGTCCACAAGATTTAGGGATATCCACCACAATTAGAGGCTCCAAGAACAATGCCACAACATGCTACAAGCTTGAAGAATCTCCACAACTCAAATGGAGGCCTAAAGAACTCACTACTACTCCACAAAACCATCTAGGGTTCCAAGAACCCAAGAGAAACAAGCCCAAGAGCTTGAACTCGCTGAATTTCCAAGGAGAACTCAAACCTATGTACCAAATGTAAGAGGCAAGTCCTTCACTCTCAAATTCCACCAACGCTACAAAATTTATTGGGGTAATAAGAGAGGAAGAACACAAAACTCTCCAAGATCTAAATCCAAAGGATTCCTTCACAAAGAATGGATTTGGTTTGGTGGGGTTGGAGATCTAGATCTCCTCTCTAAAAACACTCAAAAATATGCAAGCATCATAGGAGGGGAGAAGGCAAGCTCTTCAAGGTCAACAATGGAGGAGAGAGACAAAGCCAAAAACCAAGAAAAGAGTTGGTTTGCATGACGGGGAAGAGGAGCCCCTTTTAAAGGGTTCCCAGATCTGCCTGTTACACATAGATTTGTGCATGGCCGGTAGTACCAGTGGGGGCGGTACTACCGCTAGCATCCAGCCAACGGTCAGAAAAATAGTGATGCGAGAGATAAAAAAGAGCCTGGCTGGAACTTTCGTTGGTCCACTAGAACTTCTGGCGGGAACGGTACTACAAGCTTTACTTCCGACCAAAGTTCCGACAAATAGCAATCACCAATGAGAGAGGATATTGTCCGGGAACCAGCCCTTGGTGAAAGTGAGGCCGGAGATTCCACCGGTACTACCGGCGGTAAGATGCATGAGTGGTACTTCTGGTAGAGCGGCGGTACTTCCGTCGGGGATGGTACTACTGCCTAAACTTCCGATCAAAGTTCTGCCAAATAGCACTCACAAAACAGAGAGGGTACTGAACTGAAATTAGGATGACCGGAAGTAGCCCTTGTACTTCCCCCGGTACTACCAGCGGCAAAACTACCCTAGCGGTACTACCGGTGGCTCGCCGGAACTTCTGACCAAGGAAACTTTAGAACCAAAACTGCTATAACTTTCACATCCAAACTCCAAATGAGATGAAACTAATTTTCTTGGAAATATAACGATGTGTAGAGCTATGTCCCAAGGGATAAAATACCATTAATATATATGTGAGATATCTCCCAAGGTGTGGAGCCGAAAAACCCGCTAGATCAAAAATGAAATAAGATATGCAAGGGAAATATGTTTTCGATGAACTAGAGCTTGTTATGAAGATAACTGATACATTCGATCTGGATTCACGGATGTAGTATAATAGCTTTTTCCTTAGAAGATCTAGGTTTAATCGAACCTTGGAAAGCTATGCTAAAAGGAAATAAAAAGGACATGTCTACAAGACTTTGTTTGTTCGTTTTACCTAAGTTTACAGGACCAATCTAGTTTACTTTTATAGTGGATTGAATCAATGGATGAAGATAGGCTAGGGTTCAAGATCCACCTGTAGCTACACATCATATGGGATAAAAGATAATAATAAGCATAGGCATGTGTAATGTTTGAACGAAGATAATCTCTTGTGGGTAACATATCCTAATATACTAGAGCCCAAGTGATGCAGCAGGCATAGCAATAGTCTTTTAGTCCAACTGAGTGCACACAGAAGAAACGGGCTACAAACGATTATTAAGTGTAAAACACAGATCAAAGCTTTAAGTGGTGATGTAGTTGTGATCCCGAATGGGTCGCTAAGACAAGACCGTACTATCATTTCTGTCATTGGGGTTCCTATGAGATCGTCGCTAGCCAAGTATCTCACCTCAGGCCTTTATCAATCTATGGGATCTTGGATACCTACAAGTCCACAAATCAAGACAAGAGACAAAGAAACAAAAGATACAAATCTCAATTGCAAACAAAATACAATACTCCCATGAATTAGATGCACATAATCGCTACAAGGTTTCTCCCCAATCCGCAGCCCATGAGGACTACTCACTCATAACAAATAGATCGGAGATAAAAACATCACAAAAATACTTATATTGAAATCAAATATTCTTACAATGGTCGCTAAATCACAAGGAGATCTAAAGTACAAAGCAATGTCTATGGCTAGTGGAGGGGATGTATGATGGAAGTGATGAACAATGGTGTGGATCTCCTTTGGTGGTGTTGTGGTGTAATTTGAGGATGGCGGTTCTCTGGCCGGTGGCTGGAACCTCAAAATATATAGGCGTATTCACAAAAGTCGTAGGGTTTGACGAGACGAGGCCAATGCCACCTGGTATGGGCGGACGGTACGGGCGGGCTCTACCCGTACTAGTGGTTGTTAAATGTTCTGATGCCTAGGAATGGCTTCCCAATTATTTGGCCGTGTGGACTTCCTCAAAAACCTTCATTATAACTCCTGATTTCGCATTAAAAAGCATGATTTCTTGCACAACACAATTCAAAGAAAGTTTTTGCATATCTTTGCAATTATTAGTCATTAGTGGAAAGGATTGAGAGTTTCTTCTCAGTTGCTTGACCGAAAACAATGTTTAAATGCGGTGGAAGATGGCAAATTTTGGATCCATCAATAACCACAATCTCTAGATCCTCACATAGACAAGATCAAAAAATAACCAAGAAAGATGATGCTATGTATGCAAAGGTTTGAGCTCTCTTTGAAAGATATGATCGAGTCACCCACTCGAGAGCCCCTCTTGATAGTACGGCTATCTATCCTAAACCCAGTCTTCCAATACTACAAGAGACCCGTAAAATAGAAAACCTATCAAGATCATACATTTGCCTTGAGCATTCCACTTGAGCTTGATGTAGACCATCTTGTCCTTCTCAAGATGGATCGCCTTTCTTGATTTCTCTTGTTTGCTGAAGACTTGTGAAATGCCCCCCCATACTCCATGGGGAAACCTCTTCTTTGAACTTGTCTTCATCACTCGATGATCGCCGAGGATGGCAAGCTTCAAGCATGAGATCTTCTAGATATGGAGCACCTTGAGCTTGCCCTTCATTTCTTGATGATGTCTTGAAGATAGCCATGATGAACTCCATCTTCTTATTCAAGACACTCTTGATCTTCTTCTTCTACTTGATTCCAATAGGCACAAAGCCCTTGGACACTTCTTCTTCTTTATCAACCTTGAAACCAACACATGATCCAAGCGATGCCAATGGATAAAACCTACAAGTGAAACCCAATTTACACATTAGTCCATAGAGATTGTCATTAATTACCAAAACCACACATGGTGACATACATGCCATTTCACCAGTGATCCGATACCAACTTATTTCTACTTTCATCTCTAAATTTGTTTTTCTTGGAACTAAATGTTAGTTGTTTAAACCTACTTATGTGAATTTTCTCCAAAATCTGAATTTCACAGACATATAGTTCCATAGTTAGTTAGAACATTAATGCCAACTATCTCTCTTAAACGGCTAAGAATTATAATCGTCCATTGATGTCTTTCTTCGAGGCATTTTATTTTTTAAGCCATATGAGGATAATTACTGGCGATAAATTCAGAATTTTTCGGTGAAAATTTGGGCACGAGGGCACACTTTTTACTCTTTAGCCCGCCCCGACCCCCGGCATGTTTCAGAATTCCCCAAGCTGTCGCCCTCCCCCGGTGCTCCATTGCGTTGTCGACGGTTCCCTGCCACTAGTCAGTGCTGCCACCCTCTCCGTACGCTGTGGGGAAGGCTCCGTTGCCTCCGAGGACTCAGGGACGTCGTCCAGGTACATATGCGCCCTACCCTGCCTCTCCCCCAAGCTGCCACCGGTTCCTTGTTGCTCCTCCCCACAGCCGCCGCCCTCTCTGTCACTAGGGTGAGGAATCTCCATCGCATCCATTGCCCGAGCCACTTCCCTAGATAATGCTCCCTCAATCCCCTCAATCTCATCTGAAAAATCCATAGCATTTTCCCTCTCTGTGCAAGTTTAGGTGAAACCCTAGTTTATATTGCATATAGAAATTGTTATGGAAAAATGGCATGATTGTTTGATCTGTAGTATTAGCATTGGTATAGTATTCATTTGGAACAATTCATGAGGTTAACTTTGCTTAGAACTAAATGTTACATGCATGGTACATGGTTCTGTTCATATTAGCAACATGTGTAGAAGTAGGTCATATGTTTATTGCCATCACTAGTACAAACATGCCACTCCTCCATGTTCTTCTATTTCTGTTTTCCAGTTTTACAGATTCCTTGTAGTTTGTTTTTGCATTTTACAACATGATAATTAAAAAATTTATATCTATTCAATAGATGGGAACCAAAAATGATTATGCAATTGTGCTATCTAGCGGTGAGAACATAATGCCATCAAGCAAAGAGTCTGATCCTCTATTTAGAGTTATACATGAAGAACATCAAAATTTCTACGTTTATGGTATATATGAAAATTCCATGTGACCCCAATATAATATCTGTGTGTTGGATCAGAACCCAATTTGCAGGGGACAGAGACTTTGATAAGAAGTGCCTCTTTGGAACTGAGATGTATCTGAATGAAATACATGTTTTCTTGCTAAAAAATTATTGTGATCCGAAATGTCCACCAGCCATCAAGTACTATGTCTACAAGATGACCCATTCATCTGTCGTGGAGAATAAATGTAAAATGGTAATTTTTGATGATATTTGAACATGAACAAACATATGAGATGTAATTACTTAAATAATTACAAGCATGCTAAACTTCATTTCTTTGTACTTCAACAGACATTTGGAGCCGAGTTCACAAAGAGCTACCTCAATAATCGCATTGATCAACCTATTGATATCCATATTTGCAATTGGCGCAGGATCATCACGAAGCCAAAGATTCTGACCATGAAAATGGCATATAGGTCAGACAATGCTATCTTGATCACTTGTGGGACAAGCTCGTGAAGAGGTTCAAGTTTTTAAAGGAGAATAGAATTGTCATGTTCTGCTTCACTGAAACAAAAGATGGAGAGCTCCATCTTTTCATTGAACCAGTTTCAGGATGTTAGTTAGACTTCTTAGTATGTATGAACTACAATAAGTAGTATGACTAAGTTGGGGAAGTAAGTATATAACACTAAGTTGTGGAACCAAATTAGTATATATGTATGGATAATTAATTGTTATAACTAAAAGATACCCCACGCGTTGCAGCGGGAATCTTTTGGAAAACTCTATCCGTGAGAAATTTGTGAAGCAAATAGTTGATTTAGGTACAACTAAAAAGCATATCAAAGCATAATACTTTGTGGTACAATCTGAAAGGTCGAAATTAAGAATATTCTCGCAAAAAAATAGTGTAAAACAATTTTGCATTTATAAGGTCTAAACCTAAGGTTTTGGGGTAATATATGCAATGCCAACCTTGATTTTTAATTTTTAGTAAGAATAGATGGCGGAGAATGGAACTTGGGAGCAATATAAATTATGTTTGGAACAATGTGGTATAAATTATCTATCACGCCCGGGAAAGTTAGTTGAATCTCTACAACTGATGCACATAATTGGAGTAACAGATCTTGAATTAGCTGTACACAACATGGAGTGACCCTCAGTAGCAATCACTCTCTACTTAATCTCCTTTTGTGCATAATTCAAAATGTATACCATATAATTTAGGAAGCACGTATTACACAAATATTTATAAACACAAATGTATATTTGAGATGAACATGCACCTTACTACCATTTGGCTTCGGGTAATGCAAAATCTCGTATGCAATCAATGTTGATCACTCCATCTTATACAACACAAATCACTATAATATTTCTCATGTTTTTATGTCTTATCAAGTAGTACATAGTTCATCTGTAAAGGCAAGCCACGCTGAGTTTTCATACGGTATGGAAGTTCTTTTCGTACTCCTGAAATCTTGGTATTAGTAATTTTGTTTTTCAATATTTCTCATGTCTGTTCGTCACACCGAAAAAGATGCACAATAAATATGGATTAGTGGAAAAAACAATTATATAAGAAATAAACATCATGCAACAGGGCGGAAAAGTAATTTATGGTCCAGGATGAAAAATTGGTCAGTAGTTGAATTAGGATCACAGACCAATTCCTAAAAAATGGCAAGAAAAACTGTATTGTTTTTGAAGAAAATAGGCAATGGAAAGCCAGAAGGAATTTGTCCCTAGCTTTGTTCTGCTGATGGTCAGTGTAGAGCATATGTACCTCTGTATATGATTCATATAAATTACTCCTGATCCATGGAGAAAGCAAATAACGATGAATAACCTAATGGTGTATCCAATAGAAAAATGAAGAACCTCTCTTCATCACAATGACATCATACTAACTCAAGTAATCGATAGTTGCAACCAGTTTGAAGCAAAATACACTGCATAATGTAAGATCAAAACCTATATAGCAAAACCGATTCCACTTGAGATTTTGCAGACGGACCACACACCCAAGATATGTGGCTCTTTGGCCTAATGCAGGTAAAGGTGATTCCAGCATACAGGAAAGAGCTCAGTAGCTCTGATATCTCAGTGTCCCCGGGCAAGCGAGACGACGATGCAGAAGGCCTCAAACGTACATAAACGTTAGAGCTGAGCATTGGAGGATGGAGAAGAGGCACATGGCCATAGTACTGAACAGGACCCGATGGCAGAAGCGACTGCAACGGCTTGGAAATTAGGGGCGATGGCAGAAGACGACTTTCTGTTCACAAATGGATCCCAATACAACGCCGGAGATAAATATCCCACTAATTGTTCCCAAGATTGGAGGAGCCGAAGAGGAAATAGATCGTGGCTTTAAAAGCAATTAAGAGATGCCTTAGTTTTTAATGGAAAGCCGAAGATAAAATACGATCGTGCTTAGGAAATAAATCGTGCCTTTTGATTTGTTGCGCCGGTGGGATGTGAAGATGGACACAGGTTACTGGACAGGTTTTAGAATGTGCGTAACGGTGGAGAATATACAAATGAACGGACGGATGGTTAAAATCCGATGGCTAGGAATATGTAATGACGTGGCTAGCCTGCATGTTGAGATAGACAAACTTAAATGATTCTTAGTGGGAGTCTACTTTATAAGAAGATATAGATATCTGTCTGAATTCTTATAATATATGTGCCTTCATGCTGAATAGTGCTTTATCTAATATCTGTATGAATTTATGGCTCGTGAATCATGTGTTGTATTTGAAATATCTGTTCTCAATGATTTTGAATTATATCCTATTGTATATTATTGAAAATATGAAATAACAACTAGAGACGGCCTCTTTTCTGAACCGCCTTAAAATGAAAATTGTCGCAGAGCAGAAAATTATTTGAGATGGTCAACAAGAAGGCCGACTCGGAGTGGAAATTCAATGGAAAATGTACATGAAAACAAACCTCCTCAGAGCGGGAAACGATGGAGGTGATGGCTGAAATAAACCGTCTCTATAACATAATCAATGGAGGTGGTCGTAAGTTCCAGTCACCGCGGGTATGAAATTATTTAGACTTGGTCAATAAATGCATCCTTCTGTAGAGCAATATTATTGGAGATGGTTGTTCTTCACGACCGCCTAAGGGTTTGGTTCTTTGAACCGGAAAGAAAAACCGACTCACCTTGGTGCATTATTTGACACTGAGGCTTCGAGCTGAAACGGGAAACCGGCTCATGCCTATGGGGATTTACCGACTCTAAGTCTCAGTACTAGTACTTCAACAATTCATATCTTCTTTATAAGATCACATCCTGATTCCTCGAGTGATCAGTATCGATCTCGTATTTCTCCTATTCATCACAACTTCAAGATTCGCTGCAAGGGTTAACGCTAGACTATAGTTGCCCCTAATCCAGGTTTGGACTATGTTTATAATATCATGCTACTTCTTATAGATTTGATGTGTTCTAAACACGGGTATTTTTACCTACGGTGCCCATTTACCCTACCGGGGTGACGGGTAAGGAAAACACTTGTAGCAGCTGATGGATATGAGTACTGGTGACGGGTAAAATCAGAGAGTGCAGGTAAGGAATACCCATGTTTACCCATGGCGCTATTTGACACCCAGGGTGTAGAATATTTATTTTTCACCCACCCTCTATCTTTCAAACCGTACATGATTTTTACGTCATAAATTTCACTAGTAGAAAAAATGCATTTGGTTTGGAGCTGTCATGGGCTCTAGTTCCGGTTGGGTTTGGGACCGAGACTAGTGTGAGCACTAGTCTCAGTTAATCCCGGTTCCAACGGCTAGGAGGCCACACGTGACTAGTCCTGGTTCAATGGGGACCTCTAGTCCCGGTTGGTAATACCAGCCGGGACTAAAGTTGTGGGGCCAACGGGTAGCATCCAGGAGACCCTATAGTCCCGAGCTCGAGTTCATCCCCTATTTTCACACGATTTATCAAGATTTGGCGGTGCCCCATCTATTCAAGTATTCTAAAAGGTTAGAAACTCCATCATTATATGTGTACCATAGTAAATAATAATAATCACAAAATTGCAACAAAAATAGGATTAAAATCAAAAAATCTTCATAGGAAGATACATTAGCTCAATACATCTTCCAGAAGCTCCTCGAGATCAATATATGGGAGTGCCTCTATGATGAGCTCCTCAAAGATGCCTGAGGATGGGATCCTAAGACATCTTCGAGAAGCTCCGTTGTAGTGGTGTCCCTGTCGCACCATCTTGCAGTTTATAACTTATCTAGCTAGATCAATACGCCCAGTAGCTAACAAATTTCACATATATGGGAGTGCCTCTATGGCGAGCTCCTCTAAGATGTCTGAGGACGGGATCCTAAGACATCTTCGAGAAGCTCCACTGTAGTGGTGTCCCTCTCGCACCACATATTAAAGTTTATTATTTCACAAGGCTGCATCTTGCCTATTTATAGATTAAGTGCCACAACATAGTGTTGACACTCACCCATGACATAGTGTCGCCGCCCACTGGATAGTGTCGCCACCCACGATTAAATAATTAAATCTAAACATTTAGTCTCAATTGGTGTCTCCATCTGGGACTAAAGGTCAATCTTTAGTGTCGACACTCACGGCCTAGTGCCGCCACTCACGGTGTAGTGTCAACACTCACCCATGACATAGTGTCGACACCCACTATTAAATAAATCTAAATGTTTAGTTTCGGTTGGCATCTCCAACCGAGACTAAAGGTCCATCTTTAGTACCGGTTGGTGTCTCAAACCAGGACAAAAGATCCACCAATCAGGACTAAAGATGGAGCGCAAAGTTTTTAAATGAGTGCATAGTTTTTACAGATGGAGTAGAAATTTTAGACCGGTACTAATTTTAGCATCGTGATTGGGTTTGATGTACTTATATAATATAGATGAGCTGGCCATGGATGTATGGTGCTCCCCGAATGCCTGACGTGTTCACTAAAGGCGTGCATTCTTTTCTGGATGTGGCTGAGGCAAACATTCCTCGAGAACCATTCAGATCCACCTGATTGAATCCGGTTTCATGTCCGGCTATAATTGTTGGACAAAGCATGGAGAAAGAGGGGTTATGATGGAAGACAAACAAGAAGAAGAGAATGATGACAACTATCCAATGTTTCCTGAATACAGTGGTGCTACAATGGAAGACAGTGAACAAGAAGAAGGTGAAGAACGGGCATCATATGAGACCGCTGATGATCTTCGTCAGGCCATTCTTGATGCACAGAGAGAATGCAAAAATGAAAATGTAAAATAATGAAGAAGAAGCTTCCAAATGGATCAAAAACACATATTATGGTTACATAGAGGAGATATGTGAACTTGACTATGGACCTACTTTTAAGGTCCCTTTGTTTTGGTGCAAATGGGTCAAGCTGACAGAAGGCGGGGTAAAGGTACACCAGAAGTACTGAATGACAATAGTGGATCTCAACAATCATGTGTATAGATACGAACCATTGGTTTTCTATGTGAAGGACATGTCTACCAAACCGAGAAAAAGAAAAGATAAGCAAACAAATACATCATATGAGGAGCCAAAGCGCCACATAGTTGTTTTAGGGAAAAGAAACATAGTGTGAGTGGAGGACAAGACAAACATGTCAGAATATTATGATACGTTTCATGAAATTCCGCCATTCGCAGTGAAGGATGATCCAAGTCTCCTGTTAATTGATGAAGATGCTCCATGGTTATGGCGCGGAAGAAAACTCCAACACTAGATGGAGATATTGGTGATGTGTAATAATGTATTAAACCTTTATTTTTGGTGATATGCTTATATGGATGTGAACTGAATCTCAAGAGGTAGTATTGCAACTTGTTGTGGCCAACACCCAAGACATTCATTAATATTAAAAATAAGCACTTGAGCACTTGAGAGAACTCACAAGAATACAACAACATATTCATAGTTCGGGAGAGTTGTAGAGAGACCAACACATAAGAGATTTCTTAATATCAAAAATAAAAATTAGTCATAATCATGTCTATCCCTATAGTACACAGCTTTAGGGTCATCTTCGTCATTATTATTGTCGCTAGGTGCACGCGGCTGGATCCTTAGCCCTACCCCGACTTGTGCACGGGGGAACCGGGTACCGTCAACCATCATGGCATATTCTGGGGATCTTGCCACTCTGGCCTCGGATTCACGACGCACGGGGGAGGGGGCTCCCGGATGACGACGCCGCTACACCCGCGGCCTTCACCATCGCCACCCTTCTTGTGGCTCTATGGTGGGTGAAAGTGCGGGTAACACGGGCGAGGATGATCTCCCTCGGTGATGTAGCGCATCACCCCGGCGATAGTACGGTTCGCCCACCACAGGCGGCGGCCGTCTTCGTTGTGGTTCACCAGGGGCGGGTTGTCACCCTCGTACCTGGCGATATCCCTTTCCCACCGGTTAGCGAAGAAGGAATTCCAAGTGTTGTAATTTTCGGGATCCCAATGGGGATCCATCCGCTGCTCCAGCGTGAGCTCCAGGTAGAAGTGGTTCGTGATGGCCGCCTGGCAGGCGGAACCTTGAGGCATAGGAGGGATAGGAACCCCTCCAGCGGTCAGCATCCAGTCAGCGAGCAGCCGGTAGCCCAGCGGGCATGGGTAGCTGGAGGCACACAACGCCTCGGTCTCCTCGAGGGTCAAAAAGGCCAAGTATGCGGTGCCCATTATTGTAAGAGAGGAAGGTGTGGATGTGTGGATGGCCATGAAGGCCGGTCTAGATATAGAGGGAAAGAGCGGAAAAACATGGCAGGAAGCGGAGGTAAATTGCGGGAAAGCATGGTGCGTGGCTTGACGGCTCTGAGAATGGTGGGAAATATCTTTAGTCTCAATTAGTGGATCCAACCAGGACAAAAGGCCCCTGAAATATCTTTAGTCCCAGTTACTAGTTTTAATAGTTATACTAACTATTATAGAAAATAGAAAATGGTTTTAGATTAGTCAATCAAATTTGCACACTTTTTATGCTAAAAGTTTTATCATATTCCAAAGTATGCAAAACATATGATTTAATGCACTTTTAATTCAAAATGGAAAAATGGTTAATAGTTTTAATATTTAGGCCCGAGGCTAGGTCTCGACAAACTTGTAGTGGATCTCACTAAACTTACAATGGTTTTTGCTTAGTTCTTCAAAATCAAACACATTTCATGTTTAAAGTTTATCCATATTCGAAAATTAGTTAATGCGTTTTTAATTAAAATATGCAAAAGATTTTAGTTGTATAACAGAGTATGATAATAGATTTAAATTATAGATCTTATTTTTCTAAAAAAATTGATATATAATACATAATCTTCTTCATTATAGTATGATAGATATTGATTTTATAATTTTTACTTATTTTCTGAATTTTATAAATAAAACAATTACAAAATACCTTTAGTCCTGGTTTGGGACTCCAACCGGGACTAAAGGGGTGTGGCGTGCGCGAAAAGCGGTGGCCGGAAACACCTCTAGTCCCGGTTCGAGTCTCAAGCCGGGACTAGAGGCTACCCTTTAGTCCTGGTTGGTGGCTCAAACCAGGACTAAATGTGGGTGGGTATAAATACCCACCGCCTCCTCCCGGTTCGAGCCATGAACCGGGACACCTCTACTTCATCTTCTCCGTCGTGAAGAGCTTCGTCGCCGCCAGGAGGAGAAGCCCTGCGCCTCCCATCCTCGCACCGCTCGTCCCCGCCAGCAGGGAGGAGGAGCCCTCGCACCGCCCGGTCATCCCGTGCGCCGCCCTGCTGTCCCCGTGCCACCCGTCCCCGCGTCGCCCCTCGCAGGAGCTCTAGATAAGTGCTTCGATAATCAATATTTTTTTTTCTGTTTTTCTTAGTTTAGATATTATTAGTTTAGGTTTTATTAGTATAGATTTTAGAGTTTAGGTTTATTAGTTTAGGTTTTATTAGTTTTATTAGGTTTAGGGATTATTAAGTTTAGGTATTATTTTATTTGCTTAGTATTATTTAGTTTAGGGATTATTTAGTTTAGGGATTAATAGAAATAGGAGAAATAGAAAATAGAAAATAGAAATAGAAATAGAAATAGTATATAATATAGTACAAATTTGATTTTATTTCGATTTGTTGACTTCAATTTGGAGCAACCGCACATTTAGGAATTTGTTATTTCGATCAAATGCCTACTTTAGGATGCCCATCCCGCATCCTCGCCGTCGGCTCGGCGGCAATGACGGAGGACTGGGCTCTGCCGGGCATGTCCGAGACTAGGCTCCGCTGGGCTGGTACTGGGAGGTGCTACAATCCGAGACGCGTAGCTTGGTGAGGAATTCGGGTCTCGTCGTCGACCCGGAGCTTCTTTTGTGGTGGTCGCATGGTCCACTATCGTTGTAGAGGGAGTCAACCCTGAATCGTTTCAGGGAGGAGGAAGAGCACGTCCATTGCTATATGGTTGAGTTGGATGCCAGGTTCTCCAATACCTGACAGATTCTTCAGGGATGTTAGCCGAGCTATGCTCCTGTGATGGTTCCTTCTCTTTGGATGTTCACCACCCGTGGCTCAGGACCCAGGAGTCGACATCCAGTTTGATTGAGGGAGGTGTATTAACTGGATTATTTGAGATGTATTATTGCTGTTGCATTATCTGATATAATTGTTGCACTGGATTATTCGAGATGTATTATTGTTGTTGCATTATCTGATATTAATTTTGCACTGGATTATTCGAGATGTATTATTGTTTCTTTAGTACTTTGCTATTGTGATATGGTATATTGTTAATTTTATTACTGATCATATGCACATTATTTCATAGCAGTTATTCTATGGACGACAAAGAAGGTGAAGAGGATCTGTTCCACATAATACAACATCTCGTTGGTGGAGCATATCAGGGTGGAGTAGAAGACGGTGGAGCATATCAAGGTGGAGCAGAAGATGGTGGATCATATCAGGGTGGAGCAGAAGATGGTGGAGTAGAAGATGGCTCACAGTTTCTGAATGATTAGTGAGGGAAAGGATATAGAACAAAGAGACGAAGTGCAAATGAGTTTTGATTGTGATGATGGCTCGCAAAATGAAGGACTAGCCTTAACAAAGTCTGGCAAGATATATTAAGCCTCTTGTGGTCACTAAATAGACGCATTAATTGATTTGTGTGTGTATATATATTAATGAATGTTTCTTATTTTAGACCTCTGCATCGACCCAATATGGTCAAAGTAAACGAGGCCCGACCAAAGGGATGGCTGCCAATGCGCATCTCACAATTGAGGATGTCTCTCCAAATAGAAAACCGTTGCTTCCCATAAATAACACAAATACATTTGTGCATCAATGCGGAGTTATTGTTAGGGACAACGTCCTAATCAACATTCCTTATTGGAATAAGGCAGCAAAGAAAGATGGAAACCGTATTAGTTTTGTCGAGGACAAACACAAAGACATGCTTTGGGAGAAGCTCATTTCACATTTCACCCTACAGGTCTTGGAGCCTGATGATCTCAAAAAAGCCATGAGGTCCAAAGTCAGGCATTTCTCTCTTAAGAAGATGGCCGAACAGTTAAATAACTACAACAAAATATTACACAATGAATATCTCAAGGAAGACAAAGTTTTAGAATTCACTGGCACACTAGAGAAGCAGCGACATCACTGGGACAGATTTCTGGAGTACAAGAAATCAGTAGCTAAATAAAGGTCGGAAAAGAATAAGGAGAGTGTTGCGAGAAAGAAATATTACCATAATCTGGATACATGTGGCTACAAGACTTCCGTGCCTAAGTGGAAGCAATATGAGGCCACCTTGCGTTATGAAGGAATCACTCCAGCTACACATGAATGGCCCAAGAGGGTAAGAAATTGGTTACTTGCGCATGGAGCGAAGTATGACATGCAAACAGGGGAGTTAATAATGGATGAAAAGGAAAAAATTGCTACACCACATCAATTTCAAGCCCGACAGAGAGAACAATGAGCTGACAAAGGCCCTTGAGAATCTTGAAAAACCAGGACGAACACGAGGCTTTGGACCTTCTATGTCGTGTAAAGCTGGATTTCCCGAGGACAGTGAATCTTATAGAAGCCGAGCGAGAGCAAGGCAACGGAAGGAGCAGGAGGAGGAATACCGGTTGCATGGATTAGAAAGACAAAACACTGAAATATATGGCATCTTAAAGCAGTAACAGAAGCAACTGGACGAAATGCGCCAGCAAGGGGCAACTCATCAGCTGCAGCAAGATAGTGCCGGCGGCCCATCTCAGCGGAGAAGCGGCATGGCTTCCATGGGGGTCGGGGCTGTTGAGGCACTGATGGATCGCTACCCCGTGGATAATATCAGTGAGAAGATAATTTGTGAGCTACATGTGGGAGTGATCAACTTATCCTTCAAGGTGGCGGTCGGCTATGCTTTATCCTGTGAACATGGAGCATGCTGGCATGGCAATGAGATTCTAAATGGCTATGCTCGTGTTGGGGTGGATGAAGTTGTACCGGAATATGAATCACTGGATATTGAAATCCCTGGAGCTGAAGATGAGAGGACACTAGGAGAAGTCAGGAGTGGTATCATTCTATGGCACAAGAAATACATCATGTTTCTAGGCTCGGCGCCTTGTCCACCACCATCTCCTCCGAGTCGCAGTTCACCACCTCCAAGTCCACATGTTGAGGAGAGGGATGACACCATAGCGTGAGTCCGCCGCCGTGTCCCGACTCCACCGCCACACAAGCCAACTATGTCGCCTCTATGCAAACTAACCTCTAGCGGCAACATTATCGGAAGGTCGTCGCTTGTTCGACTAGTGCTACTACTCAGAAGAAAGGTAGTAGGGAGAAGAAAACCCCGCCACCTCCTCCCAAGTTACCTAACGGGATGACTGCTGAGGAAACAAAAGCGATCAGAGATGCCAAAGTGAAAGCCATTTTTGCACCGAAAAAGCACGAGCCAAAGCAGATATTTGATTCGGAAGTCAAAAAGTGGGCTAAGAGTTTTATTGAGCAACCATCGCAATATGAGATAAATAAGGCAGATGATTACACAAGCTGTCTAATGAGGGTTAATAGGAAGAAAGACAGGAAGTAGTAGTGCAAGTGGGAAAAGAGACATTGCCCAACTCGGAGAATAGGCAAAACAATCGATATGCCCACTCAAGGTGTTACCCAGTGTTGATCAGCCAGTGAACTTTGCTAGAGATGCTGGCATTAGTGTTCATCAAGTGCTAGGCGCACATGTCCCCATGCAAACGGAAATAGCATGGAAATATGAATACGGGAAGTCTCTGGTCAGACATGATGATGTCGAGCTTCTATAAATACAAATGTGAAGACTGTATGACTGGTACTTGAAAGTCACAAAGAGAAAGGGCAACCATCAATGCTGCTTGTGAGAGTCACAAATGAGCATTTCATAGGTGAAGATGAGATCCAAATTTATTTTGAGGAATTCTATATGTTATACAAACAAGACGCCCTCGACTTGAGTCTCGTCAGTTCCTATTGTCTTTAAGTGATTCATTTATTTCTATGATAAAGTCTCTAACTCAGCTCATTCAGTGCCTATAAATCCTCACTACGCTATTATATAGAATGAAGAGTGAGGAATATGACGGAAGGGGAATCTTTGACACTGGGTTCATCGATCCACACCGAGTTAATGAACAATTGCTATGGGAATTCTCCAAGGAGACGGAGGGTAACTTGCTAAGGTTCATAAAGAGGCAACATTACAAAAATATAATAATGTTTCTTTACAACTTCAAGTGAGAGTGTTACTGTCTTGTACACATTCACTTTTTCTTACTCGATATTAAGTGTAATTGATGAGTTATTGATGTATACAAACGTGCTCAACTACCATTACATTCTACTAAACATTGAACGGTTAAAATGAAGGACCCACTAAAGAAAGATGATAAGGAGTACAAAGGCATTATAGATGTGCTCCAGAGATAATTTTAGTCATTATCGCACTATATCGGTCTCTTTCGTTCATTTCCTGAGATATCAAGTAACTAATAACTCATTTATTTATTTTTTGTCGGGCAGGGTTTGGCAACTTTTCACCAAGAGTATTGTAAGTGATTTTAAAGATGAGCTTACTTTTCATGTGGTGGAGGTAAGTAGTACGAGCTAGGTCCGCGCATCTCTTTAACTCTATCATGCTTGATTATTATTTGATCGAATTCTATTCTCGTAAAATGCGAGAGACAGCCACCAGGGACTAATTTGTGTGGATACTTCATTTGCGAGTTCATTCGCTCGGAGGTCAGTGAGCGGACGGAGCGACATTTATAAAAATACGTGAACAATATATTAAAAATTTGATTTTATTACCATCAATTGTGTTGAATGTCATTCATAATATTTGTTATGATGATTGATATTCATATTGATCTCCTTCTTTTATATATATATATATAGTTGGACAGATTGCGGGAGAAACTCTAACCGAAGGAGCGCCTAATAGCAATTCAGGAGGAATTGGTGGGATTTTTGGTTGACCATGTCATAGACCCAAGGAGAAAATTTTATACCACAGGATTCTAGTGATTTAATGATCTCCATATAATCAAATAGACGGGCTCTAGTCCCGGTTGTGATCCATGTCACCAAATTGTATATATATGTATGCTCGTAAGACAAGTTATA
Source organism: Avena eriantha (assembly GCA_910589775.1). Lineage (NCBI taxonomy): Eukaryota > Viridiplantae > Streptophyta > Magnoliopsida > Poales > Poaceae > Avena > Avena eriantha. Next base: position 45,424,674 of record OU342742.1, read on the forward strand.
TTATATATGCATCAATATGACACGACATTCTAGTGATTTAATGATCTCAATACACCAATTTGTATATAAAAATAAAAAAGAATTGAAAATAAAAAACCCCTAAAAATCCTAAATCCAGCGCCCCCGTCTCTAGTCCCGGTTGGTGTTACCCGCCAGGACTAAAGGTCCTCCCGTCCCGCCGCGTTGCCGCTGCCACGTGGTGTCCTCTAGTCTTGTAGGCCTCAAGTCCCGATTCTGATGTCCCGGCTGCAGAACCCGTCTGGAACTGGGACTAAAGACCCGTTCTCCACTAGTGTTTCTCTTACCTCGGAAGTTAAGAAGAACATAAGAAAATTTACATGCCGTATAAAAATATGACATAAAATACGTATTTTCTATGTTTTTTACACTATAATGACTCAGAAATTGTATTTGTATGTCAATTTTCTTGCGTTTCCGATGAATATGAACATAATTATTAGTATATACAATATAAATTTCTCAATGTGAGAACATAAAAATATATGGGGTGCAGAGAATAGTTATTTTGACTAATCCTTAGGCGCCTGTTTTTTGAGAAACATAATACAACCGTAGACGCTCACAACACGTACATGCACCCACCCCTATGAACGCACACACGCACACCCTACCGCTACGAGCACCTCTGAGAGACCGAGTCGGCGGATCGGGTCTTGAGATTGACGAAGTCACCACTGGCGCCTCGCTGTCGACAGAAACGTCACCTCCCACTAAAAGAATATTCCATCATATATGCAACACGTAGTGTCAAACCTGTGGTGTGAACTCTGGCGGGCTGGGAGTACAACCACCATCCCAGCCACCCAATCATAAGTTGATTTGCTTAGGCGCCTTATATTTTATGACAGATGGAGTATTGTTTTTTATTATTTATATAATTCTGTATTCAACTCTTCTTATTGATTGCTATGCAAACGTCGACTGGGACATATTCCATGCTACGTGGCCGAGGTCGTCGTCAGGCTCAGCAGCTGCATATCGCCGGTGGCGCCGCCATGGTTCACTGGGAACCTGCCGAGGGCTTGAACGAGAGGGGCAAAGATATGTGAAACAATGTACATGTACCATTTGCATGCTCAACCCAGTGAAGCTTACACCAATTTACAGCACTTTCACAATCACAATTATCATATAAGATACTGTGTGTCTTAAACTATCAACAAATAGTCGACCAACATGTACAGTTGGAACAAATTAATTGGTAATGCAATCCATGGATCGAGTGAGCAATATGATCCCGGCCGTATGCTCCCATTTTGGACGATTAACACCTTGTGGATTCCCCATTCATGTTGTCAAGAATAGCAATTACACCGATCACAAAGGCCTGGTCGTAGCCCGGCTGCACCACCACATGGTAGAAGTCCTTGCCGGCCATCATCCCCTTCACTCCAATCTATAGTTCACACGATATATAGGGCTAAAAAAACTCACAATTTGTATGATCTCTACGGCTCTACGGTGAAACGAAACGGGCAGAGGACGATGTTGTTTACCTGTGCCACGACGTGGCCTGCTCGGCTTTTGACGGCGCAAGCTCTGTCGGCGAAGGATCCCGTCACCTCGTAGTCCCACTGCCGCTTCCTCCCCTTGGACTCCACGGTGACCCGGACGTCGCCCGGCACGCAGCTGAGCACCACCTTAGGGTCTTGCAGAGTGAACACCGGCTTGCTCGGCTCGCCGTAGTCCATCAGATATCCTCTCCACCGGTTGTTCACGCTCAGCGCTTGGACAACTCCTCCCTGACGTACGTTACGGGAGACCAGACCAAAGCAGTTCAGACATTCAGAGAAATGGTTGATGAAACGGAGTAGCTAGCTAGGTAGCTCGATCTAGGAGGCCTGGTTCGAACTCGATTGAACAGGACCATCATCACCTTCTTGCGGATGAAGAGGATCGCGGTGCCGTCGCCGTCCCTGACGACGAGCTGCCCGCTGGCGCCGATGATCCCGCAGCCGTCCACGCTGAAAACGACCCTCTGTTCCCGGTCGGTGACCACGAAGCCGCCCCCGGTCACGGCGGGCGGACGTCGCCGGACCAGGAGCACCGCGTGCAGAGAGCTGCAGAAGAACTTGCTGACAACCGGGCTGAGGGTCGTGTGCGCACCCATGATACCCTGCGTGTGGAAGTTTGGGCAATAATGCATCAAGGAAGAATAAATAGAGTGATTTGAGTGCGGATGTGTCCCATGACTCATGTTGCGTCTAGCTACCCACCTGCATGCCTAACCGGCGAACGCTAATCGGCGACGGAGTATGTACGTACGTGATTGTCGTGGACCATGCGGTTCCACGAAAGGTTAATTAGCGGCCGAAGCAATGTGTCGCAACGCCTAGCTGGTATATATACGCGCGCCAGGAGAACGGTCGCCGGAAGAATCTTTGAATTCGCTTGCTTCCGGCCACACCAAACTGCAGCTTTATGCAACCTTTCTGGAGGAGATTACGTTCAGCTAAACGTGAGGATTATGCCTAATTACGGGCCTAATCATGCGACAGTATACGTGCGTGCGTGTTGCCGCTATGAATACCGTATACGGCAACGCTTAGTGCCTCGTGTATGATGGACATGTTAAAGAGAAATATATGACCGAGCTTATCCCTGATCACGAGTTTTTAGTTCCGAGTTTTGCTTCCATATGTGGATTGTAGACTCCCTAATATTTGTTTTGTGTATTGATCGCGGGGTATATATAGGAGTACACGGGGTGAGAGAATTGGAGTACAATAAGATGCCTAGTATCCTAGTCTATCTCTAATCATATACGTACATTCTCCCTCAGTGGTAGTGGGAGAGAAACGGACGATTGCGAGTGGATTTAAAATTTGTCATCTTCTCCTCCTTGTCATCATTAACTACTACATATGTGATGGACATGATCATGGCCAACATATAGGGGCGGTGACTGCATCCTCTTCTGGTGCCTTTCTTTCCTCCCACAATCACATCGGGAGTATCGTGAACGAAGGCGATGATGTTGATGTTGTATTTACTGGAGTTGTTGTCGTTGTGTAGCTGTAGCAGTTGTTGTCGATGTCGATGTCAAGGTAGTATATCGTGATGTAGCCGTAGTCGAGGGGTGTGTGGTCGATGTCGTAGTTGTCGTATGTTGTATGGCCGCCAATGCCGTATGCGTAAAAAATTGCGCCTTTTTTTTGAACGGAGCTGCAGTTGTGAACGTTTTGCACCTTTTAAAGGTATCGCCGCTGCGTCTTGTGAATATCCGAGAATCTCACCGAGTACGTAACAGCTTTGCCAGGACCGTGTGAGCGGTTGTAGGGTTGTTGATGCAATCTTAGCCGTCGGACGCGGGGGAAAAGACTTGGAGTACAAGAAGATGTCTAATATCCTAGTCTATCTCTAATTGTCTGCGTACATGTATTCTAACACCATCTTCAAGAAAGTATGTCAATCCAGGACTCTAAGCAAACTATTATTTTACTTTCAGTCTTTTAGCAGGGTCGTCATAGGAGAGACAGCGGCGAGGAACCTAGATCCCATCCCTTGGACCTCCGCCGCTCGATTGCCCTCCTCAAACCGCCGCCAGAGGATGCCACCTGGTGAAGCACATGTGGCCGATGGTGGCGATTTTCCTCGCATAGCCTGACCCTCCCACGTCATCCCGAAGATCTTGGTGAGGTTGGATCAGACTGGCGAAACGGTGTCAATCTCTTTCAACACGACTCGTGGTCATCATGGTGGCGGTCTAGTGTCGGTTCTGGCTCGTCGTGATGGGGTGGGAAGCCCCCAATTACTGCTCGTGGAGATCTTAGTTGGATACGGAGGGGCCACGGCCTTGCGTCTATTCAGCTGGGTTTGGCCCTATGTGGTCTGCCATTGGTGGACAGAGGACCAGGGAGATGCGGGTGGCGTCTTTGTGCCGTTGCCTTCATGAAGGAATCACGATTGAAGCTCTCGTCTCTTCACTCGGGATTTTCCAGGGAAAACTCCAGATCGAGGTCTCCTGGATAGGTCGACGGTTATGCTCGGCGTCGTTCTCCCTCCTGGGGACATCGTTTTTGGAGCAGGCGCTAGATGGGTCAGAGGGTGGAGCAGCGTGACATCTACCACGTCAATGACGTTGAGTTAATACGTCATGGTGCAGTGGAACTCAGCGATAGATGCGAAACCATGGACGTGAGCCCAACGGTGGCGTTATCTGGCGTCATGGCGATGGTGACGCCATGTGTGGCAAGATCAATGTGTTGATCCCTCCGTGGAAGATGACGACAACGACTTTAGAATGTGTGCTTTTGGTGCATGCCAGAGGATCGACTGGACATGTGTTGTGCTTTTGGCTCGCTATTGGACGACTTTGTGAGGCCTCTAGTTTAGATGGTGTGTGTTTGCGCGAGGTCTGGGCAATGGCCCTGATCATAGTAACGCACATCATCAATCGTGTAGGTGTCACGAGAGGTCGCATGGAAGGTGGCTTTGCATTGGTCGATTTACTTGATTTTGTCTGCCTTTGTTGAACAATATAATAAAATAGTGCATCATTTTGATGCAAAGGCCAAGGTTTCAAGCTTCTTTTCGGGAAAAAAGTTGACGGTAATCCTTTCACCTTCCATGATTCATTGGCCGTTCTCCACATCTTTCTGTAAGTGAATTCCATAACATGTAGTTTGTAAGGTCCTCTTTAGATTGGAGAAATTTCATAGTAGAAATTTGTAGGATTATAGTCTATACGATTTTTTCGAAGCCCTCTAGATCATAGGATTGGAGGCACTAAATTCCTATGGGATATATTCCTACGTCCTCCATTTCATAAGATTCTCAGCATGAGCTCGAATTTATGATAGACAGGTTAAAGAGAAAGACGGTGGAGCTTTTATCGTTATCTTCGAAATAGGCTTTACGCTCAGCTATATTAATATAATAATGACTTGATACACGATAGAGACCACTAGTGGGGCAGGCAGCACAAATCAAGCCCAAAAGAACAAAGAAAGATAAAAAAGGACACAAAGAGAAAACAAAACTGACAATAGCGGCTCGACGAATACAAAAATGACTCGCAACCGCTGCGTCGTCCAGAGAATTTTTACCACACTTCTGCTCTGAGACGTCGCGTACCAAGCATCTTTTATTCTTATCACGATCTTTTATTCCGAGTTTTGTTTCCATCTTTAAGCAAGTGAGTTAATCATGGCCACTGAGAAAAAACTCATTTTATTTTCAGGCTTTTAGCAGGGTTGCAGACGTACAGTGGATGGCTCGAGCTGGCGTAGCGGCTTGATGTGGGCTGGCGAAGGCTTGCGGGGTGGTTATGGGCTATGTCAGCGGAGCCATATAACGAAATGGGCCAAGAAAAAACAAGGAGGTCAGCCCCTGGCACAACCATGTACTACCTCCGTTCTAAGGATTAAGGTCTATAATTTTTTTTTAAGTCAAGCTACGAAAAGTTCGACAATTTTATATTATAAATATTAATATTTTTTTAAAAACTCGATCAAACTTTACATAGTTTGATTTTTTCAAAAAAATATAGGCCTTAAGCTTTGGAACGGAGCTAGTAGATAATGTTCGAAAAGAAAAACATGTAGAATACAATGTCAAAGAAGAAATCACACGTTGTGGGGATATTTTTTTAGGGGATGCAGGGATTTTGATTAAGAGAATTTTTAAAGGTATTACATCGGAATTTGTAATTCTGAAAATTGAAACATAGTGTTAAAGTATAATCGAAATTTATTAAGGAGGCTAACTTCTGAGGAGCAAAGCCATAGCCCCCCTCCCCCTCACGCGGTACGGAGCGTCGGTACGGAGCGTTCAACATCTATTGTTCTCAACAAACTCTCTATAAAAAATTTCTCACGGGTCAAAACTGTTGCTGTGATCAACAAACGCGGCCCAAAAAACGAGGCGATACAGCAGGCTCGGCCAGCAGCAGATTGGAAGCTTAGGGCATCCACAGTGTGGAGCCACAAGTAGTTCCAAATTGACTTTTTGGCATTTAGAACTAGTTTCTAACGTTGTGGGGTAGTTTCAAATTGAGAAAAAGTGGAAACCGGCGCACCTTGCTGCTCCGATGCCAAACTCTGCTATGCAATATTTTATTCTATCTCTCCTACTGAAACGCATTCTTGTGCATGCAATGTGCTAAGCAAAGAGAAGTAGAAAATAAACACTCTGTGACATGCACGATAGACGTTGAGAGAGAATGGCCTTTTTTATTCAATGGTGGAACCGTGTAGGACATACATTTGGAACTACTCCCTCCGACCCATATTAGTTGACACGAATTTGGCTAGATTCGGATGTATCTAGACATGTTTTAGTACTAGATACATCCGAATCTAGAAAAAATCAAGTCAACTAATATGGATCGGAGGGAGTACTACACTGTGGTACTCTGGCTAAATTTTATGTGATAGCTAAATTCTACTTTTTGGCAGATTTAGCCATGACAACGCTGTAGCTGCCCTTACGACATCTCCGTCCAGGGCTAACATGTCAGATAGCGCCCGCCTACAAATTTTCTTCCTCCCAATGCAGCAACGCTCTGCATGGAACACGTCCTCCATTGCTCCAAGGACATCAGTCTTGCTTTCTCTTCTCCCCAAGCCGCACACTCGGAGACCGAGAAGTTGCCCCAGGATCAGCTAGCGATATGATCTTCTCCGCTAAGAAGGCACCGACACCGTGCATGCACCGCCAAGATCGGGCAGCACGAAACAGGTCCACGAACCACAAAATCGATAGGTTTAGATTTGCTCAATTCACTATTAGAGAAAAGGCTACTGGAGTCGTAGCTTAAAAGGCATTAGAGTCATATTATAGATGCGACTATAGCGGCGCGCTGCTAGTATTTGTTATCTGAATCGTATTTGAGATGCGTCTCCTATAACTTACATATGTGCCTCGCATATGTAGGTTATAGGAGGCGTATCTGGAACGCGACTCTAGTGTGTATTCGAGATGCGCCTCTCATAAGTGTACATATGCGCCTCTAATATGTTCACATATGCTTCTCAAATATCAATTTCGAATTTTAAACTTTACAGATTCACAATACAGTTCAGAATACACAGTATACAGGTACTATATAGTCCAGAATATAGTATAAATAGTACAGAATTTTCAGAAAGTTACAATTGGTCAAAACATAGTATAACCAACACTAATACAAGTACATCACACATCAACTTGAATTAATCCACGACATACGAGAGTTCACACATCGACCAACTAGAGTACATCACACACACAACACCAAGTTCACATCTCTCGGGGGACCGATCGAGTACAAGTTCACAATCGCATTACAACTACATGCACGACGGAGCTCTCTAGCTAGATGAAGTAGGGCACATAACCTACCATGAAGAGCAACAAGGTGGTGATCACGAGGAAATTCCTCCACTTCTTCCTCCCGTGCCTCCTCCACTTCTCTTCCGCCACCTTTCTAGTCTTGTAGCCTTTGTAGCTATTGCCCGCGAATTCATTCACTTGCTTCTGGCAGTCTTCCCACTCCTCGTACACACCTGGAACCTTACCGACGTACACGATATAGCACTTCTTCGCCATCTCCTGTACACAAGATAGATGACATTATCTATGTCAGTGGAAAACAATAGCAGTTCACAAGAAGATCATGCATATATATGGGTGCAACAAGATGTAAGAAAACATGTTCTAATCATCGGCATTTCGAAGAAAGACCAAAAAAGCAAACCAAGAATGACTTGCATTAGTGCCTCATACTTAGGTTGGGCATGGAAATAACAATGCTCGCTGTTTGATCTCGTGCGGCAAGTAGAGTATGTGCCCAAATTACTAGTCTACTTGGCACACCAGATCAAACAACGGCATAGTCATACATCTGACGCCACAACACGTTCTAATCATCGGCATTTCGAAGAAAGACCAAAAAAAGCAAACCAAGAATGACTTGCATTAGTGCCTCATACTTAGGTTGGGCACATAAATAACAATGCTCGTTGTTTGATCTTGTGCAGCAAGTAGAGTATATGTCCAAATTACTAGTCTACTTGGCACACCAGATCAAACAGCGGCATAGTCATACACATGACGCCACAACACGTTCTAATCATCAGCATTTCGAAGAAAGACCAAAAAAGCAAACCAAGAATGACTTGGATTCATGCCTCATACTATTCGTATCGCCAAAGACAAAATAACAGAAATACTTCAACGATTCATATAGCATGGGCATGTTATGTCCAATGGTAAAGCAAGGAAAGGATTCGGTCTCCACGGTAACAACTCATTTCGAGTTTAGTGTGTCGAAAGGAGTCGTTGCTGTGGACCCATAATCCTTTCACTGGCTTACCATTGAACATAATATGTCTTATGTATATGAATCTTGAAAATATTTGTTCTCTTTCGACTTTGGGGCTACGAGATGAAATAGTTTATCATTTCATTATATCGCCAAAGACGAAAGGAAAGAAATCATTCCACGATTCATATAAAAATGTCGCTAATGCTATACGAATAGTGAACTAATGTCTTTCTTCCTTTCGACTTTGGGGCTACAATAAGATATTTGAAACTACATAATTCACCATTTCATTTAATTCACGCTATCTAATCTATTCGTATCGCCAAAGACAAAAGAAGAGAAATACTTCCACGATTCATATAGCATGGGCATGATATGTATAGTGGTAAACCAAAGAAAGGATTCAGTCTCCACGGCAATGACTCATTTCGAGTTTGGTGTGTCGAAAGGAGTCATTGTCGTGGACCCAGAATCCTTTTCTTGGCTTACCACTAAACATATTATGTCTTATGTATATGAATCTCGAAAATATTTTTCCTCTTTCGACTTTGAGGCTACGAGATGAAATAGTTTATCATTTCATTATTTCACCAAAGACGAACGGAAAGAAATCATTCCATGATTCATATAACAATGTCGCCAATGCTATACGAATAGTGAAGTAATGTATTTCTTCCTTGCGACTTTGGGGCTACAATGAGATATTTGAAACTGAATACTTCACCATTTCATTTAATTCACGCTATCTAATCTATTCGTATCGCCAAAGACAAAAGAAGAGAAATACTTTCACGATTCATATAGCATGGGCATGATATGTCCATCGGTAAAGCAAGGAAAGGATTTGGTCTCCACGGCAACAACTCATTTCGAGTTTGGTGTGTCGAAAGGAGTTGTTGACACGTGGATCTAGAATCCTTTCATTGGCTTACCGCTGAACATATTATGTCTTATGTATATGAACCTTGAAAATATTTGTCCCCTTTCAAATTTGGGGCTAGGAGATGAAATAGTATTAACTTGGGCGACATTGATACAAGTCTACTTGCCTCATACTTAGGTTGGGCACAGAAAATGACAATGCCGCTGATGGATCTGGGGCAACAAGTAGAGTATATGCACAAACCTCTAGTCTACTTGGCACACTAGATCTAGCAATGTCATGGTCACACACATGACGCCACAACACGTTTTAATCACAGGCATTTCGAAAAAAGACAAAGAAAGAAAACCATAAGAAGTAGGGCGGCAATAATGAATGAAAAACAAAATCACTTAAAAAAGTTCATAACACAAATAACTAGCGTCGCTCACAATCAAGTTCAACGGTTTACGAAACATACTCTAGAGGATTCTAGGCAAGTTAACATAGGGACGATAAATTTTACAACACAAGTTCGGAGCTAACAACTAGCTAGGCAAACATCAAGACTTCTTCGGCTGATGAGTCGGCTCGGGGATATACACGAAGCCCCGTTTAGCTCCTTTCGCCAATGTCATGAACGTCCTGCCGTCACCCTGCCTCGCTAAGTGTGCATCTATGTCCTTGTTATGCGGTGGAGTGCCGCCGTAGAAGAGACCCCCGGATTTTTTGACTTATTGGTGCACGATTCTCGCAATCTCCTCCTGGATATCGAAAAAATCCATCCCGAGGATACTATATACATTGAAGATCTTCAGCCCACATTCGGGGGTCAGATGGCAGCATGGTGTTATGCTGGTCCCGTACGAACACCTTCATGTGGTGTAGGGTGTAGAAGGCATCCTTCCTGCTGTCAAGCGCCTGCTTGATGCAGGGAAACTCCATTGTGTGGCCAAACACGTGCATGTCGTGCCTCTTAACTATCCTACTAGGGATGGCGCCTCCCGCTGCGATGTATCCGTTGAGAGCATCATCAAGAACTCTCTTGATAGTGGAGTAGTCTTTCCTCGTCAAACTACCCGAGTCGAGATACAAGGCGTTTGAGTGTTGCACATTCAAGGATATGAGCATGTAGCCTTGGCGACCATTCTCTGACTCTGGATGGTAGGGGATGAGAATCACATCCTTGCCTGGTTTTGTTTGCAAGAAGTATGAGAGGTAGTCGGCAACCATTTGTACGCCCTCATGTGTTCTCAAGAAGGCGTCACGCATGAAGTAGGGATCCACTATCGCGATGCCCGGGGTCCCGTCTCTAATGACCTGCATGGCCAAATTGAGCGAGAACAGCCGGACCAGGGTATCGCGTAGCCGGAATCCTTGCAACATGTCGAAGAGGTCAGTATGCCGCACGTAGAAAATATCCCCAGGGGCTACTGTGACGAAGCCCAGAACATTTGGCACCTTAGCCTTGTAAACCAGGTACGGCTGATCGCCCTCTTGATTGCAGCGCTCTTCAACAAACACATAGCCATGATGAATACTACGCATATGCGAGCCTGCAACCGCGAGCATCGATTCATTGAGCATTGGTGTACCTGCCTCGTGGACTAGATTCATGGGATTTTCTGTAGGGACGTCCTGAGCCCGGACAGCAGGCTTTAGTTTCTGGCTCGCACCCTTAGGATTCCTTTTGCGACCCTTCTTGCCCTTTATGGATTCAGTATTGGCCGCCGCTATCACCTCACCGGCCTCCCTATGGAGGGTGTTGGGGTTTATCATAGGCCGAGCTGGCAGCTGAGGCTCGGTGAATGCGGCGGGTGGCGGCGTCTCCTGACTAGATGGGAAGAGACGCAGTTGGCAAGTGGGTTTCGCCGAGGGTCCAGGTGCTGGTTGGGGTTCGCCAACTATCTGCGTGAACAGCTAGCCTCCCTGTTGCTCATGGTCATCACCAAACCTTGTGTTCAAGAACTAGTCGTCGAAGTTTTCATCAATTTCATCATCATCGTCGGCGGGATTCTGTGCCATCTCGATGTCTTCATGATGTGATGGCTATGTTACCTCTGGGGTGGTTCCCCGGCCCTCCGTCCCCAGACGAATCTGGCTCTTTGGCCATAGGAACATGTAGCCGAAGCTAGTACTGAGGACTGTCGGCTCGTCACTATCACATCCATGAGGTTGAGAGGGAGCTTCCAAGCCCTCATAGCCCGGAAGCACGATATTGTATTTGACCCCTAAGCATGTCGGGTGCCATTGGTTTGATGTGGAAGATGCGGTTCGCCGGTTGAATGATAGAACCCTTGGCAACATCCTTCAACTCTCTGTTCACCCAGTGCATTAGAGTGCAAGGAGTGTCTTCCTGCGAAAGACATGTATAGGCTGGTCGTCAGTCAAACAGGGAGAGAAGGGAGATGAAGTCATCAGTTGAGCCTCCCAACTATCGCTTTAATTAGTTACCTTGAGGGCGTCGAGCTCGGCCAATGTCGAGGCACCACCGCCGACGACGAGCGCGCAAGTGGCGAAGTGATTACGCTCGGCGCCTTTGCCGCACCAGACAAGGTAAGCTCCAGACCTTCGGGCCCCGCCGGAGGAGTCACCAACACCTCCAGCGCCTTGTTGTGAAGGGAATATGCACGAGATGCAATAATAAAGTGGTTATTATCTTACTCCATCTTTATGATAAATGTTTATTTTGCATGCTATAATTGTATTAATTGAAAATGTTAATACATGTGTGTTTAACAAACAAAATACAAAGTTCCTAGTAATGCCTCTCATATAAACTAGCTCGTTGGTTAACAAGATGATCAAGGTTTCCTGATCATGGTCATTGGATGTTGTTAATAACGAGGTCACAACATTGGTGGAATGATGTGATGAACATTCATCCGAACTATAGCATTACGATCAGAGTCATTATGTTTATATTTCTATAACATCATACGAAGTAATCTTAGTCCTTAGACCATGAGATCATGTTAATTGCTAACACTGGAAGAGTATCTTGATAACATCAAACGTCACACCGTAACAGGGTGACTACAAAGGTGGGTTCAGTGCTACGAAGGTGTTATATTGAGGCTCATGGATCAAGAGTGGGATTTGTCCATCCCGATGACATATAGATATACTCTGGGCCATCTCAGTGATATCACATTGAAATAGCTTTCAAGCAAGTGATGTGATCACTAGAATGTTATATCACGGGAACGAGAAAAGAGTGCATGTCGGTAACGAGATCAAACTAGGTATTTGGATGCTAATGATCGAATCTCGGACATGTAATATATCGCAAGACAAAGGGATTTAGTTATGATGTTAAAGGTTCACACGATCATAAGAGTCAACGTTGAATATGTGGGAGTCAGTACGGATCTCTAGGTCCCGCTGCTGATTATTGATCGGAGAGGGGTCTCGATCATGTCTGCATTATTCACAAACTGTAAGGTGACACACTTAAGGGATACCGACACCATTTAGAGCAAATATGTTTCAGATAAAGATTTAAGAAAGCGCTGGAATTATTTCAATAGACACCGAAACTGTTTCTGGTGAAATTGCTAAAATTGGTTTTGCATGTGATATTGAAATCTTGCAGGGGGTTTTATGTGAATGTTTGTTAATTAATGTAATTAACAAAATTCTGAATAAAATAAATAAAATAGTTTTATTTAATGAGAGCTTGCATTAAATTTGGTGGAAATTTAATGCATGTGTGAGTGGAATTTTGAGTGGAGGCTTTTTATGGGAGTGGGAGCTCCACCCACATGAATGTGGAAGAGGTGGGGGCACCACCATGGCTGCCACGCCATGGCCCTTGGGTGCCCCCCTCTTCCCTATAAAAGTCTCCCCCTCTCCTCCTCACAACACACACCTCCTCGTGAAGGATCTCTCTCCCCCTCTAGTTATTCCCCATGGTCTCGGATTAGCGAGATACATGTTCCCGGTGGCTTTATCTGGAAATGAGTTGTTGCTTCCGCTGCTTTGCTGGAGAGAGGGACGGAGGTTGTCGGGGGTACCGGACGTGTATGCGATTACGGATGCACTGCTGCTTTACGGTGCTGGACTTGGTGGTGTTGGACTTGCTGGAGCTGGATCTGATGGACGTGCTGGAGCCGGACCTGCTGGACTTCACCACGATCTTGAGATCGGCAAGTGTACGACTACATCATCCATGAGTTCCATCTCGTTAACTAAACCACGTAAAACTTGCAATGGATAAATTAGAGGCGTCTAGTTTAGATCGTTGCTGGGCTAGTGTCATGATATGGTAATGTTGTAAGTAGATATATGATAGATACTCTTACAACACACCTAACGTGTAAGTTCCATAGACCTTGGCCTTACGCACAAAGGAATGATAGAGATCATACCACGATGCACATGATGGTGATCAAATGCATGGACTATATCATTCCACTTTACACATATGATGTTTGCATCTTATATTGCTAGTTTGGCGTTTTAGTAGAATTATAAGATGATCCCTCATTTAAATATAAGGATAAAATGTGTTCTTCCTTAAGTATGCAACGTTCTATGGATCGTGTTTCGAGACATCACGGGATGATCGGGTGCACTTGACTCTACGCTTTCATACAACGGGTGTAAGACAGTTTTACACACGCGAATACTAAGGTTCTTACTTGGCGAGCCTAGCACGTACAGACATGGCCTCGGAACACGGACCGAAAGGTTAAGCATGAGTCATATAGTTGATGTGATGCCCATATTGATGCTCGCCTTTGAAGCTACACCGACTCACGTGATGAACGGACTAGGTGTAGTGGATTTGGTTCATGTAATCACCAAAAAGGCACGAGGGATGTCGTTTTGAGTGGGAGTTCATTTCAAATTTGGATTAGTTGAACTCAATTTGTCATAAACTAAATCAAAGTGAATTTGCATAATTTGTTGTAGTCATTGGCATCTGTTCACTACCTTATGTTTAGTTTTAATTGAGATAATAGAACTATAGAATTCTGGATATTTACTTTACGAACTGGTATCGTATTGTTTTGAATGTCAATTTAATGTTTAGAAGTCCTATTTCAAACTTTTAGCAAACTCTATTTACTCCATGAAGTTTAATAAGTAGTATTAAATCAAGAGTAAGAATACCAATCTTAGTATCTAAAGTATCATGTTTGCCTCCATGATTATTGATATTCAAAAGTTGTTTTAATATCAAGATTATCTAGGAGCTGAAAAATTGTTTCAGAAACCATCATGTGTGAAAGATATTGTGATATATGAAACAATGTTTTTGGTTGCATTATGATAAAGTATAAATTAGCAAAATACATGTTCTCATATTGTATGAGAATTTGTGAAGGATGGAGATGCTAGGCATCCGGATCTCCCAAAAGGTTTTGGGAACTAACATTATACTCGCGATTCTTCCTTATAGGATATAGTAGCTTGATCATGAAAGTTGTCATGATAAGGATGAATAGAATATGTAAGTAAAATGTTTACTACACTAATAGATTATTAAAGAATGGATTTTTTGAAAGAACACCAAACATTTGATGATGGTGATCCACTTCAAAGTGCAAGTCCAAAGGTATTAGTATTTGACTATATACACTTTGTACTATGTGTCATATGAATGACACCACTATTGATGTTGATGGATTCTTTTAATAGAAAGGGAATTGTTGAAAGAGCATCTATAAAATATTTGGCAGAAAAGAAAAGGTTGGAGATGTCCAACTTAGGTATATAGAAGATATAGATGTTATGGTTGTATTCCTTGCTTGTTAAACAATGTGTTTCTGAGGTATTGGATACCGGTATTGGATACTGAATTGGTTGGTGTGAAGTGTCATACAGAACAACACAATTCATGAACTACAATGGCCTAAGTAACTGGTAAGAGAATAAGTGATGATGTTCATCAAAAACAAATAAAGTGTTATTTTTTTTCGTTGTCATCAAACCTAGCCTTCAAGATTTGTTTTAATAATTGTTATTTTGTTTCGGTATTATGAGAACAATGGTTGTTCAAATAATTATCGTATTCCATAAAGGATGGATGAACTATTACAAGTCTAGTTGGAAAAATCACATCCATAAACATTATTGCTAAAATGTCGTAAGATAAATGATTGGAAGATCACTTATGAAGTGACATCGCTATTTGATTTATATTGGAAAGTAAACATGAAGAAACTCCATGTTGATGGATTTTTGGAGTCTTTGGATTTTGATCAATTGACGCTTGTGAAACATTCCTCGAGATAATTGAAACTCCGTCCATAGGCCAAAGAGGAACGGATGACTAACTTATTGGATATTATGCATGTTGATGTATAAAGTCCATTATGTGTAGCCATATGCGATGGATCTTTTTTTTGCTTCATATGCTTTATCCAGACATTTGAGTGAATATATCTATATATTTACTTAATAAGGAAGAAGTATGAAACATTTGAAAATTGTTCAAAGACTTTCAAGATGAAGTGAAAAATCATTGTAACAAGAAAATAAAAGAGTTTATGATTTGATCATAAAGGAAGATATTTGAGTTACAGGTTTAGCAAAACACCTAAGATTTCAGGAAGTGTTCCATGAATTTGCATTTCCCGATAAACCACAGGAGTATGGTATGTTCGAGAGATCAAATCAAACCTTGTTTGACATGGTAAGATCAAAGGTGTCATTTATAAAATTGCCATTATGTTTTAACGATTAAAGCTTTAGAGACTACCGCTTTTACACTGAAAAGAGCACCATCGCGATCCGTTGAAATGACACCATATGAGTTATGGTTTGGGATAAAACCCGAATTGTCTTTTCTTAAATTTTGGTATGCTATGCATAAGTAAAATGTTTACAACCAAAGTCGGATAAGCACGTCTTTGTAGGTTATCCCAAAAAAATTGTTGGGAATTCCTCCATAACACCAAGGACAAAAGAGTTTGTCGCTTGGAACATCAAGTTTCTTGAGAAGGAAATTTTCGTGAAAAGTTAAGTGGGAGGACAATAGAACTTTGATAAGGTTTTTGAACCTTAGCAATATGTGCTAAGTAGCACAGCGCCGGAATGTGTCCCGGTGGCGGCCATAATGCTCATGGCTCATGTGATTACAAAGGGTGTGATCTTGGAGATTAGAGTTCCTATTGAACCATGTGGGTCGGTAAGAATCAAATAGTAAGATTTGAAAAAGAAGTCGTTATTGTGTTGACAATGATGAACCGACTGCATGCAAAGAAGCGATGATGGGCCCTGACTCCATAAAATGACTAAGAAGTCATAGAATCCATGATAGTATCCATACACGAGAAATCAAGTTTCTGAACTTGGAAGACCCTCCGGAAAGGCGTGAAGCCTATCGGTCTTGTTTGGATCTATAAAGAAATAGACATGGATGTTTAACATCTATGAAATAGTCGACATGTCGGAAAGAAGTTTAGGGCAATGTTCAAGGAGTTGACTATGACAAGATTTGATCTTTCATTGCGATATTTAGTCTTGACGGATTAATGTAGCAACCACTACATATAATTTGGTATATGGTAGTTGAATAAACAAAACAAGGTTCATCTAATAGAATGGTTACCTAGGACGTGTACATGACACAGTCCGAAGGGTTTTGTTAATTCAAAGGGTGCTAAAAAGTGAAGGAAATATGCCCTGAGAGGCAATAATAAAGTTGTTATTATGTATTCCTCATATATGATAGATGTTTATTTTGCATGCTATAATTGTATTGATCGGAAACGTCAATACATGTGTGTTTAATAAACAAAAAGGGTTCCTAGTTATGCCTCTCTTATAGACTAGCTTGTTGATTAACAAGATGATCAAGGTTTCCTGATCATGGACATTGGATGTTGTTAATAACAAGGTCACATCATTTGTGAAATGATGTGATGAACATTCATCCGAAGTATAGTGATACATTGCAAATGTATCTATAATTTTTGATGGTCCATGCTTGGTTTTATCCACTTTCTTGTGTTTTGTTCCTACTTTGGAGTACTTTTCATATGATTTCTTGGACTAACCTATTAACAAGAGCCACAGTGCCAGCTGCCTGTTTTCTGCAGTTTTTGGTTCCAGGAAAGTCAGAAAATGAATATTCTCGGAATTGGATGGGACAAAATCCAAAGTGCCTATTTTTTTGTAAGTCAGCAGATGCCAGAATACGAGACGAAGAGGGGGCAGAGGCCGGCCACAACACCTGGCCGCGCGGCCAGGCTAGGCCCGCGCCAGGCGTGGTGGCCCCTGGCACCCCCTCGTCCTCCCCTTCCGACTATAAGATGCCCTCGGGACGTAAACCCTAAGTACCCGATCAAAAATCCACGAAAGAGTCTATAGCCGCTATCATCTCCATCCCTAGATCGGGAGGGATCTGAAGCTCTTCCCGGCACCCTGGGAATTCACCCTGAAGGCCTTCTTCATCACCATGCAAGCCTTGAGTGTGATGCGTGAGTAGTTCATCCTTGGACTACGGATCCATGTAGTAGCTAGATGGTTGGTTCTCCTCCTTTGTGCTTTCATGTTTAGATCTTGTGAGCTCCGTTCATGATCAAGATCATCTATTTGTAATCCATACATGTTGTTTGCGGGGATCCGATGAATATTGAGATGCTATTTCAGATTGATTATGATTTGCCTCTAGGGCATAACTCCTTCAGTCTCCCACTTGCACTAGAGTACAAATTAATCAAGTTGCCTGTTTTGTGCTGTTTTTGGTTCTAGGAAAGTCAGAAAATGAATAATCTCAGAATTGGACGGGACAAAAGCCAAAGTCAGTTTTTCACCGAGGGACACCTGTATCACGAATACGAGACGGAGAGGGGCTGGGTCCCGGCCACACCACCTGGCCGCGTGGCCAGGCTTGGCCCGCGCCAGGGGGTGGTCTGGCTGCCCCAGGCACCCCCTCGGCCTCTCCTTCCGCCTATAAGTTGCCTCCGATACAGAAACCCTAAGTACCTAATCAAAAATCCATGAAAGAGTCTGTAGCCGCCATCATCTCCATCCCTAGATCGGGAGGGATCTGAAGCTCTTCCCGGCACCCTGCCGGAGAGGGGAATTCACCCTGTAGTAGCTAGATGGCTAGCATCTCTAGACTACCGGAGAGGGGAATTCACCCTGGAGGCCTTCTTCATCATCATGCAAGCCTCCGGTGTGATGCGTGAGTAGTTCATCTCTGGACTACTGGTCCATGTAGTAGCTAGATGGCTGGTTCTCCTCGTTTGTGCCATCATGTTTAGATCTTGTGAGCTCCGTTCATGATCAAGATCATCTATTTGTAATTCTGCATGTTGTGTTTGCGGGGATCCGATGGATATTGAGATGCTATTTCAGATTGATTATTGATTCTATCATGTCTTTGTTATTTGTGATCTTGCATGCTTTCCGTTGTTAGTAGCTATCTTGGCCAAGTAGATGCTAGCAACTCCAAGAGTTAGTATTTATGCTCGATAGTGGGTTCATGCCTCTGGTAATCTGGGGAAGTGACAGAAATCTCTAAGGTACTAGATGTGTTGTTGCTACTAGGGAGAAAATAACAATCTTTTGTTCATAGAACAATCGTATTGTCTACTTTACACGCAGTTCATAAAGCAATAATCTGTTGCTTGCAACTTAATACTGGAGGGGTTCGGATGATAACCTGAAGGTGGATTATTAGTCATAGATGCAGTTGGATGGCGGTCTATGTATAATGTTGTAATGCCCAATCAAGTCTCAAAGGAGTCAAGATGATTAGTATATGCATGTATTGCTTTCTCGATGTTTGTCAATTGCCCCGCTGTAATTTGGTCACCCAGCATGTTATCTATTTAAGGAGAGCCACCTCTAGTGAACTATGGATCCCGGTCCTTTACTTTTACATACAATCTATAAACTGTTTACTGCTTTGTGTTTACTTTCTGCAAACTTTTACTTCTTTCCATTTGATACGTTTAATCCTTTGTTTTCCACAAAACACGGTGAGATTGACAACCTCATCGCAAGTTGGGGACAAAGTTCTGTGGTGTGTTGTGCAGGTCTCCACGTTGCTACTAGCACCGGTAGTGCGCCCTGCCAAAGCTGAGCTAGTAACACCTTTGGGGTGTTTCCTTGCTCCTACTGGTTTGATTAAACCTTGGTTTAATAACTGAGGGAAACTTGTTGCTGTGCTCATCATACCTTCCTCTTGGGGTTCCCAATGAGCTCTACATCATCATTGCTCCAGCATTTTTCTGGGCGCCATACTCAGAGCCATCATATAGCATTACGATCAAGTCATTATGTTTACATTGCTATAACATCATACGAAGTAATCTTTATCTTTAGACCATGAGATCATGTTAATTGCTAACACCGGAAGAGTATCTTGATAACATCAAACATCACACCGTAACAGGGTGACTATAAAGGTGGGTTCAGTGCTACAAAGGTGTTATGTTGAGGCTCATGGATCAAGAGTGGAATTTGTCAATCCCGATGACAGATAGATATACTCTAGGCCCTCTCGGTGATATCACATTAAGATAGCTTGCAAGCAAGTGATGTGATCACTAGAATGTTATATCACGGGAACAAGAAAAGAGTGCATTTAGGTAACGAGATCAAACTAGGTATTTGGATACCGATGATCGAATCTCGGACATGTATTATATCATGAGACAAAGGGATTAAATTACTAGCGTCAAAGGTTCTCACAATCATAGAAGTCATCGTTGAATGTGCAGGAGTCGGTATGGATCTCCAGGTCCCTCTTCTGATTATTGATCTGAGAGGAGTCTCAATCATGTCTGCATTATTCACGAACCGTAGGGTGACAGACTTAAGAGTTACCGGACACCATTTTGGAGCACATATGTTTCAGACAAAAGGATTGCAAAGCGCAGGAATTGTTTCGATAGAAACCGGAATTATTTCGGGTGAAATTGCAGAAAGTGGTTCTGCATGTGATATTGAAATGTTGCAAGGGGTTTTATGTGAATGTTTGTTAATTAAAGTAATTAACAAAATTCTGAATAAATTTAATAAAAGAGTCTTATTAAATGGGAGAGCATTAAACTTTTAGAGAATTTTAATGCATTTAAAGTGGAGACTTTAAAAGGGAATGTGAAGAGGCATTTTAATGTGGAGGGGTTACCACCACATGAATGGGGGAGGTGAGGGGTCACCCCCCATGAGGCGCCAGCCATGGGGAGGGGCACCCCCTCCTCCTATAAAAGGCCCCCCTCTTCCTACTTCTTCCTCACACCTCCTCGTGAAGGATCTCTCTCCCCCTCTAGAATTATTCCCCCATGGTCTCGGATTAGCGAGATACATGTTCCCAGTGGCCTTGCGTCCGGAAGGAGTTGTTGCTTCCACTGATTCGCTGGAGCAAGGAGGTGGAGGTTGTCTGGTGGCTTGAACGTGTGTGCGAGGACGGATGTGCTGCTGATTTGCGGCGCTCGGACTTCCACATGATCTTGAGATCGGCAAGTGTACGACTACATCAACCACGAGTTCCTACTCGTTAACAAAACTCGTTATCTTCGAGGGTAAGTTCTCCATGGATGTATGCCCACCCGTTGCTCTGTATCTAGTAGATAGATCTTGGCGTATAGTTCTCATCATAGGAAAATTTTGTTTTCGATGCTGCGGAACCAACAAAAAGGGCATGCAAACTTCAATAGTTGAAGTGAGCATAGCGGAGTTGGAATCTTCACCATGATGAAAATGTTAAAGGAGTTTAAATTCATCGGAGATGATGAAGAGGCTTGCATTTGCAAGAAATTAAGTGGGAGCGCTGAGACATATTTCTAATACATTATGTAGAGGACATGGTGTTGATTGGAAATAATGTATCTTTTATTGACATAAGTTAAGAATTTCATTAAAATAGGATTTCGATGAAAGACTTGGGCAAAACCAGAATATTTGGCATCAATGTCTATATGGATAGATTGAGGCGCTAATATGGTTATGCCAAATGTACATACATGAGATATTGAAAGGGTTCAATATGGAAACAAGAAGAAAGGTTCTTGCTGCATGGAAAAGATTGTATCAAGATTTAAGTGTTTGAACACTTGGTGAGTAAAATCACATGAATATTTTGATCGATTATACCGTGATATGTATATATCTAGATATGTCCTATGCTCTAAAAGTTATGAGCACATACCAGAATGATTCATAAGATGATCATTGGACGATAGTAAAGATATTCTTATGAGCTTTGGAATAACTAAGAATATATCATGTATAAGTGACAAATAGTTGAAGGTAGTTCATTGTAAAGTGTTACATTGATACTAGTTTTGTCACAAGATACAAATTAAATTTATCTCATTTTAGACTATGGGTGGCACACTGTAATGGAAATGATGTTCCATGATGGATTTGGATAAGTTCCAAAGTTGATACATTGTGACGGATACAACAACAAAAGGCTAAGTATATGATTGCTATAGTAGCAGCAAAGGAGGGCATTTGTGTTAAGTAGTTTGTTATCAAACTAGGTGTGGTTCAAATTGGGCTAATACTATGAAGATATATTGTATGACAATAATACCAACATATTTTAACCCGAACGAACTAAAGGTCTCACCAAAGGACCAAATTTATACAATGCCATCTCATTTAAGAAGGAGTGATGCATAGAGACGCAAAGACATGCAAATACACACGAACCTGAAAGTGCCAGATCCGGAGATTATGTTAACCACTAGCAAACGCGTATATGCAACACCTAGGTGTTGTATATACAAGTTTACAAACTAGATTATTGACTCTAGTGCAAGTGGGAGACTGGAGGGAATATGCACGAGAGGCAAAAATAAAGTGGTTATTATTTTATTCCATTTTTATGATAAATGTTTATTTTGCATGCTATAATTGTATTAATTGGAAATGTTAATACATGTGTGTTTAATAAACAAAATACAAAGTTCCTAGTAATGCCTCTCATATAAACTAGCTCGTTGATTAACAAGATGATCAAGGTTTCCTGATCATGGACATTGGATGTTGTTAATAACAAGGTCACAATATTGGTGGAATGATGTGATGAACATTCATCCGAACTATAACATTACGATCAGAGTCATTATGTTTATATTTCTATAACATCATACGAAGTAATCTTAGTCCTTAGAGCATGAGATAATGTTAATTGCTAACACCGGAAGAGTATCTTGATAACATCAAACGTCACACCGTAACAGGGTGACTATAAAGGTGGGTTCAGTGCTACGAAGGTGTTATGTTGAGGCTCATGGATCAAGAGTGGGATTTGTCCATCCCGATGACAAATAGATATACTATGGGCCCTCTCGGTGATATCACATTGAAATAGCTTGCAAGCAACTAATGTGATCACTAGAATGTTATATCACGGGAACGAGAAAAGAGTGCATGTCGGTAACGAGATCAAACTAGGTATTTGGATGCCAATGATAGAATCTATATCGCGAGACAAAGGGATTTAGTTACGACATTAAAGGTTCACACGATCACAAGAGTCATCGTTGAATATGTGGGAGTTAGTACGGATCTCTAGGTCCCGCTGCTGATTATTGATCGAAGAGGGGTCTCGATCATGTCTGCATTATTCACGAACCGTAGGGTGACACACCTAAGGGATACCGACACCATTTGGAGCAAATATGTTTCAGATAAAGATTTAAGAAAGCGCTGGAATTATTTCAATAGACACCAAAACTGTTTCAGGTGAAATTGCTAAAATTGGTTCTGCATGTGATATTGAAATGTTGCAGGGGGTTTTATGTGAATGTTTGTTAATTAATGTAATTAACAAAATTCTGAATAAAATAAATAAAATAGTTTTATTTAATGAGAGCTTGCATTAAATTTGGTGGAAATTTAATGCATGTGTGAGTGGAATTTTGAGTGGAGGCTTTTTATGGGAGTGGGAGCTCCACCCACATGAATGTGGAAGAGGTAGGGGCACCACCATGGATGCCACGCCATGGCCCTTGGGTGCCCCCCTCTTCCCTATAAAAGGCCCCCCTCTCCTCCTCACAACACACACCTCCTCGTGAAGGATCTCTCTCACCTCTAGTTATTCCCCATGGTCTCGGATTAGCGAGATACATATTCTCGGTGGCTTTATCTAGAAAGGAGTTGCTGCTTCCGCTGCTTTGGTGGAGCGAGGGACGGAGGTTGTCGGGGTATCGGACGTGTGTGCGATCACGGATGCACCGCTGCTTTGCGGTGCTGGACTTGGTGGTGTTGGACTTGCTGGAGGTGGATCTGATGGACGTGCTGGAGCCGGACTTGCTGGACTTCATCACGATCTTGAGATCGGCAAGTGTACGACTACATCATCCACGAGTTCCATCTCGTTAACAAAGCTTTGTTGTCTTCGAGGGTAAGTTCTCTATGGATGTATATCCACCTGTTGCTTGTATCTAGTAGATAGATCTTGGCGTATAGTTCCCATCGTAGGAAAAGTTTTGTTTTCTATGCTACGAACCCAGCACGTTGTCCGATTAGGCGCTGACGATGTTGGGAACCAGGCGCGGACCCTGTTTACCACTCTTCTTCCACTTGGCATACTGTTCGAAGTAGGCGGGAAGGATGGTGTTGAGCTTCTCGGTCACTTGTGTCTGGACTTGTGATTGGAATTGTGTCTGGACTGCCGTCACAGCCTCCTCCACTGTATCTTGGAGCAGCTGTGGAAACTTCTCGACTTATTCCCTGAGGTGTTTTACCTCGGCGTTCTTGGCCTGCTTCCTACCCTTCCGCGACGAGGTACCATAGTATTCGGACCATGTAATACCTCCAAAGCCGGGCACACAGCCAGCCGACGACGGTGGCGCCTGGGGCTCGGCATTCTGGACCCGGTTCGGTGCCCTGTTAAAAGTGGTGTCCCACTTCACGGCCGCGCCAACCCCTGGGATGAGGAGCTCCTACATTCCTCATCCTGCACATAAGGAACGTGAAGCATTTGAGAAGTTAGACTTCATTGATTAATTGTGAATGCAATTAATTGACTTGCATGCAAATTACTTACATATATATTGATGAAGTCCGTCACCTTCGGAGCGAAGGGGCCGCAGGGTTCCGAGGAATATTCAGAACTCCCTTTTGGCTTGCGAAACCGGGCCCTGACAAAGTACTTTGCCTACGGTTTGGTGCTATTGGAAAAGGGAGGTGTCTCCCCCATTTGGGAATCGCAGCTCTATAACCGTCGGAGCCGAGATGGTGGGTACCAATGTTCATCTCGTACAACTTCTTGAAGTACTTACTCTTGGCGTTGCCCGTGGCGGATTCACATCTGGCCTTGAACACCTTGAAGTCTTCTTCCGTGACCAGAGGCTCCTTCTTGACGACCTCCTCATAACTTAGTTTTTTCTTGTAAATGAGCCTCTTCACCTGCGCCTTCCAATTCGACAAGGCCTTGGTCATTGTCTTGAGGGCGAACTTGTTTACCGGATTCCGATTGAGATTTTCATTGTTGTATTTGTTGTCCTCATCACCCAGGTATGCGTACCTTGTGTGCAGCTTCCTGAGGAGCTGATGGCGGTAATACTCATTCCCACGGGCCTTTAGGTTCTCGGTGTTGATCATGACGGTGTTCTGGAGGATTGCAGAGAGCTGAAGTGAGTATGACGTGACAAATTCCTCCAGCTCCAAAGGCACCCCTTTATCGCTGACGCTTGTGAAGATGGACCTTTTGGGGCCGACCGTGATCGGGGTCCGTTCCTTCCGGGGCTTCTTCGGTTGGCCGCGACCATCTGTGGCTTCAACACCGCCATCAGTGGTAGTGGCGTCCTTCCCATCAACATCATCCCCCATCTCGTCATCGGACGATGTATCCTTGTCCTCCATCGATCTCCTCTTCCTCCCGCGACAAGAATTCCGGGTCCGCATGTAATTCCATCTCATCCAAATGCTCCCAATAGGCCTTCTTTCTAGAAGTGCCCGCCTCAGTGTCGTGTTGTCCACTACCCGACATATCTAAACACGAAAAGAAATGGAACTAATAAACACCAGAATTCACAAAAAATTGGGCATGACATTTGCTAATTTTCTAGATCTAGGAGTGCTAGAAATTTGTCGGAACAGAAATGAATCAACATTCCGGTGAAACATTGGCATCTCAAAAAGAAAAAAACTACACAAAAAATGGCCTAAATAGGCACAAACACAACCAGCAAGACACATACACCGCCTGGCTGTCACAAAAATGGCCTACATATTCACTTCACATATATATAAACATGGAAAACCACAGTAAACCATGGAAAGCATGTTCATGTGAGTATACATCTACAGAGTAAACCATATTAGCACCTTAATGTAAGTATATAGCTACAGATTTGAACCATTTTAGCACCTTCCTGTGAGTAAACCATATTAGCTACAGAGTAAACTGAATTAAAATTCAAAATTCAGCATGTTCCTAGCACGTTTGCTTCAAAACTCCCCAACAACAGCAGTAGCAACAACATGAAAGTTTAAGTAAAGCCAAAAGTTGGCAAAGCAATCTAAAAAGCTAACATCCAGCTTTTAACATCAAAGGGAAAAAGTAAAATGACAATTACAACTTTACCTAGTGTTCTTTACAGTAGTCACTATAGGAGATTATGTTACATTCAGGAACATGTAAATTTGCTCATAACCATTTTAATTTAGAACATCAATAACTACTCCTATCACAGTAAGTAAAAAAGCATGAATATTTAGCAAATTGTTATCAATCTAGACATACTGCATATTTAGCAAACACCAAACCAGGAAAACTTGCATTTAACAATATTTACAGTAGAGCTTGTTCTTAGATATATTAATTTTATCTAATTATATTAATTTTATCTAATACTTGTCTTTGGTATAAATTAGGGAAGATATATTCATTTTATCTAATTATCGATGACCCACTAGGTGAATTCAGATAAACTTGTTGTACACCTTCCCGAACTCACACAAGCCCATCACCAAAGACCGTATCGGTCAGGGATTACACAAGATTAGCATACAAATTTCTATAAGAACATCCATCATTCTGTGGATAAGCATGATACTTTCAGAGTTGGTACCATCATACTCTATAGTTTCTCTTAGAAAACCATAGAAGAGGCAGTCTCTTAAAAAACCAACACAAATTGAGCAACAATGTAGGTGAGAATCATGTCTTGTCTGCAGTGTCTGGTCACACTTAAACTTAGAAAATAATGTGCATCTCTCTTCATAGTATCTATTGAGTAAAGGACATCTCTGTAGACATAGGTCGGCAACCTTCTCTATGTAGTGCGTCAAAGATACATGAGCCCATCAATCAGTTAGTTGTGTGCTTTTGAATTTTGACAAAGTATAAATAGTGGGCAAAAGGTTGAGACTTTATGTTAAGACGCCTAGAAGAGTAGAACTAAATATTGAGAGACCGGAACCAGAATTTCTGGATTGCAATCAGAAGTACCTACGTCATTAGCATGGCGACGTTGTGAGACTTCATCCCGCTAAAGCGTTGCTTCGCCTCATCTAGCCATCTCCTTATCTTTCCCGCATAGCCGTTCGTAAATTTGACTCTAAGGAGGCACTTCATAAACCGTGTGGTCTCCGCCTTGCTTAGAGTGAAGCACGCAGCCTTGAGCTTAACTTCGGCCTCCTTGACCTTTTTGCCCTTGCAACGACGACTATTCTGCATTTTCGCCTCCTCCTCCTCTGACTGATCATCGGCTTCATCATCACTAGGTGGTGGTTGAAGGTCCTTCCTAATGCCCATATGCTTCAAGTCGTTCCTTGCCTTCGGCCCATCTTTGGTCTTGTCGGTGTTAAGGATGGTGGCAAGCAGACTCTCCCCCACGTTCTTCGTGATATGCATGAGATCAAGGCTATGAGGCACGCAGTGGAGCTTCCAATATGGCAAGTCTCAAAAAACAGACCTCGCCTTCTAAACCCTCAACAGCGGCTCTGGATTCTTTTGGTTCTTTCCTGGCACAGGGCAGTTATTCCAGCTTTTCAAGAGCTCATCGATTTCTGTGTCGCTCCTCTGGTATGGCATTCCTTGGAGCTCGACTATCCCATCGAACAGATGGGACAACTTTCTCCAGGCGTGATTCTTTGGAAGCCACCTTCGAGACCCCTGGTACACGGTTTTCCCAGACTCGGGATCTTTCTGTAGCTGGTGATACGTTGTATTATCCTTGCACCTAACGCACGCAAAGAATCCTTGGATCACCTGCCCCGTGAAGTATCCATAACCAGGATAATCTTGCACCGTCGTGATCACCGCCGCTCTCATATCGAAATATTCTTGTGCGGTGGCGTACCACGTACGGGCTCCATCTTCCCATAGCATGGCTGGCATAGGTATGCTTACTCGGATGCTTATGATTTGCTGCCCTATGCTGGGTAAAAGGCTTACGACCCATGAAAATTTCAGATGATAGCCCAAGGAAGCTGCCGACAAAGAGTTTGATTGTATTAGGAAAGAGTCTCTAAACCAACAATGTGTTGGTATTGTAATCACGCGTATGTAAAACCTATCCGCATATGGCTTTGAGACCCTGCCTATTATATATAGTACGGGAGAAGCCCAAGCGAGGGTACAAAAAATCTCCCAGGTAACTTGGAATAGGGCGATTACTCAATATTCAGGCGACTTTGACTCCATTGTTTTCCTGACATCCGACGAAATCCCCAACATTCTCTTTTCCGTGAAACCCTAAGTCCTTCACCATGGACATTGTTGAGGTTACCCCTCGTCAATTGGCGCCGTTTGTGGGAAACCTGAATGCTGGAACCATGGATTCGGCGGACCGCTCTCCACCAAGCATCAACCCGACAAAAGCAGATCCACACTCGCCCACCCCTGTATTGGTACCCGCTAATTTCAATGGTGGATCCGATCTAATCATCAGAAGCTTCCACTTCCAAGTAGAAGACCCGCAAGAATTGCACCCTCCGGCCCTGATCACATCAAAACCGTCAGTGGAAAAACCTACGCCTACGACGGTACTAGCATCATC
This sequence comes from Avena eriantha, assembly GCA_910589775.1. Classification (NCBI taxonomy): domain Eukaryota; kingdom Viridiplantae; phylum Streptophyta; class Magnoliopsida; order Poales; family Poaceae; genus Avena; species Avena eriantha. Next base: position 45,452,734 of record OU342742.1, read on the forward strand.
CGTCGGATCCTCCACGGACGTCACAGCACATACCGAAGCAGGCGAAGAAAGCGAGCAAATCGAGACGGATCTAGGGGACCTTGATGGCCTTCATGGTAATATCTCCCTCGGGTCGGGTCCTTAGTCAACTCCACCATGCAAAGAAAACCCGGCAAATTCAGAACCATAAGAAAGCAGTGAAAACGTCGACTTCGAAGAAAGGATGGTGAAGATCTATCGAGAACTACAATCTCAGAATATTATCAGTGCATCCTTTGAAGATAATGTCATCGTCCCACGCATAACATGCCACCAATTGTGCATGGTCATGGTTACGTACTTTCAACAGCGTGAGATACAGATTGATGTTTGTACCGGGCTGTTTTGGCCCTTGAACTAGCATACTCATGGTTACGTACTTCTTCTTCATGCACAGCCAGGGGGAGGTTATAGATCCATACAAACACGGGCCAGGTGCTATGTGTGTTGCTCTGGCTTCCGAACGGATTGAGTACATCGGTGCTCATGCCCAGCCTGAGGTTTCTTGGATCTTTCCCGAACCATTGGTAATATTTGAGGTCCAACGCCTTCCACTGGCTAGCATCCGAAGGGTGCCTCAGCATTTCCTCCCTTTCTAGATCTTCGTCTTCTGGCCTCTTTCTTTCCTCGTGCCAGCGCACGAGTTGTGCTTCCTTAGGATCCATGAAATACCGCTGCAGATAAGGAGTTAGAGGAAAGTACCACACCACTTTTCTAGGATCTTTCTTGGTCCCTCTCTTGTATTGAGAGGTCTTGCACACCGGACACATGGTCTTCTCTGCTTCCTCGCCCCGGTAGAGGCCGCAATCATTTACGCAAACATGGTATTTTACGTGCGGTAGATCGAGAGGGCACATGACTTTCTTAGCCTCAGCGATACTAGTCGGACATGTGTTCCCCCTAGGAAGACGATCATGCCAGAATTATATGTTGTCGTTGAAGCATTCGTCGGTCATTTTGTGTTTCGCCTTCATCTCTAGAGTTCTGAGTGTTACATTCAGACGGGTATCCCCGTCGTTGCATCCATCAAACAATGGAGTAACCGCATCTTTCTCCATTTTCTCTAGCTTAGCTTTCTCTCTAGAGGTGGCTCTGGCGTTACTTGTCTCCCTGAGAAGCAGCTCTTGGTAATGAGGGTCTCGCAACCAGCTTGAATCATGCCCGACACCTTGATCTTCATGATCCTGCCTGTCGCCACCTTGATAATTATCTTCATGTTCATGCCTAGCGCTATCAGCTTGATCTTCATCATGTTCATGCCCAGCGCCACCTTGTTCTTCATGATCACTTGCCCTGCCAGCATCTTGATCTTTATCTTCACCATTATTGACATCCTCATCATCATCTTCATCATCACATATCTACCGAGTGTAGCCATCCATGAAACCTCGCATAAGAAGGTGTGACTCCAGCATTCCGCAATCATGCTTTATCAAATACATCAGTTTGCAGTCGTGACATGGACATCTTATCTCCATCATGTTTGCCCGTGCCATGTCGGCCCTCGCGCATCTCATCCACCTATCCACGGGGGGTGTGCTCAGTGGTCGGACCATGGTCGCCTGCGCGGTATACAAAGAACAAAAGAATAATTAGAGTATGGACGTCGAGATCGCCAAAAAAATTGGCATGACCTCCCCTAAAAAGATGACATCCGCTGGGTGCCAGAAATTCGCCGGAACGGAAATGAATCGGCATTTCGGTGAAACATTGGCAACCCAAAATGAAATCCCTACACAAAGCAAAGGAAGCACACAATACAATCTTATCGGTGTCACCAACACCACGCATACATGCAACAACGACTTCACGCTTCCTGCAACAACGACTAGGAGTATGAGAGTCGGAGGAGAAGTAAAGTGAGATCTTGTAGATCTAGAAGTGCAAGATCTTTCACTTACATATATGTTTGTCAACCAATAGAGGTTTGGCAAAGCTTCTAGGTGAAACAATAGAGAAAATAAGGTGGCAATGAGGAGGGAGGCGACCAGATCTATCTTTGTGTGGAGGAGAAAACAACAAGTGAGAGAGAGAAGTGAGTGGGGTGCATGTGCATGTGCAAAAAAGGTGGCGAGATTACTCGAGGCGCATCCCACATAGTATGCGCCTTGTATACATAGAATATTTGAGACGTATTTACCAGATGCGCCTCGAGTGTCTGGCGGCTGCCACCCCATGGGCCCATATTACTTACGCGAGGCGCATCTCTAAGTAATGCGCCTCCAATACTGAAAACTACTAGAGGCGCATGTCATCATGTGTGCCTCCTATATTGTCGTACCTACCACCACTGGTCCCGCCCACTTTACTCGAGGCGCATCTGCCCAATATGCGCCTCAAGTAGTTAAACTACTCGAGGCACATATCGAGTAGATGCGCCTCGAGTAAGAGGGCAGCCAGATCTGGTCCGTACATACAATATAGGAGACGCATCCCTGAAGAATGCGCCTCTAGTATTATAATATAGGAGTCGAACCATTTAGTAATGTGTCTTGTATATATAGTGGAGGCGCATATTTTAGAGATGCGCCTCCTATAAGCATGTCTCCTATAGGCTTTTCCCTAGTAGTGATTAATGGCTCGTTCTTTCAATTTATCTTGAATCATGGATGACCGCCATCATGTCACTTATCCTTCAGGGTATTGTAGCTATACTGTCTTCTATGGTGTTTGAAGTACTAGCCTCTGCGTCAAAAAAGAGAATGTTAATGAACGAGCGGCTCATCGTCACCTCTAAGGCCAACTCTCCAACTGCTCACAGCTCCTTTACATCCGCCCGTACATGTGGTTGTGGATTTTGGTTTAATGTTTTGTTCTGCCATAGTGCACAAAGGAGTGGGGTCTTGTATGGTCACGTTTCTTCTTATTCATTCAGATTTTAGAACTGAACCATCAACAATTCGCTGGTTTGCTATTTGGGAAGTAACTTTGTGAAGTGTTTCGTCCTACTGCTCCAATACGACGCAACAAGGTTATTTCATGTGCACTATCTTATGGTTGAACTACAATTGACAACCATTTAAAACATTTTGTCATTTTACTTTTTGAAAAGGCAAATAAGGAGTTTGATTAATCCAAAGCATAATATATCCTTTTTTTGTATTGGTGTATGTCAAAGTAACAACACTATTGTTTTTGCATCACGTAAATTTAACTATGTTGTTAGTTCAATAAAATGTTAAATGAGAAGGTTATTCCTCTAACAACAAAGCACTCGGGGTCATTCTTAAGCATTTGAGAAAATGACGTCTCAACAATCTTCAAGTGATTTTACAATATCAATGTAGAAATTCGTTAATGAGTTCAATGCTCTCAATTCATGTATGTTTTTTGTAACACACATACTAAAACTACTTCACTACATGTCAAACATCACTACTTCGCTACATGTCAAACATCTAATTCTAACATTTTCCGATGTTTGATAGTCAACTGAGTAATTTCAAGAACTTTGATGTGTAATCAATATAATAGATCATTTTGATGGGACATTTTCAATAATATTGTGAGTAGCATTTTTTCCTATAATTGGAATGTTTGACGGACATCAAGTAATTTATCCATGGCTCCCTTTAATCCAACCTAATGTTATGTTGTGTGATTCAAAATATCTGACGCGATCATAAAATTCCTTGCTAGCGCAATGAATTTTTTTTAAACTTGATGGTTATGGTGGTATGAATTCATGAGACTGTGATAATGCCCTCAAAAGAACATTTGCTAGAGATTGAAAGAAAAATTGCTAGATACAAAGTTAACTGAACCGCCAATTTGTGTTGTGCTCATAAAATTAAATGACTTTCGAGAAGCATATTTCTACTTTTTTGTGGGATGTGGTATTAAACAGAGGGGCCGACCCAGTGGATTTTTCTTTTAGGAGACATGTTGGGACAAGTGTGGATACAACCAACTGACTCTCATGGACGGGCGATGACATGAGCGAGCGACATGATGAGTCGAAGTGTAACATACCGACTCTTAAGCCTAACAATCATCACATGAGCTTATAGACCGTAGAAAAATGTATATATCTTTATGCATATGAAGTCTTGTCTCAATAATATTTTGATCAAAATAGTTTTATTATCTTTAAAATATTACGTGACTATGTTTTTTATATACATGAAATCTTCATACCTATTACTAATATATTTGTGACAAGAAAAAACTTGTGAGATCCGTAGCAACGCACGGACATTCAACTAGTTTTTCTATGAAAGTAAGTAGTATTCCTTGAACAGCTAAAAGACCGACATTTTAGAACGGAAGTTGTAATAATTTATTTGAGAACATTGAAGTAGTAATTGTCAGAAAATCTTAGATGACTCAACTGTTTGCATCCTACCTACCGACAAGGTCCGCTTCAAGGATTTGCACAAGTCAAACAGCTTTTTCCGGTGCTGCCATGGTGGCGGCGAAGGACGATGGACGACGGTTCAGCAAGGCACAAGTTTTCTGAGAGTAGAATTGTAATTTAACTTGCGGGGAACTTTGTGCAAAGTTGCATGGCACGCATATTTGTTCCATGTGACTATATGTGTAATCTCTATAATATAAGCAGATTGTCTAGTGAAATATATGATTACTTTAAAAAAAGCAACACCTTTAAAAAAATAGGCCAAAAATACCTGGTGAATTAATATAGTAGACTACGCAGAGAAGGAGCAAATGTTGGATGAGCTGCTTGTCGGGCTGGCGCTCACCCTAGCTCATAGACAAACCGAGCACTACCACAACGAAGCCTTCAAGAAGGGGACGATGTAACGGCACGTCGAGGCTTAAAGGGAAAGGGTTCCCCCAGCAATGGCAGTCGATTGTACCCACACCAAACCACGTGACTCGCTGGCACCATGTCATCCTCACAACCATGGAAATCAGCCAGCACCAGAGCCCCTGGCACACCCTCCAACCTAAAGGCTCGAACCGACCATGGCCGCTGCGCTAGAGTCTGAGATAAGCGCACCGAAGAACTGAACAAACATCGAGAGTCACCTTTGCGAGGTCACTAGAGACCGGCGAGACGATGAAGAGGGGTTCCCCTTCCAGATCAACGACCTGTGGCCCCCATGGCCGCCGACACTATTGGATCTTGGGCAGAGGGTTTGGCTCGATAAGGGGGACGGAGCACCTGCCCTAGCCCTGAAGGGAATATGCCCGAGAGGCAATAATAGAGTGGTTATTATATTATTCCTTGTTTATGATAAATGTTTATTTTTCATGCTAGAATTGTATTAATTTGGAAACATTAATACATGTGTGTTTAATAAACAAAAATAAAGTTCGTAGTTATGCCTCTCTTATAAACTAGCTCATTGATTAACAAGATGATCAAGGTTTCCTGATCATGGATATTGTATGTTATTAATAACAAGGTCACAGCATTAGCGGAATGATGTGATGAACATTCATTCGAAGCATAGCATTACGATAAAGGTCATTGTGTTTATATTAGTATAACATCATACGAAGTAATCCTAGTCCTTAGACCATGAGATCATGTCAATCACTAACACTGGAAGAGTATCTTGATAACATCAAACGTCACACCGTGAAAGGGTGATTATAAAGGTGGGTTCAGTGCTATGAAAGTGTTATGTAGAGGCTCATGGATCAAGAGTGGGATTTGTCCATCCCGATGACGGATAGATATACTCTGGGCCCTCTCGGTGATATCACATTGGTTAGCTTGCAAGCAAGTGATGAGATCACTAGAATGTTATATCACGAGAACGAGAAAATAGTGCATGTCGGCAACGAGATCAAACTAGGTATGGAGATACCGATGATCGAATCTTGAACATGTAATATATCGCGAGACAAAGGGATTTAGTTACAACGTTAAAGGTTCACACGATCACAAGAGTTGTCGTTGAATATGTGGGAGTCTGTACGGATCTCTAGGTCCCGCTGCTCATTATTGATCGGAGAGGGGTCTCAATCATGTCTGCATTATTCGTGAACCGTAGGGTGATACACTTAAGGGATACCGACACCATTTGGAGCAAATATGTTTCATATAAACATTTAAGAAAGCGCTGGAATTATTTCAATAGACACCGAAATTGTTTCAGGTGAAATTGGTGAAATTGGTTCTGCATGTAGTATTGAAATGTTGAGGGGGTTTTATATGAATGTTTGTTAATTAAATTAATTAACAAAATTCTAAATAAAATTAATAAAAGAGTTTTATTAAATGAGAGAGCATTAAATGTGAAAAAATTTAATGCATTTAAAGTGGAGACTTTAAAAGAGAATGTGAAGGGGCAAATTTATGTGGAGGGAGTTACCACCACATGAATGGGGGAGGTGAAGGGACACCCTCCATGGACGCCGGCCATGGGAGAGGTACCCTCCCCTCCTCCTATAAAAGGCCCCCCTCTCACACCTTCACACTTACACCTCCTCGTGAAGGATCTCTCTCTCCCTCTAGTATTTTTCTCCATGGTCTTGGATTAGCGAGATACATGTTCCCAGTGGATTTATCTGGAAAGGAGTTGCTGCTTCCGCTGCTTTGCTGGAGCAAGGGATGGAGGTTGTCGGGGCACCAGACGTGTGTGCGATCACGGATGCACCGCTGCTTTGTGGTGCTGGACTTGGTGGTGCTGGACTTGCTGGAGCTGGATCTGATGTACGTGCTGGAGTTGGACCTGCTGGACTTCATCACGATCTTGAGATCGGCAAGTGTATGACTACATCATCCACGAGTTCCATCTTGTTAACAAATCTTTGTTGTCTTCGAGGGTATGTTCTCTATGGATGTATATCCACCCGTCGCTTGTATCTAATATATAGATCTTGGTGTATAATAGTTCCCATCATAGGTATTTTTTTGTTTTCTATGCTGCAAACCCAGCAGTGGTATTAGAGCCTGATCTATGCGTAGGTGCTTTGCACGGGTAGAACACATAAGAGTATGTGGGCGATGATGATCATGTTATTGTTTCTTTCATGTATTTTGGATATTGGTGGCATAGTGGGATGAAGCGGCCTGGGCCAACTTTACATGTAATCGCACATGAGACCGGTTCCACAACTGCCATGCAACTAGTTTTGCATAAGTGGCTGGTGGATGTCTGTCTCTCCTACTATAGTCAATATCTGATTTACAACGAGTTGCTAATAGCTTAGTTATCATCGTTGTGGTTCCATGTTCATAGGTAAGACCGGTTCTATCTTCGAAAGCCCTAAACCACGTAAAAAAACTTGCAATTGATAAATTAGAGGCCTCTAGTTTAGATCGTTGCTGGGCTAGTGTCATGATATGGAAATGTTATAAGTTGAAGTATAGTTGATACCCTTACAACACACTTAATGTGTAAGTTCCATAGACTTTGGCCTTAGACACGAAGGAATGATAGAGATCATACCACGATGCATATGATGGTGATCAAATGCATGGACCATATCATCCCACTTTACACATATGATGTTCGCATCTTATATTGTTAGTTTGGCGCTTTTAGTAGCATTATAAGATGATCCCTCATTTAGATATCAAGATAAAAATGGGTTCTTCCTTAAGTATGCAACGTTCTATGGATCGTGTTTCGAGACATCACGGGATGATCGGGTGCACTTGACTCTACGCTTTCATACAACGGGTGTAAGACAGTTTTACACACGCGAATACTAAGGTTCTTACTTGGTGAGCCTAGCATGTACAGACATGGCCTCGGAACACGGACCAAAAGGTTAAGCATGAGTCATATAGTTGATGTGATGCCCATATTGATGCTTGCCTTTGAAGCTACACTGACTCACGTGATGATCGGACTTGGTGTAGTGGATTTGGTTCATGTAATCACGAAAAAGGCACAAGGGATGTCGTTTTTGAGTGGGATTTCATTTCTAATTTGAATTAGTCGAACCAAATTTGTCATAAACTAAATCAAAGTGAATTTGCATAATTTGTTGTAGTCATTGGCATCTGTTTACTACCTTATGCTTAGTTTTAATTGAGATAATAGAACTATATAATTCTGGATATTTACTTTACGAATTGGTATCGTATTGTTTTGAATGTCAACTTAAAGTTTAGAAGTCCTATTGCAAACTTTCAGTACACTCTATTTACACCATGAAGTTTAATAAGTAGTATTAAATCAAGAGTAAGAATTCCAATATTAGTATCTAAAGTATCATGTTTGCCTCCATGATTCTTGATATTCAAAAGTTGTTTTAATATCGAGGTTATCTAGGAGCTGAAATAATTGTTTCAGAAACCATCATGTGCGAAAGATATTGTGATATCTGAAACAATGTTTATGGTTGCAATATGATAGAGTATAATTTAACAAAATACACGTTCTCATATTGTATGAGAATTTGTGAAGGTTGGAGATGCTAGGCGTCCTAATCTACCAAAAATGTTTTGGGAACTCATATTATACTCACGATTCATCCTTATAGGCTATAGTAGCTTCATCGTGAAAGTTGTCATGATAAGGATGAATAGAAGATGTAAATAAAATGTTTACTACACTAATAGATTACTAAAGAATGGATTTTTGAAAGAACACCAAACATTTGATGATGGTGATCCACTTCAAAGTGCAAGTCCAAAGGTATTAGTATTTTACTATATACACTTTGTACTATGTGTCATATGAATGACACCACTATTGATGTTGATAGATTCTTTTAAAAGAAAAGGAATTGCTGAAAGAGAATCTATAAACTATTTGGCAGAAAAGAAAAAGGTTGGAGATGTCCAACTTAGGTATATAGAAGATATACATGTTATGGTTGTATTCCTTGCTTGTTAAACAACGTGGTTCTTAGGTATTGGATACCGGTATTGGATACCAAATTGGTTGGTGTGAAGTGTCATACAGAACAACACAATTCATGAACTACAATGGCCTAAGTAACTAGCAAGAGAATAAGTGATGATGTTCATCAAAAACAAATAAAGTGTTATTGTGTTTTTTTTTGTCGTCAAACCTAGCCTTCAAGATTTATTTTAATAATTGTTATTTTGTTCCGGTATTACGAGAAAAATGGTTGTTCAAATAATTACCGTATTCCATAAATGATGGATGAACTTTTACAAGTCTAGTTGGAGAAATCACATCCATAAACATTATTGCTAAAATGTTGTAAGACCAATGATTGGAAGATCACTTATGAAGTGACATTGATGTTTGAATTATATTGGAAAGTAAACATGAAGAAACTCCATGTTGATGGATTTTTGGAGTCTTTTGATGTTGATCAATTGACGCTTGTGAAACTTTCCTCGAGATAATTGAAACTCTGTTCATAGGCCAAAGAGGAACGGATGACTAGCTTATTGGAAATTGTGCATGCTGATATGCATAGTCCATTATGTGTAGCCATATGCGATGGATCTTTTGCTTCATATGCTTTCTCCAGAAATATGTGTGAATATATCTATATATTTACTTAATAAGGAAGAAGTATGAAACATTTGAAAATTGTTCAAAGACTTTCAAGATGAAGTGAAAAATCATTGTAACAAGAAAATAAAAGAGTTTATGATTTGATCATAAAGGAAGATATTTGAGTTACAGGTTTGGCAAAACACCTAAGATTTCAAGAATTGTTCCATGAATTTGCACTTCCCGATAAACCATAGGAGTATGGTATATTCGAGAGATCAAATCAAACCTTGTTTGACATGGTAAGATCAAAGGTGTCATTTTATAAAACTGCCATTATGTTTTAAGGATTAGAGCTTTAGATACTACCGCTTTTACACTAAAAAGTGAGCCATCGTGATCCATTCAAAATGACACCATATGAGTTATGGTTCGGGATAAAACCTGAATTGTCTTTTCTTAAAAAATTTGGTATGCTATGCATAAGTTAAATGTTTACAACCAAAGTCAGATAAGCACGTCTTTGTAGGTTATCCCAAAGAATTTGTTGGGAATTCCTCCATAACACCAAGGACAAAAGAGTTTGTCGCTTGGAACATCAAGTTTCTTGAGAAGGATATTTTCGCAAAAAGTTAAGTGGGAGGACAATAGAACTTTGATAAGGTTGTTGAACCTTAGTTATATGTGCTAAGTAGCGTAGCACCGGAAAGTGTCCCGGTGGCGGCCACAATGCTCATGGCTCCCGTGATTACAAAGGGTGTGATCTTGGAGATTAGATTTCCTATTTGAACTGTATGCATCGGGTAAGAATCAAATAGTGAGATTTGATAAACAAGTCGTTATTGTTTTGACAATGATGAACCGACTGCATGCGAAGAAGCGATGATGGGCCCTGACTCCATAAAATGACTAGAAGTCATAAAATCCATGATAGTATCCATAACGAGAAATCAATTTTCTGAATTTGGAAGACCCTCTGAAAAGGCGTGAAGCCTATCGGTCGTGTTTGGATCTATAAAGAAATAGACATGGATGTTTAACATCGATGAAATAGTTGACATGTTGGAAAGAAGTTTACGGCAATGTTCAAGGAGTTAACTATGACAAGATTTTATCTTTCATAGCGATATTTAGTCTTGACGGATTAATGTAGCAACCACTACATATAATTTGGTGTATGGTAGTTGAACAAACAAAATAATGTTCTTCTAATAGAATGGTTACCTAGGACGTGTACAAGACACAGTCTGAAGGGTTTTGTTAATTCAAAGGGTGCTAAAAGGGAATGCAAACTTCAATAGTTGAAGTGAGCATAGCGGAGTTGGAATCTTCACCATGATGAAAATGTTAAAGGAGTTTAGTTTCATCGGAGACGATGAAGATGCTTGTATTTGCAACAAATTAAGTGGGAGCGCTAAGACAAATTTTACATTATGCAGAATACATATTGTTGATTGAAATGGTGTATATTTTATTAACACAAGTTAAGAATTTCATTAAAATAGGATTTCGATTAAAGACTTGGGGCAAAACCGGAATATTTGGCATCAATATCTATATAGATAGATTGAGGCGCTACTATGGTTATTCCAGACGTACATATATGAGATATTGAAAGGGTTCAATATATAAACAACAAGAGAGGTTCTTGCTGCATGGAAAGGATTGTATCAAGATTCAAGTGTTTCAACACTTGGTGAGTAAAATCACATGAAGATTTTGATCGATTATACCGTGATACGTATATATTCAAATATGTCCTCTGCTCTAAATGTTATGAGCACATACATAATGATTCATAAGATGATCATTAGACGATAGTAAAGATATTCTTATGAGCTTTGGAAGGACTAAGAATATATCATGTATAAGTGACAAATAGTTAAAGGTAGTTCATTGTAAAGTGTTACATTGATACTAGTTTTGTCACAAGATACAAATTAAATTTATCTCATTTTAGACTATGGGTGGCACAATGTAATAGAAAGGATGTTCCATGATGGATTTGCATAAGTTCCAAAGTTGAGACATTGTGACGGATACTACAACAAAAGGCCTAGTATATGACTGCTATAGTAGCAGCAAAGGAGGGCATTTGTGTTAAGTAGTTTGTTATCAAACTAGGTGTGGTTCAAATTGGGCTAATACTATGAAGATATATTGTATGACAATAATACCAACATATTTTAACCCGAACGAACTAAAGGTCTCACCAAAGGACCAAATTTACACAATGCCATCTCATTTGAGGATGAGTGATGCGTAGAGACGCAAAGACATGCAAATACACACGGACCAGAAACTGTCATATCCAGATATTATGTTAACCACTAGCAATCACGTATATGCAACACCAAAAAGCCATAGGTGTTCAATACGCAATGTTTTTTAAACTAGATTATTGACTCTAGTGCAAGTGGGAGACTGAAGGGAATATGCCCGAGAGGCAATAATAAAATGGTTATTATCTTATTCTTTGTTTATGATAAATGTTTATTTTGCATGCTATACTTGTATTAATTTGGAAACGTTAATACATGTGTGTTTAATAAACAAAAAGAAAGTTCCTAGTTATGCCTCTCTTATAAACTAGCTCGTTGATTAACAAGATAATCAAGGTTTCCTGATCCGTGACACTGGATGTTGTTAATAACGAGGTCACAACATTAGTGGAATGATGTGATGAACATTCATCCAAAGTATAGCATTACGATCAAGGTCATTGTTTTTATATTGCTATAACATCATACGAAGTAATCCTAGTCCTTATACCATGAGATCATGTCAATCACTAACACTTGAAGAGTATCTTGAAAACATCAAACGTCACAGCATGAATGGGTGATTATAAAGGTGGGTTCAGTGCTACGAAAGTGTTATGTAGAGGCTCATGGATCAAGAGTGGGATTTGTCCATCCCGATGATGGATAGATATACTCTGGGCCCTCTCGGTGATATCACACTAGTTAGCTTGCAAGCAAGTGACGAGATCACTGGAATGTTATATCACGAGAACAAGAAAAGAGTGCATGTGGGCAACGAGATCAAACTAGGTATGGAGATACAGATGATATAATCTCGGACATGTAATATATCGCGAGACAAAGGGATTTAGTTACGACATTAAAGGTTCACACGATCACAAGAGTCATCATTGAATATGTGGGAGTCTATACGGATCTCCAGGTCCCGCTGCTGATTATTGATCGGAGAGGGGTCTCGATCATGTCTGCATTATTCGCGAACCGTAGGGTGACACACTTAAGGGATACCGACACCATTTGGAGCAAATATGTTTCAGATAAATATTTAAGAAAGTGCTGGAATTATTTCAATAGACACCAAAACTGTTTCAGGTGAAATTGTTGAAATTGGTTGTGCATGTAATAGTGAAATGTTGCAGGGGGTTTTATATGAATGTTTGTTAATTAAAGTAATTAACAATATTCTGAATAAAATTAATAATAGAGTTTTATTAAATGAGAGAGCATTAAATTTGGAGAAATTTAATGCATTTAAAGTGGGGACTTTAAAAGAGAATGTGAAGGGGAAAATTTATGTGGAGGGAGTTACCACCACATGAATGGGGGAGGTGAAGGGACACCCTCCATGGGAGGGGTACCCTCCCCTCCTCCTATAAAAGGCCCCCCTCTCACACCTTCACACTTACACCTCCTCGTGAAGGATCTCTCTCCCCCTCTAGTATTTTTTCCCATGGTCCCGGATTAGCGAGATACATGTTCCTGGTGGCTTTATCTGGAAAGGAGTTGCTGCTTCTGCTCCTTTGCTGGAGCAAGGGATGAAGGTTTTCGGGGTACTGGACATGTGTGCGATCACGGATGCACCGCTCCTTTGTGGTGCTGGACTTGGTGGTGCTGGACTTGCTGGAGCTGGATCTGATGGATGTGCTAGAGCTGGACCTGCTGGACTTCATCACGATCTTGAGATCAGCAAGTGTACGACTACATCATCCACGAGTTCCATCTCATTAACAAAGCTTTGTTGTCTTCGAGGGTATGTTCTCTATGGATGTATATGCACCCGTTGCTTGTATCTAGTAGATAGATCTTGGCGTATAATAGTTCCCATCGTAGGAAATTTTTTGTTTTCTATGCTGCGAACCCAACAAGCCTGACCTCGAGGCAGCCAGGAACTTCCACCCTGACTCACCCCCGTCCAGGATCCCAACATCGACTTGCTGGACAAGGCACGCGACATCACTGCTGGTCGTTTGGTGGTCTACCAGCAGAACCTCCACAACTACCACAGCCGACGGCTACGCCCAAGATCCTTCTCCAAAGGAGACCTCGTGCTGTGACTCAAGTAGATAGGACACATCAAGATGGAATCCCCTTGGGAGGGACGTTACATCATCACCGAAGTAATCCCAGGTGGCGCCTATTTCCTTAAGGACGTGGAATCCAGAGTCGCATACTCCAACCCCTGGAATGTCACGCAACTGCGCCATTTCTACACTCAGATGTCTTTGCCTTTCAATAAGGCTACTTAGCCAGGCTATTCAGCCAAACAATGTACCTGCTACCTGCAATCAACAAAGATAGTTCTTCTACTGGGAGATGATTACTTTTTTTCCTTCTACGCATTCGAGCATTTGAGAACTAGGTGCTACGCCTCCCCAACATACTATGACACACCGTTAACTAAACACACTCAAATATCACTCGCGGGGGCCTGAGTAGCTAAACCTACATAACCATCGAATCCTTGAACTCTGAGTACCTCGGCAAGGTACTGAGAGTAAGGGTAATTAGAGTAACAAAAAGGCCTAAACATAAGACACTTTGAGTCAACAACAACAAACTTTACAATAGGCCAATAGGCCGACACTCTTTACAAAGGTTCAACAGGACAATATCCTTTACAAGATTACACCCAACTGACACAATGCGCCTCGCGTGAAGATTACAAAACACAAGCACCCACTTTGCATGTCGGTGGTCACGATGTCGCTAAAGAACTCGCTCCTATCAAGATGGAGAGCTATGCTAATAGTCGGGCCACAAACATCCTCGAACTAAAGAGAAATCTCCATATCGGAGCCATCTGGAGTCTGAGGAAGATCTTTAGTGATAGTGCGCACATCTATTTGCGGATGATGGATCCAAACAAACATGATTGCCATTTGTGCTCCTGCAACTAGCCAAGGACGCACAAAGGCCACGACTCGACTACAGTCACGGAACTTCTGCATAAACCCGAGCAAACTGGTGGGCCCAGGACATAGCGGAAACATAATAGCATGCACCACATCCAAGATGTTGCGGGCACCCTTAAAGCACTTCACAACTTCTAGAACCCGTTCATGAAGCTTGGCAAGCACATAACCTTTATCCCTATCCGTCCAAAAGGATCCGCCAACCTCCAAGTCTTCCCTCAAGGAATTCAGTTGACAGTTGATGATATTTTCTTCTTCCTACAGGCTACGGCTGACAACTGCGATAGCAAGAGAAAATATCAAATCAAACAGCCACACAGCCTATAGACACAAAATTGTCGAAGCTATTTTCGAGCACTCACACTTTAGATAATCATTGATGTACTCCAACTCCTCAAATAGATACCCTTCACGAATGGCGGCTCTTTCTGCCTTGTATTTCCAAATATCCGCGAGACCCTTAAGAGCCAAGTTGCGCCTCTCCAAGCTCTTTAGCTAGTCATGAAGCCGCACATTCAGCAACAGCATAGCAACTCTGCCAGTTAATTGCAGCAGTACTGAAGAATCTTCGGGCTTTGAAGAACTAGAGGACATATCGACTGCCCCCTACACGGTAAACGAGCAAAATGACATTCAAATAACCAAGTAGTAGAATGCAAGACACACAATACCCCTTCGAGTTGCACACTCGGGGGCTAAAAATGGACACAAGGCATATTACAACTTAGTTGGTGGAATTAAACACTTCATCAGATTCATAACCTTCCACTCACGCACAATAAAAGGAGGAAGTCACATTACCAAATCCCTAAAAGTTCATCAGCCGAACGATCATACTACTGCGACATCCTAAGTTATGGTGTCCGATGGTTTGGCGGAACCCTCTAGCATGCTAGCCGCATCTAGGCGTGTTTTCTCCTCAACGTACTTTTCAATAAGCAAGACAAAGGGAGGACCGTATTTCTTGGCTCGCTTGATGAAAGTATGAACCTTCTTACCCGCGGCTGCTTGAGGGAGGTAAGAAGACACCTTGTCAAAATTGGCCTTCATGCCGTGAGCCGCCTCAACTACAAATGCCATGCATGTGCCAGTAGCTTTTTGGAGTCGCTTGAAATCCCTGACCGGATCTCCAGTGTGTGGATCACATCCACAAGTCCACCAACTTCTTCGATGATAACATCTTAAGAAGAATATCCTGGTGGAAGCGCCCCAACACACTCTTGGATTTCACCAGCGCATCCTTCAAAAAGATGCCATGATCTTCAACTTTCGCAACAGTGGCGGTCAGAGGATCCGCACCAGCTTGGGCAGAATAATCCAGGGAAATCCCAGCAACATCTACAGACAAAAAACAGCAACATAGTCAGCAAACCTTAAAGGCAAGGGAAACGAAGAACTCAAAAAATGCCCACCCACCTGACAAAGTTTGAGCGATAGCCACAAGGCGATCACTCAACTTCTCCTCGTGCTCCTTAGAGGTGGCCAGAAGATGCAGTTCATGATGCTCGATTTTAGCTTTATGCGTGTCAAGAGCCTCCCAGGCACGTTTCTCCTTGTTTTCTATGTGGTCGAGGCTCTTCTCAAGCTCCTCCACATGATGCAAGGCTTCATCCCTTTCGAATGCCTCAAGAAGAACAAGGTCAGGAGAAGGGGAACATTATCACATCAGCGTGAAAATTAGAAACACTTACACTTAATTTGGTCCCGCTTTGTCTCATCTGGATGTACCTGTGGCCTACATCCACCATGCAAGAAAGGCTAGCAAAACACCGGAGTCACTACAAACATACTCGGGGGATTCACGAATGAGACTACAAAGATAAAAGGTACGGTGCCATACTTACATGATCTTTGAAGACTTAGAAGGACCTTGCAGAGTGATATGTTGCAAACGTATCCATAATTTTTGATGTTCCATGCTTGGTTTAATCTACTTTCTTATGTTTTGTCCACACTTTGGAGTACTTTTCATATGATTTCTTGGACTAACCTATTAACAAGAGCCACAGTGCCAATTGCCAGTTTTCTGTTGTTTTTGGTTCCAGGAAAGTCAGAAAATGAATATTCTCGGAATTGGACGGGACAAAAGCCAAAGTCAGTTTTTCACCGAGGGACACATGGAGCCAGAATACGAGACGGAGAGGGGCTGGGGCCCGGCCACACCACCTAGCCGCGCCGCCAGGCTTGGCCAACGCCAGGGGGTGGTCTGTCTGCCCCAGGCACGCCCTCAGCCTCTCCTTCCGCCTATAAGTTGCCTTCGATACAGATACCCTAAGTACCTGATCAAAAATCCACGAAAGAGTCTATAGCCGCTGTCATCTCCATCCCTAGATCGGGAGGGATCTGAAGCTCTTCCCGGCACCCTGTCGGGGAGGGGAATTCACCCTCGAGGCCTTCTTCATCATCATGCAAGCCTCCGGTGTGATGCATGAGTAGTTCATCTCTAGACTACGGGTCCATGTAGTAGCTAGATGGCTGGTTCTCCTCCTTTGTGTTATCATGTTTAGATCTTGTGAGCTCCGTTCATGATCAAGATCATCTATTTGTAATTCCTACATGTTGTGTTTGTGGGGATCCGATGGATATTGAGATGCTATTTCAGATTGATTATTGATTCTATCATGTCTTTGTTATTTGTGATCTTGCATGCTTTCCGTTGTTACTAGCTATCTTGGCCAAGTAGATGCTAGCAACTCCAAGAGTTAGTATTTATGCTCGATAGTGGGTTCATGCCTCTAGTAAACTAGGGAAGTGACAAAAATCTCTAAGGTACTAGATGTGTTGTTGCTACTAGGGAGAAAACAACAATCCTTTGTTCATAGAACAATCGTATTGTTTACTTTACACGCAATTCGTAATGCAATTGTCCATTCCTTGCAACTTAATACTAGAGGGGGTTCATATGATAACCTAAAGGTGGATTATTAGTCATAGATGCAGTTGGATGGCAGTCTATGTATAATGTTGTAATGCCCAATCAAGTCTCAAAGGAGTCAAGATGAGTAGTATATACTTGTATGCTTTCTTGATGTTTGTCAATTACCCCGCTGCAATTTGTTCACCCAACATGTTATCTATCTTAAGGAGAGCCACCACTAGTGAACTATGCACCCCGGTCCTTTCTTTTACTATCAATCTACAATCAATTGTATACTGCTTTGTGTTTACTTTCTGCAAACTATTACTTTCTTCCACTCGATATGTTTAATCCTTTGTTTTCAGCAAAACCGGTGAGATTGACAACCTCAACGCAAGTTGGGCACAGAGTTCCATCGTTGTGTTGTGCAGGTTTCCACGTTGTTGCTGGCACCGGTAGTGTGCCCTGCCAAAGTTCAGCTAGCTACACCTTTGGGGTGTTTCCTTGCTTCTACTGGATTGATAACCTTGGTTTCATAATTGAGGGAAAACTTACTGCTGTGCTCATCATACCTTCCTCTTGGGGTTCCACATTGAGCTCATTAATACACGAGTCAGCAAGTACTTTTTCTGGTGCCGTTTCCGGGGAGTCAAGGACATCTTCACAAGGGGAGTCCCTCAAAACCAATCTCTTTACTTTGTTGTTTTTGTTTTGCTTAGTTTACTTTTGTTTTGTTTGCTTGTTTCCTTATCAAAAACACACAAAAAATAGTTCTTATCTTAAGTTGCCATTATGTCTAGCATTGTTCCAATCACTATGTCACCTGATGAAATGATTTTCACTTTTAAACAAGGAATTGAAGAGAGTTTCAAAGAAGCTTGGTCCAGAATCTCTGATCTACATGAAAAAACTGAACCTAAAATGACTCAAAGCTTGTTCCTTAGCAGTTTTTACCTTGGAATTTCTCTTTGCTATAGATATGCTTTAGATGCTGTTGTGGGAGGAGATTTCCTCCAATGCAATGAGGATGATGTTGTTAATGCCATAAAGAAATTGGTAGTTACTTACAAATTGCCTAGCAAATCTGATTATTCTTTCATAAACATATTTGCTAGATTGAATACTCTTGAGACCAGCACTGCTAGTTTGAAAGATTGCTATAATACGCTTAGAGAGCATCATAACTATGTTCCAATAAATTATGAACCCTTAGAATGGCTTCCCACAGTAAAGATTGCTATAAACAATGAAACTTTTCATGCTCGTTGTGATATCATGTCTGAATTTTGTCTTATGCCCAAAGATATTTATGAATCTTTGAATTTTTCGGGGCTTTCTGAAGGAGGAGAAGAAATTTTTCTTGCTAATAATGCCACAATATTACCCATTGGAATAGCTGAAGGAGTGTTTACAAAGATCCTAGAGAAAATGGTTTCTACTGATTATCTTGTTATTGAATGTGTAGGAAAAGGACAAATCACACTTGGAAGATCCCTATTGAAACTCCTTAGAGCAATAATAGATATGGAAAAGGGCACCATGCACTTTGTTTATCCACCAAGCATTCACAAGTTCCCCAATATTAAGAATAAAAGTAAGAGAGGTAAGGGAAGGAAATTTGGTTTTAATGCTTCTTCAAACACTCGATTCTTTTTCTTGCTTCTTATGCCTAACTTAAAGGCGTTAAAGCAAAGTACTTATTGGGAGATAACCCAAAAGTTTTAGATGAGTCTTGGAAGTTATTACCTCTGTAATAAACTCTCCTTATCCTTTTTATTTGCTTTTTGTGCCAATAGTAACCTCTAATGAGAGAGAAGTAATGATTGGGAAACTTGCTGTCCCGAAACAGATTTTTGTGCTTCACCGTAAAAATTCCTTAGAGAGCTCTGTACGTCCGGTTTGAGCTGTAATGTTTTGTGCTTCTGTCCCAGGTTGTTATCTAACTTTCGTTAGTTCAACACTTTTTTATTTGAGCAAGATAAGGTCTTTGAAAAAATTCGTCTTTACCTGCTGGTCTGTTTTGACCGATTTCTGCCATTATTTGCATTTGCTTCTTGTTGGTTCCTTTTTGAGTTCTTTTGGAGAATTGAGCTTATTGAGGGAAGTGCTATAGTAGATAGTGTTTTAATGGAAGTTTTATTTGTGTTTTAACTGAACCTAAAGACTTATTATCTTAAGTGCACTAATGTTGCTAATAAAGATTGTGTGAAGTTTTGTATGAAGGAAAATTTTCAAGTGTATGTAAGGAATGAGTAATGAGATGAAGGATGGAATAAAGCTCAAGTTTGGGGATGCCACGCGTGTCACCCCAAGAAATATCCAAGAAGTACAAGCGTCAAAGCTTGGGGATGCCCAAGGCATCCCCCTCTTCATCAATAAAAATCCCAGGTTTCTTCCAAACACTTCATTTTTATTGTTTCATGCACAGTTGTGTTGTTCTTGGAGCATCTTATTTTTCATTTTCATTTTGGTTTTTCGTTTGCTTGGTTTGCTTAGTTTTCTGAATAAATTGGTTGGACCCCCTCTTTCATGCATTGGTTTTCAAATAGTTTGGTTTGGATTGGAAAAAGAGTAGGAAAGTCCATGCTTAAGTGGTAAAGAGAGCTTGTTTTTGACTATGGCCTATGCTTTGTCATGCCATGCTTGATATTATTTTGGCTTTATGCTTAGTATTCTTTGTTGTAGCATGACTTGTTATAAACAATTGATATTGCTTAATGTGCCTTGGAAGAATCATGTGTTGTTTTAGCATACTAAAGCATAGTATTTTGGTATTCTCCTTTGATGCTTTATTTGGGTTGACTTGGCGCATGCTCACGCCATGTTATGACTATCCCAAGTCACCATAGCCTTTATGATCCTTTAGTTTTCAACTTGTAGTATCACTTTATGCTTTTATTAATGATGTTTTGTCGCTCTGCATGATTATGGCCATTATTGCTCTCTTAGTTGGTCGCTCCCAGTCTTTTGTTAGCCTCCATAACCAAGATTGAGTTCCACTCATGCATCCAACTCCTTAAACCAAGTATTCCAAACAGTCCACCATACCTACCTATTAGCAATTGCTATTCCAAGTATATTCATGTTTTTATCTACCTTCCAAATTAAACTTGTTATGAGAAAACTTGTGATTAAAGCTCTCACGAACTTGATGGCACACTTTACTTTCTTGCACTTCATAAACTTGAAACATTGCGTCCATCTTTGTTGCATATATGCTTGCGCTTTATAAGTTGAAGTTAGCAGAACCATGTATCATGGGGAATGCTTTCAACATTGCACCTGTACTTTGTACCCCGTTGATATCATGTTCTTTTGCTTATGGATCCCAGTGGTGTGAAATAAAAGGGGAACGTGTAAGATCATGGAGTTTGTATTTGTGTTAGAGAAACGCCTGGGCCGTGATACGTCCAAAACGTATCTACTTTCCTGAACACTTTTGCTGTTGTTTCTCCTCTATACTTGTGTGATTTGGATGCAACTAATGCGAACTAACGTTGTTTTCAGCAGAATTGCCTTGGTGTCTACTTTTTGTGCAGAAAATCAACTATCAGGAAAAATCCCGGAAAATATGCCAAAAATCCTATTTCACCCGAAGACTCCAGGAGCCAGAATACGAGATGGAGAGGAGCCCTGGGGTGGCCACACCACCTGGTGGCGCGGGCCAGGGTGTGGTGTGGGCCCCCCAGGCACCCCCTCGGCATCTCTCTTCGCCTATAAGGAGCCCTCTAACCTAAAAACTTCGGGGGGTTGACGTTTTTCCAAACGGAATTCCGCTCCGCCGCCACCACCAGATTCCACGAAACAGCACCAGAAACTCCGTTCTGGCACCCTGCCGAGACAGGGAATTGGAGGAGATCATCGCCATCATCA
This sequence comes from Avena eriantha, assembly GCA_910589775.1. NCBI lineage: Eukaryota > Viridiplantae > Streptophyta > Magnoliopsida > Poales > Poaceae > Avena > Avena eriantha. Next base: position 45,473,999 of record OU342742.1, read on the forward strand.
TCACCATCGCTTCTCCATCGACCATCCATGTTTCCCCCATCTATGAGTGAGTAATCCCCCGTTGTAGGCTATGGGGTTGTAGGGGTTGGATGAGATCGTTCATGTAATGGCATCAGATTGCTAGGGCATAGTGCCTAGTATCTCTATTAGTGCTTTATGACTTTGTTGCAACTTTGTTGTGCTTAATGCTTGTCACTAGGGCCCGAGTGCCATAATTTCAGATCTGAACTTATTATTGATTCATCATGATAGTATTGTTTTGGGTCTTATCTACAAGTTGTTTACACATGTCGTTGTCCGGAACCTATGGTCCCGAAGTGACAGAAATCGGGGTAGCCGGAAGGGAAAGGCTTTGATGTGAGGATCACATGTGTTCACAGAGTGTTAATGCTTTGCTCCGGTGCTTTATTAAAAGGAGCACCTTAATTGCCAGTAGTTCCCTAAGGCCCCGCTGCAAACGGGCTGGCAGGACAAAAGATGTTGTGCAAGTTCTCATTGCGAGCACGTATGACTATATATGAAACACATGCCTAGGATTGTCTAGTACTTGGGTGCTTTATCTTATTTATCTGCAATTGCCTATGTTCTGATTTCTATGTGAATTGTCTTGTCCATGCAACGCCCGTCCATCCATCCCTATGCCTACCGCACTCGAATCCCACTGTTTACTGCTTTTGTTACTACTGTCTTTGTTTTGCTGCTACTGTTGCTTTACTATTCCTACTACAAAACTGTTGCTACTGATAAACTATTGTGAGCAAGATTGTTTCCAGGTGCAGCTGAATTGACAACTTAGTTGTTAAGGCTGATAAGTATTCTTTGGCTCCCCTTGTATCGAATCAATAAATTGGGTTTCACTTCCCTCGAAAATACTACGATACACCCCCTATACTTGTGGGTCATCAAGACTACTTTCTGGCGCCGTTGCCGGGGAGCATAGCTTTATTTATCAAGTTCACTTGGATTCTCTATTGTTCGCTGCTTTCCATCCATCATGGGTAAGTCTCGTGATGGCAAGGTTTCTATTTTACCATCCACTACAAGAAGAGGTACGGTTCTGAACACCTCTACTGCTCTTGATTCACCGTCTGTTCTGAGTAAGTTCCTTACACCACCACATACAGATGCTACACACACTGCGACTACTGCTGAATCTGAAACTTCTGATGCTTATGATGCTGCTTCTAATGTGCTTGATAAGAGTGGTTCATTAGGTCCTTTCCTAGATGCTACGATTGCTAGAACTATAGTTGGAAATACCGAAACTCCTAATGAACACACTGCTACACCTGTTAGCTCACCTGAGTCTAGTGAGAGTTATGATGCTGAAGAAGATTATGTTAAGATGACTGAAGAGTTTATTGAAGAATGTAGGAACACCCATGATAGGAGTGCTGCTAAGAATCTCCTTGAGAGGCGTACTATTAGACCCAAATTATCTCCTGCTGCTAAGTTTGCTGCTTCTCCTGTTAACATTATAGATGAAGATTATGATTTCTCTCTCGATCTATCCTACATAGCTATTGTCGAGAAAGAACCTTTCGGCAGGACTAAGAATGAAAGTGCGGTAGCACATATGAATGAACTTTCTACCATGAGTGGCTTGTTTTCTGATGATATTAAAATGCGTACTTACTTTGTTGCTAAGATTTTCCCTTTTTCACTGAAAGGAGAAGCTAAAACTTGGTTTGGTAATTTACCTCCTGGATCTATTGGTAACCCTGAGTGCTGATTTAATACTTTCCTATAGAAATATTTTCCTCCTAGTGCTAGACATGCTGTTTTGTAGGAAATTTTTGATTCTAAACAGGGAGAAAAAGAGGTATTGCCCGAATCTTGGGCAAGGTTTTGTGCTTTGATTCATGCACAGGCTGGAAGTCCATTACCTAAGAATGAACTACTTGATATATTTCATAATGGACTAACCGAAGAATCTAGGACATACCTAGATAGTTGTGCTGATTGTGTTTTCAGGAATAGGACTCCTAAGGAAGCTGAGGAATTAATGGCTAAAATAAGCAAGAATTATGAAGATTGGACTCCTCCTAAACAAGTTACACCTGAAGTAATTGTGCCTGAACCATCTATTCCTGTGCCTATTCCAACATCAAAGAAGAGGGGAGTTATTGAATTAAATGATGAAGTGATGAAGGAAGCTAAGAAATGTCTTAAGGAGAAGGGAATTAAAGCTGCAGATGTCAAGAATTTACCTCCTATACAAGAGTTATGTAAACCTATTCCCTATTCACCCACTATTGAGGTACACTCTCTCCAACACTTTGATGAAGGTGATATCCCTTACTTGAAACCTCCTGATCAATGCTTAGAAGAATTTGATATCTTTATTGTTAAGCAAGATAACTTTAATAAAAGGGTGCAAAATCATCTAATGGAAAACACTAGAGCTATTGTTGAGTTGAAAGATATTGTGGAAAGAACCTTTAATGATGTTAAAATGATTGTTAAACACTTTCAAATGGTTCAAACTCAAATAGATCAACTCGTTAAAGTGCAAAACGACTTGCTAGTTAATGCTGCTAAAGAAAAACATGCTTATGAAATTAGAACTAGAAGTGGTGCTGCTACCCAGGATCCTCTATATCTTGAGGGGCATCCCAAAAGAATTGAGCAGGATTCTCAACAAGCTGAAAATAGTGGTTCTACTCGTAAGAAAAGGAAAAGGAAACATAAAACTGTTGTAGAACCCTCTGAATCTGCTATAGATCCTAATAGTATATCTATCTCTGATGCTGAAACTGAAAGTGGTAATGAAGAAAATGAAGTTCCTAATGAAGAAAAAGTTGAAGAAGAACCTGAAAACCACACTAAGACTACTAAATACACCAAAGAAGATTTTGTTGCTAAGAAACATGGTAGTGAGAGGGAACCTTGGGTCTAAAAACCTATGCCTTTCCCTGATAAGAAACACAAGTCAAAGGAAGATGAACACTATAATAAGTTTTGTGAGTGGATGAAACCTTTATTCCTGCAAATTCCTTTGACTGATGCTATTAAATTGCCTCCTTATTCAAAGTATATGAAGGACATTGTCTCGAATAAAAGGAAGATCCCTAATGAAGAAATCTCTACTTTGCTTGCTAATTATTCCTTCAATGGTAAGGTTCCTAAGAAACTTGGAGACCTAGGGATTCCAACTATCCCTTGCTCTATTAAGAACAGTTATGTTAGAACTGCTTTGTGTGATTTGGGAGCTGGAGTTAGTGTTATGCCTTTCTCTCTCTATAAGAGGCTTCAACTTGAAAAATTGATACCAACTGATATATCTTTGCAAATGGCGGATAAGTCTACCACTATTCCTATGGGTATATGTGAGGATGTACCTGTCCAGGTGGCTCATAATTGCTTGGTATTAACTGATTTTGTTGTGCTTGAAATGCCTGAAGATGATAATATGTCTATTATTCTTGGGAGACCTTTTCTTAATACTGCAGGAGCTGTTATTAATTGTAATAAAGGAAAGGTGACCTTCAATGTCAATGACAAGGAACATACTGTCTATTTCCCCAAGAAGATTGAAAGGACTTATGGTTTAAATTCAATTGAACTTGTTGAAGGCATTCAAGTTGGAGAAATATATTGTCCCATACCAAAAGAAAAATTTGAAACTATTATGATTGGGACCATTGCTATCAAGGTTGAGGTAACATAATCATTAGTGGAATACAAAGTTTTGTCTCATATGCAATTGTTTTGGTAGCAAGACTTGATCAACCTTGCTAACAAAAGGATTCCATTAAACACAACAATGTTTTCATTATGATTATCTCCGCTTATTTCTATCCTTTACTTTTTAGTTTTTGCTTTCGTTTAGTTTCCTTTGTGTTGTCAGTTTGCTTGCATGCTAGAACTTCTGTAGTTTTAGCCTTGTTTTTGTCCTTGCATCATGTTTCCAAAAAGAAAAAAATCTGTCTGTCAGAAAAATCATTCTTCTATTTCTGAAAAATGCCCAAAAATAAAGTGTCTCGAAAAATTCCAGAAAATTCATATTAACTTTTTACGTGAAAAAAGGGGCAGAGGAGTACCTGGTAGGTACCAGGGGACCCACCAGGCAGGCACACCATGTGGTGGCGCGGCCAGCCCTGGGTGGCGCCATGCCCTGGTGTGGGCCACCCCTGGCCCCCCACTACCTCTCTCTCCTGCCACTTTCTTCTCTCTCCCGAGTAAGCTCTAGTTCATAGCTCGAATTCGCATTCTCTCTGTGCTTGCCCTCGATTTCTTCGATCTCTTTGCTCAGCCCATCTTTCTTGCTGAAATTTGGAGCAATTGTTCCTTGGTATGTGACTCCTCCCCTTGTCCAAGTAGATTTGTGTTTAGTGGATTGTATGTTGAGTTTTTGCTGCTATAGGTGACTGGTTTTGAGGGCTTGTAAGCTTGTTTGATAATTAGAGATATAGTTTTGATGCATGTTTAGGCCTCTTGCTAGTCCCTGTGAGTAGAATCCTTCATTATATTTGCTTTGCAATCACTTGTTTAATAGGTGTTTAGATTTCAGAATAGAAGATGAGTGAACACCACCTAAACCAACATGAGCTTTGGGTGCCTGATGTCATGAAGGTCCACCGGGAGGAGGAAGTTTTTCCCTCCATTTATCCATGTTCTGAGTTCATGAGAGCTGTAGGAATTCTACAAGATTTCCACACTTTGGTTTCTAATGCATGGTTAGAGCACTTTTTGGAAGACGAACCTTGTCAATTTGTGAAGCTAACCATGTCTGTGGTGCAGGATTTCAAATTTAGTCACTCTTTGCCTAACCCCATGGTCCATTACAAAATTTACAATATAGCTGTCAACCTTTCTCTTGATGATTTGTGTGCAGCTATTAAGGTACCTCAATGGGGATCATGTAAGAAGATTAAAGAGAGACCGGAACCACTCATGGATTTATACGCAGAAATTTGTCAAGGGAGTAGCTTCTCGAAGGAGAATGGAAAAATCCGTAACATTCATCTTCCCTCCATTCGCTACTTTGCCTACTTTATTGCCAAGTGTGTTCTTGCTAGGAAAACTGCCAATAAGTTATCTTTGTTTGATTTAGCATTTATCTTTGCTGCTCTTAGAAGAGATAGGTCCTACAACTTGGGTGCTTTGATAGCTTTCCGTCTTGCTGCTAACCGTGAGAAGGGTGGAATTTGTGGAGGCCTCATTGCTTCTCGTTTGCTAGCATTGCATGGTTTAGTGCCTCATTCTCTAGACCTACAGTTTCCCATAGAGAGGCTTGATTTTAATTCCATGGTATAACATAAATTTATTTCCTCGTGGGCTAGCTTGAGTGAGTTGTCTTATGAAATAACCTTTCTCAAAGCTGGCTGGAGAAAGAGCAAGTCCGAGCGTGTTGTTCTTTTGCCTGCACCTGTTTTGTTTAACCTTGATAACAGGGAAGGATGGTCCCTCACTGAGGAGGAGCTTGACATGTACTTGGGAGAGCTCTCCCAACAGGAGCAGGGCACTAGAAGGGAGGTCACGGATGATTCGGTCCAGCCCTCGAATGAGGGAGAATCTTCATATCAGCAGCCCGCTTATGATTGGGGAGCTTCTTCTTCCTCTCATGGGCCCGGTTACGACCATTCTTACCAAGATCCGCCCGCTTGGAACCCCTATTCTTACATGGATTGATACCCACTAAGGCCAAAAGCCTAAGCTTGGGGGAGGTACGCCGACACCGCACTCATCTCCATATCATGTTGCGTCGGTTCTCTGTATATTCATGTTTTCGTTCTCTTTTTAGTTTTCGTTTTTCTTTGCTTTTGCTTTCTAAAAATACAAAAAGACCAAAAATATTTTTGTTGTTTATCTTTTGTTTGCTTCTTATTTTTGCCTTGGTTTGCTTTTCCCTTTTTGCTTTGTTTGAACTATTCGAAAAACCTAAAAAGATTTTGCTTTGCTTGTTTTTCTCTTTTGGTTCTTGTTTCAAAATCAAAAACACCAAAAATATTTGTCGTTCTTCTTTGGTTTTTGTGAGTTGGCTACAGGGTTTGGCAGTTCTCAGTGGATTATTGGTTTTATATTATTATTCAAGCCACATAAGTGAAGAGCAATAATGAGGATCAATGACAACTTGAGACGTGGTAAGAGGCTGGTAACGAACTCTATTTGTCTTCATTTTTGTACATATACTCATCATTGTGAGCTTGCTTAGTCCGTTCATGTAGAGTGTATGTTTTCTTTGGATGCTTAGTAGTTCTTGCTTTCTTGTGATTAGCTCCAGCTCGCAAATAGTTTGTAGCATGTCTCATGAATGTTTGCTTGCATTACTCTATTCATAAATTGGCATGACACTGTGGTATCCTCCTCTGAATGTTTCATTTGATCGACTTGGCACATGCTCATGCATGCACATGACTGTAATAATCATTTAAGCCTTGACGAATTATTTTGCCTTGAGGATCTTGAATCATTTTCATGCCATGAGTAGTCTTGTTTTGTTGTAAGCATGATAATGACAGCTATTGCTCTCTCGTTTGTCGCTCCCTTACTATTGCTAGCCTAAATTTCCACTGAGTGTTTTACTCATGTTTCCAACTCCCTAAACCAAATATTTCCAAAGTGTCCACCATACCTACCCATTAGCATCATTTGCTACTTCCGTGCATATTCAATATGCCTTATTTTCTTCCGAGTAAAATGTTTGCTTGTTATGAGAAAGTTAGTTAGTAAATCTCTCACGAACTTGATGGCACGCTTTATTTTCTTGCACTTAATAAACCTGAACCATTGCGTCCTTCTTTGTTGCGCATATGCTTGCGCTTTATGAGTTGAAGTTAGCAGAACCATGTATCATGGGGACCGCTTTCAGCGCTTCATAGGTACTTTGTACCTAGTTGATATCATGTTCTTTTGCTTATGGATCCCGGCGGTGTGAAATAAAAGTGGAACTTGTAAGATCATGGAGTTTGAATGTATGTTAGAGAAACGCCTGGGCCGCTAGCCTAAGCCATGCATAATCATGGTGGAAACTTGCAGCATAACCATAATGAGCATTCTATGAAGCATCCTCAATAAAAATCTATGCACATAGTAAATAAAAAGATCGCTGAGATGCTCATTGTCTGCTTGCCTTGTATTTTGATTATGGGATAGCTCTCGTGTCCTGTGCAAGGGGTGTGCAAGGGGTACCCCGGTGGTGGTTCTCTATGATATGTATATACTTACAATGACAAGAGCTTACTTGTGACTAAAGTTGAGTAGCATGAGGATCGGTCTTCGTAAGTAAGGGGCATGAGACTTCAATTTATAACTTGTCAAGCATATCCTCTTAGTTGTGTCACTTTCACCTTAACCACATTAAAGATGCTTATGATAGGGGCAATGAGAGCTCAAAGCTAACGAGTACCATACTTTCAGCATTTGGAAGCCTTTCAAAATTATTCAAAACCTTTTTCTTTTACTCGTTGAGTCTCCACTTATTCTTTGAGCACCTTCTTGAGAGCATAGTTGTCATTCTTTATGTTTGTTTCATTACTTGATTATTCATGTTATGACTTTGATGCTTGTATCCTTGATATCTTTACTTCTAGTCATCATTTGAACTTCAGAGGTGCCTTGACATTCATAATCAAAGGCAAGCGAGATACCACCCTATCATACCTTTCTATGAGCATTGCAATGTTGCTTATGTTCGTGCTTTATGCTACTTATTATTCTTGAGTTGGAATCTCTTCATAGCTTGCAATGACTATTGAGTAAACTCAGTTGCATACTCTTTATTATGAATTGTCTAAGTAGTTGATCACATTGCTGAGATTATTTACATCATATGAAGCAAATGTGTTCGTGAAAATTCTTTTATCGCACTCAGTTTTCAACTGAATTGCTTGAGGACAAGCAATAAGCTAAGCTTGGGGGTAGTTGATACGTCCAAAACGTATCTACTTTCCTGAACACTTTTGTTGTTGTTTCTCCTCTATACTTGTGTGATTTGGATGCAACTAATGCGAACTAACGCTGTTTTCAACAGAATTTCCTTGGTGTCTACTTTTTGTGCAGAAAATCAACTATCAGGAAAAATCTCGGAAAATATGCCAAAAATCCTATTTCACCCGAAGACTCCAGGAGCCAGAATACGAGACGGAGAGGAGCCCTGGGGTGGCCACACCACCTGGTGGCACGGGCCAGGCCAGGCTGCGCCAGGGGGTGGTGTGGGCCCCCCAGGCACCCCCTCGGCCTCTCTCTTCGCCTATAAGGAGCCCTCTGACCTAAAAACTTCGGGGGGTTCGACGTTTTTCCAGAAGGAGTTCCGCTCCGCCGCCACCACTAGATTCCACAAAACAGCACCAAAAACTCCGTCCTGGCACCCTGCCAGGACGGGGAATTAGAGGATATCATCACCATCATCATCACCATCGCTTCTCCATTGACCATCCATGTTTCCCCCATCTATGAGTGAGTAATCCCCTGTTGTAGGCTATGGCGATGGTAGGGATTGGATGAGATCGTTCATGTAATGGCATCAGATTGTTAGGGCATAGTGCCTAGTATCTCTATTAGTGCTTTATGACTTTGTTGCAACTTTGGTGTGCTTAATTCTTGTTACTAGGGCCCGAGTGCCATGATTTCAGATCTGAACTTATTATTGATTCATCATGATAGTATTGTTTTGGGTCTTATCTACAAGTTGTTTACACACGTCGTTGTCCGGAACCTATGGTCCCGAAGTGACAGTAATCGGGGTAGCCGGAAGGGAAAGGCTTTGATGTGAGGATCACATGTGTTCACGGAGTGTTAATGCTTTGCTCCGGTGCTTTATTAAAAGGAGCACCTTAATTGCCAGTAGTTCCCTAGAGGCCCCGCTGCAAACGGGTTCGCAGGACAAAAGATGTTGTGCAAGTTCTCATTGCGAGCACATATAACTATATATGGAACACATGCCTAGGATTGTCTAGTACTTGGGTGCTTTATCTTATTTATCTGCAATTTCCCTATGTTCTGATTGCTATGTGAAATTTCTTGTCCATGCAACGCCCGTCCATCCATCCCTATGCCTACCGCACTCGAATCCCACTGTTTACTGCTTTTGTTACTACTGTCTTTGTTTTGCTGCTACTGTTGCTTTACTATTCCTACTACAAAACTGTTGCTACTGATAAACTGCTGTGAGCAAGATTGTTTCCAGGTGCAGCTGAATTGACAACTCAGTTGTTAAGGCTGATAAGTATTCTTTGGCTCCCCTTGTGTCGAATCAATAAATTGGGTTTCACTTCCCTCGAAAATATTGCGATACACCCCCTATACTTGTGGGTCATCAGGCCGCTAGACTAAGCCATGCCTAATCATGGTGGAAACTTACAGCATAACCATAATGAGCACTCTATGAAGCATCCTCAATAAAACCTATGCAAATAGCAAATAAAAAGGTCGTTGAGATGCTCATTGTCTGCTTGCCTTGTCATTTTGATTATAGGATAGCTCCTGTATCATGTGCAAGGGGTACCCCGTTGGCGGTTCTTTATGATACATATGTACTTACAATGACAAGAGCTTACTTGTGACTAAAGTTGAGTAGCATGAGGTTCGATCTTCGTAAGTAAGGGGCATGCGATTTCGTCTTATAACTTGTCAAGCATATCCTCTTAGTTGTGTCACTTTAACCTTAATCACCTTCAAGATGCTTATGATAGGGGCAATGAGAGCTCAAATCTAATAAGTACCATAATTTTTGGAAGCTCTTTATGAAACTTGAATCCCTACTTCCTTCTATGAAGGCCTTTCTTTTACTTTTATGTTGAGTCTCCACCTTTTATTTTTATGCACCTACTTTGAGAGCATAGTGGCCATTCTTGGTTCTATGTTTATTGTCCCAAGACTTGTTAATTGATGCATAGTTTTGATATTGCTTGTTTTAAACTATTTTTATCTAGTCACTCTTATGAACTTTGTGAAGGGTTCCGTAGCAAAAAACAAAAAATTTATATCTACTCGAACACTAATACCAGGATCTATACTATGTAGACATAGGCAACAGAGAAGGTATACAGTATTCATACCTTTGAAGACTGAGGCACACCTTACGCAGGAAGGCGTATATTATTGAAGACGAGCAGCACCCCAAGTGTGGTGCCTCCAAAGTACTACACACGTCCGGTGTAGGCGGCATCTCCCAGGCTCCGATCCAGCCGAGCAACGGAAGAAGAAGATGCCGGACCGAAGATCACATGACGGTAGTGTGAAGGTGGAGAACACAAATCCCTCGAGGTCCTCCCCAATATTACGGAGAAGTCCTTAGAGGAATATGAGAGAGAGAATGAGAGAATTGGATGCTTCCAAAGGGGTGGGGGAGACCCCATATATAGTAGGAGGGGGTTGCACCACCCAGGGGCCAGGCGGTGTAGGACTAAACCCCACACCCACCGGCCACCTAGGGGTTGCCGCCGGCCCTAGGTGGGCCCCACTTGGGCAGCCCACCAAGCCAAGGCTGGCCGGCCCCTTCTCCCTAGGCGCCTTGCCCTATTGGGCCTCCCTTTGGGTGAGCCCCATTAGCAGTAAGAAGCCTTTAATAATATAATATAATAAAATATATAATGAATATTAATTCTCCAATTAACATTCAAATACATATATTATCATATTCCTTCACTCTGGAACTCCTTCTGAACCCCTTCCGATCACCATCGGATGTTACCCGGAACTATTCGGTTTCTCTCTCTATATTTCTCCTATGGTACCTCATTTATCCCTAAGCGCCCCCACCCTTAAGCATGACATCCTTCGTTCGGGAACACTCCGGACATGATTGAAAATCCTCTCACATCAATGATCATCAGCGGGACCTGGATGCCCATGATGACCCCTGTGCATTCCACGCATCTTATCGCTCGAACCGTGAATAGTCATTTCCCGTTCCCTTTGCCACTTGATACCTAGTTCATCCGAGACTTGATCTTTGGTATGTCCGTACCTTAGTTCGATCTCATTACCGATGAACTTGTTTACTCGTTCCCATGTCGTTGCATTCCGTGACCCAGTCACATGCTTGCAACCTGTTGGAGATATGCCCAAGAGGCAATAATAAAAGTGATTATTATTATATCTTTGTGTTTATGATGAATGTTTACATCCCATGCTATAATTGTATTATTAGGAAACACTAATACTTGTGTGTTTTGTAAACATATGAGAGTCCCTAGAAAGCCTCTTGTTGAACTAGCTTGTTGATTGATTGATGATCATGGTTTCCTGATCATGGACATAAGGATGTGATTAATAACAAGGTTATATCATTAGGAGAATGATGTAATGGACAGACACACCCATAGTAAGCGTAGCATAAGATCAAGTCATTAAGTTCGTATTGCTGTAAGCTTTTAAATGCATAGTAACCTAATCCTTCGACCATGAGGTTATGTTAATCACCATCACCGCATGGATACTTTGATGACATCAAACGCCGCTTCGTAACTGGGTGGTTATAAAAGTGTCATTGGGTATTCTGAAAGTATGTGTTGAAGCGCATGAACCAAGATTGGGATTTGTCCATCCATATGACGGATAGATATACTCTAGGCCCTCTCGATGGAATGTCATCTAGTTAGCTTGCAAGCATGTGACTAGGTCACAAGGGATGACATATCACGGAACGAGTAAAGAGTACTTATCAGTAACGAGGTAGAACTAGGTATGGAGATACCGACGATCAAACCTCGGATAAGTATAGTATCGCGAGACAAAGGGAATTGGTTTCGTATGTAAGTGGTTCAATCGATCGCGAAGTCATCGTTGAGTATGTGGGAGCCATTATGGATCTCCAGGTCCCGTTGATGGTTATTGATAGGAGATGTGTCTCTATCATGTCTGCATATTCACGAACCGTAGGGTGACACACTTAAGGTTCGAAGTTGTTTTAAGTAGATATGGAATATGCGCTGGAGACCGAATGTTGTTCGGAGTCTCGTATTGGATTCGGGACATCACGAGGAGATCCGGAATGGTCCGGAGAATAAGATTCATATATAGGGGATCATTTTCTGAGTTAGGAAATGTTCCGGAGTGTTTGTATGAGGATTTTAGAAGGTTTCGGAATGTTCCAGAAGGTTCTAGAAGATATCTTGGAGTTTGCTTGAAAATCAAGATAGGGATCAAGGAGTCCTGGTGGGTCAATACAAGGAGTCGTGGGGGAGGAGGACTCCTCCCCCCCCTCCCCAATCCGCCGGCCTAGAGGAGGGGAGTCCTACAAGGACTCCCCCTCCCCAAGGCGCCCTCCCCCCCTTAAATAGAAGGGCAGGGGCGCCCCCTCCTCCTGGCTCCCATAACCCCAATCTCTGCCGCCTCTCTCCTCCACCTTTCTTCTGCACAGGCATAGGCGAAGCCCTGCAGAATTCTCTACTCCACCACCACCACCACGCCGTCGTGCTGCTGGGATTCCGTGGAGAAGACATACTACCTCCGCTGCTCGCTGGAACGGGGAAAGGAAGGTCTGCTTCGACTCCGCACGTGTGACCGACTGTGGGAGCGCTGCCGAAATGCGGCACCGGAAGGATCGTCCACTTGACCGACTGCGGAAGCGCTGCTGGAACGCGACGCCGGAAGGATCGTCCACACGATCTTGAGATCGGCGAGTGATCGACTACATCAACCACGAGATCTAATCTCGTTAACGCTTTTGGATCTACGAGGGTTAGTTCCTATCTATCTCGTTGCTCATGTTTAATAGATTAGATCTTGGCTTTTATCTAGATTAGATCTAGGTTTTGTTCATTCTTGCGGTAGAAATTTTTTGTTTTCCATGCTGCGAACCCATCAGTGGTATCAGAGCCGTATCTATGCGTAGATCTGTTGCACGAGTAGAACACAATGTTTTTGTGGGCGTTGATGCTTTTGTTGTCGGTGTCTTAGCGTGTACTTTGCATCTTGCGGCATGGTGGGATGAAGCGGCTCGGGCTAACATTACATGCCATCGCACATGAGACTTGCTCCACGCTTGACGTGCAACTTGCTTTGCACAAGTGGCTTTGCGGGTGTCTGTCTCTCCCACCATAGTTAAGATTCAATTTACAATGAGCATCTTGACAACACTTGTATCAACGTTGTGGTTCTTGTTCGTAGGTAAGATCGGTCTTATGCAAAAGCTCCAAACCACGTAAAATTTGCAAAGAAAATTAGAGGCGTCTAACTTGTTTTTGCAGGGGTTTTGTGATGTGATATGGCCAACATGTGATTGTGGTTGTATTTGATGTATGCAATGATCCTTGTTGTAATATGGCAACCGGCAGGAGCCTAATGGTTGTCTTTAATTCTATTAAGACCTGCGTATCTATTCATCTTGTAATAGCTTTATTCCAAGTAGTTGTAATAGTTGCTGGTGATGATGGACAACCATGAAGCGGCGTCACTGACCTTTACGCAATGCTGGTGATGATGGAGATCATGTTCGTGCTTTGGAGATGGAGATCAAAGGCGCCAGAAGAAAAAGGCCATATCATGTCACACTAATTCTGAATTGCCTGTGATGTTAATCCTTTATGCATCTTGTATTGCTTAGATCGCGACGGTAGCATTATAAGATGATCCCTCTCACTAAATATCAAGTAATAAAGTGTTCACCCTTAGTTGGCACCGTTGCTAAGACTCGTCGTTTCGAAGCATCTCGTGATGATCGGATGTGATAGATTCTACGTGTGCATACAACGGGTGCAAGCCAGATTTGCACATGCGGAAACTAAGGTTATCTTGATGAGCCTAGCATGTACAGACATGCTCTCGGAACACAGAATACCGAAAGGTAGAGCATGAGTCATATAATTGATATGATGAACATGAAGATTGTTCGCCGATGAAACTACATCTTCTCTCGTGAAGATCGGACTTGGTGTAGTGGACTTGGTTCGTGTAATCACTAAGACAATGTGAGGGATGTTGTTTTGAGTGGGAGTTCACCTAGTTAGTTTAATAATTAAATTTGAACTCAATTTGTCATAAACTTAGTCTAAACTACTTGCAAATTGTTGTAGATTATGGCGACCCCCTCCATCAATTTCAATGCGTTCCTAGAGAAAGAAAAGCTTAAAAACAATGGAAGCAATTTCACGGACTGGTTCCGTGGACTGAAGATCGTCCTCAGGGCTGGTCAGTTGACCTATGTGCTCGATGCACCGCTAGGTGACCCACCTGCAGATAATGCCACCGATGACAAAAAGAATGTTTTCGCCACTCGGAAAAATCATTACTCCACAGTTCAGTGTGCCATCCTGTACGGTTTAGAAGCGGAGCTCCAACAGCGTTTTGAGCACCACGACCCGTTCGAGATCATTAAGGAGCTCAGGCTAATTTTTGAGACTCGCGCGGCCATGGAGAGCTATGAGGCCTCCAAAAAGTTTTTTAACTGTAAGATGGAAGAAGGAAGCTCCGTTAGCGAGCACGTGCTCACCATGTCTGGGTACGCTAAGAAGCTCCAAGAGTTGGGAATATCGATTCCTAATGAATTGGGGATTCACCGTCTCCTTCAATCACTGCCACCAAGTTACAAGAACTTTGTGATGAACTACAACATGCACTGCATGAACAAGACGTTGCCTGAACTGTCGTCCATGCTGAAAACTGCTGAAGTGGAGATAAAGAAGGAGCACCAAGTGTTGATGGTCAATAAGACCACCAATTTCAAGAAAAAGGGCAAGCCTAGGAACAAGGGCAACTTCAAGAAGGACGGCAAGAAAGCTGCCGGACCTGCTAAGAAGCCCAAGGCTGGTCCTAAGCCTGAAACTGAGTGCTTCTACTGCAAGGGTGCTGGTCACTGGAAGCGTAACTGCCCCAAGTACCTGGCGGATCTGAAGAACGGCAACATCAAGAAGAAAGGTATATTTGATATATGTGTTATAGATGTGTATCTTACTAGTAATCGTAGTAGTGCCTAGGTATTTGATACTGGTTCGGTTGCTCATATTTGTAACTCGAAACAGGAGCTGCGGAATAAACGAAGACTGGCAAGAGACGAGGTGACGATGCGTGTTGGAAATGGCTCCAAGGTTGATGTGATCGCCGTCGGCACGCTCCCTCTACATCTACCTTCGGGATTAGTTTTAAATTTAAATAATTGTTATTTGGTGCCTGCGTTAAGCATGAACATTATATCTGGATCCTGTTTATTGCGAGACAGTTACTCTTTTAAGTCTGAGAATAAAGGTTGTTCGATTTATATGAGTAATATTTTTTATGGTAATGCACCTGAGATGAATGGTTTATTCTTACTGAATCTCGATAGTAGTGATACACATGTTCACAACATAGATGCTAAACGAATTAAATTGAATGATAATTCTACATACATGTGGCACTGTCGTCTTAGTCACATTAGAGTGAAGCGTATGAAGAAACTCCATTCTGATGGACTTCTTGAATCACTTGAAAGATGCGAAGCATGTCTAATGGGAAAAATGACTAAGACTCCATTCTCTGGTAAAATGGAGCGAGCTACAGACTTATTGGAAATAATACATACCGATGTGTGCGGACCAATGAGTGTAGCATTGCGTGGTGGATATCATTATGTTCTCACTTTCACGGATGACTTGAGTAGATATGGGTATGTCTACTTTATGAAACATAAGTCCGAAACTTTCGAGAAGTTTAAGGAATTTCAAAGTGAAGTGGAAAATCATCGTAACAAGAAGATTAAGTTTCTACGTTCTGACCGCGGAGGTGAATATCTGAGTTATGAGTTTGGCATGCATTTAAAGAAATGTGGAATACTTTCACAGTTGACACCGCCGGGAACACCACAGCGTAATGGTGTGTCTGAACGTCGTAATCGAACTCTCTTAGATATGGTTCGGTCTATGATGTCTCTTACAGATTTACCGCTATCATTTTGGGGCTATGCATTAGAGACAGACGCATTCACTTTAAATAGGTCACCATCTAAATCCGTTGAAATGACACCGTACGAATTGTGGTTTGGTAAGAAACCTAAGTTGTCATTCCTTAAAGTTTGGGGTTGCGAGGCATATGTAAAGAAGTTACAACCTGATAAGCTAGAACCCAAAGCGGAGAAATGCGTCTTCATAGGGTACCCTAAAGAAACAATTGGGTATACCTTCTATCATAGATCTGAAGGCAAAGTTTTCGTTGCAAAGAATGGATCTTTCTTGAGAAGGAGTTTCTCTCGAAAGAGGTGACTGGAAGGAAAGTAGAACTCGATGAGGTTATTGAACCTTCTCTCAGATTTGAGAGTAGCGTAGCACCGGAAGATGTTTCTGTGCCGCCTGCACCAATTGGAGAGGAAGCTAATGATAATGATCATGAAACTTCAAATGAAGTTACTGCTGAACCTCGCAGGTCAACAAGGGTTCGTACCACTCCTGATTGGTATGACTCTGCCTTGAACGTCATGTTGGTGGAGAACGCTGATGACCCTGCGACGTATGAAGAAGCTATGGTGAGCCCAGATTCCGACAAATGGCTAGAAGCCATGAAATCCGAAATGGGATCCATGTATGAAAACCAAGTGTGGACTTTGGTGGACTTACCGGATGGCCGTAAGGCTGTCGAGAACAAATGGATTTTCAAGAGAAAAACAGATGCTGATGGTAATGTTACCGTCTATAAAGCTCGACTTGTCGCAAAAGGGTTCCGACAAATTCAAGGAGTTGACTATGATGAGACTTTCTCACCAGTAGCGAAGCTAAAGTCTGTGAGGATTTTGTTAGCAATTGCTGCATATTTCAATTATGATATTTGGCAGATGGATGTCAAAACGGCGTTCCTTAATGGTGACATTGAGGAAGAGTTGTATATGGTACAACCCAAGGGTTTTGTCGATCCAAAAGATGCTAACAAGGTATGCAAACTTCAGCGCTCCATTTATGGACTGAAGCAAGCATCCCGGAGTTGGAATCAACGTTTTGATATAGTAATCAAAAACTTTGGATTTATACAAACTTATGGAGAAGCTTGTATTTACAAGAAAGTGAGTGGGAGCTCTGTAGCATTCCTAGTACTATATGTAGATGACATATTGTTGATTGGGAATGATATAGAACTTCTTAATAGCGTCAAAACCTATTTGAATAATAGTTTTTCAATGAAGGATCTTGGCGAAGCGGTATACATTCTAGGCATCAAGATTTATAGAGATAGATCAAGACGCCTAATAGCGCTTTCACAAAGTACATACTTGGACAAAGTTCTAAAGAAGTTTAGCATGGAAGATAGCAAGAAAGGGTTCGTGCCCATGTTGTTAGGTAAGACCTTGAGTAAAACTCAAAGTCCAGCTACGGCAGAAGATAGAGAGAAAATGAATAATACTCCCTATGCCTCAGCCATAGGTTCTATCATGTATGCCATGCTGTGTACAAGACCGGATATACCACATGCTGTTAGTTTGACTAGCAGATATCAAAGTGATCCTGGAATGGAGCACTAGACAGCGGTCAAGAATATCCTAAAGTACCTAAATAGGACTAAGGATATGGTTCTTTCTTATGGAGGTGATGAACAGCTTGTTGTAAACGGTTACACCGATGCTAGTTGGAACACCGATCCGGATGACTCGAAGTCACAATCGGGATACGTATTTATTTTGAATGGTGCTGCAGTGAGCTGGAGGAGCGCGAAGCAAAGCGTTGTGGCGAAATCTTCAACTGAATCGGAATACATAGCTGCTTCGGAGGCTACACAAGAAGCCGTTTGGATTAAGGAATTCATTACTGAACTTGGTGTGGTTCCTAGTGTGTTGGACCCGATGGCCATCTACTGTGACAACACAGGTGCCATAGCTAATGCACAGGAGCCAAGGTCACATAGCAAGCTGAAGCACATCAAGCTACGTTTCCACGCTATTCGCGAGTATGTCCGAGATAGTGACATAAAGATTTGCAAAGTACACACTGATCTGAATGTGGCAGATCCGTTGACTAAACCTCTCCCTAGGGCAAAGCATGACCAACACCATAACGCCATGGGTGTTCGGTATATTACCATGTAATCCAGATTATTGACTCTAGTGCAAGTGGGAGACTGTTGGAGATATGCCCAAGAGGCAATAATAAAAGTGATTATTATTATATCTTTGTTTTTATGATGAATGTTTACATCCCATGCTATAATTGTATTATTAGGAAACACTAATACTTGTGTGTTTTGTAAACATATGAGAGTCCCTAGAAAGCCTCTTGTTGAACTAGCTTGTTGATTGATTGATGATCATGGTTTCCTGATCATGGACATAAGGATGTGATTAATAACAAGGTTATATCATTAGGAGAATGATCTAATGGACACACACACCCATAGTAAGCGTAGCATAAGATCAAGTCATTAAGTTCGTATTGCTGTAAGCTTTTAAATGCATAGTAACCTAATCCTTCGACCATGAGGTTATGTTAATCACCATCACCGGATGGATACTTTGATGACATCAAACGCCGCTTCGTAACTGGGTGGTTATAAAAGTGTCATTGGGTATTCTGAAATTATGTGTTGAAGCGCATGAACCAAGATTGAGATTTGTCCATCCATATGACGGACAGATATACTCTGGGCCCTCTCGGTGGAATGTCATCTAGTTAGCTTGCAAGCATGTGACTAGGTCACAAGGGATGACATATCACGGAACGAGTAAAGAGTACTTATCAGTAACGAGGTAGAACTAGGTATGGAGATACCAACGATCAAACCTCGGATAAGTATAGTATCGCGAGACAAAGGGAATTGGTTTCGTATGTAAGTGGTTCATTCGATCGCGAAGTCATCGTTGAGTATGTGGGAGCCATTATGGATCTCCAGGTCCCGCTGATGGTTATTGATAGGAGATGTGTCTCTATCATGTCTGCATATTCACGAACCGTAGGGTGACACACTTAAGGTTCGAAGTTGTTTTAAGTAGATATGGAATATGCGTTGGAGATCGAATGTTGTTCGGAGTCTTGTATTGGATTCGGGACATCACGAGGAGATCCGGAATGGTCCGGAGAATAAGATTCATATATAGGGGATCATTTTCTGAGTTAGGAAATCTTCCGAAGTGTTTGTATGAGGATTCTAGAAGGTTTCGGAATGTTCCGGAAGGTTCTAGAAGATATCTTGGAGTTTGCTTGAAAATCAAGATAGGGATCAAGGAGTCCTGGTGGGTCAAGACAAGGAGTCGTGGGGGAGGAGGACTCCTCCCCCCACTCCCCAATCCGCCGGCCTAGAGGAGGGGAGTCCTACAAGGACTCCCCCTCCCCAAGGCGCCCTCCCCCCCTTAAATAGAAGGGCAGGGGCGCCCCCTCCTCCTGGCTCCCATAACCCCAATCTCTGCCGCCTCTCTCCTCCACCTTTCTTCTGCACAGGCATAGGCGAAGCCCTGCAGAATTCTCTACTCCACCACCACCACCACGCCGTCGTGCTGCTGGGATTCCGTGGAGAAGATCTACTACCTCCACTGCTCGCTGGAACGGGGAAAGGAAGGTCTGCTTCGACTCCGCACGTGTGACCGACTGCGGGAGCGCTGCCGAAACGCGGCGCCAGAAGGATCGTCCACTCGACTGACTGCGGAAGCGCTGCTGGAACGCGACGCCGGAAGGATCGTCCACACGATCTTGAGATCGGCAAGTGATCGACTACATCAACCACGAGATCTAATCTCGTTAACGCTTTCGGATCTACGAGGGTTAGTTCCTATCTATCTCGTTGCTCATGTCTAATATATTAGATCTTGGCTTTTATCTAGATTAGATCTAGGTTTTGTTCATTCTTGCGGTAGAATTTTTTTGTTTTCCATGCTGCGAACCCATCACAAGCTTCATTAATGCAACGTCACCGAGATGGCCACATATGTATCTATATGTTACATGGACTGGTAAATCCTGGTCTTGATATGTACTCCTCTACGCGCTCCTTTGGGAAACCTGAGTGGCACCTTTTCGATCACCCAGTCATGGTATGATACTTGATAACCATCTAAGCTCCCTCCAAAATGGTGATTTGCATTATCTCACAATCTAAGGATCAGGTTGCAAGGTTTCATGCGTTTTATCATCAATGGTGAACTTTGTAACTAGATCTCATTGAGATACAACTATTGGATGTTTGTCTATCACGTCATTCAACCAATGACGTGACCTCATTGTCAATTGGCATAAATGCCCATGATCTTGAAACCCAGATCATCCTCATGACCAATGAACTAGTTCTCTAGAGGTAACTAGACACATGGTTTGTTTACATACCACGTGTGTATTAACGTTTCGTATTAACACAGTTATAGCACAGTATGAAACGTATTATGAACATATATAGGAGATATATCAAACAATACACTTTATTATTTGCCTCTGGGGCATAACTCCTTCAGTCTCCCACTTGCACTAGAGTACAAATTAATCAAGTTGCTTGTTTTCTGCTGTTTTTGGTTCCAGGAAAGTCAGAAAATGAATAATCTCAGAATTGGACGGGACAAAAGCCAAAGTCAGTTTTTCACCGAGGGACACCTGTATCCAGAATACGAGACGGAGAGGGGCTGGGGCCCGGCCACACCACCTGGCCGCGCGGCCAGGCTTGGCCCGCGCCAGGGGGTGGTCTGGCTGCCCCAGGCACCCCCTCGGCCTCTCCTTCCGCCTATAAGTTGCCTCCGATACAGAATCCCAAAGTACCTAATCAAAAATCCACGAAAGAGTCTGTAGCCGCCGTCATCTCCATCCCTAGATCGGGAGGGATCTGAAGCTCTTCCTGGCACCCTGTCGGAGAGGGGAATTCACCCTGGAGGCCTTCTTCATCATCATGCAAGCCTCCGGTGTGATGCGTGAGTAGTTCATCTCTACACTAGTGGTCCATGTAGTAGCTAGATGGCTGGTTCTCCTCGTTTGTGCTATCATGTTTAGATCTTGTGAGCTCCGTTCATGATCAAGATCATCTATTTGTAATTCTGCATGTTGTGTTTGCGGGGATCCGATGGATATTGAGATGCTATTTCATATTTATTATTGATTCTATCATGTCTTTGTTATTTGTGATCTTGCATGCTTTTTGTTGTTAGTAGCTATCTTGGCCAAGTAGATGCTAGCAACTCCAAGAGTTAGTATTTATGCCCGATAGTGGGTTCATGCCTCTAATAATCTGGGGAAGTGACAGAAATCTCTAAGGTACTAGATGTGTTGTTGCTACTAGGGAGAAAACAACATACGATTGTTCATAGAACAATCGTATTGTTTACTTTACACGCAATTCGTAATGCAATTATCCGTTGCTTGCAACTTAATACTGGAAGGGGTTCGGATGATAACCTGAAGGTGGATTATTAGTCATAGATGCGGTTGGATGGCGGTCTATGTATAATGTTGTAATGCCCAATCAAGTCCCAAAGGAGTCAAGATGGGTAGTATATGCTTGTATGCTTTCTCGATGTTTGTCAATTGCCCCGTTGTAATTTGTTCACCCAACATGTTATCTATCTTAAGGAGAGCCACCACTAGTGAACTATGGACCCTGGTCCTTTCTTTTACTATCAATATACAATCAACTATTTACTGCTTTGTGTTTACTTTCTGCAAACTATTACTTTCTTCCAGTCGATACATTTAATCCTTTTTTTCAGCAAAACCGGTGAGATTGACAACCTCATCGCAAGTTGGGGACAGAGTTTTGTGGTTGTGTTGTGCGGGTCTCCACGTTGCTGCTGGCACTGGTAGTGCGCCCTGCCAAAGTTCATCTAGCTACACCTTTGGGGTGTTTCCTTGCTCCTACTGGATTGATAACCTTGGTTTCATAATTGAGGGAAAACTTACT
Source organism: Avena eriantha (assembly GCA_910589775.1). Classification (NCBI taxonomy): domain Eukaryota; kingdom Viridiplantae; phylum Streptophyta; class Magnoliopsida; order Poales; family Poaceae; genus Avena; species Avena eriantha. Next base: position 45,495,707 of record OU342742.1, read on the forward strand.
GCTGTGCTCATCATACCTTCCTCTTGGGGTTCACCAACGAGCTCGTTAATACATGAGTCAGCACAGAGCGACCTGCAGAGTCACCCTTTTCCCCGTGTGAAGCTTGGTAGAGCCTGAAGAGCGGTCACTATCATGACCATCCATCGTCTTGGCGATGTCCATGATATCATCATATGTCACTGCCTTCGAGTCTATGACTCCCTCTTCCACTTCAGCACTAGCATCCACGGGCAGAGGTGAGTCGGTGTTGCTGATACATCAAACTCAAATATAGAAGAAAACAACAACTTCCATAAGCAGCACGATAGAGAAGAACACACTTCATGGCATCAATGTCCCATCCAGGCTTTGACTTCTTGGCAGCTAGCACTAGCGGCTCAGCTCGTATCGGAACCGTGGTGAATGGATGAGAAGTGGCTGGTGACGCATCAACATCTATCAGATCTTCAGGAGTGGAAGAATCTAAATATTCACTTCGGCTCCGTTTTCGAGATCCACCAACACTATCCTCTTTGGCAGTCTTGGTGGGAGGAACGAATGACTCAGGATCATCCGGCCCGTTTCCTTCCACCACTTTGAACTGCTCTGGCAGAGGGGGCATCATTCCCTTTACCTTTAGACCCCATTCGAGAAGAGCAACAAAGAAAGCACATTAAAAGCAGTAGCAACCCTAGGAATGAAGGATCAACAAGACATGAACATATTACCTAGGGGGCCTCCTTTGTCGAGCTGAAAGGCGCAGTCGAAGTTTCTTTCGGTAGCTTGTCATCCATAGTAAAAATTGTCAAATACTTTATCTTCTTCTCCAATTCGGTGGATGACAATCCCTCTTCCAAGGTGCGTGATACGTTGCTAACGTATCCATAATTTTTCATGTTTCATGCTTGGTTTTATCTACTTTCTTATGTTTTGTCCACACTTTGGAGTACTTTTCATATGATTTCTTGGACTAACCTATTAACAAGAGCCATAGTGCCAGCTGCCTGTTTTCTGCTGTTTTTGGTTCCAGGAAAGTCAGAAAATGAATATTCTCGGAATTGGACGGGACAAAAGCCAAAGTGAGTTTTTCACCGAGGGACACATGGAGCCAGAATACGAGATGGAGAGGGGCTGGCGCCTAGCCACACCACCTGGCCGTGTGGCCCAGCCTGGCCCGTGCTAGGAGGTGGTCTGGCCGCCCCATGCACCCCCTCGGCCTCTCCTTCCGCCTATAAGTTACCTCCGATACATAAACCCTAAGTACCCGATCAAAATTGCACGAAAGAGTCTATAGCCGCCATCATCTCCATCCCTAGATCGGGAGGGATCTGAAGCTCTTCCCGGCACCTTGCCAGAGAGGGGAATTCACCCTGGAGGCCTTCTTCATCATCATGCAAGCCTCTGGTGTGATGCGTGAGTAGTTCATCTCTACACTACGGGTCCATGTAGTAGCTAGATGGTTGGTTCTCCTCCTTTGTGCTATCATGTTTTTAGATCTTGTGAACTCCGTTCATGATCAAGATCATCTATTTGTAATTCCTACATGTTGTGTTTGCGGGGATCCAATGGATATTGAGATGCTATTTCAGATTGATTATTGATTCTATCATGTTTTTGTTATTTGTGATCTTGCATTGTTAGTAGCTATCTTGGCCAAGTAGATGCTAGCAACTACAAGATTTAGTATTTATGCTCGATAGTGGGTTCATGCCTCTAGTAATCTAGGGAAGTGACAGAAATCTCTAAGGTACTAGATGTGTTGTCGCTACTAGGGAGAAAAAACAATCATTTGTTCATAGAACAATCATATTGTTTACTCTACACGCAATTTGTAATGCAATTATCCGTTGCTTGCAAGTTAATACTGGAGAGGGTTTGGATGATAACCTGAAGGTGGATTATTAGTCATAGATGAAGTTGGATGGCTGTCTATGTATAATGTTGTAATGCCCAATCGAATCTCAAAGGAGTCAAGATGAGTAGTATATGATTGTATGCTTTCTCGATGTTGTCAGTTGCCCCACTGTAATTTGTTCACCCAACATGTGATCTATCTTAAGGAGAGCCATCTCTAGTGAACTATGGATCCCGGTCCTTCTTTTACTATCAATCTACAATCAACTGTTTACTCTTTTGTGTTTACTTTCTGCAAACTATTACTTTCTTCCACTCGATACGTTTAATCCTTTATTTTCAGCAAAACCAGCGAGATTGACAACATCATCGCAAGTTGGGGACAGAGTTCTGTGGTTGTGTTGTGCAGGTCTCCACGTTGCTGCTGGCACCGGTAGTGTGCCCTGCCAAAGTTCAGCTAGCTACACCTTTGGGGTGTTTCCTTGCTCCTACTGGATCGATAACCTTGGTTTCATAACTGAGGGAAAACTTACTGATGTGCTCATCATACCTTCCTCTTGGGGTTCCCCAACGAGCTCGTTAGTACATAAGTCAGCAAGTATATTTCCTGGTGCCGTTGCCGGGGAGTCAAGGACTTCTTTACAAGGGGAGTCCCTCATAACCAATCTCTTTATTTTGTTATTTTTGTTTTGCTTAGTTTAGTTTTGCTTTGCTTGCTTGTTTCTTTATTAAAAACACAAAAAATAGTTTTACTAATTTGCTTTCTTCATTAAAAACACAAAAAAATGACTACTCTTAAAAATACTAAGTTGTGTGACTTCACTAGCACCAACAACAATGATTTTATGAACACACATATTGCTCCACCTGTTCCTGAAGCTACTTTCTTTGAAATAAAACCTGCTTTACTCAATCTTGTTATGAGAGAACAATTTTCTGGTATTGGTAATGAAGATGCTGCTGCTCATCTAAATAACTTTGTTGAACTTTGTGAGATGCAAAAGCATAGGGATATAGATGGAGATATTATTAAGCTTAAATTGTTTCCTTTCTCTTTGAGAGGAAAAGCTAAAGAATGGTTAAATTCCCTAACTAGGAATAGTATTGATGCTTGGACTAAATGCAAAGATGCTTTCATTGGAAAATACTATCCTCCTGCTAAGATTATATCTATGAGAAGTGAAATAATGAAGTTTAAACAATCTGATAATGAACATGTTGCTCAAGCTTGGGAAAGAATGAAATCTTTGGTAAAGAATTGTCCCGCTCATGGACTGACTGCTTGGATGATTATCCAAACCTTTTATGCATGATTGAACTATTCTTCAAGAAATCTATTGGATTCTGCTGCTGGAGGTACCTTTATGACCATTACTTTGGGTGCTGCAACAAAGCTTCTGGATAATATGATGGTTAACTATTCTGAAAGAGCTCCACAAGGTAAGAAGGTAAATTCTGTTGAGGAAACCTCCTCCTCGAGTGATAAATTTGATGTTATTATGTCTATGCTTGTTAATGGGAAAGCCCATATTGATCCAAATAATGTTCCTTTAGCCTCTTTGGTTGCTTAAGAAGAGCAAGTTGATGTGAACTTTATAAGAAATAACAATTTTAGCAACAATGCCTACAGGAATAATTTTGGTAACAACAATTATAAGCCACCTCCCAACAATGGTAATGCTTATGGAAATTCCTACAGCAATAATAGGAGTGCTCCCTCTGAACTTGAAGTTATGCTTAAAGACTTTATTAGTAAACAAACTGCTTTCAATAAAACTATTGAGGAGAAACTCTCTAATGCTGAAAGAAATATAGCATCTTTGGCTGAAGCTCAATCTTCTTTGAATAAAATGGCTGCTAAACCTAAAACTATTGATAACCCCTTTGCAGCTACTAATGCCATACAAGTAAGAATTGACGAAAATTTTAGACTATTGGCTGAATTGCATGCTAAGTGGGAAAGAGAAGATGAAATTGCTAGAAACATTGGTGTTTCTACTATCACTACCACTAGTGTTGAGGCTAGTAATAGCTCTACTACTTTAGATGATAATTATGATTTTGATCTTGATGGTTGCAATATCTCTGAAGTTATTAAGTTCCTACAAAAGCTTGCTAAAAGTCCTAATGCTAGTGCTATGAATATGGCCTTTACAAAACACATTACTGATGCTCTCATAAAGATTAAAGAAGAAAAGATGAAACATAAAGCTTCTATTCCTATAAAACAATAAGATGGTTGGGAACCCATCATTAATATGAAATTGAATGATTTTGATTTCAAAGCTTTATGTGATCTTGATAGTAGTGTTTCCATTATGCCTAGAAGGATTTATGATATGCTTGATTTGCCACCACTTGAAGATTGTTATTTGAATGTCCCACTTGATGATAATGCTAAAAAGAAACTCATGGGGAGTATTAATGATGTTATTATTATGGTTAACAATGCCTATGTCCCCGTTGATTTCTATGTTTTGGATGTTGAATGCAATGCCTCTTGTCCTATTACTTTGGGAAGACCTTTTCTTAGAACTGTTGGTGCCATCATTGATATCAAAGAAGGCACCATTAAATATCAACTCCCACTCAAGAAAGGTATTGAACACTTCCCTAAAAAGAGAGAAAAGATTTCTTTTGCTTCTCCTATGAAAACAAAATTTGGTCTTAATGCTTCTTCATTTGAGAACACTTGATCCTTTTTCTTGCTTCTTATGCCTAACTTAAAGGCGTTAAAGAAAAGTACTTATTGGGAGATAACCCAAAAGTTTTAGATGAGTCTTGAAAGTTATTACTTCTTTAATAACCGCTCCTTATCCTTTTTATTTGCTTTTTGTGCCAAGAGTAACCTCTAATGAGAAAGAAGTGATGATTGGGAAAGTTGCTGTCCCGAAACAGATTTTTGTGCTTCACCGTAAAAATTCGTGTAAAATATATGTACGTCCTTTTGAGGCGTCAATTTTTGTGCTTCTGCCCTAGGTTGTTATCTAACTTTCATTAGTTCAACACTGTTCTATTTTAGCAACAGAAGGTCTTTGAAAAAATCCGTCTTTACATGCTGGTCTGTTTTGACAGATTTCTGCCATTTTCTACATTTGCTTCTTGTTGGTTCCTTTTTGAGTTCTTTTAGGGAATTGAGATTTTTGAGGGAAGTGCTACAGTAGTTAGTGTTTTAATGGAAGTTTTATTGGTGTTAGAACTGGACCTAAAGATCTATTATCTTGAGTGTACTAATGTTGCTAATAAAGATTGTGTGAAGTTTTGTATGAAGGAAAAATTTCAGGTGTATGGAAGGAATGAGTAATGAGATGAAGGATGGACTAAAGCTCAAGCTTGGGGATGCCACGCGTGTCACCCCAAGAAATATCCAAGAAGTATAAGCGTCAAAGCTTGGGGATGCCCAAGGCATCCCCTTTTTTATCAATAAAAATCCCAAGTTTCTTCCAAACGCTTCATTTTTATTGTTTCATGCACAGTTGTGTTGTTCTTGGAGCGTCTTCTTTTTCATTTTCGTTTTGGTTTTTCATTTGATTTGTTTGCTTAGTTTGCTGAATAAATTGGTTGGACCCCCTCTTTCATACATTGGTTTTCAAATAGTTTGGTTTGGATTGGAAAAGAGTAGGAAAGTTCATGCTTAAGTGGTAAAGAGAGCTTGTTTTTGACTGTGGCCTATGCTTTGTCATGCCATGCTCGATATTGTTTTTTCTTTATGCTTAGTATTCTTTGTTGTAGCATGACTTGTTATAAACAATTGAGATTGCTTAATGTGCCTTGGGAGGATCATGCGTTGTTTTAGCATATTAAAGCATAGTATTGTGGTATTCTCCTTTGATGCTTTATTTGGGTTGACTTGGCACATGCTCACACCATGTTATGAATATCCCAAGTCACCATAGCCTTTATGATCCTTTAGTTTTCAACTTGTAGTATCACTTTATGCTTTGATCAATGATGTTTTGTCGCTCTGCATGATTATGGCTATTATTGCTCTCTTAGTTTGTCGCTCCCAGTCTTTTGCTAGCCTCCACAACCAAGTATGAGTTCCACTCATGCATCCAACTCCTAAAACCAAGTTATTCCAAAGAGTCCACCATACCTACCTACTAGGTTATGCTATTCCAAGTATATTCATGTTTTTATCTACCTTCTGAATTAAACTTGTTATGAGAAAACTAGTGATTGAAGCTCTCACGAACTTGATGACACACTTTACTTTTTCGCATTTAATAAATTTGAACCATTGGGTCCTTCTTTGTTGCGTATATGCTTGCACTTTATAAGTTGAAGTTAGCAGAACCATGTATCATGGGGAACGCTTTCAACATTGCACCTGTACTTTATACCCCGTTGATATCATGTTCTTTTGCTTATGGATCCCGGCGGTGTGAAATAAAAGTGGAACTTGTAAGATCATGGAGTTTGTATGTGTGTTAGAGAAACGCCTGGGCCGCTAGACTAAGCCATGCCTAATCATGGTGGAAACTTGCAGCATCACCATAATGATCACTCTATGAAGCATCCACAATAAAAACCTATGCAAATAGCAAATAAAAAGATTGTTGAGATGCTCATTGTCTCCTTGCCTTGTCATTTTGATTATGGGATAGCGCCCGTATCATGTGCAAGGGGTACCCCGTTGGCGGTTCTTTATGATACATATGTAATTACAATGACAAGAGCTTACTTGTGACTAAAGTTAAGTAGCATGAGGTTCGGTCTTCGTAAGTAAGGGGCATGAGATTTTGGCTTCTAACTTGTCAAGCATATCCTCTTAGTTGTGTCACTTTAACCTTAATCACCTTCAAGATGCTTATGATAGGGGCAATGAGAGCTGAAAGCTATTAAGTACCATAATTTTTGGAAGCTCTTTATGATACTTGAATCCCTACTTCCTTCTATGAAGGCCTTTCTTTTACTTTTTTGTTGAGTCTCCACCTTCTACCTTTATGCACCTACTTTGAGAGCATAGTGGCCATTCTTAGTTCTATGTGCATTGTCCCAAGACTTGTTGATTGATGCATAGCTTTGATATTGCTTGTTTTAAACTATTTGTATCTAGTCACTCTTATGAACATTGAAGGTGTCTTATGCATTTATGTTTGCTACTCTATGAGGGACAAGCTGAATACCACTATGCTATGTTTTCTTTATGTGAAACAAACAAACATCTTGCAAAGCATTGTTATTCATGAATCTTTTTTTTGTGCCTTTTCATGTTGCAACATAGTTTCTTTGTCTTATTGCTAGAACTTTGTCTTTCATGTTATGATTGAAGTACTATGATCCCAGCTTCGAATGTCTTACAAATACTTTGATCAAGTTTATGATGGTGCATGTCACCTCAAAAATTATTATTTCTTTCTATCACTTACCTACTCGAGGACGAGCAGGAGTTAAGCTTGGGGATCTTGATACGCTGCTAACGTATCCATAATTTTTGATGTTCCATGCTTGGTTTTATATACTTTCTTATGTTTTGTCCACACTTTGGAGTACTTTTCATATGATTTCTTGGACTAACCTATTAACAAGAGCCATAGTGCCAGCTGCCTGTTTTCTGCTGTTTTTGGTTCCAGGAAAGTCAGAAAATGAATATTCTCGGAATTGGATGGGACAAAAGCCAAAGTGAGTTTTTCACCGAGGGACACATGGAGCCAGAATACGAGATGGAGAGGGGCTGGCGCCTAGCCACACCACCTGGCCGCGTGGCCCAGCCTGGCCCGTGCTAGGAGGTGGTCTGGCCGCCCCATGCACCCCCTCGGCCTCTCCTTCCACCTATAAGTTTCCTCCGATACAGAAACCCTAAGTACCCGATCAAAATTCCACGAAAGAGTCTATAGCCATCGTTATCTCCATCCCTAGATCGGGAGGGATCTGAAGCTCTTCCAGGCACCCTGCCGGAGAGGGGAATTCACCCAGGAGGCCTTCTTCATCATCATGCAAGCCTCCGGTGTGATGCGTGAGTAGTTCATATGTGGACTACGGGTCCATGTAGTAGCTAGATGGTTGGTTCTCCTCCTTTGTGCTCTCATGTTTAGATCTTGTGAGCTCCGTTCATGATCAAGATCATCTATTTGTAATTCCTACATGTTGTGTTTGTGGGGATCCGATGGATATTGAGATGCTATTTCAGATTGATTATTGATTCTATCATGTCTTTGTTATTTGTGATATTGCATGCTTTCCGTTGTTAGTGGCTATCTTGTCCAAGTAGATGCTAGCAACTCCAAGAGTTAGTATTTATGCTCGATAGTGGGTTCATGCCTCTAATAATCTGGGGAAGTGACAGAAATGTCTAAGGTACTAGATGTGTTGTTGCTACTAGGGAGAAAACAACAATCCTTTGTTCATAGAACAATCGTATTGTTTACTTTACACGCAATTCGTAATGCAATTATCTGTTGCTTGCAACTTAATACTGGAGGGGGTTCGGATGATAACCTGAAGGTGGATTATTAGTCATAGATGCAGTTGGATGGTGGTCTATGTATAATGTTGTAATGCCCAATCGAATATCAAAGGAGTCAAGATGAGTAGTATATGCTTGTATGCTTTGTCAATGTTTGTCAATTGCCCCGCTGTAATCTGTTCACCCAACATGTCATCTATCTTAAGGAGAGCCACCTCTAGTGAACTATGGACCCTAGTCGTTTCTTTTACTATCAATCTACAATCAACTGTTTACTGTTTTGTGTTTACTTTCTGCAAACTATTACTTTCTTCCACTCGATACGTTTAATCCTTTGTTTTCAGCAAAACCGGTGAGATTGACAACCTCATCGCAAGTTGGGGACAGAGTTCTGTGGTTGTGTGTTGTGCAGGTCTCCACGTTGCTGCTAGCATCGGTAGTGTGCCCTGCCAAAGTTCAGCTAGCTACACCTTTGGGGTGTTTCCTTGCTCCTACTAGATTGATAACCTTGGTTTCATAACTGAGGGAAAACTTACTAATGTCCTCATCATACCTTCCTCTTGGGGTTCCCCAACGAGCTTGTTAGTACACGAGTCAGCAGTGCGCGCCAGATATGATGGACTAGTATATGTCCACATCGGTTGCACCCAGGCTTGAAGAGGTTGAACCTGGCACTGAATGAAGGTTCAGATGATGTCTACACCTTAAACCTATTGACCGGGGACAAGATACAAATGCTTCACCCGGTCATACAAGGCCTCGACTTTGGCCTCTTCACCCGCGAGCACTTCGTTCCTCTAGGAACGCTTCCTCTTCACCTTAGCAGTCGCGTAAAAGGGACCCAACTCGTACTTCTGCTCACCAACTTTCTGATCACGGATGTAGAGCCACTTTGCTCTCCGTCCCTGAGCAGATTTGAGTATCTTGAAGGATAAGTGCTGTTGGTTTGGGTGAATGGAGATGCCGCACCCGCCAACTTCATACACATGACCCCTAGAACTCGACTGCCTCTTTAGACCAGACAACTTCTTAAATAACCCAAAGTGTGGTGTGATGCCAAGCCAGCACTCACAGAGCATGATAAAGCAAGCTATGTGAAGAATCAAATTTGGTGACAACTAATGCACTTGAACACCATATAGGAAAGGAAGACCACATAAGAAATCATGGGCAGGAAGAGACAGTCCACAAATAACAAATGCCAGGAACATCACCCTAAATCCATTAGGAGGATTAGGGATTACCTCCGGTCCTAGAATGATGCAGTTAGCCTCGGCCATAGGAATTAGGCCGGAAAGCCGAAGTTGGTGCAACTCTGATCTCTTCACCATCGACCGCCATCAGCTACCATCGGTAACCCTTAACGTGGCAGCATTGCTGGAGCCAGCACCTCCGGTGGCCTTTCCCTTGCTCTTCCCTATAGAGGCACCCTAACTCTTCTTGAATACACGAAGGAATGTGTTCAGGAATATGCAAAGCACGTCCAATGCAGCACAAGGAGAAACAATTGTGAGTGCAGGAGAATGGGGATGGCAAGAGAGAAGTAGTGAGATTTACTATGGTTTACCCCTTTCTTATAATGCGGTATAGTTAATCTCGGCCGTAGGTCTCAACCATAGGCATGAAGCGTTCTTCAAGCAAATACATGTGGCAAGCTAGAACTAAACCGTCACCGCACTTTCCCCACTGTGCGTGCAAATCGAGTAGGCGTAGTTAATACCCTTTTTTACGCGTCGTGCGGTCAAATCCGGCCAGCCTTTTGCTGGAACCCACTAGGCCACGCCCCATCAATATTTCCTACTGATGATTGAGCTCACCAATCGTCATCCCTGACGTCACCATCCATTCAAACTACACATATCTCATCAAGGAATCCAACAGAACTTTCGACTGCACTCATAGAACTAATTGCCTAAGTCGAGTAACTCTTTGGATGCAGATACGCCAAGAGACTAAGACTGAGTTTCTGCTTGAGTACACGACTTGAATAGATGCTGGGGGCTACTCCTAACATCAGCGCTGGTGGCGCACCCGATGTACTTCCGGATCTAGTGTAAGCCTATAATACTATCAAATGAAGCCATCAAGCACAAATTCTCGAGTCTCTATCCGAATCAACGATTCGGCTAGTCACTCGGGGCTACTCCGAACCGGAACATTGTGCATTAATAAGGTCTTCGAATGGTGTGCCCTACCCCTAATCTGAATCCACGATTCGACTAAGGACTCCAGGGCTACTCCCATAGGAAGCGCTATTTCAAGCATTTGACAAGGAAATTGTATCAAAACGATTCTCGGCATCATTCGGCGTACTTCCAGATTGGCCTAGTTACAAAGCCGGCGATTTCCAGTTTCTGCTCGAGTCTACGACTCGAACAGACACTCGAGGGTTACTCCCATAGGGAGCGCTGGCCGCGTACCCTATAGAAAACAAGGAATTCGTGCAACTATCCGTTTTGTTGATTACGTCTGCAATGATGATTTTCCCACATCAATCGAATTTATTGGCAACTTCGCTCGTGCACACTCCAATGTCAAGTTCAGAGACAATGTCTCCTTGGCCACCCGAAACACCTCCACAGTGATAAACCATCAGATGTTGCATCCATGATGTAAATATAAGACCTACAGATACAATCGAATGGCCTGGCAACCGTAACCGCTGCGCTCTACCAGTCAGATACCGCACCAGTAGGTGTGATGAAAATCCCGACGCACGCGTTGGGTACATATACGCTAAAACTAGAGTTCGGCTCAGTAAGGCCTCCGTGACATGAGTCGAATTACACCAGCAATTTGCAAATTCAAGTTTGGGGACTCGAATTTGATTAGGGCATGCTTGGTTTTTCCAAGAGCAATTAACTAGACCAGATCCGTTGGATGAACCGGGCACATGCGTTGCAATCTCTATGAATCATTCGAACACTTGGATTACTCAGGAGCTACTCACATAGGTATGACCTAACGGTACCTACTATTTGCCTATCTGGTCCGGCCAAGTGGGAGGCCCACGTGAGGACCTATCGGTAACAATGAAGCCCATGATGATTTGGGTGAGGCCGGATACGGCAGGACTAGATAGGAACGTTTAGGATTTCAATCTGTAACTGACTCGGACGTGTCCCGAGACCTGGCTCCCCCATGTAAGGGCCATGAGGGAGCGACCGGCAGCGGCGGACCTACAGGGTATGCCGGGTATACCATGGCATACCCTGTGGACGAGCGAATATACCGCGTATTAGTTGGGAAAAATGGCATGATCGATCGACTGCGTAACCGGTCAGCTGAGGACATGCGTGCGACCTAGTTGAAAGAAAGGCCTGATTGGAAAAAGTAGAAAAAAACTGATCGCTTACGGTCCTATTTGATCTCATATCTACCTATCCAATCCTAGACCTTGCCCTCGTTGCATGGAGCGGTGGACGACGCCGGTCGCTGCCTCGCCGATCACCACCGCTTTTGGACTAGGCCACCACTCTGTCACAAGACCTTGCACAGCTAGGTCAGGACTCGGGACAGTACTCGGGAGGAGCTGATTGGGAACTGTCGATGTCGACCTGGCTGTGGGCACCTCACGAGGATTTATGACGCCCAACACGCCGCTCGCCTTCCCTGCAACGCCGTGAGGTTGAACATCAGTTCATGGTTTCGTGTTTCCTACTTCGACGCCCGTCGCGAGCCTATAAAATAAGGATATTTGAATTTGATAGCCGCTCGGAGGTAATTATCAATCCCTGATTGTTTAACTTATTGATTCATCATATACATTATCTTGGGATCAAATAGTTCAATTAAAATATAGGAAAATACATTTGTGCTTGTACAAGAAGGTACGGGACCTATCCGACCGTTTAGAGAAGGGACTTTGCTTTGAGATCCGAAAATAGATGCTTTCTGGGACTTAAGTTTTTCTATTTTTAAGAATTCTGAAAATCGGAGAGAATCCAGGAAAAGTTCCCGAAAGGACGGAGAAGAGAGGTGGCGTAGCCTTTTTTCTAAGCACCTAGTAGAGCATCTAACGGGCGAAGCCCATCCTCTCTCTTCCTAGCGTGTGCCACCGCCCGTGTTTCTTCTCCCTCCCCAGCTTATGCCACCGCCCCCACCCTGCCTCCCAATCCACCTAGGTCAACTCCACCGCCCCGGCCATCTCCCCTCCCCTGCGCGGCTGCGCCTCCCTATTTTCCTCTTCTTCGGTATATCTTCTTCTTCTTCCACTGGCGCCTTGCCTCCACTAGTGCCCTAGCCGACATGGCATCAAGGTCAGACGACTGGTCCCGCCGCGCCCTGCGACGGAGGAGACCGGGCCGCGTCATCGCGGCCGCGCCCTGCGAGCCCGGCCCACGCCCCGCCCCGCCGACCGTGGCCGCCCGGAGCGTTGCGCCCCCCTCGCCAGCCGTAGCCGAACGCCAAGCTCCTCTCCACCGCATCGCCCTCACCGCCAGGTCCCACGAGATGCCGCCGGCCTCGCCCTCGTCCGCTTGCGCGCCCTCGACCGCCTCCACGTCGCCGGCCCTGCACCACCCAGCGCGTGAAGTCGCCTCTCGCCTGCCCGAGCGCCTATGCTCCCGCCGCTCGTGCTCGTCCCGACGTCGCCTGCGGGAGCTCCCCCGAGCGCTGCCAGAAACCGTCGCCATACCTTGCCCCGGGAGCCTGCACCTCGTCCTCGTTCCTAGCGCTGGCGTGTGAATCCTCGACGCCCTCTGTTGCGGGCAGTGCGCTCCCTTCCTCGGGGCGGTCGTGGCCATGGTGGAGGGTTGGGGATTTGGAAGGGAAAACAAAGCCGGAGATATTCTGCGCGTGTCACGCGGCAAGGACGAGGGGACCGGGAGCAGGACTGGGTCAGAGACCGAGACGGGCCCCGAAGAGCATTGATGTGGGGCGATGACTGATGGAGCACGCGGGAATCACTGCGGTTGGACGCATGAGGACCGATAGAATCAGCCCCAGAATCTGTATCAGATCCAGTGCCTCTGCTGTTTGGCTCGTTTGTATTTTCTAAGTTTGTTGCAACACCAAAATCTGGAGTTTCTTCACTAATTTGCACTGAATTTCTGCCTCCTTCTTGTTGAACAGCGACCTCATCTGCAACAACAGTGCTTTCTAACAGACTTTGGTCATGATTAATAACATGTGGTATAATAGGCAACTCATATAATCATCAACGTGTGTCTCCCCGTTATGAGATGGCAAAAGAAGAATGTCATGTTTGAGACGAGAGACAACATTGGGATTTAAAGAAGCAAGAGGAAACACATTCTCATCAAATACCACATCTTTTGAAACAGACACGGCCAATTTTAGTGTCTAGACACTTCTCCTTTGTGCCGAGGACTATAGCCTAAAAACACACATTGAGTGGAGCGGAAGGCTAATTTTCTATTGTTGTAGGGATGAAGATTAGGCCAACAAGTACAGCCAAAAACTCCGAGAGATTCATAATTGGGGGTTTGGTATGAAGGAGACGCTCAACGTGAGTATCAAAATTTATCACTTTGCTAGGAAGTAAGTTTATGAGAAAAGTGGTTGTAAGAAAAGCCTCATCCCAAAATTTGAGAGGCATAGATGCATTGGCAAGTAAAGCAAGACCAACTTTAACAATCTGGTGATGTTTTCGTTCTGCTGAACCATTTTGTTGATGAGCATGTGGGCATAAAACATGATGAGTAATGCCCACCTTTTGAAAAAAGCTATTAAGTTTTTCATATTCACCACCCCAGTCAGTTTGCATGGTGATAATTTTCCTATCAAATTTTCTTTCAACAAGTTGCTAAAAATTAAGAAAGACTTGATACACCTCAGAACACTTCTTGAGCAAATAAATCTAAGTGAACTTACTAAAATCATCAATAAAGCTTACATAATATGAATGTTTGCCAACAGAAGCAGGTGTTGGTCCCCATACATTAGAAAAAACTTGCTCCAAAGGAACAGTGGAAACACTAGTAAAGACAGGATATGGTAACTGATGAATGTTAGCTAGCTGACAAGAATCACAAATGTATGCGTTTATTTCAGGTGAATGAGAAATATGATGTTTGCTAAGAATTTGTTGCACCACAAAGGAGGATGGATGTCCTAAGCGGCGATGCCATGTAGGATGACGACTTTATTGTAATGAAGGCTTGCTTGGAGGACTTGGAAGGCAAGGGTACTAGCGGGTAGAGACCATCACATTATGGACCTTTAAATAGAGTTCTCCTTGTGGCCTGATCTTTAATCAAGAAAAAATATGGGTGAAACTTAAGAAAGACATCATTATCAAGTGTGAGTTTATGTACGAAAAGAAGATTCTTAGATGCATCTGGGACATGAAGAATATTTTTGAGGTGTAGAGAATTATGGGGAGTGTGTAAAATTGAATGACCAATATGAGAAATTTGCATACTATTACCATTGGCTGTGTGGACTTGATCATGTCCCGTGTATTTCTCCTGGACGGACAGCTTGCTCATATCATTGTCAACATAATTTGTGGCTCTAGTGTTAGAGTACCAATTTGTATCAACACCGTAGTAGGTCATGTTGGCACCCTTCTCACCACGATCACCACCACGACCACCATCATCATGGTGATCACGGTTATTCTGGAACCTCCACTAGTAGTCATTGGCAGGATGGCCATGGACCTTGCATATCTCACAGGTAACATTGACATAGGGAGTGGGAGCAAGGCCACTCCAACGTCCATCATCTCGGCGTCGCCCTCCATCATCGTCACGGCGGCAAGGGCGGTCATCGTAATGGCGATCTCGGTCACCACCACTAGTACGGTGATCATCATAGTGACCACGTCGGTCATCATATCTACCACGGCGTCCACGATCGTCCTGATGATCATCATAGAGATCTCGGCGCCCATAGTCATCTTGACGAGGGTGGACATCTTGGCGACCTGGAGGTGGAGGATGATCCCCACTCCTGCGTGCCAGGTTGGCCGATGAGATGAAAGCATTGCCACTATCGGACTTGTGCAACTGATCAAACGCCTTGAGCTGACTGACCAAATCAGCTAGAGTAGTATTCGGATTTGCATTGACAGTCACCTTCAGTGTGTTGTATGAATCCTCAAGGCCATGCAAGATTGACTAGATCAGTCCATCCTCATCCAGAGGTCATCCAGAGGCTTTCATGCAGTGGCGAGCTCAGAGGCAATTGTTTTCATCTTGTCATAGTATTTTTCAACCGAAATATCTCCCTTCTTCGTCTCATTCAGAGAAGATCGAAGCTATTGGACCCGAGAACGAGAAGAAGTCGTAGTGAAGGATTCGACTGCCTTCCATACTTTGGCAGAGGTATCAAGACTGATGACATGAGAGAGCAAATCTGGAGATAGCGAATTTAAGATGTACCGGAGAACTTGTTGATCTCGTGTGACCCATGCAGAGTACTCAGGGTTTTCAATCTTGACGCGCTTGCCGTTGGTGTCCTCAACTTCAATCTCCTCTATAGGGGCAACCTCGATCCCCTTCACTAGATTTAGGACCCAGGCACTGCGGAACGCAGGGATGACAAGTGCTTTCCAAATAAGAGCATTATCACAAGTAAGGAGCTGAGCCGGCGGCGCTCCCAGGGCTGCGGCCAACGCAGTAACCGAAGATGTTGAAGAAGTCATGGCGATAGCAGCAAAGGGATCGTAGCGGCGACGGAATTTTGTGGTTGTGACGCGGCGGCAGAAATTGCGGCGGCGCGGGTGTATGGGCTTGTATTTGTAGGTTTTGAGTATCAGGTTGTAGACGGCGGCAACAAAGAGGCTGTGCGGCGGCAGCGATGTGTTTGTGGTTTTTCTTGGCTTGTGTTTTTGCGGCGACAACACCAGGCTGAAGTGGCGGCAGGTCGCGGCGGCGGCGATGTTGGTTGTGGCAGCTAGATTTAGGGAAGAGTAGGCTCTTATTATCTATAGACTTAAGTTTGATAAAAAGTACTACCATATTAACTTTCAGTTGTGGGAACGTGCTTTGGCCTCAGCACGGCTGGGTGTTAATATTGATCGAAGGGGGCAAAGGCCTCCAGCGATACATACCAATACAAAGAGTTTGATCGTTACAGGAGTCCTCAAAGGACAAGGCATAAATCAATTGGTGTACTACTCCATATCGACACATTGCAGAAAAGGATATCTAAAATATTTCTAACAATCCCCGTGTCAACATAACTCACCTGAGAGATCTCGATACAGACATCTGTCATATTCCCGTCAATCTCAAGTCTTCAAACGACGACATAATGCAAAGCCCAAGCAGTTGCTAGCTGCTTCGTCAGTCCGTTATTGACCACATGATGTATCAGTCATGAAACACGCTCAGTGGCAGCCTAGTGGGAGACTGGAAAAGGAACGTCGACACAAGTCCAGTGGCTAGCGTTGTCAGAAAGCAAGTAGGCTACTGGCCACATTCTTGAGACGCACCGATGTAAACAGTCGATGGGTGGTGCTTGTGTGGTGCCGAATGATTTGGTGCCGCTTGGAGTCGGAGGTGTGCAACCGACCGGCCACCGCCGCCCAACCCAAAGATGCACGGACATGTTTCACGCTTTCATTCTTTCGTCGGCATCATGATCGGCAAGTTCAATTTCCTATCCACGACGCGAGATGAATCAGGACACACGTGTTGTACATGGCAGCTTAATTACGTGGTGCATCATCCACGCTGACATACGTACGGTACTGTGATGTCTGGTCAGGAATAGTGTGCGGACTCGAATTATTGACGCTAGTTAACCTAGAAAGAGAGAGCATAACACGACGGCTAATGCGTGTCCTTCTTTTTAAAAGATAATTTTATGTCGGAAATTGACACATTTGAACGTGATCTAAAAATACACGAAGGAAATATGAGCACTAATAGAGCCGATGCCAGATGTGGTGCTTAACTATGCTAATAGAGCTGATGCCAGATGTGGTGCTTAACTCTTCAGGACCGGGAACTGCAGCAGAAAATCAATACACATGGGTTTGCGTGGAAAACCACTTAAAATGAGAGAGAAAACGACAAACCAAAATCATCAAAATCATTTCACTACTATCAAATGTCGGTAAAACAATTTTTATCTAGAGTGCACTAGAGGATCACATACATCAAAATTATTACAGATCTTGGATGCTAATAAGATCACGTGCACAAGGGATAAGGATTTGAACGATCTCAGTAAAGATGGTGGAACCACATTTTAAAGAAAACAAGATAGTAGATCTAGATTTCACAATCTTGTGGGAATACCGGATGCTTCATCTCAAGCTCTTCCTTCAACTTCCTCTTGTTTTCTTCTGTTTTGGTTTTCTTCTTTTACAATAAAAGTTACTACAGGAATGCCTCACTATGCCGACGGCTGAAAGCCGTCGGTATAGGCTAAATTATTATCGGTGTAGGTCTATGTCGACGGCAGCCGTCGGCGTAGCACGATGTCAGGCGTAGATGGCTATGCCGACGGCATAGCTCAGATGGATCACACCTAAACGGCTAACGGCCTTTGGCTACGCCAATGGCTTACCCGTCGGCCTTGAATTTTTTTCCAATTTTTTTTAATTTTTTTTCAATTTTTTTGAATTGTTTAACACGTTAGTCACAAGTTTTTCTAAGCCCTAAGTACGCTTAATCTCTGGTTAAATTGCACTTATGGTCAAACTACCCGATCGATCACCCATCCAAACACTATTCCAGTCCCGGCACGCTTAACTTCTCTGTTCCTTTCGGACGAGCTTCCGATAAAGAAATTAGTCCTTTTTTGGTAATACTACCATATCAATCCTATTAACCTTTGTATCATGGTGTCACACGCCTTTATTTTTTAAATTTCAAATAATTATTTAAGTAAACAAAAATGAATAAGTAATAATAATCTTGATTTCAAATAAAAATAAAATATTTTTTCCTTTTTCTATTTAATATGGAAAAATTCATATCTTCAAATTCGTAAATCGGAATTCGATAAATAATATGTCTAAATCGATCAGAAAAAAGAGAGGAATCCAAACATGACATCCCTAGCATCTTTTCAATCATGCATCATGTATTTTAAATAGTGTACTGCAAGGTTTTCCAAATAAAATTTATTTAATAGTGTTCATTGTTTGAAACGGGCATAGGTTCTTAGCTAGTGTACTTCAGTGTTTATTGTTTACTCTCCCCCTTGGGGTTTCCTAATGGTCTCTAATTTGCATGTATAGCATCCATTAACTCGATAGTAAGGATATTAGTCTCTGTCTAGCTTAAATCTTACCTATATAAGGTCTCACGAAAGAATCTGTGGTATACCCACATAGTTGTGGATCTCCAAAATGACTCTTCCGGCACTCTGTATCTTACTTTTAACATTTTGGACACTTCCTCTTTGGTAAGCCCGATTTCACGAAGCGTCTCGAAAGATGATCTTTAATTTCATACTTCCTTAGGTCTAACTTGACTTAGGCCGAGTTTTATACTCTTTAAATTATGCAAAGATGACCTACTTAGCTAAACCGCTAGGATACCAGCTACGGATACCAACTACGGATACCAGCTGCGGATCTTCCTAGGTGTATGGATTACCCTACGGATTTTTGACTTCTTATTGGCATTCTCTCCGAGTTGTCAGAGCTTGAATACCATTTTTCTTCCAAAACTTCTTCTTTGGACTAACCCATGATACTTCCATGTACTAGGTACAACTACTACATTAGCTTCTGAACAACATCACCTATCTTAAGTGAACTTAAATTCATCCTTCACGTTGCTCTCCCCCTTTTTCTACACTAATAATCCTTCTTATTGCCAGCTCATAGTGAGTTGGGGTTGATCCATCCTTCAAAATAGTGTTGATATGTTGGGTTCGCAACATAGAAAACAAAAAAAACCTACGATGGGAACTATACGCCAAGATCTATCTACTAGATACAAGCAATGGGTGGATATACATCCATAGAGAACTTACCCTCGAAGACAACAAATCTTTGTTAACGAGTTGGAACTCGTGGATGATGTAGTCGTACACTTGTCGATCTCAAGATCGTGATGAAGTCCAGCACGTCCATTAGATCCAGCTCCAGCAAGTCCAGCACCACCAAGTCTAGCACCGCAAAGCAGTGGTGCATCCATGATCACACACACGTCCGGTACCCCGACAACCTCCATCCCTCGCTCTAGCAAAGCAGCGGAACAACAACTCCTTTTCAGATAAAGCCACCGGGAACATGTATCTTGCTAATCCGAGACCATGGGGGGATAATACTAGAGGGACAGAGATCCTTCACGAGGAGGTGTGTGTGGAAGAAGAGGTGTGAGGAGGGCCTTTTATAGGAGGAGGGGGTACCCCTCCCCCATGGCTGACGCCCCATGGGAGAGTGACTCCTCACCTCCCCATTCATGTGGTGGTAACCCCTCCACATTAAAATGCCCCTTCACATTCTCTTTTAAAGTCTCCACTTTAAATGCATTAAATTTCTCCAAATTTAATGCTCTCTCATTTAATAAAACTCTTTTATTAATTTTATTCAGAATTTTGTTAATTATTTTAATTAACAAACATTCACATAAAACCCCCTACAACATTTCAATATTACATGCAGAACCAATTTCAGCAATTTCACCCAAAACAGTTTCGGTGTCTATTGAAATAATTCCAGCGCTTTCTTAAATCTTTATCTGAAACATATTTGCTCCAAATGGTGTCGGTATCCCTTAAGTGTGTCACCCTACGGTTCACGAATAATGGAGACATGATCGAGACCCCTCTCAGATCAATAATCAGAAGCGGGACCTGGAGATCCATACTGATTCCTACACATTCAACGATGACTTCTGTGATCGTGAGAACCTTTAATGCTAGTAACTAAATCCCTTTGTCTCATGATATAATACATGTCCGAGATTCGATCATCGGTATCCAAATACCTAGTTTGATCTCGTTACCGACATGCACTCTTTTCTCTTTCCCGTGGTATAACATTCTAGTGATCTCATCACTTGCTTGCAAGCTATCTTAATGTGATATCACCGAGAGGGCCCAGAGTATATCTATCCGTCATCGGGATGGACAAATCCCACTCTTAATCCATGAGCCTCAACATAACACCTTCGTAGCACTGAACCCACCTTTATAGTCACCATGTTACGGTGTGACGTTTGATGTTATCAAGATACTCTTTCGGCGTTAGCAATTAACATGATCTCATGGTCTAAGGACTAAGATTACTTTGTATGATGTTATAGCAATATAAACATAATGACTTTGATCGTAATGCTATACTTCGGATGAATGTTCATCACATCATTCCACCAATGTTGTGACCTCGTTATTAACAAATGCCATCCTTTGATGCTACTATAGCAGTCATATACTTAGCCTTTTGTTGTAGTATCCGTCGCAATGTCTCAACTTTGGAACTCATCCAAATCCATCATGGAACATCCTTTCCATTACATTGTGCCACCCATAGTCTAAATTGAGATAAATTTAATTTGTATCTTGTGACAAAACTAGTATCAATGTAACACTTTACAATGAACTACCTTTAACTATTTATCACTTATACATGATATATTCTTAGTTCTTCCAAAGCTCATAAGAATATATTTACTATTGTCCAATGATCATCTTATGAATCATTCTGGTATGTGCTCATAACATTTAGAGCATAGGAAATTGTGGATATATACATATCATGGTATAATCGATCAAAATCTTCATGTGATTTTACTCACCAAGTGTTGAAACACTTGAATCTTGATACAATCCTGTCATGAAGCAAGAACCTTTCTTGTTGTTTCCATATTGAACCCTTTCAATATCTCATATATGTATGTCTGGCACAACCATATTAGCGCCCCAATCTATCCATATAGACATTGATGCCAAATATTCTGGTTTTGCCCAAGTCTTTCATCGAAATCTTATTTTAATGAAATTCTTAACTTGTGTCAATACAAGATACATCATTTACAATCAACAATATGTCCTCTACATAATGTATTAGAAATATGTCTCAGCGCTCCCACTTAATTTCTTGCAAATGCAGGCATCTTCATCATTTCCGATGAATTTAAACTCCTTTAACATTTTCATCATGGTGAAGATTCCAACTCCGCTATGCTCACTTCAACTATTGAAGTTTGCATGCCCTTTTAGCACCCTTTGAATTAACAAAACCCTTTCGGACCGTGTCATGTACACATCTTAGGTAACCATTCTATTAAAAGAACCTTGTTTTGTTTACTCAACTACCATATACCAAATTATATGTAGTGGTTGCTACATTAATCCATCAAGACTAAATATCGCTATGAAAGATCAAATCTTGTCATAGTCAAATCCTTGATCATTGCCGTAAACTTCTTTCCGACATGTCGACTATTTCATAGATGTTAAACATCCATGTCTATTTCTTTATAGATCCAAACACGACCGATAGGCTTTACGCCTTTTCAGAGGGTCTTCCAAGTTCAGAAACTTGATTCTCGTGTATGGATACTATCACAGATTCTATGACTTCTAGTCATTTTATGGAGTCAGGGCCCATCATCGCTTCTTTGCATGCAGTCGGTTCATCATTGTTAAAACAATAATGACTTGTTTATCAAATATCACTATTTGATTCTTACCGACCCACACGGTTCAATATGAACTCTAATCTCCGAGATTACAACCTTTGTAATCACGGGAGCCATGAGCATTGTGGCCGCCACCGGGACACTTTCCAGCGCTGCGCTACTTAGTACATATAGCTAAGGTTCAACAACCTTATCAAAGTTCTACTGTCCTCCCACTTAACTTTTCGCGAAAAATTCCTTCTCAAGAAACTTGACGTTCCAAGTAACAAACTCTTTTGTCCTTAGTGTTATGGAGAAATTCCCAAAAAATTCTTTGGGATAACCTACAAAGACGTGCTTATCCGACTTTGGTTGTAAACATTTTACTTATGCATGGCATACCAAAATTTAAGAAAAGACAATTCGGGTTTTATCCCAAACCATAACTTATATGCTATCATTTCAACGGATCACGATGGTGCTCTTTTCAGTGTAAAAGCGGTAGTCTCTAAAGCTTCAATCCTTAAAACATAATGGCAGTTTTAGAAATGACACATTTGATCTTACCATGTCAAACATGGTTTGATTTTATCTCTCGAATATGCCATACTCCTATGGTTTATCGGGAAACACAAATCATGGAACAATTCCTCAAATCTTAGGTGTTTTGGTAAACATGTAACTCAAATATCTTCCTTTATGATCAAATCATAAACTCTTTTATTTTCTTGTTACAATGATTTTTCACTTCATCTTGAAAGTCTTTGAACAATTTTCAAATGTTTCATACTTCTTCCTTATTAAGTAAATATATAGATATATTCACATAATTTTTTGGATAAACCATATGGAGCAAAAAGATCCATCGCATATGGCTACACATAATGGACTATATACATCAACATGCATAATATCCAATAAGTTAGTTATCCGTTCCTCTTTGGCCTATGGACAGAGTTTCAATTATCTCGAGGAAAGTTTCACAAGCGTCAATTGATCAAAATAAAAGACTCCAAAAATCCATCAACATGGCGTTTCTTCATGTTTACATTTCAATATAAGTCAAACAGCGATGTCACTTCATAAGTGTTCTTCCAATCATTTGTCTTACGACATTTTAGCAATAATGCTTATGGATGTGATTTCTCCAACTAGACTTGTAAAAGTTCATCCATCCTTTATGGAATACGGTAATTATTTGAACAACCATTGTTCTCATAATACCGGAATAAAATAACAATTATTAAAAAAAATCTTGAAGGGTAGGTTTGACGACAATGAAAAACACAATAACACTTTATTTGTTTTCGATGAACATCATCACTTATTCTCTTACTAGTTACTTAGGACATTGCAGTTCATGAATTGCGTTGTCCTGTATGACATTTCATACCAACCAATTCGGTATCCAATACCTAAGAACCACACGGTTTAACAAGCAAGGAATACAACCATAACATGTGTATCTTCTATATACCTAAGCAGGACATTTCCAACTTTTTCTTTTCTGCCAAATATTTTATAGATTCTCTTTCAGCAATTCCTTTTACTTTTAAAAGAATCTATCAACATCAATAGTGCTGTCATTCACATGACACATAGTACAAAGCGTATATAGTCAAATACTAATACCTTTGGACTTGCACTTTGAAGTGGATCACCATCATCAAATGTTTTGGTATTCTTTCAAAAATCCATTCTTTAGTAATCTATTAGTGTAGTAAACATTTTACTTACATCTTCTATTCATCCTTATCATGACAACTTTCATGATCAAGCTACTATAGCCTGTAAGGAAGAATCGCGAGTATAATGTTAGTTCCCAAAAACCTTTTTGGGAGATCTCGATGCCTAGCATCTCCATCCTTCACAAATTCTCATAATATGAGAACATGTATTTTGCTAAATTATACTCTATCATAATGCAACCAAAAACATTGCTTCGGATATCACAATATCTTCCACACATGATGGTTTCTGAAACAATTTTTCAGCTCCTAGATAATCTTGATATTAAAACAACTTTTGAATATCAAAAACCATGGAGGCAAACATGATACTTTAGATACTAACATTGGAATTCTTACTCTTGATTTAATACTGCTTATTAATCTTCATGGAGTAAACTGAGTTTGCTGAAAGTTTGCAATAGGACTTCTAAACTTTAAATTGACATTCAAAACAATACGATACCAGTTCGTAAAGTAAATATCCAGAATTCTATAGTTCTATTATCTCAATTAAAACTAAGCATAAGGTAGTGAACAGACACCAATGACTACAACAAATTATGCAAATTCACTTTGATTTAGTTTATGACAAATTGAGTTCGACTAATCCAAATTAGAAATGAACTCCCACTCAAAAACGACATCCCTCGTGCCTTTTTGGTGATTACATGAACCAAATCCACTACACCAAGTCCGATCATCTCGTGAGTCGGTGTAGCTTCAAAGGCGAGCATCAATATGGGCATCACATCAACTATATGACTCATGCTTAACCTTTTGGTCTGTGTTCCGAGGCCATGTATGTATATGCTAGGCTCGCCAAGTAAGAACCTTAGTATTCACGTGTGTAAAACTGTCTTACACCCGTTATATGAAAGCGTAGAGTCGAGTACACCCGATCATCACGTGATGTCTCGAAACATGATCCATAGAACGGTGCATACTTAAGGAAGAACACATTTTTTTATCTTGATATCTAAATGAGGGATCATCTTAAAATGCTACTAAAACACCAAACTAGCAATATAAGATGCAAAACATCTAATGTGTAATGTGAGATGATATGGTCCATGCATTTGATCTCTATCAGATGCATCATGGTATGATCTCTATCATTCCTTTGTGTGTAAGTCCAAGGTCTATGGAACTTACACGTTAGGTGTGTTGTAAGAGTATCTATCATACATCTACTTACAACATTACCATATCATGACACTAGCCCAGCAACGATCTAAACTAGACGCCTCTAATTTATCCATTGCAAGTTTTACGTGGCTTAGGGCTTTCGGAGATAGAACTGTTCTTACCTACGAACATGGAACCACAACGAGGATAACCAAGTTATTAGCAACTCGTTGTAAATCAGATATTGACTATAGTAGGAGAGATAGACACCCGCCAGCCACTTATGAAAACTAGTTGCATGTCAGTTGTGGAACCGGTCTCATGTACGATGACATGTAAGGTTGGTCCGGGCCGCTTCATCCCACTATGCCA
Source organism: Avena eriantha (assembly GCA_910589775.1). Taxonomy (NCBI): domain Eukaryota; kingdom Viridiplantae; phylum Streptophyta; class Magnoliopsida; order Poales; family Poaceae; genus Avena; species Avena eriantha. The sequence goes on from OU342742.1 coordinate 45,520,675, forward strand.
CCAACATCCAAAATACATAGAAGATGCAATAACATGATCATCATCGCCCACATATAAACATATGTGTAGTACCCGTGGAAAGCACCTACGCATAGATCAGGCTCTGATACCACTGTTGGTTTCGCAGGATAGAAAGTAAAAAAATTCTTACGATGGGAACTATACGCCAAGATATATCTACTAGATACAAGCAACGGGTGGATATACATCCATAGAGAACTTACCCTCGAAGACAACAAAGCTTTGTTAACAAGTTGGAACTCATGGATGATGTAGTCGTACACTTGCCGATCTCAAGATCGTGATGAAGTCCAGCAGGTCCGGCTCCAGCACGTCCATCAGATCCAGCTCTAGCAAGTCCAGCACCGCAAAGCAGTGGTGCATCCGTGATCGCACACACGTCCGGTACCCCGACAACCTCCGTCCCTCACTCCAGCAAAGCAGCGGAAGCAGCAACTCCTTTCCAGATAAAGCCACCGGGAACATGTATCTCGCTAATCCGAGACCATGGGGGAATAATACTAGAGGGGGAGAGAGATCCTTCACGAGGAGGTGTGTGGAAGAAGGGGTGTGAGGGGGGACTTTTATAGGAGGAGGGGGTACCCCTCCCCCATGGCTGGCGCCCCATGGGAGGGTGACTCCTCACCTCCGCATTCATGTGGTGGTAACCCCTCCACATTAAAATGCCCCTTCACATTCTCTTTTAAAGTCTCCACTTTAAATGCATTAAATTTCTCCAAATTTAATGCTCTCTCATTTAATAAAACTCTTTTATTAATTTTATTCAGAATTTTGTTAATTACTTTCATTAACAAACATTCACATAAAACCCCTTACAACATTTCAATATTACATGCAGAACCAATTTCAGCAATTTCACCCGAAACAGTTTCAGTGTCTATTGAAATAATTCCAGCGCTTTCTTAAATCTTTATCTGAAACATATTTTCTCCAAATGGTGTCGGTATCCCATAAGTGTGTCACCCTACGGTTCGCGAATAATGCAGACATGATCGAGACCCCTCTCAGATCAATAATCAGAAGCGGGACCTGGAGATCCATACTGATTCCTACACATTCAACGATGACTTCTGTGATCATGAGAACCTTTAATGCTAGTAACTAAATCCATTTGTCTCATGATATAATACATGTCCGATATTCGATCATCGGTATCCAAATACCTAGTTTGATCTCGTTACCGACATGCACTGTTTTCTCGTTCCCGTGATATAACATTCTAGTGATCTCATCACTTGCTTGCAAGCTATCTTAATGTGATTTCACCAAGAGGGCCCAGAGTATATCTATCCATCATCGGGATGGACAAATCCCACTCTTGATCCATGAGCCTCAACATAACACCTTCGTAGCACTGAACCCACCTTTGTAGTCACCCTGTTACGGTGTGACGTTTGATGTTATCAAGATACTCTTCCCGTGTAAGCAATTAACATGATCTCATGGTCTAAGGACTAAGATTACTTCGTATGATGTTATAGCAATATAAACATAATGACTTTGATCGTAATTTTATACTTCAGATGAATGTTCATCACATCATTCCACCAATGTTGTGACCTTGTTATTAACAACATCGAATGTCTATGATCAGGAAACCTTGATCATCTTGTTAATCAACGAGCTAGTTTATATGAGAGGCATTACTAGGAACTTTGTATTTTTTTATTAAACACACATGTATTAACGTTTCCAATTAATACAATTATAGCATGCAAAATAAACATTTATCATAAACATGGAATAAGATAATAACCACTTTATTATTGCCTCTCGGGCATATTCCCTTCATGATACCCCTTATATTTAGCTTCCTTCTTTGTGTAAGTCTTCATCTTGATCTTCGGAACTCGTCACTCCCTTACACGAATTCCCTTTTCTATCCAAGTCTATAACATCAAGTAATAACTTGATGATGCAACATGCATTTGCACATCAAGTCAAACTTCATGCACAAATCTAGTCGATCAAGAAGATGCAATAAAAACCAAAAAAATCCAAATGTGGTACATATAACACACATCACTCTAAGCCCGGAACATAGTATTTGAGTATAATACCTCTAGAATTCAGGCTTAGCTGTGCAATATATGACACCTCCTAGTATAGGTTTACTTTGTGATACTTAGCACTTAGGGTTTAAACTACTCTTTGTCTCAATATCTACCCAAATTGCTCAGGTGCAACAAGATAATTTTGAGTAAAGTGATCTCACTTTGGTTCTAACTAACCTCGTACCTTTCTTTTGGGACTACTAAAGACTACCAATCTATCATTCTATCATAAATTATCCTCACATGATCTCTGAAAACTACTAACAAAATTGTAGTTGCTACCTTAATCCAACAATTATCGTAATATATAATATCTATGATTTATATCATAGACCTACACTGTTTTTACTTACTGTTACTACAAGATTATTTACTATGTACTTGTCCTAATTACAGACTTATCATGGTTTCGGAGTTAATTTCACCATGAACTTGTTAAGATTTACCTCGTCATCATGATTAAGTAGCTAATCTCACCATGACAACTCTTATTCTTAGCTTACTATTAATGATTCTTCACAAAACTCTACTCCATCACATGGAATTCTCAAGTGAATGCCACATGATTTACTTCCAATTGTATCTATACATACTCTAATGGTATACCTTTTGTGGTATATTAGTATCGACTAGTGGTAAGATTCTGCTACTTCATAGGGGTTCTAAATATACACTCCATCACTATTACTACTCCACATGATATCCTAATCTAGTCGTAATCTTCCTTAATATTTTAACTTATGGAAGATATCTTAGTGGTGTTCTACCTATTTAGAGCTACACTCAATTGACCTTTCTCTAGAGAATACATATAACTAATCCTTAAGAAAGATGATAAGAACATCCAACTTAAGTGTGACAAGATTTATCCTCAAGTGGATATCCATCACAATTCTTGGTTTAGATAAGATGGCTCATATAGTCACTATCCAACCTACAGATCTTCCTAAAAGGGTTTTAATCCTAAGGTCAAAGCATATGCTCTGATACCAGCTGCGGTGACCCAGCATACCACTTCATGATGTAGTACACTATAGTCGTTGACATAACACCAATGAAACACCGTTCACGAGTATTACATCCCTGAGAGTGGTACAACAGAAACATAGCAGGTCCAAGACATGACTATAGATTACAACTCGACTCTTTACAAAATATCTAGAGAACACTCTAGGTTAAAGAGAGAGAAATAAACTTCTTACAAAGAAGAACCAGAAGTAATAACTCAAAACTATCTAGTAACTAAGACTAGTATATAAAGTATTTGGCTTGCCATTGCTGCTACTGCAATGCTCTATAGAAGTAGGTTTTATGGCTAGAGAATCTACTTCTATCTACTTAAGAACTTAGTCTTCGCTTTGGTTGACATCTATGTGGACTTCATTGACTTTTTTGACGAACTTTAGTTGTCGGTGATGGTTTCTTGAGAAGACATTGATGTTGATGTCATCTTCAATGGCTTAGAACCTAGCAAGGGTTAAGAAGGTACGGTTGAGTATGAGTGTACTCAGCAAGTTCACTAAAAAGGAGTGTATGATGCACTATCTCTACAGCCACAGACCATAGGTCGTAGGCAATGCAGGTTTTCGTAAACATTTCTTCAAAGCTTGCTTTTATTCTGAAAACTATGTCCGACAGCCTTCACAGGTTGACCAGAACTTCATGGAGTTCCTTTCCTTCCGCATCCGTAGCTCCTTTCCAGAACAGGGAGTAACATGTCACAATTCTTACACTCTGCAGAGGTGCATCACTTTTCCCATAAGAGACCTTATCCTTGTTGCACAACCAAGCCACGAGCTTGTCCACACTTCCTTGGTATGGGCCCAATCTAAGATCCAAGCCAGTACTTCCCTCTCCGTGACCCCATATATCTGCACAATCCTCCGGGGCTGACTACACCTTCGTTAAGCTGCCAACTAGGGCAAGCTATAACCATGGGGAGTTCCCGAAAACTCTATGAGCTGGTGATGCCCCTGGAGGTTCATACCTCCGGCAGCCACTCATAAATACTCTAGACACCAAAATCGTGGGGCCTAAGGGTGCCCACCCATATGTTGGATCCACACTGGGAATCCCAACGTCACGATAAGGTCATCGTGCCTTCATATGAAAGGGAGAAGATACAGCTGACTTTCCCGTCCCATTCCAAGTCTCATGGTTGACGCGTAATTTACGGCGCTAGAATCATTGGCGACATTGGTTGTTAAGTCCTAGATATTATGTTCATTTACCACTAGAACTGTATCAATAGATTATTACCACTTGGTAAATAATCCATAACCATATTATTATGAAAATAGTATTTTCTGTCCTTTTTGAAATGCAGGTGATGACACAGTTGAGTTACAAGCATAGAAAATAATCAAGGACATGAGCAAGTTGTGAACTTGCCTTCTGTGATTGCAAGATTATGCACTCACGGTCTTCAAGACAATAGAAGATCCAAATTCTGTAAACAGCATCATTGGTCCGGTAAGTACTAATGTTTAAAGAAGCGAGATGTAGTTATGCATAAGTAATGTAATGCAGTTTGGAAAACCCCAAAGTAATACCCCAATATGGTGAATGAGTTAAACCTAGGTGATTTCTTTAAGATTTAGTTTGTCTATAAGTTTGGATTTGAGATGCCTTATGACTTAATTTGGAACAGACAAAGGTTAACTATAAAACATAATTAGATCTAGGATGTGATGTGTTTAAAAGTATTAATAAACTTTAAATCTTATAACAAGCATGCTTGAAGGTATAGGATCATTCATTTTTAGTTTAAGTGAGATTTCTAAATGTTAATAGTTTTACTTTTAAGTATTATTATAGACTTAAGTTATGGTTTTGGAAGTAGTATTTCAATGTACAAGATTGACGGTTTTACATAAAATTGTGGTTATTTCTTATTTAAGAATGTTCTTAAAGAATTTACCAACTAAATAAGAAATAAGAATTTATTTCTTAATAACCTTAAAGTGTGTTGGAATAACACAATTATTATTTTTCTAGGGAAACATACTTACTTAAGATCTTAGAAGTGAATTTTATTTAATTTTAAGTGTTATCCTTATTTTTACAAAATTCCATAAAGGATTATATATCTTTAAATCTTTGCTTCAAGATTTATTTGAAAACAAATTAAGTTAGTATTTTTATAGATTAGTAGATTTATTTTCTTATGCAAAAATGATTTTTATTCATTTTTAGATCTTTTCCTTATTTTGTGAAATTTAACTTAGATTTTAATGGTGTTAATATTTATCTGCATTTTATTTTACTCAAACAAACAATGTTATATTTTTCTTAGGTAGATATTATTTTTGTGATCATTCCAATATGTTATATGTACTTTTAGGATTTTTCTATATTTTTCTAGGGCTAAAATAATTTCAGGGGTATTTTGGTAATTTTACATTTTGTTTATTATTCCTTTTTACACTATTTATTTTTTTCTTTCCTATAAATTACTTCTGGCCCGTGTGCTGGTTAAGCCCAACCCGGCCCAGTTGGGCCTAGAGTCAAACCCTACCCTAGCCCAACCCCACTCCCCTCTCATCTCACACGCACACACGCACTGGTTCGTTCAGAACCCACACCCGCACGCACGGACACAGAGACACGCATTCGTTCCCCATTCGCATCAGCGATGCGCCACCGCCAGCGCTGCTCCGGCCGGCTACTGTCCGTCTCTGGCACCGCCGCTAGTCTACACAACATCAATCGCCTCCTTCTCCATCGAATCCCCAACCGACGCATCCCCACGCCGCTCTCGCACGCGTCTTCTCCTCGGAACCCTCGATCTACCGCTGCGGTACAGCGGGTCGACGATGATCGATTCCGGCACCGCCAGTCACCATCATGTCCAGGCCATGAACTCCTCCACCGGTTACCTGTCGCGTCCATGCTCCCATGCTCCTCTCTACGCACCCAGATGAACCCTAGGTTCGCCGGTCGGCCTTCTATCCATGGCAGTGCGGTATGGATTCTCCCGTTCCTTGTCATCTCTGCTACTCAGTCCAGGTCGAGGCCTGCCTCTTACTACACCCTCTCGGTGACCTTGCCTCCCTCTCAAGCCCCTACTTGACCACGTCTTCCTCAAGTCGATGTCGGCGGGACGGTAGCGTGGCTGCAACCCTAGTGTCCATGACTTGCTACCTATGTGACCATGATGTGGTGTTAATGCACGTGTGGTGGTGATGTTACCACTACGATTGGCTACGGTACTACTTCGACATTCCACCACAGTTACATCTTCGGGTCAGGTGAGTTGCTTCTGTGACCGGCCTTTGAGCCAATGATCTAGGTTAGGTTCAGAACTAGCTGTACTAGTTGGTCTACTAATCTTGTAAATGATTTGTGGCTGAGTGTGATGCTCCAGGTTATTTGCTATGCCAGTGGTTGAGATGATTCGATTTTCCTCTAGTAGTCCAATTCTTAAATCATATGTTGCTGCTGCTATATTTCTAGATGAACATCTAGCTCTAGCAGGTGCTTTTATAGCGAGCATCTTCCTCGTCATGCTATTGACTGTTACTGATTGTTGGTAGGTTTTGGGAAATATAGGCTCCATTGATTCCTTGTAGGTGAAATGCATTTATTCAAGCATGAACAAATGGAGTTAGTTGGACAAACTGACACTTGTTGGTTTTGGTATTTTACTTGTGTGTGGTTTCCTGATGATCTCATGACCAGTAGATAATGTGTATTAGCAAGTAATACTTCGATTTTATCTGCATGCTAATATTTGCTTTTAGCTAATCTGTTTCTTCTAAAAAATAAAAATACATGTTGTTTATTTATATTAGAGGTGCATGTGATGTTCTCTAGTACACCTGATCATGCTGGAATAGCTATACACTCATACTAATAATTATTGGTTCATCTTCTTGTACCATTGCATGATAATACAAGGTTTACTACAGGTGCTAATTATTCTTGCTGTTGACTGCTTGGCATATGGTTCCTCTCATGTCTCATTGATTAAGTTTCATAAAATCAGCCTCAGTTTGGTTTTCCTAGTCATGATGCTTTAGTAAATTGCTTAGTAGCTTTTCTACTTGATTTCTACAATTAATTCTTACAAGAAAATCATCTAGATGTGTTTGACACGATGTAATTCAAGTTTATATAAGTATATGATCTATTGCTGATGTACTTGGTGGTGATTTACTTATGTTTATATTTACTTGTTCTTGGCATCATTTGATTACCCAAATGCATGGGATATCTTCCTCGATTACTTATATGCTATGTATCAGTGCTACTTTTCCATTCTTGACCTTAATGCTCTCTCTCTTTATGCAGTTCAGGTATAAACTCCTAGTTATACCAGGGATCGCCAGCTCAGCTGGTTGATCTGGTTCCTCTATCTGCTTCTCTCTTTCTCTAAACTTATAAGCTCGGATCTTGGGCTTGATTTCATGATCTAGCTTATGATGCACAGGCTAAGGCTTTGCCTTGATAAGAACAGATATTATGGTGATGCCTTGTGATTGGCTTTTGCTTAAATATACTATTCTGGTTTAGCTTGATCTTGTAGCTATGGTTGTGGTGTTTGCCACTGTGGTGCCTTCCTCAGAAGTGTGCATAGTGGTGAACACCACATCTATTGAACATGCTACCTGGTTGACTAACTAGGAATCCATATTTGGTTGCTGATGATGCATAGGATGAGGCTGACTTCTTTATAGAATAAGATCATATATGGTGGTCCCTTTTACTAGCTCTAGGATGAATCTGGTGTAGCACTTCTACACTAAGTTGAGAGCTCTCTTTCTCACCAAATCCACCTTCTAAGAAAAAATGATAAGAACAGATACTACTGCTGATTAGTGGTATAGCAACCTGTTGTTGTTGTTGCTGAAGCTTGACTATGTCTTGTGGTTGCTTGTTGATCCTGCTCCTCCTTGCTTGGTTTGTTGCTGAACTAGTTCAGTTCTTGATGGTACCTCCTTCTCCTGGTACTATTAGCTGGCTCTTACTTGAGCTATTGTGGTTCTGTTTCTTTTGGAACTGTTGGCCTTGATCTGCTCTAGGATGGCTTATGAAAGCAACTAGATGTTGTTTGGGTGGTGGATTTGATGGTGGTGTGAGGAAATGAATGTGTGTTCTTGAGAAGAACAAGTGGTGTGAATAGAACTGGATAGATCTGGTTGTCAAGTGAGAACATTGGATGGTGCTACGGTTGTGCCCTCCCTTTTACACTCTCTATGGAGCCTCTTGTGTCGACAGCACACCAACATGCAGTTGTGTGTGAGCTCCTTGCTTGCCTGTGTCAAGTGGATCAGATCAAGCAAAAGCTTGATCTTTCCTGATGTTCTACCTTTTTACCTTTTGATTTGACTTTGGTGAAACTTGCCCCATGCCTATGATGCACAGGTCTGAGGCCAAATCTGATAGGAACATATACTGCTACATTTAGCCCCTTTTATTAATACTCAATGATGAAATTGGCATAGCACTTCTATGCCCAATCTGAGAGTACAGCTAACACACTAACCCTCTTTCTCTTATTTTATCTATTGTTTGTATTTTGCAGGAATCAGAGTGAGGAATGAAGACACAAGAGGAAGGAATAGTTTAGGACCATTCTTCCCTTTTTGATTGATCCTAATTGTAATCTTTATTCTAGATTCTTTTGTAATTCATTTATTCTTTTATGTATCTATAAAGACAATGTATTATTATTTGTTTGAGATAATAAAGTTTGATTTTCTCCCTTTTTTTGGAGTTTATGACATGTTATTATTTGTACTTATATTTTCGTGTATTCTCATTTGTTAATGTAATCTTTCATTTGTCTTGAGATACCTTTATCATAAAGGGTAATGTATTATATATATTCATATAAGGTGTACTTTATTCTATTATTGCAATTTATTTTCAAAATTCATCTCAAATTCTATTTGAATTCAAACATAACTTTTGAATGTTCAAATTTGAATAGCTACCCCCTCAAAAGCAAAGATATAGTGGAGGTCATGTCGAACTCTATCGCACTTGCCCGGATGCTTCCATCAGCGCAAGAGAGATCCCGATCCCTCACTGGCTTCTTTAGTTTTGCGCGAAAATTATCCGGATTTTCTATGCATGAATGCAATGCACACACCTGTGTTCAGTTTATTTCTAAGCTCTAATGCTGGGATATTATAGTTTCCCTAAAAACCCTAATGGCGTCCTCCTCGTCATCGATGGCCATGCTCGCCACCAATCTGGAGGCCTCACCGTTGATCAAGCTTAAGCGCTATAACATGCTTTTCTAGAAGGCCTTAGTGTTCCCTGTCTTTGGTGCGCCTGTGCTTTTGGGCTCCTCGATGGCTCAGACGCAGCACCGGCCAAGACGTTGGAGGCCACGGATGAAGTTGGCAAGAATCTCACCGTGCCAAACCCGTACTACGCAACTTGGGTTGTGCGGGTCAGTTCGTGCAGGGGTGGCTCAAGGACTCCCTCTCGCCTGACATCCTTGCGCACGTCCTCAACAAAACCTCCACTGCCAAGACTTGGGCCACAGTCTCCACCATGTTCGCTAGCGCCTCTAGGGCGAAGGTGTCTCATCTGCGTACTACCCTCAACAACACCAAGAAGAAGGAGATGATTGCAGAGCAGTATCTCTCCAAGATGACGGGTTTTCACTTTGAGCTTGTTGTTGATGGAAAAAACCATTGATGATGATGAGATGATCAGCTATATCACTATTGGGCTTGATGGTGCCTACAATTCCCTGGTTGATAGAGTGGACAACACGCCTGGTATTTCTCTTGAAGATGTGATGAATCAGATCAACGCATTTGATATGCGCCAGACACTCCTTGTTGACACGGCTGACCCTACTCCATTTGTGTTGTCGGCCAATTTAAGCAGCCGCGCTCGTGCTAGTTCTGTCACTATGGGCGATACACGTCATGATAATGATAGCAGGTATCGTGATAAGCACCGTTATGAGCGCCATGATTACGGGCGTGATGCTAGGCGCCGTGATGAGCCGCGTCATGATGACAGGCACCGCGATGACATGCATGATGGTAGGCGCCATAATGAGCCATGTTGTGATGATAGGCGTGGCTACAAGTCGAGCAATTGTGATGATGATAGACGTTGTCATGGAGGGGGAAGGGGCATTGTGGTAGTGACCATGCCCCCACTCCCTTCATTGAGGTACGCTGCTAGATATGCAAGATTTATGGTCACCCTATCAATGACTGTTGGTGGTGTTACCGTGATGATTTGATGATGATGGTGACTGTGATGATAAGGAAGTTCATGTTGCTTCTTATGACATTGATACAAACTGGTACTCTGCAACTGACGCTACTAATCACGTCACTGGGCATTGAACAAGCTCACCACACATGACAAGTACCAGGGACACGACCGTGTGCATGCTGCAGATGGCAACGCTATGCACATCAGTCACATTGGTCATTCAATATTGCATACCCCTAATAGTTCTTTGCATCTTAAAAACGTCCTTCATGTTCCTAGTGCATCTAAAAACCTACTTTCTATCCATAAACTTGCTCTTGATAATAATGTATTTCTTGATTTTTACCCATATTTCTTTTTGATAAAAATAAAGAACCTAGCCATCAGAAGGATTCTGTTTAAGGGCCCCTATCATGGTGGGCTCTACTCGCTAGTGCCTTTCTCTACCAGGTCGCCTCCCAAGTAAGTTTTCAGCACAATAAAGTTGCCATCTTCTGCATGGCATCGCCGCTTAGGACATCCATCTCCATTTGTGGTTCAGCAAATCATAGAAAGCATAACATGCATCATTTTTATTCAACCACGCTACCTAGGAGAGAATGCTTTCAGACTCGGAACCTCTAGAAGAAATCATTTTCACTCCTTATCATAAGATTTTTCAAAGCCTATTTTTAAAATGAGCCTATCTATGTTTTTTTCTTGTGCAATTCATGATGTGTTCCATGTAGAATGACTACCCCTTAACATGAATGATGTCTAGGTCAGTTGCTGAGGGATGAACCGAGCATGTATGAGTTGGGTTTAGGTGAACCCATCGTTTATGCTAATCCAGTACTGAATAAATCCTTAGCGCTATCATTATATCATTTCACCCACATTTTGATAGCCATGAATCCATTGGTAACATTTTCTAACTTCATCATTTTAAACAATGTAATACATATATGTACAGAGTAGTACTCTACCCCACATATACTTTATAAAGGGGAGCTGATGAAAGAACATTTCATGTTTTCCTTTGTTTTGCGTGTTAGATAACAATACTATGGAGACTTTTCATGTGTGCTAAGTGTGCAGGAAATTTTCAGGGGGGCGGATAATCCGCCCCTCCAAGGGCCGGATAATCCGGCCTACCTCATCTCTCAAGGAAGCCAAGGCGCCTCGCTTTGTGTCCAGTCGGATTTTCTCCCAGAAAATCCGAACTGGGGCGGTTTTTCCTCCCCAGGCCGGATAATCCGGGTTTCGCAAGGGCCGGATAATCCGGCCCCCGGTTTTCGAGCAAAAGGAGACAAGGCGCGTCACTCGGTATCCGGTCAGATTTTCTCCTAGAAAATCCGAACTCGGGCGGTTTTTCTTCCCCAGGCCGGATAATCCGGCCTTCACATAGGACTGGATAATCCGGTCCCCAGAAGTTGATCAAGGACAAGCTCGGCGCGTCTCACTGTGAGGGGGCGGATTATCTGCCGGATATTCCGAGTCTGGGGCGGTGTTTCCCCAGACCGGATAATCCGGCCCCCAAAGTGTGCAACGGCAGGTTTTTGGAAGGGGGTATAAGTACCCCTTCTTCCCCAACGTCCAGAACTCTTGATTCACTCGAATTTGACCAGACCTTGTGCAAGAGCTCTAAATCTCGATCTCCCACTTCAACCACCCGAAGGTCTTGATCTTTGGTGGAATTGAAGGAGGAGAAGTTCATCATCAACATCAAGAATCAAGCGCTTCAACTCCTCTCCATTCACTTGGAGAAATCCCTGATCTAGTATTCTTGTTAATACCTAGATCTTGTTATTGTATCTGACAACTTTGTTCTTGTGGCAGCTTGTTGTCATTTCGGGATCCTCCAAGTTGTTGTGAAGTTGTTGCCCCGCTAGTTGTGTAAAGGCGCCGGTGCCCGCCTCGAATGGTACCTATAGTGGAAGGTGGATCAGGCCTATTGTGGTGAGATCCATCAGAGAACAGGGTGAGGCCTTTTGTGGCGTGGTGGTCATAGTACCGCCCACCCCTCCAACGCAGACGTACTTCCCTTAACAAGGAAGGAACTGTGGTCAAACAAATCTTGTGTCTCCGTGTCCTTCACTTCGGTTCACTCGTTCCTCTTCTACTCGCTCTTTACTCGCTAGTAGATAGGTTTGCATATAGGGAAATTCCACACATTAGTTTATCTAGAGAATTTACCTTTGTGCTAAGCCTAAAATTCAAAAAGAATTAAAAAATTGGTGTAGCACCTATTCACCCCCCCCCTCTAGGTGCCCATACGATCCATTTCAATTGGTATCAGAGCCTCGGCTCTTAATTCGGGCTTAACCGCCTAAGAGTAGTATGGGTACCAGGGATGATGGAAATGAGGCTGTGGATAAGGTCATAATGGATGATCTCAAGTCGTGGAAACAACCTTGTTGAAATCCTTTGAGGCCAAGATGGAGGAGATGAATCAAATGATTGCTCGCCTTACATCATCCATAGCCCCATCTCCATCCTCCTCTGAGGCTCCCACACCATCATCTAAGGAAAAGGGTAGCACCGAATCCAAGGATGATGACGTGGAAGGTGAAAAACTAAATGGCTCCACCTCCAAAAAGGGAAATGGTAAGGAGGAATATAGTGAGGTTCGCCACGTATATTCCCCCGACCCACCTATCCCTCATCCTCATATAAACAATAGGGGTGATCCACCCAAGCTCACTGCATCCTCTTTTAACCAATGGCAATTTCTAATGAAATCTCATGTTTGCAGCTCCTCTATTGAATTGTGGAGGATTATTGAAGAAGGTCTTCATATTGGAGATCAAACCAATCTAACAAGAAGGGAAGTTGTGGATAGCCAGTTGAATGCCACTGCTCTCGACATGATACAGCTGGGTGTGGGTCCCAAGGACATGCCACACATTGAACATCTCAACACAGCTAAAGAGGAGTGGGATGCTCTTATGGACCTTTTTGTTGGAAATGAAAGCATGAGAAGAAATCGGTATGATGCCCTTAGTAACGAAGCTGAGGGATTCTACATGTTGGATGGTGAAAACCATGAGGACATGTATAGAAGACTGAAGGGCATCGCAACAACATTTCGGAAGCATGGGGCCACTCACATTGATGATGCATGGATAAAAAGAAAGTATGTGAGTGCCTTAATGCCTTTCGAACTGACGGATTTGAAGAGCTTGCAAGGTAGACACAACTATCATCAAATGACATCCAATGAAGTCATGCAAGAAATGGCGTCATTCAAAGTGGCGGCAAAGAATGTTGAAGATGCCCGTGCTCAGGCCATTGGAATGCAAAAGGGTGTCAATGTGGCACTCAAAGCCAATGTTGTTGAGCAAGAGGACGATGAAGGAGTTTTTGAGAGGGTATCCATGGACTGCCCCGATGAGGTCAAACGAGCTCATGGTGAGTACATGGCATTCTATGCAAGGAACTTTTGGAAGGACCCTGCCAAAGCCAAGTCTGAACTTGAGCGCAAGAATGGGTCAAATGGAAGAAGAGAAAGTGGCCCAAGATTGAGATTTTGCTTCAACTGTGGAGATAGACTGCACTTTGTAGCCGAGTGTCCTTATCAAAATAGAGAAGACAATGGTGGCAGGCTCATTCTCAAAGAGAAATCCAAAGCTCCGAAGAATAAGTCGTTTGCTAAGAAGAATGACCCTTTCAAGAAGCAACCCAAGATGGTCCTTGTAGCTCAAGAGGAATACTCCTCCGCAAGTGAAGATGAAGAGAATGATGATAGTTCCCGCAAAGTGGCTGCTATAGCCACCACATCGACTCCCTCCTCTCTCTTTGACTCGCCGAACGAGAACGCCATCAACAACAACGCCACTTGTCTAATGGCAAGAGGATCCGAGGTATCAACTTCTAACTCCTCATTTCCTAAGACTAACATAATTTTGGATATGGATGATCATGACAGTCTTGAAATGAAAGAAGAAGTTATTTCCTTAGATACTTTTTTCACTAACCTACAAGGTGAGCACAAACTCCATTTTTATGCTCTTATGAGTCAACTTGCTCAAGCCGAAGATCTCCTTGAAGAAAAGGGCAGAATCGAAAGAGAAGATGCCTTGGAGATAGCCTCTTTGAAGAATGCCTTGGAAGAGGAAGAAAAAACTCAAGTTTCTTTGGAAGAAAGACTCGAATCCCTAGAGGAGTCACAATTGCTAGACTTTTGGAGAAGTTTGATGATCTTGAAAGTGCTCACAAGGCATTGAAGAGTGATTATTCTACTCTAAATGAGTCTCATGACCAGCTCCAAACTCAATTGAAACGGTATGATGTGCCAAGCACCTCCTCTTCATCCTTTGGAAAAGAAGATCTTGCAAGGAGTTCTCAACACAAAGGTAAAGGGGTTATTGATGAGATACTGAGCAGGCAAAGGACAAACAACAGTAAAGAAGGTCTTGGTTACATACCCAAGATAAAGAGCAAGAAAAACAAGAAGAAGAAGAAGAAGAAGAAGAAGAACAAGACTGCTCAATCGAAGACTAGCAACATTACCAATGACGAGACTAATTATGATGGTTTTGCAGGGATCAACAATCCTAACTTCGAACTATATGTAGACGATATCATCTTTGGTTCTACTAACAAATCTTTTAACGATGAATTTTCAAAGCTTATGACTGACAGGTTTGAGATGTCTATGATGGGGAAATTACGGTTCTTTCTTGGATTTGAGATCAAGAAACTTAGAGAAGGAACCTTTATTAATCAAGCAAAGTACATCCAAGACATGCTCAAGAGATTTAAGATGACGGATCTAAATGGTGTCGCTACTCCGATGCAAACAAAGTGTCATCTTGAACTCAACCCTCATGGTAAAGATGTGGACCAAAAGGTATACCGGTCCATGATCGGCTCTCTTCTTTACCTCTGCGCATCTAGACCCAATATTTTTTGAGTGTGGGAGTGTGTGCAAGGTATCAAGCAGCTCCTAAAGAAAGCCACTTAGTGGCGGTCAAGAGGATCTTTCGATATTTGGTTCATTCCCCCAACTTTGGTCTCCGGTATCCCAAGGGCTCCAATTTCTCTTTATGTGGTTATACT
Organism: Avena eriantha; assembly: GCA_910589775.1. Taxonomy (NCBI): domain Eukaryota; kingdom Viridiplantae; phylum Streptophyta; class Magnoliopsida; order Poales; family Poaceae; genus Avena; species Avena eriantha. Next base: position 45,535,980 of record OU342742.1, read on the forward strand.
GACTCAGATTGGGCTGGTGATAAGGATGATCGGAAATCCACTTCTGGAGCTTGTCAATTCTTGGGAAGATCTCTTGTATGTTGGTCCTCCAAGAAGCATAATTGTATATCTCTCTCCACCGCTGAAGCTGAATATGTTGCTGCTGCCAGCGCTTGTACTCAATTATTGTGGATGAGGCAAACTTTAAAGGAATATGGTGTCAATTGTGACAGAGTGCCTCTTTTATGTGATAATGAAAGTGCTATCAAAATTACGTACAATCCAGTTCAGCACACAAGGACGAAGCATATTGAGATTCGGAATCATTTTATTCGTGACCATGTTGCTCGAGGCAATATTGATCTATCTTTTGTGAGCACGAAGAACCAACTGGCGGATATTTTTACAAAGCCACTTGATGAAGCAAGATTCTGCTATTTGAGGAATGAGCTAAATATCATTGATTCCGGGAGTTTGTCTTGATTACCCATGCACTCACTCGTACATCTCAATCCTTGTTTGGTCTAGGTGTGGGCATGGATATAGGGGGAGTGTGGTCCTAACTTATTGGGCTAACCCTCCCCCCATAATGCCAATAGCAAGTTATATCATTTCTCTTAATATCATGTTGTGATATGTGAGCTTACTGATGAGTATTGGTCGTGAACCCAAGATATATCTTCGCGGTGTCACACCATACACTCCAACAAGGTGGCTTCGGCCACCGCCCTCTCCCTTGTGGAGAATTGGATCTTTTTGGATGTTCTTTGCTCTCTCATGTTCTTATGGGAATCACACTCAATCTTGGCTTTTATTTGATTTGGAATTTGCAATTTTGAGTGTCTAGTACCATCTCACTTTGGCTTTCTTAATCCTAAGCCTTCCCTACCCCTAAGCCATCTATTCTTGCACACAAGTCCCTTGTACACCTTGTGAGGGTGTTGTTTGGGGACGCGCGGGCCTGGTTCTGTGTATAACAAAATCCTAGAATTTAGGCCGAATAATCCGGCCCAAGTGTTGGCCGGATAATCTGGCCCTGGCGGATTCGATCTTAAAGGGCAGGACTCGGGGGAAGGGCTCATATCGAGCAGCACTTCTCCCCCAGCCCTCTCCTTCTCCCCAGCCGCCGCCTGCCGCCCCTCACCCTCCCCGGAGCCTCTCCGGCCACCGGATTTTCCGAGCCTCCCCGGATCTTCTTCTCCGCGCCTCCGGGTACCTTCTCCTCCGTGTTCTTCCTCCAATGAGTGAGGGTAACTCCCTCTCTCCCCATCTTTGGCTAGATGTGTATCTTGTTGGGTGGAACGTTGTCTAGAAGGATTTGTTTTCACATAGAACTCGTAGTCTTACAGTTTCTAGGTCCGATCTACTCTTTTTGCATGCATTCATGGTGAAATCGAAAATTTGTGCCAGGGCCAGATTATCTGCCCCTGGCCTGGCCGGATAATCCGGCCTGACAGATTTAATTCTGCTTCAGTTTCACTATGTGTATGCATTGAGTAGTTTTGTCCTATGAACTTTTTGACTATTTTTTCCATGCTCTCTCCTGGACTTGTGTGTATGCTTATTCCCTTGCTATCGCCCTTATTCTCCTCACAGGTGGTTCCGGTGTTTCCAAGACCTACAAGCGCCGTCCTCGCGCCAAGTACTTTCGGGATGACGGTCAAGGTAACCTAGTGGACGAAGTTGAATTGAGGAGAAGGAAGAACAAAGAGAGGCGAATGGATGAACAATCCAAGAGGACTAGGAAGGGGGTGTCCAAGAGGAAGGGCAAGGAGCCCAAGATCAACTACAGGGATTTGGATGCAGTCTCCTTCTCTGCCATCCGTCACCGTGACTTATTTGCTGAGCTGCCTCGTGATGATGGGCTGGGGGATACCCGTTTTTGGTGTGCCGAACAGAAGGGGATTTATGAAGACATCTATGCCAGGCTGAACATTAGGCCTATGCACCCTCTGGTACTTGTTGATGCCTTGGAGAAGGCGCATCTTGTGGATGTGATGTATGTGGCTGAGAGGATGGGGCTGCACCATCTCATGTCTCTCCAGTGCTCCTTTGACTCTGGGGTGGTGAAGCAGTTCTTCTCCACTTTGGTGATTTGTGGGGATGAGCGTTGCACTATGAAGTGGATGACTCATGATAGGCCAATGACTGCTGATTTTCACGTGTTTGCTGAGGTTCTGGGGTACTCCTTCCGCAGCAGGGATAGAGCCAGTGGCCACCGCATCATCACTCAGTTGAAGCCCAACAAGGATGCAGCTCTCTCTCCGTGCACTGTGGACAATGGAATTGTCGGTACTGTGGCTGGTCTTGCCCCCATCTATGCTGCCTTGGTGGGTCTCTTCCATGACTCTATTATACCGAGTGGGGGCAACAATGACAGCATCTATGGTCACCTTGTTTAGCTACTTCAATTTTCTCATGAAGTTGCCTCCTGCGAGGACGAGTCAGTGCAGTACAGGCTGGATGTCATGGACTTCATATACCATGAGCTGTGTGATGCTATGTTCAACCATATGTCCATTCCCTATGCGCCCTACATTATGATGCTCATCCTCCACCTGCTTCCTGCCGAGGAGTTCCACATTGACTCGGTGCACAAGGCCAAGAAGATATACAACAAGGTTCGGAAGACTTCTCACCCCTCCTCTGCTCCTGAAGGCCTCATGAGGGATGCTCGCAGGCCCCCAGTGCCTCCCGTGGCCCGTGAGATCAAGCAGCTGAACTGGTTCCAGCGTCACATTCGTTGCATGGGCGTGGACACGCGCAAGGGTCAGTACGAGGCATACAGGCAGCGCCATGAGTTGGCTCACTCCCAGCAGCTCATTCTCCACCACATGTCTGGCGCTTCGGGTGCTCCTCCGGCTCCTACACCTCCCACTCCGTATGCTCGGTGGAACTCTTCCTCCGGGCTGAACTATGGTGAGCTGGAGTGTCACTTGTTCCCCTCTGCGCCTGTTGCTGATGCTGATGATGAGGAAGGTGACACTGAGGAACTTGAAGATGAGGATGAGGAAGAGCATGCAGGAGAGGACGAGGACGAGGACGAGGACTATGATGAGTGATCCCATGGGGCGCTAGCATCGCTCTTCTCCTTTTTAGTGTCTCGATGCCAAAGGGGGAGAAGTAGTTCTATTAGGTTGTCCGTGGATTTGCATGGGTCGGGCATAAGCACTTGCACTTTTTATTCGTTATTTCTTGCTTATGCCCATTTAGCGTGAACTTTTAAATTCATGGTTTGTGTTTTGTGGTTGAGACTTTATGTGGTTGTCTGGATGATACCTATGGACTTCATATCATGGATTATGCTCATGGCTATATCTATTCATATCCTATTGCTGGAGGTTTATCACGGAAGACGCACGCTCATAATGGTTATCCAATAATAATTGTGATTTTTGTCAAGGATGCCTATTCTCTACTTCGGTGGTATGTGCTTTTGCCCTTATGTCTATGGAATAGATTCACCTATTTGTGTGCATTTGTATTCCAATGCAAAACTCTATTATGCACACATTGAGGGGGAGTCCCTTTCATAGTTATCTCTGTTTGTCTTGTGTCTTTCTCCTGCAAATCCTGGTATTGTCATCTAACACCAAAAAGGGGGAGATTGAAAGAACATTTCATGTTTTCCTTTGTTTTGCATGTTAGATAACAATACTATGGAGACTTTTCATGTGTGCGAAGTGTGCAGGAAATTTTCGGGGGGGCGGATAATCCGCCCCTCCAAGGGCCGGATAATCCGGCCTACCTCATCTCTCAAGGAAGCCAAGGCGCCTCGCTCTGTGTCCAGTCGGATTTTCTCCCGGAAAATCCGAACTGGGGCGGTTTTTCCTCCCCAGGCAGGATAATCCGGGTTTCGCAAGGGCCGGATAATCCGGCCCCCAGTTTTTGAGCAAAAGGAGACAAGGCGCGTCGCTCGGTATCCGGTCGGATTTTCTCCTGGAAAATCCGAACTGGGGCGTTTTTTCTTCCCCAGGCCGGATAATCCGGCCTTCGCATAGGACCGGATAATCCGGCCCCCAGAAGTTGATCAAGGACAAGCTCGACGCATCTCACTGTGAGGGGGCGGATTATCTGCCGGATATTCCGAGTCTGGGGCGGTGTTTCCCCAGACCGGATAATCCGGCCCTCACTTGGGCCGGATAATACGGCCCCCAAAGTGTGCAACGACTGGTTTTTCGAAGGGGGTATAAGTACCCCTTCTTCCCCAACGTCCAGAACTCTTGATTCACTCGAATTTGACCAGACCTTGTGCAAGAGCTCTAAATCTCGATCTCCCACTTCAACCACCCGAAGGTCTTGATCTTTGGTGGAATTGAAGGAGGAGAAGTTCATCATCAACATCAAGAATCAAGCGCTTCAACTCCTCTCCATTCACTTGGAGAAATCCCTGATCTAGTATTCTTGTTAATACCTAGATCTTGTTATTGTATCTGACAACTTTGTTCTTGTGGCAGCTTGTTGTCATTTCGGGAGCCTCCAAGTTGTTGTGGAGTTGTTGCCCCACTAGTTGTGTAAAGGCGTCGGTGCCCGCCTCGAAGGGTACCTATAGTGGAAGGTGGATCAGGCCTGTTGTGGCGAGATCCATCGGAGAACAGGGTGAGGCCTTTTGTGGCGTGGTGGTCTTAGTACCGCCCACCCCTCCAACACAGACGTACTTCCCTTAATAAGGAAGGAACTGCGGTCAAATAAATCCTGTGTCTCCGCGTGCTTCACTTCGATTCACTCGTTCCTCTTCCACTCGCTCTTTACTCGCTAGTAGATAGGTTTGCATATAGGGAAATTCCACACATTACTTTATCTAGAGAATTTACCTTTGTGCTAAGCCTAAAATTGAAAAAGAATTAAAAAATTGGTGTAGCACCTATTCACCCCCCCCCCTCTAGGTGCCCATACGATCCATTTCAGCTGATACGTCAATTTTGCATCACTAATCTATATGATAATTTACTGTTATTCATTGATATATTTCATATTAAGAGATGATACTTATGTAAATTCACCTGTTTTTGTATGGTTGATGACTTTTGGAGCATGGACCGCTGCAGTCAGGATTCTGATGGAAAAGGTGTTGTTTGGAGGCAAAATTCGCGAAGATTAGAAAATTCAGGAAAATATAAGAAAAATCCTATTTTTCCAGAAGACGAAGACTGCCAGAAGGAGAAGTGGAGATGGGCCACAGGGGGCCCACACCACCCCCTGGCGCGGGCCACCCTGGGTTGTGCCACCAGGTGGTGTGGCCGCCCTGGTCCACCTCTGGCTCTCCCCTATGGCGTATATAATCCTCCCGAAACCCTAATACTCAGGGAGCGACCACAGAAAGATTCCACCGCCTCTGCGGGGCAGAAAACACCGAGAGAGAAAGATCTCTCCAGCTGACAGATTTCTGCCAGGGGAATTCCTTCCCGGATAGGGAAGGTCGTCGCCATCAACACCACCATCAAGATGGACTTCATCGGGATCATCATAATCATCACCACCACCATCATCATCATCAGCACCCTCATCACCATCTCCATATTGCTGTAACAATTGGTTGAATCTTGCATAGTTCTTAAGGGAAACTTTCCCGGTGTTGATTACTCTTTGTAGTTGATGCTATTGAGTGGAACCATTGAATTATTGTTTATGTTCAGATTGTTATACATCATTATTCCATCTCTGATCATGATCCATATGATGTCTTGTGAGTAGTTCGTTTTGTTCTTGATGACATGGGAGAAGCCATGTTGTTAGTAGTGGAGTTGTGTTGAGAAAGATTCAATAGTTTGATATTTAAGTTGTGGTGTACTTCTTCTAGTGGTGTCATGTGAACATCGACTACATGAAACTTCACCTATATGGGCCTAGGGGAATGCATTGTGTATTTGGCTACTAACCGTAGGGGTTTCCAGAGTGACAGAAACCTGAACCCCCGTTAGGAAACCATTGTACAAGGGACGTAAGGGTCTTAGAGTTTAAAGCTGTGGTTAGGTTTCTACCTTAATTACTTTCTTATACTTACGGATGTTTGCAAGGGGTATTATCACAAGTATGTATTAGTCCTAGGAAGGTCAGTACATTAGCACATGTTCACCCACACAACACTTAGCAAGCTAAAGAAGATTAATCAACTATATGAAGCGAAATCACTTGACAGTCTTCCCATGTGTCCTCGAGAACGTTTGGTCATCTTAAGTAATACAACTGGCTTGTCCTTTGCTGAATAAAGGATTGGGCCACTTGCTGCATTTATTCTTATTGTCTTTTATTTACTCGTACTTTATTTACTTGATTTATCAAAACCCCCTAAAAATCCGTTTGCTAAGTATTTGCAGAGAATTCCTAATCCATACCACTAGCCAGCACCTTCTGCTCCTCGTTGGGTTCGACACTCTTACTTATCGAAAATACTACGATACACCCCCTATACGTGTGCGTCATCAAGACTATTTTCTGGCGCCGTTGCTGGGGACTGAAGCGCTATTGGAGAGTGGAACTGGTAAAGGAAACTTCTACTGTGAGTATTGTTTACTTCTGTTAATTGCTTTATTTTTGTTATGGATAATTCGCTGAGTTTCTTATTTGGTAATGCTACTACCACTGCTAAGGTAGTAGATGAACCACCACCTGTTGGGAATGATACTTTTAAAATACCTACGAGAATTATTGATCGTGTTATGGATAACTACTATGTTGGGGATGGAACTATCCATCCCGGTGATCATCTGCTCTTTATACACGAATTATGCGGGTTGTTCAAGTGTGCAGGTATTACTACAGATCAAGTCAAGAAGAAGTTATTTTCATTATCACTGAAAGGAAGAGCTGAGGACTGGTATAAGCTGCTGAAGAATGGTCAAGCTCTTGAATGGGAGGAAATAGTACCTCTCTTTTTTTTCAAAGTTTTATCCACCTAGTGAGATTCATAAAGATCGGAATCAAATATACAACTTTTGGCCTCTTGATGGAGAGAGTACAACTCAAGCTTGGGGGAGATTGAAGGTACTAATGCTCAAATGTCCCATTCATGAGCTCATCAATAATATTATTATCAATAAATTTTATGCAAGGCTCCCTCTACATGACAAGGATTTATTGGATGCTTCTTGTGCTAGATCATTCACTCGCATGGAAGAAGAACCAAAATGGGATCTTCTGGACCGTATTAAAGACAATGCTGAAGCTTGGGAGAATGACAAAGGAAGAAAGTCAGGTATAAATTATGATTATGAATGCATTGAATCTTTTATAGGAACTGATGACTTTCAAAATATTAAAAATGCTTATGGTCTAGACTCTCAAGCTATTGCTTCTTATTTTAAGGATTTTGCTTCTTATATTGAAGTGCCTAAAAAGAAGTGGAATAAGTATCATGAACCTTATAAATATGTTGCTAAGAGTGTTCCTGCAAGAAATATTGAAGTTTATACTGCTAATCATGCTTTACCCGAACCTTACATTGAGAAAATGCCTTTCCAAGTTAGGAGAACATTCTATGATAGCTAGTATGGTTAATGAAAGTACAAATAAAGTTGTTGAGCCTGATAAACAAATGGTTGATGAACCTATAATAGCAAATGTGAAAGATTTTTTCACCAAATATGTAGAAGAGGGACACACTATCCTTTGTAAGGATATCCCTAATATTGTTTCACGAAGTGTTATGAGAGCTAGTGTCCCTGTGTTTTCTGTTAGGATTAGTGATCATTGCTATGATGGTCCTTGTGATAGTTATATTGTTAAGTTTATGCATGATACTGAAAGTTACTATGAGAGGGGGAAAAGTGTTCTTATGTATTCCAACAATATCAAGTTTCCTCGTTTTATGCTGAAAGTTTTTATGTTGCACTTCTTTTGCCTTCCTATGCTAGTAGCCTATGGTTTTAACAACTTGTTTGTTTACAAAATCGCCTTGCATAGGAAGTGGGTTAGACTTAAACATGTGTATTTTTGCTTCTTAATGCTCTCCTTCACTTCAATTCATATTCTTATGTGAGCATCATTGAAATTATCATGCCCATCTTAATGGCTATAAAGAAAGAGCTTTTTGGGAGACAACCCAATTTATTTTTGCTTTCAGTTTGTTTTGGTTTCTTTGACTCTGGGAAGTTATTAGTTCGGTAATAACCTCTCCTTATCCTTTTTGTTTGGTTTTTCTGTCAAGATCAACCTCTAATGAGAGAGAAGTAAGATTTGGGGAAGTTGCTTTCCCGAAACAGATTTTTGTGCTTCACCGTAAAAATTCTGAGAGATCTCTTTATGCCAGTTTGAGCTATAATTTTTTGTTCTTCTTCCCTAGGTTGTTATTTAACTTTCGTTAGTTTTGCTTGATTTGAGCAACAGAAGACTTTCGAAAAAATTGATCTTTACCTGCTGGTCTGTTTTGACAGATTTTGCCACTCTTGCATTTGCTTCTTTAAATCAATTTCCTTTTTGAATTCTTTTTGGGTTTTCGGAAGGAGTTGCTACAGTAGCTTATGTTTTGATGGTTTTCAGTTGAAAGTGGACTCAAAAGGTTTTATCACTTCACTTATACTAATGTTGCTAATGAGAACTGTGTGAAGGTTTGTGTGAAAGAAATTTCTAGGTTAGTGGAGATAATGGTGTAATGGGGAAGTGAAAGGTTTCATGACTCAAGTAATAAGTGTATGAAGATGAATATATTGATGTTATTCAAGAGGTGACTCCGGAAGAATCTGCTAAATGCCAAATTCAGAGACCTGCAGAATCTATTTTTGAATAGGTAAAAGTTCTGGTAAGAAAAGTTCAGCGAAAGATCTGTCCAGTTATATTTTTGCAGTTTTTATCCAAAAAGGAAAGTTACAAAGCGAAAGAGGGACGGAAACGGAGCCAGGGTGGCTCACACCACCTTGTGGCGCGGGCCCACCCCTGGCCGTGCCACCAGGTGGTGTGGCCACCTCGGACTCCGTCTTTGACCCGTTTTATCCCAGTACCTTCCTTTTGGTGTGAAACTTTGTAATATATAATCCCCTGGATCACCCGAGGTTCGTATATCGTGTTTTTGTTTCGATCTGTTTCTGCCAGGAACTATTCTTGAAAGTTTAGAAGCACAATGCTGTCCGCCAAGGATAAGGGGAAGGAGCCTATGGAGGAAGATCTCCAAGACCCCGGGCAGGAGAAGGAGATCAAGAGTGAAGGTGAAGAGGAGATAGAGCAAGACCAACATCCGCACACTAGCACTATCATTGCAAGCATTGGAGTGTTGGCAAGATCTATCAGGGTCAGGAGGACTGCACGTATGTCAATTGGAGGGAAAACTCCGCGTCACTATTTAGCTCCATGGTCACTTCCTCCACGCACCAAGAATCTTTTCCATAAGCATCAACACCAGAATATGCCCAAGGAGAAATTACCCTCCAATTGGGATTTGCCTCGTTCTAGCCATGTAGGGAAAGAAGACTGCCAGAAGGAAGAGTGGAAAAAGAATCACAAGAGCTGGGATCCACAATCTGACATGATCATGCACCGCATCGAGCACAACTCGGAGTTGATTCGTACTCCCACCTTCGAGGTTGAAGACTTGGGGAAAGTGATCAAAAATCTCATTGAGAAGATACCACCACCGAAGGAGTAATTCGTCATCAGGTTTGGCATCCCCTTGGTTTGTTCCAAGCTTGGGGGAGTGTCGCAGTATCACATCACTATCTTCTACCTTTTTACCTTTTTAGTAGAGTCATATCATGAATAGAGAAGTTATCATGTAGGATGGTTTGCATTATGGAAGTGTCCCCTCTCTCGTTAGATATGTATCCCTTGGTGTGAGTTGTCGTTATGGAATATTAATGAGAAGTTCTATCATTTACTCTTTTGCATATCTTATATTAGTTTTCAATTCGTGGTTATATGATTGATCTTGTTGTTAGTATTGGTTATTGGGCCCGCAGCATAGAAAACAAAAAAATTCATATGATGAGAACTACACGCCAAGATCTATCTACTAGGTACAGAGCAACGGGTGGACATACATCCAACGAGAACTTACCCTCGAAGACAACGAGTTTTGTTAACGACTAGGAACTCGTGGTTGATGTAGTCGTACACTTGCCGATCTCAAGATCGTGAGGAATTCCGAGTGCCGCAACTCAGCAGCGCATCCACACTCGCATACATGTTCAAGCCACTGGACCACCTCCACCTCCTCGCTCCAGCGATCCAACGGAAGCAGCAACTCCTTCCAGACGAAATGCCACCGGGAACATGTATCTCACTAATTCGAGACCATGGGGGAATAATTCTAGAGGGGGAGAGAGATCCTTCACGAGGAGGTGTGAGGAAGAAGGAGGAAGAGGGGGCCTTTTATAGGAGGAGGGGGTGCCCCTCCTCTCCATGGCCGGCGCATGGGGGGTGACTCCTCACCTCCCCCATTCATGTGGTGGTAACCCCTCCACATTAAAATGCCTCTTCACATTCCCCTTTAAAGTCCCTACTTTAAATGCATTAAAATTCTCCAAGTTTAATGCTCTCTCATTTAATAAAACTATTTTATTAAATTTATTCAGAATTTTGTTAATTACTTTAATTAACAAACATTCACATATAACCCCTTGCAATATTTCAATATCACATGCAGAACCACTGTCTGCAATTTCACCCGAAACAATTTCCGGTTTCTATCGAAACAATTCCTGCGCTTTGCAATTCTTTCGTCTAAAACATATGTGCTCCAAAATGGTGTCCGGTAACTCTTCAGTGTGTCACCCTAGGGTTCGCGAATAATACAGACATGATTGAGACTCCTCTCAGATCAATAATCAGAAGCGGGACCTGGAGATCCATACCGACTCCTGCATATTCAACGATGACTACTGTGATCGTGAGAACCTTTAACACTTGTAATTTAATCCATTTGTCTCATGATATAATACATGTCCGAGATTCGATAATCAGTATCCAAATACCTAGTTTGATCTCGTTACCGACATGCACTCTTTTCTCGTTCCCGTGATATAACATTCTAGTGATCACATCACTTTCTTGCAAGCTATCTCAATGTGATATCACCGAGAGGGCCCAGAGCATATATATCCGTCATCAGGATTGACAAATTCCACTCTTGATCCATGAGCCTCAACATAACACCTTCGTAGCACTGCACCCATCTTTATAGTCACCCTATTACGGTGTGACATTTGATGTTATCAAGATACTCTTCCGGTGTTAGCAATTAACATGATCTCATGGTCTAAGGATAAAGATTAGTTCATATGATGTTATAGCAATATAAACATAATGACTTGATCCTAATGCTATACTTCGGATGAATGTTCATCACATCATTTCACAAATGTTGTGACCTTGTTATTAACAACATCCAATGTCCATGATCAGGAAACCTTGATCATCTTGTTAATCAACAAGCTAGTCTATAAGAGAGGCATAACTAGGAACCCTTTTTGTTTATTAAACACACATGTATTGAATGTTCCGATCAATAAAATTCTAGCATGCAAAATAAACATCTATCATATATAAGGAATACATAATAACAACTTTATTATTGCCTCTCAGGGCATATTTCCTTCAGTCTCCCACTTGCACTAGAGACAATAATCTAGTTCACATAGTGATAAATCTAACACCCATGGAGTTCTGGTGTTGATCATGTTTGGCCCTAGGGAGAGCTTTAGTCAACGTATCTGCTACATTTAGGTCTGTGTGTACTTTACAAATCTTTATGTCTCCATCCTTGACATGTTCGCGGATGGAGTGAAACTGGCACTTAATATGCTTGGAATTCTTGTGAGACCTCGGTTCCTTGCCATTGGCTATGGCTCCATTGTTGTCACAATAGATCACCATTGGGTCCAATGCACTAGGAACCACACCTAGTTCCATAATGAACTCTTTCATCCAAATCGCTTCCTGCGCCGCTTCTGAAGCAGCAACATATTTCACCTCCGTCGTTGATCCAGCCACCACAGGTTGTTTGAAACTCCTCCAACTAACTGCTGCTCCGTTCAATAGAAATACGTATCCGGATTGATACTTAGAGTCATCCGGATCAGTGACAAAGCTAGCATCGACATAACACTTAGAGACTAGCTCTTCTTCACCTCTATATATAAGAAACATATCCCTAGTTCTTCTCAAGTACTTGAGGATGTTCTTGACCTCTATCCAGTGTTCCGAACCTGGATCAGATTGGTACCTACTAGTCAAACTAATAGCATGTGCCACATCCGGTCTTGTACATAGCATGGCATACATTATAGAGCCTATGGCCGAGGCATAGGGGATCTTATCCATTATCTCTCGTTCTTCCGCCGTAGCTAGACTTTGAGTCTTACTCAATGGCTTGCCTTGCAACATAGGTAAGAACCCCTTCTTACTTCCGTCCATATTAAACTTCTTTAATATCTTATCAAGGTATGTACTCTGCGATAGCCCAATTAGGCGCCTTGATCTATCTCTATATATTTTAATGCCTAATATATATGATGCTTCACCAAGGTCTTTCAACGAAAATTTGCTGTTTAGATAACTTTTAACACTGTTTAAAAGATCTATATCATTTCCAATCAATAATATGTCATCCACATATAATATCATAAATGCCACATTGCTCCCACTCACTTTCTTGTAAATACAAGCCTCTCCATAAGTTTGGACATATCCAAACTCTTTGATCACCTCATCAAAGCGGAGATTCCAACTCTGGGATGCTTGCTTCAGTCCATAGATGGATCGCTGAAGTTTGCATACCTTATTAGCATCCTTAGGATTGACAAAACCCTTAGGTTGTATCATATACAACTCTTCTTCAATATTACCATTGAGGAACGCAGTTTTAACATCCATCTGCCATATTTCATAATCGAAATATGCAGCAATTGCTAACATAATCATAACTGACTTAAGCATCGCTATGGGAGAGAATGTCTCATCGTAGGCAACTCCTTGAATTTGTCGAAACCCCTTTGCGACAAGTCGAGCCTTATAGATGGTCACATTACCATCAGCATCAGTTTTTCTTTTGAAAAGCCATTTATTCTCAACGGCCTTTCGATCGTGAGGTAAGTCCACCAAGGTCCAAACCTAGTTCTCGTACATGGATTCCATCTCGGATTTCATGGCTTCTAGCCATTTGTTGGAATCCGGGCTCATCATCGCTTCTTCATATGTCGCAGGGTCATCTATTTCATCAACCATGAAATTCATAACAGGATTACCATACAGTTCAGGAGCTGCACGTGTCCTACTTGACCTGCGAGGTTCGGTAGTGTCCTCTTTTGGAGTTTCATGATGAATATCATTAGCTCTCTCTTCATTAGGTGAAGTCAACTCTGAAACAATTTCCGGTGCTGCGCCACTCGCCATTTCATGAAGAGAAGGTTCAATTACCTCTTCGAGTTCTACCTTCTGACTACTCACACCTTTCGCGAGAAACTCCTTCTCAAGAAAGGATCCATTCTTGGCAACAAAAACCTTGCCCTCGGATCTTTGATAGAAGGTATACCCAATCGTTTCCTTAGGGTATCCTATGAAGACGCATTTTTCCGCTTTGGGTTCGAGTTTATCCGGCTGAAGTTTCTTCACATAAACACCGCATCCCCAAACTTTAAGAAATGACAACTTAAGTTTGTTTCCAAACCATAATTCATACGGTGTTGTTTCAACGGATTTAGATGGTGCCCGATTTAAAGTGAATGTAGCTGTTTCTAATGCATAACCCCAAAATGACAGTGGGAAGTCAGTCAGAGACATCATAGATCGAACCATATCCAATAAAGTATGATTACGACGTTCCGACACACCATTACGTTGTGGTGTTCCGGCAGGCGTGAGCTGTGAAACTATTCCACACTCTTTCATGTGTGTGCTAAACTCGTAACTTAGATACTCACCTCCACGGTCAGACCGAAGAAATTTGATCTTTCTATTATGATGATTTTCCAATTCATTCTGAAATTCCTTGAACTTTTCAAAGGTTTCAGACTTGTGTTTCATCAAATAGATATACCCGTATCTACTTAAATCATCCGTGAAAGTAAAAAAATAACGATATCCACCTTGCACCGACACACTCATTGGTCCACACACATCAGTATGTATGATTTCCAATAAATCTGTCGCCCGTTCCATTGAACCGTAAAATGGCTTTCTAGTCATCTTGCCCATAAGGCATGGCTCACATGTATCAAATGATTCAAAATCAAGTGATTCCAAAAGTCCATCAGAATGGAGTTTCTTCATGCGTTTAACGCCAATATGACCTAGACGGTCGTGCCACATATATGCAGATATATCATTATCAAGTTTAATCTTTTTAGCATTAACATTATGAATATGCGTAATATTACTATCGAGATCCAACAGAAATAAACCATTCAACACAAGTGCATGACCATAAAATATATCATTCTTATAAATCGAATAACCATTGTTTTCAGATTTAAAGGAATAACCACTTCGCATCAAACACGATATGGATACAATGTTCATGCTCAGTGCAGGCACCAAATAACATTTATGCAGGTTTATAACTAATCCCGATGGCATATGGAGAGGTAGCGTCCTGACGGCGATCACATCAACTTTTGGTCCATTGCCGACCCGCATCCTGACCTCATCCCTTGCTATATTAGCAACCGATCCCGTATCAAATACCCAGGTGCTACTGCGAGTACTAGTCAAGTACACATCAATAACATGTATATCATATATACCTTTGTTTGCCTGGCCGGACTTCTTGTCCGCCAAATACTTGGGGCAATTGCGCTTCCAATGGTCAGTCCCCTTGCAATAGTAACACTCGGTGTCAGACTTAGGGCCAGCTCGGGGTTCCTTTTCAGGTGTGGCAACAGATTTGCCACCCTTCTTTCCCTTGTTCTTGCCTTTCTTGTCCTTCTTGAAACCGGTGGTCCTATTGATCATCAACACTTGATGTTCTTTCCTAATCTCCACTTCTGCAGTCTTAAGCATTGACAGAAGCTCAAGAAGAGACTTCTTCATGCCCTGCATATTATAGTTCATCACGAAGCTCTAGTAGCTAGGTGGTAGAGATTGGAGAACATGATGTATGCGTAAGCCAATGGGAATCGTTATTCCCAAGGACACAAGATTATCGGTGTACCTAGACATTTTGAGTACATGCTCACTAACGGAGCGATTCTCCTCCATCATGCAACTAAAGAACTTTTCAGTAGCATTATAACTCTCTACGGCAGCATGGGTATCGAAAATCATTTTCAATTCTCCCATGGTATCAAAGGCATTGCCATTTTCGAAACGCTTTCGAAGTTCTGGCTCTAGCCCATACAGTATGCCACAATGATCTAAGTTGTGTTCTTCCTGACGAGTCACATAGGCATTCTTTTCCTTGTCAGGGGCATCAAGAGCTGGTGGGGGGCCTAGCGGCGCATCTAGAACATATTGCTTTTGTGCAGCAGTGAGGAGAATCCTCAAATTCATAGCCCAGTTGGTGAAGTTGCTACCATTCGCAGCAAGTTTCTCTTTCTCCATGAACACATTGAAATTAAAAGCAGGTGGTGCCATCTACAACAGAATTTGTAAAGTTTATTTAGACTAAGTTTATGATAGAGTGAGTTCAACTAATCCAAATTACTAATGAACTCCCACTCAAAAACTACATCCCTCATGTCCTTTTGGTGATTACATGAACCAAATCCACTACACCAAGTCCGATCATCACGTGAGTTGATGTAGCTTCAAAGGCGAGCATCTATATGGGCATCATATCAACTATAGGACTCATGCTTAACCTTTCGGTCCGTGTTCCGAGGCCATGTCTGTACATGCTAGGCTCGCCAAGTAAGAACCTTAGTATTCGCGTGTGTAAAACTGTCTTACACCCGTTCCTATGAAAGCGTAGATTCGAGTACACCCGATCATCACCTGATGTCTCGAAACACGATCCACAGAACGGTGCATACTTAAGGAAGAACACATTTTTATCTTGATATCTAAATGAGGGATCATCTTATAGTGCTACAAAAAGCACCACACTAGCAGTATAAGATGCTAACATCTAATGTGTAAAGTGAGATGATATGGTCCATGCATTTGATCTCTATCATTTGCATCGTGGTATGATCTCTATCATTCCTTTGTGTGTAAGGCCAAGGTCTATTGAACTTACACGTTGAATGTGTTGTAAGAGTACCTATCATATATCTACTTACAACAATACCATATCAATACACTAGCCCAGCAACGATCTAAACTAGACGCCTCTAATTTATCAATTGCAAGTTTTACGTGGCTTATGGCTTTCGGAGATAGAACCGTTCTTACCTACGAACATGAACCACAACGAGGATAACCAAGTTATTAGCAACTCTTTGTAAATCAGATATTGACTATAGTAGGAGAGACAGACACCCGCCAGCCATTTATGCAAAACAAGTTGGATGTCAGTCGTGGAACTGGTCTCATGTATGATGACATGTAAGGTTGGTCCGGGCCGCTTCATCCCACTATAGTAGGAGAGATCCTTCACGAGGAGGTGTGTGGAAGAAGGGGTGTGAGGGGGGACTTTTATAGGAGGAGGGGGTACCCCTCCCCCATGGCTGGCGCCCCATGGGAGGGTGACTCCTCACCTCCGCATTCATGTGGTGGTAACCCCTCCACATTAAAATGCCCCTTCACATTCTCTTTTAAAGTCTCCACTTTAAATGCATTAAATTTCTCCAAATTTAATGCTCTCTCATTTAATAAAACTCTTTTATTAATTTTATTCAGAATTTTGTTAATTACTTTCATTAACAAACATTCACATAAAACCCCTTACAACATTTCAATATTACATGCAGAACCAATTTCAGCAATTTCACCCGAAACAGTTTCAGTGTCTATTGAAATAATTCCAGCGCTTTCTTAAATCTTTATCTGAAACATATTTTCTCCAAATGGTGTCGGTATCCCATAAGTGTGTCACCCTACGGTTCGCGAATAATGCAGACATGATCGAGACCCCTCTCAGATCAATAATCAGAAGCGGGACCTGGAGATCCATACTGACTCCTGCATATTCAACGATGACTTCTATGATCGTGAGAACCTTTAACGCTTGTAATTTAATCCCTTTGTCTCATGATATAATACATGTCCAAGATTCGATCATCGGTATCCAAATACCTAGTTTGATCTCGTTACTGACATGCACTCTTTTCTCGTTCCCGTGATATAACATTCTAGTGATCACATCACTTGCTTGCAAGCTATCTCAATGTGATATCACTGAGAGGGCCCAGAGCATATCTATCCGTCATCGGGATTGACAAATTCCACTCTTGATCCATGAGCCTCAACATAACACCTTCGTAGCACTGAACCCATCTTTATAGTCACCCTATTACGGTGTGACATTTGATGTTATCAACATACTCTTCCGGTGTTAGCAATTAACATGATCTCATGGTCTAAGGATAAAGATTACTTCGTATGATGTTATAACAATATAAACATAATGACTTGATCGTAATGCTATACTTCGGATGAATGTTCATCACATCATTTCACAAATGTTGTGACCTTGTTATTAACAACATCCAATGTCCATGATCAGGAAACCTTGATCATCTTGTTAATCAACAAGCTAGTCTATAAGAGAGGCATAACTAGGAACCCTTTTTGTTTATTAAACACACATGTATTGATGTTTCCGATCAATACAATTCTAGCATGCAAAATAAACATCTATCATATATAAGGAATACATAATAAGAACTTTATTATTGCCTCTCAGGGCATATTTCCTTCATTGGTATCACTTTGGGATCATTGTGTTAATTTAGTTGGTTTTGGAAAACCTAGCTTGGTCAGTAGCAACACTATTTTTGAGAGTTGAATGAAAAAGATAAAAGTACTCTAAAGAAATATAATTTCATCATCTTTCTTTCTTGATTTTCTCATGAGTTTAGTATTCTCTAGTTAAGATCTTTTATGATTCCAAGGAAGATTGCATGTTTGTTTTTCTCACTTGTATGTTTGTTTGTTTCCTTCAACTCTTATACTTGCTACCCAGCCTTGCTAGACAAAAACCTGTACTGAGAGGGACTTCGTCTCGTGCATCCAATCCTTAAACCAAACCTATGCCATTTGTGTCCACCATACCTACCTATTAGCATTATTGCTATTCCAAGTAAATTCTTGTTTTTATCTACCTTCCAAATTAAACTTGTTATGTGAAAATTAGTGATTCAAGCTCTCACAAACATGATGGCACACTTTAATTTCTTGCATTTAATAAACTTGAACCATTGGGTCCTTCTTTGTTGCATATATGCTTGCGCTTTATGGGTTGAAGTTAGCAGAACCATGTATCATGGGGACCGCTTTCAACACTGCATTGGTACTTTGTACCTAGTTGATATCATGTTCTTTTGCTTGTGGATCCCGACGGTGTGAAATAAAAGGGGAACTTGTAAGATCATGGAGTTCGTATATGTGTTAGAGAAACGCCTGGGCCGCTAGCCTAAGCCATGCCTAATCATGGTGGAAACTTGCAGCATAACTATAATGAGCATTCTATGAAGCATCCTCAATAAAAACCTATGCAAATAGCAAATAAAAGCTGAGATGCTCATTGTCTGCTTGCCTTGTCATTTTGATTATGGGATAGCTCTTGTATCATGTGCAATGGGTACCCTGTTGGTGGTTCTCGATGATACATATGTACTTACAATGACAAGAGCTTACTCGTGACTGAATTGAGTAGCATGAGGTTCGGTCTTCATAAGGAAGGGGCATGGGACTTCAATTTATAACTTGTCAAGCATATCCTCTTAGTTGTGTCACTTTAACCTTAATCACCAAAAGATGCCTATGATAGGGGCAATGAGAGCTGAAAGCTAATAAGTATCATAATTTTTGGAAGCTCTTTTTGAAACTCGCAATCCCTGTTTCCCTTTGCGAAGGACCCTTTCTTTTACTTTCTAGTTGACTCAGTCAACCTATTCCTTTCTATCTCAGCAAGTATTTTGAGTTGTTGTGTTTCATTCAATCATATGATGATTTATTCAATCATGTTTCTTATGTTCCTTGTTTTGCACATTGCTCTTATCTTGGTGTTTACCACTTTGAAAGCTATCATTGAAAATCAGTTATTTGTGAACTCCAGCAAATTGTCAACAATTCTTTGACCAAGAGCTAAGTTTTCCATTACCAATTATGATTCTCTCTATGTATCTTTATTGTGTTTCCTTTACTTATTGCATGTTAAGTTATATAATAATGAGTTATCTTCTATTATGATCTATGTATTGATGAATGTCATGCTTCTTGTCCGTATTCTTTTATCAACTTTTCACTCCATAAACCTGAGGTCATGTTTATTGAGTTCAGTTTCGCTTGGGGACAAGCGAAGTCTAAGCTTGGGGGAGTTGATACGTCCATTTTGCATCACTATTCTATATCATAATTTACTGTTATTCATTCATATATTTCATATTAAGAGATGATACTTATGTAATTTCACCTGTTTTTGCATGGTTGATGACTTTTGGAGCATGGGCCGCTGCAGTCAGGATTCTGACGGAAAAGGTGCTGTTTGGAGGCAGAATTCGCGAAGATCGGAAAATCCGGGAAAATATACAGAAAATCCTATTTTTCCATAAGATGAAGACTGCCAGAAGGAGGAGTGGAGATGGGCCATAGGGGGCCCACACCACCCCCTGGCGCGGGCCACCCTAGGTCGCGCCACCAGGTGGTGTGGCCGCCCTGGTCCACCTCTGGCTCTCCCCTCTGGCGTATATAATCCTCTCGAAACCCTAATACTCGGGGAGCTACCACAGGGAATTCCTTCCCGGAGAGGGAAGATCGTCGCCATCAACACCACCATCAAAATGGACTTCATCGAGATCATCATCATCATCGCCACCACCATCATCAGCAGCAGCACCCTCATCATCGTCTCCATATTGCTGTAACAATTGGTTGAATCTTGCATAGTTCTTAAGGGAAACTTTCCCAGTGTTGATTACTCTTTGTAGTTGATGCTATTGAGTGGAACCATTGAATTATTGTTTATGTTCAGATTATTATACATCATTATTCCATCTCTGATCATGATCCATATGATGTCTTGTGAGTAGTTTGTTTTGTTCTTGAGGACATGGGAGAAGTCATGTTGTTAGTAGTGGAGTTGTGTTGAGAAAGATTGAATAGTTTGATATTTAAGTTGTGGTGTACTTCTTCTAGTGGTGTCATGTGAACGTCGACTGCAGGACACTTCACCTATATGAGCCTAGGGGAATGCATTGTGTATTTGGCTACTAATCGTAGGGGTTGCCGGAGTGACAGAAACCTGAACCCCCGTTAGGAAACCATTGCACAAGGGACGTAAGGGTCTTAGAGTTTATAGCTGTGGTTAGGTTTCTACCTTAATTACTTTCTTGTACTTACGGATGTTTGCAAGGGGTATAATCACAGATATGTATTAGTCCTAGGAAGGTCAATGCATTAGCACAGGTTCACCCACACAACACTTAGCAAGCTAAAGAAGACTAATCAACTATATGAAGCGAAAGCACTTGACAGTCTTCCCATGTGTCCTCGAGAACGTTTGGTCATCTTAAGTAATACAACCGGCTTGTCCTTTGCTGAATAAAGGATTGTGCCACTTGCTGCATTTATTCTTATTGTGTTTTATTTAATCATACTTTATTTACTTGCTTTATCAAAAAACCCTAAAAATCCGTTTGCTAAGTATTTGCAGAGAATTCCTGATCCAGACCACTAGCCAGCACCTTTTGCTCCTCGTTGGGTTCGACACTCTTACTTATCGAAAATACTACAATACACCCCCTATACTTGTGGGTCATCAGGAGCCCAGGGGATAAGGTATGTCATTACAAGTACTCTATATGAGCTGTCTCATGGGTCCTTGCTCAGTCATCTTGTCCTTTAGTGAGTCACTGGTCTTAGCCCTTTGGCATATTCCTTAGCATCTTAGGAGATGCCCGCATATTCCCTAGCATCTCCCAAGATTCCCAACATATTCCCTAGCATGTTGGACCAACGGTGCCAGTCTGAGCCAAGGCGTCCCAAGACTGGAACCTGACATAGGCTTGACTTGATTTGGAGGCACGTTGATGTAGAGATTGTGGAAGTGTCCAGATATGAAAAAAGTGGCATCTAGGACGATGTAATTTGGCCTGGTGAAGTGGAATTCTGCCCGGGGAGGAAGTAACTAGGCCTAGGGGCGAAATGGGGCCCATGTGGGTGATGAATAGTGCCCTTTTGGTTAAGTTTACGACTTCTGTCCCTCTTTGGCTCTGGTCTTAACCCTTTTGGGTATGGCCTTATTCGGTTTTGGTCTTATAAATTTCAGTCTGAGTTATTTCATCCGAGATATAGTTGCTAAGTTATGTTACTCAAATCTGACATAAGTCTCAGATCTGAGTTACTTGACTCAAAATCCAAGTTACCTGGCTCGAATCCGAGTTACTTGACTTAAATCCGAGTTACTTGACTCAATCCGAGTTACTTGACTCAAATTTGAGTTACTTGACTCAAATCTGAGTTACTTGACTCAAATCCGAGTTACAATTGCTGAGATATGATATGGACTTATGATATGCTGGCAAACTTCCATAGATTTGGATCCGAGATATTGATCCGAGATATGATTTTGAGTTATGATATGGTGGCATACTGCCATAGATATGGATTCGAGATATAGATACGAGATTGAATATGATGAGTTCTTGATATGCTGGCACATTGCCATCCGAGATATGGAATAACTTGGCAAACTGATTCAAATAGTAATTTGAGGTATAAGATGACCTGGCAAGCGGAAGTAAATCCGAGTTACCATGTGACTAGACAAGCTGAAGTAAATCCGAGTTACCATATAACTAGGCAAGCTGAACTAAATCTGAGTTACCATGTAACTAGGAAAGCTGAAGTAAACCCAAGTTACCATGTAACTAGGCAAGCTGAAGTAAATCCTAGTTACCACGTAACTAGGCAAGCTGAAGTAAAAAAACGAGTTACCATGTAACTAGGCAAGCTGAAGTAAATCCGAGTTACCATGTAACTAGGCAAGCTGAAGTAAATCTGAGTTACCATGTAACTAGGCAAGCTGAAGTAAAAATTGAGTTACCATGTAACTAGGCAAGCTGAAGTAAATCTGAGTTACCATGTAACTAGGCAAGTTGAATTAAACCTGAGTTACCATGTAACTAGGCAAGCTGAAGTAAATTTGAGTTACCATGTAACTAGGCAAGTTGAATTAAACCTGAGTTACCATGTAACTAGGCAAGCTGAAGTAAATCCGAGTTACCATGTAGTGTGATGATTTGATAAGTTCTATTATCAATAGAGGTAGCTAAAAGACATATAGCAGTTATCATACGATATTATGGCATATTTTATGTCTACTCTGAGTTACAGTTTCATGCATGGAGACACCAAGTCCCCGAGATACTTTTTCTATCCTTATGTGACTTAAGAGATACGTTGGCTAGTCCTCGGGTTGAGTTATCTCTTTCTCGGGATGAACAACTAAGTTATTGAGGGTGATAGTCTCCGAGTGACATTCGGGGTTACCTCAGGTGCGTGTTGGTTGAGTTACTTGATACTCATTGTATGCTTGGTGAGGAGGTTGAGTTACGCTAGTTGAGTCACTCTCGTTGAATCAACTAATACTTATAGTACTATTGGTGACGAGGATGAGGTTGAGTCATCTCAATAAGGGAGGCTTGTATGCCAACTCCCCTGCTCTCTGTACGTTAAGGAAGAGGATGCAGAGGCTTTCGATCGATGATGAAGTAGAGCTTGATGAAGACGTTCCCGTCCGGATGGAAACCCAACCAGCGCCTCTGATCAGCCCCACGGTGGGCGCCAAATGCCGTGGTGGTATCACGGCATATGCCATGGGTAGTCTAAAGTTGGGGTCGATGGACACTAGAGTAATCTGGGGAGGGATGATGAAGTGAAGACCTCATATGGAAGAACTCAGAGAGACATGATATACCAGGTTCACGGCTCTCCTAGTGAGATAACACCTCTACTCCTGCATCTAATCTCATATAACTTGCCATGCTTGTGGCTACAATGGTGCTCCTTGAGCTGTTTCTCCTATACCTCTAATAGCTTTGTCTGTGAGAGTAGAGGAGGAAGAAGGTGAGCTCCTAACAAGCAGAGAAGTGAGGAGCCCTTTGGGGGTCTCCCCGGGAACGATCCCCCTGGTGCTCCTTATAAAGGGGAGCCCAGGGGACAAGGTATGTCATTACAAGTACTCTGTATGTGCTGTCTCATGGGTCCTTGCTCAGTCTTATTGTCCTTTAGTGAGTCACTGGTCTTATCCCTTTGGCATATTCCTTAGCATCTTAGGAGATGCCCGGCATATTTCCTAGCATCTCCCAAGATGCCCAGCATATTCCCTAGCATCTTGGACCAACGGTGCCAGTCTGAGCCAGGGGCATCCCAAGATTGGCACCTAACGTAGGCTTGACTTGATTTGGAGGCACGTCGATGTAGAGATTGTGGAAGTGTCCAGATATGAACAAAGTGGCATCCCGGACGATGTAATTCGGCCTGGTGAAGTGGAATTCGGCCCTGGGAGGAAGTAACTCGGCCCCAGGGCGAAATGGGGCTCAGGTGGGTGATGAATAGTGCCCTAGGCGAGTTACCCCTCTCCCAGGCCGAGTTAACCTTTATTCGGCCCAACTAGGATTGAAATAGGAGCCCAGCCGGTTACTCCCCTTCCCAGCCGAAGCCCAGCCAGGGTGCCTCTTAACCCGGCCTAGGAAGGCAGCGGCCAGCGCTGAGATCTAGTGCATCCCCGCGGTGCGCAGTGTTTGGCTTGTGCCGGCCCACCCGGGGGACAAGGCAAGCGAAGTGACGTGGTCAAGGTGACGTTGTGGCGCGGTCAAGGTGTCATTGTGGCATGGCCAGCGGTGGGCTGGATTGCCCTTGACTCAGCCCACCAGGGAGCGACGACACGGTGGAAAGCTATGCATTGACCGAGGCGGGAATCGGGCGAAGGTGACCTCGGCGGGGATCGGGTGAGGTCGAGCTTGGCGGGGTGGTTTAGGGCGCTAGTATCTCGGCCCGGGATTGGCCGAGTTTGGCTTATCCCGGCCCATCCGGGTTACTTCGGTTTTTCCTTATTAGATCCGGCTGTGAGCTTTTTAACTGGCCGACATTTCTTAGATTCGGCCGAGATGGATTTCTTCTTTCCTACCCTTTATTTTATTCCTTCAATAGACCTTTTTACTTCTTTTCTTCACATAGTTTTTCTCCATATCACTAATTACTATATTGAGTGACTTGATAGACCAACTATGGGGTATTCGGGGTCACATCCCCAACATTAGTCCCCGACGCTATGTGGGATTCATAGAATCGCGCATAGGTTTCTCATAAAATATCTCTAGCATTGTTTACCGACATATAGTCCTTTTCATATATCCTTAACTTCTAGCCTTCTAGGGCACTGGTCTTAACCCATTTGAGCAAGTTTATGACTTTTGGCCTGCTTTGGATCTGGTCTTAACTCTTTTGGGTAAGTTTATGACTTCTGGCCTGCTTTGGCTTTGGCCTTAACCCTTTTGGGTAAGTTTTTGACTTCTAGCCTTATTTGGCTCTGGTCTTAACCCTTTTGGGTAAGTTTTTTGACTTCTGGCCTCCTTTGGCTCTAGTCTTAACACTTTTGGGTAAGTTTTTGACTTCTGGCCAACTTTGGCTTTGGTCTTAACCCTTTTGGTTAAGTTTTTGACTTCTGGCCTGGCTTGGCTCTGGTCTTAACCCTTTTGGGTAAGTTTTTAACTTCTAGCCTTATTCGGCTCTGGTCTTAACCCTTTTGGGTAAGTTTTTTCACTTCTGGCCTGCTTTGGCTCTAGTTTTAACCCTTTTGGGGTAAGTTTTTGACTTCTGGCCTGCTTTGGCTATGGTCTTAACCCTTTTAGGTAAGCTTTTGACTTCTGGCCTTATTTGGCTCTGGTCTTAACCCTTTTGGGTAAGCTTTTGACTTCTGGCCTTATTTGGCTCTGGTCTTAACACGCCTGGTATTTCTCTTGATGATGTGATGATATGCACTAGACACTCCTTGTTGACACTACCAACCCCACTCGATTTGTGTCATCAGCCAATTTCAGCAGCCGCGCTCATACCAGTTCTGTCCATGTGGGCGATACACGCCGTGATGATGATAACAGGCATCGTGATGAGCGCCGAGATGAGCACCATGATGACGAACATGATGCTAGGCTATGTGATGAGACATGGCATGATGACAGGCGCCACGATGACATGCGTGATGGTAGGCGCCACAACGAGCCATGTTGTGATGATAGGTGTTGCGACGAGTGGAGCCATCGTGATGATGATAGACATCGTGATGGAGGAGGAAGGGGCATTGTGGTAGTGACCATTCTCCCACTCCCTTCGTTGGGGTATGCTGCCAGATATGCAATATTTATGGTCACCCTGCCAGTGACCGCTGGTGGTGCTACCATGATGATTCTGGTGATGATGGTGACTGTGATGATAAGGCAGTTCATGTTGCTGCTTATGGCATTGATACAAACTGGTACTCCGCAACCGACGCTACTAATCATGTCACTAGGGCGTTGAAGAAGCTCACCACACATGACAAGTACCAGGAACACGACCACATGCACGCTGCAGAAGGCAATGGTATACACATCAGTCACATTGCTCATTCAATATTGCATACCCCTAATAGTTCTTTGCATCTTAAAAACGTCATGCATGCTCATAGTGCATCTAAAAGCCTACTGTTTATCCATAAACTTGTTGTTGATAATAATGTATTTCTTGAGTTTTACCCATATTTCTTTTTGATAAAAAGGAAATATCCTAGTCACCAGAAGGATTCTGTGTAAGGGCCCCTGTCATGGTGGCCTCTACCCGCTAGTGCCTTTCTCTACCGGGTCGCCTCCCAAGCAAGTTTTCAGTAGAATAAAGTTTCCATCTTCTACATGGCATCGCCACTTAGGACATCCATCTCCATTTGTGGTTCAACCGATCATTAGAAAGCATAACTCTCCTGCACGCCAGGTCATCTTTGCTTGCCAATGCATCCATGCCACTTAAATTCTAGGATGAAGCCTTCCTCACGGCCACCTTTCTTATTAATCTTCTTTCTAGTAAGGTGATAAATTTTGACACCCCCATAGAGCGCCTTCTTGGTACTTCTCCAAACTATGAGTCATTACGCGTTTTTGGTTGTGCCTGCTGGCCAAACTTGTGCCCCTACAACAAAAGAAAACTTGCTTTCTGATTTACATGGTGTGTGTTCCTAGGGTATAGTCCACATCACAAAGGAGTCAAGTGTCTTGATCCTTCCAATAGTAGTGTCTATATTTCTAGATATGATTTTTTGATGAATATGTCTTTCCTTTTGCCTCATTAAATACCAATGCTAGAAAACGCCTCAAGCAGGACATTCTTCTTTTACCCACAAACACACCGTCTAATCATGGGGATGAAAA
This sequence comes from Avena eriantha, assembly GCA_910589775.1. Taxonomy (NCBI): domain Eukaryota; kingdom Viridiplantae; phylum Streptophyta; class Magnoliopsida; order Poales; family Poaceae; genus Avena; species Avena eriantha. Next base: position 45,562,388 of record OU342742.1, read on the forward strand.
TAATGATGACTATATGCCATTGCCTATTGTGCCTAATGTTTCTAAGATTCATCTGCATGCCCACGGAAGCTATTGATACATATGCTCGAGCTGATGTGTAAGAAAATGCAGCTGAAAATTCTGATGCAAATGAGACAGAAAATGCCTTTGAAATAGATAGAGAAATGGATAAAACCGGCACTGGATCTGAGGCTGATCCGGCTGACCAGACCAGTGCCAACCCCGAGGAGGATCACATGGCCGCTGAGGGAGATTCTCACACACATGCCTCGCTGCGCTCACCATATGCCTTGTCGCCACACGACGCGTCCCCATCTGCGTGGTTCTCTCATGCCCGTGCGCGTGCGGCTGGGCGTTCCCGTTCCATGTCCCCGACATCGTCTCCCCGTCGTCGCACTGCGTCCCGCGAGTCACACACGATGCCCTCGACCTCGACCACGTCTCCTCATTCGTCCATGTCACCTTCTGCCGCGTTGGACGACAACCCTGGTGCGGAACACGAGGGGGAAATGATGCACACTTCCATGCTACCTCTTGTGCCTTCTCCATCTCTAGTGTTGGAGCCCCGGACATGACTACAAAAAGTTATAAGAAAACCCAAAGAGTTCACTGACGGTACTATTTGGTATGGTATGTTCAGTACCGTAGGTGAACCCAGCACTCGTGTTGAAGTACTTGAGGATCCTCGTTGGCATCAAGAAATGGATGATGAGTATAATGCACTTATGGAAAACAAGACATAGCACCTTGTTCCGCCCAGTTCCACATGCAATCTCATTGATTGCAAATGGGTCCATCGTGTCAAGAAACATGATGATGGCACTATAGACAGATATAAGGCATGCCTGGTTGCAAAAGGTTTCAAACAAAGATATGGCGACTATGAAGATACCTTCAACCCAGTGGTCGAGTCAGCGACTATTAAACTTGTTCTGACTATTGTTGTTTCCCGTGGTTGGAGTTTGTGGGAGATAGATGTCAAGAACGCATTTATTCATGGCATTCTAGAAGAGGAGGTCTATATGAAACAACTTCCAGGTTTTTAAAATGCTCAAACTCCACATTTTATATGCAAGCTTGATAAGGCTATTTATGGTCTCAAATAGGCTCCTCGTGCATGGTTTGCCAGACTCAGCACTAAACTTCATCAAAGGATACAGATGTCGCCTAGAGAGGGTGAATAGGAAATTTCAAAACTATTATGGTTTTGGCTTGATAGAATGCGGAATTAAACTAATGTTTATTTTACAAGCACAAAACCTAAATACACTAGGCTCAACTAAGTGCACCAACAACAAGTTAAGCTAAGCAAGATAGCACAAGATAAATATACCACAAGTAATAGGCAAGATATAAGTACTTCAAGCTCGATGGCTATTACAAGGAAAGTACGCTCTGGTATAGAGATAACTGAGGCACGCGGAGACGAATATTTATTCTCGTGTTCCTTACAAGTAAGGTACGTCACGTTGGAGAGGTGTGCGATTCCACGAAGGATTTCCCAACACCACAAAGGCTCACCTTCTTCTGAGTCTATCCCACGAAGGAATAGGCCCTTTCCTTATGGCTAGCTTTTCCTCCACTCCGGAGATGGCAAGTTCCATAACCACTTCACAAGTTTCACGAAGGAGAAGCCCGGGTCTCTTCACAATCTTCCACGAAGAGGACACCGCGGCACCAACTGCCAAGCCAACTAGGAGGTCACCAAGAGCAACAAACTCACGGTCTCTCACTCGAACAAATCGTAATGGAGAGCTCAACACTTATGCAAGAATGCAAAGCAAGAACACCAAGGGCATTCAAGTCCCTCACTCTCAAATCCCACCAAAGCAACAAGTGCAAGGGAGGACTTAGAGAGGAAGAACAATGGTGGAAATCAACAAATGACTTCAAGATCTAGATCCAATGGGTTCCCCTCACTTAGAGGAGGAATTGATTGGTGAGGATTGTAGATCTAGATCTCCTCTTCCAAAGCCCTCAAAAAGATGCAAGAATCATATGAGGGAAGGGGGAGGAGGCAAGCTCAAGAGGGTCAACAATGGAGGTTAATTCCATGCTCAAGAATGCCCAAAAATGTTGGGGGAAGAACCCCCTTTTATAGGGAAAAGCAAATATGGCCGTTGGAGAGAAAACAACGAAAACTCGGTTTCAAAGTCGGTTGGACCGGCCCCAGAACTAGGACTCTCGGTCCCCAGGCCGGAGGACCGGCCTACAAACCAGAAAACCTCTGTTTGCCAACTCGGAATAGACTCGATCGTGAAACCGGAAAATCCGGCCTAAGATCCGGTCTACCGGCGCTGGCACCGGACCGTCCGGTGTGGGACTCGGTTGAACCGAATCCACAACCGGGATGAAACAGACTTCACGAAAAACGCAATAACTTTTGCATCCGGACTCGGATTTCGATGAACTTGGGCTTGTTTTGACGAGGACAACAAGCTGTACAATATGGTGCATGAAAAAATCATAGTCCAACAAAGGAAGATATAACAAAATGAGGAAAGGTATGAAACCTCCCTATAAGAAGAACCGGTAAAACCTTCAAACTCGAAAACGCCATAGAAGATGCATACGAATTCCGTTTTCGATGAACTTGGGCTTGTTGAAGAGCTAGAAACAAGATAAATAACCTCACATGGAGAAACACCAAGAAGCAAAAAATAGGAAGATGTAAAGTATGCAAAGGATTGAGCTCCCTAAGACAATGTGATCAAGTTACCCAACCGAAAGCCCCTCTTGATAGTGCGGCTATCTATCTTATAACCCGGTCTCCCAGCAACCACCTTGAGACCGGTAAAAGGAAAACCTAGCAAGGCCATACCTTTGCCTTGCGCATCCCGCTTGATCTTGATGACAACGCTTCAAGCTCCATCCAAGCCGGAATGCATCACTTGATCATTGTTGCTTCGTGAAGACTCGCAATTTGCTCCCCCATACACCACTATGGGATAGCTTCATTAAGACACATCTTCACATGTCCATTATCACCAATATGGATGGCAAGCTTTAAGCAAATGATCTTCTCGAGATGCTTATCTTGAACTTGCCCTTCTCAAAATTTGATGATGATCACCACTTGAGTCATCCTCTCATGGGCTATATGAGATCTTTACTTTTGAAGCATGCCCATGGAAAGATACCTATCCCATATAGAAAATGCAAAGTCACATATATAATGGGTTAGTTCATGATGCATAAATGATAAGGCTTACCATACCACAAGATCCATGTGGTACATTCTTTATGCTTCATGTGTTGACCAACTTGAAATCACTCTTCACCCTTTGTATTGGTCAACCAAGTATCTTCTCATGCTCCTTCTCAATATCTTGAGGTACATAAAGAATTATTCATTTGATTACATGCTCTAAATCTTAGTCAACCATAGCTAACTAATGAGGCTATCATGACACCAACTTAGAGCCATATCTTGAATTCTTCTATTGAGATCACACTCTCAAGATCTTGAACATATCATATTATTCTCTTCAATTCGATGATCTTGATGCCAAAACTCAAGGTATATCTTTATCTTCATGGCATCCGTACTTGAATCCAACATATGGACTACAAGCATGACCTATGGAATATTCCTTCATATAAAACTCAATGAAAACATTAGTCCATAGGGATTGTCATTAATCACCAAAACCACACATAGGGGCAATTACCCTTTCACTTCATGATCTTGGTTTTTTTTCTTCCAAGGTAGATATCTCATTATTTCTCTATAGCAAGTCTGGTGTTATCATATATGTACTAATCTATGTGGATGACATTACAGTGACAAGTTCAACAGATAAAGCAATCAGTGAACTCCTCCATGATCTCAGAAGTGACTTTGCTCTCAAGGATTTGGGCCCCTTCATTTCTTTCTAGGCATTGAGGTAAAACAAGTTCATAATGGTCTATGTCTCACTCAAGAAAAATATGTTGTTGAAATTCTTGAGAAGCTTGGTATGACAAAATGTGCAAGTGTGCCTACCCCTCTATCCTCCAGTGAAACATTGTATTTGACCCAAGGAGATCCTCTTGGTCCTATAGAGAGTACACAATATAGGAACATTGTTGGTGCTCTTCAATACTTGACTCTCATAAGGCCAGATATATCATTTTCTGTTAACAAAGTTTGTCAGTTCTTGCATGTCCCTATGACTTCACACTAGACAGCTGTAAAACGCATTATGAGATACATCAAAGGAACATTGAAGGTTGGTCTCACGTTTAGGCACTCACCATCTTCATTGCTCAGTGCCTTCTTTGATGTAGATTGGGTAGGTTGTCCTGATAATAGAAAATCCACTAGAGGTTTTGATGTTTCTTTGGTCCAAATCTAATTTCATGGAGTGCTAGAAAATAAGCCACAGTGTCAAGATCAAGTACTGAGGTTGTGGCAGATGCTACTGCTGAGATGATATGGCTTGAAGCATTGCTTCGAGAGCTTGGAGTTAAACTCAAGCAAAGACCATGCTTATGGTGTGATAATTTGGGTGCATCATATTTGTCTGCTAACCCTGTTTTTTATATCATGACAAAACACCTAGAGATAGATCTTCACTTTGTTGATGAAAGAGTTGCGAATAAACCGCTTGATATCAGGTTTATTTCCAGCAAAGATCAACTTGCTGATGGTTTTCCAAAAGCTCTCCCCGTGAAGAGTTTAGAGGTTTTTAAGAGTAATCTCAATCTTTCCTCGGGTTTAGATTAAGGGAGGATGTTAAATAATATAATACATATATGTACTAGGTATTGAGTAGTACTCTACCCTAATACGTATACATCATGTACTGCCACCGTAGGGGCTTTTTCTAACGGGCTATCGTTTCCGCCCAGAGAAATTCACAAAGTCCTTGTCAGGTGCCATGTCAGCCACTTTGGTAATTCGATTAAATGTCATGCATGATAGCTAAGTAACCGGGTGTTGAATACCCCTTTGAACAATATTGTCTTTCTTTTATGGGCTCCGGCCGCTTTCAAATCATTTAGTTCAAGATATACCATTGCCTCGGGAAAACTACTTAAGGACCGAGAACGAACAATCTTCGTGCACTTTGACATCATGAACAATATGTTATAATTGTAATCATGAGCAATATGTTAATCGTAATCTTGTACCAAGATATCATCGACCTATGATATAGTGGAAGTTAATCGTAATCTAGTTTTCTATTCTGGCGCATACAAGATCACTTTTCACTTGTACCGAAAGCAAAAAGGCAATGGCATCAATTCCTCTTACATCACTTATCAGCAGCTGCACTGTCTCCTGCCAAAGCTAGCCTCTAGTGGAAGCTAACAAAAAGAAACCAGAAGGAGATAAAACGTGCCGAAATGATCTCATGGTTCCCCTCAATCACCAAAACTCGTGTTACAGGTTTACACTAAAAATAGTTACTGTAGTTTTCTTTCTTTTTAAAGACAACTATAAATAACAGCGCAGCGAAGAATTCAAAAACTTGGGTTGAAGCTGAACGAACCAGTGGGCAGATCAAGTCTAATGGTCATGGTCATCAGAGGCACATGGTCTACGGACTAGTACAGTGACCATGTATAGCATTCATATAGACTGGTCAAATACGAGTCAGCGGAGATTTTGATTATTTTAGATTATTTAATGCAGAGCTAGCGAGTTTGCTCTATGAGAGAAATATCCTCTTGAACTATTTTTTGGACGAAGCCCCATATAAGTATTCCTGTAGAGTCCAATCTTGTATAAAAACTCCGTTTATTTAAGGTGTCAAGTGGATCCCACCTAGATCCTACTTTTAGTTCATTTTGAATTTTGTAGTGCAAAATTTTGCTAAAATTTTACACTAGAAATCTCAAAGTAAACTAGAGGTGGGACTTAGGTGGGATCCCACTTGACATCCTACGTTTATTTGTGTGACAACTATGGCACAGACATAATACTCCTACTATTTCAGGAAAATTCTTAGGTACTTTTTTTTCACATCGTGCGTAACAAGATAGTCCCTACACATGTCTGTGATAAGATGGAAACCAGAGCAAAAAAAAAAGAGCATCTCTAACCGGTGGATCTGCGGTGCTCCTGCTCTGATCTCCCTCCTGGCTGGCTGCGGCGGTGAGGGGAAGTGGGGTCTCGGCGGTGTGTTGTTCTGCTTCGGTCAGGGGGAAGCTACTAGAGCTAATCGCGCGATGGTCGTATGATGGCGTCGTGCCTCTGGCCGAAAGGGCGGTCACTCTTCGACCTCCGATGTGGAGCCCCTCTTTACCTCTGCTACCAGAGCTTGTCCCCTCCCTGCCTCCAAGTGGTTCGTCCCGGTAGGCGTGGAGTTGGCCAGTGGCGGCGGAGGACCGCCAACGAGAAGACTGTGACTGTCTCAAGCCTTGGGTCGTGCTTCTCCATCCTCGGTGTCGCTGATGCCTTGAGGTCGCAGGCGTACGGTGGTGAAGGATTCCGAACACTTGATTGCTTCTTTTTTCTTGCTAGGGTCCCTTTTGCAAATTTGCATGCATTTTCTTCAAATAGCTGGTTGTCCTGGGCAAGTAAAGGACCTACTGGCAACTTTGTACCCACCGTGTTAATGGATGCTTCCAGGCCTCTTTGTCCTTTACCGTTCAAAAGAAAACAATGTTGGAAACGAGCTATAGTAGCACATGACGTGGTCTACTGCATGTTATCAGCAGCAACGCATCCTTTTGGATGTTCCCATCCTCCCTGGTGTTAACTGTTCGTTCTCGGTGCAAATACACTATCTCCGTTCCATACACTATCTCCGTTCACGCTTGACTGCAAATATAATACACTCGCTCGAGACAGAAGCCACACACGACTCTTCTCTCACTGACTCGACCTCGTCCAACACAGCCGCGGCTACTTCGGCTTGCCACCTCCACGCTAGCTCCTCCCACCAGGAATCAAAGATCCGAACCGCCACCGCCAGCGCCGAAGCTGGATAGGATGGCCGCCTCGTGCAGAGAGTTCACAGGCCTAGCGCGGCCGGCGGCCACCAGGCAGCCGCAGCTACGCCGGAGCCGGAACGAGCTCTGCTTCTGGCCGCCGCTGGAGCCAAAGGAGCCGGGACAGCAGGGGAGGAGGAGGAAGAAGCCGGCTGGCCGGGGCGTGACGGTGGTGGCGGCCGTGAGCGAGGAGCTGCCGAGGCTGGCCTCTACCGCCGGGAACGGCGCGGCGGTAGCGGGGAGGCCGCCGCCTCCGGGGAAGGTGGCGGTGCGGGCGGCGCTGACGGTGCGGCGGAAGCACAAGGAGGACCTCAAGGAGGCGGTGGCCGGCCACCTCGACGCGCTCTGGGACATGGTCGGCCGGGGCGTCGCGCTCGAGCTCGTCAGCACCAAGATCCATCCCAGTAAGCACAGAGCATCCTTTCCTCCCTTTCTTTCTCCACCCTTTCATTCCTGGGACTTCGCCGAGTTGACTTCTCCTCGATCGCCTTTCGAGCTGCTCAATCTTGGCAAGAAATTTGACTTTCTCCCAATCGTTGATCAACTTATTTGGAGCTCGTAGATACGCAAAGTTCTTGCTCGAATTGGTAGGTGGCACGGCCAGGACCAGGAGATGATTTCTTTTTTAAAGGTTCGGGACCAGGAGATGCTAATAACTTAGATGCGGACGATCACCGAATCTCTAATAATGGTGTCTGCCGATATACTTATGGGCATGTCACATGTGGGTGTTTGCAGTAGGATATTCCAACTATACATTTTCCAAGAACCTTTCTTGATCTTCCCCATCATAAAAAGACGAGGTGAACAAAATCTGGACCTGCTCCCAACGAGTTTATTTTTCTTTGCTGCCGACATCTTCCACTGGACAGCAAATCCAAAAGATTTGGAGGATGGAGAAGGAAGAAATCATTGCTGAACATTGCAATCTGATCAGAATCACTTCGCTGCAGTATACTGCAGTCAGCAGCATGCTCATCTTTCCGTCCTCATTATTCCAGTGAAAGCTTATGCGGTGTCAGATTTTGACTTCTCTTCCCCTCCGAACTTTTCCAACTCGCCACTGCCACGTGATGGTGATGCTGATCCATCATAATTGGCAGGGACGAAGAAACCGGTGCAGAGTGGCCGGGCGTCGATCAAGGACTGGTCCCAGAAGCGGGGCGCCAAGGGGGAGAACGTGGTGTACACTGCGGAGTTCACGGTGGACGCCGACTTCGGCGAGCCAGGCGCCGTCCTCGTGGCAAACCGGCACCACCGAGAGTTCTTCCTCGAGAGCATTGTCGTCGAGAGCAGGCTGCCATGTGGCACCGTCTACTTCGCCTGCAACTCCTGGGTCCAAACCACCGGGGAGCTTCCAGACGGCAGGGTCTTCTTCAGCAACAAGGTAGGTAGAATTGGCATCCTTCTTACTGTACCTTTTCTTACTTCAGGTTCATGTCCAGGTTCAGGAAGGCATGGACTTCTGAAACCCTGGCTACATTGGGTTATCTTCTTGACTGGGTCTGGGTGCATGTAATAGCAATCATGCGTTGATTAATCGATATTTTGGCTGCTAAAGCTGGTAGCGCATCGTTGTCTGTGATGTCGATAGAGGGAGAAAGGGAGCCACTAGATTCTTGATTGAGACATGTTAATTGTCTAGGAGCTATTTACATGCCTGCTTTTTGGCTAGGCCGAAGTGGAGCATATCTGTGGCCCTGTACGAGAACAATCTCATAGCACTAGCCCAGAACTTTAACGATCCTAGTGGACATCAATGTCGTATATACATGCGCTTTCCCCTAAAAAAAAGTCCTGTATTCACTCGTATACAATCCTTCAAACAAATATTGTCTATCTTTTCCCAGCACTGTTAAGTGTTGACACTGACACCGATGGTTTGTTGTTATTTTTTTTATGAGTACAGTGATTTCCTAATATTTGACTCAATCACAGGGAGTTGATAGTACCGTATTTGTGATAATATATGGATGGTCTCATGCAGCCTTATTTACCATCTCAAACACCCCCCGGGCTTAGAGAAATAAGAGACAAGGAGCTGAAAGATCTAAGAGGAGATGGTACAGGGGTTCGAAAGATATCTGACCGGGTATATGATTATGCAATGTACGATGATTTGGGGAATCCAGACCGGGGAAAAGAGTTCATCAGACCAATCCTTGGAGGACAGAAAATCCCTTACCCACGGCGATGTCGGACTGGTCGCCCACCAACTGATACTAGTAAGTTATGTTATGTTTTCAAAACCCTTAGCAGATAATAGAAAACAGGATTTAGCCAAAGTCAAAAGTGCATGTTATTGTGCAATTATATCTGCTAGTACTTGTCAAATTGTATTTCAAAAAAGGCCATGTCATTTTCAGACTTTGATAGCATAAAAACATCAGGAAATAGTCCTTCACCACATGGTCTGCTGCCATGATTTGACAAAGAAACGCATGGCTTTACAAAACCCTGCAAGTTAGATCCTGGTATATGCCTGCAAAATCTACTCCATGCACTACATGGATAAAAAACACGAGTTGCAAAATTGAATCAGAAAAGGATAGTTCAACAGATTCATATTAGGATCAGGACAATTTCTTCCGGGTCATGAGGCTTGACAAGTACTCCCTCCATTCCCAAATATAAGACGAATTTGAACTGCCAAAACGTTGAACTGCCAAAACATCTTATTTTAAGGAACTGAGGTAGACATTGCCATTAGTTAGGTAGGAAATACATGACCATATGTCCAGTAGCTCATTTTTATTACATTCTTTAGTCATGCCACGTTTCTTCTATTCAGGTGACTGCCAACTCTACAAGAAAGCACGGACGAATCTGTTTCTCTCTGAAGTGCATGACCACCATCAGTAGTTCCTATTTTTCTTTGCATGGAATTGGCTTTCAGTTTGTAATTGTGTACAGTCAAGTCTTAGTAACTCCCATGAAATGGATGCACATGCTACATAAAATTGAAACTAATTGGTAGTATTATTTGACATCGTCCCTATCAATTATTAGTTTTCTGTAATGTTAGCACATTACATTTCTTAATTCTTTTGGACTGTACAACATTGTGAATTGTGACTCTAGAGACCAGGAATTAAATAGTTCCCTACAGAGTGGTCGTGATGAATTTTTTTCAGATAAGCATTTCGCCTCATACAGAAATATTAGAATTAACATTGTTGATTGTTCCTGCCTATGGTGTAGACATGTTATCGGAGAGCAGAGTGGAGAAACCACATCGAATATATGTACCTCGTGATGAGACATTTGAGGAGCTGAAACAGGGCGCCTTCATATCAGGGAGGCTCCGAGCAGTACTTCACACCCTAATCCCGTCGCTCATTGCATCAGTCTCAGCTGAGACCCACAACTTCCAAGGCTTCCACCACGTTGACAACCTCTACAAGGAGGGTCTCAGGCTGAAGCTGGGCCTCCAGGAGCATCTGTTCCAGAAAATACCACTTGTTCAAAAGATTCAGGAGTCGAGTGAAGGGATGCTCCGCTATGACACTCCTAGCATCCTTTCCAGTAAGTAAAGATCATAGAATTTTCATCAGAAAATGTTTTTAGTCAGCCTCAAGATCTTTGAGAGTTGTCACTTTAATCCTGTGATTCCCGTTCTGCAGAGGACAAGTTTGCATGGCTCCGTGACGATGAATTTGGGCGTCAGGCTGTTGCAGGAATAAACCCAGTTAGTATTGAGAGGCTCACGGTAATATAATTCTAGGTTGATCAATAGAAGTAATCATCTCTGTGTTTATTTTGTGAATACTAAACTGGGGCACTTACATGGAAATAGGTTTTCCCGCCAGTGAGCAAGCTGGATCCTGCAATCTATGGCCCTCCAAAATCATCAATCACCGAACTGCATATTGCTGGTCAGCTCAATGGACTAACAGTACAAGAGGTAGCTTCATATTACCCAGTCTTAATTTATGCTCAGTTATGTACCAATGGACATTCTTCTGCTGATTCCAATCACACCTCATGAACAAAGGCAATGGACAAGGAGAAGCTGTTCATTGTAGACCACCATGACGTGTACATGCCATTCTTGGACCGGATCAACGCAATCCAGGGGCGGAAGGCATATGCAACCCGGACAATCTTCTTCCTGACTCAAGTTGGCACGTTGAAACCAATCGCTATTGAGCTTTGTCTTCCTCCAAGCCAGTCAGGGGAGCCTCGGCCAAGCAAGGTCCTTACTCCTCCCAGTGATGCTACATCCAACTGGATCTGGATGCTTGGCAAGGCTCATGTCAGCTCCAATGACGCCGGTGTTCATCAGCTTGTCAATCACTGGTAGCTTCCTCTGAATTGCAGAATCAGCTGTCTTGGCTGAACATGCATTTGATTTGAGTCATGCCACTGCACTGCTGCTTCAACTTTCGAAGCAGAGTAGCTCCTTGATATTGTGATTCAGGAAATACTCACCATTTACTATCTTTCAGGTTGAGGACGCATGCTATAATGGAGCCGTTCATCCTGGCGGCGCACCGTCATATGAGCGCAATGCACCCTATCTTCAAGCTCCTACACCCTCACATGAGGTATACGCTGGAGATCAATGCGCTTGCAAGGCAGAGCCTGATAAACGCCGAAGGGGTGATCGAGTCCTGCTTCACTCCCGGCCCTGTCTCCGGCGAGATCAGCTCAGCATACTACCGCAACCACTGGCGCTTTGACCTTGAGGGCCTCCCTGCCGACCTCCTCCGTAGGCACGCATCCTCCATTCCACTGACTCAATTGCAATTCAGAAAAGATTTGTACTATCATGGTCATTGACATCCTGTTGTTTTGGCAATCTTCTCAGGGGAGTGGCTAAGGAGGACGCCACACAGCCTCACGGCATCAGGCTTCTCATCGAGGACTACCCTTACGCAAACGACGGGCTCCTGCTGTGGTCTGCCATTGGCAGCTGGGTCGAATCCTACGTCCAGCTCTACTACCCAGACGCCGGCACGGTCCAGAACGATGACGAGCTCCAAGGGTGGTACCACGAGTCGATCCACGTCGGCCACGCCGACCTCCGGGATGCGCCATGGTGGCCGCCGCTCTCGACGCCGCGCGACCTCGCCGCCATCCTGACCACGCTCGTCTGGCTCGCCTCGGCGCAACACGCGGCACTCAACTTCGGGCAGTACCCGCTTGGCGGCTACGTCCCGAACCGCCCACCGCTGATGCGGCGGCTGCTGCCGGACCCAGAGCGGGACGTGGCGGAGTACGCCATGTTCCTGGCGGACCCGCACCGGTTCTTCCTCAACGCGATGCCTGGGGTGCTGGAGGCGACCAAGTTCATGGCGGTGGTAGACACGCTATCGACGCACTCCCCTGACGAGGAGTACCTCGGCGAGGGGCGTGACGAGGGCGCCGCGCCGTGGACTGGGGACGAGGAGGCCGTGGCGGCACACCTCACGTTCGTGGCCGACGTGCGCCAAGCAGAGGAGACCATCGATGGGCGCAACAGCGACCATGGCAGGAGGAACCGATGCGGGGCCGGAGTACTGCCGTACGAGCTGCTGGCCCCAAGCTCGGCACCGGGGGTCACCTGCCGCGGCGTGCCCAACAGCATCTCCATCTGATTCGCGTTGCACAGGAGAGAGACGCTAGTGTTAATTAATTCATCCCCATTTTTCCCCTTCTTTTTACTAGGTCTTTTTAAAACCAAGGCAAAACCTTTGATTTGCCTTATCCATTAGTTAAGTAAAAGGTGCTCAGTTAATTAAGGAAAAACCATGCAACACCAACGTCACGGGGCCATGCCCACACTCGCCACACGGCCAAGCTCACTCAAGATTCCGAGAACTAGGACCGAGCTCAAAATTTATCCAAGAACCAGGACCAAGCTCAGAACACCACTCCATCGAGACTATACACGACTATACACCGCTCCATCGAGACCATACGACCTCACACCATTGCCAAGTCAAAACATCATGACTGCTGTGGAAGGAGTAAACATCGCCTGACATCAGCTGCTCCGCCACGCCCCAGCAGACCGTCTTCAGGACCGCCGTTCCGATATGCCACAGCTCGCGCTCGAGCCACAACGTTGCACGAACCAGCCACACGCATCCAAGTTACACAGGGCAAATCGCTCGTAGACGTCGTCTCACCAACATACCAACATATGGGTCGCCGCTCTGACATCAAGTCAAACCGCCTCCTCTAAGGCACATCGACCGAGCCAACAACCTGGCCGCGCTAGCTACGCAAGAACTCACATGAGCTTGCTGCCCACCAACGATCCAGAGGCCGCCGCCTTGATGCATAAGCACCATCTGGTACCACTGCCCAGCATCCACCGACCTCAACGCAACAGAACCCACGCACAACGGCCAAAGCTGACTCTCCAAGGCGACGCTCACAAGAGGGAGGCGATGTTGGCACCGCCGTCGCCCGCTCCGGCTAACCGAAGCTTAGGTTTTCACCAGGAGAGCCTAAGCCATACTCATCAGAAGAGAGAGCAAAATTCCACAACGATGCCTCCAAGGATGGAAACGGCGTCCGTAGAAGTCGCCATCTTGGCGCTGACATGAGGGTCAGGGCAGAGCTTTCGCCCGGATCTTCTCGTCTCCAAGAGAAAGGCTCGCTCCGAGCTAACCATGTCGTTGCGCACATCTCCGTCGTCAACCACCAAGTACCTCATCGTGGCTTCTAGAGCAGCACCTCACGCTGCAAAGGACGCTGCCACACACATCCACCAGGACAGCACAAGAACCGCCGTGCCTGGCCACTCTGCACGCATCCACCGGCCAAGGCCTATCACTGGCTATACGTCAAGAAAATTATAAAACAAGAAAACATGCAACTGGCAGCATGGTACACATCAAGAAAAGTATCTAAAAGTATCAACCAAGAAAACTTGCAACTGGCATTGCTAATCATTTTAAACTTGCAACTCGCCCATGTATCAATAGGCAAGCTTGATGCAAATGATTCAACAATGTCTGAGTTCATGCCAACAAATAAGAAAGAAGAAATGAACTCAGTCTTAAGTGATATTCGACAATTTTATGTTAAACAACATGATGCTGGTAACATGTTACAAACGAATCTATAATACTTAGATGCTTGGGCAGTCAGCAATCACTCAAAAACCTAACATTCAGCCATCACTTTGACACAATATAAGTACTTGCCGATTAACATTTACCTTCCACCCAGATACCAGATGCCTGTAGCTAACAATTATGCTGGCAACTTGCAATGCCAGCTCAGATGTCTTAGGTACTGTGATTATTGTTTTATGTCCTGGAAGGCAGCCCAGATTGAATGCACAAGCCTAAAAATACATGTTCTGGATCATAGTAACTTGAACAGACAATTTTAGGATACTGTTTCACCAAATCATAGAATGAAAGTACCGCTGGAGTAAAAGAACTTGATCACCTAACAGGAGAATGTTTTGGAAGCAACTCCTCCATTCTACTGTGACACACATCAACTGGACTAGCTCCACCTGCAGAACCAAAAAACATAGTTCAGCCAGCACAAGACACAAGGTGAGGTTTCATGAAAAGGTAAGGTCCAGGCGGAGCATTACAGCAAAAACATTTAGATGACCAGAGAAATTATTTGAGTATATCCGCAGAACTTATTTGAGTATCACAACAACATAATAATCATGTTCACTGGTTTATGTTTGCTCGTTATTCGACTCTTCTTTCTCAAAGGGAACATATAAGAGAAGGCACACATTTGGTGGTTTTCAAACAAACCAGCAACATTCCTGCAGTTGCTTCAAATGCATCTGTCGACGGCCATTTTCAGAAAAAAATAAGTGCTAGGCATCCCAGGATCTTAAATGTTCATCCCATTAACACCTCGCCCATTTTCATTAGCCACCATTTTAAGCAAAGCGGACGTATCCCCACAGGTGGCATCAACCACCGTATCTCCTTTTAGAACAGTATACTTCTCCACATCCCTAATCAGATAAAAACTGAGTAATACTTTCAGAAATAGCATCTCTCTCAGACATCTCGAATAAACTATACAAAGCAATCCACCCATATGAATTATTTAGTTCAAAGCTGTATAAAAAGTACATGCTACACAGCATTAACCAACACTGAGAATCGGACCAAACTGGAGGCCGATATAGATCGAAGAAATTCATAATGTAAATAAAACTCCAGAGAGAGAACAGAGCAGAGTTTACCCTCTGCAATGGGGTGGGCTACAGGGTTACCTCGGTGGCCTTGCACCTGCCAGTGACGTAGCCCGGAACTGCATCCTCCAACCTGCAACGACGGTTACAAGACTCGCAATAACAGTCACAGGCTAACACCAACACAACACAACATCAACAAGGCACACGTTGATAAAAAGGGAAAAATAGTAGGAACCTGCGGACGCGGTGGAGAGGTGGCATTGCCTGGGCAGGACAAGCAGAGAAGATGGGCTGGAGCTGGAGATCGTAGGAGAGGAGGAAAAGTTTTGGAGCATGTGAGCAGAGACAGAGGATAAAGGAGCAGTAGGGGCGGAGGAATGGCCGCGGCTGAACCCGCCCGGATTTGGTGATAGCAGCGGTAAACCGATAAAGACAGATCCAGAAAAATAAGGTTCAGAGTTGCATAATTTCACCTGACGACCCAAGTGGTCAGAGTTTCGCCTCAAGATCACTCGCTATCTGACCTACCACTAACCAAAAAAAAAAAGAAACGAATCGGATGCTCTTCTACCGATACTAGAATTTTCAACGATGTACAACACTAATTGTCCAATCTGTTAATAGGATTTTCAACCATGTACAACACTATTTGCCCAATCTGTTAAAACTGGATAATGACATGGTTAAAGCTTGGGCCATTCCTGACCTTGACCCATCCCGGTATCACTGCATTTTCAACAGTTTTAAGTCATTCTCCCATCCGGATGCTTTCATTTTGGGCAATCTTCTTTCAGTTTCTATTGGGTTATAAACTAGGCTAACATGACTACACTGTCAAAAATAACCAACATGACTACAAGTCAGCATTTGGTAACACGTGAGAGAGCTAAATTGCTACTAGCCTACAAAACAGATCATGTCTTCATGCAGAAGAAGCAGCAGCCTACAGCAAGTAAACTATAAGGTGACACAACTGTGGAAATTAAGAAAAAAATGTAGTCCACACTGCAAAAGTGTAAATTTATTGCTATGCAAGAGTATAAGTTTACAGTTAAGTACAACAGTTACAGGCATGTCGGTTTATTATCTAGCCAACTCTGACAGCATATGACTGAATTTGAAGCACAATAACAGAACAGAAGAACAGTGTATAACTCCATTTCATTTGTACAGATGACAGTCATGTACAATAGACACAAACAATTAATTCAAGCCTGGTAGTGGAAATATCCCCATAGCATTGCTTACTCTAATGAAAAGGAAAACTGAGTAAAGAGCAATGAGACCAACTCCAAGTGCCTTGTTAGGCCTCATGCCGCTCCGTGGCAGCATAACAAGAGCCCAGATCAATCCAGCAACGAGGAAGCTCATCGTGTAAATGAGAGAGCTGTCTTGCGGAAGAACATAAGAGTTGGGTGCCGTTGACCATGCTCCAAGCAGCATCGATATTCCTAAGCCAGCAAGTGTATTGAACATAGGTCCTGCATAACATCCAGACATTGCAATCTGCACACCGTCTCCCCCATTCATTGCCAAGGCTACATTTGACATTAAGTCACCCATTGAATTGCCCCATGCTAACACCGTTAACCCAAGAATAGAAGGATTAATCCCAAGTATCACTCCAAATGCAACCAACAGTGCAACCAGCTCATTGGCAATGATGTAGAACCAAGTGATGCTCATAACAAACCCTCCAAAAACCCATGGGAATAAGTATCTCCTTGGAGGGCAATCAGGACTGGTGAAGTTGTAACCGAGAGCAGCAAGTGCAATCCCGAAGACACCAGCTATCACATATGCTGCTATGCTAGCCCCTGCGGAAACTCCATCCTGACTGTTCCACAGAAATGCCAAAAGAACAGGCGCCAAGCCAGCACTAGCAACAGCATATTCTTTCGACCAGCGGTCTTCCTCAACTATTGGAATTGTCAACTTTCTTGGTATTGTCAAGGGTAGCTCCAAAAACAAAAATAGCTTGGAGAAGTTAAGCGTGGAGGTATCCACTGTACCTTCCTCATTCCAACCCCACAATGGCCTGTCAGGGGAACCATCCCTCCCATGATTTGAGTAGATAGCCACATGAGAAGCCCACATCCACTGAGGCAAGGATGGGTTTATCTGGGCCACGGCATCAGTTGTATCCTCCTCCAGAAGTGAACTGTACGCAGAGTCATCCTCCTCTATTCCTTGAGCGAAAATACTTCCCCTGACAGGAAGCAATGGTGTGACTACATCAAACTTGAGCATCCGTGCATGCTTCCTTAATAACTCGTTGGCAGCCACCACAAATGCATAGACGACATAAATCGACACAAACGCCATAGCTCCCCAAAAGGTCACCTTCCCGATGATCAACATAATAGACAGTGCAACCAAAGTGATCAGGAAGAACCCAACATCCCTTACAAAGCACTTCCAATCAATCTGCACATTCTTCTCCGCGACCGACAATGACACTGCCCCAACAACAACACAGGTAACAAACACCGCTCCGCCGAGCACACTGTTCAGCCCCACATCCCCAGCGTCAGAACCCATAAACGCTGCAATACTGGCAAACACATCTGGAGCACCATTACCAAAGGGGAGCAGCGTGACACCAGCCACAGTGGGCGGGAGCCGCAGCAGGGCCGACATCTTCTCGAGGCTGCAGCAGAAGTAGTCCGCGGCCGTGTTACCGAGCATATAGAACAGCGCTGCCAGGCACACGGCGAGCACAGCGTAGCCAATCACCCTGAACCTCTCGCATCTGCAGTAGAAGAAGTCTAAGTAGTCCACGAACCCGCCAGAGCTACACTGCGGATGGGCCCGGATGAACTCGCACTGGGATCCGAAACCCTTGTGGCTCCCGATGCCGGCGCACGAGGTGGAGGGGTTCTCCAGCTGCTCGGTGACCTCGGAAAGGTTCCCGCCTTTGGACGCGGCGGGGCTGGCAGGGTCGGCACCGGAGAGGAATCTGCGGTGGACCGGGCGCGAACTGGAGCTCCAGGGCCCTGGAGATCG
The DNA here is from genome assembly GCA_910589775.1 of Avena eriantha. Classification (NCBI taxonomy): domain Eukaryota; kingdom Viridiplantae; phylum Streptophyta; class Magnoliopsida; order Poales; family Poaceae; genus Avena; species Avena eriantha. Next base: position 45,580,428 of record OU342742.1, read on the forward strand.
CGGAAAGTCCCCATCCGAGCGGCTGTACAGGAAGAGGAGGAACAGTACCAGGGAAGCGGCGGCGAGGGGCCGAATCCTCCGGGGAGTAGGCGGCCGCGCGGCGATCATCTCCGGTGAGGCCACGAATTGGAGGTTCGCGGGACTCGCATGCCTAATCTGAGGGGGGGTCGGGGATCGTTGTTAGGGTTTGCGTGGGAGAGCGCTTGGTTTGGGAATTGGGGATTGACGACGATGGGAAGGAGACGACGTGTTGCCCGGGTTGGATCGTTGCCGCGGCGAGGAGCGGGACGGTAGGTGTTGACTGGACCGGGATTTTAGGCTTCCATCTGGAGTTCTGGACCGAGGGGCTGTTTGGTTTCCAGCCATATTTTGCCAGTGGCTAGCCATAAAAGTGTGGCAGCCGGCTTAAAAATTTGAAGTCAAACTTTGATAAAAGTTGGCAAAAGGCTTGACTCTATGATAAGTGGGTCATAAGGATAATAAAGTGTGGCAAGCCAAAGTGTGCAAAAACCAAACATATGCCAACAAAAGTGTGGCTTGCCAAAATTTGGCTTGGCACAGTATGGCCTAGAACCAAATAGGCCTTGAGTAAAATACATTCAACCCTGTGGAACTTGTCCGTGTTGGGTTCTATACTAAAACTTTTCGGGGGACTTCAGCTAGCAGAAGGGGCGGGCAGCCGTCCTATCTCGATTTTTCATTCTTCTGAATAATTTGAGTAGTTATACATAGAAAACGGATTCTGTACGAGAAAGTTATACTTGTTTTAGTGACATAAAACCGATTTTGAACCAAAATCAGGGACTAGATCTTGTCTAGTTGGAAACCAACTCTTCTCGTTGCAATATCTATATCTATATTTATACCTACGAAGTGTTTCTTACGAGTTCATCTTTTTGACGATTTTGCCCGTAAAAGTTCGGAGATATTGCCCACCATGTTACTCATAAGTCACGTAACGGTCCTTTTTTTTCATCCGTTAAGTGCAGTCAAAATCGTGGTTTAAGCATTGAGCCAAACTATACATGTCGTGTGCGACGTACCTACCACACAGCAGTCATGTCTGTCATCAATGACTCTCAGACAAGCACGCGGTAGGCGACAGAAACACGCGCCTCGGCATTGCAGTGTTGATTACCATGTCAGCCATAGGCCATGGAGAGGTTTGACCGGCGTGCATGTGATTCAAACAACGATGGTAGGGTCTGCATCTATTCTCATTAGGGACATTAAAACTGAGTCAAAGAGGAGCCCTCTCAGACCATCAGCGTCTAGAGCCGTCGGATATATTTTCATGACAGTTATTTACCGTCTGATTTCCTGTAAGCCCTCCTGACCGGTTGTCCCTGGAGCTGCTACTCTAGGTAACAAATGTGAGCACTCTGGTTAATTGGGCCCAAAAAACTCATTGAAGGCTCATTCACTCGATGCGCTGTTTCCCTACGGAAAAAATTAGGGAGGTGATGTGACGGCTGGCAATCCAACTCCTCCCATCCCGATCTCGGCTAGGACTGAGCCTTCGTGCGCCGCCGCTGCAGCTATTGCTGCTACACAGAGAGAAATGGAGGGGAGAGAGAGAGGAGAGGGAGAGAGAACTGCGGCGGAAGTTCCGACTGTGCACCTCGTCACATACATCGCATGCGTGTGCACACCAAAGCCATCGCCGACAAGGTCGTGAAGCTCCTGCTCTTCCTCCCCAGCCGCGAGTGCTCCTCTGATCTCATCTGATGCCCTGGTACTCAACTCTTCCCCTCCCCTCCTTCTCTTCCTCTCTCCTCTAGAAAGCATGCCACTAGCGTGGATCGATTCACCAACCAGACTATAACGTTGTGGAGTTTGTGATCTATGAGAAGCTGGAGGTGCTCGGTGGCGACATGGACATGCTACTCCTCCGAGCCTTAATCGGCAATGGAACCCGCCTGGAGGGACCCGACCCACCCGTGGGGGGTGACCCGCGCTTCGTCCATCCCTGATCTGTCCTCAAGATACTAATACGCCTTTCGATTTTGTGGCTTCCATGGTCGACTAATGTGGCTAACCTCTATTAACAGTCTCAATCGATGCTCAATAATGATGCAGATCCATATAGTACTACTTTTCAGGATGTTGGTTTTCTGTTTGATTTGTGGTGATTTTGATGGTTGCCGCTAAGGAGATACGAGCAGATTGGATTGACGGTGCGGCTCTGCTCTGTTCCGTCAGATTCTGGTGTTGCCATATCTGCTTCTGCGCACCTCTGTCAGGTGAACTCGATAAGCATGTTAGCCTCAGGAGTATTAGATTAGTAGTTAATTAAATTCTGCAGGAATTTCTTGATCTGTATGAACTTGGTTCATCACTGGTAATGATCTATCTGTATGTTGTTCGCATGGCAAGTTTGTTCATGCAATCAAACCAAAATCACTATCATCATTGATATATGCAAGCTTGGTAGGCTAAAATTACTATTCATTCCTAAAGTGTGTGCATCCTTTGGTTGGAATTGTTTCGCGAAGCCACGAACTGGTAGGCACTTTCCCAACTTAGTGGTATCACATGCATTTGCATGAATCTATTTACCGTTCATCAATCTCATCGATCACCATTGCTAGATACTGAACTACTTTTTTGCCCTATCCACTCCTTCTGAGATAACATACATCGGCCCTTGATTCAGCACTTGGAAGGTAATTTTCTGACTTTGATAGTTTGACATTGTAGTATTTTGTTATAGCCAGTTCTTCCAAAACTTAAAATATGATCTACTAAAGATGAAAGCATGAACTTATGACCTACTTTTGTTAGCTATTTCCTTGCCATTAATTATTGTCAAGAAGTAATACAACATCTGTACAGTCAGATTTACTTTGTTTCAGCTATTGTCTGCATTCTAATCACATTGTTACTATTATGTATTCATTTTATGACTCGAGGCTCTTGAGAACCACATGGGTACCCTTTATTGCTCCCTCACCTGTTGATGCCACATATCATGATGAGTGATTCAACATGTAATTTTACTCATGTTTGTGATTTCTCTCAATTATGAAGTGTCACTTAATCAGCAATCTTGAGTTAATCCATTTTGGCATGTCATATCATCTCCAATTGCTTTCAAAGAATATGATGTTCAACTAATGTACTTGTCACTTAATAATGTTGCATTACTTCCAAGATGATGTTGTATGTGATAATAAATATAGTTGCATCTTGTTTAATTGATCCATATATGGTTAGATGACTGTATCAACACAATTTCTTAAAATTAGCAAATAACTAATCTGATGTTTCCTATGAAATAATGTAGGATGCCATCATACCGTGAGAAGATATTGGATCATGAAGACTTAACCATGCATCCACCGTACTCAATCTGTTGGACATAAATCCCTTCAACTTGGGTCGTGCACCACTAAAAAATATTGTACCCTATAGATAAGTTCACGATAATTTTAAATTTTATGTTAATAAATAATAAATTAGTACATAGAATTTTGATTTTTGTTTTGTGCCTACATATACTTACATAATATTCTATCATCTTATTGTCAAAATAGACGGGCGCGGCAACGCGCGCCATCATGATCTAGTTTGGATGTATAGAGAGTGAATGTTGTTACCGCCAAGTAGTCTTCATGGGGACGCAGAGGTGTGATACGTCCATTTTGCATCACTATCTTATATCATAATTTACTGTTATTTATTTATATATTTCATGTTAAGAGATGATACTTATGTTATTTCATCTGTTTTTGCATGATTGATGACTTTTGGAGCATGGACCACTGCAGTCAGGATTCTGATGGAAAAGGTGATGTTTGGAGGTGAAATTCGCGAAGATCAGAAAATCCGAGAAAATACATGGAAAATTCTATTTCTCCAGAAGACGAAGATTGCTAGGAGGGGGAGTGGAGATGGGCCACAGGGGGTCCACACCACCCCCTGGCGCGGGCAGCCCTAGGCCGCGCCAGCAGGTGGTGTGGTCGCCCTGGCTCACTCCAGGCTCTCCTCTTTGGCTTATATTATCCCCTCGAAAACCTAATACCGGGAGAGCGACCATAAAAAGATTCTGTCGCCTCTGCGAGGCGAAAAATACCGAGAGAGAAAGATCTCTTCGGCAGACAGAATTCTACCGGGGGAATTCCTTCCCAGAGAGGGGAGATCGTCGCCATCAACATCACCATCAAGCTGGACTTCATCGAGATCATCATCATCACCACCATCATCACCACCAGCACCATCACCACCACTTCATACCGCTGTAACAATTGGGTTGAATCTTGCATAGTTCTTAGGGGAAACTTTCCCGGTGTTGATTACTCCTTGTAGTTGGTGCTATTGAGTGAACCATTGAATTATCGTTTATGTTTAGATTGTTACATATCATTATATCATCTCTAATCTTGATCCATGTGATGTCCTGTGAGTAGTTCGTTTAGTTCTTGAGGACATGGGAGAAGTCATGTTGTTAGTAGTAGAATTGTGTTGAGAAAGATTCAATGATTTGATATTTAAGTTGTGGTGTATTTCTTCTAGTGGTGTCATGTGAATGTCGACTATATGACACTTCACCTATATGGGCCTAGGGGAATGCATTGTGTATTTGGCTACTAATCGTAGGGGTTGCCGGAGTGACAAAAACCTGAACCCCCGTTAGGAAACCTTTGCACAAGGGATGTCAGGGTCTTAGAGTTTAAAGTTGTGGTTAGGTTTCTACCTTAATTACTTTCTTGTACTTGCGGATGCTTGCAAGGGGTATAATCTAAAGTATGTATTAGTCCTAGGAAGGTCGGTATATTAGCACAGGTTCACCCACACAACACTTATCAAACTAAAGAAGATTAATCAACTATATGAAGCGAAAACACTTGACGATATTCCCGTGTGTCCTCGAGAACGTTTAGTCATCTTAAGTAATACAACCGGCTTGTCCTTTGCTAAAGAAAGGATTGGGCCACTTGCTACATTTATTATTATTGTCTTTTATTTACTCGTACTTTATTTACCTGCATTATCAAAAAAACTAAAATGTTTGCTAAGTATTTACAGAGAATTACTGCTCCCAGCCACTAGCCAACACCTTCTGCTCCTCGTTGGGTTTGACACTCTTACTTATCAAAAATACTGCGATACACCCTCTATACTTGTGGGTCATCAAGACTATTTTCTGGTGCAATTGCCGGGGAGTGAAGCGCTATTGGAGAGTGGAACTGGTAAAGAAAACTTCTACTGTGAGTATTGTTTACTTCTGTTAGTTGCTTTACTTTCAATATGGATAATTAACTGAGTTTCTTATTTCATAATGCTACTACCACTGCTAAGGTAGTAGATGAACCACCACCTGCTGAGAATGATACTTTTAAAATACCTACAAGAATTATTGATCGTGTTATGGATAGCTATTATGTTGGAGATGGAACTGTCCATCCTGGTGATCATTTGCTCTTTATACATGAATTATGTGGGTTGTTCAAGTGTGCAGGTATTACAACAGATCAAGTCAAGAAAAAGTTATTCTCATTATCACTGAAAGGAAGAGCTAAGGAATGGTATAAGCTGCTGAAGAATGGTCAATCTCTTGAATGGGAGGAAATAGTGCCTCTCTTCTATTCAAAATTTTATCCTCCTAGTGAGATTCACAAAGATCGGAATCAAATATACAACTTTTGGCCTTTTGATGGAGAGAGTACAGCTCAAGCTTGGGGGAGATTGAAGTTACTAATGCTCAAATGTCCCATTCCTGAGCTCCCCAACAATATTATTATGAATAACTTTTATGCAAGGCTTTCTCTCCATGATAAGGATTTATTGGATGCTTCTTGTGCTGGATCATTTACACGCATGGAAGAAGAAGCTAAATGGGATCTTCTAGACCGTATCCAAGACAACGCTGAAGCATGGGAGAATGACAAAGGAAGAAAGTCAGGTATAAATTATGATTATGAATGCATTGAATCTTTTATGGGAACTGATGAGTTTCATAATATTAAAAATGCTTATCGTCTAGACTCTCAAGCTATTGCAACTTATTTTAAGGGTTTTGCTTCCTATATTGAAGTTTCTAAAAAGAAGTGGAATAAGTATCATGAACCATATAAAGATGTTGCTAAGTATGTTCCTGCAAGAAATACTGAAGTTTATACTGCTAATCATGTTTTACCCGAACCTTACATTGAGAAAATACCTGTCCCAGTTAAAGTAAAGGAACATTCTATGATAGCTAGTATGGTTAATGAAAGTACAAATAAAGCCGTTGAACCTGATGAACAAATGGATGATGAACCTATAATAGCAAATGTGAAAGACTTTGTCACTAAGTATGTAGATGGACACACTATCCTCTTTAAAGATACTTCTAATATTGCTTCACAAAATGGTGTTATGCGAGCTAGTATCCATGTGTTTTCTGTTAGGATAAGTGATCATTGCTACAATTGTTCTTGTGATAGTTATATTGTTAAATTTATACATGATACTGAAAGTTACTATGAGAGAGGGAAAATTATTCTTATTCATCTCAATGATATTAAGTTTCCTCGCTTTATGCTAAAAATCTTTATGTTGCACTTGTTTTACCTTCCTATGCTTGCAGCTTCTGGTTTCAACAATTTGTTTGCTTACAAAATTCCCTTGCATATAAAGTGGGTTAGGCTTAAATATGTGTATTTTTTATTCTTGATGCTCTCTTTTACTTCAATTCATATTGTTATGTGAGCATCATTGACATTATTATGCCCATCATAATGGCTATAAAGAAAGAGCTTTTTGGGAGACAACCCAATATATTTGTGCTCTCAGTTGTTTTTGTTTATTTGAGTCTTGAAATTTATTACTTTGGTAATAACCTCTCCTTATCCTTTTTGTTTGATTTTTGTGTCAAGATCAACCTCTAATGAGAGAGAAGTAAGATTTGGGGAAGTTGCTGTCCGAAACAGATTTTTGTGCTTCACCGTAAAAATTCGTGAGAGATCTCTGTACATCAGTGTGAGCTGTAATTTTTTGTGCTTCTGTCCCAGGTTGTTATTTAACTTTCGTTAGTTTTTCACTTTTTGATTTGAGCAACAGAAGATTTTCGAAAAAATTGATCTTTACCTGCTGGTCTGTTTTGACAAATTTTGCCACTCTTGCATTTGTCTCTTAAATCAATTTACTTTTTGAATTCTTTTGGGCTTTCGGAAGGAGTTGTTTCAGTAGATTATGTTTTGATGATTTTTAGTTGAAATTGAACTTAAAAAGTGTATTACCTTGCTTATACTAATGTTGCTATTGAGAACTGTGTGAAGTTTTGTGTGAAAGAAATTTTCAGGTTATCGAAGAAAATGGTGTAATAAGAAAGTGAAAGGTTTCATGACTCGATCAATATGAGTATGAAGATGAAGATATTGATGTTATTTAAGTGGTGACTCTGGAAGAATCTACTAAAGACCAAATTCAGAGACCTGCTGAGTCCGTTTTCGAATAGGTAATAGTTCTGGTAAGAGAAGTTCCACGAAAATCCTGTCAAGTTATATTTTTGCAGTTTTTATCCGACCAGGAAAGCAACGAAGCGAAAGAGGGACGAGAACGGAGCTAGGTTGTCTCACACCACCCCCTGGCGCGCCCCCCTAGGCCGGGCCACCAGGTGGTGTGGCCACCCCGGACTCCGTCTCCGACCCGTTTTCTCCCAGCACCTTCCTTTTGTTGTAAAACTTCATAATATATAATCCCCCAGATCCCCCGAGGTTCATATATCGTGTTCTCGTTGTGTTTTTGTTTCAATCTGTTTCTGCCAAGAACTATTCTTAAAGATTAGAAGCACAATGGTCTCTGCCAAGGATAAGGGAAAGGAGCCTGCGGAGGAGGATTCCCAAGACCCCGGGCAGGAGAAGCAGATCGATGAAGAGGAGGCAAAGAAAAGCCATGATCCGCACACCGACACTACCATTGCAATCATTGGAGTGTTGGCAAACCCTGCCAAAATCAAAAGGACTGCGCATATGTCAAGGAGGGAAGCCTCCGCGTAACTGTTTGGCTCCACGGTCACCTTCTCCACACACCAAGAATCCCTTCCATACCCTTATCTTTGAGCATCAATACCAGAATATGCCCAAGGATAAACTACCATCCAATTGGGATATGCCTCGTTCTGACCATGCAGGAAAAGAAGACTTCAAGGAGGAAGAGTGGGGAAAGAATTGCAAGAGCTGGAATTCGCAACCCGACATGATCGCGGGGCAATTGACAAACATCGAGAAAGCATACAAGCATATACTACTCATCTTGACTCCTTTGAGATTCGATTGAGCATTACAACATTATACATAGACCGCCATCCAACTGCATCTATGACTAATAATCCACCTTCAGGTTATCATCCGAACCCCCTCCAGTATTAAGTTGCAAGCAACAGATAATTGCACTACAAATTGCGTGTAATGTAAACAATATGATTGTTCTATGAACAAAGGATTGTTGTTTTCTCCCTAGTAGCAACAACACATCTAGTACCTTAGAGATTTCTGTCACTTCCCTAGATTACCATAGGCATGAACCCACTATCGAGCATAAATACTAACTCTTGGAGTTGCTAGCATCTACTTGGCCAAGATAGCTACTAACAACGGAAAGCATGCAAGATCACAAATAACAAAGTGATGATAGAATCAATAATCAATCTGAAATAGCATCTCAATATCCATCGGATCCTCGCAAACACAACATGCAGAATTACAAATAGATGATCTTGATCATGAATGGAGCTCACAAGATCTAAACATGATAGCACAAAGGAGGAGAACCAGACATCTAGCTACTACATGGACCCATAGTCGAGAGATGAACTACTCACGCATCACACCGGAGGCTTGCATGATGATGAAGAATGCCTCCAGGGTGAATTCCCCACTCTAGCAGGGTGCCGGGAAGAGCTTCCGATCCCTCCCGATCTAGGGATGGAGATGACGGCGGCTACAGACTCTTTCATGGAATTTTGATCGGATACTTAGGGTTTCTGTATTGGAGGCAATATATAGGAGGAAGGAGAGGCCGAGGGGGTGCCTGGGGTGGCCATACCACCCCCTGGCGTGGGCCAAGCCTGGCCGCGCGGCCAGGTGTTGTGGTCGGGCCCCAGCCCCTCTCCGTCTCATATTCTGGCTCCAAGTGTCCCTCGGTGAAAAACTGACTTTGGCTTGTGTCCCATCCAATTCCGAGAATATTCATTTTCTGACTTTCCTGGAACCAAAAACAGCAGAAAATAGGCAGCTGGCACTGTGGCTCTTATTAATAGGTTAGTCCAAGAAATCATATGAAAAGTACTCCAAAGTGTGGACAAAACATAAAAAGTAGATAAAACCAAGCATGGAACATCAAAAATTATGGATACGTTAGCAACATATCCGCCACGGGAATAGCCAGGGACAAAGCCATGAGTACTCTTTAAGTACTCGCAAACTATCACTAACAAGTAAGGTAGTTCTAGTAGGAAAGCTAAGCTCTAAGTTTATTTGCAAAAGCTAAATTGAAACCTAAGCTGAGTTCAGAAGTAAAGAAAGCCAATTTAAAGTTCTAAATCACCTAAGTTGGGAACTTAGTTTTCATAGTCACAACCATGGTGTGGTCAAGTCAAAGTCACCATTCATTTCATAATTCATTTTGAAAACATCTGACGACAGAACAGTATGGCCACTCCAACTGTCCATGACCGCGGACGCGGCTATTCGAATAGTTTGACACTCTGCAGAGGTGGTACACTTTCACCACAAAATTCGACACATCCGTTAGGGATAACCCTGAATCATCATACTTAGTATGCGGATAATCAATCACAGCTTTTCAATTACACACTCTAGTATAAGCACCTCCCCTATGATCTTGGCCTCCCAGCCATGGCCATTTGCCATCCTGGGCACTACATAGGTGGACATCTTCAAGAGGTAGCCTCAGCTCAAACCTCTCCCGCGAGGGAACCCATACTAATGCATATAAGCTTCTGGCTAAGCCTTACCCAATTCAGGTATTGTGGTTATACGGTAAAATTGGAATGGTATCTCATCCAAACCCAACCATCAGTTTTTATAAAGGGATAAGGCTCATTCCTCAATATTTTCATCATCTCAAACCATTTGTGCTACTCAACACATGTCAAAACATCTCAATAGAATGACTCATCATTACAAGGTTTTCATAAGCATTTTCACCAAGTATTCCCATCTAAAGTGATCAAGTTTTATACTTAGCACTAGCCACTAAGGTTAAGAGTGTTCACTAATGAGGGATACTAATCTCAATCTCATGCCATAGAATGGCATCTAGTATAGGACAAGTTTTATACTCTTTATGCTATCTATACTATCCTTCCAAAGTCTCATAAAGCATTACTAAAAGTAAAGAAACTTTGGTAAAGCAAAAAGTAAAGCTTGCAAGTAAAACTTGGGATGGGTATAAATCAAAAAGTATAACCAAGCATGGCCAATGCATCTTGCTTAGGTTAACTTGCATCTAGTGATGGATTGCCTTGATTGGTGCAGTGATTGAAATTTTCCTTGTCTTCTTCGGGGTAGAACTCCTCCTCCTCGTAGACTTGGTCGGTACTATCGTCTATAAATAAATACGGGATACACAATCACCAAATAATACTTAACTAGTCTATTTAGCATACTAAGGCACACACTTGATGATCTAGCATCATCACAATCATCACAAGAGTTAAAGAACTAGTTTCATTTATTTTATTTGAGAAAAGTAATTTCTACTCATTGAAATTAATTAAGATTTAATATTCTCCAAATAGAATATGGGATCATGTGGACACATGTCATCATCACATATTCTAATACATGGGAATGTGATTTAAAGGGTTGTTCACATTTTATAAAGTTTTAAGGTTATTATTTTATAGATTTAAAGTGACTAGAAATGCTTATATAGCATTATTTTGGTACTAGTCCAATGTCACTACATGCAAACCTAAATATTTTTACATATTTAGATAGGTATTGTCAAATGTGATTTTTGAGAGTTGGAATCAACTCAAAAGCTATTATTGTTGATTTTTGAAAAATGTTTGAATGTAGAAAAGTCTCTGTCTTGTTATTTTTGCTCTATGTGATCCCTAACTCCAATTGATTTAACACCAACGTGCTTGGATAGATATTTTAATTATCTTTCTAAGAAATTTGAATCATGGCTTTTGGTTAAGTGAAACTCTCTGAATGGATTTTTGAATCTAGGCACAAAATCTAGTTTAAACCTAAATGGAAAAACATTTATTTGAATCTGTGGGCTAGCGCGGGAAAGCTAACGGGCCGGCCCAGTGGCGCTCAGCGACGCAGAGGGCGACTGATAGGGGGGTCCCGCTTGTCAGCGACTCTTAAAACCCGAAACGGTATCTACGGCTGTGGTTCGTCATCTCCGGTGAACAGCTCCGGCGAGAACGAACCCTAACGCGACACGGTGGGGGTACGTGGGGGCTCACCTGGGCTCCAGCTAGACGTGGCGATGGGGGCAATCGAGCTGGTAGACAACGACGGTTCTAGGCGTGGTCGCGACGGCTCCTGGGATAGCTCCAATCGACGACGCCTCTTCTCCTCTACAGCGGCAAGCTCCGGCAAAATTCCGGCGAATTGCAGCTCGCCTTGCTCCGGGGATGGGGTGGAAGGATCAGTGGTGAGAGGGGAGTGAGATGGTGTGCAGAATTTGGATGGAGGAGGCGTTCTTTTATAGCCCGAGGAAGGGGCAGCGCGGCATGGTCGGGCTCCATCGGCGACGCGTCTACAGGCTGCTAGCGGCGTGGCTAGAGGTAGGGGACGGTGCACGGTCTGCTGGTGGTCATCTATGGTGTAAAGGCGTGGCTAGGGGCGGTGGCATTTGGTCTGGAGCGGGCGATGCTCTGCGCGGCAGAAGCGGCGTTCGACGCTGCGCACGGTGGCTGCGGGTCAAGCGACGGCGAACGGGCATGTCTGGGCGGTTCCTGGGGTCGTGGCGAAGCAGTGCGCGCGAGCTGCGGTCGAGGCGCGGCGTGTGCACGCTGGTCGGGCACGACGCTCTAGCACGTGCTCGGCATGGCGCAGACATTCGGGGCGCAGTTGTTCTGCGGTGGTCCAGGGCCTGGCAGCGCTCGGGGAAGGAACATAGAGGGGCAGTAGGGTGCGGCGATCCTCCTGCGGTCCATGGTCGACCGGCGAAGGGGTGCTCGGGGTGGCTTGATACTGGCGCAAACAGCAAGGGGGAGTGGTGCATTGGCTTTGGTTGGGACTGGGGGAGACCAGGGACACGTTTTGGCGACAAATGGTAGACAAGGCATTGATCAAGAACAGTAAAAGTTTGGCAGCTCAATCTGTGCTCACCAATTGTTCGACACAATGCCCGCAAGAAATTTGAATTTGAATTTTTGTCTCAAATTTTTTGAGTGGTCTGGTACTAAGCTTGAGAGACTATGTTTATTTGGGATTGCCAAGGTGAATTGGTTTGGTTGGTTTTTGAGAAATGGTGATCTTAACACATACACTTGATTTAATTTTCAAATGTCATTTAAATTGCTTTTCTAGATGTTTTTGTAAGTGTGTAAAGTGGGCCTTGGTACATATTTACTTGGTCTAGCAAGGGGTGAAAAGATCTAGAATTGTTTCTGTTGGGAATTGACTTCTAGGAACACCTAAAGTGGCCTAGTGGATTAAAATGGCCAAAATGACTGTTTGCATTATTTAATCTTATTTGATTTTTTCTTTGGATTTTGCTTGTAAATGGTCTAGATGATGTGGCATTCACCTTTTAACCATTTCATATCATTTAGAACAATCAAAGATGTCATTTTCGAACAATTCTACACTAATGGAACATACACATGCATTCATAAATATTTTATTAATAAAAAGTTTTTATTAACCCTAAATTGGGTGATTTGAACTTTTATAACCTTGATTAAAGTTTTGGTGTGTTACAATAAAACTTTCAAAGCAACCTAAAATTTACTTGTAGTTCAAATTTGACCTAAATTTGATAAATAATTGGCGTAAAGTCATTCAAGTTGGCGGAGTTAGCTTGAAAGTTTGAAAGCTCATAAAACATGGGTATCGTCAGTACAACATGTTGGCCCACTCTTTATGTTTGAAAACTTGTCTTGTGGTGTTCAGATTCATATTCTTCGGAGTTTCTTTACGTAAAAGAACAATCTCGTCATCACTTGAAAAATTGAGAATTAAATATTCTTTCGTGATAGTTGGAAACTAACACCGACGACATTATTTACTATATCACCCATCTACCTCTAAAAATACATTTAATTCAATAGCAATCAATTGCCCTTACTTGTGTAGCAAATGTTTGACCTAATTTCGTTAAATCGGCAAAAAGTCACTAAAGTGTGCAAAGTTAGCTGAAAAGCTTGAAACATCTGAATTTCTAAAAACTTTGGAATTATAAGAAACCATATTCCACTTTGTCTGATAATCGGGATAGTGTAATTATTTTTAATTGTGGTAGGTCCCGTAGGAGTGAGGTGCTTTATTAGTTAACACGCGGTCGGTGGAAGTACAAGTTACATCAAAAACCTCATAAAAATGAAAATTACATCCAAGTTCATGCATTTAGCACAAGATCCCTGAAACTAAGCTATGAAGTGTATTTTGAGGTTTGCGTGTATGCTAGATATTGTAGAGCCAATTTGTTCTGAAATAATTTACATTCTAGCTTTTACTACTAGTACGTATAGTAAACAAGAATCCATAAAAGAGAGTGATCGTACTCTCTATTGGAGTAGTAACTTGGATTGGTTTTTCACATATCTAAGTACTACTACTAATTATAATTTCTCAGAAAAAGTACCACTAATAAATGCAGTACTAGTTTTCCTGATTTTATCTAAGATGTAGTACTACTACTATTACTAGTACTCCCCCTGTCTGGGATTATTAAGGCCATTTAAATTTGATAAGACCAAAAAAAGTTAATTATAGGTTGGTGTCGAAGACATGCATGTAGTCCTCGGTCTCTCCCCTGCAGCACTGTACACCCTGCGGTAGGCCGCAGGCTTTTCGTCTCTCTCCAGGAGTAGATCTTCTTGCCTCTCACTCACCTAGATCTTCTTGCCTCGGTCTCTCCCTCTGTATGTACTGTACTGTCTGGTACAATACAGCGTGACACGTGCTTTATTACTCACCTGTCAACTTTCTGCAGCCTTTTTGTTTTGACGAAGCATGTACAGCGTGTGGACACTGTCTAAGAAAAAAGTGGCCAAGTGCAGCTACCGTCGGTACGCCGATGCCTAGCGTATTCCTGTACAATTGTACCATTACAGTACGAAACTCAATCAGTATAATCTTCAGTATACCCACCCAACCCGGGTTTCTGGCCGGCGGGCACTACGTCGGCGAGCCGATCTTCCCTCTGTAACCACTCCCACAAGTTCGCGTACCGCGTCAGCGGACTCGATCGTGAGCCGGCTACTATGGACGACGTCCAGTCTGAGGCAATGATTGAGTGCCCCTATGACGGCTGCTTTAGCTTGGTCACCTTCGACAAGCTCGACGAGCACAAGATCGCGTGCTCGCACGGCCCGTGCTCCTGCATTGATTCCACCTATGATTTCATTGCCTCGCCAGTAGGGCTCCTTCCCCACATGAGGGAGGCCCACATGGTCATAGTAACCAGGGCCATCTACGACAGTGCCTTGTTTTGCCTCATCCCGACTCCACCACCAACAAGCACGAGCGGATTCACGCGCTTCCTCTGCAAGGATGACGGTGCCGTGTTCGGCCTGACCATCAGCACGCTCGGCCCGGCTGCCGTCGTGTCCTTGGTGTGCATCAGGCATGACAGGTGCTTGTGGCCGCGGTACACGGTGAAATTGTGTGCGCTTGGCCTGCGGGGGTCGGCGGACTTGTCGATGATTAAGAGCCTTAATGCGGTAATTGAGCTGACGAGCAGCTCGTCGCCGGCCAACTTCCCGTCCGACAAGCTTAGGACGTACCTCGGGGTGCCGCCGCGGTTCCTGATGAAGGTTGGACAGTCCACCCATGTATCTTTCCGAATTTGCATCGACAGTAAAAAATGAGCTTAAACTACGGCTCATGATCAAGACTGTAATGGTGTATTAACAGACAAATAGTACTACAGTAGTACTATTTTACTACTCCAGTTTACTAGTAGTAGTCGCATGTAGGTTCTCTTTTGGTACTAGGAAGGATGCATTTTGGATGTAAACTAAGTTTGCTGCTAAGGTTATTATGGAGTATTTAGGGGTTTGGTACGACTTTTATGTAATTATTCACTTCTACGACATGGACCGAGATAAACACACTAACCGTTCTTACGATGCTTTGATTTTAGTCATCTAACTCAGTGATTACAGAATTTTATGCTCAGACTTGTCAATTCGACTTGATTTAAGTCTTGAACCAAGATTGCCGTCGAAATTGCGATGTTGTGGATGACGCATCAACATGGGTCCAGCGTGCAGGATAGGCTGCCCTGTAATTTTGCCTAAATATCTAGAAAATAATATGGACATCTATGACATCAACTCAATGTTATCACAATCATCATGAACCATGTTTTCATATTATATGCGTTTGACACTATGTAAGTTAGTATGTTTGTACTTATAGTTGGTCAAACTTTATAAATATTGACTTCGACAAAACCTAATATGCTTTCTAATTTGGAAATGAGGGAGCATCTAAGTACTAAAATGCGTCGAAATACATGTGTATCTAGAAAAAGCCAAGTCAGTAACTACTGTTTTAGGATGGAGGGAGTAATTATTTATGAGTAATCTATTTTCATTTTTTACTGATACGGCACGTGCCCACGACTAGAGCATGGACCAATGCATAATAATCATGCGACCATGCGGTGGCGATCTACTCCGTACTGGATTACCCTACGTGCGGAGGCGCACTAGTGGAGCACATGCTCGTGTCGTTTCTGAGTACGTAGTAGTACTACTAGTATACGCAAATAGGAGTACAAAAATAGATAGATCTTGTTGCTCATCATACTATTTTTTCCATGTAAGACAACCTGGACATGACTACTAAAGTACTATATTGGCACAACTTCTGCTTTTGGTGCTACAAGATGAATGTGGAACTCTCTATGTCTGTTAAAAAAAACTCTCTGTGTAACATTACTGTACTAGTACTTCTTGTACTCCCTAGTATTTTGGACGCGTAGTAAAGTAGAATAGTAAGTCTGTTTGGTCAAGCTGCATGCAACGAGCATTGGTTTGACAGGACAATTCAGGTTTTTAGATATTCAAATTGGTTTGACAGGACAACGAGCATTGGTTTGACAGGACAACGAGCATTGGTTTGACAGTCTCCTTCTCCAGCTCGATGGCTCAAGACACGAAGCATCTAGTACTCCTCTATCCTCCAGTTATCGCCCATATCAAAATGAACAAGCAAAATACTGTGTCTTAGAAATTGCCATGGCCATTTATTACCTGCAGAGCTTTATTTTGTTTCCTTCGAGGCACCTGCAAAGACTGATACTATACTAGTATACTACTAGTAGTAAATATCATGCTACGGTTGGGCCCTACAGCTAGTACTAGACATAGACTTTAGTAGCTACTCTCGTCACAGTGAATTGTCGAAGAGGTGGAGTTCCTTTTTTTCTCCAAGAGGTGGAGTTCCTTTTTTTCCTGAGAGAGGAAACATTTTTTATTTCTTCTTTGATTCAAAGAAAATTCAAAGGTTTTGTGAAGGATCTTGTCCCTTAGGAAATAATCCTACGCTATTTTGTTTGATTCAAAGGATTGCAATATATAGGAATTATGTCCCATTTGGAATGCAGGATAGGAAAAATATAGAATAGGAAAACACGGGAATTGAGATTCCTTCAAAGTATTCCTTTGCCCTCTATTTTTAGGAAAATTTCCGTCCACTCCAACCTCAGGGTATAATTGCTTTGCTTTCCCTATGATTCAAACACATACTTGATCCAAATTCATGTAGTTTTCTCTTTTTATGTTTTGAGAATCCTGCAAATCAAACGAGCCCTGAGAGATGGTTTTTTTTGTCTTTGATCAATTTTTTTGTTTGAACATAGGGTCATAGGGCTTCCTTGGAACACGAGGAGGGTGGAAATTGCACAGACCTCCAACATTGGATTCGAAATTGCAGGGAACACATAATCATGATAGTCTAGTTGCAAGAAACTACTGTACTACAATTACTTTTGGGTACAAATGCTGCACATAGCACAAAATTCTCGATTAGCCCTCTTAACATTATTATTTCTTACATACCTGGGGCTCAACTACAGCTCTAATTGTTGGAGGTTTGTGCAACTAGCCTCAATTGGAGCCCCACCCCCACTCGCCCACCTTCTGCAGTACTACTAGTAGTAGAGTACTACTACGCACCATCATCCTTTGTCTTCTCCATCGCACCCCGGCCGCTAGCTCACGCCAACAATCTTCCCTCCCCTACCCCACCCCACCTCACCCCAAAGAAAGCCCCCAAAACACCATCTGCAGCCTCCATCCATGGTGAGATCGAGCAAGGTCTATAAACATCCTGAGCAGTTTTAGAAGGTGTTCACCGAAGGCCCTCTTCAAGTACTCATCAACCATTGCGACACCCACCACCGTCGCAAGCCTCATCGGTTCGTCCAAACATATTATTCAATCAGCAAAAGAGAGCGGAACTACGCCTTCTTCTCATCCATTTGGCCTCCCATGTGTCTTCATTCTCACCCGATGGTGAGACCGTGGGAATCCAAAGACTGCTTCGAAGTCGCGGGCAGCCCGTGCAAGCTGACGCCGCTGGACAGGTTCTCCTCTGATGCTGTGATGCCAAATAGTTTTGATGAGCAGCGACCAGGCGGCAATGGGGATTCGATCGTCATAGTTGGGCCCGATTTCATGTGGGACCTTGTCAACATGTACACTCGTCGCAAGATTGTTATTCCACAAGTGTCGGGGTTTGAACCGACCGAAGGTTCTGCACTTACATTTCAGGATGATGCCGATGAAGGTCGATGTACTAAACTGCAGAAGATAGTCATTTGCCAAGTTCCAACAGCTGCTGGGGGATACAAAGATTTCTCTTTAGTCGCCATTTTCGAATTCAAGATTGCTGTCATCAACGGGAATGATAGCCATGGATGGTCAGTTTGTGTGAACGAGTTCTAGGGCTACTTCAGATACTGCGATGCTATTATCCAACACGATCGTGTGTTTGCCGTGACCGAGAACGGCTGTGTTTATGCATGGAAGTCTTTGGAACTTGGTAAATTCTCTTCCCTACGTATTTTATTAGCTTTGTTCCTGAATCGATGCAAGCTATTTTTTCTGAACTTTCATTGGTTAGTAGGAATTCCATTAAAATTTTAGTTTCTTTGATTCGAAGGAATTCCCTAGGAATTTCAGAGGAATGCAATCTTTAGGAGGTTTTCTTACTTATAAGTAGTTTGTTTCATATGATTGAGTTCTGCTGATAGTATTGCTCCGTCTCCTAGTACATCCCATGGAAAATATGGTATCTACTACGTAGTAGTAAGTACTTATGTGAGACCTAGATATTATTCCTGAAACAATGTAAGTTATTTTTTCTGAAGTTTCTTTGGTTAGTAGGAATTTTATAGGAATTTTAGCCTCTTTGATTCATACGAATTGCCTAGGAATTTCACAGGAATGCAATCCTTACTAAGTTTTCTTACATATAAGTAATTTGATTCATAGGATTGAGTTCTGCTGATAGTATTGCCTTGTCTCCTAGTACTAGTACATCCATGGAAAATATGGTATCTACTAGTAGTATTTACGTGAGACTCAGATACTAGACATATGACATATCATAACTATATAGAATTATAATACTAGGTAAAGCTCAAAAATTAAGAAATTTGATCAACATCTATAAAGTATGGGCGCATATTTAGTTCTTGTATTTTCTATCATGTAGAAGTCAACGTTTATTAGGTACTAGTACTTGTAAATTTTGTTAACATGGTCTTGAGAAATGAAGGAGAAGATTCTAGAATCATGGAGAAGTGTGTGTTGAGGATTGTGCATAGCATTCGTTGTGCTAAAGACTATCAATAGAATCTTCAAGTAGATTCTAGAATGGAAAAGAAGATCCAATTGTTGGCAATGTTGGTTCGCAAGTCCTGATCCAACAGTGAATATTCAAAGTTATTCATACACTACATAGTGGTAAGATAAGATAAGATAAAATATTAAACCTCCTAGAAATAATCCTTGTTGGTTTTCCTTTGGTATATAAGACACCAAAATCTTATAGGATCCAACCTTGCTTTTTTCCCTATGAACTTTACATTCAAGATCCTATAGGATTATTTTCTATTTCATTCGATCCCATGAATCAAACCGTGTCTCTAGGAGAATTTCCATAGCATATCCCCATTTTGAAAAGAATTAGAATTTTCATAGCATCTCCCTAGGTTGGCATTTTTATGCAGTCAAACTTCTTAAGTATAATCAAGATTTTTGAAAATAGTACTGTATATCAACTTCTACAATGTTAGATCAATATCTATATTATTTCCATGTTACATTTCCTTTCCCTTTGAAGGTCCTATCCTTATCCTGTCGCCACGCGATCTGCTGTACCTGACACATGAGTTTGTTGAGGACGATGAGGAGAATGATACTTGTAGGTGGTGGTTAGCAAGATCTACCTGTGGTTCAAGACTTCTTCTGGTCTATACATATGGTGTCTCAGGCAATGCAATTGCTGATGATACTAGTGTTGTTCACTATGGTCGCACCATTCACACCTATCCTTCTGGGTTTGAGTGCATGGTGTTCTCGATGGACACAAGCCAGTTAGCTGCAGCTAACCAATGGAAAAGGGGTACTGACCTTGGATCATATTCTCTTTTCCTTGGCGTGAACTATCCGATTATCATTGTAGTAGGTGATGCAAATGATCTGCCAGGACATCTGACGAGAAGGAACTGTGTTTACACATCACACCAAGAAATTGGCTACGAGTATAGGCCGTGTACTGAAATTTACCTCTTAAGTATGGATGGTGACGCGGCTTTGGTTTCCACACCAACACTCGCTGGACATGGTCGGAGACTCCATTTTGGTTCATCCCAAGCTTCTCAAACGCCTTGGAGTGGAACGGGCATATTCGAGGATAGCTCATTTGGTCTCGGCCTTCTGTTGAACTCTTTCTTTTGGCTGGTTTTTAGTTGATGTATGAGTACTCAATATTTAGTTTTGCACTCGGTCCGGCTTGTAAAATACTCTGTATGACCAAAAACCCCTTTTGTACACTTGGTAGTTTCTCTAGTATGTATATTTCACCAAGCTTGTAAAAGAACCTTATTAGGAGTACAGTTGTACTCTACTACTACTATTTTGTACATAATTTCTTCCAGAATGTTGTATAATAGTAGTACTGTTAGTATTACTCCTTGCGGGTCCGTAGTTTTGTTTACTTTTCACTGCAGTTTGGGTCCTGTAAGCCTAAATTGGACGTGTTGGTAAGTACTTCGCTCAGAAACTGCACGTGGTGGAAGGAATACGATGTTTCCAGATTTACCAGTAAAAACATGTCGCTCATCATGGCATCGCCAGTGATTTGACAAGGCAATACTATACGATGGTGTGCTAGTCTAGTTTTCTTCTTCTTCTGAACAAGTACTCCTTGTCTACCTAGTAGTAGTAGTAAAGGTCTACTAGTAGGAGTACCAGAGAACTCGATGAAGCTAGCTGGAGTACTACTGCCAGTAGTTGCCGCAGAAGAGAGAGGGAGGGAGTTTTGCACATGCCGGTGCACGTGGTAGCGTGTTCCTTCCGAGATAAGCTGGATTTAAATCCCTCACCAGCCTCCCCCCATGCACACACAACCTCTTTTACTCAGTCCCTTCTTCCCATCCACTACTGCCCCTGGCCTCTCGCTCCATATTGTTGCCGACCAGCTCCTCGGCTCCGTCCTCTACAGGTGGCGGCGAGATCCGTGCGGCAACCTTCTGTAGGGCGGTGGAGCATCCGTCATCTCTGTCCTGCGATAGCAATGGCGATTTGTGAAATACTAGAACACTCGTACCTATTCCCTCTGTTTCATAATATAAGATGTTTTAGCTTATGTGAAACGAGTGTATCTAGATTTACTCCGAACTTACATGATAGAGTTGATGATGTGGTTAAATTTTTATTGTCGATTGGGCAGCATTGTCATGTGTAGAGTTGTTCTTATCCCAGGTATGCATCCTTTTTTTGTAGACTAGGATTCAATAGAAGCTTGTTTTCTAGGCTAGATCCCATAACTAATAACAGTGGGGATCCGTTCGAAGTTGGTAGTTTGACAACGCAAACTTTTGAACATTTGCATATATTTGTCAATCAACATCATGTAATCAATATTACAACTTGCTGTAGAAGGAGATAGGGGAAGGAGCGAAAAAGAGGATTCTCGGTGAAATAGGTTCCAATCCTGTGACTTCTGCTATCCCAGATGACAAGGTAAATCAATAGAATGACATATGTTCTTGTCGTTGCGCATAGATGCTTTCGCTGTAATCTTTGTTTATCTTGTAACCATAGAATCACAAAGTTGAGAAGACTCTCAGTTTCCTGATGACGGAGTACAAAATGGATGTCAGATCGCTACACCTAAGACGCCTCCTTGTTTACCTTCTGCGGAGACTGATGCACTCGCAGCTGCAGCTGGTACTGATGAGCCTGCACCTACCATCATTGTGCCAGATGATGGAAGTGGTGGAATGGTTTTACCATCCGCGGAGACTTGTGCGGCTGGAGGTGGCAGTGAAGATCCTTCATAGGACATTGTGGTGCTTGATAGTTCACCTATTGTGGAGACTCATGCTACCGGTGCTGGTGCTGCTGTTGGTGCTGTTGATCTCGCTCTCGTAATTATCGTGCCACGTGAAGGAGGAGGTGATTTGGGTTTACAATCTGTAGAAACAGTTGCACCTGAAGGTGGTGAACTGTGATGCGGAGCTTTCTTTCTTATGATTTGTATGCTTTTCTCTGGAACATGTATTATGGAGCTACCTTACGCATTTCTTACACTTTTTCCTATTGAACTATAGTGTCGAACTGGAACTACTCCTAGTATGTAATCATAATATTCGGATGCTTGAGTATTATCAATGATAAACCAATGCTAGCTGAGCTGCACGAGAATTGGCCTCTGCCACTTGCATGCGTGGTTCCTGGCTCATCTCCTTTTCACAAGCACGGTGAAACGATGGTTCTGTTCCTTTTCTTGCAATGCCATTATGCTTGTGTTACTGATCTGGCAATTTTATGATGATTTTGTCACCCAATCCGCATTTATGTCTCTACATACAAACATATTTGTTCACATGACTCGAACAGAAAACAATATCTTTTTTGAATCGACTAACACAAGGAGACATGCAAATATTTATTTATTTTTGAAACAAGGCAAACAATATGCCCTTTTCATTGATAGAGAGGGACATGCAATTCAATTAAACTACGATAACTACTCGTACAAGACATAGAATGGTAGGGATTGCCATAGGAAATCATCACCTCCAACATCTTGTTCTACAGAAGGCGTTATTACCAGATCCACAACCTTCTTTTCCTTGGACGACAATGTCAAGTGCAGGATTTTGAATCTAAACACAATCCAGTGCAGGTTCATTAGGAAAACCTCTAGCTGCGTCAGTCTCCACAGAAGGTACATCAGCGCTATGGCAGACACTGTTAGAAATGCAAGTTGAAGCTATTGTTATACTCCTATCAGGACCACAGATAAGGGCCAGAAATTCAAGCTCCAAAATCTAGCGTTACAAAATAGACAAGAGGTTACCCCATCTGGACAATTCATAAACAATTCACAGTGCAATTTGAGCGTCTTACATGATCCTTAGATCTTAGTCCATCCAGTCTTTTTATTGGTGGAACGAAATTTGCTAGTACTTTTATTTCTGCGAAGAACCTACAAAACATAGCCAAGTAAGACATCTGAATATATCTAACTTTTCTACAGTCTTATATGTGAAGATATCTTTGCATAACACTCACTTATCAAACTATCTACGGATATCTTCCCGCTCCTTGCAAATGCGAAGTCGACGTTCTATAGGGTACATCCATCTATACTTTATTGTACCTCTAAGTACTTCCTCATTAGGTACATCAACAGCCAAATGCTCTGTCGTATCAAAGAAGGATGGGGAATATATCAGGTCAAAAGCTTGCACAGGATCTCTGCCAAGTCCTTTTTGAGATGTTTTCGAACTCTTCTGTCTAGAGCTTTACTATAGATTTACCTAAAGAACATACCTACCCAAATATGCAAGCACCTTGTAAATCTAGATGGTCACAAGCTTTAACTATTTCTAGGAGAGGTGGAGAACAAACCAAAGCCACGAAGAATGTCCAGTGCCTGAATCTAGCAGGCGAAGCGTGGGGATCGCCCAGCTGACCGCCGGCCGGTACATCTTGTGAAGAACAGCGCGACCAATGGTGGTAGGCCGACACTATTGATAGAAAGGCGTCGAGAAGTTTTTTAAGGCGTGGAGAAGTTTGCGTCCTGGTTCTAATCCGGTGCATCTCCCATAAGAATGGCGCAAAATTTGAAGAGACAGGGGCTAGTCGCTCGATTGAGGGCGGACTTAGGAAAGTTTGGGGTCTCGGTGGAAAGTTTTGGCGGGCGGGGTGTTTGTCCACAATTTTCATAGAAATATATGTGAATATTTTATCGGATTTTCCAGTTATCAAGAGTCACCTCTCTCACCATTGGATTTACCTCGCGATTGGTGCAACGTGGGGGTTACACATTTGTTGCAACAACTTGTAACTAGGAATTTAATGAGTTGCAACTAATAGGTTACAACTGAATATTAGCACAATTAGTAGGGTGATATCAGCTCCTTAACATAACAAGTTCTTAGGCGCCTGGGATCTAGGCGCTCATATTTTATACCTTTTTTCAATTGTTGACGGCTTTGTTTCGAATCCGGCCGAGCCCCAGCACGTACCTTGGGATTTTAACTATCGAGCCCAAGAAATTCGCCCATCCGACCTCATTATAGCCCAAGACCTTCTAACTCGGCCATGTTTTGGGTCATTCGGCCGCGAAAATAGCCCAGTTAGATTGGGCGAGAGCCCATGAAAAATAGCAATCAATCCCTGCTTGGCCCATTTTTCTTCAATTCGGCATTTTTGGGCACCGTCCACCCACCCCTAAAAAAACTCGCATATCCATGTTTTTAAGTACTACCTACTACATTATTTATACTTAACATTTTTTAGTTGAGCTGCTAGCAATCACGTGTAACAGATGGACAAGCAATTTTTTAAGAAGAAAAATAAATAAGTTATATACGATGTTAGTATACATTTTTTACGTTTTATAAAAGGATAACAATTTTCTTGTGTAGTGGCAAGGCATACAGTTTATCTGTAGCAATATTTTTGTACTAAGAGGCTGACACGGCTGACCCACCTGCCTACAGCTAGCGTCCATCAACCTTACAATACAAGAGATCAAGTTTAACAAGCGCATTTAAAAAGTAGTTATACAAAAGTCACTACCGGAAAAAAGAAGACCAAGATCGACATGTTTCTTGTCGAGAGAGACTAACACGTGGGCCCCAGCAACAAGACCATACACGCCTGCCGCATGGAACAACGTTACCAAGGTTAAACCGGCGGACACGACCAAAAAAAGTCCAACATACACACGTTTCCTCTACATAGGCGGCTGACATGTCGACCTTGCAGGGAGACATTATACAGGTGTTGTATCGAGCAATGTTGACAAGTTCCAAATGGGGAGGCGCAAGAGAAGAAAAAAAGTCTAGCATGCACACGTTTCCTGCATAGAGGAGGCTGACATGTCGGGCCCACCAGCCTATATAAACGGCTGATGCAGCGAGCAACGCTATCAAGTTCGAAACACGAAGGCACGACAGAGGGTAAAAAATCCATCATACACACGTTTCTTCTAATGAGAGGATGACATGTTTGGCCTAGCATTGTGATTAAACGGTATATGCATCAAACATCGTTATCAAATTCGGAACAGGGTAGCGCGAGCGAAGGAAAAAATCCATCATACACACGTTTCTTCCAATGAGAGGATGACATGTTGGGCTCAGGAGGTTGGTTAAACGGTAGATGCGTCGAGCAGCGCTATCAACTTCGGAATGGGGTAGCGCCAGCGAAGGAAAAAATTCCATCATACACATGTTTCTTCTAATGAGAGGATGACATGTGGGTCCTAGA
This sequence comes from Avena eriantha, assembly GCA_910589775.1. Classification (NCBI taxonomy): domain Eukaryota; kingdom Viridiplantae; phylum Streptophyta; class Magnoliopsida; order Poales; family Poaceae; genus Avena; species Avena eriantha. The sequence goes on from OU342742.1 coordinate 45,605,593, forward strand.
AGATTGATTAAATGGTAGATGCATGGAGCAGCGCTATCAACTTCGGAACAGGGTAGCGCGAGCGAAGAAAAAAAATTCCATCATACACACGATCCTTCTAATGAGAGGCTGACATGTGGGACCTAGCAGCCTGACTAAATGATAGACGCCTCGAGAAACATTATCGAGTTCAAATCAGGGAGGTGCGACCGAAAAGTATGGTCCACTAGAGACACTGACGTCCGGGACCCACACACCTCCAAAGACTTCGGTGAGTCAACATCACGCGAGGAAACGAAAATCTTGCTTTTGCCACGCACCAGCCGAGCTTCCTCCATGTTTTTAGCAGATCCGTCATAGTAGAGGGCCGCGAAATCGGAAAAACAGTTTTCCATCGACCATGGTCGAGACGAGAATTTTTTCGCGGAAGACGCGCCTTCTATAACGACCGTCAGGCCAAGTCATTGCAGAAGGAAACTTTTCTTGTAGTGATGGTAGGACATCCACAAGAAGAGGTACTGGGTTGAATGTAACCTCTTATCTCCGGTTCATCTATTTTCTTTTTCAACTCCACTAGTTCATGAGGAGGCATACGGTATGGTCTCTTAGAAACATGAGCAGTTCCAGGGACTAGCTCTATGAAAAACTCCACACTTCGATCGGGTAGCATACTAGGAATATCTTTTGGAAAGAGATCCGGGAAGTCACATACCACTAGGACATCTTGGATTTTTGCCGGAGGTAAAACCTCAAGGGCATACAACTCGAAGTAAGGAATAGATGACGCTAAAGGATTCATCATCGATACTACCCAATACTTGACTACAATACAGGTAGGACTAATCATAATAACATACCTAGCTACATAGTCAATGATAGCTTGGGATTGTGTTAACCAGTCCATGCCCAAGATGATATCAATATGAGTGGAGACTTAAGGGCGATGGTAGAAGTAGGAAACTTCTGATATGATGTGTCCAAATATTTCCATGACTAACCAAAGCAGTGCATTATCTAGAATCCGGAGAATGCACTCTTAGAGGGGTAGACAAAGGCTCCAAGGCTATCCCATGCTTTTGTGCAAATACTTGAGACAGAAATGTATGCGATGCTATAGAATCAAACAAAATTGTAGATGGAATTGATACGAAGCATACCAGGAATGATGCTTGGATCTTCCTACGCTTCCTCAGCTGAGATATGGGTGAGACGACCATGACCAACAACTGGGGTATTGTCAACTTTATTTGTAGGGGAAACTCCATGAGCAATAGTCTTCTGAGGGCAATCATAAGAGTAATGTCCAGGTTGACCACAGGCATAGCAAGTGACACCTGTGAGATGATAACCAGTAGTATGGAACAAAGACGCGATGCTTCTTATTGCATGCAACCTGACGTGAACTGCCCTCTTTAGGACACTTATGATTCTCCTCATACTCCACTTTCCCACTTTCTTCCTTCATAGCTTTATTGATAAGAGCTTGAAGATTACCAAAGTCCAGGAGATGAATATCATGATGGATTTTAGGATCAGTTCCCTTACGGAACAAAGCTTTATTCTTAGCATCAGTAGAAACCTCTTTAGGAGCATAGCAAGCAAGATGATTGAAATTGCACTGGTAGTCACAAACATAACCATTGCCTTGTTTTAGCTTGAGATATTCCTCCCCCTTGAGATCCATTGAACCCTCCAGAATATGATAAGCTTGGAAGGCTTTAGTTAACTCTTGCCAAGTAACAACATGTTGGACAGCTTGCATTGCCAAGAAATTTTCCCACTAGGAGCCAATTGCTCCCTCCAGATGATAAGCAACAAAAGTCACCCAATCATCTTGAACAACATGACCAACCTGATGTTTGCGCTCCATGGTACGGAGCTAGCAAATCCGCATCAAGTGGCTCACTAGAGTGCCTGAAGACTGGCAGAGTAAGATGTATGAAATCCTTGATACTGACTTGGTTGTTCTAGCACTAAGCAGTGTTGCGCTCAATCCTTTCAAGGATCCTGATGTTGTCAGCATGGTTGGCCTCATACATAGCCATGAGTTGGACCATAGATGGCCGTGGAGGAAGGTTGGAAGGATCATCCTCGGGACCATTATCACAGCCATGAGAACGAGAAGTGCCACCCATCCTAGAAGAACAAGAAGAATCAACCAAATGATTCAAAGGAATATGATAGAATTTAAAGACAAGATACTTGATGTAAATAATATCATCTTATCAAGCATGTTAGTATCAAAGAATACTATGGTATACACTAACCAGCTAACTTACAAACCATATCAATGGAATGCTAAGATGACATTCAACCATCAAAACTGAGATAGATTGGAGAACTTTGAGAATAGCGACTAGATACGGAGTACTTAGAGCAAAACAACCCCGAAACTGTAGATCCTAGAGTTTGAATTGATAGGTAAGAGAAGAAACCTTTTCAAACCAAATAGGATAATATGACACAGCATTAGAATAACTCCAGATAATGAATAAAAGAATCCTAGTCAAAGTTTTTGCAAATAATTTTCAGCTTTCAAATAGTTTTCTCAACTTCTAGACTCAACTTTGATCAATACTAAGGGTTTCCTACATGCAGTCCTGCTCTAATACGAAAAACCATAACACCCTTGGGATTAGGGTTAAACAAACCTCAGAGCTACGTCTGAGATAAGCTTAACTCCAACCTCGAAAGTACACAATGTAATATTCGGTAAAATTGCAGAACACAGACACATCAACAACATACGTTTAAACTCTTAACAAAGTAAGATATCAGATTATTAAAAACCAGGGGTCACAGACCCAACATTACAACAAGTAGCAAAAGCAAAATAGGTTGTTCTGAAAAACAAACTTAACAAAGGGCATAAGAGGCCATAAACATAAGTGACATCCCTCCCATAGATCTCAAGCTGCTGCCAGGGAACCCCAAATTATTCGTCGACTTCAGCGTAGAAACCACCATCAGTAGCACTGTCATATGTAGCAAAAATAACAGTTGGCAAGGCTGAGTACAAGAATTGTACTCGGCAAGACTTAGATAACCTAGTATCAACATGCTCTGGTTAGAGAGGCTTTATCTAGAGGTATTTTGCGTAAAGCAAACTTTATTTTAAAATCAGAAGGATAGAGGCTCGTCTACTCAGAAACTCTATTTTGTCGATCATATCTTGATAACCACCAAATATCGTCCTTTGAACTCACCAACTGGATTCACCCCCTCCATTCTCCGAGGAAGCAATCCCGAACACCTCTAAGTTGCCATGTTTTAACAATAGGTTATAGTTCTCTATGATCTTCGCGTCTATTCCCAAGTTGTCTATAACTGTGGACACAACTTTTAGAAAATATTTAACCCTGCAGGAGTGTACAACTTTACCCACATGACCAACCTTCTCTTAATTCCACTAGTAAAGCTCACTTCCCTTGTGCACCGACAAAGGGCGGTTGAACATGACCTTTACCTTGCTTTTGCCTAGATCCATGAGCCACCAAGAAAGGGTATTCCATCTGCTATAGAAGGCCGCACTCTCAGCTTGGTCCCAATCTCTATGTCCAAGAATCTAGAGTCTGGCCCCGCAGAGCCCCCCTCCTTGGACACACCCTATAAGCGATCAACATCCAAATGCGGGGCAAATAACACTCAAACTACGGACTCATGGATCCAAACTAGGCAAGTTAGCGGGTCGACGGGGAATTCCATGCCCTCGTGTGGTTGTATGCTCAGTCTTGGTTCAGAAGGAAAGAACCCACGCACTAGTTGTGGCGAGTATGGGACTATGAATACCACATCCCACAATGGCCTCCCATACAAGCCTTAGCATGTGTAACCTCCATCTCAAATCTCATCTCCTCATCAAGTCATAACAAGTGCATTTGCTTCTCCGACTCATAACCAGATGAACCGGACTCTAATACTAAGCATGGATAAGCTCAACATGTAAAAAAATCTCTAGCGATGCTCATATGCCAAACCTAGGTATGCTAGGAGGAGTGGATCAGGTAGTATAGGCTACAAGGGGTAAACATGCAACATATAGGATACTCTGACTATCGGCAAAAGACCACTTGGAAATGTATACAACATAGCCAGAATGTAAATACTTTGTGAAACATAGGTTCAGCATGAAAGGCTACGCTTTCCTTGCTGTCCTTTAGTGAACTAATAAGGATCATAGGAAGTGTTGAGTTCGGGATCGGCTTCGGATCCTATCGTGAAGAACCAACATTAGAAACAAGGGCAACAATCAACATATAGTACCATGCAATGCTCAAGCACATGAATGACATGTCAGATTAAATTTATCATGGCAACCCTAGGAACAACATCGATTTAAATGGGTTCGGGATGCCTAGGGTTTGGCATTCCATTGATCCCATATGCAATTTAGGGGGTTCTATGTTCCTCTAAACTAGCTAGGGTTTAGGTTGGTCAATAATGCATGATTATGCTTTTAATATGTAGATCTTATTTTTGTTAATCATTTTTATATATTATTTGTATTTTTATGATTTAATATGAATGTAGTTATGAATTTTACAAGTTTATAATATTTTTTGAAATTTCTGAAATGATTTAAGCCTTTATGACGTCAGCACGACGTCAGAAGAATGGATAAAGCTTTTCTTACCGAGGCCTCGGTCACTAACCAGTTGGCCCGGGGCCACGTAGGCTTTCCACCGTGGCAAACCTTGGCCGAGGTCAGCATGATGTGGCAAACACATCGGCAACACCTCAGCTCGATAGCCACCATGGCTGATGGTTGTTGTCGCCGGCAACTCGGAAAGCTCCAGTAAGCGCGGCTGGGGGAAAACAAATGAGGGAGAGAGATGAACCATCTAGTGATGGCGCCACCCTCTCATGACCACGAGAGCAACCTCTACAGTGAGCTTCTGTGGCGGATCTCTCGGATCGACGACGCGGTAGCGCTACAGGCTGCAATCAAAATGGGAAAGGGGTGCTAGAGTACTGGAAGCTTAGTAGAGGTGTTAAGGAGGTCTTGGTGAGGCGAAGGGAGGCTAGAAACAATGGTGGTGGCCGATGTCAGGGAAGGAGATGCCGATTTCAGCGATGGTGACAGCTCTAGCTTGCGCGCTTGAAGGAGAATAACCAAGGGAGCACAACAATTCCAGGGCAGTCTCACAGCAGTGAGGGGCGGCTCAGAGCGGCACAATAATGCGGTACCTATAGCTCGGATTGGGCCTGAGGAAGGAAAGGGGTAGAAAGAAGCTAGGGTTCATCCTGGCAGTGACTGGGGGGTCTTATAGGCGTAGACAGTGTTAGTAGCTAGAATATTGGCGTAGCGGTCATCACAACGCGGGAGGATGGCAGCAACAATGACACATAGCAACTTCCATCACCGGCGTCCTTCTAGCGAGAGAAATAAGAGCAAAGGGGTACCAGGCCGGGAATTGGGCCAGATGGGCCATGGGAAAGGAAGAAGAGGCGGGCTGGTTTGCTGGGCTATGACCACTCTCTCTATTTCTCTTTTTTTTGAAACAAACATTTTTCTATTTATTTCTCTCCATTTCCTCCTTGTTTGCAATCAAATCAAATTATTTTGAACAAGTTTGAGTGGGTAGAGGTTCAGAAAACTTTTGTAAAGATTTTGAGCATTTAAACAATAGGGCCCACAAGTTGATCCATTTCACCAAAAACAAAACCATTTCAAATGAGGTATAATTTGAGGAGGAAAAAAATTTAGAGGCTAGGGTTTTTATCCCCTCTTGTCTCCAAACCACACAAAAATGCAAAGGATTCATGCATGCCATTAATTTAAGTGCTATATAACTTTATTACAAGCATGGGATGTTACGTATCTAGTAAACGAAAAACAAAATTAATTAGCAAGTCTTGTAGACGTTCCTCAATTTTATTTACAAGTGCTTCCCAAGGTTCGATAAACCTTGCTCTATACTAGGAAAAATCTACTATACTGCATTTGTAATCCGGATCGAAGGTATCAACCCCTTTTTTGGAGCCATTGCTAGGGAAGCAATTTCGCTATCCTAGTGAGGTTATTAGAGACCTTGTTTATTTCTTTTTTGCTTTAATTCTTGTTATTAGTTTACTTTTTATTATCTACTTAACCCCCCCAAATAGTTACTTGTTTAATTGGTTTTCTCAATCTAAAAATACAAAAAGAATCTTGGGGAGTATGCTACTCCCATTGATGATCTTATTCGTGCACCTATTACTCAGCCCATTGTTACAGTGGAGAATTATGAGATCAAACCTAATATTTTGATTTTGGTTCAACAAAACCAATTTGGAGGCTCAACTACTAAAGATTCAGGTTTGTACCTAAATACATTTACTAAAATATGTGACATGATGCGCATAAAAGATGTTGACCCCAGTGTTGTTAAGTTACGCTTATTTCCATTTTCACTTAGAGGAAAAGCAAAATATTGGTTGCTAGCTTTGCCTACAGGAACAATCACTTCATGTGAGGAATGTACTAATATTTTAATGACTAATTTTTTTCCTCCAACTAACATTATGTGATACATTGCAAATGTATCTAAAATTTTTGATGTTCCATGCTTGGTTTTATCCACTTTCTTGTGTTTTGTTCCAACTTTGGAGTACTTTTCATATGATTTCTTGGACTAACCTATTAATAAGAGCCACTGTGCCAACTACCTGTTTTCTGCTGTTTTTGGTTTCAGGAAAGTCAGAAAATGAATATTCTCGGAATTGGACGGGACAAAAGCCAAAGTGCCTATTTTTCCGGAAGGGATCAAGTGCCAGAATACGAGACAGAGAGGGACCAGGGGGCCACCACACCACCTGGCCGTGCGGCCCAGCCTGGCCCACGCCAGGAGGTGGTGAGGCCAGCCCTGGCACCCCCTCGGCCTCTCCTTCCGCCTATAAGTTGCCCTCGGGACGAAAACCCTAGGTACCCGATCAAAAATCCACGAAAGAGTCTGTAGCCGTCGTCATCTCCATCCCTAGATCGGGAGGGATCTAAAGCTCTTCCCAGCACCCTGCCGGAGAGGGGAATTCACCCTAGAGACCTTCTTCATCACCATGCAAGCCTCCGGAGTGATGCGTGAGTAGTTCATCCTTGGACTATGGATCCATGTAGTAGCTAGATGGCTGGTTTCTCCTCCTTTGTGATTTCATGTTTAGATCTTGTGAGCTCCGTTCATGATCAAGATCATCTATTTGTAATTCATACATGTTGTGTTTGCGGGGATCCGATGGATATTGCGATGCTATTTCAGATTGATTATTGATTCTATTATGTCTTTGTTATTTGAGATCTTGCATGCTTTCCGTTGTTAGTAGCTATCTTGGCCAAGTAGATGCTAGCAACTCCAAGAGCTAGTATTTATGCTCGATAGTGGGTCCATGCCTCTGGTAATCTGGGGAAGTGATAGAAATCTCTAAGGTACTAGATGTGCTGTTGCTACTAGGGAGAAAACAACAATCCTTTGTTCATAGAACAATCGTATTGTTTACTTTCCACGCAGTTCGTAAAGCAATAATCTGTTGCTTGCAACTTAATACTGGAGGGGGTTCAAATGATAACCTGAAGGTGGATTATTAGTCATAGATGCAGTTGGATGGCGGTCTATGTATTATGTTGTAATGCCCAATCAAGTCTCAGAGGAGTCAAGATGATTAGTATATGCATGTATTGCTTTCTCGGTGTTTGTCAATTGCCCCGCTGTAATTTGTTCACCCAGCATGTTGTCTATCTAAGGAGAGCCACATCTAGTGAACTATGGATCCCGGTCCTTTTACTTTACATACAATCTACAATCTTTTACTACTTTGTGTTTACTTTCTGCAAACTTTTACTTCTTTCCATTCGATACGTTTAATCCTTTGTTTTCCGCAAAACACGGTGAGATTGACAACCTCATCGCAAGTTGGGGACAAAGTTATGTGGTTGTGTTGTGCAGGTCTCCACATTGCTACTAGCACCGGTAGTGCGCCCTGCCAAAGCTCAGCTAGTAACACCTTTGGGGTGTTTCCTTGCTCCTACTGGTTCGATTAAACCTTGGTTTCATAACTGAGGGAAAACTTACTGCTGTGCTCATCATACCTTCCTCTTGGGGTTCCCAACGAGCTCTACATCAACTACGAGTCAGCACTATGCAACTTCGATCTAATATTATAGGTTTTAGACAACGAGATCGCGAGCCAGTAGTGCTTTCTTGGGAAAGGATGAAGGAAGCCGTAATGAGCTGTCCCATCCATGGTATGGAAGAGTGGTTAATTCTCCACTTATTTTATAATTCCCTTAACCCAGTGTCTAAATCTATGCTTGACATTGCAACCAGAGGCACATTCATGGGCAAGCAAGTAAATATTGCCAATAAGCTTCTAGATGACATGCAAAGCAACCATGTCCAGTGGCATGTAGAGAGGCCCTCCTCAAGGAAGGTGAATGCAATAACCAAAGATACTAATTAAGAGCTTACTTCAAAGGTAGATGAGCTCGTAAAAATTCTTAAGGGTAAGGAAACCCAAGTAAATGCCACCATCGACTCAAATGTTGAGGAAGTAAAATTTATAGCTTGTAATCCTTATAACCCTGCATGGAAGAGTCAAAACTTTGGATCGAGCTTTCAAAAGCAATATGCTAATCCTGCGGGTGCTCCAAACAATAACAACTATACTAATAGTAAGGGAGCAAGTAATGGTAAAATCCCGCTTGAAAATTCTTTCAAAGCTTTTATGCAAGCACAAACTAAACAGAATAATATTCTGATTAAGATTATAGAGAACCATGAATCAGTTGTTAGTAAATTATCTAACCAATCAATTGCTATTAAGAATGATGTTCAAGCTTTACAGGAAAGGACAAACACCGTGGAAGCATAGTTGAACAAAATAGCTGAGAATTAAACTCTCATACTAGCAAGGTTTGCAGGAAAGACTAAGCCAAATCCGGTCGAAGACCTCAAGATGATGAGGATTGAAAACAAATATGAGAAGCCTGAAGAGATGCATTATAACAATGCACCATCTCCGGATTATACCATGGAGGATCTTGTGAAGATGATCACCATGAAGAATCCCGGTATTGGAGGTAATGATGCCTTGTGACAACATTTAATTCAAGAAGTAGTAGCCAAGTTACATGAGCTTGAAATGCAATATAATAAATAAGCTAAGAAACTTCCAGCTATACTAGATGATATATTTGAGCCCACTATTAAAATCTATATAGGGGTTACTAAGATTGCTGCACTTTGTTATCTTGGTGCTAGTGTGTGAAGAATTTCTAAAAGTCTATTTGAAATACTTAACCGTGGGCCATTTCAAACTACTAAACTAAGACTCCACTTGGCAGGTTCAACTTACAAACAAGCTATAGGAGTGAAAGAAAATTTTGTTGTAGAAATCAAAGGATGTCCTTCACTAATTGATCTTGTTATAGTGGAGATGCCTGAAGATCCTATAACACCAATAATTCTAGGAAGTCCATTCTCAAGAACTATAAAAGCTTTAATCAATTTGCATGAATGGAATGTTAGATTAGGGATACCATCTAGAGAACCATTTGTAGTCCACTTCCCTAGAAAGAAAAAGGCCAAACCTAATAAAGATGGGATCATCACTTTAAGACAACTATTTTTGGAGTGGGTGTTCCACTTTCAAAACCAAAATGATCACCATTTGGGTTAAACTAATTGACCTTAACTAGAAGCGCTTCATGGGAGGCAACCCATGTGAAATAAAAGTTTTTAATTATGTTAGTGTTTGTTTTGTTTTTGTTTAGTAATAAAGAGTGTTTAAGAGATCCATTGAAGAGATGATAATAAACAAAGGTAATCTTCCCTTTAATTTTATTCACTAACACGCGGTTATTTAATCACTAGTTTAGTGTTGTATTTCTACTATCATTTTCGAGGTATAGCTGATGTGCAAAGGCGTGTGAGAAAAGATGCAATTCGAATTTTGAGTTTTGAAGACTCTAGGGGTCTTAACGACCATCAGTACTGTGGGAGGACACCGTACCACACGCCCGTACCTCATATCAACCAAAGAAAATGAAGATTGCAAATTTTGTTTGAAGGTACTGAGTCCATAATGACCACCCTTAGGGGGACACGTTGCCCGTACCATTTTTGAAGCAGAAACTACTATGCCTGTAACGTCCATTAGTACGGCGAGGCATGGTCGTACTGCGCCCCCGTACCGAGTGGGTCACCAGGATTGAACCTCGATCCTAAGGCAACCTCTCTCAGTACGGGCAGGCCGCGATCGCCACGACTGTAGTGCCCCCGCCCGTACTGACTGTTTGGCCACGACTTGAGCCCAGAGAAGAGGTAAACCTAAACCTAAACTGTCATCTTCTCTTTATTCTTCCTCGAAACTCCAAACCACCTCCATTGGATCTTCACCTCTACTCCTTTTTTATCCGATTCCTTGCATGTCATCGATTCAACATACATTTCTCCTCCGATCCCTAACTTATTTGCAGCAAAACCATACCCTAGCTCTTGCTATTATCAATCTAGACTTAGGTCTTATTTTGAGCTTAATATCTAATTGGGCATGTTTAAAGGAGATTCTTTTGTAGAATGTGTAGAGGAGTAATCCATGCTTATTTCTACTGGATCAAAATTTTGTTTGAAGAAAGTAATTAATTAGTGAAAGTTTTTTTAGATGAACACAAGGATCCATACGCGTGCGGTGGCTGCACAAGCTGCTCCACTGGTTGAAGGTCTAACCCCTACACTACTCTACACCGAGTTTGCCGAACACTTTCATCTCAATGACATCATCGTAATCATATGGATGGATAAAAGTACGAGAATAAATCTAGTGCAAACCACAATTGAATCTAGAATTACAACAACATCTAATTAATGAAAGATGCGGGTAATAGTGGTGATGGTGATGCAGCGGTTGATGATGAAGGGGATGATGCGATGTCCTCCAATGATCCGTGAAGCTGCAGGGAATTTTCCTTCTCCAAGTTCCTCCCTCAAATCCCTTTCTGGTGTGGTTTTTTGTGGCTCAAGGTTGCTGTGAATGTCAGATCTGTGATCCGTCTTTGCTATGAGAAAGTATTTGACGAGGCAGACGCGCTGCGCGTGGTACGGGCGGATGGTACCACTAGTCGTTAACGCCGCAATAACCTTCCTCACGTTTTCTATTCTCCCAGGTGTGAAGGTAAATCAACTAAATGACTTTTATCACTTAAGATATCATATTACAACATAATATGATAGTTCCAATTGATATGGTCATAAGAGACTCAGTACTTCTGGATCCTGTTGAAACAAGGACAAAAGGTGTGCACAAATGCAGTAAAATACAAAAAATCCTTAATTTACTTATGAAAAAACAAAAGGTAAATATGCTTTAATTTTGGACTCATCAACTCCCCCAAGTTAGACTCTTACTCGTCCCCGAGCAAGATGGTGTCTTATGGACAAGATCATTACATTCATGAGGCACGAGTCATTTACAATAAATGAGGCCAAAATTGAAACAGGAATACAATATCAGATGTAAAATTACTTCGGGGGTATTATCACACCCTTACACATCACATGACTTAGAGGTTTCCACACCTTTTGGTATCAATGAAGTTATAAGAATATTTGATCCAACATATTATAAAATCATAAAGTTAAATTAGTTGAGCACTTACTTTCAGTAATGAAGATTCATGATCATTATTTTTCTCTTTCTGTTTTCTTCTGCCTTGTAATTCTTTTATCTCTTCTTTTTAGTACAGCCACTTGATCATGCTCACTAGTTTTAATGGCCTTTAAAACCCTAGACTATAATATGCTACCAAAATTCTTCTTCTCATATTTTAATCAATACTTTTATTGGTGTGGAAGTCCCTAAAATCATGACAACTGTACAAGTATCATAACACTCAACCTAATTCAATCATATAATATAATAATCATGAATCAAAAGATAACTTCAAATATCATAAAGTCTCGAAACTCAATGGATATAATTCTTTTCTTGAACATAAAGGAGCTTGAAGATGATGTAACTAATGCAAACTCTGGAATTGAAACCTAACATGCGTGCAGTAAAGTAAACATGCTAAAACTGTAAGATAAATTACAAGGTCTTCACATATCCCCCCAAGCTAGTAATCATGGCGGGGAGGATCCCAAAAATCCTTGTGAATACCTACTCCTTGGGGGTGAAGAAGTCATCATCTTCTTATCCTTCTTTTGCCTTGATGCTGCAGGAATGAGTAATACATGTGAATCAAGTGGACAACTATGTGATGCTAACATGTTCCTTAATTATTTTTCTTAGTGTCTTTCTGTCATTAGCCATCTCCATGATAATCCACGTTATGAGTTGAAATCTATTGTCGATGTCATCGACTTTATTTTCGAGGTCTTTGCCCATCATCCAGATTGAGTCAACTCCTTCCCCAATAGTTTCAACACAAGCTTTGGAAATCTTTTCAAGGTTCTCGATCTTTTCCCTAATCTCATCCCGTCTTTCCTCTTTCCGAGAAGAGGATCCAGGAGGATATTTGAGAGAATATTCATGAAGGTTGTACATGTAGGGGTTGAGGGGGATTCCCATTTGTCCTTCATTTGTTCCACGTGCCTGAGAATCTCCAACTTGCATGGAAACATATCCTCCTAGTTGGGGAGTGGAACCACTTGAGTAGACTCTTTAGTTGAGGAAGATGAAGAATCCCTCCTGAATTCCATTCTCTTGGCTTGTGCTGTAGCAACATCTTCCTTCTTGGTCCAGATCTGCTTCATATGAAAAGGCTGCATAGTACTTGAACGATCAAGTGAGATCTGAGGTGTCATAATGGAAGACAAAGAAGAAAAACTCTAGATCTAAAAGATGATGGTAAAAGACAGAAAAGGGGAGAAAGTGCAATCAAAAGGGAAAATATCTTTAGATGAAGGGGGCTGGAGTCGGTCACAGGCAATGGTACGGGCTGGCCCCATCCGTTCCATGCGCCCGTAGTGGTTTCTTGCTGACTTCATCAGCAATTTTTTTAGGTCAACGAATAAGCAAGGAGGAAACAGAGCTGGTAACAACCATCGGTACGAGCGCGTCTGCTCATACGTCCCAGTCATACGGAAATGTGAGAAATCCATAAAACATACTGGCGAGTTAATGACCATCGGTACGGGCGCGCCTGCCCGTACGGTTCGGTCGTACCGAATCTCAATAAAATGAATGTCGGGTTCTGTCTGCTTAACAACCACTTGTACAAGCACATCTGCCCATACGGCCCACCTGTACCAGGTCACAAAATAGCTTAGAAAATTACAAAATTGAAGGGGAAACAAAGAAAATGACAAGACGAACTAAAAAGTTTCTAGAACATAAAAAATTAAGTAGCTAAGACCTTGTTACCTCACTTTGTTTGATATATTCCTCGGCCGAGATTAAGGAGATTAGCTCCACCATGCTGACTTCCCCAACTCTATATTGTTTTAAATGCTGCCCATTAACAATCTAGTATTTTTCAACTTTACCGCTCCCGAGGGGTACACCTCCTCAACCTCATAAGGTACTTCCCACTTGGATACTAGCTTACGTGCAAAAATCTTAAGCCTAGAGTTGTAGAGCAAAACCTTATCTCCCAATTTAAATTCTTTATTCTCTAATTTTCTATCATGCCATTTCTTTATCTTTTCCTTAAATATCCTTGCATTCTCATAGGCGTCATTCCTGAGTTCATCTAAAGCGTGAATATCCAAGAGACGTTTCTCTCCTGCAGTTTTAAAGTCAAATTCATAGTTTAATAGCCCAATGAGCCTTATGTTCTAACTCTAACGGGAGATGACAAGCTTTAACGTAAAATATTTTATATCGTGTCATTCCCATCGGACTTTTGAATGATGTGCGATACGCCCATAATGCATTGTTAAGCTTCGTAGCCCAATCCTTTCTTGATTTATTCACCGTCTTCTAGAGTATGACTTTAATCTCCCTGTTATACAGTTCCACTTACCCACTGGTTTGTTGGTGATAAGGCAAGGCTACTAGATGGTTGACTCCATACTTATGAAATATTTTGCTAAAAGTACCCTTCATAAAATGAGTTCCACCATCAGTAATTAAAAATCGAGGTACTCCGAACCTGGGGAAAATGATGTCTTTAATCATCTTGATGGAGGTGGTTGAATCTGCATGAGAAGTGGGTATAGCTTCTACCCACTTGGTAACATAGTCAACAACAACAAGAATATGAGTATAACCGTTAGAGGGAATTAAAGGTCCCATAAAATCCATTCCCCAAACATCAAATGGCTCTAATATGAGATTATATTTCATAGACATTTCTTGTCTTTTGCCAATGTTGCTCATATGTTGACACACATCATAACTCCTAACGTAATCATGAGCATACCTAACCAAGGTTGGCCAGTAAAATCCTGACTGTAAGACATTGGCTGTTGTACGGTCACCAACATGGTGTCCCCCATAAGGACTATCATGACAACACCTAAGAATAGCTATCACCTCATGGTTAGATACACATTTCCTTATTATCCCATCAGTATCGTGCTTATATAAATAAGAATTTCCCCAAAAGTAATGTTTTAAATCATTAAATAATTTCTTTGATTGTAATTCATTCCTTTTGGTAGAAACTTACCTACAAGAAAGTTAGCATAGTTTGCAAACCAAGGATCGCATGACTCTATAGCATCAAGATATTCTCCTGGCAAGTATTCATTAATGGGAATGGGATCTTCTCTAATACCCTCCATAAGTGGGAGATGATCAACAACGGGATTTTCCTTACCTCTTCTATTCACTATTTGCATGTCATCTTCCTGCAGTAACAAGACTCATTTAATTAGATGGGGTTTAGCACTAGAAGATGTCTTAAATCCTCATGCTCTGTATGAACTATTACCTTTGAATTGATAATGTAGTGTCTAAATTTATCACAAGCGAAAACCATAGCTAAAAACTGTTTTTTAGTTATTGCATAATTTCTTTGATATTCATTGAAAACTCGACTAGCATATTGAATGACGTTTAGGTTTGATCCATATCTTTGTCCTAGAACAGCCCCAATGGCATAATCACTAGCATCACACATAATTTCAAATGGCTCATCCCAATTTGGTGGTTGAATAACATGTGCGGAAACTAGCGCTTTTTTCAATTGCTCAAAAGAATCAATGCAATTTCTATCAAAAGAGAAAAGGGTATCTTTATCCAGGAGACGAGTTAAAGGAGCATCCACTTCAGCAAAATCCTTAATAAAACGCTTATAGAAACCGGCATGCCCAAGAAAGTTCTTTACCCATTTCACGTCTTGTGGGATTGGCAACTTTTCTAAAGTAAAAAGGTTTGAACCATCAACCTCAATCCCTTTTTCAGAAACTCTATGACTGAAAACTATACCTTCTCTTACCATAAATCGACAGTGCTCCCAATTGAGAACCAACTTGGTTTGTCTACATTGTTGTAAGACTCTATTAAGATTATAGAGACACTGCTCAAAAGAGGTTCTGTATACAACTTCTACAGAGTGTATTGATCGCTCTAAAATATAGCCATCTACGTCCATGATAACTTCTATAGAACTTTGTACAAAACTATCAAATATTTTCAAAACACACTCTTGAAAAGTAGCAGCTGCATTACATAAACCAAAATGCATTAGTCGATAAGCATAGGTTTCGTAAGGACAAGAGAAAGTAGTTTTTTCTTAGTCTTTGGGCTGAACAGCGATTTGAGAATAACATGAAGAGCCATCAAGAAAACAGAAGTGAGAGTTACCAGCCATCCTTTCCAAGATGATTCATGAAAGGTATTTGATTATGAATTTTTATTGTTTCCTTGTTTAATTTCCTAAAGTCTATACATATTTTATACCCCATTATAGTTCTAGCAGGTATTAATTCATCCTTATTGTTATTAATTATGGTTATACAACCTTCCCTAGGTATACAATGAGTTGGGCTTACCCATTTGTGATCAGAGATTGGATGGATAATACCATTGTCTAACAGATGTATGACTTCTTTTCCTACTACCTCTTTCATTCTGGGATTCAACCATTTTTGATTATCAACACATGGTTTAGCATCTTCAACCATAGGTATTTTATGAGTCACTATGGAAGGATCTACCCCTTTTATGTCACTAAGAGTGTATTGATGGCTCTGAAATATAGCCATCTACATCCATATTTAAACTGGATATTATTCACATTTTTTATGAAATATCTCTCTAAACCCTACCACTAATGCCTAATATTCAAAGGGGTATGCAATCCTTTCTTTCCGTTTTTTCCTACACAGATAATGATGTCTTATGATGGGAATCACCACATTAAAGTCAAAGATATGAGATTTCCAACAACCGAATAAACCAGGAGTCGTGGATTGGAGGCAGATGCGACCAACTATACGACCGGAATAAAATTCCGGCCGTATAGTTCTGGCCGTATAGTTGCCATCGACGCCGCTAGGTCAAACAGAACAACTTTTGTGAAGGGACCCTTGATGGCTCGGTGTTGATGTAGAGCTCGTTGGAAACCCCAAGAGGAAGGTATGATGAGCACAGTAGCAAGTTTCCCTCAGTTATGAAACCAAGGTTTAATCGAACCAGTAGGAGCAAGGAAACACCCCAAAGGTGTTGCTAGCTGAGCATTGGCAGGGTGCACTACCGGTGCTAGTAGCAACGTGGAGACCTGCACAACACAACCACAGAACTCTATCCCCAACTTGCGATGAGGTTGTCAATCTCACCGTGTTTTGCTGAAAACAAAGGATTAAACGTATCGAATGGAAAGAAGTAAGAGTTTGCAGAAAGTAAACACAAAGCAGTAAACAGTTTATAGATTGTATGTAAAGAAAAGGACCGGGATCCATAGTTCACTAGAGGTGGCTCTCGTTAAGATAGATAACATGCTGGGTGAACAAATTACAACGGGGCAATTGAAAAATATCGAGAAAGCAATACATGCATATACTAATCATCTTGACTCCTTTGAGACTTGATTGGGCATTAAAACATTATACATAGACCGTCATCCAACTGTATCTATGACTAATAATCCACCTTCAGGTTATCATCCGAACCCCACTCCAGTATTAAGTTGCAAGCAACAGATTATTGCTTTACGAAATGCGTGTAAAGTAAACAATACGATTGTTCTATGAACAAAGGATTGTTGTTTTCTCCCTAGTAGCAACAGCACATCTAGTACCTTAGAGATTTCTGTCACTTCCCCAGATTACCAGAGGCATGAACCCACTATCGAGCATAAATACTAACTCTTGGAGTTGCTAGCATCTACTTGGCCAAGATAGCTACTAACAACGAAAAGCATGCAAGATCACAAATAACAAAGACATGATAGAATAAATAATCAATCTGAAATAGCATCTCAATATCAATCCGATCCCCGCAAACACAACATGCAGAATTACAAATAGATGATCTTGATCATGAACGGAGCTCACAAGATCTAGACATGAAAGCACAAAGGAGGAGAACCAGCCATCTAGCTACTACATGGATCCATAGTCCAAGGATGAACTACTCACGCATCACACCGGAGGCTTGCATGGTGATGAAAAAGGCCTCCAGGGTGAATTCCCCTCTCCAACAGGGTGCCGGGAAGAGCTTCAGATCCCTCCCGATCTAGGGATGGAGATGACGGCAGCTACAGACTCTTTCGTGGATTCTTGATCGGGTACTTAGGGTTTTCATCCTGAGGCCATCTTATAGGCGGAAGGGGAGGCCGAGGGGGTGCCGGAGGCGGCCAGACCACCCCCTGGCGCGAGCCAGGCTGGGCCGCGTGGCCAGGTGGTGTGGTGGCCCCTGGCCCATCTCCGTCTCGTACTCTGGCATCTGATGACTTCCGGAAAAATAGGCACTTTGGCTTTTGTCCCGTCCAATTCCGAGAATATTCATTTTCTGACTTTCCTGGAACCAAAAACAGCAGAAAACAGGCAGCTGGCACTTTCGCTCTTGTTAATAGGTTAGTCCAAGAAATCATATGAAAAGTACTCCAAAGTGTGGACAAAACATAAAAAGTAGATAAAACCAAGCATGGAACATCAAAAATTATAGATACATTTGCAATGTATCAACATCCCCAAGCTTAACTCCTGCTCGTCCTCGAGTAGGTAAGTGATGAAAAGAAAGAATAATTTTTGAGGTGACATGCACCATCAAAGACTTGATCAAAGTATTTGTAAAACATTCAAAGCTGGGATCATAGTACTTCAATCATAACATGAAAGACAAAGTTCTAGCAATAAGACAAAGAAACTATG
Source organism: Avena eriantha (assembly GCA_910589775.1). Taxonomy (NCBI): domain Eukaryota; kingdom Viridiplantae; phylum Streptophyta; class Magnoliopsida; order Poales; family Poaceae; genus Avena; species Avena eriantha. The sequence goes on from OU342742.1 coordinate 45,623,805, forward strand.
ATGCAACATGAAAAGGCACAAACAAAAGATTCATGAATAACAATGCTTTGCAAGACGTTTGTTTGTTTCACATAAAGAAAACATAGCATAATAGTATTTAGCTTGTCCCTCATAGAGTAGCAAAACATAAATACATAGGACACCTTCAAAGTTCATACGAGTGACAAGATACAAATAGTTTAAAACAAGCAATATCAAGTTATGCATTAATCAACTAGTCTTGGGACAATGCACATAGAACTAAGAATGGCCACCATGCTCTCAAAGTAGGTGCATAAAGGTAGAAGGTGGAGACTCAATATAATGGTGGAAGAAAGGCCTTTCTAAAAGGAAGTAGGGATTCAAGTCTCATAAAGAGCTTCCAAAAATTATGGTACTTATAGATTTCAGCTCTCATTGCCCCTATCATAAGCATCTTGAAGGTGATTAAGGTTAAAGTGACACAACTAAGAGGATATGCTTGACAAGTTATAAACCGAAATCTCATGCCCCTTACTTACGAAGACCGATCCTCATGCTACTCAACTTTAGTCACGAGTAAGATCTTGTCATTGTAAGTACATGTGTATCATAAAGAACCGCCAACAGGGTACCCCTTGCACATGATACAGGAGCTATCCCATAATCAAAATGACAAGGCAAGCAGACAATGAGCATCTCAGTGATCTTTTTATTTGCTATTTGCATAGGTTTTTATTGAGGATGCTTCATAGAGTGCTCATTATGGTGATGCTACAAGTTTCCACCATGATTAGGCATGGATTAGGCTAGCGGCCCATGCGTTTCTCTAACACACATACAAACTCCATGATCTTACAAGTTCCACTTTTATTTCACACCGCCGGGATCCGTAAGCAAAACAACATGATATCAACGGGGTACAAAGTACAAGTGCAATGTTGAACGCGTTCCCCATGATACATGGTTATGCTAATTCCGAACAAATAAGTGCAAGCATATACGCAACAAAGAAGGACCCAGTGGTCCAAGTTTATTAGATGCAAAAAAGTAAAGGGTGCCATCAAGTTCGTGAGAGCTTTAATCACTAGTTTTCTCATAACAAGTTTAATTTGGAAGGTAAACAAAAGCATGAATATAATTGGAATAGCATAATCTAGTAGGTAGATATGGTGGACTATTTGGAATAACTTGGTTTAACGAGTTGGATGCATGAGTGGAACTCATACTTGGTTGTGTAGGCTAGCAAAAGACTGGGAGCGACAAACTAAGAGAGCAATAATGGCCATAATCATGTAGAGCGACAAAACATCATTGATCAAAGCATAAAGTGATACTACAAGTTGAAAACTAAAGGATCATAAAGGCTATGGTGACTTGAGATAGTCATAACATGGTGTGATCATGCGCCAGTTCAACCCAAATAAAACATCAAAGGAGAATACAACTGTACTATGCTTTAATATGCTAAAACAACGCATGATTCATCCAAGGCACATTTAAGCAATCTCATTTGTTTATAACAAGTCATGCTACAACAAAGAATACTAAGCATAAATCCAAAACAATATCAAGCATGGCATGACAAAGCATAGGCCACAGTCAAAAATGAGCTCTTTTAACCACAAAAGCATGAACTTTCCAACTTTTTTCCAAACCAAACCAAACTATTTGCAAACCAATGTATGAAAGAGGGGGTCCAACCAATTTATTCATAAAACTAAGAAAACCAAGCAAACAAAAAACCAAAACGAAAATGAAAACAAAAAAGAAGACGCTCCAAGAACAACACAATTGTGCATGAAACAATAAAAATGAAGCGTTTGGAAGAAACCTGGGATTTTTATTGATGAAGAAGGGGATGCCTTGGGCATCCCCAAGCTTTGATGTTTGTACTTTTTTGGATATTTCTTGGGGTGACACACGTGGCATCCCCAATCTTGATTTTAGTCCATCCTTCATCTCATTACTCATTCCTTCCATACACCTGGAATTTTTTCTTCATACAAAACTTCACACAATCTTTATTAGCAACATTAGTGCACTCAAGATAAAAGGTCTTAAGGTTCAGTTATAACACCAAATAAACTTCCATTAGAACACTAGCTACTGTAGCACTTCCCTCAAAAATCTAAATTCCCCAAAACAACTCAAAAAGGAACCAACAAGAAGCAAATGCAGAAAATAGCAGAAATCTGTCAAAACAGACCAGCAGGTAAAGACAAATTTTTTCGAAGACCTTCTGTTGCTCAAATCAAAAAGTGTTGAACTATCGAAAGTTAGATAACAACCTGGGGCAGAAGCACAAAAATTCATGCCTCAAAAATACGTTCAGGTGAAGCACATAAATCTGTTTCGGTACAGCAACTTTCCCAATCATTACTTCTCTCTCATTAGAGGTTACTCTTGGCACAAAAAGCAAATAAAAAGGATAAGGAGCGGTAATTACTGAAGTATTCCCAGACTCATCTAAATTTTTTTGGTTATCTTCCAATAAGTACTTTTCTTTAACACATTTAAGTTAGGCATAAGAAGCAAGAAAGAATCAAGAGTTCTCAAATGAAGAAGCATTAAGAGCAAATTTTGTTTTCATAGGAGAAGCAAAAGAAATCTTCTCTCTTTTCTTAGGGAAGTGTTCTATACCTTTCTTGAGTGGGAGTTGATATTTAATGGTGCCTTCTTTCATATCAATAATGGCACCAACAGTTCTAAGAAAAGGTCTTCCCAAAGTAATAGGACAAGAAGCATTGCATTCAACATCCAAAACATAGAAATCAACGGGGACATAGGCATTGTTAACCATAATAAGAACATCATTAAGACTCCCCATGAGTTTCTTTTTAGCATTATCATCAAGTGGGACATTCAAATAACAATCTTCAAGTGGAGGCAAATCAAGCATATCATAAATCCTTCTAGGCATAATAGAAACAGTACTATCAAGATCACATAAAGCTTTGAAATCAAAGTCATTCACTTTCATATTAATGATGGGTTCCCAACCATCTTCTTGTTTAATAGGAATAGAAGCTTTATGTTTCATCGTTTCTTCTTTAATCTTTATGAGAGCATCAGTAATGTGTTTTGTAAAGGCCATGTTCATAGCACTAGCATTAGGACTTTTAGCAAGCTTTTGTAGGAACTTAATAACTTCAGAGATGTTGCAACCATCAAGATCAAAATCAAATTTATCATCTAGAGTAGTAGAACTATTACTGGCCTCAACACTAGTGGTGGTAATAGTAGAAACACTAATGTTTCTAGCAATTTCATCTTCTCTTTCCCACTTAGCATGTAATTTAGCTAATAGTCTAACATTTTCATCAATTTTACTTGTATAGCATTGGTGGCTGCAAAGGGATTGTCATTAGTTTCAGGTTTAGCAGCCATTTTATTCAAAGAAGATTGAGCTTCAGCCAAAGATGCTATATTTCTTTCAGCATTAGAGAGTTTTTCCTCAATAGTTTTATTGAAAGAAGTTTGCTTACTAATAAAGTCTTTAAGCATAACTTCAAGTTCACAGGGTGCACTCCTATTGTTTTTGTAGGAACTTCCATAAGCATTACCATTGTTGGGAGGATATGGCTTATAATTGTTGTTACCAAAATTACTCCTATAAGCATTATTGCCAAAATTATTATTTCTTATGAAGTTCACATCAACTTGCTCTTCTTGAGCAACCAAAGAGGCTAAAGGAACATTATTTGGATCAATATGGGCTTTCCCGTTAACAAGCATAGACATAATAATATCAATCTTATCACTCAAGGAGGAGGTTTCCTCAACAGAATTTACCTTCCTACCTTGTGGAGCTCTCTCAGTATGCCATTCAGAATAATTAACCATCATATTGTCCAGAAGCTTTGTTGCAGCACCCAAAGTGATGGTCATAAAGGTACCTCTAGCAGCAGAATCCAATAGGTTCCTTTAAGAATAGTTCAATCCTGCATAAAAAGTTTGGATGATCATCCAAGCAGTCAGTCCATGAGTGGGACAATTCTTTACCAAAGATTTCATTCTTTCCCAAGCTTGAGCAACATGCTCAGTATCAGATTGTTTAAACTTCATTATTTCACTTCTCATAGATATAATCTTAGCAGGAGGATAGTATTTTCCAATGAAAGCATCTTTGCACTTAGTCCAAGAATCAATACTATTCCTAGTTAAGGAATTCAACCATTCTTTAGCTTTTCCTCTCAAAGAGAAAGGAAACAATTTCAGCTTAATAATATCACCATCTATATCCCTATGCTTTTGCATCTCACACAGTTCAACAAAGTTATTTAGATGGGCATCAGCATCTTCATTACCAATACCAGAAAATTGTTCTCTCATAACAAGATTGAGTAAAGCAGGTTTTATCTCAAAGAAAGTATCTTCAGGCACAGGTGGAGCAATATGTGTGCTCATAAAATCATTGTTGTTGGTGCTAGTGAAGTCACACAACTTAGTGTTTTTAAGAGTAGTCATTTTGTGTGTGTTTTCAAATAAGAAAGCAAACTAGTAAATCTAATTTTTTTGTGTTTTTGATAAAGAAAAAAAGCAAACAAAGCAAAACAAAAATAACAAAGTAAAGTGATTGGTTATGAGGGACTCCCCTTGTGAAGATGTCCTTGACTCCCCGGCAACGGCGCCAGAAAAATGCTTGATGGCTCGGTGTTGATGTAGAGCTTGTTGGGAACCCCAAGAGGAAGGTATGATGAGCACAACATCAAGTTTCCCTCAGTTATGAAACCAAGGTTTAATCGAACCAGTAGGAGCAAGGAAACACCCTAAAGGTGTTGCTAGCTGATCCTTGGCAGGGCGCACTACCGGTGCTAGTAGCAACGTGGAGACCTGCACAACACAACCACATAAATCTGTACCCAACTTGCGATGAAGTTGTCAATCTCACCGTGTTTTGCTGAAAACAAAGGATTAAACGTATCGAATGGAAAGAAGTAATAGTTTGCAGAAAGTAAACACAAAGCAGTAAACAATTTATAGATTGTATGTAAAGAAAAGGACCGGGATCCATAGTTCAGTAGAGATGGCTCTCCTTAAGATAGATAACATGCTGGGTGAACAAATTACAGCGGGGCACTTGACAAACATCAAGAAAGCAATACATGCATATACTAATCATCTTGACTCCTTTGAGACTTGATTGGGCATTACAACATTATACATAGACCGCCATCCAACTTCATCTATGACTAATAATCCACCTTCAGGTAATCATCCGAACCCCCTCTAGTATTAAGTTGCAAGCAACAGATTATTGCTTTACGAACTGCGTGTAAAGTAAACAATATGATTGTTCTATGAACAAAGGATTGTTGTTTTCTCCCTAGTAGCAACAACACATCTAGTACCTTAGAGATTTCTATCACTTCCCTAGATTACTAGAGGCATGAACCCACTATCGAGCATAAATACTAACTCTTGGAGTTGCTAGCATCTACTTGGCCAAGATAGCTACTAACAACGGAAAGCATGCAAGATCACATATAACAAAGACATGATAGAATAAATAATCAATCTGAAATAGCATCTCAATATCAATCGGATCCCCGCAAACACAACATGCAGAATTACAAATAGATGATATTGATCATGAACGGAGCTCACAAGATCTAGACATGAAAGCACAAAGGAGGAGAACCAGCCATCTAGCTACTACATGGATCCATAGTCCAAGGATGAACTACTCACGCATCACACCGGAGGCTTGCATGGTGATGAAGAAGGCCTCCAGGGTGAATTCCCCTCTCCAGCAGGGTGCCGGGAAGAGCTTCAGATCCCTCCCGATCTAGGGATGGAGATGATGGCAGCTACAGGCTCTTTCATGGATTTTTGATCGGGTACTTAGGGTTTTTGTCCTGAGGGCATCTTATAGGCGGAACGGGGGGCCGAGGGGGTGCCGAAGGCGGCCAGACCACACCCTGGCGCGGGCCAGGCTGGCCCGCGTGGCCAGGTGGTGTGGTGGCCCCTTGGCCCCTCTCCGTCTCGTACTCTGGCATCTGATGACTGATGTCAACGCACTTCTATTCTTGTAGAAAGTTGTTGGGCCTCCAAGTGCAGAGGTTTGTAGACATCAGCAAGTTTTCCCTTAAGTGGATTACCCAAGGTTTATCGAACTCTGGGAGGAAGTGGTCAAAGGTATTCCCTCTCAAGCAACCCTGCAATCAAGATACAAGAAGTCTCATGTGTCCCCAACATACCCAATACACTTGTCAGGTGTATAGGTGCACTAGTTCGGCGAAGAGATATTGAAATACGAGTGGTATAGATAATTATAAGTGGTAACGGTGATAAGAAATGGCTTGATGGCGTGGAAGAAACTAAAGGCAAACTGAAATAAAGATGGAAGCAAGCAAACATGTAACAGATCTAATTGCAAACGGTGTTTCAATGCTTAGAAACAAGGCCTAGGGATCATACTTTCACTAGTGAACACTCTCATATAAATATCTTCTCTTTATGATACTACTCTTAACTACTCTCCGGTTGGACACTCTAATCGATGGTAGGGCTATAACAACACACCTCAAAGTAAGCCTTTCCCATCTAGAAAACCCCACACTGTCACCTTGAGTACTAGATGAGTCCAACAAACACCACAATTTCATAAAGACATCCAACTCCAAATATAACTCATAACAAGTATTTGTAATATCTAGCCTAGGTAGATCTATAGATTACAAGCTCATGATCACAATATGATCACACATAGAGAGAGAGATGAACACATAGCGACCGGTAGAACCCTTAGCCTCGAGAGAGAACTACTCCCTCCTCATCATGGGAATCAGCAATGGTGATGGAGATGGTGGTGGAGATCGATGGAGATGGCTCCGGGGGCACTTCCCCATCCCGGTAGGGTCCCGGAACAGAGACTTTCTGTCCCCCGAATCTCCCCTTCGGTGGCGGCGGCACTGCGGAACTTTCCGAGGCTGGAGGCTTGACTATTTAGGGTTTATGCATCAGGAGGCTTCTTATAGGCGAAGAGGCAAGGTCGGTGAAGACCAGAGGGGCCCACACCACCTGGTGGCGCGGCCAGGGCTATCCCGCGCCACCACATGGTGTGGCCAGGCCCTGGCCCTCCTCCGTCTCGTATTCCGGCTCTGTGAGTCTTCCGGTAAAATATGTACTTTGGCTTTTATCCCGTCCAATTCCGAGAATATTCATTTTCTGACTTTCCTGGAACCAAAAACAGCAGAAAACAGGCAGCTGGCACTGTGGCTCTTCTTAATAGGTTAGTCTAAGAAATCATATGAAAAGTACTCCAAAGTGTGGATAAAACACAAGAAAGTGGATAAAACCAAGCATGGAACATCAAAAATTATAGATACATTTGCAATGTATCAACATCCCCAAGCTTAACTCCTGCTCGTCCTCGAGTAGGTAAGTGATGAAAAGAATGAATAATTTTTGAGGTGACATGCACCATCAAAGACTTGATCAAAGTATTTGTAAAACATTCAAAGCTGGGATCATAGTACTTCAATCATAACATGAAAGACAAAGTTCTAGCAATAAGACAAAGAAACTATGATGCAACATGAAAAGGCACAAACAAAAGATTCATGAATAACAATGCTTTGCAAGACGTTTGTTTGTTTCACATAAAGAAAACATAGCATAATAGTATTTAGCTTGTCCCTCATAGAGTAGCAAAACATAAATGCATAGGACACCTTCAAAGTTCATACGAGTGACTAGATACAAATAGTTTAAAACAAGCAATATCAAGTTATGCATCAATCAACTAGTCTTGGGACAATGCACATAGAACTAAGAATGGCCACTATGCTCTCAAAGTAGGTGCATAAAGGTAGAAGGTGGAGACTCAATATAATGGTGGAAGAAAGGCCTTTATAAAAGGAAGTAGGGATTCAAGTCTCATAAAGAGCTTCCAAAAATGATGGTACTTATAGATTTCAGCTCTCATTGCCCCTATCATAAGCATCTTGAAGGTGATTAAGGTTAAAGTGACACAACTAAGAGGATATGCTTGACAAGTTATAAACTGAAATCTCATGCCCCTTACTTACGGAGACCGATCCTCATGCTACTCAACTTTAGTCACGAGTAAGATCTTGTCATTGTAAGTACATGTGTATCATAAAGAACCGCCAACGGGGTACCCCTTGCACATGATACAGGAGCTATCCCATAATCAAAATGACAAGCAAGCAGACAATGAGCATCTCAGTGATCTTTTTATTTGCTATTTGCATAGGTTTTTATTGAGGATGCGTCATAGAGTGCTCATTATGGTGATGCTACAAGTTTCCACCATGATTAGGCATGGATTAGGCTAGCGGCCCATGCGTTTCTCTAACACACATACAAACTCCCTGATCTTACAAGTTCCACTTTTATTTCACACCGCCGGGATCCGTAAGCAAAAGAACATGATATCAACGGGGTACAAAGTACAAGTGCAATGTTGAACGCGTTCCCCATGATACATGGTTATGCTAATTCCGAACAAATAAGTGCAAGCATATACGCAACAAAGAAGGACCCAGTGGTCCAAGTTTATTAGATGCAAAAAAGTAAAGGGTGCCATCAAGTTCGTGAGAGCTTTAATCACTAGTTTTCTCATAACAAGTTTAATTTGGAAGGTAAACAAAAACATGAATATAATTGGAATAGCATAATCTAGTAGGTAGATATGGTGGACTCTTTGGAATAACTTGGTTTAAGGAGTTGTATGCATGAGTGGAAGTCATACTTAGTTGTGGAGGCTAGCAAAAGACTGGGAGCGACAAACTAAGAGAGCAATAATGGCCATAATCATGTAGAGCGACAAAACATCATTGATCAAAGCATAAAGTGATACTACAAGTTGAAAACTAAAGGATCAGAAAGGCTATGTGACTTGAGATAGTCATAAAATGGTGTGATCATGCTCCAAGTCAACCCAAATAAAACATCAAAGGAGAATACCACTATACTATGCTTTAATATGCTAAAACAACGCATGATTCATCCAAGACACATTAAGCAATCTCAATTGTTTATAACAAGTTATGCTACAGCAAAGAATACTAAACATAAAGCCAAAACAATATCAAGCATGGCATGACAAAGCATAGGCCACAGTCAAAAACAAGCTCTCTTTACCACTTAAGCATGAACTTTCCTACTCTTTTCCAATCCAAACCAAACTATTTGAAACAACTCACAAAGATGATAATAAATAAAGATCAGTGATATTGTCTCACAAATCCACAAAGAAGAACTAAAATTTTCTAAGCTGAAAGCACGAGAAAACTAAGGCTAAACACGGTGCTAGCAAAAGAGAACACTCATAGAACAATAAGAATGAAAACTAGAGTGTTCTAGGCAATGAAAACGGAGCGTGTCTCTCTCCAAAAGAAGTGTGTTGGGATCCAACCAACTTAATCAATCAAACTAAGCAAACCAAGCAAACTAAAACTAAAAACAAAAACAAAGACGCTCCAAGAACAACACAACTATGCATGAAACAATAAAAATGAAGTGTTTGGAAAAAAACCCGAGATTTTTATTGATGAAGGAGGGGATGCCTTGGGCATCCCCAAGCTTTGACGCTTGTACTTCTTGGATATTTCTTGGGGTGACACGCGTGGCATCCCCAAGCTTGAGATTTAGTCCATCCTTCGTCTCATTACTCATTCCTTCCATACACCTGAAATTTTTCCTTCATACAAAACTTCACACAATCTTTATTAGCAACATTAGTGCACTTAAGATAAATAAGTCTCAAGGTTCAGTTCTAAAACCAAATAAACTTCCATTAAAACACAAGCTACTATATCACTTCCCTCAAAAAGCTCAATTCCCCAAAAGAACTCAAAAAGGAACCAACAAGAAGCAAATGCAGAAAATGGCAGAAATCTGTCAAAACAGACCAGCAGGTAAAGACGAATTTTTTCGAAGACCTTATATTGCTCAAATCAAAAAGTGTTGAACTAACGAAAGTTAGATAACAACCTGGGGCAGAAGCAAAAAAATTCACGCCTCAAAAGGATGTACAGAGATTGTATACGAATTTTTACGGTGAAGCACAAAAATCTGTTTCGGGACTGCAACTTTCCCAATCATTACTTCTCTCTCATTAGAGGTTACTCTAGGCACACAAAGCAAATAAAAAGGATAAGAAGCGGTTATTACAGAAGTAATAACTTCCAAGACTCATCTAAAACTTTTGGGTTATCTCCCAATAAGTACTTTTCTTTAACGCCTTTAAGTTAGGCATGATAGTTGAGAAGATGCTCACATAAGAAATATGAATTGAAGTAAAAGAGAACATCAAGAAGCAAATTGAAAGCACATTTAAGTCTAACCCACTTCCTATGCATAGGAATCTTGTAAAGAAACAAGTCATGAAAGCACAAAGCAACAAGCATAGTAAAGCAAAACAAGTGCAACTTCAAGACTTTCAACATAAAGAGGGGAAACTTAATATTGTTGAGATACATAAAACCATGTTTTCCTCTCTCATAATAACTTTCAGTAGCATCATGCATGAAATTAACAATATAACTATCACATGAAACATTCTTATCATGAGCCACATGCATAAAATAATTATTACTCTCCACATAAGCATAGTCATTCTTATTAATTGTAGTGGGAGAAAATTCAACAAAATAGCTATCATTATTATTCTCATCACCATAATCATCAAATATAGGAGGCATATTGTAATAATAATTACTTTCCTCCTCAATAGTAGGTGGACTAAAAATAACATATTCATCATTGTAATCATCATATATTGGAGCTTTGGTATCATCATAAGCAATAGAATAGCTATCTTCCAAAGCTGGGGAACTAAAAAGATCATTTTCATAAAAACTATCTTCCCCAAGCTTAGAATTTTTCATAACATTAGTGACAAAGGTGTTCAAAAGATTCATACTAATAACATTGCTATTAGCATGCAAATAAAGTTCCATAGGTTTTTTAATTTTCTCTTCAAACACTTTATGTCCTAACTCAAGATAAATACTATAAAGCTCTCTAATTTTTGTTGTTGTTTTCCATTAAGCCTAACTAGTGAAAACAAGAAACAAAAAGACAAAATTGCAGAATCTAAAGGAAATAACTTCGAGCACTCACACCGGAGGATGTGAGTACCTTTTACCTTACCTCCTCGGTAACAGCGCCAGAAAATAGGCGTTTGCCATGGGAGGTTCTTCTTCTTTAATCCTCCGATGTGAATACCTTTTCCCTTACCTCCCCGACAACGACGCCAGAAAAGAGCTTGATGTCTACGCACTTCTATTCTTGTAGACAGTTGTTGGGCCTCCAAGTGCAGAGGTTTGTAGACAGCAGCAAGTTTTCCCTTAAGTGGATTACCCAAGGTTTATCGAACTTAGGGAGGAAGTGGTCAAAGGTATTCCCTCTCAAGCAACCCTACAATCAAGATACAAGAAGTCTCTTGTGTCCCCAACACACCCAATACACTTGTCAGGTGTATAGGTGCACTAGTTCGGCAAAGAGATAGTGAAATACAAGTGGTATAGATAATTATAAGTGGTAACGGTGATAGAAAATGGCTTGATGGCGTGGAAGAAACTAAAGGCAAACTGAAATAAATATGGAAGCAAGAAAACATGTAACATATCTAATTGCAAACGGTGTTTCAATGCTTAGAAACAAGGCCTAGGGATCATACTTTCACTAGTGAACACTCTCATATAAATATCTTCTCTTTATGATACTACTCTTAACTACTCTTCGGTTGGACACTCTAATTGATGGTAGGGCTATAACAACACACCTCAAAGTAAGCCTTTCCCATCTAGAAAACCCCACACTGTCACCTTGAGTACCAGATGAGTCTAACAAACACCACAATTTCATAAAGACATCCAACTCCAAATATAACTCATAACAAGTATTTGTAATATCTAGCCTAAGTGCCACCATGATGTGCACGCTGTCACTTTCACACACATGGGGAGAGCAGAGATCTAATAAAGCACTTGAGTAGCAAGGTAGATCTATATATTACAAGCTCATGATCATAATATGATCATGCATAGAGAGAGAGAGAGATGAACACATAGCTACCGGTAGAACCCTTAGTCTCGAGAGATAACTACTCCCTCCTCATCATGGGAATCAGCAATGGTGATGGAGATAGTGGTGGAGATCGATGGAGATGGCTCCGGGGGCACTTTCCCGTCCCGGCAGGGTCCCGGAACAGAGACTTTCTGTTCCCCAAATCTCCCCTTCGGTGGCGGCGGCACTGCGGAACTTTTCGAGGCCGGAGGCTTGACTATTTAGGGTTTATGCATCGGGAGGCTTCTTATAGGCGAAGAGGCAAGGTCAGTGGAGGCCAGAGGGGCCCACACCACCCGGTGGCGCGGCTAGGGCTAGCCCGCGCCACCACATGGTGTGGCCAGGCCCTGGCCCTCCTCCGTCTCGTATTCTGGCTCCGTGAGTCTTCCGGTAAAATAGGCACTTTGGCTTTTGTCCCGTCCAATTCCGAGAATATTCATTTTCTGACTTTCTTGGAACCAAAAACAGCAGAAAATAGACAGCTGGCACTGTGGCTCTTGTTAATAGGTTAGTCCAAGAAATCATATGAAAAGTACTCCAAAATGTGGACAAAACACAAGAAAGTGGATAAAACCAAGCATGGAACATCAAAAATTATAGATACATTTGCAATGTATCAATGACTTCCGGAAAAATAGGCACTTTGGCTTTTGTCCCGTCCAATTCCGAGAATATTCATTTTCTGACTTTCCTGGAACAAAAAACAGTAGAAAACAGGCAGCTGGCACTGTGGCTCTTGTTAATAGGTTAGTCCAAGAAATCATATGAAAAGTACTCCAAAGTGTGGACAAAACACAAGAAAGTGGATAAAACCAAGCATGTAACATCAAAAATTATAGATACATTTGCAATGTATCAACCCCTATATAAAGAGGCCTCGGGCGACGAGAAACAGGCGCTCGTAGAAACCATCAGCCACCCCCAGATCTCCATCCACAACACCGACGAGCCACTGGAGGAATAGACTTAGATATAATCTCTCCACCACCATAGCCATATTCCACCACTTGTAATAGTAGATCTCTTCTTCGATTGGCGACATTGTAAGACTATTGTTATCAATCTCATGATTTGTACTACAATGTTTTTGATCTTTGATATCATCTCTATGTGTGAGTAATTCTCCTTGGGCTAAGGGCTTCAGCCCAGCCATGTAGCTTTTTGTGCATGTTATTTATCATAGATGGGATCATGTATTAGTTTGTATGACATGATGATTATTGTATCCTCTCTTGCCTCAATCTAAGGCCTTGTTAGGTACCCAAGACCCCGAGGATTGAGCCAGGTATAGGGAGTATGAGTAATGACTAATCTGTAGGTTCGGAACCCCAGTGACAAAAAGGGTAGTACGGCTGTATGTGAAGGATTTACTTGGGATCAATAGTGACATCATGATGCATATCATTAGTTCTCTTTCTTCTATGGACGAGACTAGTAGGTTATTGCTATAAGCGGTTGTGGAGGCAATAGCAATTATGGATGCACTTCCCACATATAATTTATCTTGCTCTAACAATTACATGCATACTTTATTTCTATATTTTATTCCCATCAGATGTTTTGCATAGATACAGGTCAAACCGAACACCCTAGTCTGTCTCCATCATCGAGAACAACAAAAAGGCGCAAACTCTTGGTCCGGTAAAAACACAAAAGGAATTCTAAAACTCCGGAAGGTCCGTTAATGTAACTTCACTATGCTTTGCTTCCCGAGGATTCGATAAACCTAGGTCTACAAGGGAAAACGGAGCTATACTACATCCGTAATCCAGATCTAAGGTATCATGTATCCAAAAGCTTCATGTTGTTTGACAAGTACTTCTAACAATTTCTTATTTTCTTCAGGAGAGAGCTTATCATCTATAATTATAGGTCACTTACCTTCCTTATCTAAGAATTCATACCTGAGCCCTGGAGGGAGAGGCTTCAAAGCAAGAGGTGGTGGATCCTCATCTCCTTTTCTTTCGAGTTCTTCGAATTCGTCTCTAAAGTGATTCTCAACTTCTGGTGCATAGTTGAGGAGTTTTTCCAAATCTTGTTTTGTAGAGTCATTTGGGAGTGAATAATTCTCTATCAAACTCCTCTCCAACTCGTATTATGGAGTACAAAAATAAATTGCCGCCAATTCTTCAATAGTTCTCTCCTCTTTAACTTCAATTTTCTTCTCATATGGCAACTTTGTGAATTGGCTGCATTTAACGTCTTAAACTTCTTCCCCAAACTATAGAGACAAAACTTGTTTCTTGTGATCAATATCAATATTTATAGAGCTGTAAATTTGGTTACCAAAAATGACAGTACAAAAGGAGTTTAAAGGCATTTCAATGAAATGAAAATCAACTAGGTACACAAAAGCTCCTACAGAAATGCAGGCATTGCGAAGAATCCCATGAGTCCGTTGCAAGGTTCGGTTAGAGAGCATAAATGTAACTTTGGATGGTTCAAGGTGTGGTTCATCAAGATGGCATCACAACTCTTCTTAGATTGTGTAAGGAATAAAGTTGATGGAAGAGTTTAAGTCACAAAACACTACATAAGTAGTCCCCCCCAAACAAAAAGAGATTTTCTATTGACTTCTATTTTTACCATCAAACTTACCTCTCATTATATCATAAGATTCTTTACTTACCACTATTACTTCATCCTTAAAAACCTCAGGTTCCAAAAGTTCTTTTATTATGCCAATGTTCTTTTTGATGGTTCCCAGGTTTTTAGCTAACACCCCTATCCTTTTATTTCTGTCACCCTTACTCTCTATTATTTCTGTGGTATATCATTTTTTATGCATTTGTGAGTATTTGTCCTTATGACTAGCTTTAGGTGGCTTATCCTTACTAGGTGGCATGTAGCATTCCCATTCTTTTGGGACCTATAGATATTCGGCATAAGTTTTAACAATTTGAACAATCATGCGTGGGTCAAGGTTGAAATTCCCAAGCAATTTCTCTACGTTTCCCAAAACTAGAAATCATCTCAGAAAATTATACTCTATAGGATTTTCTTTGTTAAGTTTGGCTCCAGAATAAGCTTTCTCCATCCTATGCACTATGTCTAGCAAATTCCAAGCTCTTTCAACACTAAATTCAGTAAACGACCCATTGGTAAGGCAGTCTAGCTCATTTCTATTATTAGTGCTCAAACCTGCATAGAAAGTATCTATCGCCGACCAAGGAGAGAACTTGTGGTGGGGGCAGTGATCGAGCAGTCCCTTAAACCTTGTGTATCCTTCATGCAAACTTTCTTTAGGTTTTCCTTTAAAATTGGTGATCATGCGTCTCGCTCCAAGACTTTTCATCCTGGCAAAGAAATCAACTAGGAACGAAGAGGCTAAACTCTCCTAGTACTTTGAATATACCAAGAACGGTCCTCATCAATAATATTTTGAAAAAAATAGTAGATTTAACCTCATCCTCGGTGAGTATATTAAGACGAAAAGTCCCACATATATCTTCAAAGAACCCTACATGCTCATACGGATCCTCTGTATCATCCCCTGCAATCCTTTTAGCATGCAAAAGATCCAAAACCATGGGGAATATCATACCCTCTAGGGTTATTTGATTTTAAATAAGTATCCATGGGTGGACCAGAATTATTTACAGCCTCTAGCTGAATTATATGTCGATACTCGCCCATGGTGTTTACCTCAAACTAGTAAACAACTTTAGTAAAACAATTAGTAGAATAAGTAACTAAGAACAAAGACCAAAAGCGCTTAGCTCCCTAGCAACGACGCTAGAAAATAGCTTGATTACTGCAAGTGCATAGATCGATTGTATCTAGTTTCAAAATAAGAGTACCAAACCCACATACAGCTATTTGGTTAAGGTCTTTATGCCCCTCGTCACTGTAGGGGTTCCGCGTATGAAAACAATAAAATTTTACCCTACGCCCCTGAACCCCTAATGTTGCTAGGACCTATCTATTAGTAATGTAGTAACCGGAGGGGATTTTCACGAACTTACCCTTGAAGACCAAAAAGCATTGTCAACGCTCAGGAGAGCGTGGTTGATGTAGACAAGCCAAAGCCAACCTCAAGGTCGTGATGAAGTCCTTGTGCTCCTGTTGCTCCAACGACTTGAGTGCCTCAAGTGTGACACCTCGTGGGGAGTTACACACGTCCGGTGCCTGACGATGACTCCCGCTTCCCCGATCCAGCAGCAGTTGCAGAAGTAGAGCTCCTGGATCCGAATGCCGCAGCGCGACGGCGCTCCGCGGTGAAGATGTCTCTCGTTCGTGCAGTCCAAACTTGGGACCATGGTCACGAGAGAGAGAGAGAGAGATAATATCAATTGGAGGTCTCCCCAAATGTGGGAAACCTTTATTGAATATTGTGTGAATTTATCTGGCCAAATACCCCCACTATATATAGGGGAAGGGGAGGTACTACCTCCCTCAAAGTCTCGGGGTGGGACTAAAGGAGAGGGAGAGGGGGGCACCGCCGGCCAGCCCTAGTGGGCCCCACGCGGGGGGCTTGGCCCAGCCGGCCACCCTCTTGCCCCTTCTCCCCTCTTGCCTTTCCCTAATGGGACCTCTTCCCTCCGGAATTGGCCTATTAAGCCTTTTGACCTTTTAATTGATTTTCTCTTTTATAAATAATTATGAATACATGATTAAATCAATATTTAACATTCATTCACATATTATTCAATCTCCGTGGCTATGGAACACCTTCCACCTCCACTCCGGACATCCTCCGAACTTACCAAAACCCTTCCAGTTTTCTCTCTTCTATTCTTTGGTGATTCTACCAATCATATAAACACTCTCTAAGCATCATCAAACCCTTAAGAGTGATACCCCACAATTCAGGAACACTCCAGACATGGTCGGGACACTCCCGGACCAATGATCGACAGAGGGACCTTGATGGCCATGTGACCCATGTGCATTCCACGAAGATCTTTCATCGTTTGAACCGGGACAGACGTGTCTTATTCCCTTTGTCTCTCGACACTCGCATTGCCCGAGATCTGATCAATGACATCACCATGTCGTGTTCAATCTCGTTACCAAACAATGCTACTTGACTCGTTCGACAAGTGATATCCCTATGATCAAATCACACGCTGCGCAACTATTGGATATAACTTCTCCAAGTGGGCCCTTGAGTATATTTCCGTCACATGGACGGACAAATCTCGCTCTTGGCATATATTTCCTCTACGGTTCCTCCAAATACCTAAACACACCTTTATTGTCACTGTATTACCAAGTGACGTTTGATGTTATCTAAGAACTCTCGGGAGACAGTGATTGATATAGCCTCACGGTCTAAGGAATAGTCTACGAGGATCCATTTCTAATCATCATAACTTGAATTTCGTGACATGATCGGGTCACGATGTTTAGGTTGGGTATTGGTTCATCATCTCATTCGCAGAATGAGTTGACTCCATTTCCAACTAGCATAAATGCCACATGATTAGGAAACTTGATCATGTATTGACCAATGAACCAGTGACTAGAGTTTCATTGGGAACCCCTGGTTGTTTATATATCACACGTGTATTGATGTTTCCTCTCAATACAATTATAGCATGGTATAAAACTTAATCATACACTTTATGAAATATGATAACAATCCTTATTATTATTTGTCTCTAGGGCATATTTCCAACAGTTGCCGTCTACCAAAGGATACTTGTAAGCCGCCTTTGATTTCAAGTAAAGGGTGTTTGAAAGGTTTTTGGTTGAATGTAGAAAAGTAACTAAAAAAGAAAAGAAATAAAGTAACAAGAGTGTTTGGAAACGTGGTTGAACTTAGTAGGGCTAAAGAGTTCTCGGGGATGTAGGATACACCTCTAACATGATATTATTATTCATAATTAGGATAACATACTTCTTGTGTCATGATATGTGTGGAGAGAGCTCCATAATATGATGTTCACTACAAGGCTCGTAGGCAGTCACTTTGTTGAGCCAAGAATGAGGTCACCTCTAAATAACCACCGCGATGTCTGAGAGAAATCACCTATATAGGCCACCACAATTAAGGGTCTCCACATGGATATCGTAATTAGCTTAGGGAATCTCTCTTTATCCTCCTTTGACCGTGCAAGTTGCTAGCCAGTGCCAATTAGTCACGATAGCTTTCCGGGGCATGCTTCCAAACAAATCCAAATGATTTCACACTCTTCTTTAGTCCCGAAGACAAATGAGTTGGAGATATGCCCAAGAGGCAATAATAAAGTGGTTATTATTATATCTTTATGTTTATGATAAATGTTTACATCCCATGCTATAATTGTATTAACCGGAAACATTAATACTTGTGTGTTTTGTAAACATAAAAGAGTCCCTAGTAAGCCTCTTGTTAAACTAGCTTGTTGATTAATGGATGATCATGGTTTCCTGATCATGGACATTGGATGTTGTTAATAACAAGATCATATCATTAGGAGAATGATGTGATGGACACACACCCGTAGTAAGCATAGCATAAGATCAAGTCATTAAGTTCGTTTGCTATAAGCTTTAAAATACATAGTAACCTAATCGTTCGACCATGAGGTTATGTTAATCACCATCACCGGATGGGTACTTTGATGACATCAAACACCGCTTCGTAACTGGGTGGTCATAAAGGTGTCATTGGGTATTCTGAAAGTATGTGTTGAAGCGCATGGACCAAGATTGGGATTTGTCCATCCATATGACGGATAGATATGCTCTGGGCCCTCTCGGTGGAATGTCATCTAATTAGCTTGCAAGCATGTGACTGGGTCACAAGGGATGACATAACATGGAACGAGTAAAGAGTACTTATCAGTAACAAGGTAGAACTAGGTATGGAGATACCGACGATCAAACCTCGGTTAAGTAGAGTATCGCGTGACAAAGGGAATTGGTTTCGTATGTTAATGGTTCTATCGATCACAAAGTCATCGTTGAGTATGTGGGAGCCGTTATGGATCTCTAGATCCCGCTGATGGTTATTGATCGTTGAGGTGTCTCCATCATGTCTGCATATTCACGAACCGTAAGGTGACACACTTAAGGTTCGAAGTTGTTTTAAGTAGATATGGAATGTGCGTTGGAGACCGAATATTTTTTGGAGTCTTGGTTAGGAAATGTTCCGGAGTATTTGTATGGGGATTCTAGAAGGTTTCGGAATGTTCTGGAAGGTTCTGGAAGATTTCTTGGAGTTTACTTGAAAACCAAGAAAGGATCAAGGAATCCTTGTGGGGTAAGACAAGGATTCGTGGGGGAGTAGGACTCTCCCCCCACCTCCTTGATCCGCCGGCCAAGGGAGAGGGGAGTCCTACAAGAACTCCACCTCCCCATGGCGCCTCCCTCCTTTAAATAGAGGGGTGGAGGCGCCACCCCCTGGCCCCCTCTCTACTCTTGCCCTAGCCGCCTCTCTCCTCCTCCTTTCTTCTGCTTAGGCTTAGGCGAAGCCCTGCAGAATTCTCTACTCCACCACCACCATCACGCCGTCGTGCTGCTGGGATTCCGTGGAGAAGATCTACTACCTCCGCTGCTCGCTGGAACGAGGAGAGGAAGGTCTACTTCGACTCCGCACGTGTGACCGACTGCGGAAGCACTGCCGGAACACGGCGCCGGAAGGATCGTCTACTCGATCTTGAGATCGGCAAGTGATCGACTACATCAACCACGAGATCCGAATCTCGTAACGCTTTCGGATCTACAAGGGTTAGTACAGATCTATCTCGTTGCACATGTCTAATAGATTAGATCTTGGCTTTTATCTAGATTAGATCTAGGTTTTGTTCGTTCTTGCGGTAGAATTTTTTTGTTTTCCATGCTACGAACCCATCAGTGGTATCAGAGCCGTGTCTATGCGTAGATCTGTTGCACGAGTAGAACACAATGGTTTTGTGGGCGTTGGTGCTCGTGCTGTCTTTTGCTTTGTGTACTTTGCATCTTGCGGTATGGTGGGATGAAGCGGCTCGGGCTAACCTTACATGTCATCGCACATGAGACTTGCTCCACGCTTGACGTGTAACTTGCTTTGCACAAGTGGCTTTGCGGGTGTCTCTCTCTCACCATAGTATAGATCCAATCTACACTTTGCACTTGATAGCACTTGTATCAACATTGTGGTTCATGTTCGTAGGTAAGATCCGTTCTTATTCGAAAGCCCCAAGCCACGTAAAACATGCAAAGAAGATTAGAGGCGTCTAACTCGTTTTTGTAGGGGTTTTGTGATGTGATATGGCCATTATGTGATTGTGATTATATTTGATGTATGCAATGATCCTTATTGTAATATGGCAACCGGCAGGAGCCTAATGGTTGTCTTTAAATTTTGTTTATGACCTGCGTGTCTATTCATCATGTAATAGCTTTATTCCAAGTAGTTGTAATAGTTGCTATTGGTGATGGACAACCATGAAGCGGCGCCACAGACCTTGACGCCACACTGGTGATGATGGAGATTATGTCCATGCTTTTGAGATGGAGATCAAAGGCACAAGAAGAAAGGCCATATCATATCACATATTATGAATTGCCTGTGATGTTAATCCTTTATGCATCTTGTATTGCTTAGATCACGATAGTAGCATTATAAGATGATCCCTCTCACTAAATATCAAGTAATAAAGTGTTCGTCCTTAGTTGGCACCGTTGCTAAGACTCGTCGTTTCGAAGCATCTCGTGATGATCGGGTGTGATAGACTCTACGTGTGCATACAACGGGTGCAAGCCAGATTTGCACATGCGGAAACTAAGGTTAACCTTGACGAGCCTAGCATGTACAGACATGGTCTCGGAACACGGAATACCGAAAGGTAAAGCATGAGTCATATGGATGATATGATGAACATGTTGATTGTTCGCCTTTAAAGCTACATCATCTCACGTGATGATCGGACTTGGTGTAGTGGATTTGGTTCATGTAATCACTAAAACAACTCGAGGGATGTTGTTTTGAGTGGGAGTTCATTTGTAATTTGGATTAGTCGAACTCAATTTATCATAAACACAATCAAAGTGAATTTGCATAGTTTGTTGTAGTCATTGGCATCCGTTCACCACCTTACGCTTAGTTATAGTTGAGATAGTGGAACTATAGAAATTCTGGATATTTACTTTATGAACTGGTATCGTATTGTTTTGAATGTCAATTTAAAGTTTATAAGTCCTATTGCAAACTTTCAGCAAACTCTATTTACTCCATGAAGTTTAATAAATAGTATTAAATCAAGAGTAACAATTCTAGTGTTAGTATCTAATGTATCATGTTTGCCTCCATGATTCTTGATACTCAAAAGATTGTTTTTAATATCAAGTTTATCTAAGAGCTGAAAGCAATGTTTCAGAAACCATCATATGTGAAAGGTATTGCGATATCTAAAACAATGTGTTGGTTACAACATGATAGAGTATACGTCCTCATATTTGATGAGAATTTGTGAAGGTTGGAGACGCTAGTCGTCCTAATCCTCCAAAAGGTTTTGAAAAAGAAACATTATACTCGCAATTCACCTTTATAAGCTATAGCAGCTTGATCATGAAAGTTTTCATGATAAGGATGAATAGAAGATGAAAATAAAATATTTACTACACTAAAAGATTACTAAAGAATGGAATTTTGAAAGAATGCCAAACATTTGATGATGGTGATCCACCTCAAAGTGCAAGTCCAAAGGTATTAGTAGTTGACTATATACGCTTTGTACCATGTGTCATGTTGATGACACCACTATTGATGTTGATAGATTCTTTTAAAAGAAAAGGAATTGCTGAAAGAGAACCTATAAAATATTTGGCAAAAAATAAAAGGTTGGAGATGTCCAACTTAGGCATATAGAAGATATACATGTTATGGTTGTATTCCTTGCTTGTTAAACAATGTGGTTCTTAGGTATTGGATACCGGTATTGGATACCGAATTGGTTGGTATGAAGTGTCATACAGGACAACACAATTCATGAACTGCAATGGCCTAAGTAACTAGCAAGAGAAAATGTGATGATGTTCATCGAAAACAAACAAAGGGTTGTTGTGTTGCTTGTTAACATCAAAGCTTGCCTTCAAGATTTGTTTCAATAATTGTTATTTTGATCAGGTGTTATGACGACAAAAGGTTGTTCAAATAATTACCGTATTCCATAATATATGGATAATATACAAGTCTGGTTGGAGAAATAACGACCATAAAACTAATGCTAAAATGTCGCAAGACAAATGATTGAAAGATCACTTGCGAAGTGACATCGCCGTTTAAATTATATTGAAAGGGATACATGAAGAAACTCCATGTTGATGGATTTTTGGAGTCTTTGATTTGGATCAAATGACGCTTGTGATACTTTCATGGAGATTATTAAAACTCCGTTCGTAGGCCAAAAGAGGAATGGACGACTAACTGATTGGAATTTGTACATATTGATGTATATAGTCCATTAAGTGTAGTCGAGGGCGATGGATTTCAACTTCATATGCTTTCTCCGAAGATTTGAGTGAGTATATGTATATACTTACTCAATAAGGAAGAAGTATGAAACATTTGAAAAATGTTCAAAGACTTTCAAGATGAAGTGGAAAATCATTATAACAAGAAAATAAAAGAGTTTATGATTGGATCATAAAGAAAGATGTTTGAGTTACAAGTTTAGCAAAACACCTAAGATTTGAGGAATCGTTCCATGGATTTGCATTTCCCAAAACACCATAGGAGTATGGAGTGTTCGAGATATGTAACGAAACCTTGTTTTACATGGTAAGATCAAAGGTGTCATTTATAAAACTGCCATTATATTTTAAAAGATTAAAGCTTTAGTGACTACCGCTTTTACACTAAAAAGAGCTCCATCGTGATCCGTTGAAATGGCACCATATGAGTTATGGTTTGGGATAAAACCCGAATTGTCTTTTCTTAAATTTTGGTATGCTATGCATAAGAAAAATGTTTACAACCAAAGTCGGATAAGCACATCTTTGTAGGTTATTCCAAAGAATTTGTTGGGAATTACTCCATAACGCCGAGGACAAAAGAGTTTGTCGCTTGGAACGTCAAGTTTCTTGAGAAGGAATTTTTTCATGAAAAGTTAAGTGGGAGGACAATAGAACTTTGATAAGGCTGTTGAACCTTAGCTATATGTGCTAAGTAGCGCAGCGCTGGAAAGTGTCTCGGTGGCAGCCACAATGCTCATGGCTCTCGTGATTACAAAAGGTGTGATCTCGGAGATTAGAGTTCCTATAGAACCGTGTCGGTCGGTAAGAATCAAATAGTAGGATTTGATAAGCAAGTCGTTATTGTTTTGACAATGATGAACCGACTACATGCAAAGAAGCGATGATGGGCCCTGACTCCATAAAATGACTAGAAGTCAAGGAATCCGTGATGGTATCCATACACGAGAAATCAAGTTTCTGAACTTAGAAGACCCTCCGGAAAGGCGTAAAGCCTATCGGTCGTATTTGGATCTATAAAGAAATAGACATGGATGTTTCAAATCTATGAAATAGTCGACATGTCAGAAAGAGTTTACGACAATGTTCAAGGAATTGACTATGATAAGATTTGATCTTTCATAGCGATATTTAGTCTGGACGGATTAATGTAGCAACCACTACATATATTTTGGTATATGGTAGTTGAACAAACAAAACAAGTTCTTCTAATAGAATGGTTACCTAGGATGTGTACATGACACGATCCAAAGGGTTTTGTTAATTCAAAGGATGCTAAAAGAGTATGCAAAACTTCAATGGTTGAAGTGAGCATCGCGGAGTTGGAATCTTCACCGTGATGAAACCGTTAAAAGGTTTAATTTCATCAGAGACGATGAAGATGTTTGCATTTTGCAAGAAATTAAGTGGGAGCGCTAAGACATATTTCTAATACATTATGTGAAAGACATATTGTTGATTAGAAATAATGTATCTTTTATTGACACAGGTTAAGAATTTCATTTCGATGAAAGACTTAGGCATAACCCAAGTATTAGGCATCAATGTCTATATGAGTAGATTGAGGCACTAATATGGTTTTGCCAAATTTACATAGATAAGATGTTGAATGAGTTCAATATGGAAACAACAAGAAAGGTTCTTGACGTACGGAAAGGACTAAATCAAGATTCAAGTGTGTTGACACGAGATTCAAGTGTTTTGACACTTGGTGAAATCACAAGAATATTTTGATCAATCATTCTTTGAGATGTACACATCCAGATATGTCCTATGCTCTAAATGTTATGAGCATATACCAGAATAATTCATAAGTTGATCATTGGACAATAGTAAAGATATTCTTATGAGCTTTGGAAGAACTAAGAATATATCATGTATAAGTGACAAATAGTTAAACGTAGTTCATTGTAAAGTGTTTCATTGATACTAGTTTTGTCACAAGATACAAATTAAATTTATCTCAATTTAGACTATAGGTGGCACAATATAATGGAAAGGATGTTCCATGATGGATTTGGATGAGTTCCAAAGTTGAGATATTGTGACGGATACTACAACAAAAGGCTAAGTATATAACTGCTATAGTAGCAGCAAAGGAGGGCATTTGTGTTAAGTAGTTTGTTATCAAACTACGTGTGGTTCATAGCGGGATAATACTATGAAGATACATTGTATGACAATTGTATCAACATAATTTAATCCCAAGGAACTAAAGGTCTCACCAAAGGACCAAATTTATAAAATGCCATCTCATTGGAGAATGAGTAATGCGTAGAGACACAAGGACATGCAAATACACATGGACCTGGAAGTGTCAGATCCGAAGATTATGTTTACCACTAGCAATATTGTCTATACAACACCAGAAAGCCATAGGTGTTGAATGCACAAGTTTTTTAACTAGATTATTGACTCTAGTGCAAGTGGGAGACTGTTGGAGATATGCCCAAGAGGCAATAATAAAGTGTTTATTATTATATCTTTATGTTTATGATAAATGTTTACATCCCATGCTATAATTGTATTAACCGGAAACATTAATACTTGTGTGTTTTGTAAACATAAAAGAGTCCCTAGTAAGCCTCTTGTTAAACTAGCTTGTTGATTAATGGATGATCATGGTTTCCTGATCATGGACATTGGATGTCGTTAATAACAAGATCATATCATTAGGAGAATGATGTGATGGACACACACCCGTAGTAAGCATAGCATAAGATCAAGTCATTAAGTTCGTTTGCTATAAGCTTTAAAATACATAGTAACCTAATCCTTCGACCATGAGGTTATGTTAATCACCATCACCGGATGGGTACTTTGATGACATCAAACACCGCTTCGTAACTGGGTGGTCATAAAGGTGTCATTGGGTATTCTGAAAGTATGTGTTGAAGCGCATGGACCAAGATTGGGATTTGTCCATCCATATGACGGATAGATATGCTCTGGGCCCTCTCGGTGGAATGTCATCTAATGAGCTTGCAAGCATCTGACTGGGTCACAAGGGATGACATAACATGGAACGAGTAAAGAGGACTTATCAGTAACAAGGTAGAACTAGGTATGGAGATACCGACGATCAAACCTCAGATAAGTAGAGTATCGCGTCACAAAGGGAATTGGTTTCGTATGTTAATGGTTCTATCGATCACAAAGTCATCATTGAGTATGTGGGAGCCGTTATGGATCTCCAGATCCCGCTGATGGTTATTGATCATTGAGGTGTCTCCATCATGTCTGCATATTCACAAACCGTAGGGTGACACACTTAAGGTTCGAAGTTGTTTTAAGTAGATATGGAATGTGCGTTGGAGACCGAATGTTGTTCGGAGTCTTGGACTGGATTCGGGACGTCACGAGGAGCTCCAAAATTGTCTGGGGAATAAGATTCATATATTGGGGATCATTTTCTAAGTTAGGAAATGTTCCGGAGTATTTGTATGGGGATTCTAGAAGGTTTCGGAATGTTCCGGAAGATTTCTTGGAGTTTACTTGAAAACCAAGAAAGGATCAAGGAATCCTTGTGGGGTAAGACAAGGATTCGTGGGGGAGTAGGACTCTCCCCCCACCTCCTTGATCCGCCGGCCAAGGGAGAGGGGAGTCCTACAAGAACTCCACCTCCCCATGGCGCCTCCCTCCTTTAAATAGAGGGGTGGAGGCGCCACCCCCTGGCCCCCTCTCTACTCTTGCCCTAGCCGCCTCTCTCTCCTCCTCCTTTCTTCTGCTTAGGCTTAGGCGAAGCCCTACAGAATTCTCTACTCCACCACCACCACCACGCCGTCGTGCTGCTGGGATTCTGTGGAGAAGATCTACTACCTCCGCTGCTCGCTGGAACGAGGAGAGGAAGGTCTACTTCGACTCCGCACGTGTTACCGGCTGCGGAAGCGCTGCCGGAACGTGGCGCCAGAAGGATCGTCTACTCGATCTTGAGATCGGCAAGTGATTGACTACATCAACCACGAGATCCGAATCTCGTAACGCTTTCGGATCTACAAGGGTTAGTACAGATCTATCTCGTTGCACATGTCTAATAGATTAGATCTTGGATTTTATCTAGATTAGATCTGGGTTTTGTTCGTTCTTGCGGTAGAATTTTTTGTTTTCCATGCTACGAACCCATCAAAATGATATGTGGCCAACTACACATACCATCTAAAGAGAGAGATCAAACACATATCATAAATCTATCATAGACTAGTAAGTCATATGGACACAAGAATATATCATCTTTATTTCAATTTCATAATATTGCTAGGGTTTCTCCATCTCCCCAAGAACGAGGGGAAACTACTCACACACGGAAGCAATCAATGACATCATCATAATCATATGGATGGATAAAAGTACGGGAATAAATCTAGTACAAACCACAATTGCATATGGAATTACAACAAGATCTAATGAATGAAAGATGGGGTAATAGTGGTGATGGTGATGCAGCGGTTAATGATGAAGGGGATGATGTGATGTCTTCCAATGATCCGTGAAGCAGCAGGGATTTTCCCTTCTCCAAGTTCCTCCTTCAGATCCCTTTCTAGTGTGTGGTTTTTGGTGGCTTAAGGTTGTTGTGAATGTCGGGTCTATGATCAGTCTTCGCCAGGAGAAACTATTTGACGAGGCGGACACGCTGCCGCGTGGTACGAGCGGACTCCGCCCGTACCACTGGTCATTAACGCTACTATATCCTTCCTCACATTTGCTATTCTCCCAGGTGCGAAGGTAAATCAATTAAATGACTTTTATCACTTAAAATATCATATTACAACATAATATGATAACTCTAATTGATATGTTCATACGAGACTCAGTAATTTTGGATCATGTTGAAACAAGGACAAAAGGTGCACGCAAACGCAGTAAAATACAAAAACCCCTAATCTACTTATGAAAAAAATGAAAGGTAAATTTGCTTCAATTGTGGACTCATTGTGCTTCAAGCATCTAGTACCACTAATGGCAGTGCCTCCGAATTTTTACACACGTCCGGTGTAAATGACGTCTCCTGGGCCCCAGTCTAGCAAGGCAGCGGAAGAAGGATATCCAGGCCGACTCTGTTTTCACGACGGTTTGTGTTTGGTGGAGAAATATCAACCTTGTTGCGTACGTTCCAAACAAGGGAACATACATGAAGAGGGAGAGAGAGAAGGCGAATGCCCAACTATGGGACGAGATTTGTAGGGCACCCCCCTTTATATAGGGAAAAACTACGCACCCCACCTCTCTAAGTCCTAGAGTGGGACTAAACCTGGAGGAGGTGGCAGCTAGTGGCTGGTGGGGGGGGGCACCCACACACTATTCCCACCTAGAGCCGATGGCGGTGGGAGCCCCCACCTAGCGCTCCCTAGCCCACCTAGTGGGGCTACGGCTCCCTCTTAGGCCCTCTCCCCTCCAGGGAGGGCCCATGTAGGTATATTGCCCATTTTTTAATTAAATAAACATATTTAATATCAATTCCATTAATTAAATATTAAATACCTTTTATTTAATTCCATCTATTCAAAACCCTTTTGAATATCCTCCGAACACTTTGGTATCTCTGAGAAACATTTCTGGTTCTCTCTCTTCCTATTTCTCTAACGGTCATGGATCAACCCACAACTTCTCTAACCTTAAGCGTGACACTCTTACAATTCAGAAATTCTTAGAAATGATCGAGATACTTCTCTGATCAATGACCAACAATAGTGTCTAAAAACTCATGATGGTCCCTTCACATTCCAAGAATCTAATTGATCTCTTGAACCTTCTATACGTTGAATCCCAATACATTTTCACTACGATACCTAGTTTTTCCAAGACCTAATATTTAGTATCGATATACCTATTTCGATCTTGTTACCGACAAACATATTTACTCGTTCCCATGATATTACATCCTCGTGCCCTAGTCACATGCTTGCAAGCTCATTGATGCAATCTCATTGAGTGGGCCTAGAGTATCTATCCAGCACTTGGATAGGCAAATCCTGATCTTGATACACATGCCTCAGCATATTCCTTTGGAATACCCAATACACACCTTTATGTCCACCTAGTTACAGACATGACGGTTGGTGTGATCAAAGCATCCACGGGAGATAGTGATTAATATCATCTGACGGTCAAAAGACTAAATCACTATGCTTTGCTAGGTATTGCAACATTTGTACTTTGTGACTGGATCACATTGCAATTCTATGGTAGGGTGTGTCCATCACTTCATTTATCTAATGAAGTTATCTCGTTGTCAGTTGGCGTTTAAGTAAGTCCATGATCGAGAAACCCCGATCATCAGCTGCCCAATGAATTAGTACTAGAGAATACTAGGGACCTGGTTTGTTTATATACGACACCTATATTAAAGTTTCCACTCAATACATTTATAGCATGATATAAAACTATTATGAACATTAGAGATATATCAATAAAACAACCTTATTATTGTCCTCTAGGGCACACTCATTCACTTGAATAATACAGTGAGTCCATTCTACAGTTCTGAGGAGGACATCCCAGGAGTTGATAGGATCAGCTTCTTCTTGATGAACCGTGAGAATGACTTCTCTCTCGATGATTGGTGTCACTATGGTTTTTCCAATAACGTCACTGACATCCTCTCCACCTGTTTCACACTTAGTCCTACCCCTTACTTCAATAAGATGAGAATTTACAATCCTGTCCCAAAGGGGAATCAAATTTAGTATCCTACAGTTCGCTATTTGTTCTATGTTATTGCTAACACCCTGCATGCCCGTGGTGAGTTCACAAGCATCGATGAGGAGTACATGATGATCCTCTCAAAAGCTTCCATTCCAAACTACAACTTAACGCCAATTTTAGGCGCTCTTCTAGTGAATTATTTAAAGTATCAAGATCTCCAAACTCGTGGACCCATATGTGGAGGAGTTATCACTGTTCTTGCTCGAGAACTCCATCTCAACGTAAGTAACTCGCAACCGTTGGAAGGTGTTCGCCATCTCAGTTTTGCTACTCTAAATGCATGTGGTATGATTAGAAGAATTAATGGTAGGTATTACTTCGATATACCCAAAGTCAATCACTTGATCACTTCTCCTTTGCGTAACAGTCTATTCTCTAACGAGAATGTACACATGGATTATGATGCGCAGGTTGATTCAACCCTACCACCATAAGCTGAACCACAAGGATAGGAAGAAGTAGAAGAAGAGCAAGAAGGACCCGAACAAGAGCAACAACCACCGACTACTACAACACCTATGAAGATGTATACCCGCTCAAAGGAAACATTGATAACATGAACAACCTCTCTATCAACCTACGAGACTCCACCGCGAACCTCTCGTCCCAGTTCATCAGTTGGAGATGCCAATGGAACTTGGGAGATTATCTTCCGCCACCACAAAGAGCAACAACGGGGCTTGCAAAAGACAAATCTTAGGACTGGGTTCCTCAATCAATTTATTTATGTAATATTGAGGTTTTACTACAGCTCCATGTGAGGTTTGAAACACTCATGTTGGACTTGTTCCAACACTTCATTTTTCTTTTGTTTTTGTTTGCTTGTTTTTAGTATCTTCCTTCCTTTCTCGCTAATATTTTTCTATTCTTTAAACCCAATCCTCAAAAATACAAAAAACATTTTTTTTCTTTTATCCTTATTCTTGAAAAGTGGATCTTTGTTTGCCTCTTGCTCCAATATTATTAGTGAGAGTGATCAACTTTTGAGTTTTAAGGAACACATCATATGGAAGAGAATTGTGAAGTCACTCATGAGAGGTATGTCCTATGTCTCCCACTTTAGAAATTTGAAATGTTTATGATAGTTACTAGTATTGTTAAGGTACTATGCTAGTGGGAGTAATTCAAAACAGTTAGAATAAAGCTTTCTATTGATATTAGTAAGTAGTTGAGTAAGGGTTTGCTTTAGTTCTTGTATTTAACCGAGTCTTTCCCTGGATATAATTATGATAAATAAGCATAATAAGAAAAATTCTCCAATTATGACTTGTGTGATGTTTTGATTGTCTTAAGAGTTTAACCTTGAAGATACTCAAGTCCATAGATCGGATGATAATCTAGATAACACTTTTGAAAATAGTTGTTTGATTGAAATGAAGTCTAGTAGTTATAGAGATGCATGCCAAAACTAAAATGTGGATCCAAAGTATTATATTGCTTAAAAACTTATCTACAAAACTATTGATGCACACCCTGGGATGCCAAAAAAATCGCTAGCCTTCGAATGATCTAGGCATAAATCTTGATTTCGGCTATGAGTTGATGACATGGGTAGCCAACTACCCGTGCGTAAAATATTTGTGTTCTCGAGGGATGTGGAAAATGTTACAAAATTCATTAGTGAATTCAATTGGAAACTAATATTGAATCCAGTGTGATCACCTTCAAAGTCTTTGGCATGGTCTCGTTACTATCATATGAATTTTCTTGAAAGGAAATAAATAGAAAGAAGTGTTTTGATGGACTTGATTCATTGATGTGGGTGTCACTGAGACACTTGATAGTTATACTTCTTTTGACATGATATCTCACACTTAAATTGATGTTATGAAAACTTTCTAGTGTTCCTTAGCAATCTGGGAGTTAACTAGTGATGAGGGGTAACATTGCCAATGCCCATTGATATGGACTTGGGTTTCAGGGAAAAGGGAGCACTGGTGATTTTGTCGCCTTATTAGACAAACAAGGGAGGCAACATTTACCCAGTTTCAGGCCCTCGTAGAGGAAACCCTACTCCTGCTTGTCATATTTTTCTTGATGGAGAGTACAAAGTTGCTGGGTTGCTAGATGTGATCTAGCTTATAGCGGGTCATTGAGAATCAAAAGCTAATGTGTCTGGATCTATTGTGCCATAGGTTTTCCTCCTCATTCGGCCCTCATAGGCTCTATATATGGGGAGGCTAGGTCTCAGATACCAATCTGAGTAGGTTACAAGTTGGTGTTTGTGTAGAATCTAAACTTGTACTTTTCCTTGTCTTGTGCACTTAGAGTTATGGTGTCCTTGTAGGCTTCATATATGTTGAACTATCATGGGCTTCATGGATCTTGGTATATCTTTGGGCAAGCCTTCCGTTGGGCCATACCGTATATGCCAATAATGTGAACCTAAAGGGTCATGCCCATGTCAGTAGCCCTGAGACTCTACTTTAGTCGTAGACTCAAGTTGAGTCTACAAGTCCTTTTTAATATTCCTAACTCAAAGATTTCCTCGACTGTCTTGTTTTGTTTTAATGGAGGAAGTTGTCGTGTTCTTTGACTTTGAAATTTTCATCAGGTGCGCCACCAACACTCTCGATGGGAGTAGCCATGAGGGTATGGTTGGATTCTTGTAGCCGAGCATAGGCTCAAAGATCATCTTCATCGAAGGAGGTACTTGACTCAGATATTCTTTCTTGCGGATGTAGATATTTTTTGTCAACTCCGTTGAAGGACTTGTTGTTTCTATCGGGTGCACAGCCAACGCTCCCAATGGTAGTATCCCCCAAGGCTATGTTCGACTACTTGTAGCAGAGCATAGGCTCATAGATTATATGCATCCGAGGAAGTATTCGACTCAGGTCTTGTTGTTCTTGATCGCAAGTAATAATTGTCGTCTCCATTGGAGAATTATTTTAATCGGGTGTGCGGCCAGTGCTCCCGATGGGATTATCCCAATAGGTTATGCTTGACAACTTATACTCGAGCATAGGCTCAGAGAATCTCTTCATCCATGGAGATATAAATAATATTTGCCTTTCGATTTGTCATAACATTTTCTGGTGCCATTGGACTCGACATTTTTGTACTATTTTCTGAGACCTTTTCGTTAGCCTGCCACCCATAGTCTCTGTACCTTGCCGAGCTGTCAGCTGTGCTGCAATTGGGCCATAGTTTTCAAGGATTTGACGCTCAGGAAGAGTTAGCTTCTCGTGAAGTCATGTACCAGGTGTTCGAGTGCGTGGACCCGATGGAACTTAGGTTACTTGAAGAGGGCGGAGCCCTCGAGTGCGAGTTAAAAACGAAAGGGAAACTTAGCTTTATTAGTAATAAAGAGAATCGAAATAATAAAGGGAATGAGACTTGACATTTATGGCTCAAACGATATTGATATCGTGGAATGCACAGGGGTCATTATGGTTTTCCAAATCCACCGATGATCATTTATCCAAGAAGCGTATTGATCATGTCTATGATGTTCCCAAACCGTAGGGTAACACAAGGGTTTGATGACGCTTAGAGATGGATCTAGATTCATCAGGATCACCAGAAGAAAGAGAAGAGAAATACATAAGTGTTCCTTGAGAGTCTGAAGGATGTTTAAAGTGATCTAAAAGGTGTTTAGGGTCACAGGGAATTAAATAATATATATTTAGTATTAATTAGTTGGATTAATATTAAACAAATATTTAAATTTAATTTTCTAAGGGCAGCCCACCGTAAGGGGCCAAACCCTGGAGGGAAAGGCCCAAGAGGGCTGGCAGCCCCAAGGCGCAAGTCCGCCACCGCCTAGGGCAAGGGAGCGCGAGGTGGGGACCACCCCCACCGCCGACCGACCATGGGCCAGGAGCGTGGGGCCCACCCATCTACCTCTCCTCTTTGGCGCCTCCTCCTCCTCTCCCTTTAGTCTCACCCCGAGACTTGGCTTGCTGGAGTTCCCTCCCTTCCCCTATATAAAGAGGGGCATATGGGGAGGGAAAACACAACAATTAATAATTTCTAAGGCAATTTTCTTAGGGATTTTCTCTCTTTCTCTCATTGGCTCTTGTGCTCACAGTTCCAAGAAGAACTATGTGTGTGGGAAACGACGTATTTTTGGCATGTCATCGTGTTGCTCGATCCTTGTTCCAGAAGATCTACTTCTGCAATCCCAGTTGGATCGGGGAGAACGGTAGTTGTCGTTGAGCATCGAACGTGTGCAAAACCATGGGGGTGCTGCCAGTTATGGCACCTGGATTATCATGTAAGGAGCAACGCGACCTTGCGGCCGGCTACATTGTTCGACTACTTTATCCACGTTCATCGTGAACATTAACGCTTTTGGTCTATAAGGGTATGTCACCGAAACCTTCTCTGTTACATCATTACTCCTAGATAGGTCCTAGCATTTTGTGTTGGCTAGTCATGAAAAAATATTGTTTTCTGCTGGAACCCTGGTGGTGCATGGACAACTACATTGACTACTATATCTTCGCTGCCCGCAGAACGAAAAGTTGGACAAGATGGTGATACCGCTAATTCTGCTACTTCCTCGACCATACAAAGAACTGTACGACCGATGCAACCCGAAGACCATCGGCATCCTTCCCCTGGTTTTCCACCGTCAAATGAACTTGGATTCAAACATCTCGGAATGCGAGAAAACCTCCTTAGCGGAATCTAAAAGTCCGAAACTCACTGAAACCCAAGTTCTCGAACCTAAATGTGTGAATCCTACCTAAACCCTTTTTTATAAAATGCCATCTATCTTATATGTAACCAAATCATCCATGTTTGCATATACGTATCTTGTGGTTGGTGGAAAATAGAATTCCCCAAATAATTAAACATCGATTGTGTGGTATACAATTATGCAACTTGTTTCTATTCCATTTAATTTTCTTAGCTCACATATGCCATGTTTTCCATGTTAACCAACATTTAATTTGCGGGATATAAATATAACTTGAACCTTATACTTAATTATTAGGATTCCTATTTCATGTAAAATTGCTAAGTTGGATCGCATTGTGCCATGTCATGCATGTTTTCATGATCATGCAGATCTTTTGCTGTAATACCTAGAATGCATCCGTTGTTACATTAGTGTTTCGCTTCTTCATGGATAGGACATTGAGTTGATGTGGGGTACAATCACACCGCCTTCCCCGATGAGTTCATCTACATTCTAGTCTTCCCGTGCACGTTCATATTGGTTAGCACCTATTGCCTTCTATATGCTTGCACTAGCTTTTGTGATGCTTTACTCAAGTCCGTGATCCCACATTATGCACAAACTTTTATTTTCAAGTCCACTATATTGTCATGCTCTTCGTCCTATTAGCCTTTTTCGAGCATGATTGTTTATAGCCGGAGCGAGTCGTAGAACTTCTTCTTAGGGTACTTGGAGTCTTTACCTTACCATGATGATTTGTTGGTTGCTTATAAGGAGTAGAGAGTTAGATTATGTAACACCTTTCCAATTAAATTGACTAAGATATGTTGGGGTACAATTAAATTAATCAAGTAGCATCATACTTCTATAATTGAGATTTGGTGGTTATCTCGTCCACTTGTGTCCCCTAGGACCCCGGGTTCTTATTACTATTCTGAAACTAAGCGCTCTAATCACTCGCGGGAGGTTTTTGGTGACCCCCCTTCATATTGAACTTGTTTGTCGAGTATTGTTTTGGGGGGTCACAATTAGTTTGCCATTTTATTTACTATTTTGTACTTATGCCATGTTTACTATTATGTTGTTCGAGGAGCATTTATCATTATGTATTGTTTAGGTGCAGAACTTTTATGCTATGTGGACATGCCTAGTCACACTTTCGCGCCTCTGAGGTTTCACCACCATCAACACAAACATCTGAATCTGTCTTCAGAGACCAACTGACTTTGTTAAGGGTAGCTTAGTTGAGTGACCCCCTTAACTTGCTTTGGTTCTTGGACTGGTCATGTCGTGATACCCCATTTTCCATTTGATTTGCTTCTTCCGGAGGGTGAAGAATGTGTACGAGAACGTTGGTGCACCCTATAGGGTAATTTTTTTTTAAAAAACCGTGTCTACAGTTATGGACTACTTGGAGCAAAGTTTCTCGCTCATAGACAACATTCATCTAAGTAATAAGAATTTGACTAGTAAGATACGACAACTACAATAATAATCTAGTATAAAATTGCCAACGTGTGAGTGCCCCACGGTTACTTCGTAGTAGGGAATGCGAGACGGTAATGTGGGGTTATGTTTGTGGTTGCTACTTATCATTATATAGATGGTGTTTGGCACTCTCTTATCTTATTCTTAATAGATGGAAGTTGTAGTGTGTCTCTATTGTATTGTTTAGGTGATCCTCGCGTTGTCACTTAATCCTTAATTTTTTTAGTTGCATAAAGACTTGTTAAGTATCCTTTGTACTCATCCATGGCTTGCTGCAATTTAGATTGTCGGGATCACAGTGTAGGAGGCTACTACGTTGACGTATTGAGGACGACTTTGGCAAGGTTACACTTTCGACTTGGCCTAGGCAAGTTATGGATGTCATCCCTTATCTTCAGGCCTCTTAGGCACATTTGTATTCACCGGCAGACTGTCTGCGGGACCATCCCGGGCCACGGCCCGGTCTTCTCGGAAAATTTGGAGAGCAAATGGCCCATATCACTACAGTGGGCCATTAGTTTGCTACCATTTTTGCTCAGTTTACGACAAAGGTTAAAGGTCTGGCCTGGTCTTAGTTACGGCTGATGTTTTGCCACTGCTTGTATTCTTATCCATACTCAGATGCTATTTCTCTTTCATTGTGATTTTTATCTTTGTAATGTATCAATTTTTATTCTTGACTCGTTGAATTCGCTGCTTCATAAGATAATGGTGTTTGACATAGACCCAATCTTTGCAAGTCGGTTCTGGTAGGAATTATTCTCTAAGATTGGAAGTGAATTAAGTATCACCCCGAGAATGACGGCCCATCTGAGCGAGAAATCATTGCCTTGAAATTTATCTACGATGCTTCAAGGATGCCTATCTCCACATTTTTTTTGGAAATGAGCATATATTAATATCACACGGATACCAATTACACCCAGCCTCTACAACAACACATACCCTAATGGCAATACGGATGCACGCAGCCGAAAAAAAGAAGAAGAATTACAAAAAAGAAAAGTCCCGCTGCAGGAATCTGATCCTTAGCAGCAGCGACACTACCACCACCAAAACAACACTAGAAGTCCAACCCCTCCAAAAGCGACGCCTCCAAGAAGGAAACAGTGCACAAGCGTTGTCATCGCCCGATCAAAGATCTTAGGTTTTCACCCTGGAGAAAGTCCTCGCTCGCAAAGCAATGCCTTCCGCAAGGTCATTGCTAGGCACAACCAATGAAGGTCAGACCTTGAGTTTTCACCCTGCAAGATAAGACTGTGAACTCCTCATGTGATGTCGCCCCCTCTAACAGATGCTGCTGCGAGTCACAGATATCCAAGCCAGATCCTCATCGCCATACAGACTCAATCCACCATAGCTCGCCCACATGTCTCTGCCTTCATGACATTCTCCGCATCTGACTTCACCATGTGTATCGTCAAAGACATGTTGCATGATGGTAACAAGTAGCAGAGCTTCACCGTGCTCCCACTGAAACCAAACGACTAGCAAAAAAACACAGGTGTGCATGACCGAATTCCTCCCGATCTAGAAAGCTCCAGGCATATGCGCCCATGGGAGTTCGCCGGCATAGCCTTCCGGAACTAGACACTCCGGCCAGATCAATGGATACTCTCAACAAGTAGATCTTCGTCTTGTTGCGAGAGAGATCCGAGGACCACCCCCTTTATTCAAGCTGAGCCGGCAACCCCCTCGCCACCCGCCGGCCACCGAGTAGGAGGCTCAACAACCAAAATCCAAACAGCGAACGATTGGCCGACGGACATAGAGCACATCAAGGCAGCTACACGACCCGGACCAGCGAGGTCTGAGCACCGCCCCAGAGATCCCAATGCCAGCTCCGCCATGCCATGGCCAACCTAGAAGGGATCCAGATCCATGCCCCGTGCAGACATCACCGACTTGATGCCGCGCCTGGCCGCCAGTGCCCGCCATAGCTCTGCCGCCTCGCTACCTCCTCAGCCACGAGCGCACGCTCAAGGCGTCGCCCCGCGCCCCCAAACCAGCCGCCCTCCACGCGTAGGGCAGGCCACCGGGGAAGCGCCTCTCCTCCCTCCCATCTTAGATGGTCGGGCGCCGTCACCACCGCCGGGATCGGCGGCGACGGCCGAGACAGCCCCCCTTTGAGATGGCGGTGGCTAGGGTTTGGGGGCCTCCGGGGCTCTCCGCACTGACAACTCTAGAGGAGAGTTGATAGAGCACCAATCTTGCTCGGTGTCCACTGTCCAGCCTATCTCCACAAATGGAGTCAGTATATGTCTCTTGCTAGATATTGGTACACCAACAGTCATCATTCATCTATACAGATGTCTCCTTTCGTTGCACCCTATGGGCATGAACCAACACTAGGGTATCGATACTTCCTCAACACGCACAGTTCCCTTGAATGCTTCAGCCTTCTGGAATCATAAACTGACCGAAGAACGGTTGCAACATAATATTCATCATGCTCAACAACAAATGAATAAGTCACTACTAGGAAACAACTCTTCAGTGGTGCATGGGATTCCATCTTCTGACGCATATCCCTATCGCCACTGTTACCCCTGAATGAAATATGCCCTGAGAGGCAATAATAAAGTTGTTATTATATATTTCTTGTATATGATAGATGTTTATTTTGCATGCTATAATTGTATTGATAGGAAACATCAATACATGTGTGTTTAATAAACAAAAAGGGTTCCTAGTTATGCCTCTCTTATAGACTAGCTTGTTGATTAACAAGATGATCAGAGTTTCCTGATCATGGACATTAGATGTTGTTAATAACAAGGTCACAACATTTGTGAAATGATGTGATGAACATTCATCCGAAGTATAGCATTATGATCAAGTCATTATGTTTATATTGCTATAACATCATACAAAGTAGTCTTAGTCCTTAGACCATGAGATCATGTTAATTGCTAACACCGGAAGAGTATCTTGATAACATCAAACGTCACACCGTAACAGGGTGACTATAAAGATGGGTTCAGTACTACGAAGGTGTTATGTTGAGGCTCATGGATCAAGAGTGGAATTTGTCAATCCAGATGATGGATAGATATACTCTGGGCCCTCTCGGTGATATCACATTAAGATAGCTTGCAAGCAAGTGATGTGATCACTAGAATGTTATATCACGGGAACGAGAAAAGAGTGCATGTCGGTAACGAGATCAAACTAGGTATTTGGATACCGATGATCGAATCTCGGACATGTATTATATCATGAGACAAAGGGATTAAATTGCTGACGTTAAAGGTTCTCACGATCACAGAAGTCATCGTTGAATGTGGAGGAGTCAGTATGGATCTCCATGTCCCGCTTCTGATTATTGATCTGAGAGGAGTCTCAATCATGTCTGCATTATTCGCGAACCGTAGGGTGACACACTTAAGGGTTGTCGAACACCATTTAGGAGCACATATGTTCCAGACAAAAGGTTTGCAAAGCGCAGGAAATGTTTCGATAGAAACAGGAATTGTTTCGATAGAAACCGGAATTGTTTCGGGTGAATTGCAGAAAGTGGTTCTGCATGTAATATTGAAATGTTGCAAGGGGTGTTATGTGAATGTTTGTTAATTAAAGTAATTAACAAAATTCTGAATAAAATAAATAAAAGAGTTTTATTAAATGAGAGAGCATTAAATTTGGAGAAATTTAATGCATTTAAAGTGGAGACTTTAAAAGAGAATGTTAAGGGGGCATTTTAATGTGGAGGGGTTACCACCACATGAATGGGGGAGGTGAGGAGTCACCCCCCATGCGCCGGCCATGGAGAGAGGGGGCACCCCCCTCCTCCTATAAAAGGCCACCCATTCCCTCCTTCATCCTAACACCTCCTCGTGAAGGATCTCTCTCCCCCTCTAGATATTCCCCCATGGTCTTGGATTAGCGAGATACATGTTCCCGGTGGCCTTGCGTCTGGAAGGAGTTGCTGCTTCCGCTGATTCGCTGGAGCGAGGAGGTGGAGGTTGTCCGGTGGCTTGAACGTGTGTGCGAGGACGGATGCGCTGCTGATTTGCGGCGCTCGGACTTCCACACGATCATGAGATCGGCAAGCGTACGACTACATCAACCACGAGTTCCTACTCGTTAACAAAAGTCGTTGTCTTCGAGGGTAAGTTCTCCATGGATGTATGTCCACCCGTTGCTCTGTATCTAGTAGATAGATCTTGGCGTATAGTTCTCATCGTAGGAAATTTTTTCTTTTCTATGCTGCGGACCCAACAGTGGTATCAGAGCCTGATCTATGCGTAGGTACTTTGCACGGGTAGTACACATATG
Source organism: Avena eriantha (assembly GCA_910589775.1). NCBI lineage: Eukaryota > Viridiplantae > Streptophyta > Magnoliopsida > Poales > Poaceae > Avena > Avena eriantha. Next base: position 45,663,289 of record OU342742.1, read on the forward strand.
TTTATATGTGGGCGATGATGATCATGTTATTGCATCTTCTATGTACTTTGGATATTGGTGGCATAGTGGGATGAAGTGGCCCGGACCAACCTTATATGTCATCGTACATGATACCGGTTCCACGACTGACATGCAACTTATTTTGCATAAGTGGCTAGCGGGTGTCTATCTTTCCTACTATAGTCAATATCTGATTTACAACGAGTTGCTAATAACTTGGTTATCCTCGTTGCAGTTGATGTTTGTAGGTAGGACCGGTTCTATCTCTGAAAGCCCTAAGCCACGTAAAACTTGCAATTGATCAATTAGAGGCATCTAGTTTAGATCGTTGCTGGGCTAGTGTCCTTATATGGTATTGTTGTAAGTAGATGTATGATAGATACTCTTACAACTCACTTAACGTGTAAGTTCCATAGACCTTGGCCTTACACACAAAGGAATGATAGAGATCATACCACGATGCAAATGATAGAGATCAAATGCATGGACCATATCACCTCACTTACTTGACGAGCAAATGATAGAGACAGTTTTACACACGCGAATACTAAGGTTCTTACTTGACGAGCCTAGCATGTACAGACATGGCCTCGGAACACGGACCGAAAGGTTAAGCATGAGTCATATAGTTGATATGATGCCTATATAGATACTCGCCTTTGAAGCTACACCGACTCACGTGATGATCGGACATGGTGTAGTGGATTTGGTTCATGTCATCACCAAAAGGACACGAGGGATGTCGTTTTTGAGTGGGAGTTCATTAGTAATTTGGATTAGTTGAACTCAATCTATCATAAACTTAGTCTAAATATATTTTACAAATTCTGTTGTAGATGGCACCACCTGCTTTTAATTTCAATGTGTTCATGGAGAAAGAGAAGCTTGCTGCGAATGGTAGCAACTTCACCAACTGGGCTATGAATTTGAGGATTCTCCTCACTGCTTCACAAAAGCAATATGTGCTAGAGGCGCCGCTAGGCCCCCCACCAGCTCCTGATGCCCCTGACGAGGAAAATGACGTCTATATAACTCGTCAGGAGGACCACAACTTAGTTCATTGCGGCATACTGTATGGGATAGAACCAGAACTTCGAAAACGTTTCGAAAATGGCAATGCCTTTGATACCATGGGAGAATTGAAAATGATTTTCGATACCCATGCTGCCGTAGAGAGTTATAATGCTTCTGAAAAGTTCTTTAGCTGCATGATGGAAGAGAACATCTCCGTTAGTGAGCACGTACTCAAAATGTCTGGGTACGCCGATAAGCTTGTGTCCTTGGGAATAACGATTCCCATTGACTTAGGCATACATCGTGTTCTCCAATCTCTGCCACCTAGCTACAACAACTTCGTGATGAACTATAATATGTAGGGCATGAAGAAGTCTCTTCCCGAGCTTCTGTCAATGCTTAAGACTGCAGAAGTGGAGATTAGTAAAGAACATCAAGTGTTGATGATCAATAAGACCACTGGTTTCAAGAAGGACAAGAAAGGCAAGCAGAAGGGAAAGAAGGGCGGCAAATCTGTTGCCGCGCCTGAAAAGAAACCCCGAGCTGACTCTAAGTCTGACACCGAGTGCTACTATTGCAAGGGGACTGGCCATTGGAAGCGCAACTGCCCCAAGTATTTGGCGGACAAAAAGGCCGGCAAGGCAAACAAAGGTATATATGATATACATGTTATTGATGTGTACTTGACTAGTACTCGCAGTAGCACCTGGGTATTTGATACAGGATCGATTTCTAATATATGTAACTCGGTTCAGGGGCTGCGGAACAAGCGACAACTAGCAAGGGATGAGGTCACGATGCGGGTCGGCAATGGATCAAGAGTTGATGTGATTGCCGTCGGAACGCTGCCTCTCCATATGCCGTCGGGATTAGTTATAAACCTGAATAATTGTTATTTGGTGCCTGCACTGAGCATGAACATTGTATCCGGATCATGTTTGATGCAAAGTGGTTATTCGTTTAAATCTGAAAACAATGGTTGTTCGATTTATATGAATAATATCTTTTATGGTCATGCACCTGTGTTGAATGGTTTATTTCTATTGGATCTCGATAGTAGTATTACGCATATTCATAATGTTGATGCTAAAAGGATTAAACTTGATAATGATGTATCTGCATATATGTGGCCCTGCCGTCTAGGTCATATTGGCGTTAAATGCATGAAGAAACTCCATTCTGATGGACTTTTGGAATCACTTGATTTTGAATCATTTGATACATGTGAGCCATGCCTTATGGGCAAGATGACTAGAACGCCGTTTTCCGGTTCAATGGAACGGGCGACGGATTTATTGGAAATCATACATACTGATGTGTGTGGACCAATGAGTGTGTCGGCGCGAGGTGGATATCATTATTTTGTTACTTTCACGGATGATTTGAGTAGATACGGGTATATCTATTTGATGAAACATAAGTCTGAAACTTTTGAACAGTTCAAGGAATTTCAGAATGAAGTGGAAAATCATCGTAATAGAAATATCAAATTTCTACGGTCTGACCGTGGTGGAGAGTATCTTAGTTACGAGTTTAGCACACACATGAAAGAGTGTGGAATAGTTTCACAACTCACGCCTGCCGAAACACCACAACGTAATGGTGTGTCAGAACATCGTAATCATACTTTATTGGATATGGTTCGATCTATGATGTCTCTAACTGACTTGCCACTATCATTTTGGGGTTATGCACTGGAAACCGCTACATTCACTTTAAATAGGGCACCATCTAAATCCGTTGAAAAGACACCGTATGAATTATGGTTTGGAAACAAACCTAAGCTGTCATTTCTTAAAGTTTGGGGATGTGATGTTTATGTGAAGAAACTTCAACCGGATAAACTCGAATCCAAAGCGGAAAAATGCGGCTTCATAGGATACCCTAAGGAAACGATTGGGTATACCTTCTATCATAGATCCAAGGGCAAGGTCTTTGTTGCCAAGAATGGATCCTTTCTTGAGAAGGAGTTTCTCGCGAAAGGTGTGAGTAGTCGGAAGGTAGAACTCGAAGAGGTTATTGAACCTTCTCTTCATGAAATGGCGAGTAGCGCAGCACCGGAAGTTGTTTCGGAGTTGACTTCACCTAATGAAGACAGAGCTAATGATATTGATCATGAAACTCCGAAAGAGGACACTACCGAACCTCGCAGGTCAAGCAGGACACGTGCAGCTCCTGAACTGTACGGCAATCCTGTTATGAATTTCATGATTGATGAAATAGATGACCCTGCGACATATGAAGAAGTGATGATGAGCCCTGATTCCAACAAATGGCTAGAAGCCATGAAATCTGAGATGGAATCCATGTACGAAAACCAGGTTTGGACCTTGGTGGACTTACCTCACGATCGAAAGGCTGTTGAGAATAAATGGATTTTCAAAAGAAAAACTGATGCTGATGGTAGTGTAACCATCTATAAGGCTCGACTTGTCGCAAAGGGGTTTCGACAAATTCAAGGAGTTCACTACGATGAGACATTCTCTCCCGTAGCGATGCTTAAATCGGTTAGGATTATGTTAGCAATTGCTGCATATTTCGATTATGAAATATGGCAGATGGATGTCAAAACTGCGTTCCTCAATGGTAATATTGAAGAGAGTTGTATATGATACAACCAAAGGGTTTTGTCGATCCTAAGGATGCTAATAAGGTGTGCAAACTTCAGCGATCCATCTATGGACTGAAGCAAGCATCACGGAGTTGGAATCTCCGCTTTGATGAGGTGATCAAAGAGTTTGGATTTGTCCAAACTTATGGAGAGGCTTGTATTTACAAGAAAGTGAGTGGGAGCAATGTGGCATTTCTGATATTATATGTGGATGACATATTATTGATTGGAAATGATATAGATCTTTTAAACAATGTTAAAAGTTATCTAAACAGCAAATTTTCGATGAAGGACCTTGGTGAAGCTTCATATATATTAGGCATTAAAATCTATAGAGATAGATCAAGACGCCTGATTGGGCTATCGCAGAGTACATACCTTGATAAGATATTAAAGAAGTTTAATATGGACAAAAGTAAGAAAGGGTTCTTACCTATGTTGCAAGGCAAGACATTGAGTAAGACTCAAAGTCTGGCTACGGTGGAAGAAAGAGAGATGATGGATAAGATCCCCTATGCCTTGGCCATAGGCTCTATTATGTATGCCATGCTATGTACAAGACCGGATGTGGCACATGCTATTAGTTTGACTAGTAGGTACCAATCTGATCCAGGTTCGGAACACTGGATAGCGGTAAAGGACATCCTCAAGTACTTGAGAAGAACTAAGGATATGTTTCTCATATACGGAGGTGAAGAAGAGCTAGTCGCTAAGTGTTATGTCGATGCTAGCTTTGACACCGATCCGGATGACTCTAAGTCTCAATCCGGATATGTATTTCTCTTGAACGGAGCAGCAGTTAGTTGGAGGAGTTCCAAACAACCTGTGGTGGCTGGATCAACAACGGAGGCGGAATATGTTGCTGCTTCAGAAGCAACGCAGGAGGCAGTTTGGATGAAAGAGTTCATTACAGAACTGGGTGTGGTTCCCAATGCGTTGGACCCGATGGTGATCTATTGTGACAACGATGGAGCCATAGCCAACGCAAAGGAACCAAGGTCTCACAAGAATTCCAAACATATTAAGCCCCGGTTTCACTCCATCCGCGAGCATGTCAAGGATGGAGATATAAATATTTGTAAAGTGCACACGGACCTAAATGTAGTAGATCCATTGACTAAAGTACTCCCTAGGGCAAAACATGATCAACACCAGAACTCCATGGGTGTTAGATTTATCACTGTGTAAACTAGATTATTGTCTCTAGTGCAAGTGGGAGACTGAAGGAAATATGCCCTGAGAGGCAATAATAAAGTTGTTATTATATATTTCTTGTATATGATAGATGTTTATTTTGCATGCTATAATTGTATTGATAGGAAACATCAATACATGTGTGTTTAATAAACAAAAAGGGTTCCTAGTTATGCCTCTCTTATAGACTAGCTTGTTGATTAACAAGATGAACAAAGTTTCCTGATCATGGACATTGGATGTTGTTAATAACAAGCTCACAGCATTTGTGAAATGATGTGATGAACATTCATCCGAAGTATAGCATTACGATCAAGTCATTATGTTTATATTGCTATAACATCATACAAAGTAGTCTTATTCCTTAGACCATGAGATCATGTTAATTGCTAACACCGGAAGAGTATCTTGATAACATCAAACGTCACATCGTAACAGGGTGACTATAAAGATGGGTTCAGTACTACGAAGGTGTTATGTTGAGGCTCATGGATCAAGAGTGGAATTTGTCAATCCAGATGATGGATAGATATACTCTGGGCCCTCTCGGTGATATCACATTAAGATAGCTTGCAAGCAAGTGATGTGATCACTAGAATGTTATATCACGGGAACGAGAAAAGAGTGCATGTCGGTAACGAGATCAAACTAGGTATTTGGATACCGATGATCGAATCTCGGACATGTATTATATCATGAGACAAAGGGATTAAATTGTTGACGTTAAAGGTTCTCACGATCACAGAAGTCGTCGTTGAATGTGCAGGAGTCAGTATGGATCTCCATGTCCCGCTTCTGATTATTGATCTGAGAGGAGTCTCAATCATGTCTGCATTATTCGCGAACCGTAGGGTGACACACTTAAGGGTTGCCGGACACCATTTAGGAGCACATATGTTCTAGACAAAAGGTTTGCAAAGCGCAGGAAATGTTTCGATAGAAACAGGAATTGTTTCGAAAGAAACCGGAATTGTTTCGGGTGAAATTGCAGAAAGTGGTTCTGCATGTAATATTGAAATGTTGCAAGGGTTTTATGTGAATGTTTGTTAATTAAAGTAATTAACAAAATTCTGAATAAAATAAATAAAAGAGTTTTATTAAATGAGAGAGCATTAAATTTGGAGAAATTTAATGCATTTAAAGTGGAGACTTTAAAAAAGAATGTTAAGGGGGCATTTTAATGTGGAGGGGTTACCACCACATGAATGGGGGAGGTGAGGAGTCACCCCCCATGCGCCAGCCATGGAGAGAGGGGGACACCCCCCTCCTCCTATAAAAGGCCACCCATTCCCTCCTTCATCCTAACACCTCCTCGTGAAGGATCTCTCTCCCCCTCTAGATATTCCCCCATGGTCTTGGATTAGCGAGATACATGTTCTCGGTGGCCTTGTGTCTGGAAGGAGTTGCTGCTTCCGCTGATTCGCTGGAGCGAGGAGGTGGAGGTTGTCCGGTGGCTTGAACGTGTGTGCGAGGACGGATGCGCTGCTGATTTGCGGCGCTCGGACTTCCACACGATCTTGAGATCGGCAAGCCTATGACTACATCAACCACGAGTTCCTACTCGTTAACAAAACTCGTTGTCTTCGAGGGTAAGTTCTCCATGGATGTATGTCCACCCGTTGCTCTGTATCTAGTAGATAGATCTTGGCGTATAGTTCTCATCATAGGAAATTTTTTGTTTTCTATGCTGCGGACCCAACAACCCCGCCACTAATATCTGCTTCCTATGGCGCATATAGGAATGCGCCACATATGCGCCATAGGAAGCAGATATCAGTGGCACATACAGTCCAATGGGCCACAAAGTCTATATGCGCCACAGACACTGTTTCTATATGTGCCACTGAGTATATTACATGTATTCAAAATAAAATACATTCCTGGTGTATAATCAGGTATTTATATAGGATTTATATATTATTTATCCAGATCAGTATAAACAGTACATTGCACATGTAGTAGATGAAAACCGACATATAATACAAACACAAGTATAATGTCATCACACTTAGAGCCCGGTCGAGATACATATATAGTGTCAAGTGCCGAATTTCTACACAAGCGCCGAATACAAAGTTCATATCATCTCACATTACAAATATGAAGTGGCCACCGCCGCCTACACTAGGATCAAATAGAATACAACTGTGATAATGGTGAGCAAGAGCATTAGCCTGACCAATATCTTCATCCGGTTCTTCTTCCACAAGTGGTTCCTCCACTTGGCTATCGCCTCCTCTCTAGTCGCGTATCCTTTGTAGATGTTGCCGTTGAACTTTTTCACTTTTTTGTGACAAACCTCCCACTCCTCGTAGACTCCTAGAACCCTACCCATGTACACCACATACCACCTCGTCGCCATCTCTATAGACGACAAGGCATATTAGTAAAAATACAATGAAAAGAATTAATAAAGGGTTCACATCCATATATATATATGTTCACAGAATATAAAACAAAGGATCCATAAACCTAAAAGATAGATCATCATAGAAGCAATAATATAAGTTCAACGACAACACGACCACAAGGTAGTTTAAGTCTAACAACAATGACCATTTTGACCATGAGATAGTAAAGTTTATGACACACACACTAATACAGCAGGCGTCCATCAAGAATATACACACACTGGATCATGCTAGAGGCACACATCGATCATGATATAGACTTCCTCTTCTCACTCGGCTTCGAGGATGGTAGATAGCCTTCTTTCGTCATCCACGTCCTTGTGTCACCCTCCTTACGGAGGCGTTCTTCGATCTCCCTCTTACTCAACCCTCTGGCTTGTTGTAGGGCACCCCCCTTGTGTTGACATCATCAATGATGATTTGTGACAACTTCATCTGAATGCGATGGAAGTCTTCTCTAAGATCAGCATCGTCGATTTGCGCCAAAGTTTCGGCCCATCGTCGGAGACTAGATGGCAGCGTTAGGTTCTGGCAATCCCGAACATAGCCTTTAAGGTAATGGAGGACGTAGAAGGCCTCCTTGGCACCAGTAGTCGACTGCTTGACACAGGGGAACTCGAGCACGTGCTTGAACACGTGTTTGCCATCCTTGATACATTCCCCCTTATCTACGAAGGTTCATCCCTTCTTGGTGTAGCCCTCGAGAGCCTAATTGAGAACACCCCTTATTCTGGTGTAGTCTTTCTTTTTCGTCAAACTCCCCGAGTCGAAATACGTGGCTAGCGAAAACCTCGGGGCAAGGACGATAAGTGTGTAGTATTTGTCTTTGCGCAAGACAATTGGAACAGAATGTTGGAAAAAGAGCAAAGGAAGAAATCTATAAGAAATGCATAAGTTACGCTGGCGATGAGCGAGTGTGTGTACTTACTCGGGAAAGAAAGGCAAAAGAAGTGTGCCCTTCCTCTTGTTGTCCACCATGACCTTCTCGAGGTACGCCATCGCCTTGGTCCGTGTCTCTGATCCTTCGACCAACTGGCTATCCCGCATGTAGTAGGGATCCACTATCGCGATTTCCGGGGTACTTTCTCTCTTGATCGTGATCGCCAGATTGAGCGCGTATAGGCAGACCAAGTTATAGTCCAGCCGTTTCATGAGAAACAGCTTGAATATGTCCTCGAACGCTATGAAGAATACATCCGCGGGGGGTTCATTGACGAAGCCCACGTCCAATGGCACCTTGGCCGTGAAAACCGGGTAATTTGGATCTTCGTATTTAAGGAGGCCCTCTAGTGTCTTGACACCCTCATGCAAAGTTAACATGGCTCCAACCGCAATGTTGATCATATCCGGAGTCAATATCGGATCACCAGCTACATGCACTCAGGGAAAGCCATATTGTGTGGATGGTACAACGACGGCATCCTGACCCCAGATCCTCTTTGGAAGAGGTTGGCTCACACCCTTCTTATTATTACTATTATTACCTCTCTTCCTGTAGTGCTTCTTCTTCACAACAGTGTCAGCCACTGCCATCTGCTCATCAGCCGCTTTTCGGAGTGTGTTGGGGCTGAAAACCAATCCCGGTTTCTCTTGTGGTGGATCGACGGCCGGAGGCGTCTCTTGAGAAAGACCATGGAAGACCAGGCACTGCGTGCATGTATTGGGCCGACCAACTTGATGGTCGTCGCGAGCTGTGAAGGGTTCTTCATCCACAGAAGGCATATACAATCCTTTGGCGGCGCAGGTGTCGATGAAGTCGTCAATGTTGACCAATTCATCATCATCTTCATGGGTGCCATGATGTGGTGGTGGTAGCGGGGGCGACAGTAGTTGCGGCACAACGTCTTTGCCATGTGGCGGTGCACATGCTGCCAAGAGTTGATGGTGACGGCTGGTGGTGGCGACGACGGCGGCTATTGGCTTCCGAGGTGATGGCCGGGCGATCAGTCAAGAGGTGGAGCCGGTGCTCCCCCTGCAAGACGAATCTAGGTCTTCGACCATGTCAAGGGCCAGCTGTAGCATTCTCCAAGGGTCTTGTGTTTGTTGGCTCCCTGAGGTTGAAAGGGGGGTCCATGTCGCCGCACCCTGGCAACACCCGAGCCAACATGACCCTCATCACGTCATCATCCATTGGATTGTTGTGCATCGTGCGGCTCACCGGTTGTATGATAGTTCCCTTGGCAACATCCTTCCACTCACCGCCGACATATTTAAGCAGGAGTACGCAAGAAGTGTCCTGAGGCAAAAACATGTTGTTGGGCGTCATGAGATGGCAGCAGTCATGCATCAAAGGCATAAAGGAGATGACGTGCACTAACTAATTAGTTACCTTGGTGATGGCGTGGATCTCGGCTAATGTAGAGACACGGCCGATGCCGGCGGCTGACCTATCATCATCTGCAATCTCCCGCTCGTGTGCCTCACGAAGCACCACCGCCGTCGGCTGCGCCTTATTGGTATCTTTGGCGGGAGGGGGTGTCGGTGTGACCAAAACGAGCGGCTACGTCCCGACGTTGACGGCCGTTGGGGTCACCAGGTCCGGCGACACGGTAACATTGATGCCTGAGTTGCTGCCGCTTAAGCTGGGTAGATGTATCGGCCCCTGTCAACCTCCCGCATTCCAAGCAGTAAGCCCCTCGAAAAACTCAGGGGGATCATCGAGCGGAGCTTCTCTTCCACTAACTTGTCCACCGTTTTCTCGGCCACCGCCTTCTCCTCCAGTGTCTGCACATTCATCTTCATCTCTTCAACAGCGGCTTTATCCTGGTTCTTCCTCTCCCTTCTTTTCTTGCCGTCCTCTTTGTAGTACTCCTTGAACTTCATGCTCGTACCGAAGCCGGACACAAGCCAGCTGAGGACAGCGGCAACCCCTTGTCCCTCTTCTTGTAAGCATTGGTCAACCTGTTGAAAACCGTGTCCCACGGCTCCGTCGAATCTTGGGACGACTCTGTGGCAGTAGCGTTCAGTTCATCCTCCTACAGAGACAAGGAAAGGTGAACCCATTTAGATTCTTGGCTTCATTATTTTAATTAGAACGCAACGGACTTAAGATCAGCGATAAATTCCTTACCAGCTTCTTCTCGAAGTTCTTCACCTCCGGATCGTCGGTGATGAACTCCCATGTTTCCTTGTCCAGGTAGTAGCAGGCCCAAACAAATTGCCTAAGCTGCAAGTCCGTGATTTAAGCCAAGGGTTGTCTTTACGAAGGCGTTCAAGCTCGGCGTCCTCCTTGTCCCAAATGGATTGTTTTCCCCTGTAACCGCCACTTCCAAGGTGGTGGTTACCTATGTTCTGTTCCCGCATACTCCTTCCCCATTTAGTCCATTTTATAGCGTCAGCGGTAGCTATATCCGCCTTGAATATCTTAAACTCCTCTTCGTCGAGCATCGGATTTTTCTTACTAATAACCTCCCAGCTTTCACCTTTGTCAATCTAGTCTTCACCCTGGTTTTCTAGCTGCTCAAAGCATTGCTCATCTTCATGAGGGCTAGTTTGTTCATCGGGTTCTTTCTCTCGAGGTTTCTAAACCGCTCTGGGAATCTGTATCGCTTGTGAAGCTTCTTAAGGAGATTATCGACCAAATCTGCATTGTCAGCATGTCTGATGTACTTCGTGTTGATCGACATGCTTTCCCGGACGATGCACCCGAGTTGCAGGCCGTACCCTTTAGCAATCGCCTCTGGTGCAATGGGTAGGCCACTTTTTGTGACCTCAGTGAACTCATCACAGACGGTGGCGAGCACTGGCACCTTCCGCTCCTTCTGTTCCTTCTTCTTCTTCTTCTTCTTCTTCTGAGAAGCGGACGGTTTGCCGCTACCACCATCCGTGCGCTCGCCGCCATCGGTGCGGGCGCCGCCATCAGTGGTGTCATCCTCTTCGCCGCCGCCTTCACTAGTTCCATCGTAGTTGTCTTTGTCCCCCTCATAATCAGGATCTCCGCCCTCATTGGCCCTAGCAGCTTAGCGACGGTCGCCTCCTCCTCCGGTGGTGGTGTCATCCTCATCGCCTCCTCCTCCTCCTATTGGGACCCCCGCCAGAATGACTGGTTGGCCTATCTAGCTTGTTCTTCGACGCTGATCATGTGCCTAGAAGGACCGAACTCGTTGTTGCCCGACATGTTTGCACTACTCAATTAAAAAGAGGCAAAAGGTTAGCACAAATCTCGGCCGAAAAATTCGGCATGACCTTTGCTAATTTATTGACCTAGGAGTGCCCATTTCTCAACCGAAACGGAAGTGAATCGACACTTTGGGAGAAATGGGCAACTCAAATGATATCCCTGCAAGACAAAACACCCCATCCCCATATTGACAGCCCCATCCCCATATAGCAACACCATATAACAACACCATATAGCAGCACCATATAACAACACCATATAGCAGCAAGAAAACAGCCCCAGCCCCCATCCACAGCCCTAGCAGTAGTAATAACCATATAGTACCAATATTTGTAGTAACAACAACACCATATAGTAACAGCAGCACCAATCACTATACTGAGACCAACAAAGCCACCATTGGTTGTACTTCAGAAACAATGAATATGACTTTAATTTAAAATAGTAAAAAAAAGAGGAAAAATAGGATGAACAGATCAGCAACAAAGTAATTTACTATTAGTATAGCATTCCTTGCAGCTATGACTCCTACTTACAAAGCCACCATAGTGAGGTTACTACAAATATCAGAAACAAGAAAAACTATAGTGAGGTTTATCTTAGCAGCATGCGTACAACATTCTACTAATATTATAGATATTTGAGGCAGACCTACTATATAATTGGTATCACAGTGACACTCTAGATGTAAACCACCAGGACCTAATGTGTTACAAGAGGTTGTATATAAACAGTGTGCAGAGTAACTGCCAGCAGCTATTTGTATATAAATAGTGTGCAGAGGTTGTTACAAGAGGTTGTATATAAACAGTATACAAGAGGTTGTATACTCAGTTTTTCATTGTTATACAACAGACTGAAAATTCAGAAGCAGGTGCATCCAGTTACTACCAATAATGTAGTTAAACATACCAGTTTACCATCAGGTTCACGAATGTACTTTTCTCCAAAAGTAAAAACAATTTGACATGATAATCTATGTTGCAAACATTCTGTAGAACTTTTTGTACTTCAAAGAATAACAATCAAAATCTCTTATTCTAACAGTAAAGCAGTAAAACCATGAGATAAGGGGATACATCAAAATAAGCAAGAAAAGCTTCTAGTAGAACAAAGGAAAACGACTTAGTATGTCCTACGAGTACTATGACCACAAAGCTGCTTCAACATACAAGGCACCTCCAACTACAAGGAACCCTGAGAGCAACTATTTAATTTCATATATTCCAGGTTTGCTTTGTTAACAAACATATTTTTGCATGGAAGGAAATTCTAAGCTCTTTTGACTTGGAATTGTGTAGCTGCAAACTGCAAAACCTCACATTACTACTACTGACAGTGTGAATCAATGATCTGCAGCTATTTTCCCTTTCCCAGGGTGTTTGCCTAGACAAACTAAACCAAAAGTTCTTAGTTCCTCCTCTAGCACACAGGAGTAAGACATTGATACGTCCAAAACGTATCTACTTTCCCGAACACTTTTGCTATTGTTTCTCCTCTAAACTTGTGTGATTTGGATGCAACTAATGCGGACTGACACTGTTTTCAGCAGAATTGCCTTGCTGTCTACTTTTTGTGCAGAAAATCAACTATCAGGAAAAATCCCGGAAAATATGCCGAAAATCCTATTTCACCCGAAGACTCCAGGAGCCAGAATACGAGACAGAGAAGAGCCCTGGGGTGGCCACACCACCTGGTGGCGCGGGCCAGGCCAGGCCGCGCCAGGGGGTGGTGTGACCCCCTAGGCACCCCCTCGGTCTCTCTCTTCGCCTATAAGGAGCCTTCTGACCTAAAAACTTCGAGGGGTTCGACGTTTTTCCAGAAGGAGTTCCGCTTCGCCGCCACCACCAGATTCCATGAAATAGTACCAGAAACTCCGTTTTGGCACCCTGTCGGGACGAGGAATTGGAGGAGATCATCGCCATCATCATCACCATCGCTTCTCCATCGACCATCCATGTTTCCCCCATCTATGAGTGAGTAATCCCCCGCTGTAGGCTATGGGGATGGTAGGGATTGGATGAGATCGTTCTTGTAATGGCATCAGATTGTTAGGGCATGGTGCCTAGTATCTTTTATTAGTGCTTTATGACTTTGTTGCGACTTGTTGTGCTTAATGGTTGTCACTAGGGCCCGAGTGCCATGATTTCAGATCTGAACATGTTATTGATTCATTATGATAGTATTGTTCTTGGTCTTATCTACAAGTTGTATACACACGTTGTTGTCCGGAACCTATGGCCCCGAAGTGACAGAAATCGGGATAACCGGAAGGGAAAGGCTTTAATGTGAGGATCACATGTGTTCATGGAGTGTTAATGCTCTGCTCCGGTGCTCTATTAAAAGGAGCACCTTAATTGCCAGTAGTTCCCTAGAGGCCCCGCTACAAACGGGCTGGCAGGACAAAAGATGTTGTGCAAGTTCTCATTGCGAGCACGTATGACTATATATGGAACACATGCCTAGGATTTTCTAGTACTTGGGTGCTTTATCTTATTTAGCTGCAATTGCCCTATGTTCTGATTGCTATGTGAATTGTCTTGTCCATGCAACGCCCGTCTATCCATCCCTATGCCTAACGCACTCGAATCCCACTGTTCACTTCATTTGTTACTACTGTCTTTGTTTTGCTACTGCTGTTACTTTACTATTCCTACTACAAAACTATTGCTACTGATAAACTGCTGTGAGCAAGATTATTTCCAGGTGCAGCTGAATTGACAACTTAGTTGTTAAGGCTTATAAATATTCTTTGGCTTCCCTTGTGTCGAATCAATAAATTGGGTTTCACTTCCCTCGAAAATACTACGATACACCCCCTATACTTGTGGGTCATCAAGACTATTTTCTAGCGCTGTTGCCGGGGAGCATAGCTTTATTTATCAAGTTCACTTGGATTCTCTATTGTTCGCTGCTATCCATCCATCGTGGGTAAGTCTCGTGATGGCAAGGTTCCTATTTTACCATCCACTACAAGAAGAGGTACGATTCTGAACACCTCTACCGCTCTTGATACACCGTCTGTTTTGAGTAAGTTCCTTACACCACCACATACACATGCTACACACACTGGTACTACTGCTAAATCTGAAACTTCTGATACTTATGATGCTGCTTCTACTGTGCTTGATAAGAGTGGTTCATTAGGTCCTTTCCTAGATGCTACGATTGCTAGAACTATAGCTGCAAATATTGAAACTCCTAATGAAGACACTACCACACCTGTTAGCTCACCTGAGTCTTGTGAGAGTTATGATACTGAAGAAGATTATGTTGAGATGATCGATGAGTTTATTGAAGAATGTAAGAACACCCATGATAGGAGCGCTGCTAAGAGTCTCCTTGAGAGGCGTACTATTAGACCCAAATTATCTCTTGATGCTAAGTTTGCTGCTTCTCCCATAAACATTATAGATGGAGATTATGATTTCTCTCTCGATCTATCTTACATAGCTATTGTCGAGAAAGAACCTTTTTGTGGGACTAAGAATGAAAGTGCGGTAGCACATATGAATGAACTTTCTACTATGAGTGGCTTGTTTTCTGATGATATTAAGATGCGTACTTATTTTGTTGCTAAGATTTTTCCTTTTTCACTGAAAGGAGAAGCTAAAACGTGGTTTAGTAATTTACCTCCTGGATCTATTGATAGCCCTGAGTGCTTGATTAGTACTTTCCTGCAGAAATATTTTCCTCCCAGTGCTAGACATGCTATTTTGCAGGAACTTTTTGATTTTAAACAGGGAGAAAAAGAGGTATTGCCCGAATCTTGGGCAAGGTTTTGTGCTTTGATTCATGCACAGGCTGGAAGTCCTTTACCTAAGAATGAGCTTCTTGATATATTTTATAATGGACTAACCGAGGAATCTAGGACATACCTAGATAGTTGTGCTGATTGTGTTTTCAGGAATAGGACTCCTAAGGAAGCTGAGGAATTAATGGCTAAAATAAGCAAGAATTATGAAGATTGGACTCCTCCTAAACAAGCTATACCTGAAGTAATTGTACCTGAACCATCTATTCATGTGCCTATTCCAACATCAAAGAAGTGGGGAGTTATTGAATTAAATGATGAAGTGATGAAGGAAACTAAGAAATGTCTTAAGGAGAAGAGAATTAAAGCTGCAGGTGTCAAGAATTTACCTCCTATAGAAGAATTATGTAAGCCTATTACCTACTCACCCACTATTGAGGTACACTCTCTCCAACATTTTGATGAAGGTGATATCCCTTACTTGAAACCTCCTGATCAATGCTTAGAAGAAATTGATATCTTTATTGTTAAGCAAGATAACTTTAATAAAAGGGTGCAAAATCATCTAATGGAAAACATTAGAGCTATTGTTGAGTTGAAAGATATTGTGGAAAGAACCTCTAATGATGTTAAAATGATTGTTAAACACTTTCAAATGGTTCAAACTCAAATAGATCAACTTGTTAAAGTGCAAAATGACTTGCTAGTTAATGCTGCCAAAGAAAAACATGCTTATGAAATTAGAACTAGAAGTGGAGCTGCTACCCAAGATCCTCTATATCCTGGGGGGCATCCCAAAAGAATTGAGCAAGATTCTCAACAAGCTGAAAATAGTGGTTCTACTCGTAAGAAAAGGAAAAAAGAAACATAAAATTGTCGTAGAACCCTCTGAACCTGCTATAGATCCTAATAGTATATCTATCTCTGATGCTAAAACTGAAAGTGGTAATGAAGAAAATGAAGTTCCTAGCGAATAAAAAGTTGAAGAAGAACCTAAAAACCACACTAAGAATACTAAATACACTAAAGAAGATTTTATTGCTAAGAAACATGGTAGTGAAAGAGAACCTTGGGTCCAAAAAACCTTTGCCTTTCCCTGATAAGAAACACAAGTCAAAGGAAGATGAACACTACAATAGGTTTTGCGAGCGAATGAAGCCTTTATTCTTGCAAATTCCTTTGACTGATGCTATTAAATTGCCTCCTTACTCAAAGTATATGAAGGACATTGTCTCGAATAAAAGGAAGATCCCTAATGAAGAAATTTCTACTTTGCTTGCTAATTATTCCTTCAATGGTAAGGTTCCTAAGAAACTTGGAGACCCAGGGATTCCAACTATCCCTTGCTCTATTAAGAACAATTATGTTAGAACTGCTTTGTGTGATTTTGGAGCTGGAGTTAGTCTTATGCCTTTCTATCTCTATAAGAGGCTTCAACTAGAAAAATTGATACCAACTGATATATCATTGCAAATGGCTGATAAATCTACCACTATTCCTGTGGGTATATGTGAGGATGTACCTGTTCAGGTGGCTCACAATTGCTTGATATTAACTGATTTTGTTGTGCTTGAAATGCGTGAAGATGTTAATATGTCTATTATTCTTGGGAGACCTTTTCTTAATACTGCAGGAGCTGTTATTAATTGTAATCAAGGAAAGGTGACCTTCAATGTTAATGACAAGGAACATACTGTCTATTTCCCCAAGAAGATTGAAAGGACTTATGGCTTGAATTCCATTGAACATGTTGAAGGCATTCAAGTTGGAGAAATATATTGTCCCATACCAAGAGAAAAATTTGAAACTATTATGATTGGGACCATTGTTATCAAGGTTGAGGTAACATAATCATTAGTGGAGTACAAAGTTTTGTCTCATATGCAATTGTTTTGGTAGCAAGACTTGATCAATCTTGCTAACAAAAGGATTTCATTCAACAAAACAGTGTTTTTACTATGATTATCTCTGTTTATTTCTATCCTTTGCATTTTAGTTTTTGCTTTTGTTTAGTTTTCTTTGTGTTGTTAATTGCTTGCATGTTAGAAATTTTGTAGTTCTAGCCTTGTTTTGTCCTTGGATCATGTTTCAAAAAGAAAAAAAACTCTGTCTTTCAGAAAAATCATTCTTCTATTTCTGAAAATTGCCAAAAAATAAAGTGTCTCGAAAAATTCCAGAAAATTCATATTAAATTTTTACGTGAAAAAAGGGGTAGAGGAGTACCTGGTAGGTACCAGGGGGCCCCACCAGGCAGGCACACCATGTGGTGGCGCGGCCAGCCCTAGGTGGCGCCATGCCCTGGTGTGGGCCACCCCTGGCCCCCCACTACTTCCCTCCCCTGCCACTTTCTTCTCTCTGCCGAGTAAGCTCCAGGTCATAGCTCAAAATCGTGTTCTTTCTGTGCTTGCTCTCAATTTTTTCGATCTCCTTGCTCAGCCCATCTTTCTTGCTGAAATTTGGAGCATTTGTTCCCTGGTATGTGACTCCTCCCCTTGTCCAATTAGATTTGTGTTTAGTGGTTTATATGTTGAGTATTTTGTTGCTGTAGGTGACTGGTTATGAGGGCTTGTAAGCTTGTTTGATGCTTAGAGATATAGTTTTGATGCATGTTTAGGCCTCTTGCAAGTCCCTATGAGTAGAATCCTTCATTATATTTACTTTGCAATCACTTGTGTAATAGGTGTTTAAATTTTAGAATAGAAGATGAGTGAACACCACCTAAACCAACATGAGCTTTGGGTGCCTGAGGTCATGAAGGTCCATCGGGAGGAGGAAGTTTTTCCCTCCATTTATCCATGCTCTGAGTTCATGAGAGCTACAGGAATTCTACAACATTTCCACACTTTGGTTTCTAATGCAGGGTTAGAGCACTTTTTGGAAGATGAACCTTGTCTATTTGTGAAGCTAACCATGTCTGTGGTGCAGGACTTAAAATTTATTCACTCTTTGCCTAACCCCATGGTCCATTACAAAATTTACAATATAGCTGTCGACCTTTCTCTTGATGATTTTTGTGCAGATATTAAGGTACCTCAATGGGGATCATGTAGGAAGATTAAAGAGAGACCTGAACCACTCATGGATTTATATGCAGAAATTTGCCAAGGGAGTAGCTTCTCGAAGGAGAGTGGAAAAATCCGTAACATTCATCTTCCCTCCATTCGCTACTTTGCCTACTTTATTGCCAAGTGTGTTCTTGCTAGGAAAACTGCCAATAAGTTATCTTCGTTTGATCTAGCATTTATCTCTGCTGCTCTTAAACGAGATAGATCTTACAACTTGGGTGCTTTGATAGCTTTCCGTCTCGCTGCTAACCGTGAGAAAGGTGGAATTTGTGGAGGCCTCATTGCTTCTCGTTTTCTAGCATTGCATGGTTTAGTGCCTCATCATCTAGACCAACAGTTTCCCATAGAGAGGCTTGATTTTAATTCCATGATACAACATAAATTTATTTCCTCGTGGGCTAGTTTGAGTGAGTTATCTTATGAAATAACCTTTCTCAAGGCTGGCTGGAGAAAGAGCAAGTCCGAGCGTGTTGTTCTTTTGCCTGCACCTGTTTTGTTTAACCTTGATAACAGGGAAGGATGGTCCCTCACTCAGGAGGATCTTGACACGTACCTGGGAGAGCTTTCCCAGCAGGAGCAGGACACTAGAAGGGAGGTCACGGATGATTCGGTCCAGCCCTCGAATGAGAGAGAGTCTTCATATCAGCAGCCCGCTTATGATTGGGGTGCTTCCTCTTCTTCTCATGGGCCTATCTACGACCATTCTTACCAAGATCCGCCCGCTTGGAACCCCTATTCGTACATGGATTGATACCCACTTAGGCCAAAAGCCTAAGCTTGGGGGAAGGTACGCCGACACCGCACTCATCTCCATATCATGTTGCGTCGGTACTTTGTATATTCATGTTTTCGTTCTCTTTTTAGTTTTCGTTCTTCTTTGCTTTTGCTTTCTAAAACACAAAAATACCAAAAATATTTCTGTTGTTTCTCTTTGGTTTCCTTCTTCTTTTTGCCTTGGTTTGCTTTTCCCTTTTTTGCTTTGTTTGAACTTTTCGAAAAACCCAAAAAGATTTTGCTTTGCTTGTTTTATCTTTTGGTTCTTATTTAAAAATCGAAAACACCAAAAAAAATTGTCGTTCTTCTTTGGTTTTTGCGAGTTTGCTACAGGGTTCAGTAGTTCTCAGTGGATTATTCGTTTCATATTATTATTCAAGCCACACAAGTGAAGAGCAATTATGAGGATTAATGACAACTTGAGGCATGGTAAGAGGCTGGTAACGAACTCTATTTTTCTTCATTTTTGTACATATGCTCATCATTGTGAGCTTGCTTAGTCCGTTCATGAAGAGTGTATGTTTTCTTTGGATGCTTAATAGTTCTTGCTTTCTTATGATTAGCTCCAGCTCGCTAATAGTTTGTAGCATGTCTCATGAATGTTTGCTTGCACTACTCTATTCATAAATTGGTATGACACCGTGGTATCCTCCTCTGAATGTTTCATTTGAATTGACTTGGCACATGCTCACGCATGCACATGTCTGTAATAATCAGTTAAGCCTCGATGAATTATTTTTCCTCGAGGATCTTGAATCACTTTCATGTCATGAGTAGTCCTGTTTTGTTGCAAGCATGATAATGATAGCTATTGCTCTCTCATTTGTCACTCCCTTACTTTTGCTAGCCTTCACTTCCACTGAGTATGTTTTACTCAAGTTTCCAACTCCCTAAACCAAATATTGAGTATGTTTTACTCAAGTTTCCAACTCCCTAAACCAAATATTTCCAAAGTGTCCACCATACCTACCCATTAGCATCATTTGCTACCTCCGTGCATATTCAATATGCCTTGTTTTCTTCCGAATAAAATGTTTGCTTGTTATGAGAAAGTAAGTTAGTAAAGCTCTCACGAACTTGATGGCACACTTTATTTTCTTGCACTTAATAAACCTGAACCATTGTGTCCTTCTTTGTTGTGCATATGCTTGCACTTTATGAGTTGAAGTTAGCAGAACCATGTATCATGGGGACCGCTTTCAACACTTCATAGGTACTTTGTACCTAGTTGATATCATGTTCTTTTGCTTATAGATCCCAGCGGTGTGAAATAAAAGTGGAACTTGTAAGATCATGGAGTTTGTATGTATGTTAGAGAAACGCCTGGGCCGCTAGCCTAAGCCATGCCTAATCATGGTGGAAACTTGTAGCATAACCATAATGAGCATTCTATGAAGCATCCTCAATAAAAATCTATGCACATAGTAAATAAAAAGATCGCCGAGATGCTCATTGTCTGCTTGCCTTGTATTTTGATTATGGGATAGCTCCCGTGTCATGTGCAAGGGGTACCCCGTTGGCGGTTCTCTATGATATGTATATACTTACAATGACAAGAGCTTACTTGTGACTGAAGTTGAGTAGCATGATGATCAGTCTTCGTAAGTAAGGGGCATGAGACTTCGATTTATAACTTGTCAAGCATATCCTCTTAGTTGTGTCACTTTCACCTTAACCACATTAAAGATGCTTATGCTAGGGGCAATGAGAGCTCAAAGCTAACGAGTATCGTACTTTCAGCATTTGGAAGCCTTTCAAGTTATTCAAAACCTTTTCTTCTACTTGTTGAGTCTCCACATATTCTTTGAGCACCTTCTTGAGAGCATGGTTGTCATTCTTTTTGTTTGTTCCATTACTTGATTATTTGTGTTATGACTTTGATGCTTGTATCCTTGATATCTTTACTTCTAGTCATCACTTGAAATTTAGAGGTGCCTTGGCATTCATAATCAAAGGCAAGCGAGATACCACTCTATCATACCTTTTTATGAGCATGGTAATGTTGCTTATGTTTGTGCCTCATGCTAATTATTATTCTTGAATTGGAATCTCTTCATAGCTTGCAATGACTATTAAGTAGACTTGGTTGCATACTCTTTATTATGAATTGTCTAAGTAGTTGATCACATTGCTGAGAATATTTACATCATATGAAGCAAATGTGTTCGTGAAAGTTCTTTTATCGCACTCAGTTTTCAACTGAATTGCTTGAGGACAAGCAATAAGCTAAGCTTGGGGGAGTTGATACGTCCAAAACATATCTACTTTCCCGAACACTTTTGCTATTGTTTCTCCTCTAAGCTTGTGTGATTTGGATGCAACTAATGCGGACTGATGCTGTTTTCAGCAGAATTGCCTTGCTGTCTACTTTTTGTGCAGAAAATCAACTATCAGGAAAAATCCGGGTAAATATGCCGAAAATCCTATTTCACCCGAAGACTCCAGGAGCCAGAATACAAGACGGAGAAGAGCCCTGGGGTGGCCACACCACCTGGTGGCGCGGGCCAGGCCAGGCCGCGCCAGGGGTGGTGTGGGCCCCCCATGCACCCCCTCGGCCTCTCTCTTTGCCTATAAGGAGCCTTCTGACCTAAAAACTTCGGGGGGTTCGACATTTTTCCAGAAGGAGTTCCGCTCCGCCGCCACCACCAGATTCCACGAAACAGTACCAGAAACTCCGTTCTGGCACCCTGTCGGGACGGGGAATTGGAGGAGATCATCGCCATCATCATCACCATCGCTTCTCCATCGACCATCCATGTTTCCCCCATCTATGAGTGAGTAATCCCCCGCTGTAGGCTATGGGGATGGTAGGGATTGGATGAGATCGTTCATGCAATGGCATCAGATTGTTAGGGCATGGTGCCTAGTATCTTTTATTAGTGCTTTATGACTTTGTTGCGACTTGTTGTGCTTAATGCTTGTCACAAGGGCCCGAGTGCCATGATTTCAGATCTGAACATGTTATTGATTCATTATGATAGTATTGTTCTTAGTATTATCTACAAGTTGTATACACACGTTGTTGGGCGGAACCTATGGCCCCGAAGTGACAGAAATCGGGATAACCGGAAGGGAATGGCTTTGATGTGAGGATAACATGTGTTCACGGAGTGTTAATGCTTTGCTCCGATGCTCTATTAAAAGGAGCACCTTAATTGCCAGTAGTTCCCTAGAGGCCCCGCTGCAAACGGGCTGGCAGGACAAAAGATGTTGTGCAAGTTCTCATTGCGAGCACGTATGACTATATATGGAACACATGCCTAGGATTGTCTATTACTTGGGTGCTTTATCTTATTTATCTGCAATTGCCCTATGTTCTGATTGCTATGTGAATTGTCTTGTCCATGCAACGCCCGTCTATCCATCCCTATGCCTACCGCACTCGAATCCCACTGTTTACTGCTTTTGTTACTACTGTCTTTGTTTTGCTACTGCTGTTACTTTACTATTCCTACTACAAAACTGTTGCTACTGATAAACTGTTGTGAGCAAGATTGTTTCCAGGTGCAGCTGAATTGACAACTCAGTTGTTAAGGCTTATAAATATTCTTTGGCTTCCCTTGTGTCGAATCAATAAATTGGGTTTCACTTCCCTCGAAAATACTACGATACACCCCCTATACTTGTGGGTCATCAAGACTATTTTCTAGCGCCGTTGCCGAGGAGCATAGCTTTATTTATCAAGTTCACTTGGATTCTCTATTGTTCGCGGCTATCCATCCATCGTGGGTAAGTCTCGTGATGGCAAGGTTCCTATTTTACCAGCCACTACAAGAAGAGGTACGATTCGGAACACCTCTACCGCTCTTGATTCACCGTCTGTTTTGAGTAAGTTCCTTACACCACCACATACACATGCTACACACACTGCTACTACTGCTGAATCTGAAACTTCTGATACTTATGATGCTGCTTCTACTGTGCTTGATAAGAGTGGTTCATTAGGTCCTTTCCTAGATGCTACGATTGCTAGAACTATAGCTGGAAATACCGAAACTCCTAATGAAGACACTACCACACCTGTTAGCTCACCTGAGTCTAGTGAGAGTTATGATAATGAAGAAGATTATGTTGAGATGACCGATGAGTTTATTTAAGAATGTAAGAACACCCATGATAGGAGCGCTGCTAAGAGTCTCCTTGAGAGGCGTACTATTAGACCCAAATTATTTCTTGATGCTAAGTTTGCCGCTTCTCCCATAAACATTATAGATGAAGATTATGATTTCTCTCTCGATCTATCTTACATAGCTATTGTCGAGAAAGAACCTTGTTGTGGGACTAAGAATGAAAGTGCGGTAGCACATATGAATGAACTTTCTACTATGAGTGGCTTGTTTTCTGATGATATTAAGATGCATACTTATTTTGTTGCTAAGATTTTTCCTTTTTCACTGAAGGAAAAGCTAAAACATGGTTTAGTAATTTACCTCCTGGATCTATTGATAGCCCTGAGTTCTTGATTAGTACTTTCCTGTAGCAATATTTTCCTCCCAGTGCTAGACATGCTATTTTGCAGGAACTTTTTGATTTTAAACAGGGAGAAAAAGAGGTATTGCCTGAATCTTGGGCAAGGTTTTGTGCTTTGATTCATGCACATGTTGGAAGTCCTTCACCTAAGAATGAGCTTCTTGATATATTTTATAATGGACTAACCGAGGAATCTAGGACATACCTAGATAGTTGTGCTGATTGTGTTTTCAGGAATAGGACTCCTAAGGAAGCTGAGGAATTATTGGCTAAAATAAGCAAGAATTATGAAGATTGGACTCCTCCTAAACAAGCTATACCTGAAGTAATTGTACCTGAACCATCTATTCCTGTGCCTATTCCAACATCAAAGAAGAGGGGAGTTATTGAATTAAATGATGAAGTGATGAAGGAAGCTAAGAAATGTCTTAAGGAGAAGAGAATTAAAGCTGCAGATGTCAAGAATTTATCTCCTATAGAAGAATTATGTAAGCCTATTACCTACTCACCCACTATTGAGGTACACTCTCTCCAAGACTTTGATGAAGCTGATATCCCTTACTTGAAACCTCCTGATCCATGCTTAGAAGAAATTGATATCTTTATTGTTAAGCAAGATAACTTTAATAAAAGGGTGCAAAATCATCTAATGGAAAACACTAGAGCTATTGTTGAGTTGAAAGATATTATGGAAAGAACCTCTAATGATGTTAAAATGATTGTTAAACACTTTCAAATGGTTCAAACTCAAAAAGATCAACTCGTTAAAGTGCAAAACGACTTGCTAGTTAATGCTGCTAAAGAAAAACATGCTTATGAAATTAGAACTAGAAGTGGAGCTGCTACCCAGGATCCTCTATATCCTGAGGGGCATCCCAAAAGAATTGAGCAAGATTCTCAACAAGCTGAAAATAGTGGTTCTACTCGTAAGAAAAGGAAAAAGAAACATAAAGTTGTCGTAGAACCCTCTGAACCTGCTATAGATCCTAATAGTATATCTATCTCTGATGCTGAAACTGAAAGTGGTAATGAAGAAAATGAAGTTCCAAGTGAAGAAAAAGTTGAAGAAGAACCTGAAAACCACACTAAGAATACTAAATACACTAAAGAAGATTTTATTGCTAAGAAACATGGTAGTGAAAGAGAACCTTGGGTCCAAAAACCTTTGCCTTTCCCTGATAAGAAACACAAGTCAAAGGAAGATGAACACTACAATAAGTTTTGCGAGTGGATGAAGCCTTTATTCTTGCAAATTCCTTTGACTGATGCTATTAAATTGCCTCCTTACTCAAAGTATATGAAGGACATTTTCTCGAATAATAGGAAGATCCCTAATGAAGAAATTTCTACTTTGCTTGCTAATTATTCCTTCAATGGTAAGGTTCCTAAGAAACTTGGAGACCCAGGATTCCAACTATCCCTTGCTCTATTAAGAACGGTTATGTTAGAACTGCTTTGTGTGATTTGGGAGCTGGAGTTAGTGTTATGCCTTTCTCTCTCTATAAGAGGCTTCAACTAGAAAAATTGATACCAACTGATATATCGTTGCAAATGGCTGATAAATCTACCACTATTCCTATGGGTATATGTGAGGATGTACCTGCTCAGGTGGCTCAGAATTGCTTGATATTAACTGATTTTGTTGTGCTTGAAATGCCTGAAGATGATAATATGTCTATTATTCTGCGGAACTGTGTCCTACGAGTTGAATATTTGGCAAATGACATGCATCATTGTGTTGAATAATAGATTTTGATAGAGATACAATATAATTCCTGCCTGTATGTACACCAGAGAGTTAATCTATCAAGCCTGGACACTCTACATGAACACAAACATAAAAATAAACAAGATCGAAACAGCAACGAAATTAACCTAGATACATTTGGCCGGACAGTCATGGTGGCAGAGCAGCATCAGTCATGGTGGCAGGGGAGTATCAGTCATGGTGGCAGAGCAGCATGAAGAACCACTGTGAGCATCAGAGGGGGGTGGGGGTGGGAGGGACGAACCGTACTCCGGTGCTGCGGCTGCGGTGGTCGACGACGACGAGGGTGGCGGGCTCCGGCGTGGCGACTCCTCCTCCGGCGGCTCCTCCTCCACGGGCTACTAGGGCTCCAGCACGGCGGTGGCTAGGGCTCCGGCAACGAGGGCGGCGGGCTCTGGCGCGGACACTCCTCCTCTGGCGGGTCCTCCTCTGCTAGGGCTCCGGCGCTAGGGTTTGCGACGACAGAGAGGTGAAGGGGCAAGCGAAATATATTGGGGAAAAGAAAGTGGAAGGGGAAAAGGAGAAGGGCGAGCCGTTTTGGCTAAGTACCAAGGTTCTATGGCGCATTACTCCGAAATGCGCCATAGAAGCTAAAACTTATGTGGCGCATTTCGGAGTAATGCACCACAGAACCTAGGCACTTAGCCAAATAAATGGCGCGAAGCTGTACTTGGACAGCAAACACACACTAGCCTAGTGGTTATGATGCATATTCAGAGACCTGTTGCCTTTTCTTGAACCAACCGTGAAGCTGGAGTCGTGCTCTCTGGTTACGTCTCCCTTCTTCCTCGGTCGACCCTGGTCGACGTACTCCTGCTCGATTAAGCTTCTGTGCTCTTCGACCCAAGGGCCGACCACTTCAATGTGTTGTAGCGTGACTCAGTGTGCCCTTTCAAAATCAGTGCGTCGACCATCAATGCCGACATGCAGTGAGTGGCAGCCCTCGCGGTGACCATATCCACCGAGCCCGCCGAGGTGCTTCTTTGTGGGTATTCCAACATCCTCGTTCTCGGTGGTTAGATAATTCTGGCAGAAGGAGATGCACTTGTAGATCAGAAAGCCCTTGGCTATGCTTCCATCTGGACGAGACCTGTTGCGAACGAATCCTTTGATGACACTGTTTAGCCTTTCAAACGGCATCATGTTGTGCAGGAATGTCGGCCCGAGTTGGATGATGTCGTCCACGACATGTACAAGCAGATGCACCATGATGTCGAAGAATGTGGGTAGGAAGTAAATCTCAAGCTCGCATAGTATCATCACGATCTCTTCTTGTAGCCTGTCGAGCTAATTCACACCGATCAACTTCCTAGATATGACGTCAAAAAAGTTACAGAGGCCAAACAATGTCTCACGGACATGCTCGTCCATTATCCCACGGATCGCAATGGGGAGTATTTGTGTCATCAGCACGTGACAGTCGTGAGACTTCATACCGCTGAACCTCTTCTTCGCCACGTCCAGATATCTGCTTATCTTCCCTGAGTAACCGTGAGGACTTTCACTCCTAAGAGGCACCTGAAAAACTGCTCGAGCTCCTCCAGACTTAGAGTGAAGCAGGCAGCGGGAAGCACCACCTCATTCTTCTTAACTCTTTTGCGGCGACCTTGAGTCCCTTTCTTCTGATCATCATCATCATCATCATCATCATCACTATCAGGGTACTGAAGATCTTTCTTGATGCCAAGCAATTTAAGGTCCTTTCTTGCTTTTGGCCCATCCTTGGTCCTCTTCGGCATGTTCAGTAGAGTGCCAAGCAGACTCTCGGTAACGTTCTTCGTGATGTGCATTACATCGAGGCTATGGGGAGTGTGAAGGACCTTCCAATATGGCAGTTCCTAGAAAATAGACCTTGCTTTCCATACACCCAGCAGCGGCTTTGTCCTCGGTCTTTTTTTCCAGGCGCTGGGTAATATACCCAATTATTCAAAAGCTCCTCGATTTCTTCGCCGCTCCTCGGACGCGGGGCTCTTTTGAGCTCGTCCTTAACATTGAACAGGTCACCACGTTTTCTCCACAGGTGATCCATGCGGAGCCACTTTCGAGTACCTTGGAACACGGTTTTCGAAGACCCGGGATCCCTTGGTAGCTAGAGATGCGGTGTCTCATCCATGCACTTGACGGATGCATTGTGTCCGTGGTTCACCTGGGCCAATACATATGCATAACCAGGATAGTCCTGCACGGTTGTGAGCAACGCGGCTCTCAGATGGAAATATGCTTTAGTGTAGGCGTCCCACGTATGGGTTGGCGTCTCCCACAAGCTGGCTAACTCCTCTCTCAATAGGCCGAGATACAGATGCATATCGATACCTGGTTGTTTCGGCCCTTGAATAAGAATGCTCATGTGTGAATACCTTTGCTTCGTGCATAGCCACGGGGGGAGGTTGTACGGCCATACAAACACGGGCCAGGTGATATGTGTGCTACTCTGGTTTCCAAAAGGATTGAGTCCATCGGTGCTCATACCCAGTCTGACGTTCCTTGCATCGCCCCCGAACTCTTCGAACTCGATGTATAATGCATTCCACTGGCTAGCATCTGAAGGGTGTGTCAGGATCTTGCCCTTCTCTGGATCATCTTCGGGTTTCTCTCTTTCCGTGTTCCATTGCATGAGCTTTGCTTCCTTAGGATCTACGAAATATCGCTACAGACGGGGGGTGATAGGAAAGTACCATACCACTTTTCGAGCAACTTTCTTGTTCCCTCTCTTGTACCATCCTTGGCCACACACCAGACATGTGGTTCTATCCGCGTACTCGTTCCGATAAAGTGCAAAATCATTGATGCATGCGTGGTATTTAATGTGTGGTAGGTCGAGAGGGCACACGATTTTCTTGGGCTCCTCGATACTTGTTGGCAATGTGTTCCCCTTAGGAAGTCGGTCGTGCTAGTATTCCATGTTCGCGTTGAAGCTCACATCGGTCCATTTGTGTTCGGCCTTCATCTCCAGAGCCTTGAGCGTTACACTCAAACGTGTATCCTCGGGGCGACACCTAGGATACAATGGAGTCATCCCGTCTACCTCCATTTGGGCCAGCTTGGCTTTCTCTCTGGCTGCAGCTTTGTCATTGCTCGTCTCCTTGAGGAGCAGTTCTTGAACATGAGGGTCCTGCAAAACTGAAGTTAGCAATGTCTGTGTGTTCGCATCTTCTCCTTCTTCATGATGATCATGCCCGTCGTCATCTCCTTCTCCATGCTGATCATGCCCGCCGGCATCTCCTTCGTCATGATGATCATGCCTGCTGGCATATCCTTCGTCATGATGATCATGCCTGGTAGACTCTTCGTCTTCTCGCCCGCCCACGTCTTCGTGAGCACCACCATGTCATGTCGGCGCCTCATTGAGGTCGCGCATGAAACCGCGCCTGAGCAGGTGACCCTCCAATTGTCCAGATTCAGGGTCGATCCAGTGCTGCAGTTTGCATGTTCGACATGGACATCTTATTATGGTCTTATTGTTCAGAATCATGTCCTCCTTCGCGCCTTTCTTGTACCTACCAATTTGACCTTCGCTCATCGTGAGGAACATGGTTTCCTAAGCGGTCAAAACAGAGAGTATAGGTGAGAATCACACCATATGAACACACACATGCATGAATGCTAGCCGAAAAAAATCCGGCATGACCTTTCCTAAAATTAGGACATATGGGTAGTGCAAAAATTTGCCGAAATGGAAATGAATCAACATTTCGGCAAACATCCATGCAACCACACCGGCCGGGACAACAACAAGCAAGCAACAAAAAACTTCCTCCCATTGCAAACATTCATGCACCATTGAAGCATCGTCTCGTCATGGATCGTACACACACCGTGCGCGCGACAAGCTTCACCTACATGTTCATGGCCAAGTACTCACCTAGTAGACACAATAATAGCAAGACAAGACCGCGCAATGAGAGAGTGTGGACAAATAGATCTACAAGTTGGTGGAGAGGAAATTAGTAAACAAATAGAGATGTGAGAGAGAAAAGTAAGGAACTTTTAGATCTACAAGTTGGAGGGAAGCTTCCACTTACCAATCTATGGATTAAAGTAGGTTTAGTTACAAGAAAATGGAGAAACTATGGGCAAAATGGGGTGTGAGGGAGGAGGAAGACGAGTTGGGAGGAGGTAGAAAGGAAGAGATGTGAAATGGGTGGTGGTGGATAGATAAGATCTTTTGTCACCTTTTTAACATGGATCTAGACGCCCTCATCTGTGGCGCATATGGAGGAAATGCGCCACAGATGCTGAATCTTCTGTGGTGCATAAGTCCATATGCGCCACAGAAGTGGGTGAATTAGATTCCCTGTGTGGGGCCCTCCTCTATGTTCTGTGGCGCATATCATAAAATGTGCCATAGATCTTTGGTGAATTAGATTCCGTGGTGGGGCCCTCCTCCATGTTCTGTGGCGCATAATAAAATATGCGCCACTGCTGACTCGTAGTTGATGTAGAGCTCATTGGGAACCCCAAGAGGAAGGTATGATGAGCACAGCAGTAAGTTTTCCCTCAGTTATGAAACCAAGGTTTAATCGAACCAGTAGGAGCAAGGAAACACCCCAAAGGTGTTACTAGCTGAGCTTTGGCAGGGCGCACTACCAGTGCTAGTAGCAACGTGGAGACCTGCACAACACAACCATAGAAGTTTGTCCCCAACTTGTAATGAGGTTGTCAATCTCACTGTGTTTTGCGGAAAACAAAGGATTAAACGTATCGAATGGAAAGAAGTAAAAGTTTGCAGAAAGTAAACACAAAGTAGTAAAAGATTGTAGATTGTATGTAAAGTAAAAGGACCGGGATCCATAGTTCACTAGAGGTGGCTCTCCTTAGATAGACAACATGCTGGGTGAACAAATTACAGAGGGGCAATTGTCAAACACCGAGAAAGCAATACATGCATAAACTAAGCATCTTGACTCCTCTGAGACTTGATTGGGCATTACAACATAAAACATAGACCTCCATCCAACTGCATCTATGACTAATAATCCACCTTCAGGTTATCATCTGAACCCCCTCCAGTATTAAGTTGCAAGCAACAGATTATTGCCTTGCGAACTGCGTGTAAAGTAAACAATACGATTGTTTTATGAACAAAGGATTGTTGTTTTCTCCCTAGTAGCAACAGCACATCTAGTACCTTAGAGATTTCTGTCACTTCCCCAGATTACCAGAGGCATGAACCCACCATCGAGCATAAATACTAACTCTTGGAGTTGCTAGCATCTACTTGGCCAAGATAGCTACTAACAACGGAAAGCATGCAAGATCTCAAATAACAAAGACATGATAGAATCAATAATCAATCTGAAATAGCATCTCAATATCCATCGGATCCCCGCAAACACAACATGTATGAATTACAAATAGATGATCTTGATCATGAACGGAGCTCACAAGATCTAAACATAAAATCACAAAGGAGGAGAAACCAGCCATCTAGCTACTACATGGATCCGTAGTCCAAGGATGAACTACTCACGCATCACACTGGAGGCTTGCATGGTGATGAAGAAGGCCTCCAGGGTGAATTCCCCTCTCCGGCAGGGTGCCGCAAAGAGCTTCAGATCCCTCCCGATCTAGGGATGGAGATGACGGCGGCTACAGACTCTTTCGTGGATTTCTGATCGGGTACCTACGGTTTTCGTCCCAAGGGCAACTTATAGGCGGAAGGAGAGGCTGAGGGGGTGCCAGGGCTGGCCTCACCACCCCTGGCGTGGGCCAGGCTGGGCCGCGCGGCCAGGTGGTATGGTGGCCCCCTGGTCCCTCTTCGTCTCGTATTCTGGCACTTGATCCCTTCCAGAAAAATAGGCACTTTGGCTTTTGTGCCGTCCAATTCCGAGAATATTCATTTTCTGACATTCCTGGAACCAAAAACAGCAGAAAACAGGCAGCTGGCACTTTGGCTCTTGTTAATAGGTTAGTCCAAGAAATCATATGAAAAGTACTCCAAAGTTGGAACAAAACACAAGAAAGTGGATAAAACCAAGCATGGAACATCAAAAATTATTGATACATTTGCAATGTATCAACATCCCCAAGCTTAACTCCTGCTCGTCCTCGAGTAGGTAACTGATAAAAAGAAATAATTTTTGAGGTGACATGCACCACCAAAGACTTGATCAAAGTATTTGCAAAACACAAATCTAGGATCATAGTACTTCAATCATAACATGAAAGAAAAAGTTCTAGCAATAGGCAAAGAAACTATGATGCAACATAAAAATTTAGAAACAAAAGATTCATGAATAACATGCCTTGCAAGACGTTTGTTTGTTTCACATAAAGAAAACATAGCATAATAGTATTCAGCTTGTCCCTCAATAGAGTAGCAAATATAAATGCATAGGACACCTTCAAACTTCATAAGAGTGACTAGATATAATAGTTTAAAACAAGCAATATCAAGTTATGCATCAATCAACTAGTCTTGGGACAATGCACATAGAACTAAGAATGGCCACTATGCTCTCAAAGTAGGTGCATAAAGATAGAAGGTGGAGACTCAATATAATGGTGGAAGAAAAGCCTTTTGTAAAAGGAAGTAGGGCTTCAAGTCTCATAAAGAGCTTCCAAAAATTATGGTACTTGTAGTTCTCAGCTCTCATTGCCCCTATCATAAGCATCTTGAAAGTGATTAAGGTTAAAGTGACACAACTAAGAGGATATGCTTGACAAGTTATAAACCGAAATCTCATGCCCCTTAGTTACAAAGACCGATCCTCATGCTACTCAACTTTAGTCACGAGTAAGATCTTGTCATTGTAAGCATATGTGCATCATTAAGAACCGCCAACGGGGTACCCCTTGCACACGATACGAGAGCTTTCCCATAATCAAAATGACAAGGCAAGCAAACAATGAGCATCTCAGCGATCTTTTTATTTGCTATTTGCATAGGTTTTTATTGAGGATGCTTCATAGAGTGCTCATTATGGTGATGCTGCAAGTTTCCACCATTATTAGGCATGGCTTAGGCTAGCGGCCCAGGCATTTCTCTAACACACATACAAACTCCATGATCTTACAAGTTCCACATTTATTGCACACCGCCGGGATCCGTAAGCAAAAGAACATGATATCAACAGAGTACAAAGTACAAGTGCGATGTTGAAAGCGTTCCCCATGAAACATGGTTCTGCTAATTTAAACTTATAAAGCGCAAGCATATACACAACAAAGAAGGACCCAATGGTTCAAGTTTATTAGAGGCAATAAAGTAAAGTGTGCCATCAATTTCGTGAGAGCTTTAATCACTAGTTTTCTCATAACGAGTGAAAGGTAAACAAAAGCATGAATATACTTGGAATAGCATAAGCTAGTAGGTAGGTATGGTGGACTCTTTGGAATAACTTGGTTTAGGGAGTTGGATGCATGAGTGGAACTCATACTTGGTGGTGGAGGCTAGCAAAAGACTGGGAGCGACAAAATAAGAGAGCAATAATGGCCATAATCATGCAGAGCGACAAAACATCATTGATCAAAGCATAAAGTGATACTACAAGTTGAAAACTAAAGGATCATAAAGGCTATGGTGACTTGAGATAGTCATAACATGGTGTGAGCATGTGCCAAGTCAACCCAAATAAAGCATCAAAGGAGAATACCACTATACTATGCTTTAATATGCTAAAACAACGCATGATTCATCCAAGGCACATTAAGCAATCTCAATTGTTTATAACAAGTCATGCTACAATAAATAATACTAAGCATAAAGCCAAAACAATATCAAGCATGACTTGACAAAGCATATGCCAACGTCAAAAACGAGCTCTTTTTACCACATAAGCATGAACTTTCCTACTCTTTTCCAAACCAAACCAAACTATTTGCAAACCAAAGTATGAAAGAGGGGGTCCAACCAATTTATTCAGAACACTAATAAAACCAAGAAAACTAAAAAACAAAACAAAAACGAAAAAGAAGACGCTCCAAGAAAAACACAACTGTGCATGAAACAATAAAAATGAAGCGTTTGGAAGAAACCTGGAATTTTTATTGATGAAGAAGGGGATGCCTTGGGCATCCCCAAGCTTTGATGCTTGTACTTCTTGGATATTTCTTGGGGTGACACGCGTGGCATCCCCAAGCTTGAGCTTTAGTCCATCCTTCATCTCGTTACTCATTCCTTCGATACACCTGAAATTTTTCCTTCATACAAAACTTCACACAATCTCATTAGCAACATTAGTGCACTTAAGATAAATAAGTCTCAAGGTTCAGTTCTAACACCAAATAAACTTCCATTAGAACACTAGATACTGTAGCACTTCCCTCAAAAATCTCAATTCCCTAAAGGAAATCAAGAAGGAACTAACAAGAAGCAAATGCAGAAAATGGCAGCAATCTGTCAAAACAGGCCAGCAGGTAAAGACGAATTTTTTCGAAGACCTTCTGTTGCTCAAATCAAAAAGTGTTGAACTAACGAAAGTTAGATAACGACCTGGGGAAGAAGCACAAACAATTACAGCTCAATCCGACGTACATAGCTCTCTCATGAATTTTCACAAAAATCTGTTTCGGGACAGCAACTTTCCCAATCATTACTTCTCTCTCATTAGAGGTTACTCTTGGCACAAAAAGAAAATAAAAAGGATAAGGAAAGTTTATTACAGAAGTAATAACTTCCAAGACTCAACTAAAACTCTTGGGTTATCTCCCAACAAGTACTTTTCTTTAACACCTTTAAGTTAGGCATAAAAATTTGAGAAGATGCTCTCATAGGAAATATGAATTGAAGTAAAAGAGAGCATCAAGAAGAAAATTCAAAACACATTTAAGTCTAACCCACTTCCTATGCATAGGAATCTTGTATGCAAATAAATTCACAAAGAACAAAGTGACAGGCATAGGAAGATAAAACAAAAGTAACTTCAAAACTTTCAGCACATAGAGAGGTGTTTCATTACCATAAAAACTTCTACAACAATATTTTCCTCTCTCATAATAATTTTCAGTAGCCTCATGGATAAACTCAACAATATAACCATCACATAAGGCATGCTTTTCATGATCTACAAGCACTAGAGCTTTATTATAAATATTTTCAAAAGAATCCTCGGGAACATAACATTCACCCTCCTTTGATAAGCATGGGGGACAATCAAATAATGTAAGGGATAAAGAGTACTCTCATTAGAAGGTAGGCATGGGTAGATCCATTCTTCCTCCTTTTGTCCATCACGCTCCTCCTATTTTTCATCTGATGAGCTTTCAGGTTCAGCAATTTCTTCTTCCATGGAGGTTCTAGCAGGCGGTGGTTCATCTATTACCTTAGCAGTCATAAAACTGTTCCCAAATAGGAAACTGAGTGAGCTATCCATAATGAAATAGTGATTGGAGCAGAGCTAGTCATAAAGGCAACTTAAGAAAGGAACTAATTTTTTTTGTGTTTTTCAAATAAGAAAGCAAACTTGTAAAACTAATTATTTTGTGTTTTTGAAGAACAAAACAAGCAAACAAGGCAAAAAGAAACTAAGCAAAACAAAAAACAACAAAGTAAAGAGATTGGTTATGAGGGACTCCCCTTGTAAAGATGTCCTTGACTCCCCGGCAACAGCGCCAGAAAAAATCTTGCTGACTCATAGTTGATGTAGAGCTCGTTGGGAACCCCAAGAGGAAGGTATGATGAGCACAGCAGTAAGTTTTTCCTCAGTTATGAAACCAAGGTTTAATCGAACCAGTAGGAGCAAGGAAACACCCCAAAGGTGTTACTAGCTGAGCTTTGGCAGGGCGCACTACCGGTGCTAGTAGCAACATGGAGACTTGCACAACACAACCGCAGAACTTTGTCCCCAACTTGCGATGAGGTTGTCAATCTCACCGTGTTTTGCGGAAAACAAAGGATTAAACGTATCGAATGGAAAGAAGTAAAAGTTTGCAGAAAGTAAACACAAAGTAGTAAAAGATTGTAGATTGTATGTAAAGTAAAAGGACCGGGATCCATAGTTCACTAGAGGTGGCTCTCCTTAGATAGACAACATGATGGGTGAACAAATTACAGCGGGGCAATTGACAAACACCGAGAAAGCAATACATGCATATACTAATCATCTTGACTCCTCTGAGACTTGATTGGGCATTACAACATAATACATGTACCGCCATCCAATTGCATCTATGACTAATAATCCACCTTCAGGTTATAATCCGAACCCCCTCCAGTATTAAGTTGCAAGCAACAGATTATTGCCTTA
Source organism: Avena eriantha (assembly GCA_910589775.1). Classification (NCBI taxonomy): domain Eukaryota; kingdom Viridiplantae; phylum Streptophyta; class Magnoliopsida; order Poales; family Poaceae; genus Avena; species Avena eriantha. The sequence goes on from OU342742.1 coordinate 45,698,657, forward strand.
CGAACTGCGTGTAAAGTAAACAATACGATTGTTCTATGAACAAAGGATTGTTGTTTTCTCCCTAGTAGCAACAGCACATCTAGTACCTTAGAGATTTCTGTCACTTCCCTAGATTACCAGAGGCATGAACCCACTATCAAGCATAAATACTAACTCTTGGAGTTGCTAGCATCTACTTGGCCAAGATAGCTACTAACAACGGAAAGCATGCAAGATCTCAAATAACAAAGACATGATAGAATCAATAATCAATCTGAAATAGCATCTCAATATCCATCGGATCCCCGCAAACACAACATGTATGAATTACAAATAGATGATCTTGATCATGAACGGAGCTCACAAGATCTAAACATGAAAGCACAAAGGAGGAGAAACCAGCCATCTAGCTACTACATGGATCCGTAGTCCAAGGATGAACTACTCACGCATCACACCGGAGGCTTGCATGGTGACGAAGAAGGCCTCCAGGGTGAATTCCCCTCTCCGGCAGGGTGCCGGGAAGAGCTTCAGATCCCTCCTGATCTAGGGATGGAGATGACGACGGCTACAGACTCTTTCGTGGATTTTTGATTGGGCACTTAGGGTTTTCGTCCCGAGGGCAACTTATAGGCGGAAGGAGAGCCCGAGGGGGTGCTGGGAGCGGCCACACCACCCCCTGGCGCGGGCAAGGCCTGGCCGCGCGGCCAGGTGGTGTGGTGGCCCCCTGGTCCCTCTCCGTCTCGTATTCTGGCACTTGATCCCTTCCGGAAAAATAGGCACTTTGGCTTTTGTCCCGTCCAATTCCGAGAATATTCATTTTCTGACTTTCTTGGAACCAAAAACAGCAGAAAACAGGCAGCTGGCACGGTGGCTGTTGTTAATAGGTTAGTCCAAGAAATCATATGAAAAGTACTCCAAAGTTGGAACAAAACACAAGAAAGTGGATAAAACCAAGCATGGAACATCAAAAATTATAGGTACATTTGGAATGTATCAGCCATAGAAGAGGCAACTTTTGTGGTGCATATCTCGTTATGCGCCACAGAACTTGGATCAACCCACCCCGGCTGGCGGGTCCCACCAATCTTCTGTGGCGCATATTGTAGGGAATGCGCCAAAGAACTTCCAGGTTTCTGTGGCGCATATTTGCTAGTGTGCCACTGATATTTATCTGTGGCGCATGGTTTCACATATGCGCCACTGAATATCTTATCTATCTATAAGCTGTTTCCTAGTAGTGAGTAGGCAGGCAAGAAATGCTATGTTCGCACTTTTGAACCAGGAGAAGAAGTTTTTGTCCAAGGTGCAACCACATGTGCAATCATTAGTCATGCGTCGCACTAATAATAAGTTTTGTGTTCAAGTACTCCAGACCCTACAACAACATCCAAGGCATTAACCCGGTTGCTTATGAAGTCGATCTTCCAACTGAATCCAAAATCCACCTTATCTTTGTTGGAATTTTGTGAGTTTTGGGCTATTGGCCCACAAATTCTGAAATTCTCTTTGGTCCATTTGTGCATGGCAACATATGGCTGTGCAAGTGGTGCCAAAGTTTAGTCCCACATTGCTAGTTGAGTGAGAGTTACACCTCCTTATATACTAGGCTGTTCCACCACTCACTAAGGTGTGAGAAGAAGAGCAGCTCTCGTGCACTCCTCATCCGACGCCGCCCGCCTCGCCTCGCCTCGTCACGACACGCGTGCACCGTGGGTTGCGGGAATCTCGCCGAGCCGAGCTTTATTTTTGCTTGTCGGGAAAATTAATCGTGGATTAATTACAAGTCATTAACGAACGCGTTAATGGGTCAGCCATTTCCACCAACTCGGAGGTGGGCTGAGTCCCATGATCTTCCTGACCTGCACTATATAAGCCTCCGTGCTTAACCTAATTGGTATGCCCTACACATGTGTCTCCTTCCAGTCTATTGCGCCGTCGCCTTTGTCTTCCCCATCCCGTCTTGCAGCGTGCACCGCAGATCGGGACAGTAGGCCTCCAGAACCCCACCTTCTTGTGAACATGTACGGGTGAGGGGCGATCAGGTTTTTGGGAAGCGCTTCCATGCGACTACTGACGCCATCACAGACAACTCCTTCCCCGATGAGGACTTCTTCCCGGACATCAGCAGCCTCTACATCGACGACGCTGCTACGACCACTGCAGCTACCGCTACTTCCAATGCCGCGGCTGCTGCTGCCGCTGTTGTACCATACGTAATCTTGAACTCTCTATTTCAGATTCTGCTAGAGTTCTTTATTCTAGTGTTTGGTGTAGATGTGATAGGTTTATCTTATTTAGATGTAATCTGTTCATCTACTTTGTTGATCTGCATGATTAGTTTTGGTACTGTCTATATGATCATGCTTTATCAGTTTATTATTCGGATTAAGTCATATGGATTATTGCTTATATTTTCAACAATCCAAAAACCTGATTATAGGCAACTGAATTCCACTAGTGTAGCCGCGGCTACTAGGCCGCCTTCATTTGATGGTATGCACTATAAGAGATGGTGCGCTAGATCAATTCTATGGTTGAAAAACCTAAACTGCTATAGCGCCACTCTTGGCAAACCTGAAGGTGATCTTTCTGCTGAGTAGGAAGCGGCCTTTAAGAAAGCCGATACCATGTTTATGGCGGCTCTGTTGAGTATTCTTGGGGACAACATTGTTGACCCATATATTTCATTTAATAATGGCAAAGACGCATGGGATGCGCTCGAGGCCAAGTTTGGGGTCTCAGACGTTGGCACTGAGTTGTATGTCATGGAGCAATTCTATGACTACAAGATGGTTGATGAGCACTCCGTCGTTGAGCAAGCTCATGAGATACAATCACTTGCCAAAGAACTTGAGCAGTTCAAGTGTACCTTATCAGACAAGTTTGTGGCCGGAGGCATTATTGCCAAACTTCCTCCCATGTGGAGGAACTTTGTTACTTCTCTGAAACATAAGAGACAAGAGTTTTCTATTACGGATCTCATTGGGTCTCTTCATGTGGAAGAGAAGGCGAGAGCAAAGGACACACGTGCTCGAGTACTTGAGGGAGCTTCTAGTGCCAATTTGGTACAGAACAAAAACTTCCAATCCCACAAGTTCAAGAATAAGAACAAGTCTGATGGCAAAGGGAAGTTTGATGGCAAGAACAAGGCCACTCACTCAACCAACTTCAAGAGGAAAAATGATAAGAAGAAAGCCCCTTTCCACGTCTGTGGTGATCCTGATCATTGGGATCCTAGCTCCCCTAATCGCTTTGACAAGCGGCAACATGGGAACAACAGCAAGACCGCTAATGTTGTTATTAGCGATACTGATATGAAGGACGCTGGGTACGGTATTTTACCTACTATCCTTTCAGTATGTCATTCTCCTGATTGGTGGATTGACACGGGTGCTAATACACATGTATGTTCTGATATATCCATGTTTTCTTCTTATCAGGTCGCAAGGACTTCCTCCGTGCTGATGGGAAATGGCTCACGTGCTTCTGTTCATGGTGTTGGTATGGTAAATCTGAAGTTTACTTCGGGGAAGACCGTACAGCTGAAGAATGTGCAGCACGTTCCCTCCATCAATAAGAATCTTGTCAGCGGATCGCTTCTATGTCGAGATGGCTTTAAGTTGGTTTTTGAGTCTAATAAAGTTGTAATTTCTAAGTATGTACAATCTGTTAGAAAGGGTTATGAGTGCGGAGGTCTGTTCCGCTTATCTTTGTTAGACTCATGTACTAAAGTTATTAATCATGTTTGCAATGATAATGAGTCCAATACTTGGCATTCATGACTTTGTCATATTAACTTTGGTTGCATGACGCGGCTGGCCAATATGAGTTTAATTCCAAAATTTACCACGGTCAAAGGTTCCAAGTGCCAAGTTTGTGTGCAAGCAAAGCAACCTCGCAAGTCTCATACGGCTGCGGAACCGAGAAACTTAGCACCACTAGAACTTATACACTCAGATCTTTGTGAGATGAATGGTGTGTTGACAAGAGGTGGAAAAAGATACTTTATGACGTTGATTGATGACTCCACTAGATACTGCTATGTTTATCTTCTGAAATCTAAAGATGAAGCTTTGAATCACTTCAAAAACTATAAAGCTGAAGCGGAAAACCAACTTGATCTTAAAATCAAGCGGCTAAGGTCGGATCGCAGTGGAGAGTACTTTTCAAATGAATTTGATCTATTCTGTACGGAACATGGTATTATCCATGATAGGACACCTCCCTACTCACCTCAGTCAAATGGGGTGGCCGAAAGAAAGAACCGCACTCTAACTGATTTGGTTAACACCATGTTAGATACATCGGGTCTTTCCAAGGAATGGTGGGGGGCGCTAATGACGGCATGTCATGTCCTAAACCGTGTTCTCGTAAAGGATAAAACCATGAATCCATTTGAGGAATGGGAGAAGAAAAGGCTTAAACTCTCTTACTTACGAACTTGGGGATGTTTGGCGAAAGTCAATATTCCAATGCCCAAGAAGCGAAAGCTTGGACCTAAAACCGTGGACTGTGTTTTTCTGGGATATGCTTTTCATAGCATTGGCTATAGATTTTTATAGTAAAATCTAAGGTACCCGACATGCATGTTGGTACAATTATGGAGTCGAATGATGCGACTTTCTTCGAGGACATCTTTCCCATGAAAGGTATGTCTAGCTCATCAAATCAGGAGATGACTAGTTCATCTAGTCAGGAATTTGTTATAATTCCTGAACCCACTATGCCAATAGAACACTAAGATGATCCTGTGGAGGACGACAATGAAGCTCCTAAAAGGAGCAAGAGACAAAGGACTGCAAAGTCTTTTGGTGATGATTTCATTGTGTACCTTGTGGATGATACTCCCACCTCTATTTCAGAAGTCTATGCATCTCAAGATGCCGACTACTGGAAAGAAGTTGTCCGTAGTGAGATGGATTCCATATTAGCTAATAGAACTTGGGAGGTCACTGATCGTCCTTATGGGTGCAAACATGTAGCTAGGATGTAAGTGGGTGTTCAAGAAAAAGCTTAGACCTGATGGTACTATTGAAAAGTACAAGGAACGTCTTGTGGCCAAGGGTTATACCCAGAAAGAAGGTGAAGACTTCTTTTATACCTACTCACATGTAGCCAGATTGACCACTATTCTAGTACTACTATCCTTGGTTGCCTCACATGGTCTTCTCGTTCATCAAATGGACGTTAAGACAACTTTTCTAAATGGAGAGCTAGAAGAGGAAATTTATATGGAGTAGCCCGATGGATTTGTAGTAGATGGTCAAGAAGGAAAGGTTTGTAAGTTAGTGAAGTCTTTATATGGTATTAAGCAAGCTCCTAAGTAGTGGCACGAAAAGTTTGAAAGAACTTTAACAGTTGAAGGCTTTGTTGTGAACGAAGCTGATAAGTGTGTGTACTATCGCCATGGTGGGGGCGAGGGAGTTATTATGTGTCTTATGTCGATAAAATATTGATATTCGGGACCAACCTCACTATTATTGAGGAGGTCAAAGAGTTCCTATCTCGCCGCTTTGAGATGAAGGACTTGGGAGTGGCTGATGTAATCTTAAACATCAAGCTACTAAAGGATGATAGTGGTGGGATTACACTGCTTCATTCCCACTATGTGGAAAAGATATTGAGCCGCTTTGGGTATAGCGACTGCAAGTCTTCACCAATGCCTTATGATCTGAGTGTGCTACTTCAAAAGAATCGAAGGAATGCTAAAGATCAATTGAGATATTCTCAAATCATTGGCTCGCTCATGTATGTAGCCAGCGCTACGAGACCTGACATCTCCCTTGTTGTAAGGAAACTGAGTCGATTTGGGTCAAATCCTGGAGATGATCATTGGCATGCTCTTGAGAGAGTTTTGCGCTATTTGAAAGGCACTGCGAGTTATGGTATTCACTATACTAGGTATCCTCGAGTTCTTGAGGGTTATACTGATTCAAACTAGATCTCTGATGCTGATGAGATTAAGGCCACAAGTGGTTATTTGTTTACACTTGGGGGTGGCACTGTTTCCTGGAAGTATTGAAAGCAGACCATCTTAACGAGGTCAACTATGGAAGCAGAACTCACAGCATTAGACATAGCCACTATTGAAGCAGAGTGGCTTCATGAGCTTTTGATGGACTTACTTGCGGTTGAAAAACCTATACCCACCATCCCGATGAACTGTGATAATCAAACTGTGATCGTCAAAGTAAACAGTTCTAAGGATAATATGAAGTCATCAAGGCATGTGAAGAGGAGACTGAAATCTTTCAAGAAACTGAGAAACTCCGGAGTTATTGCGTTGGATTATATCCAGACATCTAAGAACTTGGCAGATCCCTTCACAAAGGGTTTATCATGTAATATGATAGATAATGCATCGAGAGAGATGGGTTTGAGACCCACACATAGAGTGGCAACCCACTCTATGTGATCGGAGATCCCGTGAATTAGAGCTGGGAGACAAGCTGTTGATCAGCTTAGAGGAGAGTATGCCCATATTATATTTACATCTCCATAAAGATGCAATACTCTCTTATTTTGCATGGCAGGTTGATATTATCTTAATGTGTTCTAAGTGGCTTTTCTAAGCAGAGATGTTGTCCTGCAGAACATCTATTGAGAAACACACCTATATGAGTCTGACTGGTCGCAGTCCGTGAAAGTTGGGTGCTCTCTAATAAACTCATGAAAGGCCCTGGAGTATGACGCATAAGCTCCAAACCGCGGGGAAGAAACCTTGTGGCAGCCCTGTACCGGTCTAGATTTTGTGTGAAACTAGTGTGCAGAAAACTTGTATTTCAAGGCATAGTCACTATTCAAGTTGCTAGCTAGTGTAGCATGAAGTTTAACGTGGAAGTTCAACTTAAAAGTCTCCACTACACACCGGTATATAAAACAATATTCTGGAATGGAACTGAGGTGATGTGCCAATGAGACTTTGTGGGGGATTGTTGGAATTTGGTGAGTTTTGGGCTGTTGGCCCATTAGACAAATTCTGAAATTCTCTTTGGCCCATTTGTGCATGGCAGCATATGGTTGTGCAAGTGGTGCCAATGTTTAGTCTCACATTGCTAGTTGAGTGAGAGTTACACCTCCTTATATACTAGGCTGTTCCACCACTCACTAAGGTGTGAGAAGAAGAGCAGCTCTCGCACACTCCTCCTTTGACGTCGACCGCCTCGCCTCGCCACGCCTCGCCTCGCCTCGTCTCGCCACGACGCGCGCGCGCCGCGGGTTGCGGGAATCTCACCGAGCCGAGCTTTATTTTTCCTAGTCGGAAAAATTAATCGTGGATTAATTACGAGTCATTAACGGACGCGTAATGGGTCAGCCGTTTACAGTATTTATGGGACGTGGGCTGCTACCGACTCGGAGGTGGGCTGAGTCCCATGATCTCCCTGACCTGCACTATATAAGCCTCCGCGTTTAACCTAATTGGCATGCCCTACACACGCGTCTCCTTCCAGCCTATTGCGCCGCCACCTTCGTCTTCACCATCCCGGCTTGCGGTGTGCACCGTAGATCGGGACAGTAGGCCTCTGGAATCCCGCCTTCTTGTGAACCTATACGAGTGAGGGGCGATCAGATTTTTGGGGAGCGCTTCCGCACGACTACTGACGCCATCACGGACGACTCCTTCCCTGACGATGACTTCTTTCTGGACATCAGCAGCCTCTACATCGACGACATGGCTGACGACGCTGCTACCGCTGCTGCCAACATCATGGCTGCTGCTGCCGCTGTTGTACCGTACGTAATCTTAAACTCTTTATTTCAGATTATGCTAAAGTTTTTTATTCTAGCGTTTGGTGTAGATGTGATAGGTTTATCTTATTTAGATGTAATATGTTATTTAGATATAATATGTTCATCTACTTTGTTGATCTGCATGATTAGTTTTGGTACTGCCTGTATGATCATGCTTTATCAGTTTATTATTCAGATTAAATCATATGGATTATTGCTTATATTTTCAATAATCTTTCATGTTTACCAGCTGCGCAAGGCTCTCAAGTCAGATAACCTGCACCATGTGTCCTTCCCACACCTACCGATGGTCACCCTGTTAAGATCATTGCACATCGCTGGCGACGCACCACTGCTGGATGGCGGGAGCAAGTTCAAGTGGAGTTGTCTGATCCTAGTTTCTCTGGACATCACTGGGAGGACATGATCGACTTGCATCAACGTTTTCCTACAGCAACAGCGTGGGGGCAAGCTGCCTCTCAAGGGGGAGGGGATGTTAGTACACGTACCATTAAACATGGTCATGACGATGAGACATGCCTTGTACAATGACCCGAAAGACAAATAAGACTGGTTCAGCGCAACCACAGGCACATTGGGCCGGAGTGTGGATAAACTGAGACGCAGCTAGCTCTAAGGCTCCAGGCATCATCTACTTTAGGCACAAGAGAGCTGGAGAGAAGGGTGTCCTCCAGAATCAAGGCTTAGACCGCGGCGGTGAATTTATCTACTACCTGTAAAGGCATAGCTCCTTCGCTGATCATGTCCGGGAGGTGACAGCAGTCGTGAAGCACTTCATGGAAAAGAACATTCGGAGACGCTCACTTGTGTACTACTACAGAACTCATATTAATTGGTGCCACTATATACTAGTTTTTTTTTTTGAATATTGAACGGGTGCAAAGCACCCGACATATATTGCTGCAAAGAAGCCGATGGAGTATAGAAAGGCCAAAAAGATAAAAATTACATAGAGACCCAGAAAATTGCATTGAGGACCGAAAAGAAACTTGAAAAAGCAATCAAGTCCTTGGTCTTCATCCTCCTCCAGATCGGCGACGAGTCTCCAGCATCGACGGCCCTCCAAGCCATAGGAAGCGACCGACGAGTGGAGCAGAGCAGCACGGAGCGGCAGCCCTACTGCCATTGGGTCCCGCGTGATGACGAAGCAGCCGCCAAAGAGACGCCGGAGAGAAGCTCCAGAAATATGAACCGCCGCCGCAGGCAACCAGACCCGGCTCTCGTAGCCACCACCATGGTAGCCAGAAGAAGCTAGAGAGGGAGCCCGCCTCGGCACGGACAACACCGGCATCCAGACGAGGACGAGGAGGGACGACGCAGCACTCCGCAACCCCTCGCCTCCACGGCCGGCCGGGATAGAGAAGCCGCTGCACCACCCGCCACCACGCCCTTCTCCCCCGCCACCACGGCCGTAGCTTCCACTTCCACCCCAGATACCGGTTCCTAGACCCTTATTGAGAGCCTCCAGCAGCAGATATCTCCCAAGGCTTCGACCACCGGAGCACAGGAGAGAGAAAACCTACCGGCATGCCCCAGATCTGGGTCAACGACCAGGGCAAAACTCTGGGACAGAGCCCGAAACCGCGACAAATAGCTGCAGACCAACCTACCTACTACCCTAAACTACTCTGGCGCCTCCCCTCCGCCACCTCCGGTTGGCATCGCCGCTGGAGGGGCTCGGGAATGGCCCGGCCGCTTTCTTTTCTCTCGGGGAACTGTTTACGGGAGAGAGGGGACGGGAGGGGGAATGAGTGTCGCCACTATATACTAGTACTCCCTCCATCCTGAAAAGGATGTCGGTTTTTAAATTGTAATATATCTAGACACTATTTAGTATATAAATATATCTAAATTTAATCAAACTAGACTTCTCCATGCCTTGGGGCATGGCCTTTAGAAGAAACATTTACTTAAAAATCGTTTCTATAAAGCGCAAAGAATAAGACGATGTCCGACTTGTCAGAAAGAACATATAAGCCATAAAGGATACACCGACGTATCAAAAGGAACGTATAAGCCATAAAACAGGTATTAGCGTGTTGTTGGAAAAGAAAGAAAGTCTGAACCACTTCATATAGCAAAGTGTATGACATAACTCTCGAGCGTGACAAAATGTTTCAATGACGTTCGAAAACAGAAAGATCCATTCATACAAAGTTCACACAATTTGAGAATGCAAGGACACATGTAAAAAAGTCATTGTCATCTCTCGGGGCACATCATGAGTGATGCAGAAAGTCGAATGTACAAAAAGACAAATAACATCGCTGACAAAACGTCAGAACAATGTGTGCATCAAACCTGATCGATACGTCCGGCATTACATCAAACGCAAAAAACACATTAAAGCAAGGCAACACTTTTATTATTTTCTAGTCGTACAAAGCTAATATTACAAAGGCAATATTTATGCCAAATTGAAAAAAATGGAAGAACAAAAAAGACAGTCCTACTCTACACTAACAGGTGGAACAAAAACACGTAATTCCGAAGAGGCTTTTGAAGAAGCATAAGGCGACAAAAGCGGCCTGCTTAGCCTCCGTCCTTCGGCATAGATGACCGTTCACGACATCAAGCATGAAGCTGAAGGGTTCCCAGCATAGAAAACAATTTTTTTTACAATAAGAACGCCAATTGCGCCAAGATCTAATCCAGTAGATGCTAGTAATGAGTGAGAGTAACCAGAATAACTTACCCTCGAAGACTGAAAACTTTTATGAAATCTTACTTTCGTTGATGATGTAGTCGTTCACTTGCCAATCTCAAGATCGAGTAGAAGAACTCTGCAATCCAGCAGAGTATCCGTCCTTGGGGCACACGTCCGGCTTCTGACAACCATCTCGCCTCCACTCTAGCAGAGCAGCGGAAGGAGTAGATAAATCTTACCCCGAGAAAGAACATGTACTTCCCTAATCCGAAGCCATGGGGAAATGCTAGAGGACAGAGAGAACCTTCACGAGGAGGTGGTGCAAATGAAGAGAAGGAGGAGGGATCCTTTTAAGGGGGGTTGCCCAAGGGGTATGGCCACCGGCCATGGTGGTTCCCCCCCCCCCTTTGCCCTCATTCATCTGGGTGCACTGTCCAATCACATGCATTTATTACCTATTAGCATAAATGTATTTTTATCTTTAAATAAAACTCTTTTATTTATTTTATTCAGAATTTTGTCAATTAATTTAATTAATAAACATTCATATAAAACCCCTTACATTGTTTTGATATCAAAACTAAAACCAATTTTAGCAACTTGACCTGAAACACTTTCGGTGATCATCGAAACAATTTCAGCTCTAACAAGATTATTCTCGGATATGTTTTATCTATCACTTAGTGTCAGAATACCTGAAGTGTGTCAGCCTAGGGTTCACGAATGATGCAGACATGATAAACACACCTCTCTTATCAATAATCAGAAGCAGGACCTGGAGATCCATACTGACTCCCACATATTCAACGATGACTCTAGTAATTATGTGAACCATTAACGTCGTAACAAAATCCTTTTGTCTCGTGATATTTTACTTATCAGAGATCTGATCATAGGTATCAACTATACCCTAGATTGATCTCGTTCCTGACAAGTACTCTTCACTCGTTCTGTGATACAACATCCTTGTGACCTAGTCACATGCTTGCAAGTGGTGTCGATGTGATATCACCAAGAGGGCCTAGAGTATATCTGGACAAATCCCACTCTTAACCCATGAGCCTCAACATAACACTTTCGAAATACATGAACCCACCTTTATAGTCACCATGTTACGGTGTGACGTTTGATGTTATCAACGCACTCTTCTAGTGTTAGTGATTGACATGATCTCATGGTTTAAGGATAAGGTCTACTTCATATATGTATGATGAAGAAATATAAACTTAATGAATAGATCGTATTGCTAAATCTACTTTGGGTGTATTTTCATCATATCATTCTCCTAATGATATGATCCCGTTATTAACAACTTCCAATGTTCATGATCAAGAAACCTTGATGATTTGTTAATCAACGAGCTAGTATATATGAGAGACATTAGTAGGAACTTTGGTTTGTTTATTAAACACACATGTATTAATCTTTCCTATTAATACAATTCTACCATGAGAATAAACATCGATCATAAACTTGGAATAAGATAATAAAATTTTATTATTGCCTCTCGAGCATATTCCTTTCAGTCTCCCACTTGCACTAGAGTTAATAATCTAGTTTACATAGTAATGAATCTAACACCCATGGAGTTCTGGTGGTGATCATATTTTGCTCTTGGGAGAGTTTTAGTCAATGAATCTGTCACATTCAGATTCGTGTGTATTTTACAAATCTTAATATCCCCATCCTTGACATGTTCACGGATGGAATGAAATCGGCACTTGATATGCTTGGAATTCTTGTGATACCTTGGCTTCTTGCCATTGGCTATGGCACCATTGTTGTCACAATAGATGAACATTGGGTCCAACGCACTAGGAACCACAATTTTTTTTGTAATGAACTCCTTTATCCAAACTGATTCTTGTGCCGCTTCTGAAGCAGCAACATATTCCGCCTATGTTCATGATCCCGCCACTATGGGTTACTTGGAACTTCTCCAACTCACTGTTGCTCCATTCATGACAAATACGTATCCAAATTGTGCCTTAGAATCATCCGGACCGGCATCGAAGCTAGCATCGACGTAACACTTTACGACGAGCTCTTCTTCACCTCCATACACGAGAAACATATATTTAGTTCTTCTTAAGTACTTAAAGATATTCTTGACTACTATCCAGTGTCCCGAACCTGGATCGGATTGGTACCTACTAGTCAAACTAACAACATGTGCCACATCTGGTCTTGTACATAGCATGGCATACATGATATATCCTATGGCTGAGGCATGGAGATTTTTTTATTATTTGTCTATCTTCAGCCGTAGCCGGACTTTGAGTCTTACTTAATGTCTTACCTTGCAACATAGGTAAGAACCATTTCTTACTTCCGTACATTTTGAACTTCTTCAAAATCTTGTCAAGGTATGTACTTTGTGATAACCCAATTAAGCGTCTCATTCTATCTCTATAGATTTTGATGCCCAGTATATAAGTTGCTTCACCGAGGTCCTTCATTGAAAAGCTACTGTTCAAATAATCCTTTATGCTCTTCAAAAGTTCATTTACAATCAACAATATGTCATCCACATATAATATTAGAAATTCTACAGAGCTTCCACTCACTTCCTTGTAAATACAAGCTTCTCCATAAGTTTGGACAAATCCAAAACCTTTGATGACTTCATAAAAACAGAGATTCTAACTCCGGGATGCCTGCTTCAGTCCATAAATGGATTGCTGAAGTTTGCACACCTGGTTATCATCCTTAGGATCAATAAAGCATTTGGGTTGTACCATGTACAACTCTTTCTCAATGTTTCCATTAAGGAACGCGGTTTTCACATCCATCTACCAGATTTCATAATAAAAAAATGCAGAAATTGCTAACATAATCATAACTAACTTTAGCATAGCTATAAGATAGAAACTCTCATCATAGTCAACTCATTGAATTTGTCGAAAACCTTCTGCGACAGTTCAAGCTTTATAAATGGTTACATTGCTATTAACGTCAGTTTTCTTCTTAAAGATCCATTTATTCTCAACGGCTTATTGATGTCTACGCACTTCTATTCTTGTAGACAGTTGTTGGGCCTCCAAATGCAGAGGTTTGTAGAACAGCATCAAGTTTTCCTTAAGTGGATCACCCAAGGTTTATCGAACTCAGCGAGGAAGTGGTCAAAGGTATCCCTCTCAAGCAACCCTGCAATCAAGATATAAGAAGTCTCTTGTGTCCCCAACACACCCAATACACTTATCAGGTGTATATGTGCACTAGTTCGGCGAAGATATAGTGAAATACAAGTGGTATGGATAATTATAAGTGGTAAAGGTGCTAGAAAATAGCTTTGATGGCGTGTGGTTGAGACTAAAGGCAATCTGAAATAAAGATGAAAGCTAGCAAACATGTAATAGATCTAGTTGCAAACGGTGTTTCAATGCTTAGAAACAAGGCCTAGGGATCATACTTTCGCTAGTGAAAACTCTCATATAAATATCTTTTCTTCATGATACTACTCTGAACTACTCTCCGGTTGGACACTCTAATCCATGGTAGGGCTATAACAGCACTCCTCAAAGTTCGCTTTCCCCATCTAGATAACCCCACACTGTCACCTTGAGATCTAGATGGTTCCAACAAACACCACAATTTCATAGAAACAACCAACTCCAAATATAACTCATAACAAGTATTTGTAATCTCTAGCCTAAGTGCCACCATGGTGTGCATGCTATCACTTTCACACACATGGGGAGAGCCAAAGATCTATTAAAGCACTTGAGTAGCAAGGTAGATCTACTTGATTACAAAGCTCATGATCACAATATGATCATGCATAGAGAGAGAGATGAACACATAGCTACTGGTAGAACCCTTAGCCTCAAGGAAGAACTACTCCCTCATCATCATGGGAATCAGCAACGGCGATGGAGATGGTGGTGGAGATCGATGGAGATGGCTCCGGGGGCACTCCTCCGTCCCGACAGGGTGCCGGAAGAAAGACTTTCTGTCCCCTGAATCTCCCCTTTGGTGGCGGCAGCGCTGCGGAACTTTTCGTGGCTGGAGGCTCGATTCTTTAGGGTTTCTGCATCAGAGGCTTCTTATAGGCGAAAGGGCGATGTCAGAGGGTGGACTAGGGGCCCACACCACCTGGTGGCGTGGCCAGGGGAACCCGCGCCACCACATGGTGTGACCAGCCCCTAGCCCCTCTCCATATCGTCTTCTGGCATCGTGAGTCTTACGGTAAAATATCGACTTTGGCTTTTGTCCGATCCAATTCCGAGAATATTCATTTTCTGGCTTTTCTGGAACCAAAAACAGAAGAAAACATGCAGCTGGCACGGTGGCATCTTGTTAATAGGTTAGTCCCAAAAAGTGTATAAAAATACTCTAAAGTGTGGACAAAACATAAGAAAGTAGATATAAAACAAGCATGGAACATCAAAAATTATAGATACGTTTGCAACGTATCACTTATCGATCATCAGGTAGTTCCACCAAGGTCCAAACTTGGTTTTCGTAGATGGATCCTATTTCAGATTGCATGGCTTCTAGACATTTGATGGAATCTGGACTGGCCTCGCTTCTTCATAGGTCGTATGGTCATCACTTCCATCTACCATGAAATTTGTGACATGATCACCGTACCTTTCAGGAGCTACACATGTCCTAGTTGACCTGCGAGGTTCGGTAGTGTTCTCTTTCAGAGTTTCATGATCAGTATCATTAATTTCCTTTTCACTTGGTGAAGTTAACACCGAAACATTTTTTGGCACTGCGCCACTCACCGTTTCTGACTGAGCACTATTCGCCATACCATGAAGAGAAGATTCAATAACCTCATCGAGTTCTACTTTCCAAATTATCACACCTTTCGAGAGAAACTCCTTCTCTACAAAGGATCCATTCTTGGCAATGAAAACTTTGCCTTTGGATATATGATAAAAGGTATACCCAATTGTTTCCTTCGGGTATCCAATAAAGACACATTTTTCCTCTTTGGTTTCGAGTTTATCAAGTTGAAGTTTCTTCACATAAACATCGCATTTCCAAACTTTTAGAAATGGTAACTTAGGTTTGTTTCTAAACCACAATTCATATGGTGGCATTTGAACGAATTTAGATGGAGTCCTATTTAAAGTAAATGCGGCTGTTTCTAGTGCATATCCCCAAAATGACAATGGCAAGTTGTGAGAGACATCATAGATCGAACCATATACAATAATATACGATTATGATGTTCTGGAACACCATTTCATTGTGGTGTTTCGGCATATGTTATTTGTGAAACTATTCCACATTATTTCATATGTAATCCAAACTCATAACTTAGATATTCATCCCCATGATCGGGCCCTAGAAATTTAATCCTTCTATTATGATGATTTTCCACTTCATTCTGAAATTCCTTGAACTTTTCAAAGGTTCCAAACTTGTGTTTTATCGAATAGATATACCCATATTTACTTAAATCATTCGTGAAAGTAACGAAATAATGATAACCTCCGTGCCCACACACTCATTGGTCTAGATACATTTGAATGTACAATTTCCAGCAAGTCTGTCGCCTGTTCCATAGAACCAGAAAACGGTGTTCTAGTAATCTTGCCCATAAGGCATGGTTCACATGTCTCAAACGATTCATAATCAAGTGATTCCAGCAATCCAGTAGAATGGAGTTGCTTCATGTGTTTTACACCAATATGACCTAAACAGTAGTGCCACATATATGTAGCATTATCATCATTCAATTTACTTATTTTGGCTTCTACATTATCAATATGCGTATTATCACAATTGAGATCTAGACGAAATAAACCTTTCTTAATAAGTGCATGAACATAAAAGATAGTATCCATATAAATGAAAAAACCATTGTTCTCATATTTAAATGAATGACCGTCTTGCATCAAACACGATCCTGATATGTTGTTCATGCTCAACGCATGCAAGAAATAACAATTATTCAGATTTATTACTAATCCTGGTGGTAAATGAAGTGGCGGTGTCCTGAGGCGATCACATCAACCTTTGATCCATTGCCGAACCGCATCGTCACTTCATCCTTCACTAGTTGTCACTTTATCCCTAGCTCCTGTTTCGAGTTACATATTTTAGCAACTGAACCAGTATCAAATATGTAGGTGGTACTGCGAGTACTTGTAAGGTACGTATCAATAACATGTATATCACATATACCTTTGTTTGCCTTGCCGGCCTTCTTGTCAGCCAGATACTTGGGGCAGTTGTGCTTGTAGTGCCCCGTGTTCTTGCAATAAAAGCACTTAGTTTGAGGCTTAGGGCCATTCTTGGTCTTCTTCTTAAGCAAGGCAACAGATTTGCCACCCTTCTTGAAGTTACCCTTCTTGTCTTTCTTGCCCTTTTCGCCTTTCTTGAAACTAGTGGTTTTATTCACCATCAACACTTGATGCTTCTTTTGATCTTCACTTAAGCAGTTTTTACATAGAAAGAAGCTCAGGCAGCGACTTATTCATGATTTTCATATTATAGTTCATCATGAAGTTCTTGTAACTTGGTGGGAGAGATTAGAGAATCCGATAAATTCCTAGCTCATTTGGAATCACAATTCCCAGAGCTATGAGCTTACTAGCGTACCCAGGCATTTTGAGTACATGCTCGCTAACGGAGTTGTTCTCTTCCATCATACAACTAAAAGAACTATTCATAAGCTTCATAACTCTCTACGACAACATAGCTATCAAAAACCATTCTCAATTCACCCATTGTATCATAGACATTGTTGTGCTCGAAACACTTTCGAAGCTCATGCTCTAACCCATACAATATGCCAGAATAAACCATGTGGTGATCCTCCTCCCGAGTCAAGAAAACATGTTTGTCATCATTGGAAGCTTCTTCAGGAGGAGGGGGTCCTAGAGGTGCATCTAACACATAGCTCCTTTGAGCAGCCGAGAGGAGAATCCTCAGATTAAGGGCCTAGTCGGTAAAGTTGCTACCATTGGTGTTAAGTTTCTCCTTCTCCATGAAAACATTGAAAAATAGAAAGCAGGTGGTGCCATGGTCTACAACATATTTGCAAAGACTATTTAGACTAAGTATATGAAAGATTGAGTTTAAATTAATTCAAAATTACTACTAGAACTCGCACTCAAAAACAACACCCCTCTAGTTATTTTGGTGATTACACGAACCAAATCCATTACACCAAAACCAATCATCACATGAGATGATGTAGCTTCAAAGGAGAACATCAACATGTTCATCATATCATTCATATGACCATGCTTTACCTTTCATTTCGTGTTCTGAGACCATGTATGTACATGCTAGACTCGCCAAGTAGAACCTTAGTATTCGCGTGTGTAAATGTCTTACACCCGTTGTATGCAAAATTCTATCACAACCGATCATCATGTGGTGCTTCAAAACAACAAACTTTCTTAGTGGTGCATACTTAAGTAATAACACATTTTTGTTGATATTTCAGTGGGATGGGTCATCTTATAATGCTACCGCCAAGAACTAAACAAGACATAAGCAAAATGAGATGCACAAATGGGATAAACATCACATGCATATAAAATATGTGATATAATATGGTCCTTTCTTGCACTTGATCTCCATCTTGTGCTCCATGGTATGATCGCCATCATCTCACCGGCATGGCTTCAAGGTCCATGATGCCACCATCTTGGTTGTTTCTCCACTAATTCAAATTACATGGATTTCCATTTCTGGCACGTAGGCCATAAAAGAAATAAAACAACCATATGGCTTGAGCCGATTATCATAACTTACAAATAATAACATTGCATACATCAAATTTGTAACATACGACCATATCAAATCACATGCCCTATAAAATGAGTTATACGCCTCTAATTTCTTTTTGCATATTTTATGTGGCTTTGGGCTTACAAAGAACCATTTAAAACTATATTCTACAAATTACAGTGGTGATAAAAAATTATTAACAACCAGTTGTATACTAGATCTTAACTATTGTAGGAGAGATAAAACCCCGCTAGCCACTTATGCAATACGAGTTGCATGTCAAGCATGGAAAAAGTCTCATGTACGAGGCCATGTAAAATTAGTCTGAGCCACTTCATCCCACTATGTCACTAAGATCCAATACACACAAAAGGTTACAATAATATGATCATCAACACCCATATCCCCATGTGTTCTACTCGTACAGAACATCTACGCATAGATATGGCTCTAATCTAGTAGAAAAAAATCCTACATAAGAATTCCAATTGCGCAAAGATATAATCTATTAGATGCTAGTAATGAGTGAGAGGGTAACCAGAATAACTTACCCTCGAAGACCGAAAGCTTTTACAAAATCTGAATTTCGTTGGTGATGTAGTTGTTCACTTGCCGATCTTAAGATCAAGTAGAAGAACTCCGGAATCTAGCAGAGTATCCGTCCTTGGGCACACATCTGGCTCCCTACAACCTTATCACCTCCACTCTAGCAAAGCAGCAGAAGGAGTAGATAAATCTTACTACGAGAATCCAACATAACAAGTACTTCGCTAATCTGAAGCCATGGAAAAATTCTAGAGGGGGAAGAGAACCTTCACGAGGAGGTGGTGCAAATGAAGAGGAGTAGGAGGGCTCCTTTTATAGGGGGGAGGTTGACCAAGGGGCATGGCCGCCGACCATGGTGGTGCCCCCACCTCTGCCCGCATTCATGTGGGTGAACTCTCCACTCACATAAACACCTTTTCCACTCACATGAATTTATTACCCATTAGCATAAATGCATTTTTTTCTCTTTAAATAAAACTCTTTTGCTTATTTTATTCATATTTTTTAATTAATTTAATTAACAAACAATTACATAAAACCCCTCGCGTTGTTTCAATATCACATCTAAAACCAATTTCAACAATTTGACTCGAAACACATCCGGTGATCATCGAAACAATTTTAGCTTTAACAAGATTATTCTCGGATATTTTTTATCTGCCCCTTAGTGTCATAATACCTTAAGTGTGTCACCCTACGGTTCGCGAATAATGCAGATATGATAGAGATACCTCTCTTATCAATAATCAGAAGCGGGACATGGAGATCCATACTGACTCTCACATATTCAACGATGACTCTAGTGATCGGGTGAACCATTAATGTCGTAACCAAATCCTTTTGTCTCGCGATATTTTATTTGTTCGAGATTCAATCATAGGTATCAACTATACCCTAGTTTGATCTCGTTCCCGATAAGTACTCTTTACTCGTTCTATGATACAACATCCTTGTGACCTAGTCACATGCTTGCAAGCGGTGTTGATGTGATATCACCGAGAGGGTCCAGAGTATATCTCTCTGTAATTAGGATGGATAAATCCAAATTTTGGTATATGAGCCTCAACATAACACTTTCGGAATACCTGAACCTACCTTTATCGTCACCCTGTTACGGTGTGATGGTTGATGTTATCAAGGCACTCTTTCGGTGTTAGTGGTTGACATGATCTCATGGTCTGAAAATAAGGTATATTTCATATATGTATGATGAAGCAATGTAAACTTAATGACAAATCTACTTTGGGTGTATGTTCATCATATCATTCTCCTAATGATATGATCCCGTTATTAACAACATCCAATGTTCATGATTAGGAAATCTTAATCATCCGTTAATCAATGAGCTAGTATATATGAGAGACATTACTAGGAACTTTGGTTTGTTTATTAAACACACATGTATTAATATTTCCTATTAATACAATTCTAGCATGAGAAATAAGCATCAATCATAAACTTGGAATAAGATAATAATATTTTATTATTGCCTCTCGGGCATATTGCCTTCAGAAGCGCCGATGGGCCTCGTGTGCTCATCATAGCCACGCTATCCGCCCTCTCGTCGCCGTACGTTTGTAACTGAAGCTAAGGCATATGTGGCCATAAGAGAAAAATAGACAACAGCGTGAAAAAAACACGAAAAAGGTGTAAAAATACAACAGGAGAAAAATTACATTACCATGAAAAAAGAAGATCGGCCATACTCGTCGGCACACGTACGCGTAATCCTTGCCATAGCTGGCCATTCCTTAAACCGAGAACCGCAAACATCACTAAACAATGCGAGCAAGAACAAGGTAGGAGAACGACACGAAAAAATATATAACAGGGAAGATTACATTACCAGTGTCGTGGTGTAGACGAAGGACTCTTCTACCTGTTTTTGGTCGATGCGTTAAACAAATATGTGAAAGAGCGTGAGATGAAGAGAAAAAATGAGAAGGGAATACCGAGCTGCAAAATCAGGCGACATACCTTGGACACGCCAGATGGGGCAGATTCGGATCGTGCCTCTAGAACGGTGGATGGAAGAAGATGGCTTGCTGATGCGAAGAACGATAGAGACGAACTCGCCCACCTGCATGAAAAAACATTAGAAGAGAAAAGCAAGAATAGCCAGAGAGAAAAGCTGTAGAGATCAAGCTCACCTTATTACCATAGAGGGTGGCCGCGACACCTTCTTGCTCTGTGCCAGTAAGTTGCAGGCCACGGCTGCAGCTGGAAGTTGACCCGAGGACGACCACCACCACTCGCTAGCCATCTAGCCTAGGACGCCATCTCCTAGTGTCGACATATCGTTTCACCTCACCGCCGTGGGCACCATATCACCGGCTACGGGTGTCCTCACCGTACCGATGCATGCAGATGATCATGAGGATGTGGGAAAGGAGGACGTACGCGGGGAGGAGACTACCTAGCTAACGCAATGTGTACGCAAATAACCAAGAGAACCGTTTTATACTGGACATGTGTCTCACTAAAACCTCGCGTTAGCGGAACCCACTGCACGACCTCGGTGAGGGATAAAGCTGACAACTGGGCTAGCGCCCGCGAGAACCTGCATACGGCTAGAATCTACGTTGTTAGCTCGGCTATAAACATGAACGCTTTCATCCGAACATTTGTACACGAGAAGTGGCGCTGCCACGTCTACCGTCTAGGCTTCTAGCTCGACAATGAACAGGACCCACACCCGCGAGAAACCACGACCGGTATGGGCTTACAGCGCCACGTCGGCTCTGGTCAGACCCCATGACCACGAGAAACTGTGGCCGACATGAGCTCACGGCGCCACGTCAGCTTTCGATGGTCCATGACCGCGAGGAACCTCCGCCGGTATGGGCCATGGCGCCACGTCAGCTCTCGACGGTCCCAATGGCCGCGAGAAACCACGACCGACAAGGGCTCACGGCTCCATGTCAGCTCTCGGCGGACCCGTGTCCTTTCCAGCGTCCATCCCACGGCCGAAAAAAAACGACGTGGATATGAGTTTGGACTCAGACGTGCTAGGCTTATTATTTACTATGATATGCCACATATTTTTTGAGACGATGGAGTACTATACTAGTCGTACTGAACTACCAGTTGGTACACGGGAGCAACCGCCATTTAAACCATTGGGGACACGGCCAAAACTCGTACTCCCTCCGATCCAAATTATTGTTCTCAGATTTGACTAGATTCAGATGTATCTAGCACTAAAATATGACTAGATACAATCGAATTTAGACAAATCTAAGAACAATAATTTGGATTGAAAGGAGTACGAAAAGGGAGTTTTAAATTGCAGGGGAGAAAGCGAGGAGGGGAAATGAGACAGACAGGACGTGATTAAATTAGCGGCTAATCAGGAAGAAAGGCGATGATTCCGGCGCCGGATGAACGCGGGGATGCCTCGTCAAGAGTACGACCGCGCAGCCGAGGTCAGCTCTTGGCTGCTAGCGAATCGCTCGCCGGTGCCCTGAATTAAGAACACTCGATTAGCACTCCACTACTGTCGACTGAAAGTGAAACTTTGCGCATATCCTTCTTATCATCGGGCCAATTTTTCAACACTCGCTCAGTTGCATGTTGAGAGTGACAGCTTCTAGATTACAAGAAACAAGCTTGATTGATTGGGGATCGATGATTTTCACGCCAGCAACGAATCTCCGTGACTCCATCCAACCAATGGACCACTCCGGAATCAACATCAGACGTACGCACACCCCTTACAATACGCTCAATTATTGCTTGATTGATGGCGTCCAACCTGTTGCAGGCCGGCTTTTTATATAGAAAGAGGTGATTTTGGAATCATTTCCTTTTCCCCGGAAGAAGTTGACAAACCCGCACGAAGTATTGAACAAGTGATGAGGGTCATCACAACAGATAAGAACATAACCACCTTACTTGCATATATTGCAATTGGCAATTTGTGTATCAGTTGCTTTATTAGTACTCCCTCCGTTCGAAAATATAAGACGTTTTAGCTTTGTGAATCGAATGTATCTAGACGTCTTTTAGTGTATATGTTCACTTCAAACCTCTATGAACCTATACGCTAAAAGATGTTTAGATACATTCTATTCACAAAGCTAAAATGTCTTATATTTCCGAACGGAGGGAGTATTTCTTATGATCTCTTTTTCTTGCGGGAAGTTCTTGCTTTCTACTTCAGGTTACACTTTAGTTGGAGCCTATGTTTGCACTCCAGGACAGCTTGCCATAATTTCTGGAGGATTTTGGATACACTTTCTACTCAAAGTAACTTTACTGCAATGTAAGAGTACAGCAATTTATACACCAGTCTTGCTTTCACCTCAAGTGGGTCGCACACTGCAAGTTGCCCAATGATGCTAGCGTATAAACGAAACCCAACTGTCATACGCAACATTCTGTATGATCTGGCAAAGGGCCTATCCTGCCTTTCAACAACAATATTCTTCTGACTCGATGAATATAATCCTGCATTATTGGTCCCCGTAAATTTCAGATCTTTAAAGAAAAGAAAAGGATTGCTAGTTTTAAAATGATGAACCATGCTTGTCTGAACTCTGAATGTCTCTAGCATATGCTAAATTTAACGAAGTGGCAAGTTCCAAAATGCATGAACATGAAACTTGACAGTATTGGATTAATCAAATGAACAACACTTGGCAGTACTTAAAATGGAATTCTTCCATCTAAGCTCCATCTGTATTACTATTTTCCTTGCTTCCTCTACAATGGTGTTTTCTGTTTAATCAAATTTACAGGAAGCTGAAAATTTTGCAGGATCAGCGTCCCGCTTAAGCATGTCGATATTCAGGAAGTAAATGTAAATAACGGGAGCGTATTGAATTGTAGATGCTGAAGAAAATAGTCCCTAGCTAGGTAAGAAGCTCCTGATTGAACAGATCTTCGATCTGCTTCAGGCCTCCTACAACTCCAGCACCATCTGCTCGGACGCCTTATTTTTCCTCCCGATCTCACTGCGGAGCAGCCGCCTCACGGCGGCGATGATCCGCTCGGCCGCCGCCGGTGACCTGCAGAAGAGCGCCCGGCAGAAGGCGGCGTGCCTCGCGATCGCCGCCTCAACCTCTACCGAGGTTGTCGCTGATCCTCCACCGGTGGCGGCGAGATCCTCCTTCACGGCGTCAGCGCAGAGACCGCACAGCCACCGCCCAGCGTACCTCGCGCGGACGCCGGCCGCGTACGCGGCCGTGCACTCCTCTCTCAGCCCGCAGCACGCGCACACTGCACACTCCACCTCAGCGGCCGCTGGCGCCGCAGCCTCGATGGCCGGCGGCAAGTCTTGCACAATCACTACCGACATACTTTCGCAGTGGAAAGTGGAAATCTCGCTCTTGTTTAGATCTTCAGGAGTCAGGACTAAAGGCCTGATCGGTTCTTCTTGCTTTCCGTGTTTGGATGCGGGCGTTAGAGGAAGACAAAGAGGCGGAATTCGCCGCGGGCGAGGGGGAGGAGGAGGGAAGGTTGGTCGTCCATGGACGAGGAGGTGATGGAAGACATTGGAGGAGAGCTCGGTTTGGGATTGGTGGAGCAGCTTGCTCCGCGACGCGTCTTTTGTATACCAGCTGGATGGAGAGTGCGGGTTAAAACGGCGGGAGGAGAGGACGGGATGGGTGGGCCCCGCAGGCAAATCTTTGAGGCGCGAATCACTTCGGGTGAGCTGGAAATGTGTCGAATCGTTGAGCTGTCAGCTACTGCCGTCAGCTACTCACTCCGTTCTAAATTACAAGTTGTATTAATTTTTTCTAAAACACATGTATCTAGACATCATCTAGTTGTAGGTTTGAAAAAAAATAAGTTACACACTAAAGTAAACTGTGTCTATCCCCGCAAAAAAAACTAAACTGTGTCTAGACACCTATATTTTGGACAAAGGCTAAAATATCTCATATTTAGAGACGTAGTGAGTACTACTCTACTCTCCAACTCCCAGTTATATGCCAGAAGGTGGTATGCATATCTTCTACCCGATCATACTCTTTAATCTTTATCCTAGAGTCCCATAAATTTGTTGGTAAGATTCAAATTCTAAACTTCAAATTGCATGCCAACCGTGGAAGTTCTGAATCTGATCAATACTAGTTTGGCATGGCGCACTAGTACAGAATCAGGCATGCCACACAGTGAAAAAGGGGTATAGCACATGGTTTGTCCAACCATCTGTGGGCGAGGATGGTTTACGACGCTGACCCTTTGTCCCAAACCGTGTGATATGTGTTAGCCTACGTAACGTGTACGTGAACGTACACGTACAATTACAATTCTTGTACACGCTACATAGAGATTTTCCCTATCTACTCCCCTCCGTTTAAAAAAATGAGATGTTTTAGCTTTGTAAAAGAAGTGTATTTAGACCCTTTTTAGTGTGTAGGTTCACTTCAAAGCTACACGAACCTATACACTAAAAGAGGTCTAGATATACTTCATTCACAAAACTAAAGCATCTTACATTTTGAAACGAAGGGAGTATATAACACGCAACCGATGCCCCGAAAGGGTACGCATTGTTCTACCAAACATTAACATGGTATCAGAGCCATCATCTTTCGTGCTCTAGTTGCCGCAAACCCTAAACCGCCGCCGCCACAGCTAGTGCCGTCGCCGCCGCATCAAGAACCACGACCAAGACCTAAAACCTAAAGATCCGCCGCCGCCTCAGCTTGCGGCGCCGCTGCCCCTCACCGCTGCCGCCTGCTATCGTCGCTGCATCAAGACCACGACCAAGACCAAGACCTTCTACCGCCGCATGTGTGCCGCTTTCCTTACAGCCACGTTTCTCATAAACTTACTTCCTAGCAAAGTCATAAATTTTGAATCTCCCTCTGAACGTCTCCTACACATCTCACCTAATTATGATGCTCTTCGAACTTTTGGTTGTGCTTGTTGGTCCAATCTTCGTCCCTATAACACTAGAAAGCTTGTTTTTCGTTCAAAACAGTGTGTTTTCTTGGCGTTAAATGCTTAGATGTATTCATGGGTCGTGTCTATATATCTCGTGATGTAGTCTTCGATGAGAATGTCTTTCCCTTCCATGAACTTCATCCAAACGCTGGTACTCTTCTCAAAAAGGAAATCCTTCTACTTCCATCCTCCACTCCATCTGAGGTTGCACAAAATAATGATGAACAGATGTCTACTATTGTGCATGTTTGTGTTCCTTCTGTTTATGATCCATCTGAGGTTGCACAAAATAATGAGGTTGCAGCAGGCGAAAATTCTGGTGCAAATGATGCTACACAGCTCTCAGAATCATCTGATGATTTAAGTTCACAAGATGACAAAATCGGCGCAGACACCGAAGAAGATTCAGGGGAACATTACCCTGCAAGCACCGATCACGGTGTAGATCCTCCTGGGACACCGCGTGGTCCTAGGGCCTCGTGCCCAGCGCGCCGACAACCGCGTCCCCGCTGCCTGCCTCCACTCCCCAGGCGACGCGTGGCACTGGGAGCCACGCTGTCTCCCCCGACACCCGCACGACGCCCAACAGCGACAGGACTGCCCCGTATGGATCCTCTATGGCCTCCCCTACAGTGTCTCCTGCTATGCCGTCTCCTGTCGGTTCAGCCGGATCATTTGCGGCTCTGTATAGTGCATCCGAGGCTGCACCACCTCCGACGCTGCCAGGACCTCGCACTCGTTTACAAAAAGGTATCAGACAACCAAAACAATATACTGATGGTACAGTAAGATATGGCTTGCTCTCCTCTATAGGTGAACCTCGCAATTTGCCTGATGCTCTCAATGACACTCATTGGCGTATTGCCATGCAAGATGAGTATGATGCTCTCATGTTGAACAAGACCTGGACTCTGGTCCCTCCCAGCACCAACAAGAATATTATTGACTATAAGTGGGTTTATCGTATCAAACGACATGTTGATGGTACTATTCATCGTTACAAAGCAAGGCTGGTTGTAAAAGGATTCAAACAAAGGTATGGTATTGAATATAAAGATAATTTCAGTCCTGTTGTCAATATTGCCACTATTCGAATAGTTATTTCTATGTTTGTCTCCCGTGGTTGGAGTCTTCGGCAACTAGATGTCAAGAACGAGTTTCTTTATGGTGTTCTAGAAGAGGGGATTTATATGAAACAACCACTTGGGTTTGAACATCTTGTGCTCCTCGTCACATATGCAGGCTTGATAAGGCTCTTTATGGATTAAAACAGGCTCCTCGTGCATGGTATTCAAGGTTGAGTGCAAAATTGCAAGAATTTGGTTTTATTCCCTCCAAGACTGACACTTCCTTGTTTCTCTATGACAAGTCTGGAGTTTCCATCTTTGTTTTAATTTATGTTGATGACATCATTGTAACAAGTTCCTCTGATGTTGCTATTTCTATCTTGCTCAAGGACCTCACTTCTCATTTTGCTATCAAAGATTTGGGAGATCTTCATTAATTTCTCAGTATGGAAGTCACTCGCACACATGATGGATTGCTTCTTACTCAGCAAAAATATGCTCATGACATCCTCACTAGAGTTGGTATGCTAGACTATAAGTCAGCTCAAACTCCTATCTCTACGTCTGAGACATTGTCCCTGCATGAAGGTACTCCTCCTGGCCCTGATAATAGCTCTCGGTATCGCAGTATTGTTGGTGCTCTCCAGTACCTCACCCTTACACGGCCAGACCTCTCGTTCTCTATCAATAAGGTTTGCCAATACCTCCATGATCCCACCACAGCTCATTGGACTGCTGCTAAACACATTCTTCATTATGTTCAGGACACATCTCAGCTTGGTATTACATTTAGGAGGTCCTCCTCTACACTTCTCAGTGCTTTTTCAGATGCTGATTGGGCAGGTTGCCTTGAGGATCGCCCTTCTGATGGCCCAAAATATATCGAGCTCGTTGGGGAACCCCAAGAGGAAGGTATGATGAGCACAGCAGCAAGTTTTCCCTCAGTTATGAAACCAAGGTTTAATCGAACCAGTAGGAGCAAGGAAACACCCCAAAGGTGTTGCTAGCTGAACTTTGGCAGGGCGCACTACCGGTGCCAGACACAACGTGGAGACCTGCACAACACAACCACAGAACTCTGTCCCCAACTTGCGATGAGGTTGTCAATGTCACTGGTTTTGCTGAAAACAAAGGATTAAACGTATCGATTGGAAGAAAGTAATAGTTTGCAGAAAGTAAACACAAAGCAGTAAACAATTGATTGTAGATTGAAAGTAAACGAAAGGACCGGGGTCCATAGTTCACTAGAGGTGGCTCTCCTTAAAATAGATGACATGTTGGGTGAACAAATTACAGCGGGGCAATTGACAAACATCGAGAAAGCATACAAGCATATACTACTCATCTTGACTCCTTTGAGATTCGATTGAGCATTACAACATTATACATAGACCGCCATCCAACTGCATCTATGACTAATAATCCACCTTCAGGTTATCATCCGAACCCCCTCCAGTATTAAGTTGCAAGCAACGGATAATTGCATTACGAATTGCGTGTAAAGTAAACAATACGATTGTTCTATGAACAAAGGATTGTTGTTTTCTCCCTAGTAGCAACAACACATCTAGTACCTTAGAGATTTCCATCACTTCCCCAGATTACCAGAGGCATGAACCCACTATCGAGCATAAATACTAACTCTTGGAGTTGCTAGCATCTACTTGGCCAAGATAGCTACTAACAACAGAAAGCATGCAGGATCACAAATAACAAAGACATGATAGAATCAATAATCAATCTGAAATAGCATCTCAATATCCATCAGATCCCCACAAACACAACATGCAGAATTACAAATAGATGATCTTGATCATGAACAGAGCTCACAAGATCTAAACATGAAAGCACAAAGGAGGAGAACCAGCCATCTAGCTACTACATGGACCCGTAGTCCAGAGATGAACTACTCACGCATCACACTGGAGGCTTGCATGATGATGAAGAAGGCCTCCAGGGTGAATTCCCCTCTCCGGCAGGGTACCGGGAAGAGCTTCAGATCCCTCCCGATCTAGGGATAGAGATGACGGCGGCTACAGACCTTTCATGGATTTTTTTGATCAGGTCCTTAGGGTTTCCGTATCAGAGGCAATATATAGGCGAAAGGAGAGGCCGAGGGGTTTCCTAGGGCGGCCAGACCACCCCATGGCACGAGTCAGGCCTGGCCACGCGGCCAGGTGGTGTGGCCGGGCCCCAGCCCCTCTCCGTCTCGTATTCTGGCTCCAGGTGTCCCTCGGTGAAAAACTGACTTTGGCTTTTGTCCCGTCCAATTCCGAGAATATTCATTTTTTGACTTTCCTGGAACCAAAAATAGCAGAAAACAGGCAGCTAGCACTATGTCTCTTGTTAATAGGTTAGTCCAAGAAATCATATGAAAAGTACTCCAAAGTGTGGACAAAACATAAGAAAGTAGATAAAACCAAGCATGGAACATCAAAAATTATAGATACATTTGCAATGTATCAACATCCCCAAGCTTAACTCCTGCTCGTCCTCGAGTAGGTAAGTGATAAAAAAGAAAGAAATAATTTTTGAGGTGACATGCACCATCATAAACTTGATCAAAGTATTTGTAAAACATTCAATGCTAGGATCATAGTACTTCAATCATAACTTGAAAGACAAAGTTCTAGCAATAAGACAAAGAAACTATGTTGCAACATGAAAAGGCACAAACAAAAGGTTCATGAATAACAATGCTTTGCAAGAAGTTTGTTTGTTTCACATAAAGAAAACATAGCATAGTGGCATTCAGCTTGTCCCTCATAGAGTAGCAAACATAGATGCATAGGACACCTTCAAAGTTTATAAGAGTGACAAGATACAAATAGCTTAAAACAAGCAATATCAAAGCTATGCATCGATCAACAAGTCTTGGGACAATGCACATAGAACTAAGAATGGCCACTATGCTCTCAAAGTAAGTGCATAAAGATAGAAGGTGGAGACTCAACAAAAAGGTAAAAGAAAGGCCTTCATAGATGGAAGCAGGGATTCAAATCTCATAAAGAGCTTCCAAAAATTATGGTACTTTTTAGCTTTCAGCTCTCATTGCCTCTATCATAAGCATCTTGAAGTGATTAAGGTTAAAGTGAACAAACTATGGTGTATATGCTTGAAGAAGTATAAGTTGGAAATCTCATATCCCTTGAATACGAGGGCCGCTCCTCATGCTACTCAAGTTTAGTCACCGGTAAGTTCTTGTCATCGTAAGCACATGTGTATCATAGAGAACCACCAACGGGGTACCCCTTGCCCGATGATACGGAAGAATCCCCATATCAAAATGACAAGGCAAGCAGACAACGAGCATCTCAGCAATCTTCTTATTTACCATGGGAATATGGTGCTTTTTTCTCTCTTTCCTATTTTCACAATCTCTTTTTTTCTCAATATCTGACTCTTTTTTTATAAGAAGAATGCTTCATAGACAGCTCATTATGGTTACGCTGCAGGTTTCCACCATGTTAGCATGGATTAGACCAGCGGCCCAGGCGTTTCTCTAACACATATACATAACTCCATGGACTTACAAGCTCCCCTTTCATTTCACATCGACGACATCCATAGACAAAAGAGCATGATATCAACTAGGTACAAAGTACAAGTGCAATGTTGAAAACGTTCCCCATGACAGCATGGTTCTGCTAATCCCCAACAAATAAGTGCAAGCATATACAACATAGACGACACAATGGTTCAAGTTTATTAAGGGCAAGAAAAGTAAAGTGTGCCATCAAGTTCGTGAGAGCATTAATCACTAGTTTTCTCATAACAAGTTTAATTTGGAAGGTAGATAAAAACATGAATATACTTGGAATAGCATAAGCTAGTAGGTAGGTATGGTGGACTCTTAGGAATAACTTGGTTTAGGGAGTTGGATGCATGAGTGGAACTCATACTTGGTTCTGGAGGCTAGCAAAAGACTAGGAGCGACAAACTAAGAGAGCAATAATGGCCATAATCATGTAGAGCGACAAAACATCATTAATAAAAGCATAAAGTGATACTACAAGTTGAAAACTAAAGGATCATAAAGGTTATGGTGACTTGGGATAGTCATAACGTGGTGTGAGCATGCGCCAAGTCAACTCAAATAACGCATCAAAGGAGAATACCACAATATTATGCTTTAATATGCTAAAACAACGCATGATCCTTCCAAGGCACATTAAGCAATCTCAATTGTTTATAACAACTCATGCTACAGAAAATAATACTAAGCATAAAGCCAAAATAATATCAAGCATGGCATGACAAAGCATAGGCCACAGTCAAAAACAAGCTCTCTTTACCACTTAAGCATGAACTTTTCCTACTCTTTTCCAAACCAAACCAAACTATTTGAAAACCAATGTATGAAAGAGGGGGTCCAACCAATTTATTAAGCAAACCAAGCAAACAAAAAACCAAAACGAAAACGAAAAAGAAGACGCTCCAAGAACAACACAACTGTGCATGAAACAATAAAAATGAAGCGTTTGGAAGAAACCTGGGATTTTTGTTGATGAAGAGGGGGATGCCTTGGGCATCCCCAAGCTTTGACGCTTGTACTTCTTGCATATTTATTGGGGTGAAACGCGTGGCATCCCCAAGCTTGAGATTTAGTCCATTCTTCATCTCATTACTCATTCCTTCCATACACCTGAAATTTTTCCTTCATACAAAACTTCACACAATCGTTATTAGCAACATTAGTGCACTCAAGATAATTAGTCTTTAGGTTCAGTTCTAACAGCAATAAAACCTCCATTAAAACACTAGCTATTGTAGCACTTCCCTCAAAAATCTCAAATCTCCAAAAGAACTCAAAAAGGATCCAACAAGAAGCAAATGCAGAAAATGGCAGAAATCTATCAAAATAGACCAGCAGGTAAAGACGAATTTTTATGAAGACCTTCTGTTACTCAAATCAAAACATGTTGAACTAACGAAAGTTATATAACAACCTGGGGCAGAAGCACACAAATTCACGCCTCAAAAGGACGTACAGAGATTTTACATGAATTTTTATGGTGAAGCAGAGAAATATATTTCGGGACAGCAACTTTCCCAATCATTACTTATCTCTCATTAGAGGTTACTCTTGGCACAAAAAGCAAATAAAAAGGATAAGGAGCGGTTATTACTGAAGTAATAACTTCCAAGACTCATCTAAAACTTTTGGGTTATCTCCCAATAAGTACTTTTCTTTAACGCCTTTAAGTTAGGCATAAGAAGCAAAAAAAGAATCAAGAGTTCTCAAATGAAGAAGCATTAAGAGCAAATTTTGTTTTCATAGGAGAGGCAAAAGAAATCTTCTCTCTCTTCTTAGGGAAGTGTTCTATACCTTTCTTGAGTGGGAGTTGATATTTAATGGTGCCTTCTTTCATATCAATAATCGCACCAATAGTTCTAAGAAAAGGTCTTCCCAAAGTAATAGGACAAGAAGCATTGCATTCAACATCCAAAACATAGAAATCAACGGGGACATAGGCATTGTTAACCATAATAAGAACATCATTAATACTCCCCATGAGTTTCTTTTTAGCATTATCATCAAGTGGGACATTCAAATAGCAATCTTCAAGTGGTGGCAAATCAAGCATATCATAAATCCTTCTAGGCATAATAGAAACACTACTATCAAGATCACATAAAGCTTTGAAATCAAAATCATTCACTTTCATATTAATGATGGGTTCCCAACCATCTTCTTGTTTTATAGGAATAGAAGCTTTATGTTTAATCTTTTCTTCTTTAATCTTTATGAGAGCATCAGTAATGTGTTTTGTAAAGGCCATATTCATAGCACTAGCATTAGGACTTTTAGCAAGTTTTTGTAGGAACTTAATAACTTCAGAGATATTACAACCATCAAGATCAAAATCATAATTATCATCTAAAGTAGTAGAGATATTACTAGCCTCAACACTAGTGGCAGTGATAGTAGAAACACTAATATTTATAGCAATTTCATCTTCTCTTTCCCACTTAGCATGCAATTCAGCTAATAGTCTAACATTCTCATCAATTCTAACTTATATGGCATTAGTAGCTGCAAAGGGATTATCAATAGTTTCAGGTTTAGCAGCCATTTTATTAATCAAAGAGGATTGAGCTTCAGATAAAGATGATATATTTCTTTCAGCATTAGAAAGTTTCAGTTGCAAATTAGGAATTTCCCTATTCAAATTCTCAAGTTGATGACTAATATTCTTCAAAATGGTAGATTGTTCCTCCATAGTTTTAGTAAATAATTTTTTTTGTTCATATTGCATTTGCATGAAGCTTTTAGTGGCTCTTTCAACTTCTAAAATTCTTCATTCACTAGGTGTTCCAGGTTTGCCATTATAACCATAAGTATTATTACGAGGATAAGGCCTATAATTGTTATTACCATAAGCATTGTTGCCAAAATTATTATTCTTATAAAGTTCACATCAACTTGCTCTTCTTGAGCAACCAAAGAGGCTAAGGGAACATTATTTGGATCAACATGGGCTTTCCCATTAACAAGCAGAGACATAATAATATCAATTTTATCACTCAAGGAGGAGGTTTCCTCAATAGAATTTACCTTCTTACCTTGTGGAGCTCTTTCAGTATGCCATTCAGAGTAATTAACCATCATATTATCCAGAAGCTTTGTTGCAGCACCCAAAGTAATGGTCATAAAGGTACCTCTAGCAGCAGAATCCAATAGATTTCTTGAAGAATAGTTTAATCCTGCATAAAAAGTTTGGATTATCATCCAAGCAGTCAGTCCATGAGTGGGACAATTCTTTACCAAAGATTTCATTATTTCCCAAGCTTGAGCAACATGTTCATTATCAGATTGTTTAAACTTCATTCTTTCACTTTTCATAGATATAATCTTAGCAGGATGATAGTATTTTCCAATGAAAGCATCTTTGCATTTAGTCCAAGAATCAATAATATTCCTAGTTAGGGAATTTAACCATTCTTTAGTGGGCAGTAGGATCTTCATTACCAATACCAGAAAATTGTTCTCTCATAACAAGATTGTGTAAAGCAGGCTTTATTTCAAAGAAACTAGCTTCAAGAACATGTGGAGCAATAGGTGTGCCCATAAAATCATTGTTATTGGTGCTAGTGAAGTCACACAACTTACTATTTTCAAGAGTAGTCATTTTTTGTGTGTTTTCAATAAAGAAAGCAAACTAGTAAAACTATTTTTTTTGTGTTTTTGATAAAGAAACAAGCAAACAAAGCAAAAGTAAACTAAGCAAAACAAAAAATAAAAAAGTAAAGAGATTGGTTATGAGGGACTCCCCTTGTGAAGATGTCCTTGACTCCCCGGCAACGGCGCCAGAAAAATAGCTTGATGGCCCAAAATATATCGAGCTTGTTAGGGAACCCCAAGAGGAAGGTATGATGAGCACTGATACATTGCAAATATATCTATAACTTTTGATGTTCCATGCTTGGTTTTATCCACTTTCTTGTGTCTTGTCCACACTTTGGAGTACTTTTCATATGATTTCTTGGACTAACCTATTAACAAGAGCCATAGTGTCAGCTGCCTGTTTTCTACTGTTTTTCGTTCCAGGAAAGTCAGAAAATGAATATTCTCGGAATTGGACGGGACAAAAGCCAAAGTGCCTATTTTTTGGAAGTCATCAGATCCCAGAATACGAGACGGAGAAGGGCTGGGGGCCGACCACACCACCTGGCCGCGCGGCCAGGCCTGGCCCGTGCCAGGGGGTGGTCTAGCCGACCCCAGCACCCCCTCGGCCTCTCCTTCCACCTATAAGATGCCCTCGGGACGAAAACCCTAAGTACCTGATCAAAAATCCACAAAAGAGTCAATAGCCGCCGTCATCTCCATCCCTAGATCGGGAGGGATCTGAAGCTCTTCCCGGCACCCTGTCGGAGAGGGGAATTCACCCTGGAGGCCTTCTTCATCATCATGCAAGCCTCCGGTGTGATGCGTGAGTAGTTCATCTTTGGACTACAGATCCATGTAGTAGCTAGATGGCTGGTTCTCCTCCTTTGTGCTTTCATGTTTAGATTTTGTGAGCTCCGTTCATGATCAAGATCATCTATTTGTAATTCTACATGTTGTGTTTGCGGGGATCCGATGGATATTGAGATGCTATTTAAGATTGATTATTGATTCTATCATGTCTTTGTTATTTGTGATCTTGCATGCTTTCCGTTGTTAGTAGCTATCTTGGCCAAGTAGATGCTAGCAACTCCAAGAGTTAGTATTTATGCTCGATAGTGGGTTCATGCCTCTGGTAATCTGGGGAAGTGACAGAAATCTCTAAGGTACTAGATGTGTTGTTGCTACTAGGGAGAAAACAACAATACTTTGTTCATAGAACAATTGTATTGTTTACATTACACGCAATTCGTAAAGCAATAATCTGTTGCTTGCAACTTAATACTGGAGGGGGTTCGGATGATAACCTGAAGGTGGATTATTAGTCATAGATGCAGTTGGATGGTGGTCTATGTATAATGTTGTAATGCCCAATCAAGTTCCAAAAGAGTCAAGATGATTAGTATATGCATGTATTGCTTTCTTGATGTTTGTCAATTGCCCCGCTGTAATTTGTTCACCCAGCATGTTATCTATCTTAAGGAGAGCCACCTCTAGTGAACTATGGATCCTAGTCCTTTCTTTTACATACAATCTATAAACTATTTACTGCTTTGTGTTTACTTTTTGCAAACTATTACTTCCTTCCATTCGATATGTTTAATCCTTTGTTTTCAGCAAAACCGGTGAGATTGACAACCTCATCGCAAGTTGGGGACAAAGTTCTGTGGTTGTGTTGTGCAGGTCTCCACGTTGCTGCTGGCACCGGTAGTGCGTCCTGCCAACGTTCAGCTAGCTACACCTTTGGGGTGTTTCCTTGCTCCTACTGGATTGATAACCTTGGTTTCGAACTGAGGGAAAACTTGTTGTTGTGCTCATCATACCTTCCACTTGGGGTTCCCCAACGAGCTCGATATGTTTTGGGCCATCAAGCATATTTTCTGGCGCCGTTGCCGGGGAGTCAAGGACATCTTCTCAAGGGGACTCCCTCATAACCAATCTCTTTACTTTGTTATTTTTGTTTTGCTTTATTTATTTTTGCTTTGTTTGCTTGTTTTTATTCAAAAACACACAAAAATTAGTTTTACAAGTTTGATTTCTTATTCAAAAACACAAAAAATGACTACTCTTGAAAACACTAAGTTGTGTGACTTCACTAGCACCAACAACAATGATTTTATGAGCACACCTATTGCTCCACCTGTGCCTGAAGATACTTTCTTTGAGATAAAACCTGCTTTGCTCAATCTTGTTATGAGAGAACAATTTTCTGGTATTGGTAATGAAGATGTTGCTGCCCATCTAAATAACTTTGTTGAACTTTGTGAGATGCAAAAGCATAGGGATGTAGATGGTGATATTGTTAAGCTAAAATTGTTTCCTTTCTCTTTGAGAGGAAAAGCTAAAGAATGGTTGAATTCCTTAACTAAGAATAGTATTGATTCTTGGACTAAGTGCAAAGATGCTTTCATTGGAAAATACTATCCTCCTGCTAAGATTATATCTATGTGAAGTGAAATAATGAAGTTTAAACAATCTGATAATGAGCATGTTGCTCAAGCTTGGGAAAGAATGAAATCTTTGGTAAAGAATTGTCCCACTCATGGACTGATTGCTTGGATGATCATCCAAACTTTTTATGTAGGATTGAACTATTCTTCAAGGAACCTATTGGATTCTGCGGCTGGAGGTACCTTTATGACCATCACTTTGGGTGCTGCAACAAAACTTCTGGATAATATGATGGTTAATTATTCTGAATGGCATACTGAGAGAGCTCCACGAGGTAGGAAGGTAAATTCTGTTGAGGAAACCTCCTCCTTGAGTGATAATATTGATGTTATTATGTCTATGATTGTGAATGGGAGAGCCCATATTG
This sequence comes from Avena eriantha, assembly GCA_910589775.1. Taxonomy (NCBI): domain Eukaryota; kingdom Viridiplantae; phylum Streptophyta; class Magnoliopsida; order Poales; family Poaceae; genus Avena; species Avena eriantha. Next base: position 45,735,175 of record OU342742.1, read on the forward strand.
ATCCAAATAATGTTCCTTTAGCTTCTTTGGTTGCTCAAGAAGAGCAAGTTGATGTGAACTTCATAAGAAATAACAATTTTAGCAACAATGCCTATAGGAATAATTTTGGTAACAACAATTATAAGCCATATCCTCCCAACAATGGTAATGCTTATGGAAATTCTTACAACAATAATAGGAGTGCTCCCTCTGAACTGGAAGTTATGCTTAAAGACTTTATTAGTACACAAACTGCTTTCAATAAAACTATTGAAGAAAAACTCTCTAATGCTGAAAGAAATATAGCATCTTTGGATGAATCTCAATCTTCTTTGAATTCAACCTGAAACTAATGATAATCCCTTTGCATCCACTAATGCCATACAAGTAAGAATTGATGAAAATGTTAGACTATTAGCTGAATTACATGCTAAGTGGGAAAGAGAAGATGAAATTGCCAGAAACTTTAGTGTTTCTACTATTACCACCACAAGTGTTGAGGCTAGTAATAGTTCTACCACTCTAGATGATAATTTTGATTTTGATCTTGATGGTTGCAATATCTCTTATATTAAGTTCCTACAAAATCTTCCTAAAAGTCCTAATGCTAGTGCTATGAATATGTCCTTTACGAAACACATTACTGATGCTCTCATAAAGATTAAAGAAGAAAAGATGAAACATAAAGCTTCTATTCCTATAAAACAAGAAGATGGTTGGGAACCCATCATTAATATGAAAGTAAATGACTTTGATTTCAAAGCTTTATGTGATCTTGATAGTAGTGTTTCTATTATGCCTAGAAGGATTTATGATATGCTTGATTTACCTCCGCTTGGAGATTGTTATTTGAATGTCCCATTTGGTGATAATTCTAAAAAGAAACTCATGGGGAGTCTTAATGATGTTCTTATTAGGGTTAACAATGCCTATGTCCCCATTGATTTCTATGTTTTGGATGTTGAATGCAATGCTTCTTGTCCTATTACTTTGGGAAGACCTTTTCTTAGAACTATTGGTGCCATTATTGATATGAAAGAAGGCACCATTAAATATCAACTCCATTCAAGAAAGTATAGAACACTTCCCTAAGAAGAGAGAGAAGATTTCTTTTGCCTCTCCTATGAAAACAAAATTTGGTCTTAATGCTTCTTCATTTGAGAACACTTGATTCTTTCTTGCTTCTTATGCCTAACTTAAAGGCGTTAAAGAAAAGTACTTATTGGGAGATAACCCAAAAGTTTTAGATGAGTCTTGGAAGTTATTACTACAGTAATAACCGCTCCTTATCTTTTTTATTTGCTTTTTGTGCCAAGAGTAACCTCTAATGAGAGATAAGTAATGATTGGGAAAGTTGCTGTCCCGAAATAGATTTATGTGCTTCATCGTAAAAATTCGTGTAAAATCTCTATACGTACTTTTGAGGCGTGGATTTTTGTGCTTCTGCCCCAGGTTATTATATAACTTTCGTTAGATCAACACGTTTTGATTTGAGTAACAGAAAGTATTCAAAAAAATCTTCTTTACCTGCTGGTCTGTTTTGACAGATTTCTGACATTTTCTGCATTTGCTTCTTGTTGGTTCCTTTTTGAGTTCTTTTGGGGATTTGAGCTTTTTGAGGGAAGTGCTACAGTAGCTAGTGTTTTAATGGAGGTTTTATTTGGTGTTAGAACTGAACCTTAAGACTTATTTATCTTGAGTGCACTAATGTTGCTAATAAAGATTGTGTGAAGTTTTGTATGAACGAAAAATTTCAGGTGTATGGAAGGAATGAGTAATGAGATGAAGGATGGACTAAAGCTTAAGCTTGGGGATGCCACGCGTGTCAACCCAAGAAATATCCAATAAGTACAAGCGTCAAAGCTTGGGGATGCCCAAGACATCCCCTTCATCAATAAAAATCCGAGGTTTCTTCCAAACGCTTCATTTTTATTGTTTCATGCACACTGTGTTGTTCTTGGAGCGTCTTCTTTTTTGTTTCCGTTTTGGTTTTTCGTTTGCTTTTGTTTGCTTAGTTTGCTGAATAAATTGGTTGGACCCCCTCTTTCATACTTTGGTTTGCAAATAGTCTGGTTTGGATTGGAAAAGAGTAGGAAAGTTCATTATGTGGTAAAAAGAGCTTGTTTTTGACTGTGGCCTATACTTTTTCATGTCATGCTTGATATTGTTGTGGATTTATGCTTAGTATTCTTTGTTGTAGCATGACTTGTTATAAACAATTGAGATTGCTTAATGTGCCTTGGATGAATCATGCGTTGTTTTAGCATATTAAAGCATAGTATAGTGGTATTCTCCTTTGATGCTTTATTTGGGTTGAGTTGGTGCATGCTCACACCATGTTATGACTATCTGAAGTCACCGTAGCTTTTATGATCCTTTAGTTTTCAACTTGTAGTATCACTTTATGCTTTGATCAATGATGGTTTGTCGCTCTGCATGAATATGGCCATTATTGCTCTCTTAGTTTGTCGCTCCTAGTCTTTTGCTAGCCTCCATATCCAAGTATGAGTTCCACTCATGCATCCAACTCCCTAAACCAAGTTATTCCAAAGAGTCCACCATACCTACCTACTAGCTTATGCTATTCCAAGTATATTCATGCTTTTGTTTACCTTCCGAATTAAACTTGTTATGAGAATAGTGATTAAAGCTCTCACTAACTTGATGGCAGACTTTACTTTTTTGCATCTAATAAACTTGAACCATTGGGTCCTTCTTGTTTGCGTATATGCTTGCACTTTATAAGTTGAAATTAGCAGAACCATGTATCATAGGGAACGCTTTGAACATTGCACTTGTACTTTGTACCCTGTTGATATCATGTTCTTTTGCTTATGCATCCCGACGGTGTGAAATAAAAGTCGAACTTGTAAGATCATGGAGTTTGTATGTGTGTTAGAGAAACGCCTGGGCCGCTAGCCTAAGCCATGCCTAATCATGGTGGAAACTTGCAGCATCACCATAATGAGCACTCTATGAAGCATCCTCAATAAAAACCTGTTGGGCCACGTAGAGATAAACAAAACTATTTCCCTACGCGGTGATCCCAAGATCCAGCTCAGGTAGAAGGCCACGAGGATTACCACTAGACGCGTAGTTGCGGAATTGATGAAGCGCGTCGCTTGATGCAGTGTAGTCCTCGCGATCCGTTCCGGTTCCACGATCCACGATCCGTACTTTCTTCACGACCGTTGAAGTGTTGAACGTACAGCACCTCCGCCGGTATCCACACGTATGAGGAGGAGCGCTGGCGATGGACTCCTAGGTCCGGTACGGCGGCGACAGGACGAACTGGGGAGGGTTTCCAACACATGGAGTGACCTAACCTTGTGCTCTAAGCACCTGCGCCCCAACTTATATAGGGAGTGAAAGTGGGCTCCACTCACTTGTGGCCCATTCACTAGAAGGCCTATATTAGCCACTACAAGTCTCACTTACTGACTAAGTCCATGTCTCTATTTGGGTCCAACCCAAATAGATTTCCTGTTTTGGGTCTAACCCAAACTGCTCCCGCTCTTAACTGTGTGACCCGACAGGCTCATGGTAACCCGGACACGATTCCGAGTCTCACTCATGATCGATCAGTTGGTAGCGGCTCCTAGCAGAACGTGCCAACTCCCAAGTACCAATAAGTCATGACGACATACCTTTCCGATGCAACTTTCGTCTGAGTCCCTTTTGCCTCACGATATACTTTGTCGGACTATAGGCGAATGATCGTCATCCCTTAAATAGTCCGACTCTCTTTCTCGATCCGAGATAAGTGATTCATCCGACTAACTCTTAGTCGGTTGCCTCAGTTAACACTTAACCAAGACGCACATGGCAATGCTTTCCGAATCATATCTTCCGAGAGGGCCTAGAGAATATCTCTCCAGATGGAGGGGCAAAATCCCATCTTGGTTATTCACATCACGCAGCTTGATTCTCAGTCGACCCGAACTCTGCCTTTATAACTGCCCAGTGATGGAACAGCGTTTGACAGAACCTAAGTCGGAGATCCTCAACTCGGATTGTGCAATAACCTCAGGTCTAAGGATTACATTGATTGAGACATGCAAATGACGAGTTGTTCGTTCCATCTCAATATGGGTCAGTCCGACTCGCTAAACTCTTTAGCCGAATCCGTGTAAGTCGGAATAGAATCTCCATGCCCATGACAAGTGGAACCTAGTCATCTACCAACTTTCACATTGGTCTAAGTTGTGTGTCCAGCACAACCTCGATGACCAAGGACAATTAGTATGAACAAGATGAATATATAGTTCCACAATCGAATCACATATTCAATGATACATATCAGAAGTTCATACATGAACAATAACTTTATGAACACATTGGGAATAACATTATACATGATTGCCTCTAGGGCATATTCCCAACAGTCTCCCTCTTGCACTAGAGTCAATCATCTGACATCACATGTCTAGGCATCTAATGCCCATTGCTCTCAGGTGCGCCTCATGCTTCGGCTGTGGAAGTGGCTTTGTCAATGGATCTGCAATGTTTGCATCCGTGTGTACCTTGCATAACTTGATATCACCTTGATCCACGAACTGGCGAATAAGGTGGTACCGCATGAGTATATGATTGTTCTTCTGGTGTTGTCTAGGTTCCTTGGCTTGTGCAATAGCACCATTGTTGTCACAATACACGTCTAACGGATTGGACGAGCCCTGAACCACACCAAGATCTATGAGGAAATTCCTTATCCAAACGGCTTCCTTTGCCGCCTCCGAGGCAGCAATATACTCAGCCTCTGTCGTAGACACATACACCGTTTCTTGCTTAGAACTTTTCCAGCTCACAGCCCCTCCGTTTATCACAAACACATATCCGGATTGCGAACGAGAATCATCCGACTCAGTGAGATAACTCGCATCCGTGTAACCCTTTACACTGAGTTCATCATCACCTCCATAAACCAGGAACATATCCTTAGTCCTTCTCAAGTACTTGAGGATATTTTTAGCCGCTGCCTAGTGGATTTCTCTAGGGTCAGCCTGGTACCTGCTCACAACACTTAGAGCATAGGAAACATCCGGCCTAGTACAAATCATAGCGTACATGATGGATCCGATTGCAGAAGCATACGGAATCGCACTCATCCGACTTCGCTCATCAGTTGTCGAAGGACACTAAGTCTTGCTAAGTTTTATGCCATGGGACATCAGTAAGAACCCCTTCTTAGACGATTCCATGTTGAACTTCTTCAACACTTTGTCCAAATATGTACTCTGACTCAATCCAATGAGCCGCCTTGATCTATCTCTATAGATCCGGATTCCTAGTATGTAAGTCGCCTCACCCAAGTCTTTCATCGAAAAACTCTTTTCCAATGATTCCCTGGTCTCTTGCAACATCTGGACATCATTTCCAATCAATAATATGTCATCCACATACAAGATCAGAAAGTTTACTTTGCTCCCACTAAACTTCTTGTATAAAAAAGAATCATGATCACTCTTGATGAAGCCAAAGGATTTGACTACCTCATCAAAGCGAATGTTCCAACTCCGAGATGCTTGCTTCAACCCATAAATGGATTTCCGAAGTTTGCATACTTTGTCAGCATTAGCCGGATCAACAAAACCCTTGGGTTGTATCATATACTCATCCTCAGTTGAATTTCCATTAAGGAAAGCCGTCTTGACATCCATCTGCCATATCTCAAAGTCGAAATAGGCTGCTATAGCTAACATGATCCGAACTGATTTAAGCATCGCTACAGGAGAGAAAGTTTCATCATAGTCAACTCCTTGAACTTGTCAGAACCCCTTCGTGACAAGCCGTGCTTTATAGATAGAAACATTTCCATCCATATCAGTTTTCTTCTTAGAGACCCATTTGCACTCGACGGGTCTTGCACCGTCTGGCAGATCAACCAAGTTCCAAACTTGATTTTCATCCATGGACTTTAACTCGGATCTCATGGCTCCAAGCCATGACTCGGAATCAGAACCCACCATCGCTTCCTAATAAGTTGCCGGCTCATCACTGTCCAACAACATCACATCACGAACACTTCGCAATCTAGCCGATCTTCACAGTGTCGGTGCAGTTTCTGGCTCAAGTACCATGTCCGGCTCAACCTCTAAGGCTTTTGCCGACTCGCTGCTAGCCGGTATCTCTCGAATTTCTTCGAGATGCACCGTACTCCCACTGACTCCCTGACTGAGAAACTCTTTCTCAAGGAAGACACCGTTTCGAGCGACAAACACTTTGCCCTCTTCTCGGTTGTAGAAGTACTAACCCAAGGTTTTCCTCTGATATCCCACGAAAATACACTTATCCGACTTAGCTATAAGCTTGTCTGACTGAAGTCGCTTGACAAAAGCTTCACAACCCCAAATCTTGAGAAAAGATAAACTTGGCTTCTTGCTAGTCCACATCTCATGTGGTGTCTTCTCTACCGACTTTGATGGTACTCTGTTTAGTGTGAACGCTGCAGTTTCTAGACAATAACCCCAAAATGATAAAGGCAGATATGTCCGACTCATCATTGATCGTACCATGTCCAACAAGGTCAGATTCCTCCTTTCCGACACACTGTTTCTCTACGGCGTTCCTAGAGGAGTGAGCTGGGGAACTATTCCACAACTCTTTAGATGGCCATCAAACTCATGGCTCATGTACTCGCCTCCTCGGTCCGACCGAAGAAACTTTATTTTCTTGCCAAGTTGATTTTGTACCTCATTCTGGAATTCCTTGAACTTTTCAAAGGCTTCCGACTTATGTTTCATCAAGTAGATATATCCATACCTACTCAAATCATCAGTGAAGGTAATGAAGTACTCATAACCACCTCTGGCTGTCGTGCTCATCGGGCCACATACATCACTATGTACTAGTCCCAATAAGTCTGACGCCCTTTCACAACTCTTTGCAAAAGGTGTCTTGGTCATCTTGCCGAGAAGGCAGGATTCGCATGTCTCAAACGACTCCAAGTCGAACGAAGTTAGGAGTCCATCATCATGGAGCTTCTTCATGCGTTTCCAGCTTATATGACTAAGCCGACAATGCCAAAAGTAAGTCATATTCAGATCATTTGGTTTTAACCTTTTCACATTTATGTTATAGACAGATTCACTATCAAGATTCAAAATAAATAACCCATCCCGGACGGGTGCAAAGCCATGAAACATATCATTCAAATATAAAGAACAACCATTATTCTTAATATTCAACTCATAGCCCTGTCTCATCAAACATGAGGCAGAAATGATGTTTCGACTAAGCACTGGAACATAATAACAATTATTAGCTCCATTATGAATCCAGAAGATAAATGAAGTTGCATTGTGCCGACTTCCAATGCAACGACTCTCGCTTTGTTTCTGACTCTAATGTCAACCTATCCTCTTGCAACGCTCCTAGTTCTTACCAGTCCCTGCAACGAGTTGCAGATGTGAATGACTGATCCGATATCATATACCCAAGAACTACCAGGTGCATCAGCAAGATAAATGTCTATAACATTGCAAACAAGTGTACCTGAGCCGGAAGTCACACCTCCACTCTTGGATTTATCAGCCAGATACTTGCTGCAATTCCTCTTCTAGTGGCCATCCGACTTGTAGTAGAAGCAAGTGGATCTGGCTGCAGGAGATGGCTTAGTCCCTGAGGAAGCGCTTTGGACTGGGTCCTCCACCTTACCTCCTGACTTTGCCTTCTTCTTCTTAGTCCAAGAACTCTTCTTGAACTTAGCCTTGTTTTGTACCATCAACACTTGACTGGCACCATTCTTGACATCCGCCTCAGGCTGCTTGAGCATCCCATGTAATTCAGTGAGCTTCTTATCCATACCATGCATGTGGTAGTTTGATATGAACTGACCATACGCACTAGGAAGAGAGTTCACAATTATGTCCGTAGCAAACTCTTCACTAATGGGGTAGCCAAGCCTTTCCAGAGACTACACGTAACCAACCATTTTGATCACATGCAGACTCAGTGGATCGCCATCCTTAAGCTTGCAGCTCAACAAAGCCTGAGAGACTTGGTACCTCTCAGTCTTTTCCTGAGCCTGGAACATACTTTTGAGGCTTTCGATCATATCGTAGGCCTCAACATTCTTGAACTGCTGCTGCAAGTCCGGTCCCATGTGAGCAAGCATAAGACAGCTAATCTCCGTGGGTTCATCACAAATCCGACGGTAGGCATTGGTGGCTGCGACAGTCGCATTCTCATCCGGCTCAGCTGGAAGTGGGTTGTCTAGGACACGATCCCTTTTTCTTGTTTGAGAACAATTCTCAGATTACGATACCAGTTGGTGAAATTAGTTCCATTCAGCTTATCTTTCTCTAAGATGGTTCTCAAAGCAAAACCGGAAATCTGAGGAAGACTGCTAGGTGCCATTGATCTACAACAGAAAATATGCAAAAACACTTAAGACATGTATCCATAAAGAGCAAGCATATTAAACACTTTAATATTTATGCTCCCACTAGAACCAACACCCCTCCGATGGTTACTTAGTGATTCAGGACCCTAAATAAGCAAGTTGACTAGTGAGCTTTAGCATCACCGCTAGCCATCAAGTGATCTAGGTAGACAACTCCTTGTCAATCGTATCTCATACGACTCCCATTGGATGGGTGGCATCACATGTCCCGGCTCCCATCCGACTTTTCCCCAAGTCCCACAACCATTGTGATAGACCTGTCTAGATTACCAAGTGCTTCCGCTGTAAGAGTCCGACTCGAACCCACCTAGTCGGAAAGAATTGATAGCACCTCAATTTTATGATCCCACTACCAAAAATGTCCGACTTGTGATGGTGCAGCACTGGCGGGGAAACCGACTAGACCTTCTTTGAGGTATTATTTTCTACCAACTATCTAATAGAGGTAAAACAGAGACATAACAATAACACAAAATAAGGAAATTATAATGTGAAATGGTATGGCTCTCTTCATGGCGATCTCCATCTCCATAAAGCCTGTAATCCGACTCCTGTCAACTCTTGTCACGTGCCGTCTTACACCATGTAGCCGACTTGTACATCGACTTGCATGCCATCCGGATTCCCCAAACAGCTACACTAGCTAGTAATGCAAATTACACAGAGAATCTGACACGCGGGCCGTTATACAATAAGATGACAGCATCTAGGCTCCAGCCGGCTGACAAAAACCGTGATACGCAGATCACGTATGGATTACACACATTACATGAATATAATCCATACCATTCACAACATCATCCTCCAAAAACAAGTTATGCATAGATACGATATCTACCGATGTTGTGAAACTCGCAACGACATTAAGGCACTACGACAGGGCGAAGCCGACGGTCCCGCTAGCCGGATAGCGGGCAGGGATCGAAAGGACAACGCCCCACGATTTTTCCGAAAACGCTGATCTCATCTGCATTCCGGACATGGATTTTATCATCGGATAAAACAATTTTACCCAAACCCGATCCGGACTCTGATTCGACCAAACTCTTTGATCTTCGATCACCGCATCCGGGTTTATGTGTCACAGTCTACCCCGATGGCGGAAACCGACCGGTAGGGGTATGTCGTTCCACGACCTCAGCAGTTAGATCACAGAAACTAGATCATCCATTCCCCCGAGTACAGTTGATCCAATCAACTTTGTACAAAACCAATCTATCTCATAGATCGACCACCAAAAATGCAATTAGATCCAATCTAACGCCAACCGCATATCACATATGCGCGATCTCGAGCCTAAAACCAGAAGCTAACGCTCTGATACCACTGTTGGGCCACGTAGAGATAAAAACAAAAAAATTCCCTACGCGGTGATCCCAAGATCCAGCTCAGGTAGAAGGCCACGAGGATTACCACTAGACGCACAGTTGCGGAATAGATGAAGCACGTCGCTTGATGTAGTGTAGTCCTCGCGATCCGTTCTGGTTCCACGATCCACGATCCGTACTTTCTTCACAATCGTCGAAGTGCTGAACGTACAGCACCTCTGCCAATATCCACACGTACGAGGAGGAGCGTCGGCGATGGACTACTAGGTCCGGTATGGCGGCGATAGGATGGACTGGGGCTAGGGTTTCCAACACATGGAGTGACCTAACCTTGTGCTCTAAGCACCTGCGCCCCAACTTATATAGGGAGTGAAAGTGGGCTCCACTCTCTTGTGGCCCATTCACTAAAAGGCCTATATTAGCCACTGCAAGTCTCACTTGCTGACTAAGTCCATGTCTCTATTTGGGTCCAACCCAAATAGATTTCCTATTTTGGGTCTAACCCAAACTGCTCCCACTCTTAAGTGTGTGACCCAACAGGCTCATGGTAACCCGAACACGATTCCGAGTCTCATTCGTGATCGATCAGTTGGTAGCGGCTCCTAGCAGAACGTGCCAACTCCCAAGTACCAATAAGTCATGACAACATACCTTTCTAATGCGAATTTCGTCTGAGTCCCTTTTGCCTCACGATATACCTTGTCGGACTATAGGCGAATGATTGTCATCCCTTAAATAGTCCGACTCTCTTTCTCGATCCGAGATAAGTGATTCATCCGACTAACTCTTAGTCGGTTGCCTCGGTTAACACTTAACCGAGACGCGCATGGCCATGCTTTCTGAATCATATCTTCCGAGAGGGCCCAGAGAATATCTCTCTAGATGGAGGGGTAAAATCCCGTCTTGGTTATTCACATCACGCAGCTTGATTCCCAGTCGACCCGAACTCCGCCTTTATAACTGCCCAGTGACGGAACATTGTTTGACAGAACCTAAGTCAGAGATCCTCAACTCGGATTGTGCAATAACCTCAGGTCTAAGGATTACATTGATTGAGACATGCAAATGACGACTTGTTCGTTGCATCTCAATATGGGTCAGTCCGACTCGCTAAACTCTTTAGCCGAATCCGTGTAAGTCGGAATAGCATCTCCATGCCCATGACAAGTGGAACCTAGTCATCTTCCGACTTTCACATTGGTCTAAGTTGTGTGTCTAGCACAACCTCGATGACCAAGGACAATTAGTATGAACAACATGAATATGCAGTTCCACAATCGAATCACATATTTACATATCAGTAGTTCATACATGGACCATAACTTTATGAATACATTAGGAAATATCATCAACCATGATTGCCTCTAGGGCATATTCCCAACAAAACCTATGCAAATAGCAAATAAAAAGATCGCTGAGATGCTCATTGTCTGCTTGCCTTGTCATTTTGATTATGGGATAGCTCCTGTATCATGTGCAAGGGGTACCCCGTTGGCGGTTCTTTATGATACACATGTACTTACAATGACAAGATCTTACTTGTGACTAAAGTTGAGTAGCATGAGGTTCAGTCTTCATAAGTAAGGGGCATGATATTTCGGTTTATAACTTGTCAAGCATATCCTCTTAGTTGTGTCACTTTAACCTTAATCACCTTCAAGATTCTTATGATAGGGGCAATGAGAGTTGAAAGCTATAAGTACCATAATTTTTGGAAGCTCTTTATGAGACTTGAATCCCTACTTCCTTCTATGAAGGCCTTTCTTCCACCATTATATATTGAGTCTCCACCTTCTACCTTTATGCACTTACTTTGAGAGCATAGTGGCCATTCTTAGTTCTATGTGCATTGTCCCAAGACTAGTTGATTGATGCATAACTTGGTATTGCTTGTTTTAAACTATTTGTATCTAGTCACTCTTATGAACTTTGAAGGTGTCCTATGCATTTATATTTGCTACTCTATGAGGGACAAGCTGAATACTATTATGCTATGTTTTCTTTATGTGAAACAAACAAACGTCTTGCATAGCATTGTTATTCATGAATCTTTTCTTTATGCCTTTTCATGTTGCATAATAGTTTCTTTGTCTTATTGCTAGAACTTTGTCTTTCATGTTATGATTGAAGTACTATGATCCTAGCTTTGAATGTTTTACAAGTACTTTGATCAAGTCCTTGATGGTGCATGTCACCTCAAAAATTATTCTTTCTTTTTATCACTTACCTACTCGAGGACGAGGAGGAGTTAAGCTTGGGGATGTTGATACATTGCAAATGTATCTATAATTTTTGATGTTCCATGCTTAGTTTTATCCACTTTCTTGTGTTTTGTCCACACTTTGGAGTACTTTTCATATGTTTTTTGGACTAACCTATTAACAAGAGCCATAGTGCCAGCTGCCTGTTTTCTGCTGTTTTTGGTTCTAGGAAAGTAAGAAAATGAATATTCTCGGAATTGGATGGGACAAAAGCCAAAGTGCCTATTTTTTCGGAAGTCATCGAATGCCAGAATACGAGACGGAGAAGGGCTGGGGGCCGGCCACACCACCTGGCCACGCGGCCAGGCCTAGCCCGCGCCAGGGGGTGGTCTGGCCGACCCCAGCACCCCCTCGGCCTCTCCTTCCGCCTATAAGATGCCCTCGGGACGAAAACCCTAAGTACCCGATCAAAAATCCACGAAAGAGTCTGTAGCCGCCGTCATCTCCATCCCTAGATCGGGAGGGATCTGAAGCTCTTCCCGACACCCTGCCGGAGAGGGGAATTCACCCTGGAGGCCTTCTTCATCATCATGCAAGCCTCCGGTGTGATGCATGAGTAGTTCATCTTTGGACTACGGATCCATGTAGTAGCTAGATGGCTGGTTCTCCTCCTTTGTGCTTTCATGTTTAGATATTGTAAGCTCCGTTCATGATCAAGATCATCTATTTGTAATTCTACATGTTGTGTTTGCGGGGATCCGATGGATATTGAGATGCTATTTCAGATTGATTATTGATTCTATCATGTCTTTGTTATTTGTGATCTTGCATGCTTTCCGTTGTTAGTAGCTATCTTGGCCAAGTAGATGCTAGCAACTCCAAGAGTTAGTATTTATGCTCGATAGTGGGTTCATGCCTCTGGTAATCTAGGAAAGTGACAGAAATCTCTAAGATACTAGATGTGTTGTTGCTACTAGGGAGAAAACAACAATACTTTGTTCATAGAACAATCGTATTGTTTACATTACACGCAATTCGTAAAGCAATAATCTGTTGCTTGCAACTTAATACTGGAGGGGGTTCGGATGATAACCTGAAGGTGGATTATTAGTCATAGATGCAGTTGGATGGCGGTCTATGTATAATGTTGTAATGCCCAATCAAGTTCCAAAGGAGTCAAGATGATTAGTATATGCATGTATTGCTTTCTCGATGTTTGTCATTTGCCCCGCTGTAATTTGTTCACCCAGCATGTTATCTATCTTAAGGAGAGCCACCTCCATTGAACTATGGATCTCGGTCCTTTCTTTTACATACAATCTATAAACTATTTAATGCTTTGTGTTTACTTTCTGCAAAATATTACTTCCTTCCATTCTATACGTTTAATCCATTGTTTTCATTAAAACCGGTGAGATTGACAACCTCATCGCAAGTTGGGGACAGAGTTCTATGGTTGTGTTATGCAGGTCTCCACGTTGTTGTTGGCACCGGTAGTGCGCCCTGCTAACGTTCAGCTAGCTACACCTTTGGGGTGTTTCCTTGCTCCTACTGGATTGATAACCTTAGTTTCGTACTGAGGGAAAACTTGCTGTTGTGCTCACCATACCTTCCCCTTGGGGTTCCCCAACGAGCTCGATATATTTTGGGCCATCAAGCACAGCAGCAAGTTTTCCCTCAGTTATGAAACCAAGGTTTAATCGAACCAGTAGGAGCAAGGAAACACCCCAAAGGTGTTGCTAGCTGAACTTTGGCAGCGCGCACTATCGGTGCCAGCAGCAACGTGGAGACCTACACAACACAACCACATAACTCTGTCTCCAACTTGTGATGAGGTTGTCAATCTCACCGGTTTTGCTGAAAACAAAGGATTAAACGTATCGAGTGGAAGAAGGTAATCGTTTGTAGAAAGTAAACACAAAGCAGTAAACAGTTGATTGTAGATTGAAAGTAAAAGAAAGGACCAGGGTCCATAGTTCACTAGAGGTGGCTCTCCTTAAGATAGATGACATGTTGGGTGAATAAATTACAGCGGGGCAATTGACAAACATCGAGAAAGCATACAAGCATATAGTACTCATCTTGACTCCTTTGGGAATTGATTGGGCATTACAATATTATACATAGACCGCCATCCAACTGCATCTATGACTAATAATCCACCTTCAGGTTATCATCCGAACCCCCTCCAGTATTAAGTTGTAAGCAACGGATAATTGCATTACAAGTTGCGTGTAATGTAAACAATACGATTGTTCTATGAACAAAGGATTGTTGTTTTCTCCCTAGTAGCAACAACACATCTAGTACCTTGGAGATTTCTGTCACTTCCCCAGATTACCAGAGGCATGAACCCACTATCGAGCATAAATACTAACTCTTGGAGTTGCTAGCATCTACTTGGCCAAGATAGCTACTAACAACGGAAAGCATGCAAGATCACACATAACAAAGACATGATAGAATCAATAATCAATCTGAAATAGCATCTCAATATCCATCGGATCCCCGCAAACACAACATGCAGAATTACAAATAGATGATCTTGATCATGAACGGAGCTCACAATATCTAAACATGAAAGCACAAAGGAGGAGAACCAGCCATCTAGCTACTACATGGACCCGTAGTCCAGAGATGAACTACTCACGCATCATACCGGAGGCTTGCATGATGATGAAGAAGGCCTCCAGGGTGAATTCCCCTCTCCGGCAGGGTGCCGGGAAGAGTTTCAGATCCCTCCCGATCTAGGGATGGAGATGACGGTGGATACAAACTCTTTCGTGGATTTTTTGATCGGGTCCTTAGGGTTTCCATATCAGAGGCAATATATAGGCGGAAGTAGAGGCCGAGGGGGTGCCTAGGGCGGCCAGACCACCCCCTGGCGCGGGCCAGGCCTGGCCGCGCGTCCAGGTGGTGTGGTCGAGCCCCAGCCCCTCTCCGTCTCGTATTCTGGCTCCATGTGTCTCTCGGTGAAAAACTGACTTTGGCTTTTGTCCTGTCCAATTCCGAGAATATTCATTTTCTGACTTTCCTGGAACCAAAAATAGGAGAAAACAGGCAGCTGGCACTGTGACTCTTGTTAATAGGTTAGTCCAAGAAATCATATGAAAAGTACTACAAAGTGTGGACAAAACATAAGAAAGTAGATAAAACCAAGCAGGGAACATCAAAAATTATAGATACATTTGCAATGTATCACCTTCCACTGGAGGTTTTGCTATTTTTATAGGTCCGAATCTGGTGTCCTGGAGTGCTAGAAAGCAAGCGACTGTATCTCGTTTCAATACAGAGGCTGAATACAAAACTCTTGCTAATGCCACTACAGAGTTTATATGGGTTGAAGCTATTCTTCGAGAGCTAGGTGTGACTCTCCGTGAGAAGCCTTGTTTATGGTGTGACAATTTGGGGGTCACGTTCCTCTCTGCCAATTCAGTGTTTCATGCCAGGACTAAATATATTGAGATTGATTATCACTTTGTTCGTGGGCGTGTTGCTAGTAACAGTCTTGATATCAAGTTTATCTCCACCAATGATCAAATAGCTGATGGCTTTACCAAACCTCCTGCTATAAAATCTTTAGATGAGTTTAAGCGTAATCTAAACCTCTCCTGTGGTTTAGATTAAGGGTGGATGTTAGCGTATGTAACAGGTATGTGTGCGTGTACGGATTAGTACTCCGACTGTACACGTACAATCCTTGTACACGGCACATAGGAGGCTTTTCCCTATCTATATAGCATGCAATCGATGGCCCGAAAGGATACACATCGTTCCACCAAATGTTAACAATATCCTACACACATTTAAATAAAAAACTGTGTGGGATCTCTTCTACTATTATACGTACGGCAAATAGGACCCAACTGTGAGTTGTGTTATGAATAAGCACACGCTCACATAAAAAAATGTGTGATCCAAAATGTAGGAACTATTAAAAAGCGATGGCCACCGCACGCGCCGCGGCGGACGACGCCAACACCGATGATCACCGGCCCCGCGACAGACGACACTAGCACAGACGACCAGCGGCGCCGCGACGGACATCACCAGCACCGACGGTCGCCGACGCCATGACGGAACATGTCGATACCGACATTAAATCGGTGGAGTCTCACATCCCTATCCTCCAGTGCTTTCACGATGCCCTTCCTCATCAATCCACCGGGTCACGTTCTTCGGAACTGCCCGAGGTCGCTGGATCTGCTCCTCCTCGTCAATTCCTTGCACAAGAACAAATCATCATAGCGAGCTCTCAAACTTTGGAATTTCACTGGGCCTATCATTAGGATATATTGCAGACTGGGAAATTCCTAAGGCATTATAGTGCAAAATGATGCATCAAATATGAGATATTATCATTTTAGTCTGGTCAAGAGAAATGGTCAGCTTTGTACATCAACCAGACAAGAAGATTAGAATTTATAGATTCATCCTATAACATGAAAATCAAATATAGCTTTAATGTTCTTAGCTAAGCATGAGAGATATGTTGGTTAGTTGGGCTATATAATATATCAGCAATTCAATCAACCACCAGGATTTAGGATAGTCGTACGAGATAACCTATCGGCTATTAAGACAACATCGATAGATGAGAAATGCCAACAAGAAAACTTACACTCAAGGTTGTGCGCATAACTGAAAATTCAACTTTTGCTATACGGGCTGACATGAGTTCATTTGTATTCTGCACATTGTTCATAACAGTTGAAAATAAAATTGTCATGTATGTCTCGACAAAATCATTTAGCAACAACACAAGAAAATAAATTATTAGCAGAATAACACGACATGCAGAAATAGTACAAATCAAAAGAGTGTGTAATAGATATATATAGTGTGCTCAATGAATATGGTACGTGCGATGATAACTACAGAGGAGAAGGATTTACTTCCTTCCAACCAGTGGTTTTAAGAAATAAGACATAAAATCTCTCATAAGTCATATTAATGCAAGAGATCGTACCACAACATTGGGAGCTATGCCATTCCGTCTACTTGCAAATCCTGAGAGTGGTGTACCTGGATACAAGGGGTGAGTCCAAAAAATCAGCAAGTACACAACATAAGCACATGATACACTTAAAAGTAAATACATGTACATGGTATTTAGAAGTAGAAGATATGCTATGAACCATGCATGAATGGCATGGAAAAGGTCGAAGGAATAAGAAACCAAATAAAACCAATGCTTCTCTTCGAGCTACTGCTAGCAAAGCTAGGGGGATGAGGTCTCACCGAACACCTTTCCAACCCTCACCGTGTGAGAGGATCATAACATGAGGATGGACCCGAAGGACCATACACTCGCAAAGCAATGATCACCTCCTTGAAAATGGAAGATTCACTCATCATGTGATTTCTTTATCAAGAACCAAATAGACCCAATACCTACACATACTGGTGGTATGGTGATGCATGTAAAATGCATACATAAATTTTGTAGTTTATTATCGCATATCCCATCATATTTGCATCAAATACAATATCCATGTTTTACATTAGTTTATGGGGATTTATCAATGATGCCCTTTATTTGGAGTATAACTCTGCAGGCAGGAAAACACTGTTTTGCGTATTTTAAACTTTTAGGGACTTAACGGAAGTCAAATGGACCTGTAATTTTTCAATGAACATTTTTTCATCACATGAACCTTCTAGAGCATTGGAACAGCATGAGAGGAGGCCCAAGGCCCGAAAGAGACCAGGTGGCATGGCCCAAGGTGGGGTCGTGTGACCCGCTCTCTTTCCCTCCTCGAGCGTCTCTAGTCATCCATCTTGTGACCTACTTCGAAGTCCTGAACTAAAAACGCCTATAAAAAGGTCCCCTATCGTGATCTCAGAGAGGAGGGGAGAAAAAATAGAAACCACAAAACAGAGCCAGAACCAATGAAAATTAGAGGGGGAATGCTGCCGGGATCTCCACCCACTCCAACATCATCAACACCGTCTCCATGATGAACAGGGAGTAGTCCACCTCTGAATATGGGTTTATTGCAGTATGTTAATCTATATCTCTCTCATGCTATTGTTGTTTAGAACCATATGAGCTGCCCAACATGATTATGGTCATCTATGTAATTTCTATGTGGTAGATCTTTGTTTTATGATATGCTATTTGAGATTGGAATTCTATCATGTGTAAGATGTATTGGTAGATACATATTATGTACCATGTTCCTATTTACTTGTTCTGATCATACTTCTATGCAAGAACATGTGTTGGTGAACATGTGAATTAGTTGGAGTAATATGGTGGTGGTGATTGGATAGTGAAAGAAAATTTAGATCCACTATGGTTTTTATCTTTCTTTTGTTACCTCACGATGCATGCCCATATGTTGCATCAAAGATGGTCTTGGTTGCTCAAGGTAACACATTTGATATTCAAACATCATGTCAAAGTACCTAAGGCTATACTCTGTTTATTCTTAATTCTAGATTGCTTGGAGTTTTTCTTTTTTAAAGGAGTGTAAGTAAGATATGTTGCGTCGTCTTTATATTAGGACGTGATACCCATATGAATGCTAATCAAATATATAATAAATTTCCAAGTAATATTATATCATCTATGAGTAGTTTTATGTCCACCACACTTTAAGAGAGAGTAGATAAGTGAATCCATGAACCCCCGCCCACTTTTTATCATAAGAAACCATTTTTACTTTATTTTACTATTTTTTACATTTCCTGCAAAAAATAAACCGAAAAATACAAAAAATACTTTTACTTTCTACAAGAAACAAAACTCCAAAAAGAACTTTACTTTCCAGTTTTTACTTTTTTTGTTCTAGTTGTACTCTACTTTACAGTCCCTTTACTTCCTTGTTTTAATTAAGTTTAACTAATATGAGACCTTGTTCTTGACAACCACATGGTGGAGTCAGGGACACAAGAAAAAAAACTTGTTTTACATGTTGTTAGAAGAGAACGAAAGACGGAGTTCTGATAATTCCCTGAGAGTTTGATATAAAACCTCGAGCCACCCTTGTGGGGAAAATACACTTGTTACACCACTCTGCAGTTGGAGACACAATGAGTTGGTACGCATAGAGTCGCTGCCATCATGAATATTTTCTGGCACCGTTACCATGAGTTAAGAAACTACATTGCAGTTGCACCATCATCAAGCTTGGAGCATAGTTCAATTTTCACAGCCACTTCTAGAACTTTTTTGACGCCATTATCAACTTGTGAATCACCTAATCTTGGGGGGTTGCACCACTATGAGCTTTTCTTCTCCTTTTCATATACAAAGCAATTTTCTTTTGTTATGTTTTTGTCTTTTCTTGTTCTTTTTGTTTGCTTACTTTTCCATTTTGTTTTTACCTTTTCTTATACACATAAAAATCATATTAACTTTACTTTTCTTGCAACCATGGGAGAAAGAAATATAAAATTATGTGACTACACCAACCTCCCAAACGATCAATTTATTGCTAATATTATCACATCTCCTGGGATAAAAGTTGATTCTTTCGAAGTAAGTCCTCGTCTACTTAATCTTATTGCTCAAAACAATTTGGAGGCAGTGCTCCTGAAGATGTATCCATGCATTTACATGACTTTTGTGAGATTTGCGATATGCAAAAAAATTATAATATGGAAAATGATATTGTCAAACTAAAACTATTCCCATTATCACTTATAGGAAAAGCTAAAGAATGGCTATTATCTTTACCTACTGGTTGCATAAACTCTTGGGTAATCTTAAGAAAGCATTTATTAAGAAGTATTATCCTCCTGTTAAAATCTTGCAAAATAGAAATAGTATAGTATTCTTTAATTTAGAGTAAATAATAGTGTTAGATTGTTTCCTCTCAAACTGCTATCTACGTTGTCTCGATTCTTTTCGATCATGGGATGGACACCAAAAGGACACGCGGCAACATCGCAACAGAGTCCTGGTATTGCATGAGGAGGGCCCTGCTGCGGGCTAGGCCGAAAGATTCGAGATCGCGAACGGGTGTCACGCACATAGCACGGTAGACCACACGTGCGTCATGGGCCCACCGTTAGGGCAGAACCACACTCTATGAGAGGCGTTTCCCGATACAACAACCTCCGCACCCGCCGGGTGGAGGGGGCATCGAAAGCCGACGTGACGCCGTGAGCCCATGCTGGTTGCGAACTCTTGCGGTCATGGGGCCCGCTGAGAGCCAACGTGTCGCTGTTAGGCCATGTTGGATGCGGTTTCTCGCGGACATAGGCCTGCAAGAGCCGACATGGCGCCATGAGCCGCATCTTATCGCGGGCGTAGAGTCCAGCTAGCGGCGTAGACCGTAGATGTCCACAGGTTCTCGCAGAGATATCATACAGTGGGTCCCGTTTGTAGCCGAGGTGCCATCATACATCACAGTCGTATGGGGGGTTTCACACCTTGATCGTATTGTGGGGCCTGCTCGCCGAGATGCCAACATAGATCATAGGCGTCGGCCAGTTCTTGAGGCGGTATCGTGCAGTTTCACTCCATGACCAGCTTGGCTATGTACAAGACCCTGATGACCCACAAGTATAGGGGGTGTATCGCAGTATTTTCGATAAGTAAGAGTGTCAAACCCAACGAGGAGCAAAAGGTGTTGACTAGTGGCTTGGAGCAGGAATTCTCTGTAAAAACTTAGCAAACGGATTTTTAGGGGTTTTTGATAATGCAGATAAATAAAGTGCGAGTAAATGAAAGAAAATAATAATAGATGCAAGTGGCCCAATCCTTTATTTAGCAAAGGACAAGCCGGTTATATTACTTAAGATGACCAAATGTTCTCGAGGACACATGGGAATATCGTCAAGTGCTTTCGTTTCATATAGTTGATTAATCTTCTTTAGTTTGATAAGTGTTGTGTGGGTGAACCTATGCTAATGTACCGACCTTCCTAGGACTAATACATACTTATGATTAAACCCCTTGCAAGCATCTGCAAGTACAAAAAAATAATTAAGATAAAAACCTAACCACAGCTTTAAACTCTGAGATCCTACATCCCTTGTGCAAAGGTATCCTAACGGGGGTTCAGGTTTCTGTCACTCCGGCAACCCCTACGATTAGTAGCCAAATACACAACGCATTCTCCTAGGCCCATAAAGGTGAAGTGTCATGTAGTCGACGTTCACATGACACCACTAGAAGAATAAGAGCACAACTTAAATAACAAACTATTGAATCTTTCTCAACACAATTCCACTACTGACAACATGACTTCTCCCATGTCCTCAAGAACTAAACGAACTACTCACAAGACATCATATGGATCAAGATCAGAGATGAAATAATGATAAGTAACAATCTGAACATGAACGATAATTCAATGGTTCCACTCAATAGCGGTATGCGAGATTCAACCCAATTGTTACAGCGGTATGGAGTGGTGATGATGGTCCTGGTGGAGATAATGCTAGAGATGATGATGATGATCCCGATGAAGTCCAGGTTGATGGTGGTGTTGATGGCGCCAATCTCCCCTCTCCGGGAAGGAATTTCCCTAGCAGATTTCTGCCTGCCGGAGAGCTCTTTCTCTCTCTGTAGTTTTCTGCCCCGCAGAGGCGGCGGAATCTTTTTGTGGTCGCTCCCCCGGTCTTAGGGTTTCGTGGGGATAATATACGCCAAAGGGGAGAGCTAGGAGTGGGCCAGGGTGGCCACACCACCTGGTGGCGCGGCCTAGGGTAGCCCGCGCCAGGGGGTGGTGTGGGCCCCCTGTGGCCCAACTCCGCTCCCCCTTCTGGCATCCTTCGTCTTCTGAAAAAATAGGATTTTCCATGTATTTCCCGGGATTTTCTGATCTTCATGAATTTTGCCTCCAAACAGCGCCTTTTCCATCAGAATCCTGACTTCAGCGGTTCATCCTCCAAAAGTCATCAACCATGCAAAAACAGATGAAATAACATAAGTATCATCTCTTAATATGAAATATATCAATGAATAACCATAAATTATGATATAGAATAGTGATGCAAAATGGACGTATCAACTCCCCCCAAGCTTAGACTTTGCTTGTCCCCAAGCGAAAGCTGAGCTCAATAAACATGACCTCAGATTTATGGAGTGAAGAGTCGATAAAAGAATACGGACAAGAAGCATCACATTCATCAATACACAAATCATAATAGAAGACAACTCACTATTATATAACTTAACTTGTAATAAGTAAAGGAAACACAATAAAGATACATAAAGTAAATCATAATTGGTAATGGCAAACTTTGCTCTTGGTCAAAGAATAGTTAACAATTTGCTAGAGTTCAAACATAATGGGGTTTTCAATGATAGCTTTCAAAGTAGTACTCACTAAGATAGCAGCAGTGTGCAAAACAAGGAACATAAGAAACATGATTGAATAAACCATCATATGAATGAATAAAACACAATAACTCAAAGTACTTGCTGAGATAGAAAGGAATAGGTTTACTAACTCAACTAAAAAGTAAAAGATAGGCCCTTCGCAGAGGGAAGCAGGGATTTCAAGTTTCATAAAGAGCTTCCAAAAATTATGGTACTTATTAGCTTTCAGCTCTCATTGCCCCTACCATAAGCATCTTGAAATGATTAAGGTTAAAGTGAACAAACTATGGAGTATATGCTTGACAAAGTATAAGTTGGCAATCTCATGTCCCTTGAATATGAGGGCCGCTCCTCATGCTACTCAAGTTTAGTTACCGGTAAGTTCTTGTCATAGTAAGTACATGTGTATCATAGAGAACCGCCAATGGGGTACCCCTTGCACATGATACAGGAGCTATCCCATAATCAAAATGACAAGGCAAGCAGACAATGAGCATCTCAGCAATCTTCTTATTTACCATGGGACAATGGTGTTTTTTTCTCTCTTTCCTCTTTTATCATCTTTTTTTTTCTTTTTCTCAATCTCTATCTCTTTTTATAAGAAGAATTCTTCATAGATTGCTCACTATGGTGATGCTGCAAGTTTCCACCATGATTAGGCATGTCTTAGGCTAGCGGCCCAGGTGTTTCTCTAACACAGATACATAACTCCATGGACTTACAAGCTCCCCTTTCATTTCACACCGACGACATCCATAAACAAAAGAGCATGATATCAACTAGGTACAATGTACAAGTGCAATGTTGAAAGTGTTCCCCATGACAGCATGGTTCTGCTAATTCCCAACGTAAAGTGCAAGCATATAAAACATAGATGACACAATGGTTCAAGTTTATTAGGGGCAAGAAAAGTAAAGTGTGCCATCAAGTTCGTGAGAGCTTTAATCACTAATTTTCACATAACAAGTTTAATTCGGAAGGTAGATAAAAACACGAGTTTACTTGGAATAGAAATAGTGCTAATAGGTAGGTATGGTGGACACAAATGGCATAGGTTTTGGTTTAAGGATTGGATGCACGAGAAGTACTCCCTCTCAGTACAGGTTTTAGGTTGGCAAGGCTGGGTAGCAAGCATAAGAGTTGAAGGAAACAAACAAACATACAAGTGATAAAAACAAACATGCAATCTTCCTTGGAATCACAAAAGATCTTAACTAGAGAATACTAAACTTATGAGCCAATCAAGAAAGAAAGGAAGATATTATATTCTTTAAGAGTACCTTTAACTTTTTCTCATTCAGTTCTCATAATAGTGTTGCTACTAACCAAGCCAGGTTTGCCAAAACCAACTAAATTTACTTAATGATCCCAAAGTGATACCTATACTAACAACAAGATCAATCATATAATAGTAGTTGAAAACTAAAATAAGATATGCAAAAGAGTAAATGATATAACTTCTCATTAATATTCCATAACGGCAACTCACACCAAGGGATACATAGATATCTAAAGAGAGGGGGACACTTCCATAATGCAAACCATCGTACATGATAACTTCTTTATTCATGATATGATTATACTAAAAAGGTAAAAAGATAAAAGATTGTGATATGATACCGTGGCACTCCCCCAAGCTTGGAATAAACCAAGGGGATGACGAATTACTCCTTCGGTGGTGGTGGTTTTCTCTCGATGATCTTTTCAATCAATTCCCTCAAGTCCTCAATATCGAAGGTAAGAGTATGAATCAACTCCGAATTGTGCTCGATGCGGTTCATGATCATGTCGGGCTGTGAATCGCAGCTCTTACGATTCTTTCCCCACTCTTCCTCCTTGAAGTCTTATTTTCCTACATGGTTAGAACGAGGCATATCCCAATTGGAGGGTAGTTTCTCCTTGGGCATATTCTGAAATTGCTGCTCATGCATAAGGGTATGGAAGGGATTCTTGGTGCGTTGAGAAGGTGGCCGTGAAGCCAAGCAATGACGTGGAGTCTTCCCTCCAGTGGACATCCGTGCGGTCCTTTTGAACGTAGCAGGGTTTGCCACCACTCCAATACTTGCAATGGTGGTGGTGGCGTGCGGATGCTGGTCTTCCTTTGCCTCCTCTTCAACTTCACTATCGATCTCCTCCTCCTGCTCAGAGTCTTGGAGATCCTCCTCCACAGGCTCCTTGCCCTTATCATTGGCGGAGACCATTGCACTTCTAAACTTTAAGAATAATTCCTGGCAGAAACAGATCGAATCAAAAACACGATGGGAACACTATATACGAACCTCGGGGGATCCGGGGGATTATATATTATGAAGTTTTACAACAAAAGGAAGGTACTGGGAGAAAACGGGTCGGAGACGGGCTCCAGGGTGGCCACACCACCTGGTGGTGCCGCCAGGTGGGCCCGCGCCATGGGGTGTGTGAGCCAGCCGGGCTCTGTTTCCGTCCCTTTTTCGACTCATTGCTTTCCTTATTAGATAAAATTTGGAAAAATATAAATCGACATATTTTTCGTGGACCTTTTCTTACAAGAACTGTTACCTATTCGAAAATGGACTATGCAGGTCTTTGAACTTGGCATTTAATAAATTATTCCGGAGTCACCGCTTGAATAACATCAATATCTTCATCTTTATACACATATTGTTTGAGTCATTTAACCATTCACCATATTAACACAATTTTCTCCTATAACCTGGAAATTTCTTTCACACAAAACTTCACACAATTCTCATTAGCAACATTAGTGCAAGCGAGGTAATAAACCTTTTAAGTTCAATTTAACTGAAATCCATCAAAACATAAGCTACTGTAGCAACTCCTTCTGAAAGCCCAAAAAGGAATTCAAAAAGGAAATTGATATAAGAAGCAAATGCAAGAGTAGCAAAAATCTGTCCAAACAGACCAGCAGGTAAAGATCAATTTTTTCGAAAATCTTCTGTTGCTCAAATCAAAAAGTGCAAAACTAACGAAAGTTAAATAATAACTTGGGGCATGCACACAAAAAAATACAGATCAGTACGATGTTCTGGGATTTTCCACGATTTTTTATAGTGAAGCATAAAAGTCTGTTTTAGGATAGCAACTTCCCCAAATCTTACTTCTCTCTCATTAGAGATTGATCTTGACACAAAAACCAACAAAAGGATAAGGAGAGGTTATTTCAGAAGCAATAACTTCCAAGACTCAAATAAACTAAAACAAACTGAAAGCAAAAGAAATATATTGGTTTGTCTCCCAAAAAGCTCTTTCTTTATAGCCATTAAGATGGGCATGATAATTTCAATGATGCTCACATAAGAATATGAATTGAAGTAAAAGAAAGCATCAAGAAGAAAAAATACGCATGCTTAAGTCTACACTTCCTATGCAAGGGAATTTCGTAAGAAAATAAATTGTTGAAACCAGAGGCTGCTAGCATAGGAAGGCAAAACAAGTGCAACATAAAGACTTTCAGCATAAAGCGAGGAAACTTAATATTCTTGAGATGCGTAAGAACAGTCTTCCCTCTCTCATAATAACTTTAAGTATCATGCATAAATTTAACGATATAACTATCACATGAACCATTGTAGCAATGATCACTTATCTTAACAGAAAACACAGGGACACTAGCTCACATAACACTACTTGAAACAATATTAGAAGTATCCTTACAGAGGATAGTGTGTCCATCTTCTACATATTTAGTGACAAAGTCTTTCACATTTGCTACTACAGGTTCATCATCCACTTGTTCATCAGGTTCAACAACTTTATTTGTACTTTCATTAACCATACTATCTATCATAGAATGTTCCTTTATCTTAATGTGGAAAGGTATTTTCTCAATGTAAGGTTCAGCTAAAACATGATTAGCAGTATAAACTTCAGTATTTCTCGCAGGAACACAATTAGCAATATCTTTATATGGTTTATGATACTTATTCCATTTCTTTTTAGGAATTTCATTATAGGAAGCAAAAGCCTTAAAATAAGTTGCAATAGCTTGAGAGTCTAGACCATAAGCATTACTAATATTACGAAAGTCATCAGTGCACATAAAAGATTTAATGCATTCATAATCATAATTTATACCTGACTTTCTTCCTTTATCATTCTCCCATGCTTCAGCATTGTCTTGAATACGGTCTATAAGATCCCATTTAGCTCCTTCTTCCATGAGTGTAAATGATCCAGCACAAGAAGCATCCAATAGATCCTTGTCATGAAGAGAAAGCCTTGCATAAAAGTTATTTATAATAATATTACTGGGGAGCTCATGAATAGGACATTTGAGCATTAGTAACTTCAATCTCCCCCAAGCTTGAGCAGTACTCTCTCCATCAAGAGGCCAAAAATTGTATATTTGATCCCGATCTTTATGAATCTCACTAGGAGGATAAAATTTCAAATAAAAGAGAGGTACAATTTCCTCCCATTCAAGAGCTTGACCATTCTTCAGTAGCTTGTACCATTCTTTAGCTCTTCCTTTAAGTGATAATGAGAATAGCTTCTTCTTACTTGTTCTGTTGTAATACCTACACACTTGAACAACCCGCATAATTCGTGTATAAAGAGGAAATGATCACCGGGATGGACAGTTCCATCTCCAAAATAGTAGTTATCCATAACACGATTAATAATTCTTGTAGGTATTTTAAAAGTATCATTTTCAGCAGGTGGTTGTTCATCTACTACCTTAGTAGTGGTAGTAGCATTACGAAATAAGAAACTAAGTGAATTATCCATATTGAAATAAAGTAACTAACAAAAATAAACAATACTCAGAGTAGAAGTCTCCTTTACTAGTTCCACTCTCCAATAGCGCTTCACTCCCCGGCAACGGTGCCAGAAAATAGTCTTGATGTCCCACAAGTATAGGGGGTGCATCGTAGTATTTTCGATAAGTCAGAGTGTTGAACCCAACAAGGAGCAAAGGGTGTTGACGAGTGGCTTGGAGCAAGAATTCTCTGTAAATACTTAGCAAACGGATTTTTAGGAGTTTTTGATAATGCAGATAAATAAAGTGCGAGTAAATGAAATACAATAATAATAGATGCAAAAAGTGGCCCAATCCTTTCTTTTAGCAGAGGACAAGCCGGTTGTATTACTTAAGATGACCAAACGTTCTCGAGAACACATGGGAATATCGTCAAGTGCTTTCGTTTCATATAGTTGATTAATCTTCTTTAGTGTGATAAGTGTTGTCTAGGTGAACCTGTGCTAATGTACCGACCTTCCTAGGACTAATACATACTTGTGATTAAACCCCTTGCAAGCATCCGCAAGTACAAGAAAGTAATTAAGATAAAAACCTAACCATAACTTTAAACTCTAAGATCCTACATCCCTTGTGCAAAGGTTTCCTAATGGAGGTTCAGGTTTCTGTCACTCCGGCAACCCCTACGATTAGTAGCCAAATACACAATGCATTCCCCTAGGCCCATAATGGTGAAGTGTCATGTAGTCGATGTTCACATGACACCACTAGAAGAATAACACCACAACTTAAATAACAAACCATTGAATCTTTCTCAACACAATTCCACTACTAACAATATGACTTCTCCCATGTCCTCAAGAACTAAACGAACTACTCACAAGACATCATATGGATCTAGATCAGAGATGAAATAATGATAAGTAACAATCTGAACATGAACAATAATTCAATGGTTCCACTCAATAGCATCACACTACTAGGAAACAGCCTATCTGTGGCGCATGAAAAGGGGACTTCTGTGGCGCATATCTTTGTCGCCACTGTTACCTCGCCACTGATAGCTACTTCCTATGGCGCATATGGATATGCGCCACAGAAGTTCCAGACTTCTGTGGTGCATTCCTTCATATGCGCCATAGGAATAACTTCTGTGGTGCATTTACGTGTATGCGCCACAGATATGCCATGCGCCACTAACTAAATAATTATATGCGCCACTGATTGTGTAACATGTATTCGAAGTAAAATACTTTTCTGGTGTATAATCAGGTATTTATACAGGATTTATACAGTATTTATCCAGATGAGTATAAAATACATTGCACAAGTAATAGATGCATGAAAACCGACATATATATAATACAAACACTTAGAGCCCGATCGAGATACATATATAGTGTCAAGTGCCAAATTTTTACACAAGCGCCGAATACAAAGTTCATATCATCTCACATTACAAATATGAAGTGGTTACCGCCGCCTACACTAGGATCAAATAGAATACAACTGTGATAATGGTGAGCAAGAGCATTAGCCCGACCAATATCTTCATCCGGTTCTTCTTCCACAAGTGGTTCCTCCACTTGGCTATCGTCTCCTCTCTAGTCGTGTATCCTTTGTAGATGTTGCCGCTGAACTTGTTCACTTGTTTGTGGCAATCCTCCCACTCCTCGGAGACTCCTGGAACCCTACCCATGTACACCACATATCACCTCGTCGCCATCTCTATAGACGACAAGGCATATTAGTAAAAATACAACGAAAAGAATGAATAAAGGGTTCACATTCATATATATATATATATGTTCATAGAATATAAAACAAAGGATCCATAAACCTAAAAGTTAGATCATCATAGAAGCAATAAGTTCAACGACAGCACGACCACAAGGTAGTTTAAGTCTAACAACAATGACCATTTCGACCACGAGATAGTAAAGTTTATGACACACACACACACTAATACAGCATGCGTCCATCAAGAATATACACACACTGGATCATGCTATAGGCACACATCGATCATGATGAAGACTTCCTCTTCTGGCACAGCTTCGGGAACGGTAGATAACCCTCTTTCGTCATCCACGTCCTTGTGTCACCCTGCTTATCGAGGCGTTCTTCGATCTCCCTCTTACTCAACCCTCTGGCTTGTTGTAGGGCACCGCCCCTTGTGTCATCTTCAATGATGATTTGTGACAACTTCATCTGAATGCGATGGAAGTCTTCTCTAAGATCAGCATCGTCGATTTTCGCCAAACTTTTGGCCCATCCTCAGAGACTAGATGGTAGCGTTAGGTTATGGCAATCCCGAACATAGCCTTTAAGGTGATGGAGGACGTAGAAGGCCTCCTTGGCACCAGCAGTCGACTGCTTGACGCAGGGGAAGTCGAGCACGTGCTCGAACACGTGTTTGCCATCCTTGATACATTCCCCCTATCTACGAAGGTGCATCCCTTCTAACACCCCTTATTCTGGTGTAGTCTTTCTTCTTCGTCAAACTCCCCGAGTCGAAATACGTGGCTAGCGAATACCTCGGGGCAAGGACGATGAGTGTGCAGTATTTGTCTCTGCGCAACACAATTGGAACGGAATGTTGGAAAAAGAGAAAAAGAAAGAAATCTATAAGAAATGCATAAGTTACTGTGACGATGACCGAGTGTGTGTACTTACTCGGGAAAGAAAGGCAAAAGAAGTGTGCCCTTCCTCTTGTTGTCCACCATGAACTTCTCGAGGTTACCTATGTTCTGTTCCCGCATACTCCTTCCCCATTGAGTCCATTTTATAGCGTCAGCGGTAGCTATATCCGCCTTGAATATCCTAAACTCATCTTCGTCGAGCATCGGATTTTTCTTACTAATAACCTCCCAGCTTTCACCTTTGTCAATCTTATTCTTCACCCGGGTTTTCCAGCTGCTCAAGGCGTTTCTCATCTTCGTGAGGGCTAGTTTGTTCACCGGGTTCTTTCTCTCGAGGTTTCTAAACTGCTCTGGGAATCTGTATCGCTTGTGAAGCTTCTTAAGGAGGTTATCGACCAAAGCTGCATGGTCAGCATGTCTGATGTACTTCGTGTTGATCGACATGCTTTCCCGGACGATGCACCCGAGTTGCAGGCCGTACCCTTTAGCAATCGCCTCTGGCGCAACGGGTTGGCCACTTTCTGTGACCTCAGTGAACTCATCGCAGACGGTGGCGAGCACTGGCACCTTCCGCTCCTTCTATTCCTTCTTCTTCTTCTGAGAAGCGGCCGGGTTGCCGCTACCGCCATCCGTGCGCTCGCCGCCATCGGTGTGGGTGCCGCCATCGGTGGTGTCATCCTCTTCGCCGCCGCCTTCACTAGTTCCATCGTAGTCGTCTTCGTCCCCCTCGTAATCAGGATCTCCTCCCTCATTGGCCCCAACTGCTCTGGCGACGGTTGCCTCCTCCTCCGGTGGTGGTGTCAGCCTCATCGCCTCCTCCTCCTCCTGTTGGGACCCCCGCCAGAATGACGGGTTGGCCTGTCTAGCTTGTTCTTCGATGCTGATCATGTGCTTAGAAGGGCCAGACTCGTTGTTGCCCGACATGTTTGCACTACTCTATTAAAAAGAGGCAAAAAGTTAGCACAAATCTCGGCCGAAAAATTTGGCATGACCTTTGCTAATTTCTCGACCTAGGAGTGCCCATTTCTCAACCGAAACGGAAGTGAATCGACACTTCGGGAGAAATGGGCAACTCATATGAAATCCCTGCAAGACAAAACACCCCATCCCCATATTGACAGCCCCATCCCCATATAGCATCACCATATAACAACACCATATAGCAGCACCATATAACAGCACCATATAGCAGCAAGAAAACAGCCTCAGCCCCCATCCATAGCCCCAGCAGTAGTAATAACCATATAGTACCAATATTTGTAGTAACAACAGCACCATATAGTAACAGCAGCACCAATCACTATACTGAGACCAGGATTTAGGTTGTTCTGGCAATCTCATACAAGCTTATGGGTTTGAGTGTTGGTCATTACAGTAGGCATCGGCAATTAGCAAGGTTAATGCCAAATTAGGTTCTACCAGCTATTGGTTATACTTCAGAAACAATGAATATGACTTTGATTTAAAACAGTAAAAAACAAGAGGAAAATATGATGAACTGATCACCAACAAAGTAATTTTACTTTTAGTATAGCATTCCTTGCAGCTATGACTCCTACTTACAAAGCCACCATGCAAACAATTCAGTATAGCATTCCTTAAGGAGTTGTGGCTCCTACTTACAAAGACACCATTCAAACAATTCAGTATAGCATCCAGCTATGACTCCTACTTACAAAGCCACCATGCAAACAATTCACAAAAACTGCTCTACTGCAAACAATTCAGTATAGCATTCAGCCCTACTGCACAAAAATGCCCTACTGCACAAAAACTGCTACTACACAACACTATCTGAGCATAATCAACACTAACAAACCTACTACTACATAAAAATGCCCTACTGCCCAAAAAGCTGCTGCACAACCCTATCTGCACAAAAACTACTACTGCACAATACTATCTGAGAAAAATAAAAAATGCCCTACTGCACACACACTATCAACATTTCCATTTCAGAGCAAAATCAAGTACATGTGATTACCTGCTAGCAGGGATGGTGGATAGCGGACGGTGAGGTGCTGGGGGGTCAGAGGGGGGTGGGGTGGGGGGACGAACCGTGCGAGAACTTGCTGCGGTGGTTGACGACGACGAGGGTAGCGGGCTCCGGCGCGGTGGCTCCTCCTTCGGCGGCTCCTCCTCCACGGGTTGCAGGGATGCTCCTCCTCCACGGGTTCGTCGGGTGCCTCCTCCTCCACTGGTTCGCCGGGCGGATACTCCTCCACGAGCGGCTCCTCCTCCGGCGCAGCGGTGGCTAGGGCTCCGGCGACGAGGGTTTGCGCGCGGGCGACCGAATTTTGGCTAAGTGTTATGGATCGAGAGGAGAAAGGGGGATTAGAGGGAGAGGCCGAACCGTCTATTTGGCTAAGTGTGAAAGTTCCGTGGCGCATTCCCACAGAATGCGCCACGGAACTTTTGGACATAGTAAAAAAAGCGTGGCGTCGTTGTATGACAAGATCCGATACTTGTCCTAGTGGTCTTGCTCGCTTGCTCTCACCTGGGGCAGCCAGGTTCAAATCATGGTTGTCTCATACATTTTTTTTCTTATTTTTTAAATATTTTTAATTACATACATATGCATATTTATTAAAAAAAGTAAGAACATATATACATATATGCATATTTATTCACATATGCATATTTATTCAAAAAAAGTAAGAACATATACATATATGCATATTTATTCAAAAAAAGCAAGAACACATATGCATATTTATTCACACATATATATTTGTGTGTTTGCTTGTCACCAAAAACTAATACACCACATGAATTATTACACCAAAAAGTCACACAATTGCTAGTGTCTCTTCACAATCTTCTTGCCCTTTTTCGTCGTGGTTGAATATTTTAGCCCGTGCACTTTGAGATTTCTTCTTGTGAATGGACAACCTTTAGTAGGCAGTGTGGTCTTCCTTCTTACTTTAGTAGTAGTAGGCATGTCGAAGTACTTGTCGAAATCCTCTTTGATCTTCGGGTCACCGTTTTTGTCGAAGTTTTGCTCGTTGGCGGCTCCTTCCATTCCGATGATGCTCCTCTTGCCCCTCCTAACTACAACACAGTTGGGCTTTGATGGGTCGGTAATAAAAAAGCATTGATCAACTTGGCTAGCGAGTACCCAAGGCTCATTTTTTGCGGAGGCGTTCTTTGTTGATTTGGCATCTCGTATAACCATTGTGGTGAAATAGCGGCCTTCTTTTTCCACGTTCTTGGCCCATCTAACATGGAACATCGGTACGATCTCTCCATAGTAGTCGGGCTCCCATATCTCCTCGATCCCTCCGTAGAATCTTTCCATCACAGTAGTCTCGTCATCAGCAAAGGATAACATAGTTACTCCTGAGTTTTGATATTCACTATTCTTGTCCTTTTCCTCGGTGTAGAATCTGTAACCGTTTATGTCGTATGACTGATAGGTCCTTAGGTTGTGCCCTGGGCCCTGCGACAAGGAGAATATGAGTTTTGATCTTCCGTAGAAGGCGTCTGTGGGGGATTGTCCAGTTGCCTTTTCTTGAACCAATCCGTGAAGCTGGAGTTGTGCTCTCTGGTTACGTCTCCCTTCTTCCTCGGCCGGCCCTGGTCGACGTACTCCTGCTTGATTAAGCTTCTGTGCTCTTCGACCCAAGGGCCGACCACTTCAATGTGTTGTAGCGCGACTCGGTGTGCCCTTTCAAAATCAGTGCGTCGACCATCAATGCCGACATGTAGTGAGCGGCAGCCCTCGCGGTGACCATATCCACCGAGCCTACCGAGGTGCTTCTTTGTGGGTATTCCAGCATCCTCGTTCTTGGTGGTTAGATAATTCTGGCAGAAGGAGATGCACTCGTAGATCATAAAGCCCTTGGCTATGCTTCCATCTGGACGAGACCTGTTGCGAACGAATCCTTTGATGACACCGTTTAGCCTTTCAAACGGCATCATGTTGTGCAGGAATGTCGGCCCGAGCTGGATGATGTCGTCCACGACATGTACAATCATATGCACCATGATGTCCACGACATGTACAAGCAATGAAGGAGGAGGAAGACGAGTTGGGAGGCGGTAGAGATGTGAAATGGGTGGTGGTGGATAGATAGATAAGAAAGCTAGCTCTTGTCACCTTTTTAACATGGATCTGGACGCCCTCATATGTGGCGCATATGGAGGAAATGCGCCACAGATGCTGAAACTTCTGTGGCGCATAAGTCCATATGCGCCACAGAAGTGGGTGAATAAGATTCCCTGTGTGGGGCCCACCTCCAAGTTCTGTGGTGCATATATCAACATGCGCCACAGAACTTGGGTGAATTAGATTCCGTGGTGGGGCCTCCCTCCATGTTATGTGGCGCATGAGGAAATATGCACCACAGAAATTGCCTCTTCTGTGGCACATATTTCAGAATGCGCCACAGAACTTGGATCATCCCCCCCCCCCCGCCGGCGGGTCCCACCAATCTTCTGTGGCGAATGTTCTGGACAATGTGCCACAGAACTTCCAATCTTCTGTGGCGCATGCTTTCTGGTGCGCCACTGATGTTTTCCTGTGGCGCATAGTTTGGCATATGCGCCACTGAACATCTTGCCTATCTATAGGTTGTTTCCTAGTAGTGTCAACTACAAAAAGTAATCAACACCGGGAAAGTTTCCCCTAAGAACTATGCAAGATTCAACCCAATTATTACAGCGGTATCGAGTGGTGATGATGGTCCTGGTGGATATGATGATGATGATGATCCCGATGAAGTCCATCTTGATGGTGGTGTTGATGGCGCCGATCTCCCCTCTCCGGGAAGGAATTTCCTCGGTAGATTTCTGCCTGCTGGAGAGCTCTTTCTCTCTCTATAGTTTTCCGCCCCGCAGAGGCAGCGAAATATTTTTGTGGTCGCTCCCCCAGTCTTAGGGTTTCGTGGGGATAATATACGCCAAAGGGGAGAGACAAGAGTGGGCCAGGGGGGCCACACCACCTGGTGGCATGACCTAGGGTAGCCCGCGCCAGGGGGTGGTGTGGGACCCTTGTGGCCCAACTCCGCTCCCCTTCTGGCATCCTTCGTCTTCTGGAAAAATAGGATTTTCCATATATTTTCCGGGATTTTCTGATATTCGCGGATTTTGCCTCCAAATAGCGCCTTTTCCATCAGAATCCTGACTTCAGCGGTCCATCCTCCAAAAGTCATCAACCATGCAAAAACAGATGAAATAACATAAGTATCATCTCTTAATATGAAATATATCAATGAATAACAGTAAATTATGATATAGAATAGTGATGCAAAATGGATGTATCAGACCCCTCTTGCATTTTTCTCTCCATGCAATGTGGTAGATAGTTTCTGTATTTTTCCACCTCCGCCTCCTCTTAGCTTTCTCCCCTCGCCATTCGCATGCGACAGTCCGATGAACACACCAGGTTCCAACAACACGAATAGCTACGGGCGTGAGCTGAAAGGAGGCGGATTTTGGAGAGCCGACAGACTACTAAATGGCCGGACATGTAGAAAGCACCTGGGCTCTCACACTTCAGTGTGGTCATAGCTTGGGTCTCGCTCTCACGTGTTCCATCCTGTATAGCTTTTTGGCAGTAGAAACTTTGGTCATGGCAGGCAGCTTCTTTGTCTCAGGAAATTGGAACCATAGATGGCAATGACGAGCAAACATGGTGGAGAGCATGGAAGCGCGAGTAGCAGAGCCTACGAGCATGGAAGCGTCAACGCCGGTGTAGTCAGGAAGATAAGCAAGCGTGGAGAACTCTAGCGGCATCTTCTAGGTCGGCGTATGGTAAGCATGGTAACAAATTGGTTCGCACTCAATATTGTGCATGCCATTTTCTCCTATTGTTCCGTTGTTTGCGGAAGAGGTGAAGTAAAACTCGTGTGCAGACGTCTAAGAAGTTCCTTTCGCCTTCTTACCTGACATAGCGGCTTGAACAAGCAGATGGAGTTCCACGAAAGGCGGACCGACGTAGGTAGCAGCGGACACATCATGGACAGGACTACACATGCGACGATCCACACATTCGACCTCTATCGGTATATGGTGGCAGCGGCAGCCGACTGCTCTAGTGGAGTATAGGTGAGTTTTCACGGTCGAGTCTTTTTCTTCTTTTATCTGTGTTTCGAGCATCAGCTCCTTCGTCCATTTTCCATTGATATCGTATGTGTATTTAGATCGTCCTTGTCGTGCGTGGACAAAGAGAGGCAATGGTTCGTGAGGTAGCAGCACGCAGGACATGCGACGCCCCTATAGACGACCGACCAGTGATAGCTCCAAATATTAACAATTTTCACCTAGGATTTTCTATTTTTTTCTTCGGGTTTTGTTGGATTTTAACCTTTCAACTAATGCTAATATTGCAATTTTGTGAAACCTTATTCTATAATATATGTTTCAGGTATTGAACACTTGTGGAAGGATCCTAGGACATTTATGAGCTATTTAGACCAAAACAATCAAATCTCCAATTGAAGACTTTTTGATCCGGATTGCACATAGGCATTAACGACCGTCAGTACGGGCGGACCTCGCCCATACCGGACGCATGTACGAGGTGCCATTGGCCTCTACTTACCAAACCAAGCACTTTTCGTGAAGGAAGGGAGCACAAATTGCAAGCACAACCGCCACGAAACACCCTAGAAGAGAGGAAATCAGATCCGAGGGAGAAGAAGAATTCCATCGACTTTTCCTAAGATCTTCAACCTCTAGATCCTCATTTTTCCTGCACTATTCTTACTTGTACTAAGAGAGAGATAGAGAGAGATTCACATCTGTAAGAATAGGGATTTGAACCTCTATTCCTACTTGGGTTTGTATTTGATTCTATCTCCGACTTTATTGTGATTCTCCATGGTAATATTGAGATGAACTCCATTTGCATTATTATAATCTCATTGTGTTATTCCCCTCTCATGTGCGAGTAAATCTCCATAGGTGTGGAAGATGTAGGGATTTGGTGAGATGTCTTGTGCCTATTTTCCTTTCATCCATTTTTGATTATCATTGTAATTATTCTATGTGAGAATGACTGTCTATGTATGACTAATGCTTGTTTTGTAATTTAAGAGCCCATATGACATGATCTCGAACCTCATAGATAGAAACTTGTTTGCTAGTGAATCGGTGACCCCGAGTGACACGGGCAATATCAAAGAGGAGCTAGTATAACTCGAGGACAACAAGGATCCACCAAGTTTACAGCCTTGATCTGGTCTAACGACCTTAATTGATGTGCTGACCATGGTTTTGGTAACATGCAGATGGATCATTGGAGTCAGGCAAAATCTACCAAGAGGAGTCTTGACTACCAAATGGGTTGCTTGTCTACTCAAATATTTACAAGAAGTATTATAATCACTTATCCTTCTTATTCCATTTGGCACATTCACGATCACCATGAACCGTATTTCTCTACGCCTAATCTTTCGTTTGCAGGAAACTCCAAGCAATCCTCATACTGTTTACTTTTATGTTCTTTTATTTAAGCATCGTTCAATATATAAACCCCTTCATTCACACTCACTCTTTTTTCACCTCAACTCTTACTGTCAATTCACTCAAGACTAGTGACACTTTGAGTGTGATAGAAACGCAACAGATAAACACTTTCCTAAGCTCCTTGTTCGGATTCAGTATTAAAACCGGAAACAATACTTTTGCGAAACATGCTCTGACAAACATGTGCTCTTGCAGGCCATAAAGCTATTTTCTAGTGCTGTTGTCGGGGAGCTAAGTGCCAAGTATTTGTTTCTTGACAATTGCAAGTGTTGAAACCATAGTTGATCTCACTAAAAAACACCCCAATACCCACCGGATTTTTGTGGCGGCATAAGCGAAAATAACTGGTAAAAGTTAGTTAAGCGGTGGATGGGCTTTCGTGACACCATTTTGTCGCGGCGGCCACTTAGATGCCATGGCATACACGATATCGGTGGATTTGGGTGTTGCGATAGGTGGCACGCTAGAGAGGCGCTATACCATGCCGCGCTTGGGAAACAGTGGTATTACTGCTTGCGTCGTGCAATTAAAGTGTCGAGTGAGTTTGTCATAATGCTGGAGAGTGATCAAAGACATCCAGCTGATGGGTTAAGGTCTTCTCGCTGACTAGCATGGCCCACGACGAAGCCCAGACTTTATATCTCGCGCTCCCCTTCCAAATCCCTCTCCACAGATATGCATCCTGGTGTTACAGCGGAGACTGTAGCGGCGACCACCGGTGACAACGCAATGGAGCCTCTCACGGGTGGTGGTTACGTAAGTTAATTATATATTGATTCTAGTTTTTATCCAATTTGCCAGTTTCTTTTTTGGATGTCATCTTAGATCTCATGAACACGTTTTGGGTCTTTACCCTAGGAGGGCGTGGTGCCGCGCTGGATCTTTGATCCATCCTCGAATGGTGTCCCTATGAGATATCGTTACAAGAAAAGATGTTTGTGCGACAGATTTCTGCGCAGACTCGTCATTTTCCATGGCAAGCACACCGTCCACAAGTTTCTCGGCTGCCACTTAAAACCGTCAAAGTTCCTATATTTTATTATGGAAGGGTCGACCGCACTCAAAGCAACTATAGCGTGCATTGGTCAAAATGTGGAAAAAAACACGGACGAAGATCTGTGTGATAGCTCCGAGGTGGAGGAGTTCTAGAAGCAAGCGAGGGAGCTACCCAAAAAAAGAAATTGGGCCTTCACTAAGGAAGATGCATGATATTTGTCTAATTCTTGCTAGATCTCTAGAGCCTGCTAGGATTGCACTAGATGTCATATCTCTAGGTATTATTGATGATTAAGGATGTTATTATGTTGTGAAAACCATGTTTATTTGTTTTACTAAAATTCAAATTAGGTGCACCATTATAGGCTTATTGTACATATGCGGCCCACTTGTTGAAGAGCCCATAAATCAAACTCTAACCAACTAAGCCTCACTTCTCCTCCTTATATATAATAAGCAACCATTGCTCCTCCTTCCAACTACCACGACACGGCCGCACTACCCCATTCCCCACTTTGGGACTCAAACCCTATGTACCATCCCAAAACTTCAATCCAAGCTTATCAAGATCAAATCAACCAAAAATGGGGTTAACAAAAACTTTTCCAAATTTAAAATGAAAGCATTCATATATGTGTGTATTTAAAATATGAGTTGTTTGAATTGCCATGATTGAGTGAACCAATGCTTGTAAAATGTTTCTTATGTGATTTAAACATCATCTACATCTTTCCCAAACTTTTCCTAAAGAAAATCAAATCAAAAAGAATTAAAAAGGAGGAATGGTCATTTTGGCCATTTTAATCCACTACACTACTTTGAGTGTTCCTAGCACTCATTTCTTAACAGAAACAATTCTTGATCTTTGTACCCCTTGCTAGTACACATAATGAGGTACCAAGGCCCACCTTTTGATCTTCTAAAAACATGCTTTAACTTATTTCTAATGACAATTGAAAATTGAATCTAATGCATATGCATAGATCACCCCTATTTCAAAACCCCTCTATTTGAGCTCCACTTTCAAAACCCTTGTAACCAGACACTACCTAGCACTAGTGGAGATCACTCAAAAAAATTGAAACCAAAATTCGAAACTTTTTCTCTTTCGGCCATTTTGTCAAACACCTTGCTAGCAAGATCATTTTTGCCTAACTAATACTGTTTTGGGCTGACTTTGTCTAGCAATTCTGTAGTGCTTTGATCATCTCTGTCCCCCTAAAGCCTAATCAGACCAACCCCAACCTCTCCCCTACCTCCTAGCTGCACTGCCGAGCCATCTCTCGCCGGCCGACCGTGCACTCACCGCAGCAGCCCTCTCCCACCTCTCTCTCCGTGTCTAGGAGGTAGCACACACCTCACCGCCCCTCTCTGTCCCCTGCCCCCTGAACCAAGCCCTGTCGTGGACCACCGAGGAAAGCCTGTGCCAGTGCCACCGCACCATGCCGGTGCCGCCCCCAGAGCGCGCTCTGTCCCCGCTCGCACAGACTACCCCTTGGCCGCAGCCCGCGCCCACCGCTCCGCCACGACCTGGAGAACACCCCAGACACCCCCGCTGGCCGCCCAACGCCTCACAGCCACCGCTCGCCGTGGACACTGTCGCCTCTGGCACTTAGAGCGCCACCTCGCCCAGACCGCATGCCACCGCCCCTACGGCCGCATTCAATGCCTAGAGCACCGCCAGGGAACCGCACGTCGATCGCCACCCGCAGCCATGTCTCTACTCCGCCGAGCCATGTCGCCACCGTCGCCTGCCCATCCCGCTCGGTCTCACTGTCGGGCCTATAAAAGGAGCCCTCCCCAGCCTCTTCTCTCCACACCATTCCACTCCCCTCACCTCTCTGAGCTTCACCCACCTCTAGCTGGAGCAAGGCGAGCTCTGCCTCGCCGGAATTGGAGCCGGAGCCGCCGCCTCTAGAGGAGAAGGGCGTCGCTGATTGTGACCACCCCAAGCTTCGCCGCAACCATGCCTCACCTCGCCGTCATCTTCCACTTCATTTGCCCGCCTCGCCGACCAGCAGACCCCCACCGAGCCGCTTGGGTTCGAGCTCGCCGGCGACCTGTTCGTCGTCGACGACGACCCTCAGCCGTAGATCTCCCTTCTAATCCTACGGCCCACAGCGCGCGTACCGTTTCGTATGTTAAGTGCCGCTGACAAGCAAGACCCCCCTGTCAGCTGAGCCCCGCACCGCGAAGCGCCACTGGGCTGGCCCAAGTCTTTTCCCGCGCTAGCGCACCCGTTCAAATCTGGATTTTTCTTTTTAGTTAAATCTAGTTTCTGTCCACTATTTTAAAATTCAATTCTAGGAGTTTGACAAATCCAAATTGCATGAAACAAATTTTTCCTGAAAGGTATTAAGATGATCTATCCAGGCCCGTTGGATTTAATTCAATTAGAGTTATAGATCTCTCCTAATAAAAATAAGAAGACAGAAGAATTTGCAACTTGCAACATTTTTATAAAATCAACCAAGTTAGCTTTTGAGTTGATTCCAACTCTCAAAAATCACATTCCATCATATCTATCTAAATATGTAATAATATTAAGGTTTACATGCAGTGACTTTGGACTAGTACCCAAATAATGCTATATAGGCATTTCTAGTCACTTTAAATCATTAAATAATGAACTTAAACCAAAGTAATATTGATCCAACCCTTAATTCTCATTCCCACCTGTTAGGATATGTGGTGATGACATGTGTCAACATGATACCATATTTTAAGTGGTAAAAATATTAAATCTTAGTTAATTTTTTTAATGAGTAGAAATTACTTTTCTAAAATAAAAAGGAGGAAACTATTGAATTAAACTTGTGATTTTTGTGATGATAATAGATCATCAAATATGTGACTTAGAATGCTATTTAGCCTAGTTAAGTATTGTTTGGTGATTGTGCACTCCCTATGTATTTATAGACGATAGTACCGACCAAGCTTTCGAGGAGGAGGAGTTCTACCAAGAAGAAGAAGAAGAAGAAGAAAACTTCAACCACTTCACCAACCAAGGCAAGCTACTATTAGCAAGCTAGCACTATCCAAGATTAACCCTTGCAAGTTATACTTGCAAGCCACCATTAACAGTGCAAGCTAACACTTGCAAGTTGAGTGCTTAGCAAACTAGAATCAAACTAGATGGTTTAGCAAAGATGCCTTAAGCATGCCTTGATCACACTCCCTTTTGACTATTAGTACCCCAAGTCTTAGTTGCAAGTTTTACTCCCTTAGTTTACACCAAGTTATTTACTTAGTTTGAAGGTAGCATAAAAAGTATAAAACTTGACCTAATTAGAACCCTTTAGATGTCATTCTATGGCATGAGATTGAACCCATCTTTTCCACCTTAGTGAACACTCTTAACTTAGTAGTTAGAGTAGATCAAAAACTTGAGTCACTTTAGATGGGAACACTTGGTGCAAATGAATTATGAAAACCTTAGAATGATGAGCCATTCTATTGAGATGTTTTGCCATGTGTTGAGAAAACACAAATGGTTGATGATGATGAAAATATTGAGGCATGAGCCTTAACCCTCTTATAAAACTCATGGTTGGATTCGGATGCGATACCATTCCAAATTTACCGTACAACCACACTACCTGAATTGGGTAAGGCTTAGCTGGAAATTTATATGCATTAGTATTAGTTCCCTCACGGGAGAGGTCTGAGCTGAGGCTACCTCTCATGATGTCCACCTATGCAGTGCCCAAGATGACTGATGGTCATGGTTGGGAGGCCATGCTCATAGGAGAGGTGCTTATACTAGGGTGTGTAAAGGGAAGGTTATGTTTGATTATATGCATACTAAGTATGATGATTCAGGGTTACCCCTGACAGATGTATCGAATCTTGTGGTGAAAGTGTACCACCTCTGCAGAGTGTCAAACTATTCGAATAGCCGCGTCCGCGGTTATGGACAGTTGGAATGGCCATACTATTTCGTTGTCAGATGTTTTCTAAATACTTTGAAAAGAATGATGAATCTTGACTTGAGCACAACAGGGTTGTGTTTATAACAATAGCTTTCCCACTTAAGTGATTCTAGGACTTTACTTTATCTTTCTTTGCTTCTGAACTCAGCTTAGGTTTCCAACTTAACTTTATAGTTAAACTTAGAGTTAGAACTTTAACTTTGAACTATAGTACTTGTTAGTGGTAGTTTGCAAGTAATTAAAGAGTACTCATGGATTTTGTCCCTGGCTATTATCATGGCCAGACTATGAAGGAGACTATCAAGATGATGGCCAACAGGACGGCTATGATAACTAGGACCATCTGCCTTCGTCAGCATTGCATGTGCCCTTGAAGATGGACCCCACCGCTACACTTATCTTTTGTTTCCGCTGCTTGTTGTATTAAGACTGGATCATGAGATCCTTATTTGTGTAAGACCTTATGTATGGTTTGTAATGGATATAGTACTGTGATATCCAATCCATTATGTCTCGCAAAAATGGTAATCCTAGGATTGCGAGGTATGGCATAACGGGCATCTGGGATTAAAAATCCGGGTGTTGACAAGTTGGTATCAGAGCCATCCTGACCATAGGAGACCCTAGTTAGAATGGACGTCAAACCAAAAACTTAGTTTCAAAACCAAAGTGAGTATTTATGAAAAACTATCTCCTCTCTTACCCTTGTGGATTCTTTCTCAGAAATTCATGATACTCAAAATTCTTACACTACTACTTAAAATTTGACACACTTGATCACTTCACTAACTTCCTCATCCTTAATTCTTGTAGATGGAGACTCAGTTCAGCAAGTTTTACCAGTTGGGAAACGGAGGTCAACTGATCTTCGAGAGGGATCTGGATTCACTGTCGGAGTTACTGGGACGCCCACACCCGGAGTTTCTTGGAGCTCAACTTCCAGGACCCCCAGGAGGAGACCTACAGTGGCTCGTCACCGCAAATCTTAGAGGAAGCATTGAAGCACCAACTTCTGGAAGAATTCAGTTCTCCGTGAGAGAGAACAACTGGCTAGATGGATTAGCCATGGCAATGCATGAAGCTCTCGCACGTCTATGTTCCCTCAGCATCAACAAGACCCAAGGAACCCGTTTTTCCCACTATGCAAGACGTGATTTCATGGGAATGCCAATGGAGATGCCGAGCCACCCCGAGTTGAGGCGTCAAGTGGAGAACCTTGACTTCTTGCTTCACGACAGACATCAGGAACTGGACAATGCCAGGGAGTTAGCCAACCAGAACCATGCCATTCCCGACCAGAAGGCCCAGACTTTCGCACTGCTTGTCCAAGACCGTCAGTCTCTTTGCCGCCAGCGTGCCAAGAAGGATCGCACCATCGCCCGTCTTCGCAATAAGGTGGCCGACCTCGAGAAGACCGTCAAGGATCAGGAAGCTCAGCTTGCAGCAAAGGAAGAAGAAGATGAGGGTGAAGACATCCAGGGAGACATGGATTCTTACCTCAGCAACGATGATGACTTTTTGGCAGAGGATGCCGTGGACTTCTACACTGATGATGAGGACTCCGACTTCATCGACGATGAGTAGATGCACTAGAGCACTGTCGTAGCATGAGATGTATCGATCTCATTGTATCTTAGCTTGCAGAATGGTTCTTCAAACCATCTGTTTTCCCTTTGATTGTTGTGGTGTGTGTTGTATCGTGTGCTTGCTTGCATGAATAAAAATTAAGTTAGTTGAAAAACCTAAGTCTAACTCAAAGTGTTAGATTTGAAAAACCCCAAAACCATGAACCTTAGAAATTTCCCTCTTACCCCTATATCTCAATCTTCAGATGACTCGTGGGAACCAAGGAGGGAGCAGCTCGTCGCAAGACCAATGCTGCAGATCTTGTAGAATCTCATAGCAGACCGGGAACCAAGCAGGGCAGAGCGCCAAGCCAACTTAGCAACACTTCAACAGATCACCCAAATGGCTCTCAACAACCAAGGGCATGGAAATCAGGATCACCAGGGATCCAAACTCAAAGACTTTCAGAACACTAATCCCCCAATCTTCAATCAATCTGAAAACCC
Organism: Avena eriantha; assembly: GCA_910589775.1. Lineage (NCBI taxonomy): Eukaryota > Viridiplantae > Streptophyta > Magnoliopsida > Poales > Poaceae > Avena > Avena eriantha. The sequence continues at coordinate 45,779,177 of OU342742.1, forward strand.
ATTAGATGTTGATGACTAGTTACAGACCATGGAGAACAACTTGGAAGTTGCTCGAGTTGATGAAAATGAGAAAGTTCTCTTCGCCACCCACTATCTGGCAGGAGATGCAAGAGCTTGGTGGAATAGCATCCGCAATATGAACCATGGTCAAGTGATGACATGGGAAGCATTCAAGGTCAAGTTCAATCACACCCACGTGCCACAAGGTCTAGTCAACATAATGAGAGATGAGTTCCGCGAATTGAAGCAAGCAAGAATGACTGTGGTGGAGTACCGTGACAGATTCCTGTCACTTGCCAGATATGCACCTGATGAGATCAACACGGAGGCCAAGAAGAAGGAGAGATTCTTGAACGGACTGCATGATGAGATGCAGAATGTCCTCGTCAACATCCGTTTCCAGGATCTCGAAGAGCTAGTCGACTCTGCCATTCAGATGGAAGGGAAGATTAACCAAGCAAACGACAACCGCAAGCGTCGTATGATGCAGCAGTCTGGATCCAACAGTCACCAGAAGTACCGTCCCAACCCTTCACCAGGATATGCACCAAGGAACAACCAACCCCCAAATTCTCGCCCAAGCTACCCCAACCGTAGCGGAGGCGATGTGAAGTCTGGAGGAAACAATCACAACTCCGGTAATGCCAACAATTTCAACCGTGCACCTCCCAAGAACTACAACAATAGCAACACTGCACCCAGAACTGGCAACAATGCTATACCTGTCGCAGTCAAGGACAAGTCCCAGATCACTTGTTTCGAGTGTGGAGTAAAGGGTCACTACTCCAATGAGTGTCCCAAGAAGACTGCAGCCAATACCAATGTGAATGCCCCAGCTCAGCAGCAGCGTCGTGTTCAACCAGGAAGGAGATTTGCCCCAGGGAACCCTCACAACCGCAACGGCCGTCTCTTCCACATGAATGCAGAAGAAGCCCAGGAAGCGCCAGATGTAGTGCTAGGTATGTTTTCTGTCAACTCAGTTTTAGCAAGAGTATTGTTTGATTCGGGAGCATCGCATTCATTTGTCACCAAAGAATTTGCATGCACTAGTAATATTCGTCCAACCAACCTGAAGCATGTCATGATAGTTCAAATCCCCGGTTCAACAACCAAAGCTAGAAAAATTTGCAAAGCTGTACCTATCAGAATACATGGGATAGATTTTTATGCCAACCTAATTGTACTTGGAACCAAAGGTTTGGAAGTAGTACTAGGTATGGACTGGATGTCAAGGCATAAAGGATTGATAGACTGTGCTAAGAAAGCCATCACCATGACCAGTAGTTCTGGAGTCACAGTAGAGCATATCTCTGAAACCTTACCCCAACAATTCAAGTGCAACCAGAGTGTAGCCTTGCCCACCATAGACCAAGTCAGAGTAGTCTGTGAATACCCTGACGTATTCCCAGATGAATTGCCAGGTATGCCCCGGGATAGGGATATTGAGTTCATTATCGAACTAATCCCCGGAACCGGACCCATAGCCTAGAGACCCTATAGCATGAACCCCTCAGAACTAGTGGAACTGAAGAAACAGTTGGATGCTATGCTAGCCAAAGGTCTAATTCAACCAAGTGCATCACCATGGAGATCACCAGTGTTATTCGTCGACAAGAAAGATGGAGGCAACCGTCTGTGCACAGATTATAGAAAGTTGAATGATGTCACCATCAAGAATAAGTACCCCTTGCCAAAGATAGAGGATCTATTTGATCAGTTGAATGGAGCTCAGGTATTCTCAAAGATTGATCTTAGGACTGGTTATCACCAACTTAAGATCCGTGCAACGGATATTCCGAAGACCGCCTTTACTACTCGCTATGGTTTATACGAGTATACGGTTATGTCTTTTAGATTAACCAATGCCCATGCTTACTTCATGAATCTCATGAATAAGATCTTTATGATTTTCCTAGATAAGTTTGTAGTTGTGTTTATCGATGACATCCTTATCTACTCCAAGTCCGAAGAAGAGCATGAGCAACATCTGAGAGTTATCCTAGAAACCCTGAGAGAGCATCAGTTATATGCCAAGTTCAGCAAGTGTTAGTTTTGGTTGAAAGAAGTAGGATTCCTAGGACATATTGTGTCTGCCGGAGGAGTCTCTGTTGATCCCGCCAAGATCAAAGATGTCGAAGAATGGGAAGCCCCAACCACTCAAACCCAAGTCCGTGCATTTCTCGGATTAGCGGGATATTACCGCAAGTTCGTAGAAGGATTCTCGAGCATAGCCCGACCAATGACCCAATTGTTGAAGAAGGACAAGAAGTTTGAATGGACAGACAAATGTGAAGATAGTTTCCAGGAGCTGAAGAAGAGGTTGATATATGCCCCAATTTTGGTCATGCCTGACATCAAGAAGCCATTTGATGTGTATTGTGACGCATCAAGATTGGTCTAGGATGTGTATTGATGCAAGAAGGCAAAGTCATCGCGTATCTGTCTCGACAACTGAAGCAGCATGAGCAGAACTATCCGACCCATGATCTTGAGCTAGCAGCTGTGGTCCTAGCACTGAAGACATGGCTAATCGCTGTGAGATTTACTCAGATCATAAGATCTTGAAGTATATCTTCACTCAGAAGGAGCTGAATATGAGGCAAAGAAGATGGATAGAGTTAATCAAGGATTATGACCTTGACATTCACTATCACCCAGGCAAAGCCAATGTGGTAGCGGATGCTCTTAGCAGATTGCCGTGTAGGCTTAACACCATGATCAAGGAGAAGCAACCCAGTTTGTATGAAGAATTAGAGCAGTTCAGAACTGAATTAGTTAGCAAAGGATTCTTAACCAGCATTGAACTTCAACCCACTTTGATTAGCCAAATCAAGGAAGCCCAGAAGGGAAATGAAAGTATCGACGGAATCAAACGTCGTATTGGTACAGGAAAGGTACCTGGATTCACTGAAGACGAAGAAGGTGTACTGTGGTACAAAGGCCGTATCTGTGTTCCAGCATATTCGGAGCTGAAGGAGGTTATCATGAAGGAAGCTCATGATACTCTTTATTCTATCCACCCCAGAGGAACAAAGATGTATCAGGATTTGAAAGAGCAATTTTGGTGGCACAAGATGAAGAGAGAGATCGGAAGCTACATCGCCAAATGTGACATCTGCCAAAGAGTCAAAGCAGAGCATCAGAGACCTGCAGGACTGTTGCAACCATTACAGATTTCAAAATGGAAGTGGGATTCCGTCGGGATGGACTTTATCACCGGTTTACCTACTTCTAGTAGGGGAAATGACTCAATCTGGGTCATAGTTGATAGACTGTCCAAGGTAGCCCACTTTATACCTATCAAGACCACTTACCAGAGTGCAAAGTTAGCCGAGCTATACATTGCTAGGATTGTTAGTCTACATGGAACCCCCAAGACCATCGTATCAGATCGAGGAACCCAGTTTACCTCAAGATTTTGGCAGAAAGTCCAAGAAGGACTAGGAACCAAGTTGAACTTCAGCACGGCATATCATCCGCAAACAGATGGATAGACTGAGAGAGTCAACCAGATCCTAGAAGATATGCTTAGAGCTTGTGTATTGGAATATGGATCAAAATGGGAAGATTGCCTGCCTTTCGCAAAATTCTCATATAACAACAGTTATCAAGCTAGTTTGCAAATGGCACCATGTGAATTCCTATACGGAAGAAAGTGTCGTACCCCTTTGAATTGGTCGCAAGTAGAAGAGAGTCAGATCTTCGGACCTGACATCCTTCGAGAAGCAGAAGAGAAAGTTCACAAAGTCTGTGAGCACCTCAAGACCGCCCAATCCAGACAGAAGAGTTATGCTGACAAGAGAAGGAGAGACCTGACTTTCAATGTCGGAGACTTTGTATATCTCAAGGTTTCACCATTGAAGGGAACTCAACGCTTTAGTCTGAAGGGAAAGTTAGCCCCCAGATATATCGAACCCTTCAAAATTCTGAACCGTTGAGGAGAAGTATCATATCAGCTGGAACTGCCTGAAGAGATGTCAGCCATCCACAATGTGTTCCATATCTCGTTACTTCGCAAATGTCTGGAAGTGCCCGAGAAGACTGAAGTTTTCAAGAACATCGATCACAGAGCTGTGGAAATCAACAATGACCTGACCTATCGAGAAGTACCCATCCATATCTTAGAAGAAGCCTACAGAACCACCAGGACCAGGAGTATCAAGTTTCTCAAGATTCAGTGGACCAACCATACCGAGGAGGAAGCTGCTTGGGGGCGAGAAGATTACATTAGGACAGAGTTCCCAGATCTCTTTAGTTCCTAGTTTTCTTTGTAAATCTTGGGACGAGATTTTTGTTTAAGGGGGGAAGGTTTGTAACATCCCAAAACTTCAATCCAAGCTTATCAAGATTAAATCAACCAAAAATGGGGTTAACAAAAACTTTTCCAAATTTAAAATGAAAGCATTCATATATGTGTGCATTTAAAATAGGAGTTGTTTGAATTGCCATGATTGAGTGAACCAATGCTTGTAAAATGTTTCTTAGGTGATTTAAACACCATCTAAATCTTTCCCAAACTTTTCCTAAAGAAAATCAAATCAAAAAGAATTAAAAAGGAGGAATGGTCATTTTGGCCATTTTAATCCACTACACTACTTTGAGTGTTCCTAGCACTCATTTCTTAACAGAAACAATTCTTGATCTTTGTACCCCTTGCTAGTACACATAATGAGGTACCAAGGCCCACCTTTTGATCTGCTAAAAACATGCTTTAACTTATTTTAAATGACAATTGAAAATTGAATCTAATGCATATGCATAGATCACCCCTATTTCAAAACCCCTCTATTTGAGCTCCACTTTCAAAACCCTTATAACCAGACACTACCTAGCACTAGTGGAGATCACTCAAAAAATTTGAAACCAAAATTCAAAACTTTTTCTCTTTCGGCCCTTTTGTCAAACACCTTGCTAGCAAGATCATTTTTTCCTAGCTAATACTGTTTTGGGCTGATTTTGTCTAGCAATTCTGTAGTGCTTTGATCATCTCTGTCCCCCTCAAGCCTAACCAGACCAACCCCAACCTCTCCCCTACCTCCTAGCTGCACTGCCGAGCCATCTCTCGCCGGCTGACCGTGCACTCACCGCAGCAGCCCTCTCCCGCCTCTCTCTCCATGTCTAGGAGGTAGCCCACACCTCACCGCCCCTCTCTGTCCCCTGCCCCCCGAACCAAGCCCTGCCGTGGACCACCGAGGAAAGCCCGTGCCAGTGCCGCCCCCAGAGCGCGCTCTGTCCCCGCTGGCACAGACCGCCCCTTGGCCACAGCCTGCGCCCGCCGCTCTGCCACGACCTGGAGAACACCCCAGACACCCCCGTTGGCCTCCCAACGCCTCACAGCCACCGCTCGCCGTGGACACCGCCGCCTCTGCCGCTCAGAGCGCCACCTCGCCCAGACCGCATGCCACCGCCCCTACGGCCGCATTCAATGCCTAGAGCATCGCCAGGGAACCGCACGTCGATCGCCATCCGCAGCCATGCCTCTACTCCGTCGTAGCCATGTCACCACCGTCGCCTGCCCATCCCGCTCGGTCTCACCGTTGGGCCTATAAAAGGAGCCCTCCCCAGCCTCTTCTCTCCACACCATTCCACTCCCCTCACCTCTCTGAGCCTCACCCACCTCTAGCTGGAGCAAGGCGAGCTCTGCCTCGCCGGAATTGGAGCCGGAGCCGCCGCCTCTGGAGGAGAAGGGTGTCGCTGATTGCAACCACCCCAAGCTCCACCGCAACCGTGCCTCGCCTCGCTGTCATCTTCCACTTCGTTTGCCCGCCTCGCCGACCCCGCTGGAGCCCTGTTACGTCCCCAGCAGACCCCCACCGAGCCGCTAGGGTTCGAGCTCGCCAGCGACATGTTCGTCGTCGACGACGACCCTCATCCGTAGATCTCCCTTCTAATCCTACGACCACAGCGCACATACCGTTTCGCGTGTTAAGTGCCGCTGACAAGCGGGACCCCCTATCAGCTGAGCCCCGCGCCGCGGAGTGCCACTGGGCCGGCCCAAGTCTTTTCCCGCGCTAGCCCACCCGTTCAAATCTGGATTTTTCTTTTTAGTTAAATCTAGTTTCTATCCACTATTTTAAAATTCAATTCTGGGAGTTTGACAAATCCAAATTGCATGAAACAAATTTTGCCTGAAAGGTATTAAGATGATCTATCCAGGCCCGTTGGATTTAATTCAATTAGAGTTATAGATCTCTACAAATAAAAATAAGAAGACAGAAGCATTTGCAACTTGCAACATTTTTATAAAATCAACCAAGTTAGCTTTTGAGTTGATTCCAACTCTCAAAAATCACATTCCATCATATCTATCTAAATATGTAATAGTATTAAGGTTTACATGCAGTGACTTTGGACTAGTACCCAAATAATGCTATATAGGCATTTCTAGTCACTTTAAATCCTTAAATAATGAACTGAAACCAACGTAATATTGATCCAACCCTTAATTCTCATTCCCACCTGTTAGGATATGTGGTGATGACATGTGTCAACATGATCCCATATTTTAAGTGGTGAATATTAAATCTTAGTTAATTTTTTTAATGAGTAGAAATTACTTTTCTAAAATAAAAAGGAGGAAACTATTGAATTAAAATTTTGATGTTTGTGATGATAATAGATCATCGAATATGTGTCTTAGAATGCTATTTAGCCTAGTTAAGTATTGTTTGCTGATTGTGCACTCCCTATGTATTTATAGACGATAGTACCGACCAAGCTTTTGAGGAGGAGGAGTTCTACCAAGAAGAAGAAGAAGAAGAAGAAGAAAACTTCAACCACTTCACCAACCAAGGCAAGCTACTATTAGCAAGCTAGCACTATCCAAGATTAACCCTTGCAAGTTGTACTTGCAAGCCACCATTAACAGTGCAAGCTAACACTTGCAAGTTGAGTGCTTAGCAAACTAGAATCAAACTAGATGGTTTAGCAAAGATGCCTTAAGCATGCCTTGATCACACTCCCTTTTGACTATTAGTACCCCAAGTCTTAGTTGCTAGTTTTACTCCCTTAGTTTACACCAAGTTCTTTACTTAGTTTGAAGGTAGCATAAAAAGTATAAAACTTGACCTAATTAGAACCCTTTAGATGTCATTCTATGGCATGAGATTGAACCCATATTTTCCACCTTAGTGAACACTCTTAACTTAGTAGTTAGAGTAGATCAAAAACTTGAGTCACTTTAGATGGGAACACTTGGTGCAAATGAATTATGAAAACCTTGGAATGATGAGCCATTCTATTGAGATGTTTTGCCATGTGTTGAGAAAACACAAATGGTTGATGATGATGAAAATGTTGAGGCATGAGCCTTAACCCTTTTATAAAACTCATGGTTGGATTCGGATGCGATACCATTCCAAATTTACCGTACAACTACACTACCTGAATTGGGTAAGGTTTAGCTGGAAATTTATATGCATTAGTATTAGTTCCCTCACGGGAGAGGTCTAAGCTGAGGCTACCTCTCATGATGTCCACCTATGCAGTGCCCAAGATGACTGATGGTCATGGTTGGGAGGCCATGCTCATAGGAGAGGTGCTTATACTAGGGTGTGTAAAGGGAAGGTTATGTTTGATTATATGCATACTAAGTATGATGATTCAGGGTTACCCCTGACAGATGTATCGAATCTTGTGGTGAAAGTGTACCACCTCTGCAGAGTGTCAAACTATTCGAATAGCCGCGTCCGCGGTTATGGACAGTTGGAATGGCCATACTGTTTCGTTGTCAGATGTTTTCTAAATACTTTGAAAAGAATGATGAATCTTGACTTGACCACAACAGGGTTGTGTTTATAACAATAGCTTTCCCACTTAAGTGATTCTAGGACTTTACTTTATCTTTCTTTGCTTCTGAACTTAGCTTAGGTTTCAAACTTAACTTTATAGTTAAACTTAGAGTTAGCACTTTAACTTTGAACTATAGTACTTGCTAGTGGTAGTTTGCGAGTACTTAAAGAGTACTCATGGCTTTTGTCCCTAGGTATTGTCATGGCCAGACTATGAAGGAGACTATCAGGATGATGGCCAAAATGACGGCTATGATAACTAGGACCATCTGCCTTCGTCAGCATTGCATGTGCCCCTGAAGATGGACCCCACCGATATGCTTATCTTTTTTTCCGCTGCTTGTTATATTAAGACTGGATCATGAGATCCTTATTTGTGTAAGACCTTATGTATGGTTTGTAATGGATGATGTACTGTGATATCCAATCCATTATGTCTCGCAAAAATGGTAATCCTGGGATTGCGAGGTATGGCATAACGGGCATCTGGGATTAAAAAATCGGGTGTTGACACCCTAGATCTCACTAACAGCGTGCCCACTGATCCTACCAATCACAACCGCTACTTCTGCATATTCCACTTATGATCCGGCACTCGCTCTCTCATCGGCAAACACCTCTTCAGATTCGTCACCGCGTGGTCCTCAGGGTGGGTGAAGCAGAACGTCGTGCTAGGGGTGGGCGGGCAGATCATCGCGCCAGCGGTGGGCAAAGAAAATCTGCGCGTGGTTGTCGCGCCAACGGTTGGCAAATCAGATCCGCGCGTGGTCATCGCGCTAGTGGTGGGCGAAGCACATCCGCGCGTGGTCGCCGCGTCACCGATGGGCAAAGCAGGTCGGCGTGTGGTCATTAGCGTTAGGATTTTGTTTAGGAATTTATAGAATAGCAGAATAGAGAGTCTCTCAAGAATTAGATCTAGTGTTTAGGAAATCTTCTTTTTTTGTTTTTATGCAATTTGTGTAATATGTAAAAAATATAAATAAAAAATTATATTGTGTTAAAATAGTCTCACAAAAAATATTGCTAATATATATATAAATAAACTAAAATTATCAAATTGTATTGGGATTAGCAACATAAATTAGTTATTGTTAATGTAATTAACTTTTAGTGATGCTGGAAGGTGTAACACGACAAAACGCGGCACTAAAATTCCGCCATCTTCAGTAATGTAACGAGATGAATCCTCTGGCATGCCACGGAAGAGCTAGCTCGATGGATTACATTGTGCCACGCCAAAAAATATGTCGTTGTTTCAGAATCTCCGACACAGTTATCCCTGGTGGCTATTTTTTGCCACGTCTACACGACCACGACGACTAAGGTTGTGTCTTGGCGTCTATAAACGCTAGGGTCCAAGCTCCATGTTATAGTTCCTCTGTTGAAGACAGAGGATCTACGAGTTCAGAAAGAACTTTTCTACCTCCTTTTATTGAACGTGTACCAAGCGAAAGACGCTTGGAAATTTTCGAACAGTTTTTACTTTGTTGTAGCAAAAGTGGAATGATAAAAGGTGGGAGGAGGGATACCAGGATTCCTATTTTCGTTTCCTTTGATCATTGTGGTTTACTAATGGAATCTCCAACACGCACCCAATACTTAGCGCACGCGAAAGAAGAGAGGGATTCTAGGTGCTATAAAATAGTGTGCGCGGCAAGCAGCGCTTCACCAGACGCGGTAAAATATAGCGTGTGTGGCCAGCTGTCGCTTGCCAAGCATCACACAAATATATCACAAATAGCCAATATCAAACAATTGACCAACAATTTAATCTAAACACAACATAGAAAATTCAAAGTCATCGCTTGATCATCATAGCATATTGCAAATCCACGGCATAGTTCAAAGTAAAGCATGAATTTCTACAAAAGAAAGTTCATCACAAATTAACTTCAAACAAATACATGAAACATCAATGTCCATTGTTCATAATTCTTCTCACCCGGCATCTCCATTTTGCACATCATCATCATTTGAAACTTGTACAATGTTGGCATGAATAGTGGAATATTCAAAGCCATCATTCATATAAGGCATGGGAGCTACCATGGAGGCCATGAATCCACCAAGAGATACTACCATGCCACTCATGCCTCTGATGCCACCTAGAAATGCTCCCATAGCACCCATGCCTCCATTGTAGGTCGGAGGTGCACTCATCCCACCCATGGCTCCATAGCCACTTGAAGTTGCTCCCGTGCCTCCATAGCCACTTGAAGTTGCCCCAATTACTCCATAGATACATGGAGTTGCACCCATGGTACCCATGCCTGCATACACACCCAGAGTTGCTCCCATGCCTCCATAGCCACCCGAAGTTTCTCCCATGCCTCCATAGCCACCCGAAGTTTCTCCCATGCCTCCATAGCCACCCATAGTTTCTCCTCCCATTCCTCCCATGGAACTTATACCACCCATTGTAGCACACATGCCTCCCATGTTAGCACCCATGTATCCCTTCATGAAACTTCCCATCATCCTTTTCTGAGCCAACAATTGATCACGGCAAAGTTTTATGTACTCCCTTTGCCTTTCATCAAGGTTGGATGTATCCATAAAGAAGATTTGTTTCATGCTCCATGAGTCGGAGATTTTCTTCCATGACCAAATTATTATCCTCCAATGCAACCTTCCTCTCATTGGTCGTGGCCATCCTCTTTTTGTCCATAGCCCTCCTCTCCTCGGTCACCGATTCTTTTCTCCTAGACAACTTCCTCTCATCGGCCAATTCCATTCTTTCATTCACAATAGTCTTCATAGATTTCTTTATATCATCATATCCAGACTTCTTCCCCTTTTCTTTTGCTTGTCTTTTTTCCAATAGGTCTCTTTATCTTGGAAACCGAGTTAGGAGTAGGCCTTATGTTCACACCATCACTTGATGCTTCATCATCATCTATGAGTGTGCCCTCCATAATTTCCTTGTTGGATTTTTTGGCACTTTCTAAGAAATCGCGATTCTTCCATTTGTCTTCATTCTCTAGCTCTGAATAACAATGGGACAATACAAATGACTTCCCTTGAATCAACTTGCCTTTTTTGCTCTTCTTTGGGTTTACTTTGAACAAATTTTGGGCAATGTTGAGCTATATTTTAGCAAAAAGAGAGAAGATATGAGTCATGTACAATACACATGGAACATAAATATCAGGGTAAATAATAGCGCTAGAATGTTTCAGTCGAAACTACTATCCACGTCGTACGATTCTTTTCGGATGTGGGATGGACGACCAAAAGGACAAGCGACACCGTCGCAATGGAGCCCTACTCTTCCGGGAGGCAAGACCCACTGTGGGCCAGGGCAACAGTTCCCAACCACAGACGGGTGCCGCGTGCACCGTCGTACCCCGTGTCATCGGACGGTGGACCGCGCGTGCCATGGGCCCACCGTCAGCGGATGCAGGCAGGACCACGCTCGGTAAGAGGCATTCTAGGGGCAACAATGCTCACTCGCTAGACTGTGGGCCCCACTGAGAGCCGACGTGACGCCGTGAGTCCATACCGGCCGCGATTTATCGCAGTCATAGGGCCCGTCGAGAGCCAACATGGCATCGTGAGCCCATGCCGACCATGATTTCTCGTGGGCGTGGGCCCGTCGAGAGTCGTTGTGGCACCGTGAGCCTATGTCAATCGCAGTTTCTCGCAGTCATGGGGCCCGCCAAAGACCGACGTGGCATCATGAGTCCACGCCGACCACGGTTTCTTGCAGACGTGGGTCCCGTATGAAGTCGACGTGCCATCGTATACTCTAGCTAGGAGCGGTCTTTCGCTTTAATGATAACTTTATAGCGACTACATGTCCTAGACTATATAGTTTAAAGAAGTACCCATATGTTTTGATGGTGTCACCGAGCAGGCCAGCGTGTGGTTGCTATCACTCCACCACGTCATACTTCCCCCTTTTACCCCCGGATAAAGGATGCTTTTCAACACCGCTATCACTCGATGCTTATGCCGTCTGTCACTCGGCCACCCATTACCCACATACAACATAATCTTAAAGGAAAACTTATCCTAAGCACTAGTGCAATGATTTATAAATATATGTTCATCCACATCTCTCCCATCTACCTACACTTGGTATTGTCAAACACCTCATGACATGGGTAAACAAGGCATTAAGCATACATAAATCATTACATGTATCATAGACGTATTCCAAAGTATGACAAACCATAAGTCTCAACACAATGGTAAATGCATAACAAGTATCATGTCATACCATAGTATCCACCATAGGAATTACATAGATAGTTCCATAATCATGCAAAGCACATCATATGGACTTCAACCATGATCATACATAGAGAGACTTGATCAACTTACCACCGCAAAGCCGTAGTTCAGGGGTGAACTATCCGCCCTCGTGATGAATATGATGGTGGTGGCGTTGGTGAAGGAGGAGAGGCGACTAGAGGCGATTCCGGTGGCGGTTCCCCTCTAATGTTCCTCCAGCGGTGGACAACAGACTCTCCGTTTCGTGGTTTTCGATCTCTGCCTCCTTCCATCGCGAGAAAGGCCGCTAGGGGGTATATATAGATGGTTTTAGGTCAAAACAAATAGATAGGTGGTGGAATTGATGCAAACAGAGTTTCTACGCTCCAGATTGACCTGGTGGCATGGTTCCACTTGTTGGGCCTGCCATGTGCATCTCATTGGGCCCCTCGGACTCTACTTTAGCTCGTTTGTTTGTATGAAAATTATCTAACGGATCCCATTGACCTTTCCCTTTTTGGAGTTTCGTAGCTCTCGAAAAGTAAGAAATACTAACCGAAGGTTTTTCTGTGAGACAGAGTTAGAACCAAAATAAAGGAGATTATTTAGAAAACCCACGAAATCATTAAGAATATTGGTAATAACTACTACTATGATGCAAATATGTTGGAATATATGATAACAAACTACAAAGCTCATGTATGCATTTTACATGCATCAACATCACTAAGCTTAACTCATGCTTGTCCTCAAGCATGGAAGTGATAAAACTAACATGGACTTTGGAGTTTGTTGTTAATACATACATATAAAGTCATGATCATTGCTTCACAAAGTTGTAAGGTTCATAATCAAAACAATAATAGCAAGTAACCATAACATAACGTTTCAATGACATTTACTTCATGAACATAAAGCAATAAGTAAAACCTGCAACGTAATAAATGCACAGAGTACTATGAATAATTAAACAAACTTGAGTGCATGTGCAAGGTGTGTATGTGTAAAATCAACAAGCTTATGAAAAAAAGGAATTGTTCCTAGGTTTGGTCTTTAGAATAGTATCTTTTTATTTAATGATACTTTGTCTCTTGACTCAAAAATAAGTAGAAAATAAGCAGGCAGATACATATGCTAAATCTTTAAAGTAAACATAAATAAAGAGAAGTATAAAATAGACATAGGGTTTTGGGATATGTAGCTCATGTCAATGATAATCATAAGCGTTTGGTTCCAATGATTTAGTCATATTAAAGTGAAAAATATATACTCCTTATATAGTTGACATGTTCTAAGGTGAATATATCATGCACATTGACCACAACTACTAAGATCACATGCTACTCAACTTAGGGCCTCAAAAAACTTTGTCATTATATGCATATGTATCCAAACAAGGTGACAACTGAGGTACCTCTTTCCCCTTTATACAATGAGTCCCTTTTGTGAGGGGATATCCATACTTAGATGACAAGATAAATAGACAAATGAACCCCTTAGAAATTTATTTTTATTTACTATTTGCATAGATTTTTATTAGAAATGCTTCATTGGATATTCATGCTGTAAATTTCCACCATGATGCATAGTATGGCTAGGTTGACTGCCCAGGCATTCCTCTAGCACATATGCATATTCCAGAAAACTTTGAGGTTATCAAAATATTTCACACCACCTAGAATCCATACCCAAAATAAAACATGATATAAACATCAACAAAGTTGAAAACGTGCTCCATGTAAGCATGATTCTACATGTCAAATATACAACTCACATATTTCCAATTACAATGTTAAGTGTTGAGCAATTCTACTCTTATTGTATTAACCCCACATTTTACTTTCCCATGAGCTTATGAGCATATCGAAAAAAAGATAATTTGAAACATTTAAAGATGGCAAATGTGATATACTTGGAATAGAATTTTTCTATGTAGGTAGATATGGTGAACATGATGTAAATGAACTTGGTTAAATGATGTTTGGATGTTGAATTTTTTGTGAAAGGCTACTATGAGGGAGGAAGTTAACCACTAAGAAAAAAATATGGAAAACTGTCCATAGTACTACTCATTTACTAAAATTCAAAATAAAATTAAAGTAATGCGTTCATTATATAAATGAGATATAGCATTATACATGAAACTTACACTACTCTTGATTCAAGTATAAACAATAAAACAAAGTGTAACAACATGCATAACTTTTATGTAGCTATTTTCCCTTTTCCCTTTATTTTTATTGCATCCAATTATACTTATTTTATTCCAGTAGCTCATTTATGATCATGAAGTGCATCTACAGATGGTGATATTTTATTCAAAAGTAAGCTTGGAAAATAGAACATAAAAATTAGATAAAGACGCTCTAAGTTCATGCAAAAAATAGAATGGTGCTCAAAAAACTTAAAAGGTTTGCAAACCGAGAGTTATAGGTCCAGTGGGGTACCATTGTCATCCCTAGGCTTATGATTTTATAATTATTGGATGATTCCTTGTTTGATGTTCCTCCCTTCTCTGTAAAAAAAACTTCACCACAAAACTTTCTCCCTTTTTTCTGAGAGGTGGCATTAGTGGCACAAAGATATATGCTAAGCTGTTGTAAAAAATTTAAATAAATTTTTGTTTTGCATGTACAGAGAGTTTCTTAAGTGGCTAACATCAAACAAAAATAAAAATCCCCCAAAAGAATCGAATCAAGGTTCAAAGAAATTACTCTTCCAACAAAAGGCAGATCCTGTCTAGAAAAATAGCAGTAGAAAAACATATTTTTTCGACTGCTTAAACATGTCAGAAAATTTTGCCAACTTTTGTGCATAAATAGGATGGAATGTTTCAACTAGAGTAGAAAATTCAGCAAAATCAGAGTTACGAAAAATAGAAAATAATTTCGTCAACAGAACCCTACAAAAAACTACAACTCTACATATGCTTATTGTTGGAGATATGTCCTAGAGGCAAATAATAAAAGGTATTTATTATCATATCTCATTAGTTTATAACAGATTTTATACATGCTATAACTCTATCAATCGGAAACATTGGTACATGTGTGGTATGTAAATAAATCAAGTTCCTAGTGAGTTTTTATTCAACTAGTTCATTGGTCAACCGATGATCAATGTTTTCTGATCATGGACATGTATGTTAATTGACAATGAAACCATATCACTAGGTGAATGATGTGATGGAAACGCTTACACATTATAAGTACTGTAACATGATCAAGTCATAAAATTCATCATTGCGATAATTAGGAAAAGAAGTATCCTACTCCCTTAGATCGTGAGATCATATGGAATTGTACAATATGTATTTTATACTAATTAAATGAATTAATAATAAAATACTATTTAGAATTCATTTTTGGGGCAGCCCACCTAAATGGGCCCTCCCGGAGGGGAGGCCCATAGAGGGGTCATTGCCCCATGAAGGAGGAGTGGGGGCCGACCAGCCTAGGGTTGGCGTGAGGCCCACCCTAGCCACTGCCTCCCCCTTGGTTGCCGCCTTTTGTCCCACCTTGGCCACCGCCCCTTGGGGCTCCTCCCCTTCCCCCTATATAAGGATATGCACGTGGGGAGGGGAGGACACAATATCCCCAAGCCCTAGAGGTCCTCTCCCCTAGAGCTATCTCCTCTCTTTCTCTCTCTCTCATTGGCTTCCACACTCGTGGTTCCAAGAAGAATTGCGCACGTGGAGGACGACTTCATCAATGGCATGCCTTCGTGCTGCTAGATTCCCAATCCAAAAGATCTACTTCCCTAATATCGTCTAGATCATAGAAACCGAGAGTCGTTCAGCATCGAATGTGTGCGAAACCACGGAGGTGCTGCCAGTTGTGGCGCCTAGATTGTCGTGCGAGGAGCAACGCGACCTTGATGTCGGCTACACCATTCAACTGCATCATCCATGTTCATCATGAACGTTAAATGCTTTCGGTCTACATGGTTATGTCGCCAAAACCTTCTCGTTACAATATTACTCCTAGATAGATCCCGTCATTTGGTGCGCTAGTCATGAAAAATTATTATTTTCTGCTACAAACCCCTTCACTTTTTCATGTGTTCTCAGATGAGGTATGTTCGTTTCATTTTCATTAGAGTCTTCTACAACTGTGCTTTCTTTCATGCTAATTTTATTCTTTCTAATTTTCTTTGGCATTCATCAGGATTCGGATACGGGTTCGACATCTGCAACATCCACATGTTTCTTCCGGTCAAGACGATGGTAGGTTCCGCCTTGCGCTGTTTCTTAAGCTTGGTAAGCACTCAATAAGTTTATATCTATTTTGCTTTCTGAAGTGGGTTATTATACTCAGAATGATTTCATCATTTAATCCTTGTCTTTTTTTGTAGAGTTCAACGCAACACTTTGCCGAAGATACAATAGTTTTTTCATTGCGAAGGCTATGCACATAAATGTTGGTGAGATGTTTGATAACCTAATGATATCGTACAACAACCAAGAAAACAACAAAAGAAGGCCCGATCCAAGGAGCTACGATACTATGAAGCGTAACGTAAATATGACATAGGCTAGAATTAGTAGACTTGATTTGCATATGACATATGACATAGGCTAGGATTAGTAGACTTGGTTTTTACAAATTTGTTGTGTCATCGTCCGTGTGTAAATGAAATCATATACATATATGTGAAATAAACCATCATTGAGATTAGTGTATTTCTGTGTGAAATTTCGATGGTGTCTACATTTGTACTCTATTCCAACGCCTGTGATGATCTCTAGATGTTACTGTATTCTGTTCGTACGCGCGTTAATTGGTTTATTTAGTCAACACAACACACGTGTGGACGTTTTACGATGTCTCCATATTGTCATCTCTCTGCGGGATCATTTCGCCGCAAACTGTGAGATGTACGCGTGATGTGGCTTTTCATCCGTGCTATTGTTACTCTTTCTCCATCTACTATTCCCCTCGCTATCCTCCGATTGTAACCGTTGTCACTTTTTTCCTGTCTGCTCTTCTACTCTTCCTCTTTCCATCGTATGACCGTAAACATTATCCCTCTTCCTCTGTTCACTCTTTAGCTCTTCCCCTTGCCACAGCCCGATCGTAAAAGTTGTCACTTTTACTCTACTCTCTCTTCTCTTCACCCTCCATTCGCCCTTTCTCTCGCCATCGACGTTCATCTCTGTCCGAAAAAGTTGGCACTCTTTCTTCGTCCACTCTTTTCCTTGACACTACTCGACCGTAATAGTTTGCACTCTTTTTTCTCTGTTCTTTCCTTCGCCACTACACCATACAATTTTTTGTGTTCAATGGCTCCCGTTCTAAGGTCGTCTCTTAGCTGTGTTGTTGTACACAAACATTCGCTGGCTCTGCGCACGCATCTAGCCCAAGGTTTTCGTCTGTTTACAGCCAACGACGACGCACGATCGCCGCTAAAGTCACTACGGTACTATACCAGAGGAAGAGACGCGTACGATGCTTCACCTTGCTCCTTCGGCGAGCTCCCTCGGCGGTCCTTCTGAATGAGCCATTCGCTTGGCAGACTTGCGACCGCACGAGTAGACAATAAGAGACTCTAACCGTCCTAGAAGAGGCATTGTCTAGACAATGTGGAGTTTTAGACGAAGACTTGGAGATCATCGTCGCTCTGCTAGCTCTCGCTGCAGCAACTCCTAAGAGTATCGAAGCCTAATGGTTGTTAATCTTATTCTTACGCCTTTGTTCATCTTCTTCTTTTGTATCTTTTGCTGTAAAGCTATGAAACACTCAGCTTTAGCATCGAAAGAAGTGTTAGTTCTAGCGTGTGTCCAAGAAGCACAATTCGTTTATATGCCTGATTTTGGTGGTTCAAATTTTCATGCAACTGTACGTGTATGCGGGGACATGTATGGCCTTTCTTCATGGAGGTATTGGCCAGTGCGTTGTGGAGTATTTGGGGATCAGAAACGACCTAATATTCAGAGGTTTAACACCTTCTTTTGGGGGTGGAAAGTGAAGTGTTTAAATGAACTTTAACTTCATAAATTCAGAGTTAAACATGATAGAATTCAATTTGGACAGTTCGTTGTCTTCAATTTTTCTGTAATTTATTTCTTTGAGCTTTTCTCCTTTAGCTTAGCCTCCTTCCACTTGATGTAAATATTTGTACAGTTACTCGACCTTTGCCTTTTGGCTTTAATATAAAAATTACACCGTAGGGGACTCCCCTATGGTAGAGCGGTAAAAAAAACGTGTATGGTCTGTCGTCCTTTGCTATTTCCTCTCCGATACGTTTTTCCTACGCAATAGCGATATTAAGCAGTATGATCATGTTGCTCGGTTCTCTACTCCATCCGTCTCGGCAATCGTTTAGTCTCATTACACGTTATGTTTGTCGGTCGCGCCCTAGGGGGCGAGAGAGAAGTTACGAGTCATGAAGAATACAACTTATCCTATATTTTTCATTTGTGTCACTTGGGTTCATTCTATCAACTTCTGCCAATACTCCCGACCATTTTTGAAAATCCGATGATATTTTGTAGACCAACAAGAACGAAGAGATCTATTAGTGTGCTCAATGCCACTTTTATTGTGTTTATCAAAGAACTCTTCCATCCTCACCCCGTAGGTGTCTCTAGTTTGATCTGTGCTAACGGTCGGATTGATGCCCATATTGTACCGTGCCTTGCATAGTAAAATGTCTTCCTCCGAGGTGTGGTTGTCCGCCCTTCCTTTCGGTGCATCGATCAAACCCTTACCCTTCCCGTCCATTTAATATTCATCATCATCCTGTTGAGATGTGTATTGTTGAGACCAATACTACTGTGAATAACTTGACCCAACATTCATAGTTGTCATAAACATTTCATCATCAACACTACGTTGCACCAAAGTGAACATACATCAAACTCTACATTTCTATTCATCTACCCCTAAACAACAAAAACATAACTTGCGGTCATTTGCTCAACCACATTGGGTGCATCGGCCGGCGCAACATATTCCGCGGTTGGCGGGGTCGCATGAGTAGGGAGGGGATGGGGGAATGACAGAGTATCCATCCATCGTCGGAATTTCGCCGGCAACAACACGATGTGGGATGCAGGCAGGTGCGTGTGGAGATTTCAAAGAGGCGGTTGGACCTTCACGTGCTCGTTTTTTCCAGCACGCTGGAGCTGGCGTATGAAATATGTCACGCGATACCACAATTTGCCGCGCGCTATTTTTTTTACCGCGTGCACTGTTATAGTGCGTCCGCTGGAGCACCGTTTTGTACTTCCGATGCCCAAAAAGATACTACCTTTGTTCCATAATATAAGTCTTTTTCGGAAGCCATTTTAACTGTGAAAAAGGTTTATATCGTGGAACAGAGGTAGTAGGTTTAGCGCGCGGCTACTTTTTTAGAGCAACTCCAACATACACGCGATATCACGGCGCTGTAAAAATAACCGCCGATATAACGCGCGCGACACTTTTTCCTCCTTGAGTAGGCACGGGATAATCGTGCGCGCTGCAAAAAAAATCCGGCGCGCGTCAAATTGCCCCCGCACATGCCCCAAATTTGGTGCCCGACCGCTTGCGTGAGCTATCTCTCTCGCTCGCGCGCGAACGCCAAACCACCGCTGAAACTTTCCCCACATCGCGATTCCCCCTCGCTCGCGCGCACGCTGGCGACTTTTCGGCGATGGATCCGTCCTCCGCGTCACCACGGTACTCTGTCCTCGGTGATGGCACCGGCGCGGGAGTTCTGGCGGTGGCAAATCCTAACCCTACTAATGCCGCCGTCGCCAGCGCCGCCACGAGCTCGAGTGCTCGCCAGCTCAACTTCGTGCCGCCGCACGTGACAACGACTGCCACTGCCACGCCTCCACCGCCACTCGGCGCACCGAAAGGAAGGGGCAACACAGGAAAGCACCCGGCCGCAGCTGCGGCAGCCGTCACCAACAAGCCGACCAAGAAGGTGACCTCGCGTCGCCCCGCTCGCCCTCCTGCAGCGGCGTGTGCACAAGTGTCTGCGCCAGCTCCCCGTCAACCACCACCGCCACCATAGCCGTTGGTGCCGGCTCCGCAAATGAGTGCACACCAACTGCTCGATGAATTGACAACAAGGTAAAAACTCGTCTTTTCAACATGGTAGATGCATGTGCCATGGATTTTAGTGTTGGCATATTCATATGTGGTCGTTCAATATTGTAGTGTTGAGGATGAGACATTCATGACACACATGGATGTTGGATCATCTTTCGCCATCGAGCAAGGAAATGGTGAAGAAGAAGAAGAGTATGTCGTGGATGAGCATGGTGAAGGTTTAATTGAGCCACCGGTTGGTAGGACAGTCAACTACACCGCTGAGGAGGATAGGTTGCTATGCCGAGCATGGTTGGCGGTTGCCATGGACCCGGTGGTTGGCACCGACCAATCAAGATGCACCTATTGAGCAAGGATGAAGGAGTACTTCGATGCACGTAACACAAGTGGCAATGAGCACACTGATTGTTCTCTTCGGTCCCGATGGTCGGTCATAAGCACCGATTGTCAAAAATGGGCCGGTACTTTGGCGGGGGTCGACAAAATCAATCCAAGTGGCACAACTACGGATGATAGGGTAAGTTGTTTATTGGGTGATTCTATCTCATGTTCGTGCGCATATATTTGTTGATATTCGTGACTCATTCTTCTCTTATGTTCACCATGTAGAACACCATTGCCCAAAGTTTGTTCGAGGATCAAGGGAGGAAAGACAAGAAGGGGAGGGAGATTCTTGGCAAATCATTTGTGCTCCACCATTATTATGACGAGCTGGGGAATGAGGAGAAGTGGAACTACCATGATGAGTTGGATGTGCACAACTTAGGGATGAATGCTGTCGAACCAAAAGCCGCCACAATCATAGATGGTGATGCATCAAGTGATAAAAACAAGAAGAGAAACCCACTCCTCACTCGGTTGCATTCACGAAGAGACCCGTGCTTGAAAGGAAGTCCGCCAAGGAGTTGATGAAGGGGAAGAAGGCTGGTGATGATGACATAGCAAAAGTTATGCATAGGATGACCAATGCAAGGTTGGAGTACACCGAAGATAAAAAGTTGGCAAGGACTATGGAGGCCCAGGCCGAGGCGCTAAGGGTGGCTTTGGAGGAGAGGATTGCGGCCGTTGAGTAGAGGAAGTTGGCTTTGGAGGAGAAGAAGGTGGCCGCTGCCGACCAAGCGCGCCTATTGGAGGAAGAGATGAATCTTTTTCCATTGACATGTCCAACATGGATGAAAGGCAAAATGAGTATATAAACCTTGCTCGTGATGAAGTGTTGGCCAAAAAAAGAATAATGGCAAATCACTTGAAGGCCCAAAGTGAAGGAATGAATGCATTTGGAGGCATGGGTGGCTATGGAGGCTATAGAGGCATGAGAGCAACACCAGAGGCTTTTGGTGGCATGGGAGCAACACCGGGGTATTTGGGAGGCATGGGGCTCCGAGGCTATGGTGACATGGGTGGCATGGGGCTCGGAAACATGGGAGGCATCGGTGACATGGGACTTGGAGGCATGGGAGCACATCCGGGGGGTTTCATGGCCTCCCTGGTGAATCCATCACCTAGGATCAATGTTG
This sequence comes from Avena eriantha, assembly GCA_910589775.1. NCBI lineage: Eukaryota > Viridiplantae > Streptophyta > Magnoliopsida > Poales > Poaceae > Avena > Avena eriantha. Next base: position 45,800,738 of record OU342742.1, read on the forward strand.
ATAGATATGGCATGACCTCCTTGGTGAATCCATCACATTCTATCAATCCTGCTTGGGCAACACCATCGCATGTCAACACCATCAGCACCACCGTCCAAGACTCCCAAGGAGAAGAAGCACAATATGGAAGTGGCAATGGCAATGGCTATGATGATGTTGACAAATGATGTGTCAACATGTGTGTTCAAGTCAAATTTGTGTTAAACTTGGTTGTGTGAAATTATCATTTGCATTTGAACTATGTACTAAATTTGTGTTGAACTCGGTTGTGTGAGACAAGTATTTGGTGATTGTTGAGAGCTATTCATTGTTCTATTTATTTTGGTATGTTTGATCTTCTTGATGTGGTGTGGGATGTGAAAAGTTGTTTGCGCCAGCGTCCGCGCGCTGCATTTTCGTGCGCCTAGTGGGGGCTATTTTGAGCTCTATTTCTGCGCGCTGATTTTAGCGCGTTCGCCGGAGAAGAAACAACGCACGCACTAAAACTAAATCGCGCTAAATTGCGCGCGTTGCATAGTATTTTTACAGTGCCGCGATATCGCGCTTCTGGTGAAGTTGCTCTTAAGACGTATTGTTATTTTGTCATTGTACTCGAGCTGTGATTGCAAAATCGCATCGCAATAGTTTTTGTCCGCTCGTCCTCGTCTACGCGTAGTGAGAGGCAGCGAGGACCACAGGATTTAGTACTAGATATATCTAAATTTTAAAAAAGTTATGACATCTATTTTAAGACAGAGGGAATACGTAGTTCTGTTTTTATTTGTTACAATCGAGCAGGTACTTTTTCTTCGCTTCGGTGTAGCAAAAGTGGAAGGAGCAAAGGAGGGATACCAGGTACTCCTATTTTCATTTGCTTTATTCGCTGTGGTTTACTAACGCAAAATTAGAAAATGCTAGAGTTCTATTTTGTCATTTGTACTGGAGCTGTGATTGCAAAATCGCATCGCAATAGTTTTTGTCCGCTCGTCCTCGTCTACGCCTACTGAGAGGCAGCGAGGACCACACGATCCCGTGCAACCTAGAATCACTCATCCGGTACAAAAAAAAGTATGGCTAAAATATTCGCCCCCTCGCGCCTCCAAGGGGGCGTGATGATGATACTCCAAACAGAACAAAAGAAATTAAGGCCACCGGACCGCGCGCTCGTACGGTCCCAATGACATGCGGGCACCATATACTTCCGGTCCCACGAGTAAGTCGCGCAACCGCGTACCAACCCCGCAAGGGGTCCCAGGACCAGATCAAATCGACAGCCGGGCCCGCAGCATGCCTCACGGGACAAACAAACACGCCACAGCAGACGCCATTCCTCTCGAGGGCCCGCGTGTCATCCTGACACGGTTTGGTGGTTCCCGAGGTACGCTCAATCTTCTACCCTACGGGGTACGGACGGTCGGATCTGTGCCTGTGCGCCCATCGGAGGGCCAGGAGGAGCCCGTGGGATATTATCGCGTCCACGAATAATATAAGGCTACGAGTCAACACAGCCAACAAGAGTGATAGAGAGGGGCAAAAAAAAAATCATAGGAAAAAAAAAAACTGCGGAGAAGAGAGGAAGCGCAGCAGGAGAAGGGAAGAGGGGAGGGGGAGGAAGGCGAAGGTGAGATCTCCAATCCCTCTAGAAGCTTCTGGATTCGTCGAAACCTTCACCAATTCCAGTCGCCGCAGATGCACGCTGCGTCGGCGGAGTGGTTCTAGTGGTGGCGGCGGAGCTTATCGCCTGGGGGTGGTGGTGGAAGGGAGCTTCGGCAAGGGGCCCTCGTACGTACGGGCCGGGCCTTTTTCCTCCGTGCACATCCAGTTCGTCGATCTAGTGCGAGGTGAGCTGTCCCCGACGCTTCTAGATCCTTCCGATGCTCTTCGGTTGCATTGACTCACCTGGGGTTTTGGTGGATTGGTCCATGGAGCTGCTAAATTCAGCTAGTCTGGCGCTCGATTTCGTCACTCTTCGAGCTGTACAAGTGTCCGCTGACGCGTTCCCTCTGGCTCTTCTTTCGTTTCATCTTACTGATGAGTATTATAATGATTGGATTGGATTCGGTAGGTGCCCGTGCGTGGTCTCCACTTGTGGATTAGTCCTCCCGAATTTCGGTCACTCATGCTTAGTGTTACGCTTATAGTGTTGCTCGCTTACTTCGATTTCCTCACTGAGGTTCCATAGAGATCGCTGAGCTGGGGGTTGGAACTGTATCGACTTATGGCCTTAGCCTTTTCTAGCTTAGTTCTAGATGCTTCTGGAATCTGGATGCGATGGTGGAGGGGAATCGCACCGTTTCGGATTTTCCTTGGTCTATTTTGTATCTGACTAGCTGTTTCTGGTTTTGGATTTTTTTTTCTATTGTGATTTGTCGTGCAATCCTGCTTGGGGGCTCGCTATTAGTTTTTGAGTTATTTTATTACTTCTGTTATCATTTGCTGCGCGGCGCTAATGGTAGCATAATCCTTGAGTGCTTTGGGGTAGAACGAAGATAATTATTCTTTCCCGGGGGGGGGGGGGGGGGGGGGGGGGGGGGGGGGGGGGGGGGGGGGGGGGAGGGATGGTACATTTTCTTAGCGTTTTCCAAATTTCAATGATTAAATATTGCACCTGCAGCTATTGTATGATTAAGTAAGCCTTTTCCCATTTACCAGATCTTACATTAATTTTGCCCCCGGGTGATACAATGCTTCTTGACTGGTACTTTTGTGTCCAAAAGTATCCGAAATGTGCATGCTTACTTCTTTGTCCATGCTTTATGTAAAATCCATATGGAGTGACTTGGATTGGTTTGAGATGCTTAGCTCAGCACTGAAGTTCTTCTCTTTTGGCAACAAGTCCTGTTTTTTGTTTCCTTTTGCTTGTTCTCAAGTGGAACCTTGGGTCTACTTTCTTATGCACTGGTGTAAACTTGTAAGATTTGTTTGCAGGCTAGATTTTCCATTTTTTGCTCACAGTAAAACGGAAAGAAGCCAATGTCTGTGTAAATATAGCTTTCTTTGACACATCACAGTTGACATGTCATAAATGTTTTGTAACCTCTTATCCTCAACCATTACTAGAATATCAGTCCATCTTCAACATCAATTCGCTTGAATCGATAACTAATTAGAGAAATCACAAATATTGCGTAGTGCAAATGTGTGATTCATATGTTTCTTGTGTAAACCAAACTCACAGAAGTTGTGGCTGCTGTTTCTTCATTGTCATTTGGTGGATTGGTTTCGAGTTCCACATAAAGTAGTACTTAGGGCCATTTGTTCTTTCTCAGAAAACAACTTGTGTCTTTGTTAATTTTGCATTGTCTACTATCTTACTCTGCCTTGCACAATTATATCTGGTAGGACTAGAAGAATCTCTCCTGAGAAGGTTCTGCCCTTGGTTGTTCAGTGCGTTTGTATCAATTTTGAATCCTGGAGAATAGCTGCATCTCTTCACCGGCAAGATGTCCATTGAAGAAAGGAAACTAAATTTGATAAACAAGACAACTGCATTAAATCCTAATGCGGTGGAATTTGTTCCTTCATGCCTTAGATCTGTGAGTGCTGGTTCAAACAGATCGGACACAACCAAGATTCTTGTCTCAGGGTCCTCCAAGGACACCAGTTCAGACAAACCAGAGTCTGCTGTACCAAGTAATCCTGATGAAGAAGCACATCGGTATTGGCAAGACCAGCTTCCAGATGATATTACCCCTGATTTCAACATTCTTGGACAAGACGAGACTCCTGGACATGACAGTCTTTCACTTGCGGGCTTGTCAATGAATGATGGCTTTGCTTCTTCGATATTTTCTCCAAACCAGACATCTAGAATGCAGCACCATGCTTCTCCTTTTGTTAGGGACACACTAGGTGCACGAGCAAAGATTGAATTTCCTGGCCCAGAACAGCCACAAGTTACTATTATGAGTCCAACTGCAAGTACTATGAGTCCAACTGCTGCTCCCTGGGTAAAGACAGTAAGAAATGGTGGACAATATGGTACAAACAGAAGGGATGCTAGTCACTACAATGGAGATTCTAGCATTGGTACATTTACTGATGAGTGTAATTCTCTTTTAAGGAAGGTCGTTGTATAAACACTAACCTTTCCTCTTGTAATTTCAGGATCCCCACTGCAGTCTGATGCTTATTACAGAAACCGGCGTAGCTTTAGGTCAACTATGGACATCATGACTCAGCTGGAGGTCTGTCTTCATAAATCCACCGCCCAATTCATCTCAAATTGTTCTTTTTAAAATTCTATTCTTCCAAGGCTCCAACTGTCCCTGAGCTTGGGTTCACAAGAATCATTAAAAAAGGGACTTGCTGTGGCTCTAACCAGGTGCTTATTTTCACATTTGTAAGGCTAACTAATGTGTTTTAATATAGTAACAAAGGGTTTGCTATGTTTTTAAAATGATAATGAACCGCATAATATATAGTTTTACAATTTCCGTCTACTATGTAGAAATATCAGCTAAGCTGTCTGTTATAACGTTAAACAAAACTTGGAACGTTTGATAGTAGCACCTAGTGTTTGAGTGAGTGTCAGCATAATGAATGGACCTTGCTTGTTGTGTCATCTAATTCATGCAAGTATACATCATCATCACACACTATAATTGTCAGGTTGTCAGCAATGCTAGTGTTCTACCAGCTTCTAAATAGTAAGCCCCTTTTTTCATGACCTGTAGTTACACTTTTACTCGCCAAGCTCTCCATGTATAGGCATTCCTAGTTCCACATTCAATATTTTGTTTCTGTAGTTAAGAGTTTCACTCCCTAATCTGCAATGCACATTCAATTGATTTTGTACTCAATGCCGAGCAATAGGAATCTCATGTGTCTTGACCTTATTGGTTGCTTGCTATCGTTGACAAAATTTTATTCCTGATGTTTGTCAAGCAACCATTTGCGTCGTGCCAATCTGTTAGCCAGACCCAGTCACACCCACAAGTGTGGCAAGGTTTGGCAACAAATCATATTTGTGAAGTGTGAGGTATGGTGCTACCATGGTGTAGGCCACAAGTTTGGTGAAGAGCCAAACACTGGTCTAAGAAAGTGAAACATGCCTAACTCATGTGTGGCGAGTTGTGGCAAGCAACTAGGCACCATCTTACTACAGAAACTAGCCTGCCATGGTATCTCTACTGAACTATGCACTTAAAACTAGTACTCCGTGTATGATATGAGGCTCTACCTGCTGTATGAGTTATTTGAGTAGTGATGTGAAACCTATGTATAAACTTGGTGATTTCCTTATGTTGTCCTAATCTGGAACCACCAATATGCACTTTCTCTTAGTGTACAAGTCTACAACCCACTGATAAACAATACACATGTTGTTAGACAACTAATTATCAGGGTTTAGGAAAAATGCAAGCAAGTGATATTAGAGGATCCACCAAAACATTGTTCACTGAGACTGATAAATCAGCAAGTGATATGCATGTTGTTAAATCAGCATGTTTGGTGGATCCTCTAATATCACTTGCTTGCATTTTAATTGGACTTTCTATGAAGCCCAGAAAACTAGAACGGCTTCTATTTTATAGTAACTATGACAAATCACTCTGATTATCTGTGGAACCAGTGCATTGTAGAAACTGACTTGTAAATCATATCATATATTCATTATACAAAAGTGTTAATTTTCTGTTGTAGGCATTATGCTCTATTAGTTCAGATCAATCAAATGACTTTATACCCTAGAACGTACCCAACATATTTTCATTAATAATTCTCTGTTGTAGAAACTGACTTGTAAATCATATCGTATATTCATTATACAAAAGTGTTAATTCTTTGTTGTAGGCATTATGCTCTATTAGTTCAGATCAATCAAATGACTTTATACCCTAGAATGTACCCAACATATTTTCATTAATTATTATCAGGCTAATCTCCTGACAAAAAAATCTGCTATTTTATTCACTGCAATATGATGAAACCTTGGCTCACATATGTACTTTGTGACCTAACAGCCATGTTTATATTCTAAGTAGTTATCTGATCTATCCGTGGGTCAAACAAAACTGCATATGTTTTAATTTACTCTGGAATGTTCACCTGCATAGAGATCTGCTTTAAACACTTGTTCTAATACTATCATATGTTCAATAGCAGAATAAAGTTGATGGACGACTCAATCAGAATCTCAGGTCACTGTCATTTGGACATTCAAGTCCTCCGTCACCAGCATCGTATGCTCAAAATGGTCTTGCAAACTATAACAAAGAGGCTTTTGGTCTGCCAAACAGTACATATAGATCTCATTCAGCTGTATTCACAGATGATATGATTTCACCTCCAGCTGGCCGGGAACGTTTATCCCTAGATTCTCCAAGAGGGAGGTACAAGGCGACTAATTTGCCTGTTCCTGGTCTTGGTTCAAGCAGGGGCTCATACAACGGTAATCATGATATGGTCTCGAGCAATACACTGCACAATGCTGCTGGAGTTCAAACAGGACCAACTTGGCTTGAAACAGATGTTGCGGGTAGTGTTATTGAATTATGCTGTTGTTTTTTCATGAACCTGTGGCAGCATGCATGCCTAGTTGCTTATTGTTTGAATTTCTTATGACAGCGAACATGTTTTTGGAAAAGGATGACGTTCATGATTTTGCAAGTCTAAGACATGCACTTCTTGAACAGGTAGATATATTACATTTTTGTAGAAGATGTACTACTTATCGCAAAAAGGAAGATATATTACTGAGATGCTAGATTATTGGTGTCAATTTGTGGTGCAGGCTATTTTCAATAGCATAGCCTTTTTATCTGTAAGAGAATATGTTTGGTAATGTTATGTTAGTGGAAGTAGTCATTGTGAAGTACTAAAAATAATATTACTAATAATAGTGCACATAATTCAGTTATGATGTCAAATTTTCAATAGTATCTTCTGTTATACAGCAGTATAAGATGATGGTCGTCACTTACCATTTAGTAACAGTTACAGAAACCTAGACCTGGAAATTATACTTCATGGTTAAAATGAAATGACACCCAGTAAAATTTACATTACATTGTCACTTGATATATGACAATATGAGAGAGTTCTTTGTAATGTGATCTCGAGTACTCTACATGAAGTTGTAGACTAGTTATATCTTATATGGACCAATTTGCTATAAATAGTTAATTTGTTTTTATGTTTCCTGTTGTTCATAGAAGAACCGCATGTTGTTCATAGAAGAACCGCATGTGGCGTTAATTTATGCACCACCTCAGTAGTAGCCTCTGAATATACCACTTGAATTGTGAGCATTGTATTTTCGACTTCTGGTTATGTTTGCTCACAGTGCTGCCATCTACTGAAAATTTTAGCAGGATAGGCAAGCTTTTCTAACTGGTGGCAATCCTTTAGCAAAGGAACTAAATATTAAGGAGCTATACTCTATCCAAAGCAGATTAGCTCAGGAGAAGGCTAGAGAAACTTTATATCAACAGAGGTCAGCACTAATTTCTCCTCGATGCTGTCACTTATTAATAGATTGTCATGTTTATAATTTCTTATGATGGTATCTTAGTATAATGAACACAGCTACACATACAAACTGTTCTGTTTGTAATTTTGCACAATTCATATTCCAAAATGTCACACCAGGCTTGCCTCTTCGTGAGCATGCGGTGGCTGGGCTTTTTATCAGAGCGTACACTAGAAGTATAACACAACAGTCCTATACAAAATAAAATTACTCCAATGTGCCACACTGCAACCATAAAATCACTAGTCATTCATTAGCAATCCAATGCAGTGTGGCACAACATAAAACATTAGTAATCCAACGTGCCACACTGCAACCATTCCTCAACAGACTACAACGTTCTAGGATTCATGCAATGCTATTTTACACAAACAAAATGGGCATTTCGCAACTCCACCCGCGTTCCTCCCCCTGTCTCGATTCTCTCTCTCTCTCTCTCTCTCTCAAACCCTTTGACCACGTCCTCCAACATGTGGTGCTGCAGCCCATATCCTCCAACCTATCGCCCACGTCCTCGTCGTGGGCCACGCCATCGGCCAAGTCGTTGCAGCAGGGCCCATCGGCGGTGGCGGCCGTCACCAAGGCTTTCTCTCATTCTCTGGATGATTTGTTTGTTGAGAAATTTCAGATCCAGATGTTACACATCAAAAAAATTCAATGGTGATTTTCCCCTTAATTCTCTCATTCTCTGGCCCTTTTCTTATCCATGCTTCGAAGGATTTTTTGTTCATGTTCAGCCTCCAGTGCCTCGACATCGAGCTGCAATTTTTTCACTGCCGCTTTTTGTCATAAATAATTGAACGCCTGCTGCATGTTTTCTGATCCAAATACCCATGTAACAATCCTATTCAAGTTGGAGAGCAGTCGCACTGCTCGCTGCCGCTGCTGCTTGTGCCAACTATGGAGGGAGGCCATAGCGTGGAGGCAAGGAGGGAAAGGGCAGAATGCTTCAGTGGGTCTTTTCTCAGCAAAAGATAACATTTTGTGTGGTGGGCGAGGCTAGCGGGACTGCGGGTTTATTTTGGGCTTTCTGAAGGGATAAAATGTAAAAGCGTGTACGGAGATGGAGAAACCAAGAAACTTTCATGGCGAGCGGACTGCGGGTTGATATGCCAATTTTTTCAGGGCCAAGACACAAAACGCCATGACGTACCATAAGAAGCGTTCCTGCTTTTATTATTAGGTATTAGGTATAGATTACTATATACCTCCTTTAGAGTCAGTGATATGCTTAATACTATTACTAAGTAAATCAGGACCAATTACTGCCCATCTATACCCCACAAATGGATCAACCACGTTGCTCTCTGTTGCGCCATAAATTCTCACAGCATGATCTATCTGTTGGAGAATGGTAAAAAGAATTGTTCACTTTTACACAATAACGAATGTGTTTGCTTGCTTTCACCAGATTCCAGGTGCCAGAGTTGCAAGGCCTCATCCAGGAGCAGAATCCCCCAATCGACCTTTGTGGTCTTCATGCAAGCGAGGCAATGCAAGTCCTGAACTACGAACTCAACAACCGGAGGAAGATTGCCCGTTCCACAGGCCGCCGGCTCCAGGCCATCATAATAGCAAGCGCCCGTACCCCTGCGAGGATGACCGCTGCTGTGGAGCAGTACCTGCTGGAGCACGGCCTTCAGTATACGCAAGCGCAGCCAGGCATCTTCCGCGTCCTGCTGCAGTGAAGTAGCAAGGTGTCAGCAGGCTCTAGATGTTTGTGGACACGATCTGATGAAAGAAAGAAAAAGGAGACCCCAAAAAAAAATGACCTGTACTTCTGTATATGGCAGAGATGAGTAGCGGAATAGAAATGATACAGCAACAATAGTTGGTTGTAATGTTGGTATATCAGGTTTTTTGTCATACGTTGTAAAACTTGTGAAATTAGGCGATATGTTCTTTCACAGTGGTTGTGGAAGTGTTGCATCTCGTTCTTACGTATGACCTTGGTGAGGCCTGTCTGTCCCTGCTCCCTTGTTGCCGCTGGGAGGTGGAGGAGGCTGGGGTGGCGACCCTGGGATTGATTGTGTTGGTGTTGACCGTCATGGAGGCTGGGGGCATGGACCCGTTCTTCCCCGGATCAGTCGTGGTGCGACCTTCGGGGCGTGAGGTGCCTCGTCAGGTGTGTATGTGATGGCGCTAGTTCGGTGCAGTGTGTTGTGCAGGGGCCTCTGAGATGGCGAGAAACTCTTACGGAAGCTATGGACCGACTTTGGTTTAGCTGGTGTTGCTGTTCATGACGACGTCTTGGCGTTGTTTCCCTTCTTGGAGGTGTCAACGTGGTGCTTCTTTCTGTCTCAGGTCATAGGCTCTCCTGGTGAAAGCCCTAGCTTCGACTGGAGCAGCCGATGGTGCTGGCCGGAAGAAGCAGAAGGTGCGTGATCGCCCGGCAGCAGCCCTGGCTGGGCAGTCAGAAGCAGCCGGGGCAGGCTGACCACCATGTCGTCCTCGGTGCCTCCGTTGATGCTCATATGTGCAACAAATAATTGGTGCCAGAGGGGCTAGTATATATATTTTACAACATTAACAACTATTGAAATTGAACACTTCAGACACTTGTCAAGAGAGTTTACTCTAAGAGAATGGTGTGATGCTGGTCAAGAGTTCTCTCAGGTGAACAAACACCGTCATTGTACTTCAATGAATTTTGAAGTTATGCTACGCCACAGCATACAAATTGCTCAAACATGCAACTGCCAGCACCATAAAATTAAATTGCAGCAAATTTAACCACACGGGAAGACTGATCCAACTAATGCATGGCAAGTGGATGCCCGTTCTTGTTGCTACACGTGAAATAATTCACTGAATGTTTCTTGGCTGGCTATATATATGAAACAAGATAACAGTCAGTCCCAAAGCACTACAGCGCAGTGAATTTCATGGCTGCTCAGTCACGCTCGCTTATGGCTGTTAGGTGCTGATCGACCTCCTCTGTCGTGAGTGCTCTGAAAACACGATCTTCTTTCCTCACAACACCAACCTGCCAGTCACATCGCAAGGTATTAACATAACCACACATCACAGAGCAATACAAAGAGAACTTCGGAAAAGAGGACTTGTGTATATTTATCTAGAAAAACAACAGCGATACCTCAATTTCGGTAGCCTTGAAATCTTCCTGAAGGACTGATTGCAGTGCAGAAATAGCAATCTGGGAACGTTGGATACATAGTTAGTGGAGTGTAACAAACTCAGCTTCTAAATGAATATGAACCAAAAAAAAAGAATGAAAAAACACAATGCCAAACTTACTAGCTTCAGTAACATAAATAAACACTAGTTCAGAGCCTTTTGTTTGCCTGATGGAAAATTTACCTGAACAGTTTCGTCATATGTGAACTGCGGGCTATCCTTCATTTTCTTCTCCAGAAAATTTATTGCTTCCTGCTCCTTAAGACCGGCGCTAGTTGCCTGAACAATTTTGTCAGTAGTTTGTTAGGGCAAAATGAGAGAGAATAAACCAATCATTCGGTTGATATAGAATTAGGTAGTAATGATAAGGTGGTGCAGAAAACTACCACATACCTTGTGGCCAAAGAAGTGACCTGCAGGGTCACACTTGAAGAGTTGAGCATTTTTCTCTTCGTCATAGCCCAAGACCATAGCAACTGAAGAATATAGCCAAAGAAAATGATTATGGTGGGCAATAGGCTTTACACTAATTGATTTACCACCAGAACACCATAGTAGAGCAACAAAAGTCAACATACTAATAGATGTAATACGACAGTACTAACCTACACCGAGGGGTCTCATGTACGCATGCTGCGTGTATATCTGTGCTTTGTCTGCTATCCTGAAACATTAATCACATATGCAATGTTATAGCTAACCCTTTGTTATAAACTGAAGTACATATCAGATGTAAACAACCACGGTACATATACTCCCTCTGTCCTAAAATAACTGACTTGGCTTTGTCTAGATTCATATGTATCTATACACTACAACATGTCTAGATACATACGAATCTAGATAAAGCCAAGTCAGTTATTTTAGGACGGAGGGAGTACAAGGAACTTGATGAGGATAAGGCACAATACCATTTTGCTAATACATCCACAGGCATCTCATAGCCCCATTTTTTACGAAACTCAGCTGCTTCGTTTCTTGCTTGGGAGACCAAGGACCTTGCATCCGCTGGGAAACAGACCAATATATTCAACAGCAGTAAAGAGCAGAAGGTATGAGTGAAAACCCAACTGCATCATCAAATATGAATAAAAAGGTAATGGGTGGTATCCCATGCTACAGACACCATTACTTGATGAGGATAGATGGGAAATGCACACAAATATAAACATCAGTGTAGTTTTGTATTGGTTCCCTGGTTTCAACCTTTTCCTATTATTCTGCAAAAGGAAAAGGAGCAGCGCTATCTATGGTTTTATCAAGGATGGAATAAACATAGACACGCCAATATACTCCAGCGTAAACATAGACACGCCAATATACTCCAGCGTCTCATGTAAAATTATAACAGCTCTCTGCTCTCTAATTGTATCTCTGATTATTAGCTCTTGAGTGAGAGCCAGGAGTGAAGCCTAACCTAAATTATCACTGTTACACACTACGAATGAAATCAAGAAACATTGGATCATTTCTTAGAGTAAAACATGTCCAAATCCTGCAAGGAATGAAACTATTTTAACCTATCATGACAAACGTAAAATGGCCCGACATTGAAGTATAAACTGCCAGAGATTCACGTTGCTACAATCCAATAGAGTCCCACACCAGGAAAATTATTCTTACTAGAGCATCCCATCTGCCATCATATCCCACTACTTAGAATCAGCAATATGGACAATTACAGTTGGGCAGTGATCTATTTCCATTGCATTTTTACTCAAAAGTGATATATGAGGTTATCAAATCAAAAGGCCCAACACACAAAAAGCGAACATCACTATCAATTCAACAGAGAAAAAAACTTTGATTATCGCCGTTATCTATGACGAATTCTTCAACCTAGGACAATACATTAGGACCACTCAGAGCATGGTAGTAAAAAAAGCACAGTAACCAAACCTGTGAGGCCGGTGGCAAGCAACCCGGTGTACTTGGTAATGGAGAACAGGTGCGTGACGCTCGTGTCATCCAGCAACTTATCCTACAATCAGAACCACATAAGAGGGGACACAATTTAGACTTTCAGCATCCAAGGCCTAGTAAACAACGAATTGGACCCCAAAAGGCGCATAAATTTGCCCACGAGAGATAGCAGCAGCTGGAGCCGACCGAGGCGTCGGTAGCAGATGACTCACCGGTACTTTCTTCTGGGTGACGACGCAGACGGAGTCCTTGCCGCGGACGCCGATCGACGTGACCCCCGACGACTTCACCGCCTTGAACGCGTACTCTGCGCACACGCACGCGCGAACGGATCCGATTAGACACCTCCGAACCGGGAGGCGGGCGGCACGGGAGGCTCCCCATATCTACGCGAGGAAGAGGGAAAAGAGCTAGGGTTTTGGGAGGGGGAGGAGCACGCACCAACTTGGTAGAGCCGGCCTTCGGGGGAGAAGATGGTGATGTGGCGGTCGTAACCCGCGCCCGATCCGCGGCTCATCTCGAGTGCGCCGGAGATCTCGCCGGAGCTGAACCTGGGTGTGTCGCTTGCTCTCTCTGGTAGGCGTTCTAGGCCAGCCGCAACAACTAGGCTGGCTTTAGCTATGCCGCAAGAAGAAGGGAAGGCCCGTTTGGGTTTTGGCTCGGACCCTTCGCGTTTCTAGTCCGGTCAGGCTCGAGCCCAACCAGATTACAGTATAATCCATCTTATCTACTTGCTCCGTTTTCACAATATAAGATATTTAGGATCGTGCCTCACTTTATGTTTTCGTAGACACAGATTAAATCTGACAAGGCAGCAATGCATGTCCAGTTGTCACCTGAGATTCTTTTTGAGTTTTCAACTTTAAAATGTTTTATCGCTTGAAACGTAATTTGAAATTCAGATCCGTTTTCATGATTAACTTTCTTGCGTTCAGATCTTCGAAACTAGATCTCATGTTAATATATTTTGTCAACTTTTTTTTCGGACCCTAGTTACCAGATTACCGATAATTGGTTATCAGGTAAAGTCAAGCTGGTTACCAGATTAAATCAAATGGTTACCAGAGATTTTTGAACTTTGTTTCTCAACAATATAAGCCTTATATGATGGTAATACAATATTGTACATGTTTAGAATGGTTCAAGTACCTATTTTCTGTACATATAAATCATTGTTATCATTAGAAACATGTAAAAATTATCTGGCGACTGTGTATTATTTGGTTGGTAACTATTAACTATTAATCTGTTAGCTATAGTATACTAATCTGGTAACTGAAATATCGTCAAAACATATTAAGATGAGATCTTGTTTTGAAGTACTCGTTGAACCCATCAGTGAAGACGGATCATCAATCGAATTAATTGTTTAGAAGATAAATTATTTTGAATTTTCGTATTTGAAAAAGCTTCCCTGCATGCATAATATCGTCACCTCCTCCTCCCTTATAGGTCTGAGACACTAGTGACATGGCGCTGGACTCGATATATTCCCCTTTATTAGAATAACCGTTTCTAAAATGAATGTATCTAGAATCTTTAAGCGTGTATAATTATACTTTCTCCAGAAAAGTATAAATAGTGTTTAGATTTATTTAAATTTTAAAAAATCCGTGACATCTATTTTGAGACGGAGGGACTACTAAAAATCAACTACACTTATTATAGATTTATTGTTATATACCGTGGCTCAAACTAAAATTATGAAAGAATCCTATATTCCTATTGTTTTTTGCATGTTGTGGTTTATCTATCAGTTTTCGACTACCTTCAGAAAAGTACATAATTGTGTTAGGAAAAAAAGTTGAAAACTTCAAAATTTTACTAGTTTTTTTAGACTTTATTTTATAACCGTATCTCTACCATGTATTATAGGATATATCATTTTATTGATTGCCAAAAATATACTCCCTTCATCCTAAAAAAAATATCTTAAGTTTATCTAGTTTGCATATATTTAAACACGTTTTAATATATAGATATATGCGAATCTAGACAAATCTAAGACAACCTTTTAACACGGAGAATAGTAAATCAACAATACTTATTATGGGCCGAGGGAGTAGTATATATAGTACATCCATTCCTATGAATAAGACCTGCACATATTTGAATACGGACTTACCTTTGTTGTATGGTGAGACTGAGACACGAGTTATCCATCCGATAAGATTTTTTTTGAAATTTCGCCGATCTATTAATAATTAATAATGATCAATATTAGTATAAAAAATCTTAAAAATTAATAAAATAATAAATACGTCGTTGGATCACCTAGCGACTATAGACAATAGCACGAGCCAAAGACGTCGCTGTCCTTGCTAGATACGGGCAAAAACTTATCATAGTAGAGCATGTTGTAGTAAATGGACGGGAAGTCGCTGTCCTAAGACCCAAAGGACCAGCGTAACAGAGCGACAACCATTGCCGAAGATGACAACCATATATAAAAAGAGACTAAACTTTAAATCACATCAAAAAATACGAAAAAAAACCAACGAATATGAAAAAAAACGGCTCTCAAAAGATCTATCGGACACACGTCCTCCGCTAACACTGGAGCACCATCAGAGTGAGGATATGTCACTGAGTATCTTATTTTGACTTCAAGATGTAGCCGTGAACTCACCATCCCGAAGAAGACACTAAAAATAACCTATAAAGAAACGAGAACCTTCCCGCGAAGAGGGAACGTGGTTTGCAACATCTCAAAAGCCCCAAGACCAGTGGAAGTGGAGCGGACCGTCATACTAGTACATATCAGTCATACTAGTACATATCAGGCCTATTAAGCCCCCGTCGCACACGAAAATACCTTATAGTGTGCGGCGCGGAAGATAGGTGACACTGCAAAAATTCGACCCTCTGCCCGCGGTTCAGGTAGAAGCGGGCTTTTCACGCACAAAATGTTCTCTAGAACTGTAACAAATAAAACGCACACGACTTGTTCCTTGAAAACATTTTGCTTATATGTGCCCCCACGATATCTGTCATGAGGACCGCGTGCCTCAAAAGCGAGGTGTCCTCCTCGGCGGCCCTCCTAGCCCTGATATGGGGAGGCTAGGTCTCAAGTACCGTCCGAGTCGGTTACAGATTTGAGGGCGTAACCCTAATACTGTCCTATCTAGTCTGTTTCTTGTCTTGTACGTCAATGAGTCGGTGTCCTTATGAGCTCCATATCCACCAAGTTGTAGTGGGCTTCATAGACTCTTAGTAGGTCATCATGTGGGCCTCCCTTTGAGCCAAGCCAGGTAAGTTGTAGTCGGGCCCCCGTTGGGCATACATGTGTCCTCCGGAATCTCTGGATAGCAAACACGTCAAGATGAACGAACAAACAATGCCCATGTAAAAAATACGATACCGAAGAAGGCCTTCTTGGCGCGCATCACAACAGCTGCTGTGCCCATGTCCAACTGCAATGCGTTGCCACAACACTTCTTTGCTACCTTGTACCCAATCCAGACCGGACACGATTTCAATGTAACTTGGTCATGAAGTTCCAGGAACATAATGTTCACCGTAGTTTTTAACGTCTTAGTTAGTACACAATTTATAGACTAATTCAACGAGCATCTCTTCGTTCTAGACTGATAATGGCATTGTTTACTACTATTAGATTGGCTTATATAGCTGTATCTTATATTAGTGTTATAAACACGACAAGGAAATTACGAAGAATGAAAACAAAATCACAATAGGGAGAGACAAGATTTAACGTGGAAAACATTTCCAATAAAAAGAGGAAAACACTACGAGCGTCAGCCAGCAAAACTTCGCTATATGGTAGTGTTCATACAATGCCGGAGATTATCAGATGTGACTTATTCAAACCGGCGGATTACAAGAGATATATATAATGGTTAAAATATAGACACTCGGCCTAAGACTACATACGACGGGTCTCACTCCGCTCATCAGAAGTTAGTCTTCTTAATGAATTTGGATCAATTTCAACAATTGGTAGATGTGACTTTTCATCGTATTGTCAGCCATATATACAAAGTAATCGACTGAATTCATATTGAAAGGTGGCTTATATGAGATAACTATCTCTATATAGCTTTTCATATTTAATATTTGAAAAAATGAAATAGTTAATGCAACTAAAAGAATACATAGATAAGTAAAACCACCATTTTACATTTTAACCTCATGTTTTATTTATTTTTATCCTATTTTAACGGAATGGATCTTGGTTTATACAACACGAGTCAGCTCTACCAACAAGAAATATAATTTTTGTGTCACCATGACATAGATTTGGAGTGCACGGTCATGTTCGCTAGTTTTATTTATAGACAACAACAAACATAGCAACACAGAAAAAGAGCCCCAGATCACGTGAAAAAGGACGATAAAAACTTGGACGTGACAAAGGCCCAGCCAGCCAAGAAAAGTTTACACGAACAAAAAAAAAGCACACAGAAAGCCTAACACATCACGCTCCCAACCCCTTTTCTCTCGCGTACACAACACAAATGAGGCAATGGCTCCAGATAGTGGGAATCTCGACATACAGATCAACAGATATAGACATGAATGACATTTGACTAACTACTTAAGTGCCTGTGCATTGTTACGGACATCAAATTTCTTTACCATCCGCACACACGTTCAAAATTTATCTTGAAGATAGGGTCTACATTTTCCAAATCATATTGCAGGTATTCCCACAACACCCAAATGTTAAGAAGCCGTCATTAGTTACACACTCAATAAATAGCAGTACCAATTGCATGTCTGACACATTCTACAAAAGATACGGACAGAGAACAAAATGTTAAATAATAGAGCAAATGATGGCATGCTTGTAAGTACTTTTATGAATTTTAGGGAGCTCCACGACATTGTAAGTCTGTCGAGGCCTCCTCTTTCAGTAGCTAATCACCCAAGTTGACAATGAAGAAAGCATTTTTCATGTTGCATGACCTAGCATGATGATCATCTATAAAGTCAGTTGAATTATGTAGTTACGGAAGTACTCCTAAAATACCTTGAAATCACAAAGTTATACTTTAAGGTATTGGCCAGAGTTAGATGCATGTGTGCACTTCTAAACAAAAAAATGTTAAAATTTACCTCTCTTAAAACCGATAAGTGGATCCTGTGGGTTGCTAGAGAAAGCATGACCAAATCAGCATCCTAAAAAATATGGTGATCAATGAGTAAGAGTTTGTTTATAGGGTTCCGTGGGGCAATCCCTCACCACGGCTGCTCTTTATATATAATGATCAGCATACATGTACAGGTAAAATACGTATATGAATACGAGACAGATATATACACTAGACCTATCTTAACACTCCCCCTCAATCTGAACTACTACTATGAACAAGATTCAGACTGGTCTTGAAACGGTCTAGCATCTGTCGAGTGGCTAGTTTAGTGAACACATCAGCCAGCTGATCATCAAAAGAAATAAACCTGACCCGAAGAGCTCCAGAAGCAAAACGCTCACGCACAAAATGGAAATCGATCTCAATGTGCATGGAAGACTGGGTTAGCGGTCAATTATGTGGCCGCTAAATTATCACACCATAATATGGGGTGAGCTGCTGAGAAACTCCTAACTCCTTGAGTAGAGACTCTACCTATATAGCTTCAGCTGCTCCATTGGCCAAAGCGTTATACTCTGCCTCAGTACTAGATCTCGAGACGATAGGTTATTTCTTCGAACTCCAAGAAATGAGATTCTATCCAACAAATATAGCAAAACCTCCTGTGGATCGACGATCATCAACACGTCCTGCCCAATCCGCATAAGTGAAAATGCTAACACCGGTAGAAGTAGACTTACGAAAACTCAGTCCAGTACTCAGCGTCCCCTTAACATAATGCATAATGCACTTCATGATAGATGTGAGATTCGAAACATAATGCAGAAGTGGACTCAGTGCAATCTTGTGAATATTTGTATGATCATATTTAAGATTGCAGGGATTGTGAAGAAAAGAATTTGACACCAATTCAAACTTGTGAGTTCCTTTATTTTCAGTTTCGAATCTCCACTATTCTTCCTTATTTCCTTGTCACTCGAGGGCGAGCAACATCTAAGCTTGGGGGAGTTGATAGCTGTGAGATTCGACACATTTTTTATGGCTTTTATTGATGGTTTTCTCCCGGATTTGATTGTTTTCTGGCTTTACCTAACGCTAATACTTCGGTAACGAGGAAAACTTGGTTTTTAATGTATGTTTTAGGTTTTGAACGTCATTGTAAAATATTACGGTTTTGCCCAAGTCTTTCATCTAAATACAATTTAAATAAAATTCTTAACCCATGTCAATAAAAGATACATTATTTCCAATCGACAACATGTCCGCTACATAATGTATTGGAAATATGTCTCATCACTCCCACTTAATTTCTTGCAAATGCAAGCATATTCGTCGTCTCCGATGAAATTAAACATTTTAACAGTTTCATCATAGTGAAGATTCCAACTCCGCTATGCTTACTTAAACCATTGAAGGTTGCATGCCCTTTTAGCATCCTTTTTGAATTAACAAAACCCTTTGGACCATGTCATGTACACGTACTAGGTAGCCATTCTATTAGAAGAAATTTGTTTTGTTTGTTCAACTACCATATACCAAATTATATGTAGTGGTTTCTATATTAATCCGTCAAGACTAAATATCGCTATGAAAGATCAAATCTGGTCATAGTCAACTCCTTGAACATTGTCGTAAACTCTTTTCCGACATGTCAACTACTATATAGATGTCAAATATCCATGTCTATTTCTTTATAGATCCAAATATGACCGATAGGCTTCATGCCTTTCTGGAGGGTCTTCCAAGTTCAGAAACTTGATTTCTCTTGTATGGATACTATCCCAGATTTTATGACTTCTTAGTCGTTTTATAGATCCAAGGCCCATTATCGCTTCTTTGTATACAGTCGGTTCATCATTGTCAAAACAATAACGACTAGTTTATCAAATCTCACTATTTGATTGTTACCCAACGCATACGGTTCAAATAGGAACTCTAATCTCCGAGATCACAACCTTTGTAATCATGGGAGCCATGAGCATTGTGGCCGCCCCCGGGACACTTTCCGGTGCTACTCTACTTAGCACATATAGCTAAGGTCAATAACCTTATCAAAGTTCTATTGTCCTCCCACTTAACTTTTCGTGAAAAATTCCTTCTCAAGAAACTTCACGTTTTAAGTGACAAACTCTTTTGTCCTCGGGATTATGGAGGAATACCCAACAAATTCTTTGGGATAACCTACAAACATGTGCTTATCCGAATTTGGTTGTTAACATTTTACTTGTGCCTAGCATATAAAATTTTAAGAAAAGACAACTCGGGTTTTATCCCGACCCATATGGTGTCAATTCAACGGGTCATGATGGTGCTCTTTTCAGTGTAAAAACGATAGTCTCTAAAGCTTTATTCCTTAAAACATAATGGCATTTTTATAAATGTCACCTTTGATCTTACCATGTCAAACAAGGTTCAATTTGATCTCTCGAACATACCATACTCCTATGGTTTATCGGGAAATGCAAATCCATGGACCAATTCCTCAAATCTTAGGTGTTTTGCTAAACATGTAACTCAAATATCTTCCTTTATGATCGAATCATAAACTCTTTATTTTCTTGTTACAATGATTTTCCACTTCATCTTGAAAGTCTTTGAACAATTTTCAAATGTTTCATACTTCTTCCTTATTAAGTAAATATACAGATATATTCACTCAAAATTTTGGAGTATGCATATGAAGTCGGAAGATCCATCGCACATGGCCATATATAATGGACTATATACATCAATATTCACAATTTTCAATAAGTTAGTCACCCGTTCCCCTTTGGCTTATGAACAGAGTTTCAATTATCTCGTGGAAAGTCTCACAAGCGTCAATTGATCAAAATCAAAGACTCCCAAAATCCATCAACATGGAGTTTCTTCATGTTTTGTTTCCAATATAATAGAAACGATGATGTCACTTTGTAAGTGATCTTTCAATAATTTGTCTTACGATATTTTAGTATTAGTTTTTATTGGCGTGATTTCTCCAAATAGACTTGTAAAAGTTCAACCATCTTCTATGGAATACGGTAATTATTTGAACAACCGTTGTTCTCATAATACCGGAACAAAATAACAATTATTTAAACAAATCTTGAAGGAAAGCTTTGATGTCGACGAGAAAAACAATAACACTTTATTTGTTTTTGATGAACATCATCACATATTCTTTTGCTAGTTACTTAGGTCATTGTAGTTCATGAATTGTGTTGTTGTGTATGACATTTCACACCAACTAATTCGGTATCCAATACCCAAAAACCACATTGTTTAACAAGCAAAGAATACAACCATAACATGTATATCATCTATATACCTTAGCTGAACATTTCCAGTCTTTTCTCTTTTCTGCCAAATATTTTATAGAGTCTCTTTCAGGAATTCCTTTTCTTTTTAAAAGAATATATCAACATCAACAGTGGCTCCATACATATGACACATAGTACAAAGCATGTCTAGTCAAATACTAATACCTTTGGACTTGCACTTTGAAGTGGATCACCATCATCAAATGTTCGGTGTTCTTTCGAAAAATCCATTCTTTAGTAATCTTTTAGTGTAGTAAACATTTTACCTACATCTTCTATTCATCCTTTTCATGATCAAGCTACTATAGCCTATAAGGACGAACCGTGAGTATAATGTCAGTTCCCAAAACCTTTTTGGCAGATTAGAACGCCTAGCGTCTCCAAGCTTCGAAAATTCTCATACAATATGAGAACATGTATTTTGCTAAATTATACTATATCATATTGCAACCATATACATTGTTTCAGATATCACAATATCTTCCACATACGATGTTTTCTGAAATAATTCTTCTAGATCCTAGATAACCTTGATATTAAAACAACTTTTGAATATCAAGAATCATGGAGGCAAACATGATACTTTAGATACTAACATTGGAATTATTACTCTTGATTTAATACTACTTATTAAACATCATGGAGTAAATAGAGTTTGCTGAAAATTTACAGTAGGACTTCTAAACTTTAAATTGACATCAAAACAATATGATAACATTTCGTAAAGAAAATATCCAGAATTCTATAGTTCGGTTATCTCAATTAAAAATAATCGCAAGGTAATAAACGGATGCCAATGATTACAACAAATTATGCAAATTCACTTCGATTTTAGTTTATGATAAATTGAGTTCAAGTAATCCAAATTGAAGTCCCACTCAAAACGAACATCCCTCGAGTTGTTTTGGTGATTATATGAAACAAATCCACTACACCAAGTGCGATCATCATGTGAGCCGGTGTAGCTTCGAAGGAAAGCATCTATATGGGCATCATATCTACCATATGACTCATGCTTAACCTTTCGGTTCGTGTTCCGAGGATATGTATGTACATTCTAGGCTCGCCAAGTAAGAACCTTAGTACCCGCGTGTGTAAAACTGTCTTACACCCATTGTATGAAAGCATAGAATCAAAAAACACCCGATCATCATGTGATGCCTTGAAACAACGATCCATAGAACAGTGCATACTTACGGAAGAACACATTTTTATCTTGATATCTAAAAGAGGGATCATCTTATAATGCTACTAAAACGCCAAACAAGCAATATAAGATGCAAACAAAACATCATATGCATAAAGGGAAATGATATGGTTCTTGCACTTGATCACTATCATGTGCATCGTGGTATGATCTTTATCATTCCTTTATGTGTAAGGCCATGGTCTATGGAACTTACACATTAGGTATGCTATAATTTCCAAGTATCAACTATACTTCAAATTATAACATTACCATATCATGACACGAGCCCAGCAACAATCTAAACTAGATGCTTCTAATTCATCAATTGCAAGTTTTACGTGGGTTAGGGCTTTCGAAGATAGAACCGGTCTTACCTATGAACATGGAACCACAACGATGATAACTAAATTATTAGCAACTCTTTGTAAATAAAATATTGACTATAGTAGGAGAGACAAACACCCGCTAGCCACCTATGCAAAACTAGTTGCATGTCAAGCATGGAACATGTCTCATGTGCGAGGACATGTAAAGTTAGTCCGGGCCGTTTCATCCCACTATGACACAGATATCCAAAATACATATAAGATGCAATAACATGATCATCATCGCCCACATACTCTTATGTGTACTACCCGTGCAAAGAATCTACGCATAGATTAGGCTCTGATACCACTGTTGGGTTCGCATCATAGAAAACAAAAAATTCCTACAATGTGAACAACTAAGCAGCAAGATCTATCTACCTAGATACAATCAACGGGTGGATATACATCCATAGAGAACATACACTTGAAGAGAAACAAAGCATTACGAGGTTGTACTTGTGGATGATGTAGTCGTACACTTGTCTATCTCAAGATCGTGACGAAGTCCAGCGATTCCAGCAGGTCCAGCACCAGCAAGTCTAGTAGGTCCAGCAACAGCAAGTCTAGCACCGCAAAGCAGCAGTGTATCCGTGATCGCACACATGTCCGGTACCCCGACAACCTTCGCATCCCCACTCTAGCAATGCAACGGAAGCAACAACTCCTTTCTAGATAAATCCACCGAGAACATGTATCTCGCTAATCCGAGACCATGGAGAATAATTTCTAGAGGGGACGAGAGATCGTTCACGAGGAGGTGTATGAGTGGAGGAGGAGGAGGTGATCCTTTTATAGGGGAGGGGATTCACAAGGGGCATTGCCGCTGGCCATGGTGGGTGCCCCCACCTCTCCCTCATTCATGTGGGTGGAGCTCCCACTCACATAAACACACCTCCACTCATATGTCCACTCACATGCATTAAATTTCCACCAAATTTAATGCAAGCTCTCATTAAATAAAACAATTTTATTTATTTTATTCAAAATTTTGTTAATTAATATAATTAACAATCATTCACATAAAACCCCTGCAACATTTAAATATCACATGCAAAACCAATTTCTGCAATTTCACTCGAAACAATTCTGGTTTCCATCGAAATTATTCTAGTGCTTTCTTAATCTTTATCTAAAACATATTTGCTCCAAATGGTGTCGGTATCCCTTAAGTGTGTCACCCTATGGTTCGCGAATAATGCAGACATAATCGAGATCCTTCTCCGATCAATAATCAGCAGCGGGACCTGGAGATCCGTACTGACTCCCACACATTCAACGATGACTCTAGTGATCGTGTGAACCTTTAACGTCGTAACTAAATCCCTTTGTCTCGCGATGTATTACATGTCTGAGATTCGATCATTGGTATCTCCATACCTAGTTTGATCTCATTACCAACATGCACTCTTTTCTCATTTCAGTGATATGATATTCTAGTGATCACATCACTTTCTTGCAAGTTATCTTAATGTGATATCACCGAGAGGTCCTAGAGTATATCTATCCGTCAGCAGGATCGAAAAATCCCACTCTTGATCCATTAGCCTCAACATAACACCTTTGGAGTATCTGGACCCATCTTTATTGTCACCCTATTACGGTGTGACATTTGATGTTATCAAGTTACTCTTCTAGTGTTAATGATTGACATGATATCATGGTCTAAGGACTAGAATTACTTCGTATGATGTTATAGAAATTTAAACACAATAACTTTGATCGTATTGCTATACTTTGGATGAATGTTCATCACACCATTCAACCAATGTTGTGACCTTGTTATTAACAACAACCAATGTCCATGATCAGGAAACCTTGATCATCTTGTTAATCAACGAGCTAGTTTATAAGAGAGGCATAACTAGGAACCCTCTATTTGTTTATCAAACACACATATATTAACGTTTACAATTAATACAATTATAGCATGCAAAATAAACATTTATCATAAACATGGAATAAGATAATAACCACTTTATTATTGCCTCTCGGGCATATTCCCTTCACTTTTCTGTTGTGGTGCATGCTCGTTGGCGGTGGGATGGGTGGAGCAATTTGGATCGTCCGGGGTGGTGGTTGTTTGGGGGTGGGAGAAATCCCTGTCAGCCTTGTTCGACACTGACGTGGTGATGCCTGTAGGTGTCGCCTCTCCATCCTGAAGGGCGTTTGGTACCTCCTCCCCACCCCCTCCATTTACCGGGCAAAACCCTAGGAACAGTCTGGGCGATAGCGGCATCGTCGTCGCATCCCTTGCTGAAGGTGCTGCTTGGTACATGGCGGTTCGGAATGACAGGAGTGCGGTGGGACCTTTACGGAGGGCATAGCGATAGAGGGTCGTCTTCGTTTCATCGATCTACCTATGTTGGCATTTTTCTATTTTGTTCTCTTTCTTTTCTGTTGGGCTTGGTTATGCTACGGCTCCAACATGTCCATTGTATCGTGTGCTTGATATATTAATATAGCGGGGTGAAAGCCTGATTCGAGGAGGGTATGATTACTCGGGTCCTTATATAATTAGTTACCCTGGTAAAGGCTTATGGCCCGCAAAGCCCAAGAAGATCAGAGAAGTCCTAGGAAGCATCTGACGGAAGATGTCTCTTGCCAGATAAGGAAAGAGTAGAAACCAACATTGTATTAGTGTTGTAAATGTAACTTGTAACATATCCATATATGGCCCCGGGACCCAGCCTATTATATAAAGGCTGGGAGGAGCTAACAGAGAGGTACCAAAAAATCCTTGAGCAATCTGTAATCTTATTGTCCATAAGAAATCAGACGACTTCGACTCCCTTGTTTGTCTGATCAGCCGAAGAAATCCCCAACATTCTCTTTTCCATGAAACCCTAAGTCCATAACCATGGACATTGCTGAGGTTACCCTTTGTCAGCAGCGGATCCCCATTTTCCCGGGAGACGGGCCTGCCAGCCACCCGAGATTTCCTACCACAGACATCTCGCACGCGGGTTCCTCGCACACGACCTCTTTTGCCCCACGTCACTAGACGGTGGGAAGCGCGCTGTCCCTTGGGCTACACATCAGCGGTTTTGGATGAAAATATGATCGCTACTAGTTTGAGTGGAACAATGCCCTTTACCTTGGGCTCATTTGCGTGTTAATAAAGGCCAAACCTCGACAGGGGATCAATACAAGGAAGATTATAGCGCATGCCTAGAAGGAAGGGATAGAAAGAGATAGATCGATCTTATATCGTGATCGATCGTTTAAATGGTTACAACAACTCCTATCTCTATCTAGAGTTTATACCAGGTACGTTACATGAAAGCACGACTACATGTGATAACACATACACATGTATCGCTAACACACCTCCTCAATCACAGCCACTAGTACAAACTCGATACTTAGAGATTGTGCCCTTAGACAGTTTGTGCCAAGTTAAAAAACCCTCGCCTCTATTCGTTACCCTAGTCGGTTTTAATTTACCGACCACCTCTAAGAAACTCAGAGGCGGTTCAAAACAATAACCGGCTTGAAAAATAACCCAACGGGAGGCGGCTACTATACAAAATCGGCTCATCCAATGAACTTGGACGGGTAAAAAAACCACCATCTCTAATAGTAAGTAAGAAGACACAGCTGTTATTAGAAGTTGCCTTGAAGGGGTGTCTTGACACGTACCGTCACAGCAAGAGCGGACATGCAGTCCCTGGAAATGTACCTCAAACATGTTGTAAAAAGAACCGCATCAAAAAGTGGTCATGGGGGAGGCGATTAGATATTTGAACCGCCTCCTAGATAAAGAGGAGGAAAAACAAGTCTTTCCTTCTCCTATACTATTATTTCTATTTTGATTTCTTTCTCTGGATTTACTCTAATCATTAGTCGATTGTTCATACATCGAATTAGGGTGTGCTTCTCCAAATCTACGGTGAGTTTTTCTTGCTCTACATTTCCCACACTCGTCTACTTTACAAATAGGGTTTTTCTTTTGTAGTTCTTTTTCAATTTGTTTTTCAATCTTTCTTCTTTCATTGCACAGAAGCAAGCTAGGGTACACAGTGATGAATCGTTTATGCACCCAGCCAATGTAGAACTACAGCCGTTCAAACAGGAGTGCATAGTCCTTCAATATCACCATGAACCGGCCAAGCTTTCGGGACCTTGTGACGAGTGATTTTAGCCTCAATTAGCAAAGCACTAATGTTAATCCTCTATCAACAAAGTACTCTCAGTTAATTAGCATGCATGTGTATATATGTGTGGGCTAAAATTATTGTAAGATGTGTTAAAAATTATTGTTCTGGTGCTCTGGTAGAATTTCAGACTTTTTTGTTTAAGCAAGTAGAAACATCAATGGACATATCTTGGATAGTTTTCTTTTAAGATTTTAGGATTTGTGGAAAATTATTTAACATGTGTTAAAAAGATAATTTAAATATTGTTCTAGTGCTCTGGTAGGAATTTAAGATTTGTTTTGTTTGAGTAAGTTAGCAACATCAATGTGCATTTTTGTTTTAGTTTTCTTAAGATTTTTGGAGTAGTGGAAAATTATTGTTACATGTGTATTGTTATGGTGCTCTGGTATTTATGTTTTTAAGCATGTTAGAAACATCAATGGACATTTCTGTTTTTTAAATAGATTGAACTACTTTATTAGTAGTAGTACATCTTCCTAGTGTCATGTATGCATCGATATTATCATATTTATATCGATATTATCATATTTATTTGGTTTTTATTCTCAGATTGTTCCTTGTCACTTTAAGGAAAGAATCAACGACTTTGCTGATAAGTGGTTACTTATTGTGTATGCAGAGCATATGTGTTTTTCCTGGTGAAAAAGGAAGAAACTACATACATTAGTGGACCATTTTGGACTTTCGTCTTGAGGTCACAAAATGTTGATCTCCATGGCTTAATCACATAAGCTAATGTTGAAGAAGATGGGGAATGATCTGAGGAAGACGAAGATGAGGAAGGAGCTGAGGAACATGTGTAGCAAGAGGACCTTGTGGAACAACAATATGTGTTTAGGATCGAAGTATATGCCCCTAATGGTGAGATCAGAAATTTTCAGAATATCTTTGGGATGTGTTTTTCCATCAAATGTGTGTATTGTCTGCCATCTCTGGAATTCTTTGTAAAAATATAGGAATCAGGGTGCCAGATGTGGATCCCTACATTAAAGATGTTTTCTACAAGAGTGTTTTCAAAGATATGCATCTCATTTCTATGCAAGACACGCATGCCATAATTTTTGAGATGATGAAAGAAGTAAGCAAATAAACATTGCTTCACAAGGTTAAATTTTTTCCATCCGTCTGAACTTCAATACTATGTCACACGTCTCACTCAAATTGATCTACCTAACAATAGTTTTGTGAGTTATTCTAGCTCAACCATTTTCTTAGAGTTACTCGTGTGTTTACTAATGTGTTTTAGTTATTTTTTCATTTCAGTTCCCGCCATCGAGCTTTGCGCGTGGTTACAACATCCCAAGCAATGCCAAAACTCTATTTCTGAGCTATGGCATGGATGGCCCAATTCCTATCCAGTACACCATCATTCGTCATCGCAAGATCAACCTGATAGTGTTCAAAAATGGTCAGAACATCTTCTGCCACATGGACCAACTTGAAGCTGGTTCACTTGTTGTTGTGAGGGTGGAAATGAGGGAAGACCGCATTGGCTTGGTCGTGAAAAAAATTCGCTGAACCCTTCAAGAATTATTAAGAATAATGCGTCTTTTGTCTCTATTAGCTAGATCTAACTTAGGATCATGCTGTGAAGAACTATGTTTGGAATATTCAGTATATTATGAAGAACTATCTTTGTAATATACTTTGAATCTATGTCATGTAAATTGTTGGTGTAGTATTTAGTATGTTGGTGTAATATTCGTGACACATGTGAACTTGAGTACAAAATGGATGTGGCAGGATTCTTCAAACTTTGCTCTGAACATGAGTAATCGTAAAAAGTCAGTATTTTCTCTTACCGGATGGTACACCAATAACTCACATGGTGTGCTTGCAGGAATTTCTACTCCTTACGATGGAGAGATACACTCTGGACCCACTCATGTACTATGTGTTGAGCCACGTAGATATAAACAAAACTTTTTCCCTACACGGTGATCCCAAGATCCAGCTCAGGTAGAAGGCCACGAGGATTACCACTAGACGCGCAGTTGCGGAATTGATGAAGCACGTCGCTTGATGAAGTGCAGTCCTCGCGATCCGTTCCGGTTTCACGATCCACGATCCGTTCTTTCTTCACGATCGTCGAAGTGCTGAACGTACAACACCTCCGCCTGTATCCACACGTACGAGGAGGAGCGCCGGCGATGGACTGCTAGGTCCGGTACGGCGGCGACAGGATGGACTGGGGCTAGGGTTTCCAACACATGGAGTGACCTAACCTTGTTCTCTAAGCACCTGCGCCCCATCTTATATAGGGAGTGAAAGTGGGCTCCACTCACTTGTGGCCCATTCACTAAAAGGCCTATATTAGGCACTACAAGTCTCACTTGCTGACTAAGTCCATGTGTCTATTTGGGTCCAACCCAAATAGGTTTCCTGTTTGGGTCTAACCCAAACTTTCTCCCGCTCTCAAGTGTGTGACCCGACATGCTCATGGTAACCCGGACACGATTCCGAGTCTCACTTGTGATCGATTAGTTGGTAGCGGCTCCTAGCAGAACGTGCCAACTCCCAAGTACCAATAAGTCATGACGACATACCTTCCAATGTGACTTTCGTCTGAGTCTCTTTTGCCTCACGATATACCTTGTCGAACTATAGGCGAATGATCGTCATCCCTTAAATAGTCCGACTCTCTTTCTTGATCCGAGATAAGCGATTCATCCGACTAACTCTTAGTCGGCTGCCTCGGTTAACACTTAACCGTGACGCGCATGGCCCTGCTTTCCGAATCCTATCTTTCGAGAGGGTCCAGAGAATATCTCTCCAGATGGAGGGGCAAAATCCTGTCTTGGTTATTCACATCACGCAGCTTGATTCGCAGTCGACCCAAACTCCGCCTTTATAACTTCCTAGTGACGGAACATCGTTTGACAGAACCTAAGTCGGAGATCCTCAACTCGGATTGTGCAATAACCTCAAGTCTGTAACACCCCATCCACTCCTGGGCCCGGGGGGTGTCACTCCTGACAGCTTAATAGGATATCTAGACTGACCCCACAGACCAACACTAGTCTTTTCTGCGCACTTTGTCTTCACTCGTGTGCACCCGGTTACCCACTTCCCGGTCGGTCACCCATCCTAGAATTTCTCTAGGCCAAGCACGCTTAACCTTAGAGTTCTTTTTCGAATGAGCTTCCGGAAAAGAAGTTGCAACTTGTTGATATGAGTATTCTATCAATCCTATTAAGCCATGTGCCTGGTCTCACATACACCCACCCTTTAGAAGATCGATGCCCTCATCGATCAAGCACACCCCAGGAACGTTCCCTTTTGGCACGCGTTTGTGCGTCTAGTGCCGGCACATGTGCCATGCCGTGTCCACTCCGGGCCACACGCGCCATGCTCCACATGTCCCGCCACTAACCCGCACACACCTGTGTAATCGCAAGGGTCGGCTCTGATAGCACTTGTAACACCCTGTCCACTCCTGGGCCCGGGGGGTGTCACTCCTGGCAGCTTAATAGGATATCTAGACTGGCCCCACAGACCAACACTAGTCTTTTCTGCGCACTTTGTCCTCACTCATGTGTACCCGGTTACCCACTTCCCGGTCGGTCACCCATCCTAGAATTTCTCTAGGCCAAGCACGCTTAACCTTAGAGTTCTTTTTCGAATGAGCTTCCGGAAAAGAAGTTGCAACTTGTTGATATGAGTATTCTATCAATCCTATTAAGCCATGTGCCTGGTCTCACAAGGTCTAAGGATTACATTGATTGAGACATGCAAATGACGACTTGTTCGTTGCATCTCAATATGGGTCAGTCCGACTCGCTAAACTCTTTAGCCAAATCCATGTAAGTCGGAATAGCATCTCCATGCCCATGACAAGTGAAACCTAGTCATCTGCCGACTTTCACATTGGTCTAAGTTGTGTGTCTGGCACAACCTCAATGACCAAGGACAATTAGTATGAACAACAAGAATATGTAGTTCCACAATCAAATCACATAGTCGATGATACATATCAGCAGTTCATACAGGGATCATAACCTTATGAATACACAGGAATATCATCATACATGATTGCCTCTAGGTATTCCCAACACTATGATGTTCATGATTATTTGGCCGAACACGTGATCAAGTTGTTGATCACAGGAACATCAATAGTATGGTATGACTGAATAGTACATGCTAGGTAACAAGAATAACCTAGTGTTTCATCTCAGGCAATGTAAAATATTGACGGAGGAATATGATAGGTATCGGATATAATACTACGGTTCACACAATAAAGATCTCATGTTATTTGGGGGGATGAGTACGTGCATCAAGATGCTAAGAGTAATCATTGTCATGGAAGGAGTTCTAGACATGTCCGTAAATATCCGAACCCACATTTTCACACTCTTAAGATGTTATCGGCATTTAGAACGTGAGTGCGATTAAGATATTTGAATGAAGTAACCCCAAAAGGATGTTTCAGAGTGTCTCGGAATATTCCATAGGAGTTCGAGATATCACCGAGAATGGACGGAATTGTTCTGGACATGATATGGAAGACATCGGGAATATTTTAGGAAGGTTAGGGAATTAATTTTAAGGAGTTCGGAATTTTTTGGAAAGCTTCGAAATGAATATTCATAATTAAAAGTAATAATCCGGGTGGGAGTACCATGGTCTGAAGGGATCCCACTAGGTCGCACGCGTATGGGAAGGGGGAACCCTGGTCAAGTCGGCCATGGCGTCCCCTAGGCCGCCGGGGGGGGGGGGGGGGAGCGGGGCAGTGGGGAGGGAGGAGGCTAGCCGCACATATATACGGGGACCAGGCCAGAGGCACAACACACAAGTTTTGGAGAGCCACGCCCCAGCCCTGCCTACCTCCGCCGCTGCAACGCCGCCAGTCGTCGCCGCCTTGGCATCTCAGAGCTGTCTTCCACCTCTTCCTTGCCTTAACGTCGTCTTCATAGGGAACTTCTTATTATTCATGCCAGAACGTTGCTCGTCTTCTACCTCCATCTAGATTCAATGTATACGGACGATGAAGTGATTTTGGATCTTCATCGACACGTTCCCGCTTCATCCGTGATCTTAATCTCACTTCCACGCAATGTCGTTCTTGTTGGATGTATGGATACCGGTGGAGGTGTGACATGTGGATCACTTGATAGTTGGATCCATCCATGAGATAATACATCTCCTCGCGACTTGCTAAGGCTTGTTGTGGGGATCGAAGCACGACCAACCTCGTCATTGACAAACCTCCGCTAGTTTGATCTTCGAGTGTATGATCTGTTACCTTCTCCCTTGCATTGAATCTTGGTTATGCACTAGAAATTTTTGTTTTGCGTATAGCGTTCCCCAATAATACGTTATATTTTTACTAAAAATCACTCGACTAAGGATACATGATGATGCTCTAAAAGCTTGGCAACCACTAAGATAATCGATACCTAATAGATAAAAGCACACCCAAACTAAAAACCACAACTAGATGAAATATGCTAAACTAAAAAAGCATTGAAGACTAGGTGAAACTCCCCCAAGATTAGAGTATTTTCACTAAATATTCCTCCTTGTATTTTTTCTCCTCATAATAGGCATCCCACTCCTTGACCTTCCAAGGATAAGGTCTCCCATTGTAAAAGGATAGTGTAGGATCATTGAACTTGGTGGAGGTAGCCTCAACAATCTTCTTGAAGCGATCTTCATACTCACAGTTCTAGTTCTCCACATACCACATGAGGGATTGGAACCTATCTAGCTTTTATGCAGTGTGTGCATACTTCTCCTCTATATCTTTGATCCTTTCCTCATAGGATTCAACCTTATTCTATAGCTCAAGATTCATGAAGTTGCGAGCATCAAGACTGTGCTAAACTATGGTGCCATACCTAGAAGTGGTGCCTCCAAGATCTGCAGTCTTTGGTGCCTAGGTCTTGGGAGCCTTGACCTCCTCCACGAGCAGCACACCCTCCTTGAATGTCAAGGTCTTCAAAGGAGCCATCACGGAATTGAGGTAATGATTCACCACGCCCATCTTCTCGGAGTCATCTCCTCCTAGATTAGGTCGAGAACTTGCCATGACTAAAAGATAAAAGGACAAGATAGTGTCGGGCCAGTGGTTACCAGCGTACCACGACCCACTTGCTGGCGAGCCTCTCCACAAGACAGATCTCTTCAAGGGAAGACACCGTGCAATCTCTCCAAAAACCCTCCGGGAGAAGGCGCCTGAGTAGGTAGAGGCACCTCGTGAAGCTACCGCATGAAGCACACTTAGGCGATAGCATCGCCATGCTGGAAGTGGAAGCTCAAGGGGACCACTAGTCTACCCCTCGCCCAAGGCAAGGACCATGTTGGAGGTCGACTCCGACGATAGTGGCTTGATCTAGATTTAGATGTTGTTTATGCTGGTTGAAATTTCAGTTGTGTTTAGTGCGAGTTCAAATATTATAATGGGTTTGGTGAGCTATAATGAGAAATATGGATAGTTGTATTAAGTGCAATAATATGGTGTACGTTCTTCCACTTTATAAATTGTGTCGGTGCCATTTGCATGCGATAGAATCCACTTAGATTATGTTTAAACAAACCACCAAAGTCAGATTATAACCATCAGACAAAAGGAAGAAATGAAGGTCTAAGACAGATGAACGGGCCACCAATATTTTTCTCCTAGGACTCCCAAACATACTACTTTGAATTCATACCACTTGGTCAACAAGTACTATTATTACAATTCAAAAAGTACGCAGCTCTAGCTAAATAGAACTAGTTATCACACATCCCTTGATCTTCCTAATCTTAGCTCGATGCACATCTTCCCGCGAGCTCAAGGTATGAATCTTCAACGCCATATTTTTAGCATCCTCCTTGTACTTCTTCAATTGTTTCTATGTATTCATGAGCATGAACTTGTCCATACTCATAGTTATAGCCTGGTGGACTTTCGCCTGGTGCAGTTCAATCCTTGATTCAGTTAGATCTTGCTTTGCTTTAGCTTTCAGGGCCATGGCCATGTCCCTCTCCTCCTCGACTTGGCTAACCTTGTCTTGCACCCTCCTGAGATCACTTTGAAGCTTGTATGTGTCTGATGATTGCAAGTGCACATATCGTTTGTAGCTAGTTTCGAAATAAAGATATCGATCCCACTGGGAGCATGAGGCAAAAGACTAAAATGCTTTTAACTATAACTAAACGAAGTACTTAAGAAATAACTTTAAGATGCAAGATAATTAGAGTTGTTTTGGGGGGGTTTTGGTTGAACAAGGTAATTTAAAGTAAAGCAAAACTTAATGCGGAAAGTAAGAATCGCGTGTGTAATAGAACTTTGGAACTACAATAGGGAAAAGGCGTTCTCAGGGAGTAGTGGATAAACCGCTAGCAATTTAGAATAAGTAATCAAGAGTATTATAGCAAATATTCTCATAGTGTGTATGTATGTAGGAGGAGCTCCATATATGGACAATTTGCTAGCAACCACTGCACACATCGTGCTCATAACCACAACAGACTGTAACAGACAACCATCACATTACCGCGCTAATAAGGGATTTCTCCCATGGCATGAACATGGCTTGATGAGTTCTCCTTGATTCCCCAAGTTAGTACGTAAAGAATGACAACAACTTTATAGTCACAGTAAGCGCTATCATTCCTCCGTCTAATAACAAGTAATCCCCTCCATCGAGTCCCCATAAGAGGCAAATATTAAGGAGGTGCACTTCTCCAAATATCAAGATGAAGAGAATTAACACGTACACATAATGATGTATAACATAATAATCTCTATCTCATCTCAGTCATATGCTAGGGTTTCTCCATCTCCCCAAGAACCAGAGTTCTACTTAGACATGGAGGCAATCAACATCATAGCTATGGTAATGGAAACAATCATAGATGAATAGTACTTGTATAAATTCACAACAAGTATATGAATTACAACAAGATCTAGACAAGATGTAGATGGATGGATGAAGCTGGTGGTGATGCAGCGGTGGTTGATGAAGATCGATGCCTGAGCCACCCGGATCTGCGCAGGGTGAAGATGGATCCCTGGCGGATGAGTTCCACCTCTAGATGCCTTCTAGAGGTGAGGTTTTCGCGATTTATGGGTGTTCTGTATGTTGTATCTCTGAACCAATTGCACGGGGTGAAACTATTTTACGAGGTGGAGGCGGGGCCAACTATACGCCTGGAGCTATACGGGCGGAAGAGTTGGTCCCACCATATAGTTGGTCGTTGGGCTCTCTGCCTCCCTTGTTCGCTTCTGGTTTTCTTCTGGTATTATTAATATTTCCCAAATAAGCGATTTATGCTGTTTTGACTCTTTTTATCCATAGTACAACTTCTACAATAATTTTATCCATTAGATCCATCATCTGTCCCGATCCTGGTGAAAACAGACATAAAATGTGCGCGTGAGCGCCGTAAAATGCCAAGATCCTACATCTACAATGCAAAATAATAATGTAAAACATGATGCAAATATGCACTCATCAACTTCCCCAAGCTTAGACTCTTGCTCGTCCTGAGCAAGTTTTTTGCTTAATGGATGTGATCCTCATATTCATGAAGCTGAGTCGATAAAATAAATGATGCAATTGCAGCATGTGTTTATCATGTACGATACGGGGGAATAAGTTCATGAATAGTACCTTACTCGAACCATCTGAATAGTATTGGAAGGCTTGCACACCTTAGTTATCAATAGTTCATAAAAGATGAATCTCAACATAATGTAAAAGAATCTGGTTCAACCAAATGAGTTAACGAGGTAGTCCCAAGTGTTTTAGGATCAACATGTTCACTTGGGATTCAAAATCTCAAAAGTGTCTCTTTGTCATACTAAAATACAGTGGTATATGCCTATTTGCTCTTTGCACATTCGCTCTTTTTCTTCTTTCTTTTTCTTTTATTTTGCATATATGCTCACACTTTTGTTTTAAGTGTTGTGCAAAGGAACTATCCATATATTCCACCTTATGTAGGAATTCAAAGTTCAATGATCTCAATTATCAAATTCCAACTGTATATGAAGAATTCTTATGACTTGGAGATTCTACCTCGACTTGTTCTCACTCTATTTGTATAGCACTTTCATTTTCCTTTGTTCAAGGTTTCTCTTTTAACTTAATTGAATAGATAATTTTTCTTTGTGAATCAAACCGTAGACTTATAACATATTGACCAAATTATCTTTATGTGTTCCATTAATACCAATGGTGTGGACGACTCCTATTGCTATCATCAAGTGCAAGTAAAATCATAGTCAAGCCATTCATATATCAATAAAGCAAACACAAACTCAATATTGCTCCATATATAATAATAAACTCAGAATTTCATAAATGGATTGACTATTAGTGAAGGGAATTCTAATGATGCAAACTTTATTCTTAGTTTGAACTAATGAAAAAACTATAATATAAAACTTATAAGAAAGATTACAAGGTCTTTAAAGATCTCCCCAAGCTTGGAATCAAGCCAGGCGGGATCAATTAACTCCTTGTGGGTACCTATTCCTCCTCTTGGGTAGATAGAGCGTCGCCTTGTTCTTTTATACTGCCTGCTTTAACTATGCTTTCAAAGCAAATGCTGAGCTTGGCCATGTCGTATTGGAGCTTTAACATTTTCCTCTTGAGAAATTTCTTCTCATCTGTTAACTCAAAGACAGTTTTAATCAAGAAACCAACTCTACCATCGATTGCATCGACCTTCTTCTCAAGGTCTTTGCTCATCATCCAGTAAGAGTCAATCCCTTCTCCAATTGTTTCAACACATGCCTTAGAAGCCTTTTCTAACTCACAGATCTTATCACGAATCTCATCTTGCCACACCTTCTTAGGTTTAAGAGATGATGGACCAAGAGGAGGTTTATAATAGGATCCAATGTTGTAACGATAAGGAGTAGGGAGGTACTCATCCTTGTTCCTTCCCCGCTCAGCTTGTCACATCATCTCCATCCTCTATGGGACAAGGTCCTCCCAATTTGGGAGAGGCTTGATCTCCAAACCGGATGATGATGATGATCCTTTAGGTTCTGCTTCCTCGATCATCTTCACGGGCTTCTCATCTTTCTTCTTCCAAATCTGGTTGACGTGGAAGGGCTGCATGGCTTCGTTGCACGAATGTTATTAAAGGGGCCTGTATAGGGATGACGAAGATCTTTCGAGGCTAGAGGTTGTAGCTCTGCAAAACCTTAATGAAAAAGGTTAGATCCGATCAACTTTAAAAGGAGGGGTCAAAAACCCTAGCCGCCTTGCGTAACGAGCAACTATATGGGCGCAACTCGTATAGTTCCCACCATATAGTTATAAACCGACTATAGATTAGATCTACGGCGGAACCTAACTATACGGCCGGAACTATACGGGTGGAATTTTTAATTCCGGCCGTATAGTTGGTCATTAAACTCTCTGTTCCCTGGATATTTTTTTGGAGAAGGGTCAACAATATACGACCGCGACTATACTGGCGAAATTTTTAATTCCGGCCGTATAGTTGGTCGTTAAACTCTCTATATTCCAGAAATTATTTTGTCAAAGGGGTAGACAACTATACGACCGCAACTATACGGGCGGAATTTTCAGTTCTGGCCGTATAGTTGGTCGTTAAACTCACAGTACCTTATGTGGATGGAAGCGTTGAAGTCGCAACAACTATACGGCCATAATTATACGGCTAGAATTTTTATTCCCGCCGCATAGTTGGTCGGTAAACCTTCTGTGTCCACCAAATTTTTTCTGCTTCTCCAAGTATTCTTTATTAATTTGAAACTGAACGAAATATCGAGTTTTGACAGAGAAATGTCAGCTTAGACTTTCGACCAATTTTGGCATCATCAATCTTCCTTTTTCTTTGCTAGAGCATGAATCGTTCTTATTAAAAACAATACTCAAACTAGACTTTAACCTAAAATTTAATAACTTACTCAACCTTTATTTCACATGGGTTACCTCCCATGAAGCGCTCTTTTATGGTCAATAGCTTGACCGTAGCACCGCTCATACCGTCTTGAGTCCATTCTTCTTGTAATTACTGTTCTTCGTATATTTTCGCTTTATCACTTCTTTAGGGGTGCTCAACTCTAAAGTGATTGCACTTATATCTTCTTTCACCCGATAATGCTTCAAGCGTTGTCCATTTACCACCCATGCAAGAGAGGGTGTTTTTCCTTGGAGCTTCACTGCTCCTGACAAATAAGCTTCTTCAACTACATATCGACCTTCCTACTTCGATCTGAGTTTTCCTTGAAACAACTTAAGACGAGAATTATAAAGAAACACTTTGTCTCCACTTTTAAAAGTTTTATTCTTTATTTTTCTATCATGCCATCTTTTAAATTTTTCCTTAAACAACCTAGCATTCTCATAGGCTTCACTTCTAAACTCATAAAGCATGCATATCTAATAAACGCTTTTCCCCTGCTGCTTTGAGATCATAATTTAGACTCTTGATTGCTCAAAACGCTTGGTGTTCTAGTTCTAATGGTAAATGGCATGCCTTACCGTACACCATCTTATAAGGTGTCATACCCATTGGATTTTTAAACGCACTACAGTATGCCCATATTGTGTCATTTAATTTGTATGACCAATCTTTTCTTGATTTGTCCATCGTCTTCGCGAGTATGGTCTTCAGTTCTCTATTTGAGAGTTCCACTTGAACACTTGTTTGGGGATGATATGGTGAAGCAACGCGTTGAGTTACTCCATACTTGCTGAGGATTTTCCTGAAAGCCCCTTTCATAAATTGAGAACCACCGTCAGTAATTAAAAATCTAGGAACTCCAAACCTAGGGAATATGACATCCTTGATCATCTTCACTAAGGTAGCTGCATCTGCATGATTTGTCGGGATAGCTTCAACCCACTTAGTAACATTGTCAACAACAACAAGAATATGAGTATAACCATTTGACTCTGTAAATGGCCCCATGTAATCCATTCCCCATACATCAAAGGGTTCAATTATTAGTCTATAATTCATCGCCATTTCTTGTCTCCTACCTATATTACCTCTTCTTTGGCAAGCATCGCAGTATTCCACATACATGTGTGCATCCTTGAGCAAGGTGGGCCAATAGAATCCAGATTGAAGTACCTTTGCAGCAATCCTTTTACCTGCATGATGCCCTCCATATGGACTGTCATGACAAGCCTTCAATATTGCATTCATTTTGTGATTAGGAACACACTTCTGAATCATTCCGTCAAGTCCATGACGATATAGATACGTATCATCCCAAAAGTAATATTTAAGATCATTAAAGAATTTCATTCTTTGATTTCTTGACATACCAGGAGGTAATTTTTTTGTTGCTAGATAGTTAGCATAATATGCATACCATGGATCAACAATTTCTACCTTTGCTAAATATTCTCCCGGAAATGACTGAGTAATAGGTACGGGGTCACTAATTTTTCCCTCCATCCTAGAGAGATGATCTGCTACAGGATTATCCTTACCCCTCCTATCTACTATTTGGAAATCGTATTCTTGTAGTAATAAAACCCACCTAATCAACCTAGGCTTAGCATCCTTTTTCACAAGCAGGTGACGCAAAGCTTGGTGATCCATATGAATTATTACCTTAGAATTAATTATGTAAGATCTAAATTTATCGCAAGCAAAATTTATAGCTAAAAACTATTTTTCTGTAGTAGCATAATGTTTCTTGAATCTTATTAATAGGTCTACTAGCGTAATAAATAGAATTCAAATTCTTTCCATCTCGCTGTCCCAACATAGCCCTAAAGCATAATCCCTAGCATCACACATAATTTTGAAAGGTTCAACCCACTTTGGAGATTGCATGATAGGTGCTGAAACTAGTTTATCTTTAAGGTTCTCAAAAGCTGCAATGCAAGCATGATCTAAATAGAATGGAGTTTCTTTATCCAGAAGATTAGTAAGGGGCATAGCTAGTTTAGCAAAATCTTTTATAAACCGCTTATAAAATCCTGCATGTCCTAGAATTTTTTTTAAAATTTTAATGTCCTGAGGTATTGGGAGGTTTTCTATAGCATTTATATTAGTTTTATCTATTTCTATTCCCTTCTCCGAAACTTTGTGCTTGGAAACTTTACCTTCTCTTTCCATGAAATGGCATTGCTCCTAATTCAAAACTAAGTTTGATTGCCTGCATCTATGCAAAACTTTGGTCAGATTGTAGAGACAATTATCAAAAGTTGCTCCACAAACGACAAAATCGTTTGTTAGGACTTCCATAGTCTTCTCAACAAAATCATCAAAAATCTTTAGAACACATTCCTGAAAAGTTGCTGCTACATTACATAAGCTAAATGGAATTAATCTATAAGCATATGTTCCATAAGGACAAGCGAAAGTTGTTTTCTCTTGATCTTCCGGCTGTATGGCAATTTGAGAGTATCCAGAATAACCATCAAGAAAACAAAAGTAAGAATTATTACTAAGTCTTTCTAGAATCTTATCCATGAATGGTACAGGTTTATGATTCTTTTGTGTCTCATGGTTTAGTTTCCTAAAGTCAATGCACATATGATATCCTACAATTGGTCTCACAGGAACTAGCTCACCTTCTTCATTCAGAGCAGCATCTAGACCACCTTGTCTCGGTATTCAATGAGCTGGGCTAACCTACTTACAGTCAGAAATAGGATATATTATGCCAGCATCAAGTAAGCATATAACTTCTTTTCTTACT
This sequence comes from Avena eriantha, assembly GCA_910589775.1. Classification (NCBI taxonomy): domain Eukaryota; kingdom Viridiplantae; phylum Streptophyta; class Magnoliopsida; order Poales; family Poaceae; genus Avena; species Avena eriantha. The sequence continues at coordinate 45,840,961 of OU342742.1, forward strand.
ACTTCCTTCATCTTAGGATTAATCCTTCTTTGCGTATCTACTACGGGTTCAACATCATCAAGCATGGTAATGTTATGTGTTACAATAGATGGATCTATTCCTTTAATATCATTTAATGTATATCCCAAGGCTTCATGATGCTTAACCAAAACTGAAATGAGTTTATTCGTTTCATTTTCTGATAGATTCTTGCTAATAATAACATGACATTTATTTTTATTATCTAAAAACTCAAACCTCATATTGTCTGGAAGTTTTTTCAATTCTATTGGTGGAGGTTCTTCATCTCCTGTTCTTACCAGTTCTTCATAGTCATGTGGATTTTGTGCTTCTGGAATTGAATCAAGGTAATCATCCATGTCTTCTTTCTTCTCATCATCTGGTGCTTGTTCCCAATTAATCAAGCTCCTTTCTAATTCATCTTGTGGAGTACTAAAACGAATTGCCACTAGCTCGACAATCGTCTTTTCTTCCTTGATATCCTCTACTTCATATGGCCTCTTCTTTATTTGTTCTTCCTCGCTTTGTCTTTTTTCAAAGATTCCTGTATAGGTATTGAGGAGAACTCTTCCATTAGTGCTCTTGCACGCTTCTTTTCTTAGAGAGGTTTACGAGGTTCCCACTCTGTAGGTACCTGCTAATGCCCTGCATAATTCTCAATAATTTTCTTTACTCAGTAAGAATCAATACTGAGGGTTTTAATCATTGTATCTGTCCTCTCATCTTCAAGGAAATCATTAATCCAAGCATATTCTGAAAAACTATTTGTAATATTTTCCTTATCATTAGAATTTTCAGTTGCTTCTTTCATTTTTATTATTAGATTCCAAGCCTCATCATAGGTATAAGATAGAAAACTGCCATTTGAAGCAGTGTCTAGATTCGTCCTATTTTCAATATTTAGCCCTCCATAAAATGTATGGGTGATTAACCAATCAAGCAAACGACGATGGGGGCAATTATCTAGGTAACTTTTATACCTTAGATATCCTTCATATAAGCCTTCACTAGGATTATTTTTGAAACTGATAATAATACCTCTCATTCTGTGAGCTTTGCTTTCAAAATAATATTTTGATAGAAACTTAGTTGTTAATTCCTCCCAAGTCCTTGGTGCTTCTGCACAAAAAGATCCGTACCAGTCGCAAACATTATTAGAGAGAGTTTGTCTAAATAACTGGATTTTAACCATATCAAGATTACATTCGTCGAAAATAAAGGAACTGAGAATGTCTTCAAAGAATTGTAAGTGTCCATATGGACTTTATTCATTTGTTCCTGCAAATTTCTTAGAATGTAATAATTCAAATAATAAAGGATGGATATCGACTCCATCCAGATTTATGCTTTTGTTGACAGTTATAAAAGCGTCCATGGGCGAACCCATTTTCCTTAATGCCTCAAGCTGGTTTAAATGTTGAGTATTGTCCATTGTTGTGGTCCTGCAACTCAAGTAAAAATTAGTACAACGAAAGTAAATAACTAAAAGTAAAGTGACTTATAGCGCTAAGCTCCCCGGCAATGGTGCCAGAAAATAGCTTGATGACTGCAAGGGCACAAATTGTTTGTAGCTAGTTTCGAAATAAAGATATCGATCCCACAGGAGCAGTAGGCAAAAGACTAAAATGCTTTTAACTATAACTAAACGAAGTACTTAAGAAATAAATTTAATATGCAAGATAAGTAGAGTGGTTTTTGGTTTTTGGTTGAACACGGTAATTTCAATTAAAGCAAAACTTAATGCAGAAAGTAAGAATCGCGTGTGTAATATAACTTTGGAACTATAATAGGGAAAATGCGTTCTCAGGGAGTAGTGGATACACTTCTAGCAATTTAGACTAAGTAATCAAGAGTATTATAACGAATATTCTCATAGTGTGTATGTATGTGGGAGGAGCTCCATATATGGACGATTTGCCAGCAACCGCTACACACATCGTCCTCATAACCACAACAAACAGTAATCGACAACCATCGCATTACCGCGCTATTAGGGGATTTCTCCCATGGCATGGACATGGCTTGATGAGTTCTCCTTGATTCGCCAAGTTAGTATGTAAAGAATGACAACAACTTTATAGTCACAGTAAGCGCTATCATCCCTCTGTCTAATAACAAGTAATCCCCTCCATCGAGTCCCCATAAGAGGCAAATATTAAGAAGGTGCACTTCTCCCAATATCAAGATGAAGACAATTAACACGTACACATAATGATGTATAACATAATAATCCCTATCTCATCTCAGTCATACGCTAGGGTTTCTCCATCTCCCCAAGAACTAGAGTTCTACTCAGACATGGAGGCAATCAACATCATAGCCATGGTAATGGAAAAAAATCATAGATGAATAGTACTTGTATAAATCCACAACGAGTATAGGAATTACAACAAGATCTAGACAAGATGGTGGTGATGCAACGGTGGTTGATGAAGATCGATGCCTGAGCCTCCCAAATCTGCGCAGGGTGAAGATGGATCCCTGACGGATGATTTCCTCCTCCAGATGTCTTCCGGAGGTGAGGTTTTTGCGATTTCTGGGTATTCTGTATGTCGTCTCTCTGAACCAATTGCATGGGTTGAAACTATTTGACGAGGCGGAGGCGGCGCCAGCTATACGACCAAATCTATACGGGCGGAAGAGTTGCTCCCGCCGTATAGTTGGACGTTGGGCACTCTGCCTCCCTTGTTCGCTTCTAGTTTTCTTCTAGTATTATTAATATTTCCCAAGTAAGCAATTTACGTTGTTTTGACTCCTTTTCTCCACAATACAACTAATTGAATAATTGTATCCATTGGATCCATTATATGTCCTGATCCTGGTGAAAACAGACATAAAATGTGCATGCGAGCGCCGTAAAATGCCAAGATCCTACATCTACAATCAAAATAATAATGTAAAACATGATGCAAATATGCACTCATCAGTGTCGCCATGGGTCAATAACCTCATCTCAGCACTATCAATAATTGAACTAACTATGGCTTATTTCAACCCAATAGTCATATCCCATAGTTTTTAGCAATTTCTGCATCGATTTGAGCCACTCCGGATCTACCTGTTTGACAACACTCCAATTTTGCGTGGCAACTTTGCACCCTACCCTTAACACCCTAAAAACTTCCCGCCTATGTGTGATGGCAACAAACGTGGCCATTTTTTGTTGGGACTCCAAGTGCAGAGTGTTGTAGCAAGCTTATTTTCCCCACAAGGGTGACTTGAGGGTTTATATCAAACTCTCGGGGAATTGGTTATGGAAGGATGTTTGTCTTCTCCTCTTCAAGCAACCTATAAAGAAAAATAATTTGTCTTGTGTCCCCAAATCCACCAAGTGGTTGTCAAGCACAAAGTTTCATATTAGTAATATGAAATAAAATAAAGTCTAAAGTGAAATAAAAGCAGTAAATAAAGTGAAGTAATGCAAACTAGATGATATGGAGTGATTGTGAGAGTACGGAATGTATTTTTGTAAAGTTGTTTTTGATTTTTGATTTTTGATAGTAGAGTTGTTTTTGATTTTTTATGAGTGATTGCGAGAGTACGGAATGTATTTTTGTATTATATAAATATTAAATTGCAAAAAATGTAAAGGATAGTATATGCAATGGAAAGGTGTTTCTTATGATAAAAATTGGACCGTGGTTCATGGGTTCACTTGTCTATCTCTTTTTAAGTCGTAGTGATCACAAAAAAATTCATCAATGATAAAGATTTCATGGAAATTCTATATGTTCTTGATAAAAGGAATTAATATGGGCATCACATTCTAATATTGAGATGAAATAGATCTCTCTCTTATACTCCTCAAGAAAGGGAAATCTCCATGCAATCTTGATTTAAGAACAAATCAGAGTATAGCTTTAAGCAATATTGTATTATGTTTGAAATAAAAATATGCTACCTTGATCTAACAAGTTCATCACACTATCACATGATAACTATAGCACATGATTTCACTTTATCCATAGTGAGGCAGCAAAATAAAGGTAAAAACCAAAGTAGATCTTGAATCATATGTGTCACAATTCAATCTCTACCACCATGCTACTCCATCTAACACACACTTCTCCCCATACAAGTTCTTGCTTACAAGTTGTATAAAAACAAGCAATGACGAACAGGGTGCATGATATGCATCTATTAAAACATCTTACACAAAATAGATTCCAATCTCAAATATCAAATCATAGACCAAAGATCCACCACATAGGAATTACAAATATGACCATAATCATGTTGGGTAGCTCATATGGTACTAGATCTATGAAGAATAAGAGATAAATATATCAAGCTACTACCACAAACCCATAGCATGGAGGTGGACAACTCCCTCTTCATCATGGTGATGATGCTGGAGATGTTGAAGAGGGTGGAGACTTGCCCAGAGGTCGCTGCAGCGGAATTTCCCCCTCCAATCTTTACTGGATCTGACTCTATTTGGTGGTGTTTTCCTCTCTGGTGGCTTATTTTACAAGGACGCCTCGGGGGGTCCTTATATACTGATTTTTAGGTCAAGAGAACTCCGTGGGCGATAGAATCAAGGCGATTGGACGATCGAGGAGGAAATGAGCATGGGTGGCGCGCCCACCTGGGCTTGTTTGGCCCTCCTGGTAGGATTCTTGTGCTCCAGATGCTTCTCGTGGATAAATATTGGCATTCCCAAAAGTGCAGGTCCATTTGACTTCGTATATGTCCTAAAACATCAAAAACATTGAAAACAAGGTTTTTTTGCCCTGCCGGGTTATAGCAAAAATAAAGGGGATCATTGTTAAATCCCCAAAAATCAATATAAAACAGGGACGTAACATTATATATGATACAAATATGTGGGAAAACATGTTAACAAACTACAAAGTTCATGTATGCATTTTACATGCATTAACATCCCCAAGCTTAACATATGCTCGTCCTCGAGCATGAAGGTGATAAAACTAAACATGGACTTTGGAGTTTGTTACCTTTTCTTCCTTCATTATCATGTAGAGTTCATAGGCTCAATTCCTTTCAATGAAACATAATATGAAAGTGTACTATCAAGTTGCATATTTTACATATCTATAAATATACTAAAAATAAGTGATGGTGTGATAAACAAATGATAAAAAAACCTTCAAGCACACTTTGATGAACCTAGAGAATAAGAGACTATTTTCATGACTAGAATTGGTAGCCTTAATTCTTGGGCTACTTCTTAGTTTCATGCCCTTCACTGAAAGACTCACTTATTAGCTTTATGTCTTCCCTTGACATATTTTTCATCCCGTACCGAAAGTAAGGATTGAACACATATGTTAATCCTCCAAAAATAATAAAAAATAGAATTTTGAGCTATGTAATTCATGTCAACACTACTAATAAGGATGGGGTTCCAAGTATCGTTTTATTTCACCTTTATTTTAAAGCTTCATGCACCTAACCTATGACCTTGCACTCCTCATGCTACTCAACTTAGGCCTGTCATTGTATGCTCATGTTGGTCTCTAGAACCGCATCACTGAAGTACCTCTTGCCCCTGTGTAGCTATATGACCCCTTTTTTGGCATTTATTTATTTGATTATTTATTCATTCAGCATAAGAGATAATATAATTCCTTCTTTATGTTAATAGTGGGAGGGGGGAAGTATCTCTACTCCACAAGAATAAGAAAAACATACATATGAATCATATAAAAAAGGATTATCATGCTGTAAGTTTCCACCATGTCATGCATGGCTTTGGCTAGTGGTTCAGGAGCATTTTCTCTCAACATGCCTACTCCAGTGTGCACACTTCATTTCACAACGATGCAATCCATAGGCAGAACTTAAACATGATTAATTATCAACATTCAATATTGAAATCTTGTGCCATGCCAGCATGGTTTAACCAACAACAACTAATAAGATGTAAAGCACATTTCCATATTGGTATCACCCCAAACCTTACTTTCTTATGAGATTTCAAATACATGAAAAAGGGTGTTTTTAAGAATGTTTGGAGGATTAACATACATACTATACTTGAAAGTAGCTTTTGCCACAAATAGGTAGATATGCCTAATTTAGTTTTAAGGGGCTTGTAACAAGTCTTAGCTTGTGTAGAAAAGGCTTAGCAAAAAGAGATCTAGAGAGTGTGCCATCTAGTTTATAATGTCAACATTTATTTTCTCACCTTGATTCTTATTGTTGAACATAAATATGCACAAGAAAAGGATACAAATTAAGAGTCTTAAAATAGATCATGCTTCATATAAACACTTGAGCTTAAGAACTAGACACAACATGAATTTCAGCTTTTTACTTATCTCCCCTTTTCTTTTATTCCATGGCATTCTTATTAAGTTTTAATCTCATTAAGGTAGAGTTTATTTTCAGTAGCTGATCATAAAAAATTATAATAATGGTGGTGGTTCTCTTTTTTAATGCAAAACAAAAAGTAAAATGACAAAACAAACGCTCCAAGTTTCTATGATAGTTCTATGTTGCTCAAAAAACAAAGTTTAGGGGTTTGCAAACCGAGAGTTGAGTAAGTCCAATGGGGTGCCTTGGGCATCCCCAAGCTTATGGTTTTCACCATCCTTGTATTTATCTTGGTTTGATGTTCCTCTATTTCCTGTCAAAAAACTTCAAGACAAAACTTTTTCTCCCATCTCTTTTGTGAGTGGTGACATTAGTGGCACAAGAGTATAATAGTTGTTGCATATATATCAAAAAAATTCTTTCTAAATGCTACATAAAGTATATAATGTCCCTACATGTCCCTAGCATATAATATGACTCATACAAATCATTTTAAGACACTTGGGAATGGTTAAAACAAAACATGGCATAATCTGTCCAGATTTTCAGCAACAGACAAACGAATTTGTTTCTCGCACATAGGTATGTCAAGAATTTTAGCCAATTGTTTTGCATACATAGGATGAAAAGTTTTAAATTCTTTATGAATTTGAGCACAATTGGAGTTACATTAAAAATCATAAAATTCACGCACTAAAAACTATTTTACAGAAATTTTCTACTCCGTATGTTTAGCAACTTTTAAACATCCAAAATGGGTTCCACTTGGTACTTTATTAAAATCTACAGAAAGAAAACGAAAACAAAACTCTCTTGCTACATAAAGAGTTCAAAACAAAAATTCAAAAGAAAAATAACCGGGTTATCTCCTGCAAAGGACTTTCTTTATAGCCATATAGCTAGGCTTTACTTACTTGATTAGGTCACGTGGAACTCATGGGATAGCTTGTGCTTCTTAGCTACCTCTTTCTTCCTTACATTTCCTTGTTTTGTATCAATGACTGCATCTGTGGTTCTCAAGAAAGGTCTACCAAGTATTATAGGACTTGAGGTATTGCTCGACATGTCCATGACAATAAAATCAACATGCACAAATGTCATATGTAATTCAACCATAATATCTTGAATTTTTTATAGAGCATGTTTAGTTAAATAATCAACAAGTAAAAGATCTATAGAGCATTTTTCCATAGGTTTCAAATCAAGTAAATCATATAGATCGTTAGATAAAACTGAGACACTAGATCCTAAATCTAGAATAGCATGACGTGTCTCTTTTCCAATAGTGATTAATACCTTGGTAATCCATACATCCCCAAGCTTAGGTGGTATCATAGCTTCTCTATTATATCTTTTAATCTTTTCCTTTATAACATAATTTGCTAGGTAGGAAGCAAATCCTGCTTGATGACCATTAAAGGATGGATCATTAGAAAACTTTTGTAACAAGTTAATCCATTCAAGCTACATTTATCAAGATCAAGTAGAGGTTCTTTTGTTTCACTTAACATTTTAACTTCTTCTACTTGTTTATCTCTATTATATAAATTGAAGATTTCATGTCTATCATCAAATACATCTTCTGGCACTTCAGGTTTTTCAAAGCTTTCCTTGAATTTTACTTCTAAGAGTAGGCCATCTAACAATATGTAAGCATTTTTGTCAGTTATATTTATGAAGGAACCTCCACTTTCTTTATCTAAATAGGCCATTGAGCTTTTAGTTAGCCCTCTATAGAAGATATGCATTAACTTGCAATCTCTAAAACCATGTTTTGTTCCAAAAGCTATTTCTCTAAATATTTCCCAAGCTCTTACAAGAGGTTCATCATTATTTTGTTTAAACATGATAAGCATTTGCCTAAGATTACCTATTACTTCAGGGGTTCCAAATCTTTCAACAAAGGCAGCTTTAACATTAAACTAAGAGCTAAAATTTCCAGGTGGCCTTTTTAATATCCAATCTATATCCTTACCAACAAGTGAATAAGGAAAAAGTTTAACTTTAATCATACTATTGTTTTTATTACTCATGTTTAGATATTTGCATCTTTCATTAAAAGTTCTCAAATGTTGCATAGGATTTTCATTAGGCTTCCCATAGAAATGGTTTTCATAAATGGCTATAGTAGCTGCGGGGTCTATTTTAAATGGTTCAAATGGTATCTGACTTTCTTTTGGGAAGTTTTTTATACTAAAGGGCCTATAAGCTCTCTTTTCCATTTTTATGTGTTTTTAAGTTTTTAAGGAAAACTTTAAAAAGACTAAAAAACAAGACAAAATAAAATACTTTAAAAAACTAAAAGGAGAAGAAAAAGCTCAGACTGGTGCAACCTCCCCAAGCTTGGGTTGTTGCACAAGTTGATGAAGATGATGGTGGCAGAAAATAGGCAGTTGTCATGGGAGTTACCTTGCTCTTCAAACTTGATGAGGATGTAGTTATGATGTACCTTCGCCAATTTCCCGACAACGGCGCCAGAAAATAATCTTGATGGATGTCGGGACTCCAAGTGTAGAGTGTTGTAGCAAGATTCTTTTCCACACAAGGGTGACAATAGGGTTTATATCGAACTCTTGGGGAATTGGTTATGGGAGGAATTTTGTCTTCTCCTATTCAAGCAACCTGTAAGCAAAATAATTTGTTTTGTGTCACCAACTCGACTAAGTGGTTGTCAAGCACTCGTATTAGTAATATGAAATAAAATAAAATGTAAAGTGAAATAAAGTAAAGTAATGCAAATAAGATGATATGGAAGATAGTATAGTTGTTTTGGGGTTTTATGAGTGATTGCAAGTAAGGAAAGTATTTTTGTATTTTTGAAATATTAAATTGCAGAAAATGTAAAGGATAGTAGATGCAATGGAAATGTGTTTCTTATGATAAAAATTAGACCGGGGTTCATGGGTTCACTTGTCTACTCTCTTTTTAAGTTGTAGTGATCACAAAACAATTCATCATTGATAAAGATTCATGGAAATTCTATATGTGCTTGATAAAAAGAATTAATATGGGCATCACATTCTAATATTGAGATGGAATACATCTCTCTTTTATACTCCTCAAGAAAGGGAAATATCCATGCAATCTTGATTTAAGAACAAATCAGAGTATATCTTTAAGCAATATTATATGATGTTTGAAATACAAATATGCTACCTTGATATAACAAGGTCATCACACTGTCACGTGATAACTATAACACGTTATTTCACTTTATCCCTAGTGAGGCAGCAAAAGAATGGTAAAAACCAAAGCAGATCTTGGATTTTATATGTCACAATTCAATCTCCCCCCCCATGCTACTCCATATAACACACACTTATCCCCACACAAGTTCTTGCATACAACTTGGATCAAAACAAGCAATGAAGAACAGGGTGAATGATATGCATCTATTAAAACATCTTACACAAAATAGATTCCAATCTCAAATATCAAAGCATAGAACAAAGATCCACCACATAGGAATTACAAATATGACCATAATCATGTTGGGCAGCTCATATGGTACTATATCTATGAAGAACAAGAGAGAAATTGATCAAGATACTTCCACAAACCCATAGCCCGGAGGTGGACTACTCCCTCTTCATCATGGTGATGAAGTTGGAGATGTTGAAGAGGGTGGAAATCTCCCCAGAGGTGGCTCCAACGGAGTTTCCCCCTCCAATCTTTACTGGATCTGACTCTGTTTGATGGTGTTTTCATCACTGGTGGCTCCTTTTCCGAGGACGCCCTGGGGGGGGGGTCTTTATATAGGAATTTTTAGGTCAGAGAACTCCATGGGCGAAATAATCGAGGCGATCAAACGACCAAGGAGGAAACAAGCATGGGTGGCGTGCCCACCGGGGCTGGGCATGCCACCTGGGCTCGTTTGGCCCTTCTGGTGGGATTCTTGTGCTCCAGATGCTTCTCCTGGATAAATATTGGCATTCCCAAAAGTGCAGGTCCATTTGACTTCATATAGGTCCTGAAACATCAAAAAACATTGAAAACATGGTTTTTCTGCCCTTCCAGGTTATAGCCAAAATAAAGGGGATCATTAGTAAATCCCTAAAATCTATATAAAACAGGGATATAACATTATATATGATGCAAATATGTGGGAAAACATGTTAACAAACTACAAAGTTCATGTATGCATTTTACATGCATCAGCGTGGTGTCCTTCAAACGCTACAAGTTTAGTAGGCACATCTCCATGTTTACATAGAGGAGGACTGTCTCCTTCCGCTAAACCGAATCAGAGTCGTATAGCGTCTCGATGGCCTAAAACATCAGACGTGCATGCGTAATCAAAATAGATCTTGCTCAAAATAGATAAATAGCCACAGATGTTAGAGATGATATGACTCACATCGCTTTCACCCACATGACTCACATTGCTTTCACCCATATATCATCTCGATGCATTTCCTCACCATCTCCCCGTGTACCCATGGTGAAAGGGGGGTGGGGGAGTGGGGGAGCTTCATGAGATATCGCTGGAGGCGCCATCGGCTTGTGCCTATGCCAGGATGAAAGAGAAGTGGGGACAGTGGCTTCGAGAGGAAGGAAGAGAAGTAAATGATATGTACGAACATATATAACATATTTGACACAGGGCCCACAGAACATGTGACACTGGCAGGTGGGAGCACGCGCTATTTCTAGTTTTTTCCAGAGCAAGCGAATAGTAAGCGGGGCCAATCATGGCGCAAAACATCCTACTTGAGGATCGGTGTTACGAAGAACCATCCTATCGTTGAAGTTCCCCGATCGAACGGTATGTAACAATCGGGGCGGAGAACAGTTGATCCTCTATGATCCAGCGGGTAGGTTAACCCATCTCTATCTGTGCCACCTCTCAATCTTACTTTACCACCACTACTAGTACGACGGTACGTGCACACCACGTCCAAAGGTAAATTCGCCATCCGTCCGGAGGGATATAATGAAAAATGGAGGTTGTTTTGGCGAGTGCCATCTGTGTGAGTGAGAAATAGAGGGACTCCCACCCCCACGTCGACACTCTGCAACGCCTCCGTGTCATGCTAGTGCATGCCGTGGCACGCCACCCGTTCCGACACCATCTTCGAGGCCTAGGTCAAAAAGACAGTGGACTATTTCCTCACTAGCTTCATCGTCATCACTGACACGGTGGGCGACCTCACTGTCTTCCTTCAGGCCATGCGCCGTGACGCATACCCAACTAGTAATTTCGCCACAATGCATGCTACTGGTAGCGATATCGTTTTTTCTACGGACTTCATTCAACTAGCCTACCTATATGTGACTTTTAGCCCCATTTTTTGGTACAGGTGATCCGCCCTAGGTTGTTGTCGTGCTCACCGTTTCCCTGGCTGGTCTCTCTAGAGACAATCTATTGTACACACTGATGGCCCTGCAGCTTTCTGAGGCTTTTCCTGCTGCGCCGACGAACGTTTGCATGGAGGTTGCTCTACTCAGACAACATCTTGCCCAGCATGACGAGCTAGACTACTTCATCAGCCTCCTTGAGTAGTATGTATTCCAGGGCACATCGTTCCTGAACAAGGACCGCATGACCGCCTTCCTCCATCGCAAGGATATCCTCAACATCTTTGCAAGATGACATGTTAATCTGGCAGGTACCATTGCTTCTCATGGCGTGGGGAAATGAGGTTGAAGACAAAGGACATCTCAAGGATTTTCTATGTAATTTTCATTTTTCTTGATGTGATTTGTACTTTTCTATGTTTACCTATTGCAAGATTTTCTAAAGTAAAGTGCGTCCCTCTTAGCGACACTTCTACAAGAAGGAACACTAATCCGGGGTCGAGCGACGTATCAGTTGCACACATCATGCCCTTCACAGTACAACGTGACAACTGTTGGTTTTGCAGCATAGAAAACAAAAAAATTCCTATGATGGGAACTATTATATGCTAGGATCGGGTGGATACACATCCGTATAGAACATACCCTCGAAGAACGACAAAGATTTGTTAACGAGATGGAACTCGTGGATGATGTAGTCGAATGCTTGCCGATCTCAAGATCGTGTGGAAGTCCTAGCAGCGCATCCATCCTCACACACACGTTCAGGCCACCGAACAACCTCCACCTCCTCGCTTTAGCGATGCAGCGGAAGCAGCAACTCCTTCCAGACGAAATGCCACCAGGAACATGTATCTCGCTAATCCGAGAGGGGGAATAATTCTAGAGGGGGAGAGAGATCCTTCTCGAGAAGGTGTAAGTGAGAAGTGAGAGGAGGGGCTCCTTTTATAGGAGGAGGGGGGAAGCCAAGGGCCATGGCCGGCGGCCAAAGAGGGTGCCCCCACCTCTTCCTCCATTTATGTGAGTGGAGCTCCCACTCGCACAAATAGCTCTACATTTCCTCCACTCAAAATCCCACTCAAAATCGATTAAATTTCCACCAAATTTAATGCAATGTCTCATTACATAAAACTCCTTTTATTTATTTATTCAGAATTTTGTTAATTAATTTAATTAACAAAGAATCACATAAAACCCCTGCCACATTGCAATATCACATGTAGAACCAGTTTATGTAATTTCACCCAAAACAATTCCGGTTTCCATTGAAATGATTCCAGCGCTTTGCAATTCTTTCATCTAGAACATATTTGATCCAAATGGTGTTTGGCAACCCTTAAGTGTGTCACCCTACGGTTCGCGAATAATGCAGACATGATCGAGACCCCTCTCAGATCAATAATTAGAAGCGGGACCTGGAGATCCATACTGACTCCCACACATTCAACGATGTAACTAAATCCCTTTGTCTCGCGATATATTACATGTCTGAGATTCGATCATCCGTATCTCAATACTTAGTTTGATCTCGTTACCGACATGCACTCTTTTCTCGTTCCATGATACAACATTCTAGTGATCACATCACTTGCTTGCAAGCTATCGTAATGTGATATCACCGAGAGGGCCCAGAGTATATCTATCCGTCACCGGAATTGGCAAATTCCACTCTTGATCCATGAGCCTCAACATAACACCTTCGGAACACCCGAACCCATCTTTATAGTCACCCTGTTATGGTGTGACGTTTGATGTTATCAAAGTATTCTTCTGGTGTTAGCAATTAACATGATCTCATGGTCTAAAGATAAATATTACTTCGTATGATGTTATAGCAATATAAACATAATGACTTTGATCATAATGCTATACTTTGGATGAATGTTCATCACATCATTCACCAATGTTGTGACCTCATTATTAACAACATCCAATGTCCATGACCAGGAAACCTTGATCATCCTGTCAATCAACGAGCTAGTTTATAGAGAGGCATAACTAGGAACTTTCTATTTGTTTATTAAACACACATGTATTAAGCTTTCCGTATTAATACAATTATAGCATGCAAAATAAACATCTATCATAAACATGGAATAATATAATAACCACTTTATTATTGCCTCTCGGGCATATTCCCTTCAGTCTCCCACTTGCACTAGAGTCAATAATCTAGTTTGTACTTTGTATATACAACACCTAGGTGTTGTATATACGCATTTTCTAGTGGTTAACATAATCTACGGATCTGATATTTTTAGGTCTACGTGTATTTGCATGTCTTTGCGTCTCTATGCATCACTCATTCTCTAATGAGATGGCTTGTATAAATTTAGTCCTTTGGTGAGACCTTTAGTTCTTTTGGGTTAAAACATGTCGATATTATTGTCGTACAATGTATCTTCATAGTATTATCCCACTGTGAACCACACCTAGTTTGATAACAAACTACTTAACACAAATGCCCTCCTTTGTTGCTACTATAGCAGTCATATACTTAGCCCCTTTTGTTGTAGTATCCGTCACAATATCTTAACTTTGGAACTCATCCAAATCCATCAAGGAAATTTCTTACCATTACATGTGCCACACATATTTTAAATTGAGATAAATTTAATTTGTATCTTGTGACAAACTAGTATCAATGTAACACTTTACAATGAACTATTTTCAAATATTTGTCACTTATACATGATATATTCTTAGTTCTTCCAGAGCTCATAAGAATATCTTTACTATCGTCCAATGATCATCTTATGAATCATTCTGGTATATGCTCACGACATTTAGAGCAAATGACTTATCTGGATATGTACATATCACGGTATTATTGATAAAAATATTCGTGTGATTTCACTCACCAAGTGTCAGTACACTTGAATCTTGATACATTCCTTTCCATTCCATGGAGCAAGAACCTTTCTTGTTGTTTCCATATTGAACCCTTTCAATATCTCATATATGTATGTCTAGCACAACCATATTAGTGCCTCAATCTATCCATATAGACATTGATGCCAAATATTCGGGTTTTGCCCAAGTCTTTCATCGAAATACAATTTTAATGAAATTCTTCACTTGTGTCAACAAAAGATACATCATTTCCAATCAAAAATATGTAATCTACAAAGTCTATTAGAAATATGTCTCAGCGCTCCTACTTAATTTCTTGCTAATGCAAGCATCTTCATCATCTCTGATGAAATAAAACTCTTTTAACATTTTCATCATGGTGAAGATTCCAACTCCTCTATGCTCACTTCAATCATTGAATTTTGCACGCCCTTTAGGTTCCTTTGAATTAACGAAAAACACTTCGGACTGTGTCATGTACATGTCGTAGGTAACCATTCTATTAGAAGAACATTGGTTTGTTTGTTTAACTACCATATACCAAATTATATGTAGTGGTTGCTACACTAATCCGTCAAGACTAAACATTGCTATGAAAGATCAAATCTTGTCATAGTCAACTCCTTGAACATTGTCGTAAACTCCTTTCCGACATGTCGACTGTTTCATAGATGTCAAACATCCATGTCTATTTTATAGATCCAAATATGACCGATAGGCTTCACGCCTTTCCGGAGGGTCTTCCAAGTTCAAAAACTTGATTTCTCGTGTATGGATACTATCATGGATTTTATGACTTCTAGTCATTTTATGGAGTCAGGGTCCATCATCGCTTCTTTGCATGCAGATGGTTCATCATTTTCAAAACAATAACGACTTCTGTCTCAAATCTCACTATTTGATTCTTACCGACCCACACGGTTTAATAGGAACTCGAATATCTGAGATCACAATCTTTGTAATCACAGGAGCCATGAGCATTTTAGCCGCCTCTAGGACACTTTTGGCGATGCGCTACTTAGCACATGTTGCTTATGTTCATCAAGCTAATCAATGTTCTGTTGTCCTCCCAATTAACATTTGTGAAAATTTCCTTCTTTAAGAAGCTTCACGTTCCAAGCGACAAACTCTTTTGTCTTCGGTGCTATGGAGGAATACCCAACAAATTCTTTGGGATAAACTACAAAGACGTGATTATACGACTTTGGTTGTAAACATTTTACTTATGCATAGCATACCAAAATTTAAGAAAAGACAACTCGGGTTTTATCTCAAACCATAACCTTTATGGTGTCATTTCAACGGATCACGATGGTGCTCTTTTCATGTGTACCGGTCAATAGGGGATAATAAAGAAGGAACAGATATGTCAAAATCAGTAACCAAACAATTCAACACAAGACGAGTAAGTTAAGGGGTCCACCTACGACTCATTGTCCTCACTGACATCATCTAGGTCTCCTTCAATGATATCTTCCTCCGCTTCAGGATCATAGTCAGATCCAGAGCAGCCATTTCTTGTCTTTTTAGGAGAGAATATAGTTGGAAATGCGAAAAGACTTGCAAAGGGCCTAACACCCAGTTGTTGCAAGCGCTCATTGTTTCTCATGATGTTTTTCAGCCGACTTTCTTCCATGGGATGCATTTGAGTATCTAACATTAATAAAGAAATCCAAGTCATCTACAAATTAAACAAGCAATTAAACAAAATATAATGTATGGTGTTGATTGCCCGAGGCAAACATGAGGAGGAAAATGAACATACTGCCTCTCAAAAACAAGCAATTTCACAGGCATGGAAAATGAAACACATGAACATCGGGCAGGCTTAAAAGAGCAGAGAATTCACATGCAAGGAGGTTGTTTACTTGCCTGCATGCGCTACTGCCTTTTTCTTTGTGCGCTTCTTGCCGGGAACCTTGTTGGCCTTCCTTGTCGGCGAGGAGGACGACGATCTGGGGTGCCTTGACGGCATGGTGGACGACGAGGAGACATGCATTGTTGGTGGGGTGGATGGCGAGGTAGCAGACCTTGACGCCGAGGTTCACGGAGATGAGGAGGACCTTGTTGGCGAGGTGGCAGATGGGGAGGACGACCAGATGGCAGTGCTCGACGACGAGGTGGTAGATCCACGAGCTCGATGGCTTGGTCGGAAACCGGGAAGCTGAGCATGGGCTAGGGTTTGGGCTTGGTTTTCTGGCTGGTTTTTGAGACTCCATGACACAGATGTATTGATCTCTTACTGGATCTCTGGCTGGTTTTTGAGACTCCATGACACAGATGTATTGATCTGTAGGGACTCCATTTGTGTCAAACAACCATGGTGGTCAAAGAGCCCAGAGAGAGCCCCTAGAATATGCAACTGCCACACATGGAGATGGTGAATCTGCAGTGTGACAGAAGCAGTTGCATCACCACACCCAACTGGAGTGTGTGTGGGTCATCAAGGTGTGGCTTTTGATACTCCATAACACATATGCATTGATCTGTAGGGACTCCATTTGTGTCAAACAACCATGGTGGTCAGAGAGCCCCTAGAATATGCAACTTCCACACATGGAGATGGTGAACCTGCAGTGTGACAGAAGCAGTTGCATCACCACACCCAACTGGAGTGTGTGCTGGTCATCAAGGTGTGGCTTTTGAGACTCCATAACATAGATGCATTGATCTGTAGGGACTCCATTTGTGTCAAACAACCATGGTGGTCAGAGAGAGCCCCTAGAATATGCAACTGCCACACATGGAGATGGTGAATCTGCAGTGTGACAGAAGCAGTTGCATCACCACACCCAACTGGAGTGTGTGTGGGTCATCAAGGTGTGGCTTTTGAGACTCCATAACACATATGCATTGATATGTAGGGACTCCATTTGTGTCAAACAACCATGGTGGTCAGAGAGCCTAGAGAGAGCCCCTAGAATATGCAACTTCCACACATGGAGATGGTGAACCTGCAGTGTGAATGAAGCAGTTGCATCACCACACCCAACTAGAGTGTGTGTGGGTCATCAAGGTGTGGCTTTTGAGACTCCATAACACAGATGCATTGATCTGTAGGGACTCCATTTGTGTCAAACAACCATGGTGGTCAGAGAGCCCAGAGAGAGCCCCTAGAATATGCAACTGCCACACATGGAGATGGTGAACCTGCAGTGTGACAGAAGCATTTGCATCACCACACCCAACTAGAGTGTGTGTGGGTCATCAAGGTGTGGCTTTTGAGACTCCATAACGAAGATGCATTGATCTATAGGAACTCCATTTGTGTCAAACAACCATGGTGGTCAGAGAGCCTAGAGAGAGCCCCTAGAATATGCAACTGCCACACATGGAGATGGTGAACCTGCAGTGTGACAGAAGCAGTTGCATCACCACACCCAACTAGAGTGTGTGTGGGTCATCAAGGTGTGGCTTTTGAGACTCCATAACACAGATGCATTGATCTGTAGGGACTCCATTTGTGTCAAACAATCATGGTGGTCAGAGAGCCCAGAGAGAGCCCCTAGAATATGCAACTGCAACACATGGAGATGGTGAACCTGCAGTGTGACAGAAGCATTTGCATCACCACACCCAACTAGAGTGTGTGTGGGTCATCAAGTGGATTTTGAGACTCCATAACACAGATGCATTGATCTATAATAAAACTGAAAAATCCACTGTGGAAAGTAATAAAATCCCCCGTGTGGAACCCACTCTTTATGCTACTGCTCGCTTAACCCTCCCTGATCCCCACCACTTTGCACACATTCGCTCTGCCCGGTGACCACCAAATTGCCTCCCTCTCGGGCGACCACCAAATCCCCCTCTCCTGGCGACGACGACAACAATGATGGTTGTAGGCTCACAGGTAAGGCTCCTCGAACTATGTCCACGCATCTCTACTACTGTGTGTCTGTGTTCGATCTAGGTCACCGTGTCTATGCTCTAGGTCACCGGCGACGGGTCTAGGCCCCAGGTAAACACTCGATCTTAGTATAGGCCCCAGGTAAGCACTTGATCAAGTTCTAGGCCCCAAGTAAACACACGATGTAGGTCTAGGCCCTAGGTAGGATGAACTGTGAGGATTGTAGGTTATGCGGCATTAAGTCTAGGGAGATACATGCGCAGGTTCTAAAATTGTTCCTACTAGCACTAACTGTACACATCGCATCCCCGTTCAATCGTAGAAATAGTCGTCCTAAGACTTCTTAATGATATTCAGATGGACCACAAGGTGCTGAACCCAAAAATTTGGAAGTTATTGCGCAAAACATCATGGCGACGGCGCTGAGAAATTGCAAGCGCCGACACAATGTTCCATCTTATGACGAGGTGAAGCAACCTGTAGCCAATAAAGCTGAGAAACCGAGGGACCTTACTAGAGGTTAGAGTCATTGACATTGGCTTAAAGTTATAGTCACTCTTATGCCGCTACAGATTACTTTCTAATATACTCTTTCTAGGTCCATCGATTAAGGGCGGGGAGGACTTTGACGATTACTACGTGTTTGGAAACGACATGAAATTAACTTCAAACCAAGCTGCGTATCTTAGAGCAATTTCAGGACACAAGCCACCTATACCGCACTATGTGTGCAAGATGAAAAAGTCAAATGTCATCCCAGGGAAGGCCAAGATGGTAAACTTCTTAGATTTGACTCTTTAAGGGCGTGTTTGTTTCAAAGGAATAAATCCTACAAAATTCCTATGCATAACTTTCCTACACTACAATCCTATAGGACTTTCAAACAAGAGGTGAGACCTCTTGCAGGCACGGATGGCCTGGTCGTCGAAAAAACAAAAACAGTCAACCAAAGGCCCTTGACGAATTCTGTGATGATTTTATGCGAGACGAAATGCCGAGATGGGCTTCAGGGCCTCGGACGAAATCCGCGATGAATTTTTGTCGACGAAATCCTCGAACGTCACGGATACCCGGGCTGGAGGCCCTTCGAGTGCGTCGTGACGAATTGGCCCAGAACGTCGGGCATCTATGACAATTTTACGGCGTGTCATGAGTAAAACGTCATGAATCGTCCAGATTCTTGTAGTGAAGGTTCGATTTGATCTCTCGAACATACCATACTCCTATGGTTTATTAGGAAATGCAAATCCATGGAACAATTCTTCAAATCTTAGGTGTTTGGATAAACATGTACCTCAAATATCTTCCTTTATGATCGAATCATAAATTCTTTATTTTCTTGTTACAATGATTTCCCACTTCATCTTGAAAGTCTTTGAACAATTTTCAAATGTTTCATACTTCTTCCTTATTAAGTAATATACAGATATATTCACTCAAAATTCCGGAGAAAGCATATGAAGTCGAAAGATGTACCGCATATGGCTACATATAATGGACTGTATACATCAATATGCACAATTTCCAATAAGTTAGTCACCCATTCCCTTTTGGCCTATGAACAAAGTTTCAATTATCTCGAGAAAAGTCTCACAAGCGTCATTTGATCAAAATCAAAGACTCCAAAAATCCATCAACATGGAGTTCCTTCATGTTTTCTTTCCAATATAATTTAAACGGCGATGTCACTTCATAAGTGATCTTTCAATCATTTGTCTTGCGACATTTTTAGCATTATTTTTATGTACATGATTTGTACAACTAGACTTGTAAACATTCATCCATCTTGTATGGAATAGGGTAATTATTTGAACCACCATTGTTCTCATAATACCAGAACAAAATAACAATTATTTAAACAAATCTTGAAGACAAGCTTTGATGTTAATGAGAAACACAATAACAGTTTATTTGTTTTTGATGAAAATCATCACAAATTCTCTTGCTAGTTACTTAGGCCATTGTAGTTCATGAATTGGGTTGATCTTGTATGACACTTCACACCAACCAATTCGGTATCCAATACCCCATAACCACATTGTTTAACAATCAAAGAATACAACCATAACATGTATATCATCTATATTCCTTAGCTGGACATTTCCAGTCTTTTCTTTTCTGCCAAATATTTTATAGATTCTCTTTCAGCATTTCCTTTTCTTTTAAAAGAATCTATCAACATCAATAGTGACTCCATACATATGACACATAGTCCAAAGCGTGTATAGTCAAATACTAATACCTTTGGACTTGCAATTTGAAGTTGAATACCATCATCAAATGTTTGGTGTTCTTTCAAAAATCCATTCTCTAGTAATCTATTAGTTCAGTAAAAAATTAACTACATCTTCTATTCATCCTTATCATGACAACTTTCGTGATCAAGGTACTATAGCCTATAAGGACGAATCCTGAGTATAATGCTAGTTCCCAAAAACCTTTTTGGGAGATTAGGATGTGTATAGCATCTCCAACATTCGCAAATTCTCATACAATATGAGAATACGTATTTTGCTAAATTATACTCTATCATATTGCAACCATAAACATTGTTTTAGATATCAAAATATCTTCCACACATGATGGCTTCTAAAATAATTCTTTTAGCTCCGAGATAACTTCGGTATTAAAACAATATTTGAATATCAAGAATCATAGAGGCAAACATGATACTTTAGATACTAACACTAGAATTGGTACTCTTGGTTCACTACTACTTATTAAACTTCATGGAGTAGATGGAGTTTGCTGAAAGTTTGCAATAGGACTTCTAGACTTTCAATTGACATTCAAAACAATACGATACCAGTTCGTAAAGTAAATATCCAGAATTATATAGTTCTATTATCTCAATTAAAACTAAGTGCAAGGTAGTAAACAGATGCTAATGACTACAACAAACTATGCAAATTCACTTTGATTTAGTTTATGATAAATTGAGTTCAACTAATCCAAATTAGAAATGAACTCCCACTCAAAACCAACATCCCTCGAGTTGTTTTGGTGATTACATGAACCAAATCCACTACACCAAGTCCGATCATCATGTGAGTCGGTATAGCTTCAAAGGCGAGCATCTATATGGGCATCATATCTACCATATGACTCATGCTTAACCTTTCGGTCCGTGTTCCGAGACCATGTCTTTACATGCTAGGCTCACCAAGTAAGAACCTTAGTACTCGTGTGTGTAAAACTGTCTTACACCCGTTTATGATCATGGATTCAAGTACACCCGATCATCACGTGATGTCTTGAAGCGGCAAAAGATAAAATGGTGCGTACTTAAGGAAGAACACATTGTTATCTTGATATCTAAATGAGGGATCATCTTATAATGCTACTAAAACGCCAAACAAGCAATATAAGATGCAAGCATCAAATGTGTAAAGTGAAATGATATGGTTCTTGCACTTGATCACCATCATGTGCATCGTGGTATGATCTTTATCATTCCTTTGTGTGTAAGGCCAAGGTTTATGGAACTTACACGGTAGGTGTGGTGTAAGAGTATCAACTATACATCAACTTACAACATTACCATATCATGACACCAGCCCAGCAATGATCTAAACTAGATGCCTCTAACTTATCAATTGCAAGTTTTATGTGGCTTAAGGCTTTCGAAGATAGAACCTGTTACCTACAAACGTGGAACCACAACGATGATAACAAAATTATTAGAAACTCGTTGTAAATCAGATATTGACTATAGTAGGAGAGACAGATACCCGCTAGCCACTTATGCAAAACTAGTTGCATGTCAAGCATGGAACAGGTCTCATGTGCGAGGACATGTAAAGTTAGTCCGGGCCGCTTCATCCCACTATGCCACCAATATCCAAAATACATGAAAGAAGCAATAACATGATCATCATCGCCCACATACTCATATGTGTACCACCCGTGCAAAGCATCTATGCATAGATCAGGCTCTGATACCACTGTTGGGTTCGCAGCATAGAAAACAAAAAAATTCCTATGATGGGAACTAGTATATGCTAGGATCTATCTAGTAGATACAAGCAGCGGGTGGATATACATCCATCGCAAACATACCCTCAAAGAACGACAATGCTTTGTTAATGAGGGAACTCATGGATGATGTAGTCGAACGCTTGTCGATCTCAAGATCGTGTGGAAGTTCTAGCGCCGCAAATCAGCAGCGCATCCGTCCTCGCACACACGTTCAAGCCACCGAACAACCTCCACCTCCTCGCTCCAGTGATGCAGCGGAAGCAGGAACCCCTCCAGGCGAAATGCCACCAGGAACATGTATCTCGCTAATCCGAGATCATGGGGGAATAATTCTAGAGGGGGAGAGAGATCCTTCACGAGGAGGTGTAAGTGAGAAGTGAGAGGTGGGGCTCCTTTTATAGAAGGAGGGGGAAACCAAGGGCCATGGCCGGCGGCCAAAGAGGGTGCACCCACCTCTTCCTCCATTCACGTGAGTGGAGCTCCCACTCACACAAATGGCTCTCCATTTCCTCCACTCAAAACCCATGAAATTTCCAACAAATTTAATGCAATATCTCATTAAATAAAAATCCTTTTATTTATTTATTCAGAATTTTGTTAATTAATTTAATTAACAAACATTCTCATAAAACCCGTACAACATTTCAATATCACATGCAGAACCAGTTTCTGCAATTTTACCCGAAAAAATTCCGGTTTCCATTGAAATGATTCCAGCACTTTGCAATTCTTTCGTCTAGAACATATTTGCTCCAAATGGTGTTTGGCAACCCTCAAGTGTGTCACCCTACGGTTCGCGAATAATGCAGACATGATCGAGACCCTCTTAGATCAATAATCAGAAGCGGGACCTCGAGATCCATACTAACTCCCACACATTCAACGATGACTTTTGTGATCGTCAGAACCTTTAAGGATAGTAACTAAATCCCTTTGTCTCGCAATATATTACATGTCCAAGATTCGATCATCAGTATCTCAATACTTAGTTTGATCTCTTTACCGACATGCACTCTTTTCTCGTTCCCGTCATATAACGTTCTAGTGATCACATAAGTTGCTTGCAAGCTATCTTAATATGATATTACCAAGAGAGCCCAGAGTATATCTATCCATCATCGGGATTGACAAATTCCACTCTTAATCCATTAGCCTCAACATAACACCTCCGGAACACCCAAACCCATCTTTATATTCACCCTGATACGATATGACGTTTGATGTTATCAAAGTATTCTTATGGTGTTAGCAATTAACATGATCTCATGGTCTAAGGATAAAGATTACTTCTTATGATGCTATAGCAATATAAAAGTAATGACTTCGATTGTAATGCTATACTTCGGATGAATGTTCATCACATCATTCACCAATGATGTGACCTCGTTATTAACAACATCCAATATCCATGATCAGGAAACATTGATCATCCTGTTAATCAACGAGCTAGTTTATAGAGAGGCATAACTAGGAACTTTCTATTTATTTATTAAACACACATGTATTAAGGTTTCCGTATTAATATAATTATAGCATGCAAAATAAACATCTATCATAAACATGGAATAATATAATAACCACTTTATTATTGCCTCTCGGGCATATTCGCACGGACGTCCACTTGCCATCTAGCCTAGCGACCCCGTCCCTATTTTATCCATTGGGTTTTTAGGGGGAACGTCTCTCTTAGCGATACTTCTACAAGAAGGAACACTGATCCGTACATTAAATAATTCTTCAAGTGGTCATGTCACGTTTAATCTCGTCTGAAAAGCCTAATACTACACAACACATGCACACGACAACATGTCTCACAGTACGCGATCATCCACTAGTGCTGTAATTTATCGTCACTGGATTTTACTAAGGCATATCCCATTTTTACGTATCGCGCCTGCAATCACACTTTCAATGGAGCCCCACCGCACGAACCTTCCATGCGTTAACCGTAGGCTGAAGAGTTGCCTACTGCGCCACCAATTTGGCCTTGAGGAGGGGCCCCCCTTGAGGAGATCTAACGCCCTGCCTATAAAACCTAGCCGTCTTCATCGTGTCCCTCGCAATCATCCACACCCCCCTCTGTCCAATCTAGCAAAACCCTACAAATCTCACCGTACAGCCACCAACCTTCTCCATTACATTTCCCCTTTTATTTATTTTTATCACCAATTTTATGGCCTTGTCAACCTTTGTACTTAGAAATTATGTCTGTGCACTTTCCATGCGACATAATCCAGTACTGTCATGCATGGCTTGGGAAAAACGCGAATTTCCGTGCGCATGTCATGGTGCATGGTCCAGTAGCGTACGCGGTGCACGGTGGTGCAACGAAACACCCCTTCCCTTCATCTTTATTATGGAGCCCCTCTTCCTCTCCCTCTCTGCCTACCCCCTCTCACTCTCGCTCACTCATGCAACCTTCTCCACTATCCCATGATCTTCTGCAAACTCCCAAGAAAACCCCAACCGCGCTAGCAATGGAGAAGGAGGAAGTGGTGTCCATCGTCGCCTGCAAGGCCGCCGACAAGGAGGCCCCCGTTGAGGCATCAAAGGCAGCCACCTATTGGGCCACATAGAGATAAACTGAACTTTTTCCCTACGCGGTGATCCCAAGATCTAGTAGGCTACGAGAATTACCACTAGACGCGCAGTTGCGGAATTGATGAAGCACGTCGCTTGATGCAGTGCAGTCCTCACGATCCATTCCGATCCACGATCGTCGAAGTGCTGAACGTACAGCACCTCCGCCAGTATCCACACGTACAAGGAGGAGCACCGGCGATGGACTGCTAGGTCCGGTACAACGACGACATGACTGGACTTGACTGGAGCTAGGGTTTCCAACACATGGAGTGACCTAACCGTGTGCATTAAGCACTTGAGCCCCAGCTTATATAGGGAGTGAAAGTAGGCTCCACTCACTTGTGGCCCACTCACTAAAAGGCCTATATTAGTCACTACGAGTCCAACTCACTGACTCTGTCCATTTCCTTTTTGGGTCCAACCCTCGCGCTCTTAAGTGTGTGACCCGGACACGATCCGAGTCTCACTTGTGACTGGTCAGTTGGTAGCGGCTTCTAGCAGAACGTGCCAACTCCCAAGTACCAAAGAGTCATGACGACATACCTTCCAATGCGACTTTTGTCTGAGTCCCTTTTGCCTCACGATATACCTTGTCGAACTATAGGCGAATAATCGTATCCCTTAAATAGTTCGACTCTCTTTCTCGATCCAAGATAAGTGATTCATCTGACTAACTCTTAGTCGATTGCCTCGGTTAACACTTAACCGAGTCATGCATGGCCATGCTTTCCAAATCATATATTCCGAGAGGGCCCAGAGAATATCTCTCCAAACGGAGGGGCAAAATCCCATCTTGGTTATTCACATCACGCAGCTTGATTCTTAGTCGACCCGAACTCTTACTTTATAACTACCTAGTGATGGAACATCGTTTGACAGAACCTAAGTCGGTGATCCTCAACTCGGACTGTGCAATAACCTCAGGTCTAAGGATTACATTGATTGAGACATGCAAATGACGACTTGTTCGTTGCATCTCAATATGGGTCAGTCCGACTCGCTAAACTCTTTAGCCAAATCTGTGTAAGTCGGGATAGCATCTCCGTGCCCATGACAAGTGGAACCTAGTCTTCTGCCGACTTTCACATTGGTCTAAGTTGTGTGTCCAACACAACCTCAATGACCAAGGACAATTAGTATGAACAACATGAATATATAGTTCCACAATCGAATCACATATTCAATGATACATATCAGAAGTTCATACATGAACAATAACTTTATGAACACATTGGGAATAACATTATACATGATTGCCTCTAGGGCATATTCCCAACAGTCTCCCTCTTGCACTAGAGTCAATCATCTGACATCACATGTCTAGGCATCTAATGCCCATAGCTCTCAGGTGCACCTCATGCTTCGGCTGTGGAAGTGGCTTTGTCGACGGATCTGCAATGTTTGCATCCATGTGTACCTTGCATAACTTGATATCACCTTGATCCACGAACTGGCGAATATGGTGGTACCGCATGAGTATTGTTTGTTCTTATGGTGTTGTCTAGGTTCCTTGGCTTGTGCGATAGCACCATTGTTGTCACAATACACGTCTAACGGATTGGACGAGCCTTGAACCACACCAAGATCTATGAGGAAATTCCTCATCCAAACGGCTTCCTTTGTCGCCTCCGAGGTAGCAATATACTCAGCCTCTATCGTAGACGCAGACACCGTCTCTTGCTTGGAACTCTTCTAGCTCACAGCCCCTCCATTTATCACAAACACGTATCCGGATTGCGAGCGAGAATCATCTAAGTCAGTGAGATAACTCGCATCCATGTAACATCTTACACTGAGTTCATACTCACCTCCATAAACTAGGAACATATCCTTATTCCTTCTCAAGTATTTAAGGATATTTTTAGCCGCTGCCCAGTGGATCTCTCCAGGGTTAGCCTGGTATCTACTCACAACACTTAGAGCATAGTAAACATCCGGCCTAGTACAAATCATAGCGTACATGATGGATCCGACTGCAGAAGCATACGAAATTGCACTCATCCGACATCGCTCATCAGTTGTTGAAGGACACTGAGTCTTGCTAAGTTTTACGCCATGAGACATCGGTAAGAACCCCTTCTTAGACGATTCCATGTTAAACTTCTTCAAAACTTTATCCAAATATGTACTCTGACTCAATCCAATGAGCCGCCTTGATCTATCTCTATAGATCTAGATTCCTAGTATGTAAGTCGCCTCACCCACGTCTTTCATCAAAAACTCCTTTCCAATGATTCCTTGGTCTCTTGCAACATCTGGACATCATTTCCAATCAGTAATATGTCATCCACATATAAGATCAGAAAGTTTACTTTGCTCCCACTAAACTTCTTGTATAAACAAGAATCATGATCACTTTTGATG
Source organism: Avena eriantha (assembly GCA_910589775.1). Classification (NCBI taxonomy): domain Eukaryota; kingdom Viridiplantae; phylum Streptophyta; class Magnoliopsida; order Poales; family Poaceae; genus Avena; species Avena eriantha. Next base: position 45,868,166 of record OU342742.1, read on the forward strand.
AAGCCAAACTATTTGACTACCTCATCAAAGCGAATGTTCCAACTCCGAGATGCTTGCTTCAACCCATAAATGGATTTCTGAAGTTTGCATACCTTGTCAGCATTAGCCGAATCGACAAAACCCTCGGGCTGTATCATATAAACGTCCTCGGTTAAATTTCCATTAAGGAAAGCCGTCTTGACATCCATTTGCCATATCTCATAGTCGAAATAGGTTGCTATATCTCACATGATCCGAACTAATTTAAGCATCGCTATGGGTTAGAAAGTCTCATCGTAGTCAACTCCTAGAACCTGCCGGAACCCCTTCGCGACAAGCCATGCTTTATAGATAGAAATGTTTCCATCCATATCAGTTTTCTTCTTAAAGACCCATTTGCACTCGATGGGTCTTGCACCGTCTAGCAGTTCAACCAAGTTCCAAACTTGATTTTCATCCATGGACTTTATTTCGGATCTCATGGCTCCAAGCCACGACTCAGAATCAGAACCCACCATCGCTTCCGAATAAGTTACCGGTTCATCACTGTCTAATAGTAATACATCACGAACACTTCGCAATCTTGCCGATCTTCGCAGTGTCGGTGCAGTTGCCGGCTCAGGTACCATGATTGGCTCAACCTCCAAGGCTTTTGCCAACTCGCTGCTGGCCGGTATCTCTCGAATTTCTTCGAGCTGCACCGTGCTCCCACTAACTCCCCGACTAAGAAACTCTTTCTCAAGGAAGACACCGTTCCGAGCGACAAACACTTTGCCCTCTTCTCGGTTGTAGAAGTAATAACAAAGGTTTCCCTCGGATACCCTATGAAAATACACTTATTCAACTTAGCTGTAAGCTTGTCCGACTGAAGTCGCTTGACAAAAGCTTCACAACCCCAAATCTTAAGAAAATACAAACTCGGCTTCTTGCCAGTCCACATTTCATGCGGTGTCTTCTCTACCGACTTTGATGGTACTCTATTTAGTGTGAACGCTGCAGTTTCTAGACAATAACCCCAAAATGATAAAGGCAGATCTGTCCGACTCATCATTGACCGTACCATGTCCAACAAGGTCCGATTCCTCCTTTCCGACACACCGTTTCTCTGCGGCGTTCCTGGAGGAGTGAGCTGGGGAACTATTCTACAACTCTTTAGATAGTCATCAAACTCATGGCTCATGTACTCGCCTCCTTGGTCTGACCGAAGAAACTTTATTTTCTTGCCGAGTTGATTCTGTACCTCATTCTGGAATTCCTTGAACTTTTCAAAGGGTTCCGACTTATGTTTCATCAAGTAGATATATCCATACCTACTCAAATCATCAGTGAAGGTAATGAAGTACTCATAACCACCTCTGGTTGCCGTGCTCATTGGCCACATACATCACTATGTACTAGTCCCAATAAGTCGGACGCCCTTTCACAACTCTTTGCAAAAGGTGTCTTGGTCATCTTGCCGAGTAGGCAGGATTCGCATGTCTCGAACGACTCCAAGTCGAACGAAGTTAGGAGTCCATCATCATGGAGCTTCTTGATGCGTTTCCAACTTATATGACCAGGCCGACAATGCCAAAAGTAAGTCATATTCAAATCATTTGGTTTCAACCTTTTCACATTTATATTATAGACGGATTCACCATCAAGATTCAAAATAAATAACCCGTCCTGGACGGGTGCAAAGCCGTGAAACATATCATTCCAATACAAAGAACAACAATTATTCTTAATATTCGACACATAGCCTTGTCTCATCAAACATGAGGCACAAATAATGTTTTGACTAAGCACTGGAACATAATAACAATTATTCAGCTCCATTAAGAATCCGGAAGGTAAATGAAGTTGCATCATGCCGACTTCCAACGCAGCGACTCTCGCTTTGTTTCCGACTCGAATGTTAACCTCGCCTCTTGCCACGCTCCTAGTTCTTACTAGTGCCTGCAACGAGTTGCAGATGTGAATAACTGATCCGGTATCATATACCCAAGAACTACTAGGTGCATCAGCAAGATAAATGTCTATAACATTGCAAACAAGCGTACCTGAGCCGGAAGTCACACCTCCACTCTTGGCTTTATCAGCCAGATACTTGTTGCAATTCCTCTTCTAGTGGCCATCCGCCTTGCAATAGAAGCAAGTGGATCTAGCTGCAGGAGATGGCTTAGTCCCTGAGGAAGCGCTTTGGACCGGGTCCTCGGCCTTACCTCCCGACTTTGCCTTCTTCTTCTTAGTCCAATAACTCTTCTTGAACTTAGCCTCAAATTACGATACCAGTTGGTGAAGTTAGTTCCATTTAGCTTATCTTTCTCTAAGATGGTTCTCAAAGCAAAACTGGAAATTTGAGGGAGACTGCTAGGTGCCATTGATCTACAACAGGAAAAAAATGCAAAACACTTAAGACATGTATCCATAAAAGAGCAAGCATGTTAAACACTTTAATACTTATGCTCCCACTAGAACCAACACCCCTCCGATGGTATCTTAGTGATTCAGGATCCTAAATAAGCAAGTCGACTAGTGAGCTTTAGCATCACCGCTAGTTGTCAAGTGATCTAGGTAGATAACTCCTTGTCAATCGCATCGCATACGACTCATGTTGGATGGGTGTAATCATATGCCACGGCTCCCATCCGGCTTTTCCCCGAGTCCCACAACCATTGTGATAGACCCGTCTAGATTACCGAGTGCTTCCGCTGTAAGAGTCCGACTCGAACCCACCTAGTCGGAAAGAATTGATAGCACCTCAATTTTATGAGCCCACTGCCAAAAATGTCCGACTTGTGATGTTGCAGCACTGGCGGGGAAACCGACTAGACCTTCTTTGAGGGATTACTTTCTACCAACTATCTAATAGAGGTAAAACAAAGACATAACAGTAACACAAAATAAAGCAATTATAATGTGAAATGGTATGGCTCTCTTGATGGCGATCTCTATCTCCACAAAGCTTGTAATTCGACTCGTGTCAACTCTTGTCACGTGTCGCCTTACACCATGTAGCCGACTTGTACATCGACTTGCATGCCATCCGGGTTCTCCAAACAGCTACACTAGCTTGTAAAGTAAATTACATAGAGAATCCGACACGCAGGTCGTTATACAATAAAATGACAACACCTAGGCTCCAGCCAGCTGACAAAAACCGTGATACGCAGATCACGTATGGGTTACACACATCACATGCACATAAGCCATACCATTCACAACATCATCCTGCAAAAACAAGTCATGCATAGATACGATATCTACTGGCATTGTGAAAACTCGCAACAACACCTAACTCGCTACGACAGGGCGAAGCCGGCGGTCCCTCGCGGGTGTGGGCAGCACCCGGCGATTTTTCCGAAAACGCAGATCTCATCTACATTCCGGACATAGATTTCTTCATCGGATAAAACAATTTTATCCAAATCTGATCCGGACTCCGATTCGACCAAACTTTTTGATCTTCGATCACCACATCCGGATTTACGTGTCACAGTCTACCCCGATGGTGGAAGCCGATCGGTAGGGGTATGTCGTTCCACGACCTTAGCAGTTAGATCACGGAAACCAGATCATCCATTTCCCGAGTACAGTTGATCCAATCAAGTTCGTACAAAACCGATCGATCTCATAGATCGACCACCAAAACTGCAATTAGATCCAATCTAACGCCAACTGCGTATCACATATGCACGATCTCGACCCTAAAACTAGAAGCTAATGCTCTGGTACCACTGTTGGGCCACGCAGAGATAAACAATATGTTTTCCCTACGCGGTGATCCCATGATCTAGCTGAGGTAGTAGGCCACGAGAATTACCAATAGACGCGCGGTTGCGGAATCGATGAAGCACGTCGCTTGATGTAGTGCAGTCCTCATGATCCGTTCCGATCCACGATCATCGAAGTGTTGAACGTACATCACCTCCGCCAGTATCCAGACGTACGAGGAGGAGCACCAGCGATGGACTGCTAGGTCCGGTACGGCGGTGACAAGACTGGACTGGACTGGACAAGAGCTAGGGTTTCCAACACATGGAGTGACCTAACCATGTGCTCAGTCCAACTCACTGACTCTCTCCGTTTCCTTTTTGGGTCCAACCCAAAATTGCTCCCGCTCTTAAGTGTGTGACCTGGTAGGCTCATGGTGACCCGGACACGATCCGAGTCTCACTTGGGACTGATTAGTTGGTAGCGGCTCCTAGAAGAACGTGCCAACTCCAAAGTACCAAAGAGTCATGACGACATACCTTCCAATGCGACTTTTGTCTGAGTCCCTTTTGCCTCACGATATACCTTGTCGAACTATAGGCGAATAATCGTCATCCCTTAAATAGTTCGACTCTCTTTCTCGATCCGAGATAAGTGATTCATCCGACTAACTCTTAGTCGATTGCCTCGGTTAACACTTAACCAAGTCATGCATGGCCATGCTTTCCGAATCATATCTTCCAAGAGGGCCCAGAGAATATCTCTCCAAACGGAGGGGCAAAATCCCATCTTGGTTATTCACATCACGCATCGTGATTCTTAGTCGACCCGAACTCTGCCTTTATAACTGCCTAGTGATGGAACAATGTTTGACAGAACCTAAGTCGGTGATCCTCAACTCGGACTGTGCAATAACCTCAGGCCTAAGGATTACATTGATTGAGACATGCAAATGACGACTTGTTTGTTGCATCTCAATATGGGTCAGTCTGACTCGCTAAACTCTTTAGCCGAATCCTTCTAAGTCGGAATAGCATCTCCATGCCCATGACAAGTGGAACCTAGTCATCTGCCGACTTTCACATTGGTCTAAGTTGTGTGTCCAGCACAACCTCAATGACCAAGGACAATTATTATGAACAACATGAATATATAGTTCCACAATCGAATCACATATTCAATGATACATATCAGAAGTTCATACATGGACAATAACTTTATGAATACATTGGGAATAACATCATACATGATTGCCAACACCACCGTCCCCGTCTAGGCCCCCGTCAAGGCATCAAAGGCAGCCACCATCCCCGTCCTTGCTTCCAACGTAGCCGCCGGCGAGGAGGGCCCGGCTGATCGCGGGAAGATCCCGCTCGACTAGGACCCCTACAATGTAGACTGGTACATCTCTCAGGAGAACCCCTACGACACCAGCATCTTTGACCCATGGTTGGAGGTAACTAGGGTTTGCTCCCCTTCCCTTATTCTTCTCCCATTCTCATTGTTGGATGCTAGGTCTTTTGTTATTAGGGTTTGGTTGTTCGATCTTCTTACATCAGCTAATCCTTTTGTGTTGGATGCTAGATTGATCTTTTGTTTCTATGAATCCGTATGTTCAAACTCAATTATTTGTACTTCGAGTTGTAGTTAAGGGATTCCATATTTAATCCTAGCGCCGATCTTTAGTTGGAATCAGTATTTGATTTTGTTTGAGATTTGGGGATTATGGAATTTAACACACTCGATTAATTGTGGGATTCTTGTGCTCCAGATGCTTCTCCTGGATAAATATTGGCATTCCCAAAAGTGCAGGTCCATTTGACTTCGTATAGGTCCTGAAACATCAAAAAACATTGAAAACAGGGTTTTTCTGCCCTTCCAGGTTATAGCCAAAATAAAGGGGATCATTGGTAAATCCCTAAAATCTATATAAAACAGGGATATAACATTATATATGATGCAAATATGTGGGAAAACATGTTAACAAACTACAAAGTTCATGTATGCATTTTACATGCATCAGCGTGGTGTCCTTCAAACGCTACAAGTTTAGTAGGCACATCTCCATGTCTACATAGAGGAGGAATGTCTCCTTCCGCTAAACCGAATCAGAGTCGTATAGCGTGTTGATGGCCTAAAACATCAGATACGCATGAGTAATCAGAATAGATCTAGCTCAAAATAGATAAATAGCCACATATGTTAGAGATGATATGACTCACATCGCTTTCACCGTCGCTATCATCTCGATGCATTTCCTCACCATCTCCCCGTGTACCCATGGTGAAAGGGGGTGGGGGAGTGGGGTGGATTCATGAGATATCGCTGGAGGCGCCATCGGCTTGTGCCTATGCCAGGACGAAAGAGAAGTGGGGACAGTGGCTTCGAGAGGAAGGAAGAGAAGTAAATGATATGTACGAACATATAACATATTTGACACAGGGCCCACAGAACATGTGACACTGGCAGGTGGGAGCACGCGCTATTTCCAGTTTTTTCCAGAGCAAGCGAATAGTAAGCGGGGCCAATCATGGCGCAAAACATCCTACTTGAGGATCGGTGTTACGAAGAACCATCCTATCGTTGAAGTTCCCCGATCGAACGGTATGTAACAATCGGGGCGGAGAACAAGTGTCTTAGCGGGGGTGGGCCTTCTAGAACACTCGATCTAACAGCCACCATTGTGCGCTAAGGTTACGATCAAATCTTGCACCTCCTTAGTAAAAACAATAAAACATTGGTTTTTCGACCGCACACACTCTAGTAGATGCGGTGATGCAACTTATATCACACTAGTGTGCCATTCCATTTGGTAGTTGCATTCCAGGGGCTTTCTAGGGATTTGAACCATGGTTTGACACATAGAGTCTCTTGAGTCATTACAAGTGTTATTTTCCAAACCACCTTGATCCACTAGGGCACACACTCTATTAGATGTGGTGATGCAACTTCTATCACACTGGTGCACCATTCCATATGGCAGTTGCATTGTAGGTGCTTTCAGGGGATTTTGGACCATGGTATGACACACGGAGTCTCTTGAGTCATTGCATGTGTTTTTTCAAACCACCTTGATCCATATGACCACACACACTCCAGTAGATGTGGTGATGCAACTTTTGTCACACTGGTGCACTATTCCATGTGGCAGTTGCATTCTAGGGGATTTTGGGGGATTTTGTACCATGGTTTGGCACATGGCGTCTTTAGAGTCATTGCATGTGTTCTTTTCCAAACCACCTTGATCCACTAGAGTACAAACACTCCAGTATATGTTGCAGTTTCTATTTTCCATTTGAATCCCTAAGTCTGTTTTGCCCTTGGTTTTTTGATACTACTCAGTTTTGCCCTCTCTCGTAGTCAGAAACTCTCACAAAATACCAAACATGTGATCACTTTGGCTGCTATGCCCTGATGGGTTGACATAGTTGTCACGCATATCATGCGCACCAACAGTTGATCCTCTATGATCCAGCGGGTAGGTTAACCCATCTCTATCTGTGCCACCTCTCAATCTTACTTTACCACCACTACTAGTACGACGGTACGTGCACACCACGTCCAAAGGTAAATTCGCCATCCGTCCGGAGGGATATAATGAAAAATGGAGGTTGTTTTGGCGAGTGCCATCTGTGTGAGTGAGAAATAGAGGGACTCCCACCCCCACGTCGACACTCTGCAACGCCTCCGTGTCATGCTAGTGCATGCCGTGGCACGCCACCCGTTCCGACACCATCTTCGAGGCCTAGGTCAAAAAGACAGTGGACTATTTCCTCACTAGCTTCATCGTCATCACTGACACGGTGGGCGACCTCACTGTCTTCCTTCAGGCCATGCGCCGTGACGCATACCCAACTAGTAATTTCGCCACAATGCATGCTACTGGTAGCGATATCGTTTTTTCTACGGACTTCATTCAACTAGCCTACCTATATGTGACTTTTAGCCCCATTTTTTGGTACAGGTGATCCGCCCTAGGTTGTTGTCGTGCTCACCGTTTCCCTGGCTGGTCTCTCTAGAGACAATCTATTGTACACACTGATGGCCCTGCAGCTTTCTGAGGCTTTTCCTGCTGCGCCGACGAACGTTTGCATGGAGGTTGCTCTACTCAGACAACATCTTGCCCAGCATGACGAGCTAGACTACTTCATCAGCCTCCTTGAGTAGTATGTATTCCAGGGCACATCGTTCCTGAACAAGGACCGCATGACCGCCTTCCTCCATCGCAAGGATATCCTCAACATCTTTGCAAGATGACATGTTAATCTGGCAGGTACCATTGCTTCTCATGGCGTGGGGAAATGAGGTTGAAGACAAAGGACATCTCAAGGATTTTCTATGTAATTTTCATTTTTCTTGATGTGATTTGTACTTTTCTATGTTTACCTATTGCAAGATTTTCTAAAGTAAAGTGCGTCCCTCTTAGCGACACTTCTACAAGAAGGAACACTAATCCGGGGTCGAGCGACGTATCAGTTGCACACATCATGCCCTTCACAGTACAACGTGACAACTGTTGGTTTTGCAGCATAGAAAACAAAAAAATTCCTATGATGGGAACTATTATATGCTAGGATCGGGTGGATACACATCCGTATAGAACATACCCTCGAAGAACGACAAAGATTTGTTAACGAGATGGAACTCGTGGATGATGTAGTCGAATGCTTGCCGATCTCAAGATCGTGTGGAAGTCCTAGCAGCGCATCCATCCTCACACACACGTTCAGGCCACCGAACAACCTCCACCTCCTCGCTTTAGCGATGCAGCGGAAGCAGCAACTCCTTCCAGACGAAATGCCACCAGGAACATGTATCTCGCTAATCCGAGAGGGGGAATAATTCTAGAGGGGGAGAGAGATCCTTCTCGAGAAGGTGTAAGTGAGAAGTGAGAGGAGGGGCTCCTTTTATAGGAGGAGGGGGGAAGCCAAGGGCCATGGCCGGCGGCCAAAGAGGGTGCCCCCACCTCTTCCTCCATTTATGTGAGTGGAGCTCCCACTCGCACAAATAGCTCTACATTTCCTCCACTCAAAATCCCACTCAAAATCGATTAAATTTCCACCAAATTTAATGCAATGTCTCATTACATAAAACTCCTTTTATTTATTTATTCAGAATTTTGTTAATTAATTTAATTAACAAAGAATCACATAAAACCCCTGCCACATTGCAATATCACATGTAGAACCAGTTTATGTAATTTCACCCAAAACAATTCCGGTTTCCATTGAAATGATTCCAGCGCTTTGCAGTTCTTTCGTCTAGAACATATTTGATCCAAATGGTGTTTGGCAACCCTTAAGTGTGTCACCCTACGGTTCGCGAATAATGCAGACATGATCGAGACCCCTCTCAGATCAATAATTAGAAGCGGGACCTGGAGATCCATACTGACTCCCACACATTCAACGATGTAACTAAATCCCTTTGTCTCGCGATATATTACATGTCTGAGATTCGATCATCCGTATCTCAATACTTAGTTTGATCTCGTTACCGACATGCACTCTTTTCTCGTTCCATGATATAACATTCTAGTGATCACATCACTTGCTTGCAAGCTATCTTAATCTATCCGTCACCGGAATTGGCAAATTCCACTCTTGATCCATGAGCCTCAACATAACACCTTCGGAACACCCGAACCCATCTTTATAGTCACCCTATTATGGTGTGACGTTTGATGTTATCAAAGTATTCTTCTGGTGTTAGCAATTAACATGATCTCATGGTCTAAAGATAAATATTACTTCGTATGATGTTATAGCAATATAAACATAATGACTTTGATCATAATGCTATACTTTGGATGAATGTTCATCACATCATTCACCAATGTTGTGACCTCATTATTAAAAACATCCAATGTCCATGACCAGGAAACCTTGATCATCCTGTTAATCAACGAGCTAGTTTATAGAGAGGCATAACTAGGAACTTTCTATTTGTTTATTAAACACACATGTATTAAGCTTTCCGTATTAATACAATTATAGCATGCAAAATAAACATCTATCATAAACATGGAATAATATAATAACCACTTTATTATTCCCTCTCGGGCATATTCCCTTCAGTCTCCCACTTGCACTAGAGTCAATAATCTAGTTTGTACTTTGTATATACAACACCTAGGTGTTGTATATACGCATTTTCTAGTGGTTAACATAATCTACGGATCTGACATTTTTAGGTCTACGTGTATTTGCATGTCTTTGCGTCTCTATGCATCACTCATTCTCTAATGAGATGGCTTGTATAAATTTAGTCCTTTGGTGAGACCTTTAGTTCTTTTGGGTTAAAACATGTCGATATTATTGTCGTACAATGTATCTTCATAGTATTATCCCACTGTGAACCACACCTAGTTTGATAACAAACTACTTAACACAAATGCCCTCCTTTGTTGCTACTATAGCATTCATATACTTAGCCCCTTTTGTTGTAGTATCCGTCACAATATCTTAACTTTGGAACTCATCATTATCCATCAAGGAAATTTCTTACCATTACATGTGCCACACATAGTTTAAATTGAGATAAATTTAATTTGTATCTTGTGACAAACTAGTATCAATGTAACACTTTACAATGAACTATTTTCAACTATTTGTCACTTATACATGATATATTCTTAGTTCTTCCAGAGCTCATAAGAATATCTTTACTATCGTCCAATGATCATCTTATGAATCATTCTGGTATATGCTCACAAAATTTAGAGCATAGGACTTATCTGGATATGTACATATCACGGTATTATTGATAAAAATATTCATGTGATTTCACTCACCAAGTGTCAATACACTTGAATCTTGATACATTCCTTTCCATTCCATGGAGCAAGAACCTTTCTTGTTGTTTCTATATTGAACCCTTTCAATATCTCATATATGTATATCTAGCACAACCATATTAGTGCCTCAATCTATCCATATAGACATTGATGCCAAATATTCGGGTTTTGCCCAAGTCTTTCATCGAAATACAATTTTAATGAAATTCTTCACTTGTGTCAACAAAAGATACATCATTTCCAATCAAAAATACGTAATCTACAAAGTCTATTAGAAATATGTCTCAGTGCTCCCACTTAATTTCTTGCTAATGCAAGCATCTTCATCATCTCTGATGAAATAAAACTATTTTAACATTTTCATCATGGTGAAGATTCCAACTCTGCTATGCTCACTTCAATCATTGAATTTTGCACGCCCTTTAGGTTCCTTTGAATTAACGAAAAACACTTCGGACTGTGTCATGTACACGTCGTAGGTAACCATTCTATTAGAAGAACATTGGTTTGTTTGTTTAACTACCATATACCAAATTATATGTAGTGGTTTCTACACTAATCCGTCAAGACTAAACATTGCTATGAAAGATCAAATCTTGTCATAGTCAACTCCTTGAACATTGTCGTAAACTCCTTTCCGACATGTCGACTGTTTCATAGATGTCAAACATCCATGTCTATTTTATAGATCCAAATACGACCGATAGGCTTCACGCCTTTCCGGAGGGTCTTCCAAGTTCAGAAACTTGATTTCTCGTGTATGGATACTATCATGGATTTTATGACTTCTAGTCATTTTATGGAGTCAGGGTCCATCATCGCTTCTTTGCATGCAGTCGGTTCATCATTTTCAAAACAATAACGACTTCTGTCTCAAATCTCACTATTTGATTCTTACCGACCCACACGGTTTAATAGGAACTCGAATCTCTGAGATCACAATCTTTGTAATCACAGGAGCCATGAGCATTTTAGCCGCCTCCAGGACACTTTCGGCGCTGCGCTAGTTAGCACATGTTGCTTACGTTCATCAACCTAATCAATGTTCTGTTGTACTCCCACTTAACATTTGTGAAAATTTCCTTCTTTAAGAAACTTCACGTTCCAAGCGACAAACTCTTTTGTCTTCGGTGTTATGGAGGAATACCCAACAAATTCTTTGGGATAAACTACAAAGACGTGATTATACGACTTTGGTTGTAAACATTTTACTTATGCATAGCATACCAAAATTTATGAAAAGACAACTCGGGTTTTATCTCAAACCAAAACCTTTATGGTGTCATTTCAACGGATCACGATGGTGCTCTTTTCAGTGTAAAAGCGGTAGTCTCTAAAGCTTTAATCCTTAAAACACAATGGCAGTTTTTATAAATGACACATTTGATCTTACCATGTAAAACAAGCACTACAAGAATCTGGGCGATTCATGACGATCCGATATCATCGTGGATGAGGGCCAAAACGTCGTAGATGGCCATCCACGAAGAATTCTGCGACGAAAAAATAGGTCACGGACCTCACGTCATAATTTAATCTGTGATGTTTTCTCAGTCTGAAAACGTCATGGCCCGTCCATGATGTTCCACCTATTTTGTCGCGGCAAACTGGATTGGCCCGGCCCAAGCCTGGTCTGTCATGATGTTTTTACTTCGTCGTGAACGATGCCATGTGGCGGACGGCACCGCGAACTGCCGTCAGCGATGTTTGCTGTCGTCATTGTTGCCATCTATGATGTCATCCCTATCAGGACGTTTATTTTTCGTCATGACTTGATTCTGTAAACACATTCCTTACGTCATCACGTCGTTATGACATCATGCCAGCCCTGACGAATTTCGTTTTGTCGCTATCGTCCGCCGACAGGTCGACACGTGATCCATTCAAATGATAACACGTGGGTCAATTGTAGGACAAGATGAGGACCAATCAGCGCCAGACACGTATCGTCTAGAAGAAATGATGATGTTATCAGTCTCGTGACATTACTAACCATGACGGAAATATTTCATAAAGAAACAGTAAGGATGTTTATAGGATTACAATACATAATTTGACAGAAAATTCTAGGACAAATGTTTCACTCTCGGGAAATGAATACCCGACTCAGAAGGTTCAACTCATGCCAGACACATTTCCACAGATTCACTATATTGGCTGTTGTGGTTCGGATAGGTGAGCTAACACTTGTTGTATTAATGCATTTGCCTCTTCTTGTTTCTTCCTCGGGTCTTCTTGTTTCTTCCGCATTACTTGTAGGTCTTCCAACTACTTCAGCCTCTCTGCCTCGCTGGATTTTTTCACCTGCTGCAACTCCTCAATGGCATAGCGCAGTTCCACATTACCTTCTTTATGAGCCTCGAGTTGAGTTTCTAGCTGAGACTTGGTTGGTTTCGAGTACTTGCAAATATGCTAATTATCTTCAGGAAAGTTGGCTTTCTTTTGTTCTGAGACAGCACAAAGTGCACAACGTCGGTGGAAGGAATTGCTTCATCCTCTATGCCATCTTCTGGAGTATATGACACCAATTTGCTTTCCATGACTGCCTACAAGTTTTAGGAATAGAATAGAATATGAGAAACCTAGCGAGCAAATAATAAGCACATCGTATATGTGAGGTAAGAAAAGGGCATTGAATTTGACGAAGATGGAAAGTATTGTGGAGGACTTACATTTGCTTCTTGCATATTGTCCGTCAAGCCATTTTCGAGCAGTTCAATGGAGCCTTCCTCCATGTCACAAAAAACCTCGTAGCTGCGAGCACCGGTGGCATGAGGGTACTTGACGAGCTGTCTGCTGATCTTGTTTTTTTCCAAATAGAGCCTGAACAAACAGGGAGCATGTAGTTAAGTCCAACTTAAAGAATTCAAAGAGGAGAAGTTTAGTAAACAAGACATGACCTTGTTTCTAGGGTCGGACCAAAAATTGACAAGCCTGCACCACTCCTCATTGCTCATGCGTTCCATAGGAGATATCCTTGTAACTTCATTCGCTGGGAAATTGTCAAAAAAATGTTTCTTCAGAGTATGCCGTTGATTTCTTGCATGTCTAATTAACTGCTTGTTACAAGCAAACTGCACATCAGGTAGAGAGGGGTCCATGACAAACTTTTGCTAAAATAAAAGAAAGATTATCAGATTCGCATTAACAACAAAAGGAAGAAAGGGACATCTGAGTGTTACGGAACATACATAAACTTTGCCATAGAAGTCTGCTCTAACATCCGGCTTCTCCCTATACTCTTTCCACTTGGGGAAGATAGGCATCTGAGTCCTGACTGTTACTGCACACTCAGTGGCAAACTTGGCAGCAATCACTGGTGAAACTGGTCTAGTTCTTCCTGGAGGAATGACAAGTTGATGTCTTTTTGTGGGCATGTTGTCAACCACCAACAGAGGATCATCATGCGTAATAGTGTCTCCAGAATGATTATGCCCAAATTCATCTACAAGAATATAATGGTTATGAGTTAGTGTTCTACAACAGTAAATACAATGAGTATGATTCACACAACATAATGTTAATCGGTTGTAGTAGAGCAAGCAATTTGTTCAACATGATACCTTCTTGATCACGTTTCAAATCAGGCCCCTCGCCTTTGATAGTTGATCCCTCACATGCACAGTCTCTTTGGAGAGGTGCACAGTCGCATTGGAGAGGTGCCCGTGCATGGCAAGGGGGGCTGCTGCTTGCCCTGGGGACGTGCACAATAGCTTTGGAGAGGCCCCGTGCATGGCCGGGCGAGGGCTGCTGCTTGCCTTGGGGAGGTGCCTGTGGATGGTAGGCAGCGGGTAGTTGGCCTAGGGGAGGTGCCCGCGGACACCAGGGATCTGGCTGCTGGCCTTGGGGAGGTGTGTGCCTGGCTTGGGGAGCTTCCCGTATGCCTTGGTCAACTGGTTGCTTACCCTTGGACCTGGTTTTTCTGGAAGTTTTTGTGCCTGCACCATGGCCCGCCAAGACGCACTTCCGAGCAGATGCTAGACCAGCAGGAGCCAACAATGTCCTAACGGCAGCTGTCGTGTTGTATTTCCTCTTCTATGGCTAGAAATTCCATGTGTACCGGTCAATAGGGGATAATAAAGAAGGAACAGATATGTCAAAATCAGTAACCAAACAATTCAACACAAGACGAGTAAGTTAAGGGGTCCACCTACGACTCATTGTCCTCACTGACATCATCTAGGTCTCCTTCAATGATATCTTCCTCCGCTTCAGGATCATAGTCAGATCCAGAGCAGTCATTTCTTGTCTTTTTAGGAGAGAATATAGTTGGAGATGCGAAAAGACTTGCAAAGGGCCTAACACCCAGTTGTTGCAAGCGCTCATTGTTTCTCATGATGTTTTTTAGCCGACTTTCTTCCATGGGATGCATTTGAGTATCCAACATTAATAAAGAAATCCAAGTCATCTACAAATTAAACAAGCAATTAAACAAAATATAATGTATGGTGTTGATTGCCCGAGGCAAACATGAGGAGGAAAATGAACATACTGCCTCTCAAAAACAAGCAATTTCACAGGCATGGAAAATGAAACACATGAACATCAGGCAGGCTTAAAAGAGCAGAGAATTCACATGCAAGGAGGTTGTTTACTTGCCTGCAGGCGATACTGCCTTTTTCTTTGTGTGCTTCTTGCCGGGAATCTTGCTGGCCTTCCTTGTCGTCGAGGAGCACGACGATCTGGGGTGCCTTGACGGCGTGGTGGACGACGAGGAGACATGCATTGTTGGTGGGGTGGACGGCGACGTGGCAGACCTTGACTCCGAGGTTCACGGAGATGAGGAGGACCTTTTGGCGAGGTGGTAGATGGGAAGGACGGCTAGATGGCGGTGCTCGACGACGAGGTGGTAGATCCACGAGCTCGATGGCTTGGTCGGAAACCAGGAAGCTGAGGACGGGCTAGGGTTTGGGCTTGGTCGACGGTTAGATGATTACTAGGGTGGATGGCGGCATGCGAGGGTACGACGACGGTCGTGCTGCGACAGGCGAGCGGTGGCTAGGAGATTTCGATATGTCTCCTTTTGGTGAGGGGATAAAGAAGGGTTTCCACTAGATTACGTAAATTACCTCAGCACCAACGCATTGGTTATGCTTTGCGGATGGGCTGAACCGTAATATCAGCGCACGAATTTGGGTACCCGAAATTTTGGATCAGCGGGAGGACCGAACCTGAAATTTTGGATTGGCAGGATGACGGAACCATAGATTATTGGCCGTTGGATGAGTGGTGTGTGGCTAAAATAAATCAACATTAGGTTTCAAACATTAGGGTTCTTAAGCTAGGTGACCGGTCTTGACAATCTCTTACTGGATCTCTGGCTGGTTTTTGAGACTCCATAACGCAGATGTATTGATCTGTAGGGACTCCATTTGTGTCAAACAACCATGGTGGTCAGAGAGCCTAGAGAGAGCCCCTAGATTATGCAACCGCCACACATGGAGATGGTGAATCTGCAGTGTGACAGAAGCAGTTGCATCACCACACCCAACTGGAGTGTGTGTGGGTCATCAAGGTGTGGTTTTGAGACTCCATAACACATATGCATTGATTTGTAGGGACTCCATTTGTGTCAAACAACCATGGTGGTCGGAGAGCCTAGAGAGAGCCCCTAGAATATGCAACTTCCACACATGGAGATGGTGAACCTGCAGTGTGACAGAAGCAGTTGCATCACCACACCCAACTTGAGTGTGTGCCGGTCATCAAGGTGTGGCTTTTGAGACTCCATAACACAGATGCATTGATCTGTAGGGAATCCATTTGTGTCAAACAACCATGGTGGTCAGAGATCCCCTAGAATATGCAACTGCCACACATGGAGATGGTGAATCTGCAGTGTGACAGAAGCAGTTGCATCACCACACCCAACTGGAGTGTTTGTGGGTCATCAAGGTGTGGATTTTGAGACTCCATAACACATATGCATTGATATGTAGGGACTCCATTTGTGTCAAACAACCATGGTGGTCAGAGAGCCTAGAGAGAGCCCCTAGAATATGCAACTTCCACACATGGAGATGGTGAACCTGCAGTGTGACAGAAGCAGTTGCATCACCACACCCAACTGGAGTGTGTGTGGGTCATTAAGGTGTGGCTTTTGAGACTCCATAACATAGATGCATTGATCTATAGGGACTGCATTTGTGTCAAATAACCATGGTGGTCAGAGAGCCCAGAGAGAGCCCCTAGACTATGCAACTGCCACACCTAGAGAGGGTGAACCTGCAGTGCGACAAAAATAGTTGCATCACCACACCCAACTGGAGTGTGTGTGGGTCATCAAGGTGTGGCTTTTGAGACTCCATAACACAGATGCATTGATCTGTAGGGACTCCATTTGTGTCAAACAACCATGGTGGTCAGAGAGCCTAGAGAGAGCCCCTAGAATATGCAACTGCCACACATGGAGATGGTGAACCTGAAGTGTGACAGAAGCAGTTGCATCACCACACCCAACTAGAGTGTGTGTGGGTCATCAAGGTGTGGCTTTTGAGACTCCATAACACAGATGCATTGGTCTGTAGGGACTCCATTTGTGTCAAACAACCATGGTGGTCAGAGAGCCCAGAGAGAGCCCCTAGAATATGCAACTGCCACACATGGAGATGGTGAACCTGCAGTGTGACAGAAGCATTTGCATCTCCACACCCAACTGGAGTGTGTGTGGGTCATCAAGGTTTGGCTTTTGAGACTCCATAACACAGATGCATTGATCTATAATAAAACTGAAAAATCCACTGTGGCAAGTAATAAAATCCCCCGTGTGGGACCCACTCTTTATGCTACTGCTCGCTTAACCCTCCCTGGTCCCCACCACTTCGCACACATTCGCTCTGCACGGCGACCACCAAATCGCCTCCCTCCCGGGCGACCACCAAATCCCCCTCACCTCGGCGACGACGGCAAGAATGACGGTTGTAGGATCACGAGTAAGGCTCCTTGAACTATGTCCACGCATCTCTACTACTGTGTGTCTGTTCAATCTACGTCACCGTGTCTATGCTCTAGGTCACCGGCGACGGGTCTAGGCCCCAGGTAAACACTCGATCTTGGTATAGGCCCCAGGTAAGCACTCGATCTAGGTCTAGGCCCCAAGTAAACACACGATCTAGGTCTAGGCCCCAGGTAGGATGAACTGTGAGGATTGTAGGTTATGCGGCATTAAGGCTAGGAGATACATGCACATGTTCTAAAATTGTTCCTACTAGCACTAACTGTACACATCGCATCCCCGTTCTATCGTAGAAATAGTCGTCCTAAGACTTCTTAATGATATTCAGATGGACCACAAGGTGCTGAACCCCGAAAATTTGGAAGTTATTGCACAAAAAATCATGGCGACGGTGCCAAGAAATTGCAAGCGCTGACACAATGTTCCATCTTATGACGAGGTGAAGCAACCTGTAGCCAATAAAGCTGAGAAACCGAGGGACCTTACTAGAGGTTAGAGTCATTGACATTGGCTTAAAGTTACAGTCAGTCTTATGCCGCTACAGATTACTTTCTAATATACTCTTTCTAGGTCCATCGATCAAGGGCGGGGAGGACTTTGACGATTACTACGTGTTTGGAAACGACATGGAATTAACTTCAAACCAAGCTGCGTATCTTAGAGCAATTTCAGGACACAAGCCACCTATACCGCACTATGTGTGCAAGATGAAAAAGTCAAATGTCATCCCAGGGAAGGCCAAGATGGTAAACTTCTTAGATTTGACTCTTTAAGGGCGTGTTTGTTTCAAAGGAATAAATCCTACAAAATTCCTATGCATAACTTTCCTACACTACAATCCTATAGGACTTTCAAACAAGAGGTGAGACCTCTTGGAAAGATTCCTACGTGTTTATGACAACTATGACATATACCTAAACCCTATAAAATTACCTACATTTTTCCTACGGTGCATTTTTCAAACAACTTATCTTACCGATTCCTGCATTTTTCATTCCTATAGGATGCTTACTGTCAGGTCATTCTATTCCTGCACTTTTCCTATCCCAGTGTTTTACAAATCCTTTGAACCAAACGAGCACTAAATCTACTTATGCACATTGAACTATACTTCAGCAACTAAGTTTATTCTTCACATCCAGTACTTTTCAGCTAGGTAAAAGAATGCCCACCTCAACAGGTATCTGCCGTTGGAGATTCCTGTCATAGTCGTAGATCATGTAGGACGTAAGCATGTTCAGTTCATCCAAGGCATGAATGATGTTTCCCAAATGGCAAGCAACTGGTCAAAGGTTGTCGAGGCTGCTCAAATCAAAAAAAGGGGATTTGATCGTCTTCACCTTCTTTAAGGAGCTCATGTCTGGCTTCATGTGTCATGTAGGTCGCGTGAAATAAGGGCACATAGTATCTGGTTATGCGGGTTGGCTTCATGTGAACTCGTAGTCGGTTTGGAACTGAATGTGAACCTGCAGGTCGTGTACTTGTTTTGGAACTCTTTGTGATTCTGGTTCTATAGTTGGTTTGGAACTATATGCCAACCATGTTCTCTATATATTTGTAAGATTGTGTTCTATCGCCATGTTGCTATGTGTTGTGTTCATTGTTGCTGTAGTTTCTTGTACTTTCACATTTTGCTTCTTTGTGTGATCGACAACATGTGTATAAGAAATATGAAGTAGTGTTATGTTTGAAACTTAGCTATCTTGTCCAGTTGTTCCAGCTTTTAGTCAAAACATCATTTTATTTACTGAAGGAGTACTGATTTAGGACATTCTTATAAGAATGGCAAAGTAGTACATCTGGCGGAATAGAGTCTGCTGGTCCAGTGGTTATGAACCCTCGACCAACGACTGTGCTCATGAGTACGAACCCTGGTCAGGGTACTCTGTTTTTATGCCATCTTTAATGTATACCAGATGGACCGACAGCTGGGCCTGGCTAACACTCTGAAAACAACCCGTTAAACCCTGTCGTTCAAATCGAGCTGACTGGTGTGGTGCAGGCACGGATGGCCCGGTCGTCGACAAAACAAGCAGTCAACCAAAGGCCCTTGACGAATTCTGTGATGATTTTATGCGAGACGAAATGCGGAGATGGGCTTCAGGGCCTCGGACGAAATCCGCGATGAATTTTTGTCGACGAAATCCTCGAACATCACGGATACCCGGGCTGGAGGCCCTTCAAGTGCGTCGCGACGAATTGGCCCAGAACGTCGGGCATCTATGACGATTTTACGTCGTGTCATGAGTAAAACGTCATGAATCGTCCAGATTCTTGTAGTGAAGGTTCGATTTGATCTCTCGAACATACCATACTCCTATGGTTTATTGGGAAATGCAAATCCATGGAACAATTCTTCAAATCTTAGGTGTTTGGCTAAACATGTAGCTCAAATATCTTCCTTTATGATCGAATCATAAATTCTTTATTTTCTTGTTACAATGATTTCCCACTTCATCTTGAAAGTCTTTGAACAATTTTCAAATGTTTCATACTTCTTCCTTATTAAGTAATATACAGATATATTCACTCAAATTTCCGGAGAAATCATATGAAGTCGAAAGATGTACCGCACATGGCTACATATAATGGACTATATACATCAATATGCACAATTTCCAATAAGTTAGTCACCCATTCCCTTTTGGCCTATGAACGAAGTTTCAATTATCTCGAGAAAAGTCTCACAAGCGTCATTTGATCAAAATCAAAGACTCCAAAAATCCATCAACATGGAGTTTCTTCATGTTTTCTTTCCAATATAATTTAAACGACGATGTCACTTCATAAGTGATCTTTCAATCATTTGTCTTGCGACATTTTTAGCATTATTTTTATGTACGTGATTGGTACAACTAGACTTGTAAACGTTCATCCATCTTCTATGGAATAGGGTAATTATTTGAACCACCATTGTTCTCATAATACCAGAACAAAATAACAATTATTTAAACAAATCTTGAAGACAAGCTTTGATGTTAATGAGAAACACAATAACAGTTTATTTGTTTTTGATGAACATCATCACAAATTCTCTTGCTAGTTACTTAGGCCATTGCAGTTCATGAATTGGGTTGATCTTGTATGACACCTCACACCAACCAATTCGGTATCCAATACCCCATAACCACATTGTTTAACAATCAAAGAATACAACCATAACATGTATATCATGTATATTCCTTAGCTGGACATTTCCAGTCTTTTCTTTTTTGCCTAATATTTTATAGATTCTCTTTCAGCATTTCCTTTTCTTTTAAAAGAATCTATCAACATCAATAGTGACTCCATACATATGACACATAGTCCAAAGCGTGTATAGTCAAATACTAATACCTTTGGACTTGCAATTTGAAGTTGAATACCATCATCAAATGTTTGGTGTTCTTTCAAAAATCCATTCTTTAGTAACCTATTAGTTCAGTAAAAAATTAACTACATCTTCTATTCATCCTTATCATGACAACTTTCGTGATCAAGGTACTATAGCCTATAAGGACGAATCCTGAGTATAATGCTAGTTCCCAAAACCTTTTTGGGAGATTAGGATGTGTATAGCATCTCCAACATTCGCAAATTCTCATACAATATGAGAATACGTATTTTGCTAAATTATACTCTATCATATTGCAACCATAAACATTGTTTTAGATATCAAAATATCTTCCACACATGATGGCTTCTAAAATAATTCTTTCAGCTCCGAGATAACTTCGGTATTAAAACAATATTTGAATATCAAGAATCATAGAGGCAAACATGATACTTTAGATACTAACACTAGAATTGGTACTCTTGGTTCACTACTACTTATTAAACTTCATGGAGTAGATGGAGTTTGCTGAAAGTTTGCAATAGGACTTCTAGACTTTCAATTGACATTCAAAACAATACGATACCAGTTCGTAAAGTAAATATCCAGAATTATATAGTTCTATTATCTCAATTAAAACTAAGTGCAAGGTAGTAAACAGATGCTAATGACTACAACAAACTATGCAAATTCACTTCGATTTAGTTTATGATAAATTGAGTTCAACTAATCCAAATTAGAAATGAACTCCCACTCAAAACCAACATCCCTCGAGTTGTTTTGGTGATTACATGAACCAAATCCACTACACCAAGTCCGATCATCATGTGAGTCGGTGTAGCTTCAAAGGCGAGCATCTATATGGGCATCATATCTACCATATGACTCATGCTTAACCTTTCGGTCCGTGTTCCGAGACCATGTCTTTACATGCTAGGCTCACCAAGTAAGAACCTTAGTACTCGTGTGTGTAAAACTGTCTTACACCCGTTTATGATCATGGATTCAAGTACACCCGATCATCACGTGATGTCTTGAAGCGGCAAAAGATAAAATGGTGCGTACTTAAGGAAGAACACATTGTTATCTTGATATCTAAATGAGGGATCATCTTATAATGCTACTAAAACGCCAAACAAGCAATATAAGATGCAAGCATCAAATGTGTAAAGTGAAATCATATGGTTCTTGCACTTGATCACCATCATGTGCATCGTGGTATGATCTTTATCATTCCTTTGTGTGTAAGGCCAAGGTCTATGGAACTTACACGTTAGGTGTGTTGTAAGAGTATCAACTATACATCAACTTACAACATTACCATATCATGACACCAGCCCAGCAACGATCTAAACTAGACGCCTCTAACTTATCAATTGCAAGTTTTATGTGGCTTAAGGCTTTCGAAGATAGAACCGGTCTTACCTACAAACATGGAACCACAACGATGATAAAAAAATTATTAGAAACTCGTTGTAAATCAGATATTGACTATAGTAGGAGAGACAGATACCTGCTAGCCACTTATGCAAAACTAGTTGCATGTCAAGCATGGAACAGGTCTCATGTGGGAGGACATGTAAAGTTAGTCCGGGCCGCTTCATCCTACTATGCCACCAATATCCAAAATACACGAAAGAAGCAATAACATGATCATCATCTCCCACATACTCATATGTGTACCACCCGTGCAAAGCATCTATGCATAGACCAGGCTCTGATACCACTGTTGGATTCACAGCATAGAAAACAAAAAAAATCCTATGATGGGAACTGTTATATGCTAGGATCTATCTAGTAGATACAAGCAGCGGGTGGATATACATCCATAGCAAGCATACCCTCAAAGAACGACAACGCTTTGTTAATGAGGGAACTCGTGGATGATGTAGTCGAACGCTTGTCGATCTCAAGATTGTGTGGAAGTTCTAGCGCCGCAAATCAGCAGCGCATCCGTCCTCGCACACATGTTCAGGCCACCGAACAACCTCCACCTCCTCGCTCCAGTGATGCAGCGGAAGCAGGAACTCCTTCCAGGAGAAATGCCACCAGGGACATGTATCTCGCTAATCCGAGATCATGGGGGAATAATTCTAGAGGGGGAGAGAGATCCTTCACGAGGAGGTGTAAGTGAGAATTGAGAGGTGGGGCTCCTTTTATAGGAGGTGGGGGAAACCAAGGGCCATGGCCGGCGGCCAAAGAGGGTGCCCCCACCTCTTCCTCCATTCACGTGAGTGGAGCTCCCACTCACACAAATGGCTCTCCATTTCCTCTACTCAAAACCCATTAAATTTCCACCAAATTTAATGCAATCACTCATTAAATAAAAATCCTTTTATTTATTTATTCAGAATTTTGTTAATTAATTTAATTAACAAACATTCTCATAAAACCCGTACAACATTTCAATATCACATGCAGAACTAGTTTCTGCAATTTCACCCGAAAAAATTCCGGTTTCCATTGAAATAATTCCAACACTTTGCAATTCTTTCGTCTAGAACATATTTGCTCCAAATGGTGTTTGGCAACCCTCAAGTGTGTCACCCTACGGTTTGCGAATAATGCAGACATGATTGAGACACTCTTAGATCAATAATCAGAAGCGGGACCTCGAGATCCATACTAACTCCCACACATTCAACGATGACTTTTGTGATCGTGAGAACCTTTAACGATAGTAACTTAAGCCCTTTGTCTCGCAATATATTACATGTCCGAGATTCGATCATCAATATCTCAATACTTAGTTTGATCTCTTTACCGACATGCACTCTTTTCTCGTTCCTGTCATATAACGTTCTAGTGATCACATAAGTTGCTTGCAAGCTATCTTATGGTGTTAGCAATTAACATGATCTCATGGTCTAAGGATAAAGATTACTTCTTATGATGCTATAGCAATATAAAAATAATGCTTTGATTGTAATGCTATACTTCGGATGCATGTTCATCATATCATTCACCAATGATGTGACCTCGTTATTAACAACATCCAATATCCATGATCAGGAAACATTGATCATCCGGTTAATCAACGAGCTAGTTTATAGAGAGGCATAACTAGGAACTTTATATTTATTTATTAAACACACATATATTAAGGTTTCCGTATTAATATAATTATAGCATGCAAAATAAACATCTATCATAGACATGGAATAATATAATAACCACTTTATTATTGCCTCTCGGGCATATTCGCACGGACGTCCACTTGCCATCTAGCCTAGCGACCCCGTCCCTATTTTATCCATTGGGTTTTTAGGGGGAACGTCTCTCTTAGCGATACTTCTACAAGAAGGAACACTGAGCCGTACATTAAATAATTCTTCAAGTGGTCATGTCACGTTTAATCTCGTCTGAAAGCCTACTACTACACAACACATGCACACGACAACATGTCTCACAGTACGCGATCATCCACTAGTGCTGTAATTTATCGTCACTGGATTTTACTAAGGCATATCCCATTTTTACGTATCGCGCCTGCAATCACACTTTCAACGGAGCCCCACCGCATGAACCTTCCATGCGTTAACCGTAGGCTGAAGAGTTGCCTACTGCGCCACCAATTTGGCCTTGAGGAGGGGCCCCCCTCGAGGAGATCTAACGTCCCTGCCTTTAAAACCTAGCCATCTTCATCGTGTCCCTCGCAATCATCCACACCCCCTCTGTCCAATCTAGCAAAACCCTACAAATCTCACCGTACAGCCACCAACCTTATCCATTACATTTCCCCTTTTATTTATTTTTATCACCAATTTTATGGCCATGTCAACCTTTGTACTTAGAAATTATGTCTGTGCACTTTCCATGCGACATAATCCAGTACTGTCATGCATGGCTTGGGAAAAAACGCGACTTACCGTGTGCATGTCATGGTGCATGGTCCAGTAGCGTACGCGGTGCACAGTGGTGCAACGAAACGTCCCTTCCCTTCATCTTTATTATGGAGCCCCTCTTCCTCTCCCTCTCTGCCTACCCCCTCTCACTCTCGCTCACTCATGCAACCTTCTCCACTATCCCATGATCTTCTGCAAACTCCCAAGAAAACCCCAACCGCGCCAGCAATGGAGAAGGAGGAAGTGGTGTCCATCGTCGCCTGCAAGGCCGCCGACAAGGAGGCCCCCGTTGAGGCATCAAAGGCAGCCACCTATTGGGCCACGTAGAGATAAACAAAACTTTTTCCCTACGCGGTGATCCCAAGATCTAGCTAAGTTAGTAGGCAACAAGAATTACCACTAGACACGCAGTTGCGGAATCGATGAAGCACATCGCTTGATGAAGTGCAGTCCTCACGATCTGTTCCGATCCACGATCGTCGAAGTGCTGAATGTACAGCACCTCCGCCAGTATCCACACGTACAAAGAGGAGTGCCGACGATGGACTGCTAGGTCCGGTACGGCGACGACATGATTGGACTTGACTGGAGCTAGGGTTTCCAACACATGGAGTGACCTAACCGTGTGCTTTAAGCACCTGAGCCCCAGCTTATATAGGGAGTGAAAGTAGGCTCCACTCACTTGTGGCCCATTCACTAAAAGGCCTATATTAGTCACTACGAGTCCAACTCACTGACTCTGTCCGTTTCCTTTTTGGCTCCAACCCAAAATTGCTCCCGCTCTTAAGTGTGTGACCCGACAGGCTCATGGTGACCCAGACACGATCTGAGTCTCACTTGTGACCGATCAGTTGGTAGCGGCTCCTAGCAGAACGTGCCAACTCCAAAGTACCAAAGAGTCATGACGACATACCTTCCAATGCTACTTTTGTCTGAGTCCCTTTTGCCTCACGATATACTTTGTCGAACTATAGACGAACAATCATCATCCCTTAAATAGTTCGACTCTCTTTCTCGATCCGAGATAAGTGATTCATCCGACTAACTCTTAGTCGATTGCCTCGGTTAACACTTAACCGAGTCATGCATGGCCATGCTTTCCGAATCATATCTTCCAAGAGGGCCTAGAGAATATCTCTCCAGACGGAGGGGCAAAATCCCATCTTGGTTATTCACATCACGCATCTTGATTCTTAGTCGACCCGAACTCTGCCTTTATAACTGCCTAGTGACGGAACAACGTTTGACAGAACCTAAGTCGGTGATCCTCAACTCGGACTGTGCAATAACCTCAGGTCTAAGGATTACATTGATTGAGACATGCAAATGACGACTTGTTTGTTGCATCTCAATATGGGTCAGTCTGACTCGCTAAACTCTTTAGCCGAATCCTTCTAAGTCGGAATAGCATCTCCATGCCCATGACAAGTGGAACCTAATCATCTGCCGACTTTCACATTGGTCTAAGTTGTGTGTCCAGCACAACCTCAATGACCAAGGACAATTATTATGAACAACATGAATATATAGTTCCACAATCGAATCACATATTCAATGATACATATCAGAAGTTCATACATGGACAATAACTTTATGAATACATTGGGAATAACATCATACATGATTGCCAACACCACCGTCCCCGTCTAGGCCCCCATCAAGGCATCAAAGGCAGCCACCATCCCCGTCCTTGCTTCCGACGTAGCCGCCGGCGAGGAGGCCCTGGCCGATCGCGGGAAGATCCCGCTCGACTAGGACCCCTACAATGTGGAGGGTACATCTCTCAGGAGAACCCCTACGACACCAGCATCTTTGACCCATGGTTGGAGGTAACTAGGGTTTGCTCCCCTTCCCTTATTCTTCTCCCATTCTCATTGTTGGATGCTAGATTTTTTGTTATTAGGGTTTGGTTGTTCGATCTTCTTACATCAGCTAATCCTTTTGTGTTGGATGCTAGATTGATCTTTTGTTTCTATGAATCCGTATGTTCAAACTCAATTATTTGTACTTCGAGTTGTAGTTAAGGAATTCCATATTTAATCCTAGCGCCGATCTTTAGTTGGAATCAGTATTTGATTTTGTTTGAGATTTGGGGATTATGGAATTTAACACACTCGATTAATTTACACAAACAATCAATCCAAATAATTAAGAGATCTCAATCGGTTAATTTATGCAAATAATCAATCCCGATAATGAAGGGATCTCAATCATGTCCTTATTATCATGCATGCTACTATTTTGTTCCAACAGGTGCAAAGCAGCGACATCTACAACCAGGAGTCCATGCACACCAAGACTTGTTAGGTGCTGAGGAGGCCGCAGGCTGGCCAGTACGATGCCTACTTTGCTGGCGGCGTCTATAGGTGCCCCTTCTGTGAGAGGAGACTCACCACCACTGACTTCAATTGCCACGTGATGCATGCAGAGGGCTTGAGCTCCTGTAATACCAATGTCGGCGCGGCTGTGAACGTCAACGTCTTCTTCGCTCACCACAAGGTGATCGTCACTCACCTCCGCAACCTCCATAAGGTGGCCATCGTAGAGGGGCGCATGCCTCTGATCAAGACCAAGGTCCCCAACATCAAGGGATTGGGCAGCAAGAAGTGGAGGAAGCGCTAGAGGGAGGAGGCAGAGGCCAGGAGGGGCTGAACGTGTGTGGTGCTACTGACATAAAGCAACTTCTTTTGTTTTTGTATGTTGTGTGTTGGCTGCTGAGCAACGAATGTGTCGAACCTCGTTATGGTGCTAAGTGACATATTGTGTCGGACAAATTACTCATGTGTTCAAGGAGGATAAGAGGGGACTCACAAACCATGGGGTCACCCCTTAAGAGCGGAGAATCGCGAGTGGCTTTCCTAGGATTACTGTTGTGGTTATGAGGGATAAAATAAAGCATGGCTTGTCTTTGATCATCTAATTTGGAGCTCCTACCATACATATTCATGAAGGAAGAATTATATTATTCTAATCATAATTAATACATTTGCTAGTGGTGGATTCAATACTCCTTGAGAACGCTTTATCCCTCTTATTGTTTCGATCACTTTACATCATGAATTCTTGTTCTCTTTAATTAGTTTAATATTGATTTGTTTACACAATCATTGTCAAACACTTTCACACACACACACTCATGCTAGAAATTAAAGATAACCCATGGTACTCTTTGGTTACTAGTAGCAAAGGATACTTAAGATCATTACAAGTAGATCTCTCTGGTTCGATACTCTTATTTCGAAACTAGCTCCAAAAGATCTGTGGACTTATAGACATCACCCAACCTCTACTTCAAAAATTGCGCACCATCAGATTTGTGTGTGGCTTACCCCTCGACCGAGACGGAGAGGCACCTCTTCTTTGACTGCTCCATGGTTTCCCATATTTGGAGGAGGTTGGGAGCCCAGGTCCCGGCTGGCAGCTTCACTCTCTAGAACCTACCACACCTATAGGACATGGCTACTAACATCTGAAGCGCCGGTATCACGACGATCTTATGGTCCATCTGGAAGGCACTGAACTACCTCATCTTCAACGCCAAGTGCTCCACGGCTAGTCTCGTGCTCCAGTGGGCAGGAGACGACCTAGCTATTTGGAGGTGGCGTTCCAAAGTGCACGACCATGGGTGAATTGTCGCTCTTCGTAGTTGCATCCTATCCGCCACTATGTAATTATTTTTTGTATGGTTCCCTCCGCAAAATCCCCATCCGCCCCTTT
The DNA here is from genome assembly GCA_910589775.1 of Avena eriantha. Taxonomy (NCBI): domain Eukaryota; kingdom Viridiplantae; phylum Streptophyta; class Magnoliopsida; order Poales; family Poaceae; genus Avena; species Avena eriantha. The sequence goes on from OU342742.1 coordinate 45,896,467, forward strand.
ATCTTGACTTCTATACGGATGGTATGACAACCAAGTCGCTTCGAGTAATGCAACAAGCGGTGGGGTTCTGTAATATTCGAAAAAGAGAGTAAAACATGAGATGCATCACCAACATATGGCAAAGCTAATGGACCAGCCAGATCATGCAATTGCTTGATCATGTGTGCTATCATAAGTGAACTATGCACACCTTTATAAATCGAAGCTACTCCTCTTGGAACTCACATGGCCTAGCCAACATGTATTGCCCCTAATTATTTATTAGTTAAACGTCCTTGTGAGAAATACTTGCCTCCATTACTTAATGAATCGGCATTATTCTATATCACTAGTCATCACTCAGCCATTGGTTCAAATTCACCAACTTGAGTGCCGCAACAACCATGAACACAACCTCCTGGCTTTCAGTTCAACACCATCTACACAAATTGAATTCATAGATGTGCAGGAGTTATTGGTTCGAGATAGAGTTATTAATAAGATTTTTTTATTCAAACGTTGCCGATCTGAGTAACTGATAAACAAATACCAAGCCACTAGATGGTGGCACGTATGCTGCCGTGATCAACATGCCAGCAAGGATGGACACTCAACATGATCGAGGAGTCGGTAGAATAATCAGGGCACACATTCACTGGATATAAGAGAAAATATGCAACTGAACTAATTCGCTTCACATGAAACCAAAGATCGAATTGTCAATATAACAAACAATGTTATAAGGGATTAACGCAGAAATCAATAAGGGGATTAACAAACCAGATTGAATATTTGGAACTTGGGTCTCAAGATCTGAACAATGGTATGATCCAAGGTTTTGGCTACTGGATTAGAAAATTTTACCAGAGGTGGTGGGTATTTTGGGTTACCGTGGTTACCGGAATTTACCGAATGAAATTTCAGAATAAAATTTAAATTTAAAATCGAGAAATTTTAAGATTTCCGGTTATCGGCCGGTTACCGTCTGGTTACCGGCCGGTTACCACCAATTAATATGGACCAAATTCAAACATTACCGAAATTTTTTGCCCCAAAAACCAATTTACCGGAGGGCGTCGGTAAAATGGGTTACGGCCGGTAACCGCGGTAACCGGCCCGGTAACCAAAACCCTACTATGATCCAACCATAGGAAGAGTGCAGGACAAGAGCGAATTTCCAAATACTGAAATACATGGCGGATCCGAATAAAAAACCATGAGACCGGCTGCCTAGGAGAAAAACATGGCCGCCAGAGTAAAAACATATGGAACAAAGGAAGAGATTGGATCTCAAAATCGAATGCGCATCCTCTATCGCTTGTGAGTGAGAGTTGGAGCTTGGGCGCTGGGCGTACCATTGCCCCGTGAGAGAAAAGAAGAGGCGAGGAGTGAGGCCATATGGTGATGATGCGGAGAAGCCCTCAGTTTCGCCCCTGAGGTGATGAAGCACATATACACCAACGAGAATTTAACGTCTATATTAATCGCTACCTACGCCCGGCCCTGAGGGGGGTCAGGAGGGGCGGCCGCCCCGGGCCCTTGAAACCAGGAGGGCCCCATGTCCCGACGCCATTACAGCAGGTTAGAACATAGAAGTTCTTCTCACGTATGCTTGAGGGAGACGGACACGAAGCGTTGTGCTGCTTGACTGCTTCCTAGTGGACAGAAATTTGGGCCTATATTTCCTTCCGTAGTTTTGGGCCTTTTTCTTTTCCTTTCGGTAGCTTGGATTTCCATATTTTAGTCAGTAGGTAAACCAATTAAGTTTGATGGGGCCGGTTGATCTAAAAGATGGTACTTCAGACCGGAAGCTAGACCATGTCCGGAAGAACGATCCAGGCCAAATGACGCGCCTTTTTCCATAAAGGTAATGCAGCACACAATCGAGCCATTTTCATGCTCGTTGGTAGCCAATGGCTAGGTAGACTCTTCATCAAATATGTATGGTGCGCTCGGCGCCTTTTAACCGCTCTTGCACAGAAGATGGAGGCGACACATCATCGGCTCTCAGCAGATGGCCACATGGAGAGGCTCGAATAGTTTATCACGCATTCACGGTCTATCTGATGGCACAATTGTATAGAGTCTACACCATAGCCTGTAAGATTGAAATTGGCAGCACAAAGGAGTACTCGAACAACTTTTTATGACAAATTGTAAACATACATTTGGTACCAATATTGCTTTAGCATGGAATTTAAGTGCTTAACATTTGACACATTGTACTTTCTTGGTGTCCCTTAGCTGAAACTCTACGCTTCCATCACTTGTCATAGGTTTGTGTTTTTGTTTCTTTATTTCTGCGGATTTGTTGAACATTGATTCTTGGGTTTAATTGGCATTGTTGAGTGAGAAATAATATATGATTGTGCAGTTGCGATTATCGGGATCATTCTCACCCTCTTTTTACAGATTTTAAAAACCACATTATCTTTTTTATGCTTCTACGATTGCAAGGACCTCGATTCTAGTTTCGCCCCGGGCCCCTGGAAAGTCAGGACCGGCCCTGGCGTAGTGCACAGCGATGCTTGCATTAGTGCTGGCTTCAATTACTCGTGGCATATATCAAGAATAAATAAGCAGCGATAGAGATGCTTCGACTGTCCCTGCTGGATGGCGATGCCGCCATCACCTCGTCCGCTTCTCTTTGCTCTGCATCGGCCGCAACTTCACTCATACGGGCATACCAACGTGGACAGGAGGGCCTCAAGTACCTATGAGCCTCGAGGATTTGGGTCCGGCTAACTACAGAACGCCCAAGTCGGTATGCAGAGCAGCGGCCCAAGTAAATTTGGACCAGTTTTTCATGCGAATTGACAGTCGGAAAAGGTAACAGCGATCTTGTGGCTCCTATGCATGATAGGACGGTCATGCGAATAAAATTCCGTGGGATAGCCTAAATGATTAAGTTTTACTGTTTCTTAATAATAGACACTCATCCAGATAACACCGTTCCATGTCAATCCACGATCAATGAGTCCCTCGGCCGGGTTTAGCGTCACGATTGTTTTTGGAACAAGGGGAAGGACCTAGAAAGATCCAGAGCTGCCATTAATCGGTGGGATTACATATTACAAACAGGGCCTCAAGAAAAAAATTGAAATACTAACATGCCCTAGGATTTTACAAAAAAGGACCTTAGAGAAAGTATGCAGAAAGCAACCAGGTCCTTCTCCACCGGAGATGATGAAGCTCTCAGTGTCGTGGCCACCAACACTAACGCCGGGGACGAAACCACTTGGCGTGGGCATGACGCAGGTCACCGTGACGGAGACGCGGAGGGGCCTCCTATTTGGCTTGCCAGCCAGGAGGTTGGAAATACCACGGTTCTTGCAGAACCGCAGTGCGAAGTGGACGCCTTGGCCTAGGGTAACAACAGTGCCAGCTCCCCGCCGTTCAGGATCTCTGCAGGAAGCAGCTACTTTTCCCCACTGACGAAGACCAATCCAATCGCCAAATGTGACGCTCCCGGGATTAGGGCTAGACAAATCCCTGACCTCAGTCTAACATAGGCCTAACCTAGAGCTCGAGGATATCCAATGAGATAATCGGTAACACAACAGTGACCCTATGACAAAAAAAATATTACAGCAAGCTCATAACTAAGCAGAGAACCAAATTATTACAGGAAGATGTTACTTACCACAAACATCAAACAAGGGAAGACAAATTATGCTATTAAGTATAATAATTTAACAAATGGCCTAAGAGGCCTGAAGCATAACGATGACATCCTAGCCCATAGATTCCAAGCTGCCGACTGGGAACCCCAAGCTACTCATCAGTGTCGATGTCGTCCCAAACTTGTCTTCATGGAACACTTACTCTACTACAAAATTATCAACAAAGAAAGGGTCAGTACGGAGTGTACTCCGCAAGACTTATGACTGGTGGAGCTATTTTGCATAAAGCTATCTTTATTTATAAGTCAATAGGGAGTAGAAGCTCATTGAATCGGAACATTTTAAAAGGGGATAAGAGAGCGACATCTCCAACTAAAATTGATCATCATATTTTGATATCCATCGAATCGTCATCATCACATGTCAACTAGGATCACCCCCTCGTACCCATGAGGAAGAATCCTTAATCACGCATTGGTCTACCAAGTTTTAAGATTAGGTTAATATTCTCGATGATTTTAGAATTCGGTCACCAAGCATTCATAATCGTGAACACGACTTTTCGGAAAGATTTAACCCTGTAGGGGTGTACAACTTTACCAACACGTCCAACCGACTCTTAATGCCAAGCTATTAGCCCTCTTCCTTGGAAGGCTGGCAGAGGGTGGTTGAGCACGACCTTTACCTTGTTATCGCTGAGACCATGAGTCACGCCCTAAGGAGGATTCTGTCGTAAGGGTCAAATCCCGAAGCCGGTCCCTAGATATGTGAGGCAAAGATGGTTTATGAGGGGCTCTATCCACCCCAAGTAACCTCGACCATGCTTACCTACCTGTTATGATGCACCTCCTTCATCGACTTTTAGAATAACCAAAATGCATATGCCAAATGGAACAACCGAACTATGTGACTCATGGAATCTACTACGCAAGTTAGGTGGTCGAGGGTTTCCTAGGCCCCGTGTGGCTGTACCCTCATCTCGGTTCCAAAGGAAATAACTCGGGTCCTAGTGGTGGCGAGCATGGAACTACAAAAACTACATCCCACCGTGGCCTCCCACACAAGCCTTATCATGTTAACTCACTTCACCACTGACCTCATCTCATCAGTAAATCTCGATCTTCTATCTTACTAGATTCATTTGCATCTAATACATCATTAGGATCAACCAGCACCAACAACAAAGCATGGCTAAGAAGGACACAAATATAAGCTCTAGCAGTACACACAAGCAAACCTAATTATGCTAGTAGCAGTGGATCAGGTAATATAAGATCAAAGGGGGTAATTCAACAGATAGGATACTCTATCTATCGATAAAAGACCACAATAGAATCGTATGGATCATGGCAATAATTGAAATGCTTTTGAAATCATAGGACTATATAATGGTAGGGCTATGCTTGCCATTTCCCGTTGATAACCAATAAACAGATCTTTGCAAGCCTTCTACTTGACTGTCGTTGTATTTGGAACGGCAATACCTAAACATGTTAGATAGAGGTGTGGGGACTAGCAAGGAAGCTCTCGACGGTGTCCGCAGGCGGGAATGGATACAAGCAAGTGCAGCGAGACACAAGAAGTACCCAGGTTCGGAGCCCTCGTGGTGAGGTAAAGCTCCTACTCCTGACGATCTAACTACGAGTGGTATACGGGCTACAATCGCTCCTGGATCTGTATCTTCTATCTACCTCCTTAAATGCGATGAGACCAACCATCTATATGTGTATGAGTGTGTGTGTCCTTGGGAGTGAGGGAGCTAGCTCCCAGGGAGAGTGATCGATCGATGGGTGGGAGTGAGCCTGAACATGGGAGTCCCTCCCTTGTGCCTTATAAAGGTGGCCTAAGGGATAAAGGTGGGACCCACCTACCTAACTACACTATGCATGTGTCATCTAATAGTACAAGGTGTCATGCATAATATCTAGTGTTTATTACATCATCTGACTAGTGGACTATTGCAGGTGTGGGCACTAGTGGCTTCGGTCTTCTCGGTGTCTTCTCGTTGTACGTATGTTGTCCTCTTGTCCTGATTGTCTTGCCTGGAATCCAATAGCTGGTACTTGGTCGATGCGGTGCTAATCGGTAGCTACTGGGCAGCAACCGGTCGAACTAGGAGAGGCCAACTAGGGCGATCCGGAGAGGACCAGCCGGTTGGGATCGATCGATCCTAGCTAGCCAGCAGCGCAAGGGGTGGCCAAGAGGCTACATGCCCAAGCGAGGGGAGGTGGCCCACCCAGGCGACAGGAATCCGGCTAGAGGGTGTGGCCTAGCCGGGGCGATGGGATCCGGAGCCGGCCCATCCGGGCAGGGCGGAGATGGCCCACGTGGGGTGGAAGGACCCCAGCAGGGGGAGGCGAGCAAAGTCGCATGGGTTAGCGGGAGCCGGCCTAGCCAAGAAGCAGCCAGCCGGATCGGAGGGGAGGCGACGGACGGGTCGGCAGGGACGGCCTAGCCGGATGGGGGAGTTAGCGCTTGCGAGGTGGTGGGCCGGCTGGGAGGCTCCAGCCAGCCCAGGTTGCCTTCTTTTGTTTTTTCTTTTATGCTTTGCATTTTTTGACTATATTGGGGCATCTTTGGGTTGTCTTTGGGGTACCCGGGGACGATCCCCCGAAACTAGCCCCCGAGCGCGCGCTGATTTCACCCGGAGGGGGAAATTCGCACGAGCTCCACAAAAACTTGATGTTGTCGTTGTAGATGAAGTTCTTAAATGGCGTCCGGTTGGACACCTCTGACCCAGGAAGCAACACAACTCCCGCGGGGGCGCGCGAGCGCACCCGCGGAGTGTAGCCCCCAAGATTCGGAGTAGCTGACGGAGACAGGTGCTTCGAATCTTCTATCTCTTGCCCTTTTCGACACCTCGAACTTGCTATCCGGCTAAACGCCTTCAGCCGGACAGGAGCACTTGATTACACCGGGGGTGCGCAAGCGCACTCGGTGGGTGTAGCCTCCAAGATTCCAAGTAGCTGATAAAGTCAGGTGCTTCGAATCTTCATATGTACTTGAAATCCGACTCGGTGCAGTCGAGCAAAACAAACACACAGAAATGAATTTGTTGTCAGTAGAGCAACATATAGTACACATGTTATCAACCGGATGACGGTTTTATTTTTTCAAAAACTAGCTCGTGCTTCTCTGAACACTTAGTCACTTTCTCGTGCGCTCTGTTGTTTATCCTGTGTCCTTGCCGGCCAGCCGGGTTGCAGTCTGGAGCCGGAACCAAAGGGGGAGCTGACAGTACATTGCGCACGGTACTGGAGGCTGAGCAGCCGGAAAATACCAACTAGGCACAAGGCCAGAATGTCTAATCTGTCGCATCCTTCGCCGTTTTTCATGTGAAATGTCTCGAGTTGCTAGCCGGACAGCCGGGTTGCGGTCTGTAGCTGAGACAAAAAGTGCGCCTCTCACACCGTCGTGCACTACTCAATCGGTTTACAGATTTAGCAGGTCGGGCCAACCGACGAGCCCCCAGATAGGGGTTGCTGGCGCGGGAAAACTGAAAGCAGGAAGCAAAACAACATCTGGCGAGACCTCGAGGGTTGCTCGAGGTCAAAAAACACTCACATTGCAGCAGTTGGCGCGGTAGGGTCAAAGGCATGATTCCGTAGTCGTTGCGGGTGCTGAAACGGTCCAACATGCATTCCAGTCGGCTAGCCTGGCTCCAGTCGGGCAGGCAACCAAACACGGTGTAGCCGGATTTGGTCCCCAGCCGGCCAGACAGCCAAACGCGCCAGGCTGCGCCGAGCCGGCCTGGCCCAGCCGAAACGGGTCCAGCCGGCCATACCGGCAGCCAAACGGGATGAAATCGCGCGGAGTCGACCCGATTCAGCCAGAACTGGACCGAGCCGGACGAAAAAGAGAGACAAACGGGTAGCCGGATTGGCGTAGCCGGATCTGAACTTTTCTCGCTTTCTTTTTCCAGCCGGATTAGGCTTAGCCGGATTTCTCTCTATTTTTCTCTCACTATTTTCTATTTTCTATTTTTTTTCTAACCGGACTTCTTTCTTTCGTTCTTTCTCTCACCGACTACACCTATGCGGTCTTTTTTCTTTTCCTTCTTACTTTTCTCAGCCGGCCGGAGCCAGCCGGATCTCTCTTTTTCTTAACTCTCTTCTTTTAAGTTTTTCTTTTTTTCTTTTTTAGCCGGCCATGCACCACCTCCACACCCACCGGCCTCACCGCTATTTCCTTTTCTTTTCTTAACCGGCAGGATTTCTCTCTCCTCTTTATTCCACTAACAGACTAATTTTTCTTTCTCTATTTTCTTTCCACAACCGTATGGGACGCCCGCACGCACGCGAGGAAACGCCGCCGGACAGGACACCCGCATGCGAGGGAGCGCCGCGAGCTGGAACGAGCGGCGGCGGCGGCGGTCGTGCAGCGGAGGGCGGGCGGGAGGCGCGACGCGCACGGGGAAGAGCTGCAGGGGCGCGCGGCCTGGCAGCGAAGCCGTGGCGCTGCCTGCACGGGCGGGCGGGGGAGGCGACGGCGGCGGCGAAGCGAAGGAGACGCGGAAGGGGGGCGGCTGCTCGAGGCGGTGCGGTGGAGCTCGCTTGGAGCGGCGCGACGAGCAGACGCGGGCGCGCAGCTCACGGGACGGTGGCGCGGCTGCCCGACTGCCGAGGGCGGCGGCGCGGGAGGATGCGGCGACGCTGCGGGTGGGCGGTGCGGCACAGCCGCTGCAAGCACGGCGAGCCGGAGGGGCCGCAGCGCGGTGCGACGAGGACGTGCGGGTGGGTACACGCGCACGGGTGGGCAGAGCTTGTTGCCGACGAAGAGATGGCGAGGCCGACGGCGACGCGGACGCCCAGGCCGGCGGGCATGGGCACACGAGGACGCGGGCGGGCGCGTCAGCTCGAGCTCGAGCGCGGCGGTGAACTGGTCGGAGGCGAGGCCGATGCGCGGGAGCCAGAGGCAGACGCGGCGGTGCGGATGAACTCGCGAGGAGGCTGGGCGCACCAGGCCGCGGCGCGCACGCGCACGGGAGCATACCGCGGACGGAAGACGCACGTATCGGGCGCGCAGCCGAACCGCAGAGGTCGAGGACGAACACGGAGGACGGACGGCGCCGGCAAGGACGACGATGGCGCGGCGGCAACGGCGAGCCCCGAGCAACTTGGCGAGGCGGCGGCGGCAACAGCGAGCCCACGAGAAACTTGACGGGACGGAGTCGGTGAGGACGGCGTGGCGAAGGTGACGAGCCCCCGGCCGACTCGACGAGCCCCCGAGAGACTTAACGATGAGGAGCCGGCGACAATGGCGTTCAAGAAAATCGGTCCCGTGCGGAACGAAACTTCGGCTGAAGCTATGTTAGCCTCACGGTGGACGCCAACTATCGTTGTATTAGGAACGACAGTATCTAAACAGTTTAGATAGAGGTGTGGGGACTAGCAGGGAAGCTCTCGATGGCGTCCGCAGGCGGTATTGGATACAAGCAAGTGCAGCGAGACAAAAAGTATCCAGGTTCGGAGTCTCGTGGTGAGGTAAATCTTCTACTCCTGCCGATCTGACTACGAGTGTTATACGGGCTACAATCGCTCCTGGAACTGTATCTTCTATCTATCGCCTTAGATACGCTCAGACCAACCATCTATATGTGTATGAGTGTGTGTCCCTCTGAGTGAGGGAGCTAGCTCCCACGGAGAGTGATCGACGGGTGGGAGTGAGCCTGAACGTGAGAGTCCCTCCCTTGTGCCTTATAAAGGTGGCACAAGGGACAAAGGTGGGACCCACCTACCTAACTACGCTATGCATGTGTCATCTAATAATACAAGGTGTCATGCATAATGTCTACTGTTTATTACATCATCTGACTAGTGGACTATTGCAGGTGTGAGCACTAGTGGCTTCGGTCTTATCGGTGTCTTCTCGTTGTACGTACGTTGTCCTCTTGTCCTAATCGTCTTGCCTGGAATCCAACGCCTGAATAGCTGGTACTTGGTCGATGCGATGCTAATCGGTAGCTACTGGGCAGCTACCGGCCGAACTGGGAGCGGCCAATTAGGGCGATCCGGAGAGGACCAGCCGGCTGGGGTCGATCGATCCTAGCTAGCCACCAGCGCCAGGGTGGCCAGGAGGCTACAGACCCAAGCGAGGGGAGGTGGCCCACCCGGGCGACAGGAATCCAACTGGAGGGTGCGGCCCAGCCGGGACGATGGGATCCGGAGCCGGCCCATCCGGGCAGGACGGAGACGGCCCATGGAAGGACCCCAGCCGGGGGAGGCGAGCGGAGTCACATGGGCTAGCGGGAGCTGTCCCAGCCAGGGAGCAGCCAGCCGGATCGGAGGAGAGGCAGCGGACGGGCCGGCTAGGACGGCCCAGCCGGACGGGGGAGTTAGCGCCTGCGAGGTGGTGGGCCGGCTGGGAGGCTCCAGCCGGCCCAGGTTGCCTTCTTCAGTTTTTTCTTTTATTCTCTGCATTTTTTGACTATATTGGTGCATCTTTGGGGCGTCTTTGGGGTACCCAGGGACGATCCTGATGGGTTCGTAGCATGGAAAACAAAAAATTTCTACCGCAAGAATGAACAAAACCCAGATCTAATCTAGATAAAAGCTAAGATCTAATCTATTAGACATGAACAACGAGATAGATAGGAACTAATCCTCATAGATCCGAAAGCGTTAACGAGATTAGATCTCGTGGTTGATGTAGTCGATCACTTGACGATCTCAAGATCGTGTGGACGATCCTTCCGGCGTCGCGTTCCAGCAGCGCTTCCGCAGTCGGTCAAGTGGACGATCCTTCCGGCGCCGCGATTCGGCAGCGCTTCCGCAGTCGGTCACACGTGCGGAGTCGAAGCAGACCTTCTCTCCCCGTTCCAGCGAGCATCGGAGGTAGTAGATCTTCTCCACGGAATCCCAGCAGCACGACGGCGTGGTGGTGGTGGTGGAGTAGAGAATTCTGCAGGGCTTCGCCTATGCCTGTGCAGAAGAAAGGTGGAGGAGAGAGGCGGCAGAGATTGGGAGTTATATGAGAGCAGGGGAGGAGGGGGCGTCCCTGCCCCTCTATTTAAAGAAGGGAGGCGCCTAGGGAGGGGGAGTCCTTGTAGGACTCCCCTCCCTTGTAGGCCGGCGGATTGGAGGTGGGGGGAGGAGTCCTCCTCCCCCACGACTCCGTATCTTGACCCACCAGGACTCCTTGATCCCTATCTTGATTTTCAAGCAAACTCCAAGATATCTTCTAGAACCTTCCGGAACATTCCGAAACCTTCTAGAATCCTCATACAAACACTCCGGAACATTTCCTAACTTAGAAAATGATCCCCTATATATGAATCTTATTCTCCGGACTATTCCGGATCTCCTCGTGATGTCCCGAATCCAATCCGAGACTCCGAACAACATTCGGTCTCCAACGCATATTCCATATCTACTTAAAACAACTTCGAACCTTAAGTGTGTCACCCTACGATTCGTGAATATGCAGACATGACAGAGACACATCTCCTATCAATAACCATCAGCGGGACCTGGAGATCCATAATGGCTCCCACATACTCAACGATGACTTCGCGATCGATTGAACCACTTACATACGGAACCAATTCCCTTTGTCTTGCGATACTATACTTATCCGAGGTTTGATCGTCGGTATCTCCATACCTAGTTCTACCTCGTTACTGATAAGTACTCTTTACTCGTTCCGTGATATGTCATCCCTTGTGACCTAGTCACATGCTTGCAAGCTAACTAGATGACATTCCACCGAGAGGGCCCAGAGCATATCTATCCGTCATATGGATGGACAAATCCCAATCTTGGTTCATGCGCTTCAACACATACTTTCAGAATACCCAATGACACTTTTATAACCACCCAGTTACGAAGCGGCGTTTGATGTCATCAAAGTATCCATCCGGTGATGGTGATTAACATAACCTCATGGTCGAAGGATTAGGTTACTATGCATTTAAAAGCTTACAGCAATACGAACTTAATGACTTGATCTTATGCTACGCTTATTATGGGTGTGTGTGTCCATTACATCATTCTCCTAATGATATAACCTTGTTATTAATCACATCCTTATGTCCATGATCAGGAAACCATGATCATCAATCAATCAACAAGCTAGTTCAACAAGAGGCTTTCTAGGGACTCTCATATGTTTACAAAACACACAAGTATTAGTGTTTCCTAATAATACAATTATAGCATGGGATGTAAACATTCATCATAAACACAAAGATATAATAATAATTACTTTTATTATTGCCTCTTGGGCATATCTCCAACAGTCTCCCACTTGCACTAGAGTCAATAATCTAGATTACATGGTAATATACCGAACACCCATGGCGTTCTGGTGTTGGTCATGCTTTGCCCTAGGGAGAGGTTTAGTCAACGGATCCGCCACATTCAGATCAGTGTGTACTTTGCAAATTTTTATGTCACCATCTCGGACATACTCGCGAATAGCGTGGAAACGTAGCTTGATGTGCTTCAGCTTGCTATGTGACCTTGGTTCCTGTGCATTAGCTATGGCACCTGTGTTGTCACAGTATATGGTCATCGGGTCCAACGCACTGGGAACTACGCCGAGTTCAGTAATGAATTCCTTCATCCAAACAGCTTCTTGTGCAGCCTCCGAAGCAGCTATGTATTCCGATTCAGTTGAAGATTTCGCCACAACGCTTTGCTTCGCATTCCTCCAGCTCACTGTAGCACCATTCAAAATAAATACGTATCCCGACTGTGACTTCGAGTCATCTGGATCGGTGTTCCAACTAGCATCGGTGTAACCGTTTACAACAAGCTGTTCATCACCTCCATAAGAAAGAACCATATCCTTAGTCCTATTTAGGTACTTTAGGATATTCTTGACCGCTGTCCAGTGCTCCATTCCAGGATCACTTTGATATCTGCTAGTCAAACTAACAGCATGTGCTATATCCGGTCTTGTACACAGCATGGCATACATGATAGAACCTATGGCCGAGGCATAGGGAATATTATTCATTTTCTCTCTATCTTCTGTCGTAGCTGGACTTTGAGTTTTACTCAAGGTCTTACCTGACAACATGGGCATGAACCCTTTCTTGCTATCTTCCATTCTAAACTTCTTTAGAACTTTGTCCAAGTATGTACTTTGTGAAAGCGCTATTAGGCGTCTTGATCTATCTCTATAAATCTTGATGCCTAGAATATATGCCGCTTCGCCAAGATCCTTCATTGAAAAACTATTATTCAAATAGGTTTTGACGCTATTAAGAAGTTCTATATCATTCCCAATCAACAATATGTCATCTACATATAGTACTAGGAATGCTACAGAGCTCCCACTCACTTTCTTGTAAATACAAGCTTCTCCATAAGTTTGTATAAACCCAAAGTTTTTGATTACTTTATCAAAACGTTGATTCCAACTCCGGGATGCTTGCTTCAGTCCATAAATGGAGCGCTGAAGCTTGCATACCTTGTCAGCATCTTTAGGATCGACAAAACCCTTGGGTTGTACCATATACAACTCTTCCTCAATGTCACCATTAAGGAACACCGTTTTGACATCCATCTGCCAAATCTCATAATCGAAATGTGCAGCAATTGCTAACAAAATCCTCACAGACTTTAGCTTCGCTACTGGTGAGAAAGTCTCATCATAGTCAACTCCTTGAATTTGTCGGAACCCTTTCGCGACAAGTCGAGCTTTATAGACGGTAACATTACCATCAGCATCTGTTTTTCTCTTGAAAATCCATTTGTTCTCGACAGCCTTACGGCCATCCGGTAAGTCCACCAAAGTCCACACTTGGTTTTCGTACATGGATCCCATTTCGGATTTCATGGCTTCTAGCCATTTATCGGAATCTGGGCTCACCATAGCTTCTTCATACGTCGCAGGGTCATCAGCGTTGTCCACTAACATGACGTTCAAGGCAGAGTCATACCAATCAGGAGTGGTACGAACCCTCGTTGACCTGCGAGGTTCAGTAGTAACTTCATTTGAAGTTTCATGATCATTATCATTAGCTTCCTCTCCAATTGGTGCAGGCGGCACAAAAACATCTTCTGGTGCTGCGCTACTCTCAAATCCGAGAGAAGGTTCAATAACCTCATCGAGTTCTACTTTCCTTCCAGTCACCTCTTTCGAGAGAAACTCCTTCTCAAGAAAGGATCCATTCTTTGCAACGAAAACTTTGCCTTCAGATCTATGATAGAAGGTATACCCTATTGTTTCTTTAGGGTATCCTATGAAGACGCATTTCTTCGCTTTGGGTTCTAGCTTATCAGGTTGTAACTTCTTTACATATGCTTCGCAACCCCAAACTTTAAGGAACGACAACTTAGGTTTCTTACCAAACCACAATTCATACGGGTGTCGTTTCAACGGATTTAGATGGTGCCCTATTTAAAGTGAATGCGGCTGTCTCTGATGCATAGCCCCAAAATGATAACGGTAAATCTGTAAGAGACATCATAGACCGAACCATATCTAAGAGAGTTCGATTACGACGTTCGGACACACCATTACGCTGTGGTGTTCCCGGCGGTGTCAACTGTGAAAGTATTCCACATTTCTTTAAATGCATGCCAAACTCATAACTCAGATATTCACCTCCGCGATCAGAACACAGAAACTTAATCTTCTTGTTATGATGATTTTTCACTTTACTTTGAAATTCCTTAAACTTCTCGAAAGTTTCGGACTTATGTTTCATAAAGTAGACATACCCATATCTACTCAAGTCATCCGTGAAAGTGAGAACATAACGATATCCACCACGCGATGCTACACTCATTGGACCGCACACATCGGTATGTATTATTTCCAATAAGTCTGTAGCTCGCTCCATTGTACCAGAGAATGGAGTCTTAGTCATTTTTCCCATTAGACATGCTTCGCATCTTTCAAGTGATTCAAAATCAAGTGATTCAAGAAGTCCATATGAATGGAGTTTCTTCATACGCTTCACTCCAATGTGACCAAGACGACAGTGCCACATGTATGTAGAATTATCATTCAATTTTATTCGTTTAGCATCTATGTTGTGAACATGTGTATCACTACTATCGAGATTCAGTAAGAATAAACCATTCATCTCAGGTGCATTACCATAAAAGATATTACTCATATAAATCGAACAACCTTTATTCTCGGACTTAAAAGAGTAACCGTCTCGCAATAAACAGGATCCAGATATAATGTTCATGCTTAACGCAGGCACCAAATAACAATTATTTAAATTTAAAACTAATCCCAAAGGTAGATGTAGAGGGAGCGTGCCGACGGCGATCACATCAAACTTGGAGCCATTTCCAACGCGCATCGTCACCTCGTATCTTGCCAGTCTTCGTTTATTCCGCAACTCCTGTTTCGAGTTACAAATATGAGCAACCGAACCAGTATCAAATACCCAGGCACTACTACGATTACTAGTAAGATACACATCTATAACACATATATCAAATATACCTTTCTTCTTGATGTTGCCGTTCTTCAGATCCGCTAGGTACTTGGGGCAGTTACGCTTCCAGTGACCAGCACCCTTGCAGTAGAAGCACTCAGTTTCAGGATTAGGACCAGCCTTGGGCTTCTTAGCAGGTGCGGCAGCTTTCTTGCCGTCCTTCTTGAAGTTGCCCTTGTTCTTAGGCTTGCCCCGTTTCTTGAAATTGGTGGTCTTATTGACCATCAACACTTGTTGCTCCTTCTTGATCTCCACTTCAGCAGTTTTTAGCATGGACGACAGTTCAGGCAACGTCTTGTTCATGCAGTGCATGTTGTAGTTCATCACAAAGTTCTTGTAACTTGGTGGCAGTGATTGAAGGAGACGGTGAATCCCCAATTCATTAGGAATCGATATTCCCAACTCTTGGAGCTTCTTCGCGTACCCAGACATGGTGAGCACGTGCTCGCTAACGGAGCTTCCCTCTTCCATCTTACAGTTAAAGAATTTCTCGGAGGCCTCATAGCTCTCCATGGCCGCGCGAGTCTCAAAAATTAGCCTGAGCTCCTTAATGATCTCGAACGGGTCGTGGTGCTCAAAACGCTGTTGGAGCTCCGCTTCTAAACCGTACAGGATGGCACACTGAACTGTGGAGTAATGATTCTTCCGAGTGGCGAAAACATTCTTTTCGTCATCGGTGGCTTTATATGCAGGTGGGTCACCTAGCGGTGCATCGAGCACATAGGTCAACTGACCAGCCCTGAGGACGATCTTCAGTCCACGGAACCAGTCCGTGAAATTGCTTCCATTGTTCTTAAGTTTTTCTTTCTCTAGGAACGCATTGAAATTGATGGAGGGGGTCGCCATAATCTACAACAATTTGCAAGTAGTTTAGACTAAGTTTATGACAAATTGAGTTCAAATTTAATTATTAAACTAACTAGGTGAACTCCCACTCAAAACAACATCCCTCACATTGTCTTAGTGATTACACGAACCAAGTCCATTACACCAAGTCCGATCTTCACGAGAGAAGATGTAGTTTCATCGGCGAACAATCTTCATGTTCATCATATCAATTATATGACTCATGCTCTACCTTTCGGTATTCCATGTTCCGAGACCATGTCTGTACATGCTAGGCTCGTCAAGACAACCTTAGTTTCCGCATGTGCAAATCTGGCTTGCACCCGTTGTATGCACACGTAGAATCTATCACATCCGATCATCACGAGATGCTTCGAAACGACGAGTCTTAGCAACAGTGCCAACTAAGGATGAACACTTTATTACTTGATATTTAGTGAGAGGGATTATCTTATAATGCTACCGTCGCGATCTAAGCAATACAAGATGCATAAAGGATTAACATCACATGCAATTCATAATTAGTGTGATATGATATGGCCTTTTCTTCTTGCGCCTTTGATCTCCATCTCCAAAGCACGAACATGATCTCCATCATCACCAACATTGCGTCAAGGTCAGTGGCGCCGCTTCATGGTTGTCCATCATCACCAGCAACTATTACAACTACTTGGAATAAAGCTATTACAAGATGAATAGACACGCATGTCTTAACAGAATTAAAGACAACCATTAGGCTCCTGCCGGTTGCCATATTACAACAAGGATCATTGCATACATAAAATACAATCACAATCACATGTTGGCCATATCACATCACAAAACCCCTGCAAAAACAAGTTAGACGCCTCTAATTTTCTTTGCATGTTTTACGTGGTTTGGGGCTTTCGCATAAGACCGATCTTACCTACGAACAAGGACCACAACGTTGATACAAGTATTGTCAAGATGCTCATTGTAAATTGAATCTTAACTATGGTGGGAGAGACAGATACCCGCAAAGCCACTTGTGCAAAGCAAGTTGCACGTCAAGCGTGGAGCAAGTCTCATGTGCGATGACATGTAATGTTAGCCCGAGCCGCTTCATCCCACCATGCCGCAAGATGCAAAGTACACGCTAAGACACCGACAACAAAAGCATCAACGCCCACAAAAACATTGTGTTCTACTCGTGCAACAGATCTACGCATAGAACCTGGCTCTGATACCATTGATGGGTTCGTAGCATGGAAAACAAAAAATTTCTACCGCAAGAATGAACAAAACCCAGATCTAATCTAGATAAAAGCCAAGATCTAATCTATTAGAGCAACGAGATAGATAGGAACTAACCCTCGTAGATCCGAAAGCGTTAACGAGATTAGATCTCGTGGTTGATGTAGTCGATCACTTGCCGATCTCAAGATCGTGTGGACGATCCTTCCGACGTCGCGTTCCAGCAGCGCTTCCGCAGTCGGTCAAGTGGACGATCCTTCCGGCACTGCGATTCGGCAGCTCTTCCGTAGTCGGTCACACGTGCGGAGTCGAAGCAGACCTTCCTCTCCCCGTTCCAGCGAGCAGCGGAGGTAGTAGATCTTCTCCACGGAATCCCAGCAGCACGACGGCGTGGTGGTGGTGGTGGAGTAGAGAATTCTGCAGGGCTTCGCCTATGCCTATGCAGAAGAAAGGTGGAGGAGAGAGGCGGCAGAGATTGGGAGTTATATGAGAGCAGGGGAGGAGGGGGCGCCCCTGCCCCTCTATTTAAAGAAGGGAGGCGCCTAGGGAGGGGGAGTCCTTGTAGGACTCCCCTCCCTTGTAGGCCGGCGGATTGGAGGTGGGGGGAGGAGTCCTCCTCCTCCACGACTCTGTATCTTGACCCACCAGGATTCCTTGATCCCTATCTTGATTTTCAAGCAAACTCCAAGATATCTTCTAGAACCTTCCGGAACATTCCGAAACCTTCTAGAATCCTCATACAAACACTCCGGAACATTTCCTAACTTAGAAAATGATCCCCTATATATGAATCTTATTCTCCGGACCATTCCGGATCTCCTCGTGATGTCCCGAATCCAATCCGAGACTCCGAACAATATTCGGTCTCCAACGCATATTCCATATCTACTTAAAACAACTTCGAACCTTAAGTGTGTCACCCTACGGTTCGTGAATATGCAGACATGACAAAGACACATCTCCTATCAATAACCATCAGCGGGACCTGGAGATCCATAATGGCTCCCACATACTCAACGATGACTTCGTGATCGATTGAACCACTTACATACGGAACCAATTACCTTTGTCTTGTGATACTATACTTATCCGAGGTTTGATCGTCGGTATCTCCATACCTAGTTCTACCTCGTTACTGATAAGTACTCTTTACTCGTTCCGTGATATGTCATCCCTTGTGACCTAGTCACATGCTTGCAAGCTAACTAGATGACATTCCACTGAGAGGGCCCAGAGCATATCTATCTGTCATATGGATGGACAAATCCCAATCTTGGTTCATGCGCTTCAACACATACTTTCAGAATACCCAATGACACTTTTATAACCACCCAGTTACGAAGCGGCGTTTGATGTCATCAAAGTATCCATCCGGTGATGGTGATTAACATAACCTCATGATCGAAGGATTAGGTTACTATGCATTTAAAAGCTTACAGCAATACGAACTTAATGACTTGATCTTATGCTACGCTTATTATGGGTGTGTGTGTCCATTACATCATTCTCCTAATGATATAACCTTGTTATTAATCACATCCTTATGTCCATGATCAGGAAACCATGATCATCAATCAATCAACAAGCTAGTTCAACAAGAGGCTTTCTAGGGACTCTCATATGTTTACAAAACACACAAGTATTAGTGTTTCCTAATAATACAATTATAGCATGGGATGTAAACATTCATCATAAACACAAAGATATAATAATAATCACTTTTATTATTGCCTCTTGGGCATATCTCCAACAGATCCCCCAACATTGATTTTATTAAAGTTGGTCAAGTATTGATCTTCGAGCTTCTATGGTGTTGATCTCAGTCTTCGATCTCGGTCACGATATCGTATTCTACCAAGAAGAAGCAAAACAATGGAAAGTAAGGGAAACAATGAAGACATGACATCGATGCACTGCTCAAGAAAGAAGGATGATATGACAAGTTAAATAGTATTGATATAAAACCCTAAAATATTTTTTGACAAATTAAACGGAGTCTCGAGGGGTGCAAACCCTGAAACAGGGAAACCTCGGAATCATCTTAGGGGGTCCATTTGGTTCTTTTAATTAAACTTGTCACTAAAGTTGCTTAATAATGCATGAATTTGATGCTAAAGTGTAGTTCTCATTTTTCTGAATATTTTAATATATTATACATATTTTTTCTAATTTAATATGAATTAGTTATGATTTTTCTCAGTTTAAATCCATTTTAATTTATTTTTAAACCAATTAAACATTTTTGGAATATCTAAAGTATTTAACCAAATGGTCCCACATGTCAGGTTTTTATTCATTTTAGAAAATGATTTAGATAGTTCATAAAATGTTGACAAACTGGGCCCACATGGGGTATTCATAATTTCCAGAAATGATGTTCAGAAAACATTTAAATAAAACAAAAAGGGAATTACTACCTCATGCTGATGTCATGCTGATGTCAACAATGATGACCTCCTCAGATTGAGCGTGGGGCTAGCGACTGGGCACACGCGGGCAAGAGGGAGAGGGTTCGTTGGACGTGAGGGAGCGCGCTGAGCCAAAAACTAGCAGCGTCGCTGAGATATGATCACCGGGGCGTCGCCAATGATGAGCTACTTTGGAGCCTAGCGGCAGTGCACGATGTTGCGGCGAACCAGGAAGCGAGGGAGAGCATGGAGGGGTGCGTGAGCACCGACAGCTCACCAGGATGCCGATGGTGGGCTCGACGAAGCAGGGTGAGGTCAGATGGCGGCGATTCGACAATGGCCGACATCGGAGGGGTTGAATACGACAATGATTGGAAGATTACGGGGTCAATTCCTCACGATAGGCAAACCAGGAGAACACGGTGGTCACGATGTCATGCTCAGCGAGCCTTGGGGTGGCCTCTAGCGGCAATAGTGCTCAGTGTCCGACAGCGACTAGAATTAGGGTTTGCGCACTGCAGTGAGAGAGCGAGTGAGAGGGAGAAGTGGCGTGCTAGGCTTCTTGGTGGCGGCCGATGGCATTAAGTAGACCTCCAGGGGTGGCGGCGTGGATCATGGTGTCGAGTGGGCATCGGGGGGTCGCCGGAGCGACATGGAGCTTCTTCTCCTCTCGCTAGGAAGAAGACGACTCGGTTCGTGGCCGAACCGGTATCAGGACGCGGGTGGACTGAAGATTGGCCGGCCTGGGTTGTAGCTGGGACGCGACTTGTCAGGACCCTGGCAACCGGAGTGCCACATCCCGACGGTTAGCAGTCCCAGCGCCTGCTAATGACGAGCCTTCGAGATGCTTCGATACCTCTGGAGGCAGCGTTGGCAGGTGGACCCTCACGAGGCTCCGTTTCATGAGGAAACACCCCCTAGAGGGGGGACCCTCCCCCTCAGGAAGTTCCATCGTGGAATCCGACCTTGGATGCTCTGAGCGCTCAGGGGTCCATAGGTAATCTCTCTAGGCGGTCAGTAGGCAAGGAAGAGCCCGATAAGAGTCGGAGCAACACCATGCCCTCTATTGGCCTCGGCAAAGGAAGGTCCGGTCTGGCACCTTTTCTGTAACAGAAAGACAGACAACTTCATCATGGCAGGCGCCCCACTTTGACGTTTTGGTGCAAGGGAGATAGCGGGCGGCGCCGGACGAGGAAAAACGAGGAAAAGGAAGGCCACTTTACCAGCGAACGGAGAAGCACCCGGCTCCCAAGACTCGATCCACCAAAAAGCAGTCCTGTAGACTAGGACCTCAAGGAGCAGCACTATGGTGACCCTTCCCACCCATGGATGGGGGGAAGAGGCCCAACGCCGCCCTATATAAGGAGCCCTTCTCCTTCCTTAGAAGGGGTCGATCCGTGATATCTAAAACCCTAGACGTTCATCCTCCACTATACCCTCACGAAGCATGCGAGCAATACAATAAAGCAGGATTAGGGGATTTACCTCCTCACGAGGGTCCCGAACCTAGTAAAAAAACCCGTGTCACCACTCTATCGTGTGCCTGCTCCGCCGCTGTAGCCATCGCCGAGATTCCTTGGAACCCCGTGTTCAGCCCCATCTCGAACCAAGGGATCGTTGGACCCTAGTTTCCTTCACGGGACAAATCTCTGACATTTGGAGTTCTAGGTAGGGGGTTAGGGTGCTCTTTCAAGACCTTCATCAACCTCAATGGCATGTCGGCTGAGTGAGCCCTCCGTCGCGCGGCGAGCAAGGCTAGACAGAGCCGCCTCCGCGGCACACCTCCTCCGAGCAGGTCCCGGGGATAGAGTATGAAGGGGGCTCCTCCTACCACCCGTCGCGGCTCACCCTCTCCCTAGAGGGCCCAGGGGCTCGAGACAAGGACGGGAAGCCGGGGACTGGGGGTGCATTCCTGTCTCGCCACCGCGAAGGTGCCCCAAGCCCGACAACATTACTCCTTCCCGATGGAACAACCAACCCATGTGAGTTCCTGTAGCTTTACACCACGAGTGTCGAGGCCACTGGAGGATATGACCGTGTCATGGAGAATTGGTTTCCCCTGTGTCTGAAGGAGACGGTCAGCACCTGGCCGATGAACCTTCCCGAGGAATCAATCGACTCATGGGCGGAGCTCAACTCCCTCTTCATGGCCAACTTGAAGGGGATTTACAAGCGCCCTCTCACTTACTACGACCTCCATTAGGTACGCCAGCAACTTGAAGAGACCCTCTTCAAGTTCCTGTAGAGGTTCAGCCAAGTCTACAACAAGATCCCCAAGATCTCGGACTCCAACATCATCATCGCTTTCTCCAAGGGTGTGAAGGACGTCAAGATGAGGGAGCAGATCGAAAGCCGAGGTGAGAGCCTAACCATGGCTGCCGAGCTCTTCATCATGGCTGAAAAGTGTGCCAAGGCGGAGGCGGGGCGAATGTTTGGCCTCGCCGAGTCAGAAACTACCCCCAAGGCCACAGGCTCATCCAAGGGCAAGGACAAGGACCCCAAGCACAAGACCTCCACCGTCTTGGCCGCAGAGCCAGACTGAAAGAGTTCTCGTGGGGGGAACGATGAAAGAGAGCAGGACGATAGCTCGTCCTGCCACCTCCATAGGAAACATGGGCACCCCACCGATGACCACTACGATCTCAAGAAGCTCCACGACATGCGTAGCAAACAGAGGAGGGGAAGACCGGGGGCGAGCGAGGCGGCCCGAGCGGCGACAACCGTGGGGGCGAGCGCTAGAACAACAACCCCGGCGGCTGCGATCCCCCTCTGACAGGCCATCATGACAACGTTGTGCAAAAGCACCCTCACCCGCAAGAGAAAGGACGTGACGAGGATCCCGGGGGCTATCAAGTGCCGTAGGGCGGCATAGCCTGCATTGTTGGTGGTTCCTAGGCCCCAACGTCCAACCGACACTTCAAGCTACTCACTCACGAGGTCGTGGCCGCCAGACCAGGGGTTCCATCCCCAAAGGTCAAGTGGATCCAGTGCGCCATTACCTTCGACGCCCGTGACCACCCCACTTCGACCAAGCCCGCATGCACTATCCTCATGATCTGCACCCCCACTATCAACAACATCGTAGTTGCGAAGACCCTCATCGATGGAGGTGCAGGCCTGAACGTGATCTCCACTGAGGCTTTCGCCCAACTACAGATGCCTTACGACAGGCTGATGCCGACCATGTCATTCTCCGGAGTGACCAACGGATCCCCCATACCCATTGGGCAGGTGCGCCTCTCTGTCACGTTCGGGACACGCGACAACTACCGCACAAGGGCTCATCGACTTCGAGGTGGCATACATCGGCCTTCCGTACAACGTCATCCTCGTCTACCCTGCGCTGGCCAAGTTCATGGTAGCCACTTACCATGCCTACAACATTGTCAAGATGCCTAGATGTAGTGGCGGGGTCATCATGGTTCGTTGCGACGAGGTAGAGGCCTTACGCTCCATCGAGCACGCCTACAAGACTGCGGCCGCTACCTACCCTAAGGACGTGGATGCCCTAGATTACGTTGGAGGCTCCATCAAGAGGAAGCAGATGATGGCCCTGGAAAAGGCCATGGGCTAAAAGGGCAGCAGCCGCTCTGTTCCCACCTAGCGAGGAGCTAGACGTGGTCGGCACCCGCACCCTCAAGAGGGACTCAGGACCTCCCCCGCCCATCCTCGCGAGTAACAGGGAGGCTCCCGATGATGACAACGACCCAGGGGCTCCGGAGTTCCCGGTGGACTGCACCTAGCGCGCGTACAACACCATCTGCCCCACGGCGGCAACTGAGCTATCGGATGAGCAGAGGGATTAGGCTGCTGGAAGGTGGACAAACTTCTCCGAACGGCGTGCCTGAATCCAGTACTTTCTAAAGGTGACCCTCGAAAAACCCTCATCCCTTACAGCTTCATCTCTTGTAAGACCCCGTGCGACCCACGGTGGTGTTGTAGTAAGCTTGAATTGCTGGCGGCCTTTTGGATCTTGTGCTTCACGCACACTTTGCTATTTATATTTTCCCTTGGAAAGGCATTTCTCCAAAAACCGTGCCGCTAGGGTTCCCTCACATACACCGTTTTGTGGTATTGTCAACATGTACGCCATAGGGGTATCCCAATAGCGAGTTTAGAGATGTGGGGTAAGATGGAGAGCGTCTGGGACGACATGACCCAACTTACCTAGGTTCAAGTCCAACAACGGTGGCAGAACTCTACTCCTGCTATAAATCACTATAATGGCAATACGCCGAGTTACAGCGATTGTGTGTTCGCTATATGCGGGTTGTTCTATGCACTTGTCTATGAGATTGTGTCTGCCCTAAAGGCTCCCGTAGGCCGGCTTATAAGGATGCCAGGACCTAGGGTTACAAGGATAGTCCTAGCCGGATACGGTTATAGAGTCCTAGACTAATACATAAACTATTGTCTTGTCCTCCAAGGCACCGACTTCCATCTTAGGCGGTGGCATGTCGCATTCCATCTCCTGGTTGGACCTACGTCTTGTCTATCAGCAACTGGGCCACCCGGTTATGCCATAGGCCTAACCACCAACTATGGACCACTCGGGCTTGCCAATATGAGACTATACCATAGGTATACCTATTTGGTATATCCACAATAGTAGCCCCTGGAGTTCTTCAAGATCCTCATGTCCCTCCGTCTAGCTTTGAGTGTTAGTATCACATCGTCTTCAATTTATAGGCGGGCATCGCCAAATCATATTCCCATCCGGCTAAGCCTAGCCAGATAGTTGCTTGTATGTTTCTGCAAACAAATTCAAGGAGGAGAATTCTCTAACAAATAGTTAGTGATTTTTCCAAGCCCTAGGAACGTCTTGAATATCATCATCC
This sequence comes from Avena eriantha, assembly GCA_910589775.1. Classification (NCBI taxonomy): domain Eukaryota; kingdom Viridiplantae; phylum Streptophyta; class Magnoliopsida; order Poales; family Poaceae; genus Avena; species Avena eriantha. The sequence goes on from OU342742.1 coordinate 45,920,780, forward strand.
ATGCGGGACGGTGTGTAAGCCAGAAAAAAATCACGGCTACCGGGCCACGGTCGCAAAGGCTACCGAAATAAGGACTTAGAGCATGCCAAGTCATAGACGTAGGAGCTTGCCGAGTTAAGGTCTTAGAGCATCTCATGTCGCATACGTTTAGGCCGACGATCCGTGTAACCAAGGAAATTACCGCAAAGGCAAAGCCGATGTCAAGCCTCTGGGTTTCACTAGCCGGATTTCTCACCGTCTTGAAAGTTTTGTTGACATAACCATATGTAGCCCCCGAGCATTGAGTCGGTTTTGTCGAAGGCGGAAGGTGGCTTGATGCTCAAAAGGACACGCGTCAAACGATTGTAGCCCCTGAGCGCCAAGTCAGAGTTTCAAAAGAAATTCGTCATGATGCTCTCAAAGTAGCTTTAGAAAAATTTGAATAGTATAGCACCCGAGTGTCAAGTCCGAAATTATTTCTTCTTGGTGCTCTAGAGAGAACTTCACAAAAATTCAGCATCGGTGTAGCCCCCGAGTTTCAAGGTGGAGTTCACTTGAATTTTCTGGCTTGATGTTCAAAGAGAACTTTCACCATATCATGGAGATCAACGGACTGTAGCCACTGAGGATTGTTCTGGCCTGGACATAAGACGGGACAATACTCTAAAGTTAGAGATGTCAAGCCCCCGAGCATCGAGTCGGCTTCCTCAAGGGTGGCTCAAGTCATGGTTAACCACTATGATTGCAGCCCCCGGGTGTTGAGCCTAGTGCAAAGCCAGCTCAAAAACACCTTAATTCGAATTATGTGTTTCAGTTTAAATTTTCCTATGGTTTCAAAACATTGTTTATATACTGGTACTAGTGGAGACTGTTAAGTTGAACTTCCACCTAAAACTCTATGCTACACTAGTTTGCAACTTGTACAGTGGACTATGCCTTGAAGTGCAAGTTTGCTGCATTCTAGTTTTACACAAAGCCTTGACCAATACTGGGCTGCCGTGGTACTTCCCCTCGGGTGGAGCTTATGCGTCATACTCCATATCCTTTCATGAGTTTATTAGAGAGCACCCAACTCTCATAGACTGCGACGTTTAATAGTCAGACTCATATATGTGTGTTCTTCAAATGATGTTCTGCAGGACAACATCTCTGCTTAAACTAAGCCACTTAGAACACATTAAGATAAATCAACCTGCCATGCAGAATAGGAAAGTGTTGCATCTTCACGGAATGGTGTTTTAAAGTAGGGATACTTTCCTCTCAGTTAACCAACAGCTTGTCTCCTAATTCTAATTCACGGGATCTCTGATCACATAGAGTAGTTTACCACTGTGGAAAACTTATATTGTGGGTCTCATACCCATCTCCTTTGATGCATTTTTTATGACGTTACGTGATAGACCTTTTGTGAAGGGATCTGCCGGATTCTTAGATGTTTGGATATAATCCAATGCAATAACTCCGGAGTTTCTCATTTTCCTGACAGATTTCAATCTCCTCTTCACATGTCTTGAGGACTTATATTATCCTTAGAACTGTTAACTTTAACAATCACAGTTTGATTATCACAGTTCATTGGGATTGCGGGTATAGGTTTCTCAACCATAGGTAAGTCCATCAAGAGTTCTCGAAGCCACTCTGCTTCAACAGTGGCTGTGTCTAATGCTGCGAGTTCTGCTTCCATAGTTGACCTCGTTAAGATGGTCTGCTTGCAAGACTTCCAAGAAACATCACCACCACCAAGTGTAAATATATATCCACTCGTGGCCTTTATCTCATCAGCATCAGATATCCAATTTGAATCACTATATCCCTCCAGCACCCTTGGGTACCCAGTATAGTGAATTCCGTAGCTCGCAGTGCCATTTAGATAGCGCATGACTCTCTCAAGAGCTTGCCAATGATCATCTCTAGGATTTGAAATAAACAGACTGAGTTTGCTTACAGCAAAAGTGATGTCAGGCCTCGTAGCGCTAGCTAAATACATAAGCGACCCAATAATCTGAGAATATGTCAATTGATCTCTAGTAGTGCCTCTATTCTTTCGAAGTAACACACTAGGATCATACGGTGTTGGAGAAGACTTGTAGTTGCTATACCCAAAGCGACTCAAGATCTTTTCCACATAGTGAGACTGAAGCAGTGTGATCCCACCATTATCATCTCTCAATAGCTTGATGTTCAAAATAACATCAGCTACTCCTAGATCCTTCATCTCAAAAGACCGAGATAAGAAATCCTTGACTTCCTTAATCACATTAAGATTTCTCCCAAAAATCAGTATGTCATCAACATACAAACAAAGAATTACTCCCTCGCCCCCACCATAGCGATAGTACACACATTTGTCAGCTTCGTTTACAACAAAACCTGTAGTGGTTAGGGTTCTCTCAAACTTCTCGCACCACTGCTTAGGTGCCTGTTTAAGGCCATATAAAGACTTCAACAACTTACACACTTTTCCTTCTTGACCACTCACTACAAATCCATCTAGCTGATCCATATAGATTTCCTCGTCCAACTCTCCATTTAGGAAAGCCATCTTAACGTCCATTTGATGAACGAGAAGACCATGTGAGGCAGCCAAAGACAGTAGTACTCGAATGGTGGTTAATCTGGCTACGGGTGAGTAAGTATCAAAGAAGTCCTCACCTTCTTTTTGGGTATAATCCTTGGCTACAAGTATTGCCTTGTACTTCTCAATAGTACCATCAGGCCTAAGTTTCTTTTTAAACACCCATTTGCATCCTACAGGCTTGCACCCATAAGGACGATCAGTGATCTCCCATGTTCCATTCGCTAAGATGGAATCCATCTCACGACAAACGACTTCCTTCCAGTAGTCAGCATCAGGAGATGCATATGCTTCTAAAATAGAAGTAGGAGTATCATCCACAAGGTACACAATGAAATCATTACCAAAGGATTTTGCAGTCCTCTGTCTCTTACTCCCCTTAGGAATTTTATTATCATCCTCCTCAGGTTTTTTCGAGTGTTCAATAGGAATGGTATGTTCAGGAATTGTAGGTATTTCCTGATTCAATGAGTCAGGTATCTCCTGATTTGATGAGCTAGGTATATCCTTCATGGGAAAGATATCCTCAAAGAAAGTCACATCATTTGACTCCATGATTATACCAACATGCATTTCTAGTACTCCAGATTTTACTATCAGGAATCTATAGCCAATGCTATGAAAAGCATATCCCAAAAAAACACAGTCCACGGTTTTTGGTCCAAGTTTGCGCTTCTTTGGGATTGTCACATGAACCTTTGCCAGACAGCCCCAAGTTTGCAAGTAGGAAAGATTTAATCTTTTATTTTCCCATTCTTCAAATGGAGTAATCTCTTTGTTCTTAGTGGGAACTCGGTTTAGGACATGACATGTAGTCAGTAATGCCTCCCCCCACCATTCCTTGGAGAGACCTGATGTGTCTAACATGGCGTTAACCAAATCTGTTAGAGTACGGTTCTTTCTTTCGGCTACCCAATTTGACTGGGGCGAGTAGGGAGGCGTCCTCTCATGAATTATACCATGTTCCGCACAAAAAGAATCAAACTCGTTGGAAAAGTACTCTCCACCACGATCAGACCTAAGCCTCTTAATCTTTCGATCAAGTTGGTTTTCCGCTTCAGCTTTATAGATTTTGAAGTAACTCAAAGCCTCATCTTTTGATTTCAAAAGATACACATGACAATATCTCGTAGAGTCATCGATCAATGTCATAAAATATTTCTTTCCACCTTTTGTAAACACACCATTCATCTCACAAAGATCTGAATGTATGAGCTCTAGTGACGCCAAATCTCTCACGTCTGAAGTCGTATGTGACTTGCGAGGTTGCTTTGCTTGCACACAAGTTTGACATTTAGATCCCTTCACAGTAGTGAATTTTGGGATTATATTCATTTTTGCTAACCGCGTCATGCAACCAAAATTAACATGACAAAGACGTGAATGCCAGACATTTGATACAAGATCAGATGAAACATGATTCACGACTTTATTACAGACATCTGACAGTGACAGGCGGAACAAACCTCCACACTCATAGCCTTTACCAATAAATGTTCCAAACATAGAAAGTACAAATTTATTGGACTCAAACACAATCTTGTAGCCATCACGACATAGAAGTGATCCACTAACAAGATTCTTATTTATTGAGGGAACATGATGCACGTTCTTCAGGCGCACGGTCTTTCCCGAAGTGAACTTTAGATCAACCGTACCAACACCATGAACAGAAGCATGCGAGCCATTCCCCATCAGCACGAACTGAGATCCTCTAACCTGATATGAAGAAAACATGGAAACATTAGAACAAACATGTGCATTTGCGCTCGTGTCAATCCACCAATCAGGAGAATGACATAATGAAAGAACAATAGGTAATATACCATACCCAACATCTTTCATCTGAACGTCGCTCATGACAACATTAGCAGTCTTGCTGCCTTTTCCATGCTGGCGCTTGTCAAAGCGGTTGGGGCAAGCAGGAGCCCAATGATCAGGATCACCGCACACATAACAAGCACCTTTCTTCTTATCAGTCTTCTTCTTGAAGCTAGTAGACTGTGAGGCTTTGTTCTTTCCATTGAACTTTCCTTTTCCATCAAACTTTCCCTTGTTCTTGGACTTGTGTGACTGGAAGTTCTTTTTCTGTACCATATTGGCACTTGAACCTCCCTCAGCACCTCGAGCACGTGTGTCTTTTGCTCTCGCCTTCTCTTCCACATCAAGAGTTCCAATGAGATCCGATACGGAAAACTCTTGTCTCTTGTGTTTTAGGGAAGTAGCAAAGTTCCTCCACAAAGGGGAAAGTTTGGCAATAATGCCCCCGACAATGAACTTGTCCAGTAAAACACAAGGGAAGTGCTCAAGCTCCTTGGCCAGTGACTGTATTTCATGAGCCTGCTCAACCACGGAGCGGTCATCAGTCATATTGTAGTCATAGAGTTGTTCCATGACATATAGTTCACTGCTAGCGTCCGAGACCCCAAACTTGGCCTCGAGCGCAGCCCACATGTCCTTGCCATTATCAAATGACATATAGTGTTCAACAATGTTATCCCCTAGAATAGACAGCAAAGCAGCCTTGAACAGGGTATCAGTTTTCCGAAAAACTTATTCCTGAGCAGGAGTAAGCTCTCCCTTAGGCTTGCCAAGAGTGGCATCATAGCAGTTCATATTCTGAAACCAGAGAACAGCTCTCACGCGCCACCTCTTATAATGCGTACCTTCAAAAATAGGTGGCTTCACATAAGCAACGGAACCACTTGGAGCAAATTGCCTATAATAAGGTTTTTGGATTGTTGAGAAATAGAGCAATTTTCCAAGAGATTTAACCATAGTAAAAGACAAATAAAGCATAGGCAGAAAAATAGAAAAAGACCAAAGGATGATATACATCGCGATAGAGGAACCGCCGGTGTTCCCGTTAGCGTTGACACCGTCGTCAGCCATGTTGTCGAGGAAAAGGTCGTTGATGTCGGGGAAGAAGTCGTCGTTGGGGAAGACGTCGCTGCAGTCGCTATCCATGAAGGAGTCCGTGATGAAGCCAGTAGTCGCGCTGATAGCGCTCCCCAAAAACCTTATCGCCCTTCTCCCGTACAGGACTCGAAGCAGCGGGGTCTCGGAGGCCTACTGTCCCAGCTCGCGGTGCACACCGCAAGACGGGATGGGGAAGATCTAAGTAGCGCAATGCTCTGAAACTGGAGGCGCAGGGTGTGTGCGTTGGTGTGTCTGAGGAGAGGAGCGACCTCTCGCTCTTATAGGCACGAGTAGGCATGCGAACAATCGGCGTCGGGATAGGAAGAGAACAGGCATTGACTGAAGCCGAACAACCTCCACTAAGCTCGAATTAAATCTCCACTGAGTTCGTATTAAAAATACACTCACACAGACTGTTCAAATTATTATCCATTTATGCGTGGCAAAAATAAAGAGAAGCTCTCGACTCGAGGCATTCCCGCAACCGGCAACCCGCGGCGCGCGCGCGTCGTGACGAGGCGAGGCGAGTCGGGCGGCGGAGGAGGAGGAGCGCGCGTGTATATCTCTTCTCTTCTCAAGCTCGTACAAGTGGTGGAAGAGCTCTCCTTATAAGCTAGTTCAACTTCCACTCAACTAGCAATGTGGGACTAAACTTTTGTCCCACCTCTTGCCTTGCATGAATGGGCCAAGTGGGCCTCTAGGATTTCATGAATTGTTAAATAATATAAATGGGATGGGCCTTTATTAGGAAAAATTCCAACAGCCGTCGGCGTATCGAAAAGCCGTCGGTGTAGGAGCTACGCCGAGGGGTGCCCTCGATATAGCCCCCATCGGCATAGCGTAACGGCCGTTCGTAAAAATTATTTTAATTGTTTTTTCAAAAAAAAATCAATTTGTTTAATCTTTGAATTGTTTGGCTCGTTAATGTCTCACTTGGAATATTTTTAATATTAAATACACTTAATCTTTGATCAAACTGTAGTCTTAGTCAAACTTTCCGGTCGGTCACCCATCCTCACTACTCCACCCCCAGCACACTTAACTTATTCATTCCTTCAGAATCGGTTTCTGTGAAGCAATTTGTAACTTGTTGTCAATACTATGATATTAATCCTATTAATTCTTATATCATCATGTCACACATTTTTATTTTTTAAAATTATAAACAATTATTTAAGTAAACAATAATGAATAAGTAAAAATATTATTGAATTCAAATAAAAATATAATGATTAATTTTTTCTATTTTTTATTTAATATGGAATACTTAATATCTTTAAAATTGATTAAAAATGAGAGGAATCCAAATATGATATCCATATCAACATATCACAATATATGTCATGAATTAGCCATTTGGTGGCTGCTTCACAACCCCTCCTGTTTTTTGCGCTCGAAAAATGAAAAAATGACTTTTTGGTGCGACGAATAGGAAATCTTCCTCCTGCAACATTGTTCGTTATCCTATAATGTACATATATGCACAATATGCACATATTATCACAAACTATGCCTTGATTCTAACCATAACATTGGTCATTTGACCCGAAAGCTATGAAACATTGAATGAGATAGGTCATTTTGTAAAGTTTTCTTTGAGACATAATCAACATACTAAGTTTGATATTTTTCCTTCCAACTATGTCACATAATATGACATCATACGAAGGTTTCACATTGTTTGGATCGTTTTTAAATTTTTTATGCCCGTTTCAAACTATCGTCAAACTTTGTCGGACTGCGGGCATGAAGGTTCTTAGCTCGGGGCTGAGCCTCGCTAAAGTTGAAGTGGATCTCTGATGATATATCATATTGTGAACCTGAAAATTATTTTTGCAAAAAATCATGAGCATCATATCATGTACCTGTAGTTCATATCTAACCCACTTCCTGCCGATTCCGGAGAAATTTGTCTTTTTCACCAGGGATGGACGGAAAGGTTTGAGATCCCCTGTTGGAACATTGTCCATGTAAGGTGGTATAGTATTTTTGAAAAATATGGTGATAGCATTTTGAATTAGCCATTTAGTGGCTGCTTGTAACATCCCAAAACTTTAATCCAAGATATCAAGATCCAAATCACCCAATTTAGGGTTAACAAAAAAATTCTTAATTAAATAATTAAGCATGCATATGTGTGTTGCATTAAATAGGAATTGTTTTGAATTGCCATGATTGTTTGTTCTAATGGTTGTAAAATGATTTTAAGATGAATGCCACATCATCTAGATCATTCCCAAGCAAAAACCAAAGAAAAAGATATAAAAAAGAATTAAATAATGGAAATGGTCACTTTTGCCATTTTAATCAACTAGCCCACTTTGGATGTTCCTAGCACTCATTTTCAAACAGAAACAAGTGTGGATATTTGCACCCCTTGCTAGTACAAGTAGTGATGTGCCAAGGCTCACTTTGTGATCTTCCAAAAACATTCAAACATTAAATTTAAATGGCATTTGAAGAAGGAACCAAGTGGTAGGTATCTAGATCACACTTTTTCAAAAACCATCCAAATGAACTCAATTTGAAAATCCCAAGCAACCACAGATGCTCAAGCATTAGACCAACCACTCCACCAAAAATCTCTGAAAAATTCAAAAAATTTCTTCGTGCGGCCATTTGGTCGAACACTTGGCATGCACTGATCACACCCTAGTTTAGCCTCACTGTATCTACAGGGTTTTGCCACCCATTTGACCTTAATTCACTCCCTATGTCCCTCTTTGATCTAACCAGGCCTTAACCAGCCCACCCCTAGTCCCTAGCAGCAGTGCACCGCCACCCCGAGGCCATGCTCGCCGGCCAACCATGCCCATGCCGCAGGAGACCACCAGCCCCTCTCACTCGCTCCAGGAAGGGAGGCGTGACCTCACCGCTGTCCACGGTCCACTCCACGGCCACTGCTAGCCACTGGACCACCGAGGCCAAGCCCTGCACTAAGTCTCTGCGCCGCGCCAGCGCACGCCAGAGCGCCGTCACTGCCAGCATGCCACACGCCGCGCCTCGACCACAGACCGCGCGCGCCTCTCAACCTTGACCACCTCACCCCGCTAGACACGCCCGTACCCCGCCTCTCGACCCACAGTCGCCGGGAACCACGTCGAGCACCGCCTTATCTCTCAGAGCGCGAGACGCTCCCGGCCGCTATCCACTGCCCCTAGCACCACCATTATGCCCTAGCTGACCGCCAGGGAACCGCCCACCGTCTGCCTACCTCGCCCATGCCGATAGCCCCTGTGCCGTCGTCACCGACGAGCTCCGCCCATGCTTCTCTGCCACCTCGCTGGGCCTATAAAAGGGAGCCTCCCTAGCACAAATTCTTCACACTCTCACACTCCCCTCTCTCCACTAGTACTTCCCCACCTCTCGTGGGAGCAGCTCGAGCAGCCAGCCGCCGGAATTTTGCCGGAGACAGCCGTAGCAGAGGAGGAAACACCCCCATCGATTTCGTCCACCCCTAGAGCTGCCGCGACTTCGCCTGAGTCCGCCGTCGTCTCCTCGTTCATTTTCCCACCTCGCCGCACTCGCTGGAGCCCTGGTACGCCCCCACTGCACCCCCACCGAGCCATTAGGGTTCCACCTCGCCAGCGACGAGTCCATCGTCGACGATAAGCCCCAGCCGTAGATTCTAGTTCTAATCCTGCGGTCCATGTTGCCCTGTACCGCTTCGCGTTCAATGAGCCACTGACAGGCAGGACCCCCCTGTCAGCAGTCCTCAGTGCCTCGGAGTGAAACTGGGCCGGCCTGTTAGTGTTCCCGCGCGACCCAGTAGATTCAAATTTAGATTTTTCCTTTTTATCTGAAACTTAATTCTGTCCCTTAGTTGAAAAATCAATTTAGGGAGTTTTACAAATCCAAATCGAGTGATTCCAATTTTGATGGAAAGGTAATAAAAGTATCTATCCAAGCCCATTGGATTTAAATCATTTAGACTTATAGATCTATCCTAGCTAAAATAACAAGACATAAGCTTATTCACATTCAAACATTTTTATAAAATTAACCATAATAGCTTTTGAGTTGATTCCAACTCGCAAAAATCACATTTAACCTTACCTATCTGAATAGGTAATAATATTAAGGTTTGCATGTAGTGACTTTGGACTAGTACCAAAATAATGCTATATAGGCATTTCTAGAAACTTTAAATCATTAAATATTAAACTTATTAAAATGTGATCCAACCTTTAAATCACGTTCCCAAGCATTAGAATATGTTGTGATGACATGTGTCCATATGATCCCATATTTTTAATTGGAGAATATTAAATCCTAGTTAATTTCAATGAGTAGAAATTACTTTTCTCAAATAAAATAAATGAAACTAGTTCATTCAACATTGTGATGTATGTGATGATAGTAGATCATCAAATGTATGCCTTAGTGAGCTAAGTAGACTAGTTAAGTATTGTTTAGTGATTGTGTATTCTGTATGTATTTATAGAAGATAGTACCGAACAAGTCTTCGAGGAGGAGGAGGAGGAGTTCTACCAAGAGGAGGAGGTAGAGAATTTCAACCACTTCACTAACCAAGGAAAGCTATTGTTAACAAGATAGAATTAAGCAAGATAACTTAAGCAAGATGCCTTAGGCATGCTTTGGTTATACATTTTTGACTATTACCTACCCCATGTTTTATTTACAAACTTTACTTGCTTTTACTTTACTAAGGTTTCTTACTTGTCTATAGATAGCATAAAGAGTATAAAACTTGGCCTATATAGTTAGACTTAGATGTCATTCTATGGCATGAGATTGATCTTAGCATCCCACCTTAGTGAACACTCTTAACTTAGTAGTTTAGAGCTAAACCAAAAACATTATCACTTTAGATGGGAGTACTTGGTGAAAATAACTTGTGAAAACCTTGGAATGATGAGTCATTCTATTGAGATGTTTTGACATGTGTTGAGAACACAAATGGTTTATGATGATGAAAATGTTGAGGCATGAGCCTTATCCCTTTTATAAAAACTGATGGTTGGGTTCAGATGCGATACCATTCCAATTTTACCATATAACCACAATACCTGAATTGGGTAAGGCTTAGCCGAAAGTTTATATGCATTAGTATTAGTTCCCTCGCGGGAGAAGTTTGAGCTGAGGCTACCTCTCAATGTTGTTCACCTATGCAGTGCCCAGGATGGCAAATGGCCATGGCTGGGAGGCCAAGCTCATAGGAGAGGTGCTTATACTAGAGCGTGTAAAGGAAAGGTTATGTTTGATTATCTGCATACTAAGTATGATGATTCAGGGTTATCCCTGACAGATTTATCGAATTTTGTGGTGAAAGTGTACCACCTCTGCAGAGTGTCAAACTATTCGAATAGCCGCGTCCACGATAATGGATAGTTGGAGTGGCCATACTATTCCGTTGTCAAAAGTTTTCAAAATGACTTATGAAATGAATTGCGACATGACTTGACCACAACAGAGTTGTGACTATGACAACTAAGTTCCCACTTACGTGATTTTCAACTCTATTTTATCTTTCTTTGTTTCTGAACTCAGCTTAGGTTTCAAACTTAACTTTACAAATAAACTTAGAACTTAGCATTCCTATTAGAACTATCTTACTTGTTAGTTATAGTTTGCGAGTACTTAAAGAGTACTCATGGCTTTTGTCCCTGGCTATTCCTATGGCCAGACTATGAGGAGGACTACCTGAAGGGAATGTGCTCGAGAGGCAATAATAAAGTGGTTATTATCTTATTCCATGTTTAAGATAAATGTTTATTTTGCATGCTATAATTGTATTAATTGGAAACCTTAATACACGTATGTTTAATAAACAAAATACAAAGTTCCTAGTAATGCCTCTCATATAAACTAGCTCGTTGATTAACAGGATGATCAAGGTTTCCTGATCATGGACATTGGATGTTGTTAATAACGAGGTCACAACATTGGTGGAATGATGTGATGAACATTCATCCGAAGTATAGCATTACGAGCAAAGTCATTATGTTTATATTGATATAACATCATACGATGTAATCTTAGTCCTTAGACCATGAGATCATGTTAATTGCTAACAACGGAAGAGTATCTTGATAACATCAAATGTCACACCGTAACAGGGTGACTATAAAGACGGGTTCAGTGCTACGAAGGTGTTATGTTGAGGCTCATGGATCAAGAGTGGAATTTGTCAATCCTGATGATGGATAGATATACTCTGGGCCCTCTCGGTGATATCATATTAAGATAGCTTGCAAGCAAGTGATGTGATCACTAGAATGTTATATCACGGGAATGAGAAAAGAGTGCATGTCGGTAACGAGATCAAACTAGGTATTTGGATGCCAATGATCGAATCTCGGACATGTAATATATCACGAGACAAAGGGATTTAGTTACTAGCGTTAAAGGTTCTCACGATCACAGAAGTCATCGTTGAATGTGCAGGAGTCAGTATGGATCTCCAGGTCCCTCTTCTGATTATTGATCTGAGAGGGGTCTCGATCATGTCTGCATTATTCGCGAACCGTAGGGTGACACACTTAAGGGATACCGACACCATTTGGAGCAAATATGTTTCAGATAAATATTTAAGAAACCGCTGGAATTATTTCAATAGACACAGAAACTGTTTCGGGTGAAATTGCTGAAATTGGTTATGCATGTAATATTGAAATGTTGCAGGGGGTTTTATGTGAATGTTTGCTGAATAAAAATAATAAAAGAGTTTTATTAAATGAGAGAGCATTAAATTTGGAGAAATTTAATGGTTTTAAAGTGGAGACTTTAAAAGAGAATGTGAAGGGGCATTTTAATGTGGAGGAGTTACCAACACATGAATGGGGGAGGTGAGGAGTAACCGCCCATGGGGCGCCGGCCATGCGGAGGGGTACCCCCTCCTCCTATAAAAGGCCCCCCTCTTCCTCCTTCTTCCACACACCTCCTTGTGAAGGATCTCTCTCCCCCTATAGAATTATTTCCCCATGGTCTCAGATTAGCGAGATACATGTTCCCGGTGGCTTTATCTGGAATGGAGTTGCTACTTCTGCTTCTTTGCTGGAGTGAGGGATGGAGGTTGTTGGGGTACCGGACGTCTGTGCGATCACGGATGCACCGCTGCTTTGCGGTGATGGACTTGGTGGTGGTGGACATGCTGGAGCTGGATCTGATGGACGTGCTGGAGCTGGACCTACTGGACTTCATCACGATCTTGAGATCGGCAAGTGTACGACTACATCATCCACGAGTTCCAACTCGTTAACAAAGCTTTGTTGTCTTCGAGGGTAAGTTCTCTATGGATGTATATCCACCCGTTGCTTGTATCTAGTAGATAGATCTTGGCGTATAGTTCCCATCGTAGGAAATTTTTTGTTTTCTATGCTACGAACCCAACACTACCCTGAAGGAAGACATCAAGATGGCTACGACAACTAGGATCATCTCCCATCGTCAGCATTGCTTGTGACACTGAAGATGGACCCCACCACTATGCTATTTATTCCGCTACTTGTTTGTATTATGACTGGATCATGAGATCCTTTATTTGTGTAAGACCTTATTATGGTTTGTAATGGATGATGTACTGTGATATCCAATCTGTTATGCCTCGCAAAAATGGTAATCCTGGGATTGTGATGTATGGCATAACAGGCATCTGGGATTAAAAATATGGGTGTGGACATGTTGGTACCAGAGCCATCCTGACCATAGGAGACCCTAGTTAGAATGGACGTCCGAACAAAAAATTAGTTTCAAAAACCAAAGTGAGTATTTATGAAAACTATTTCCCTCTTACCCTTGGGATTCTTTCTCTCAAAAAATACATGTTCCTCCAAATTCTTACATTACTACATAATTTTTTGACACACTTGATCACTTCACTAACTTTCTCATCCTAAATTCTTATAGATGGAAGTTCAGTACAACAAGTTCTACCAGTTGAGAAACAGAGGCCAACTGATCTTCGAGAGGAATCTGGAATCACTATTTGAGTACTTGGAGCGTCCGCATCCGGAATTTCTTGGAGTTCAACTCAATGGTCCCCTAGGAGGAGATTTACAATGTCTAGTAGTTGCTGATCTTCGAGGCAAGTTAGAAGCACCAATGTGTGAGAGGATTTAGTTCTCCGTGAGAGAGAACAACTGGCTAGATGGATTAGCCAGGGCAATGCATGAAGCTCTCGCTCGTCTTTGCGCACAGAATGTCAACCTAATCCATAGATCCCGATTTGCTCACTATGCAAGGCGTGATTCTATGGGAATGCCTCTAGAGATGCCAAGTCACCCGAAGTTGAAGCGTCAAGTGGAGAACCTCGACTTCCTACTGTACGACCGACAAAAGGAATTGGACAATGCTAGAGAGTTCGCCAACCACAACCTCGCCATTGCCGCCCAGAAGGCCCAGACTTTCTCACTGCTCGTCAAGGATCGTCAATCTCTTCGTCGTGAACGCGCAAAGAAGGATCACACCATCGACTGTCTTCGCAAGAAGGTAGCCGACCTCGAGAAGACCATCAAGGATCAAGAAGCTCTGCTTGCAGCAAAAGAAGAAGAAGAGGAAGGTGAAGATATCCAAGGGGATATTGACTCATACCTCAGCAATGATGATGACTATCTGGAGGATGATGCCATGGACTTCTACACCGACGATGATGACTCCGACTTCATCGATGATGAGTAGATGCACTAGAGCACTATCGTAGGAGTGAGGAGTATCGATCCCATTGTATCTTAGCTTACAGAATGGTTCTTAAAACCATATGTTTTCCTTTTTGTTGTATTGTGTGTGTCTGTATCATGTGCTTTGATTGAATGAATGAAAAGAAGTTAGTTGCAAAACCTGAGTCAAACTCAAAGTTTTAGCTTTGAAACCAAAACCATGAACCTTAGAACTTTCCCTCTTACCCCTTTATCTATCTCAATCTTAGATGACTCGTGGAAACCAAGGAGGGAGCAGCTCATCGTAGGACCCAATGTTGCAGATTCTGCAGACGCTCATTGCAGACCGTGAAGCTAGTAGGGTAGAGCGCCAAGCAAATCTAGCCACCTTGCAGCAGATCGCCTAGATGGCTCACAACAATCAGAACCATGGAAATCAGGATCATCATGGATCTAAACTCAAAAACTTCCAGAATACCAATCCCCCAATCTTTAGCAAGTCTAAAGATCCATTGGATGCTGATGACTGGTTGCAAACAATGGAGAACAACTTAGAAGTAGCCGTAGTGGATGCCAACGAGAAAGTTCTTTTTGCCACCCACTATTTGGCAGGAGATGCAAGAGCATGGTGGAACAACACCCGCACAATGAACCATGGTCAGTGATGACATGGGAAGCCTTCAAGATCAAGTTCAGCCGCACCCACGTGCCGGAGGGTCTAGTCACCAGAATGAGAGATGAATTCAGAGAGTTAAAGCAAGACAGAATGACTGTAGTGGAGTACCGTGACAGATTCTTATCCCTCGCTAGGTATGCACCTGATGAGATCAACACGGAGGCCAAGAACAAGGAGAGATTCCTGAACGGACTGCATGATGAGATGCAGACAGTTCTCGTCAACATCCGTTTCGAGGATCTCGAAGAGCTAGTCGACTCTGCCATTTAGATGGAAGGGAAGATTAATCAAGCAAACGACAACCGCAAACGTCGGATGATGCACCAAGCTGGATCCATCAGTCACCAGAAGTACCGTCCCAACCCTTCTACAGGATATGCCCCGTGGAACAATCGACCCCCAATGTCTCGCCCAAGCTATCGCAACCGTAGCGGAGGAAATGTGAAGTCCAGAGGAAACAACAACCACCCCGGTAACTCCAGCAATTTCAACCGTGCACCCCCAAGCACAACAACAACAACAACAACACTGCACCCAGAACTGGAAGCAATGTTGTGCCCGTGGCAGCAAAAGACAAGTCTCAGATTACTTGTTTCGAGTGTGGAGTGAAGGGTCACTACTCCAATGAGTGTCCCAAGAAGATTGTCGCCATTGCCAATGTGAATGCCCCAGCTGAATAGTAGCATCGTGTTCAACCCGGAAGAAGATTCGCCCCAGGGAACCCTCACAACCGCAACGGCCGTCTCTTCCACATGAACGCCGAAGAAGCCCAAGAAGCACCAGATGTAGTGCTGGGTATGTTTTCTGTCAACTCAGTTTTAGCAAGAGTGTTGTTTGATTCTGGAGCATCACACTCATTTGGCACCGAAGAATTTGCATGCACTAGTAAGATTCACCCAACCAACTTGAAGCATGTCATGATAGTTCAAATCCCCGGTTCAACTACAAAAGCTAGAAAATTTTGCAAAGCCGTACCTATCAGAATACATGGGATAGATTTTTATGCCAATCTAATAGTACTCGGAACCAAAGGTTTGGAAGTAGTACTAGGGATGGATTGGATGTCAAAGCATAAAGGATTGATAGACTGTGCCAAGAAAGCCATCACCATGACCAGTAGCTCTGGAGTATCGGTAGAGCATATATCTGAAACCTTGCCCCGTCAATTCAAGTGCAACAAGAGTCTAGCCCTACCCACCATAGACCAAGTCAGAGTAGTCTGTGAATACCCCGATGTATTCCCAGATGAATTGCCCGGTATGCCCCCGGATAGGGATATTGAGTTCATTTTTGAACTAATCCCCGGAACAGGACCCATAGCCCAGAGAACCTATAGCATGAACCCCCCAGAGTTAGTGGAATTGAAGAAGCAGTTGGATGCTATGTTGGCAATAGGCTTGATTCAACCAAGCGCATCGCCATGGAGATCACCCGTGTTATTTGTCGACAAGAAGGATGGAGGCAACCATTTGTGCATACATTACAGGAAGCTGAATGACGTCACAATCAAGAACAAGTACCCCTTGCCAAAGATAGAGGATCTATTTGATCAGTTGACTGGTGCCAATGTGTTCTCAAAGATCGATCTTAGGACCGGTTATCACTAACTTAAGATTCGTGCAACGGATATTCCAAAGACCGCCTTTACTACTCGTTATGGATTATACGAGTATACGGTCATGTGTTTTGGATTAACCAATGCCCCGGCTTATTTCATGATTCTCATGAATAAGATCTTTATGAATTTTCTGGATAAGTTCGTCATTGTGTTTATCGATGAGATCCTTATCTACTCCAAGTTAGAAGAAGAGCATGCGCAACATCTGAGAATCATCCTTGAAACCGTTAGAGAGCATCGGTTGTATGCCAAGTTTAGCAAATGTGAGTTTTGGCTGAAAGAAGTAGGATTCCTAGGACATATTGTGTCTGCCGAAGGAGTCGCTGTTGATCCCGCCAAGATCAAAGATGTTGAAGAATGGGAAGCCCCAATCAATCAAACCCAAGTCCATGCCTTTCTCGGATTAGCGGGATATTACCGCAAGTTCGTAGAAGGATTATCGAGCATAGCAAGACCCATGACCCAATTGTTGAAGGACAAGAAATTTGAATGGACCGACAAATGTGAAGCAAGTTTCCAAGAGCTCAAGAAGATTCAGCCCCAATATTGATCATGCCAGATGTCAAGAAGCCGTTTTATGTGTATTGTGATGCATCCAAGATTGTCTCAGATGTGTATTGATGCAAGAAGGCAAAGTCATTGCATATCTGTCTCGACAATTGAAGAAGCATGAGCAGAACTATCCTACCCATGATCTTGAGTTAGCAGCCGTAGTTTTGGCATTGAAGACATGGCGTTATTATCTTATGGGTAATCGTTGTGAGATTTACTCAGATCACAAAATCTTGAAGTATATTTTCACTCAGAAGGAGCTCAATATGAGTCAAAGGAGATGGATAGAGTTAATCAAAGATTATGACCGTGACATTCACTATCACCCCGGCAAAGCCAATGTGGTAGCGGATGCTCTTAGCAGATTGTCGTGTAGATTAAACACTATGATCAGGGAGAAGCAACCAAGTTTGCATGAGGAGTTGGAGCAGTTTAGAACTGAGCTAGTTTGCAAAGGATTCTTAGCTAGCATTGAACTTCAACCCACTTTGATTAGTCAAATCAAGGAAGCCCAGAAGGGAAATGCAAGTATCAACGGAATCAAACGTCATATTGGTACAGGAAAGGTACCTGGATTCACCAAAGACGAATACGGAATTTTGTGGTACAAAGGACGTATCTGTGTGCCAGCGGATTTGGAGCCGAAGCAAGTTATCATGCAAGAAGCTCATGATACTCTTTATTCTATCCACCCCGGAGGAACGAAGATGTATCAGGATTTGAAGGAGCAACTTTGGTGGCATAAGATGAAAAGAGAAATCGGAAGCTACATCGCCAAGTGTGATATCTGTCAAAGAGTCAAAGCGGAACATCAGAGACCCGCAAGACTATTGCAACCATTGCATATTCTGGAATGGAAATGGGATTCCATCGGAATGTACTTTATCACCGGTTTGCCTACTTCTAGTAGGGGAAATGACTCAATCTGGGTCATTGTTGTTAGACTGTCCAAGGTAGCTCACTTTATAACTGTCAAGACAACCTACCAAAGTTCGAAGCTAGTAGAGTTATACCTTGCTAGAATCGTCAGTTTGCATGGAACCCCCAAGACCATAGTATCGGATCGAGGAACCCAATTTACCTCGATATTTTGGCAGAATGTCCAAAAAGGATTAGGAACCAAGTTGAATTTCAGCACAACTTATCACCTGCAGACCTGCAGACTGAAAGAGTCAACCAAATCTTAGAAGATATGTCAAGAGCTTGTGTGTTGGAGTATGGATCAAAATGGGAAGATTGTCTACCTTTCGCAGAATTTTCATACAACAACAGTTATCAATCCAGTTTACAAATGGCCCCATTTTAGTTCTTATATGGAAGAAAGTGTCGTACCCCTTTGAATTGGTCGCAAGTAGGAGAGAGTCAGATCTACGGACCCGACATCCTACGAGAAGCCGAAGAGAAGGTTCACAAAGTCCGTGAGCACCTCAAGACTACCCAATCCAGACAGAAGAGTTATGCTGACAAGAGAAGAAGAGACTTGACTTTCAATGTCGGAGATTTTGTGTATCTCAAAATTTTTCCATTGAAGGGAACACAACGTTTTAGTCGAAAAGGAAAGTTAGCCCCCAGATATATCGGACCCTTCAAGATTCTGAATCGTCAAGGAGAAGTATCGCATCAACTGGAACTGCCAGAAGAGATGTCAGCCATCCACAATGTGTTCCATATCTCGTTACTTCGCAAATGCCTAGAAGTGCCGGAGAAGACCGAAGTTTTCAAGAACATCGATCACCGAGCTGTTGATATCAACAAGGATCTGACGTATCGTGAAGTGCCCATCCGTATCTTGGAAGAAGCCTACAGAACCACCAGGACCCGGAGTATCAAGTTTCTCAAGATCCAATGGAGCAACCATACCGAAGAAGAAGCCACTTGGGAGCGAGAAGATTACATTAGGACTGAGTTCCTAGATCTCTTTAATTCCAAGTTTTCTTTCTTAAATCTCAGGATGAGATTTTTTTTAAGGGGGGAAGGTTTGTAACATCCCAAAACTTTAATCCAAGATATCAAGATCCAAATCACCCAATTTAGCGTTAACAAAAAACTTTTTCTTAATTAAATAATTAAGCATGCATATGTGTGTTGCATTAAATAGGAATTGTTTTGAATTGCCATGATTGTTTGTTCTAATGGTTGTAAAATGATTCTAAGATGAATGCCTCATCATCTAGATCATTCCCAAGCAAAAACCAAAGAAAAATATATCAAAAATAATTAAATAATGGAAATGGTCACTTTTGCCATTTTAATCAACTAGCCCACTTTGGGTGTTCCTAGCACTCATTTTCAAATAGAAACAATTGTGGATCTTTGCACCCCTTGCTAGTACAAGTAGTGATGTGCCAATGCCCACTTTGTGATCTTCCAAAAACATTCAAACACTAAATTTAAATGGCATTTGAAAATGGAACCAAGTGTAGGTATGTAGATCACACTTTTTCAAAAACCATCCAAATGAACTCAATTTGAAAATCCCAAGAAACCACAAATTCTCAAGCATTAGACCAACCACTCCACCAAAAATCTCTGAAAAATTCAAAAGTTTTCTTCATGTGGCCATTTGGTCGAACACTTGGCATGCACTGATCACACCCTAGTTTAGCCTCACTATTTCTACAGGGTTT
The DNA here is from genome assembly GCA_910589775.1 of Avena eriantha. NCBI lineage: Eukaryota > Viridiplantae > Streptophyta > Magnoliopsida > Poales > Poaceae > Avena > Avena eriantha. The sequence continues at coordinate 45,940,344 of OU342742.1, forward strand.
TGCCACCCATTTGACCTCAATTCACTCCCTCTGTCCCTCTTTGATCTAACCAGGCCTTAACCAGCCCACCCCCTAGTCCCTAGCAGCAGTGCATCGCCACCCCGAGGCCATGCTCGCCGCCAACCGTGCCCACACCGCAGGAGACCACCAACCCCTCTCCGCCGCTCCAGGAAGGGAGGGGTGACCTCACTGTCATCCACGGTCCACCCCAAGACCACTGCTAGCCACTGGACCACCAAGGCCAAGCCCTGCACTAAGGCTCTATGCCACGCCAGCGCACGCCAGAGCGCCATCACCGCCTACGCGCCACACGCCGCGCCTCCACCACAGACCCCGCGCGACGCACCGCCTTGACCACCTCATCCCGCCAGACACGCCCATACCCTGCCGCTCGACCCATAGTCGCCGGGAACCACGTCGAGCACCGCATTTGTCTCTCAGAGCGCGAGACACTCCCGACCGCTATCCACCGCCCCTAGCACCACCATTACCCCCTAGCTGACTGCCAGGGAAACGCCCACCGTCCGCCTACCTCACCCACGCCGATAGCCCCCTGTGCCGTCGTCACCGACGAGCTACGCCCATGCCTCTCTGCCACCTCGCCGGGCCTATAACAGGGAGCCTCCCTAGCACAAAATCTTCACACTCTCACACTCCCCTCTCTCCACTAGTCCTTCCCCACCTCTCGCCGGAGCAGATCGAGCAGCCAGCCGTCGGAATTTCGCTAGAGACAGCCGCAACACAAGAGGAAACACCCCCGTCAATTTCGTCCACCCCCGGAGCTGGCGCGACTTTGCCCGAGTCCGCCGTCGTCTCCTCGTTCGTTTACCCGCCTCGCCGCACTCGCTGGAGTCCTGGTATGCCCCCACTGCACCCCCACCGAGCCGTTAGGGTTCCACCTCGCTGGCGATGAGTCTGTCGTCGACGATAAGCCCTAGTCGTAGATTCTAGTTCTAATCCCGCGGTCCACGTTGCCCCGTACTGCTTCGTGTTTAATGAGCCACTGATAGGTCGGACCCCCTGTCAGTAGTCCTCAGCGCCGCGGAGTGAAACTGGGCCGGCCCGTTAGTGTTCCCGCGCGACCCAGTAGATTCAAATTTAGAATTTTCCTTTTTAACTGAAACTTAATTCTGTCCCTTAGTTCAAAAATCAATTAAGGGAGTTTTACAAATCCAAATTGAGTTATTCTAATTTTGTTAGAAAGGTAATAAAATTCTCTATCCAAACCCGTTGGATTTAAATAATTTAGAGTTATAGATCTCTCCTAGATAAAATAACAAGACAGAAGCTTTTTCACATTCAAACATTTTTATAAAATTAACCATAATAGCTTTTGAGTTGATTCCAACTCTCAAAAATCACATTTAACCATATCTATCTGAATATGTAATAATATTAAGGTTTGCATGCAATGACTTTGGACTAGTACCAAAATAATGCTATGTAGGCATTTCCAGTCACTTTAAAGCATTAAATATTAAACTTAAACTTATTAAAATGTGATCCAACCTTTAAATAATATTACCATGCATTAGAATATGTGGTGATGACATGTGTCCATATGATCCCATATTATTAATTGGAGAATATTAAATCTTAGTTAATTTCAATGAGTAGAAATTACTTTTCTCAAATAAAATAAAATGAAACTAGTTCATTAAACCTTGTGATGTATGTGATGATAGTAGATCATCAAATGTGTGCCTTAGTGAGCTAAGTAGACTAGTTAAGTATTGTTTGGTGATTGTGTATTCCGTATGTATTTATAGACGATAGTACCAAACAAGTCTTCGAGGAGGAGGAGTTCTACCAAGAGGAGGAGGAAGAGAATTTCAACCACTTCACCAACCAAGGCAAGATATTGTTAGCAAGCTAGAATTAAGCAAGATAACTTAAGCAAGATGCCTTAGGCATGCTTTGGTTATACATTTTCGACTATTACCTACCCCAAGTTTTATTTACAAGCTTTACTTGCTTTTACTTTACCAAAGTTTCTTACTTGTTTATAGATAGCATAAAGAGTATAAAACTTGGCCTATATAGTTAGACTTAGATATCATTCTATGGCATGAGATTGATCTTAGCATCCCACCTTAGTGAACACTCTTAACTTAGTAGTTTAGAGCTAAACCAAAAACTTGATCACTTTAGATGGGAGTACTTGGTGAAAATAACTTGTGAAAACCTTGGAATGATGAGTCATTCTATTGAGATGTTTTGACATGTGTTGAGAACACAAATGGTTTATGATGATGAAAATGTTGAGGCATGAGCCTTAGCCCTTTTATAAAAACTGATGGTTGGGTTTGGATGCGATAGCATTCCAATTTTACCATACAACAACAATACCTGAATTGGGTAAGGCTTAACCAGAGGTTTATATGCATTAGTATTAGTTCCCTCGCATGAGAGGTTTGAGCTGAGGCTACCTCTCAATGTTGTCCACCTATTCAATGCCCAGGATGGCATATGGCCATGGCTGGGAGGCCAAGCTCATAGGAGAGGTGCTTATACTAGAGTGTGTAAAGGAAAGGTTATGTTTGATTATCTGCATACTAAGTATGATGATTCAGGGTTATCCCTGACAAATGTATCAAATTTTATGGTGAAAGTGTACCACCTCTGCAGAGTGTCAAACTATTCGAATAGCCGCGTCCGCGATTATGGATAGTTGGAGTGGCCATACTGTTCCGTTGTCAGAAGTTTTCAAAATGACTTATGAAATGAATTGTGACATGACTTGACCACACCAGAGTTGTGACTATGACAACTAAGTTCCCACTTAGGTTATTTTCAACTCTATTTTATCTTTCTTTGTTTATGAACTCAGCTTAGGTTTCAAACTTAACTTTACAAATAAACTTAGAACTTAGCATTCCTATTAGAACTATCTTACTTGTTAGTGATAGTTTGCGAGTAATTAAAGAGTACTCATGGCTTTTGTCCCTGGCTATTCCTATGGCCAGACTATGAGGAGGACTACCCTGAAGGACGACAGCAGGACGGCTATGACAACTAGGATCATCTCCCATCGTCAGCATTGCCTGTGACACTGAAGATGGACCCCACCGCTATGTTATTTATTTTGCTACTTGTTTGTATTAAGACTGGATCATGAGATCCTTTATTTGTGTAAGACCTTATTATGGTTTGTAATGGATGATGTACTGTGATATCCAATCTGTTATGTATTGCAAAAATGGTAAGCCTGGGATTGCGATGTATGGCATAACAAGCATCTGGGATTAAAAATCCTGGTGTTGACACTGCTTCGCAAAACCCCCCTTTTTTGCGCTCGGAAAATGGAAAATGGCTTTTGGTACGATGAATAGGAAAACTTCCTCCTGCAACATTGTTCACCATCCCATTATGCACATGTATGCACAATATGGACACATTATCACAAAGTATGCCTTGATTGTAGACATAACATTGGTCATTTGACCCGAAAGCCAGGAAACCTTGAATGAGATAGGTTATTTTGTGAAGGTTTCTTTGAGACATAATCAATATACCAAGTTTGATATTTTTCCTTCCAACTATGTCACATAATATGATACCATGCGAAGGTTTCGTATTGTTTGGATCATTTTTGAATTTTTTATGTCCCTTTCAAACTATCGTCCAACTTTGTCGAACGATGGGCATGAAGATTCTTAACTCGGGGCTGAGCCTTGCTAAACTTGAAGTGGATCTATGATGAAATAGCATATTGTGAACCTAAAAATTAATTTTTTGAAAAATCATGAATTTCAAATCATGTACCTATAGTTCATATCTGACCCACTTCCTACCGATTCAACAAAAAATTGTCTTTTTCATCAGGGATAGACGGAAAGGTTTGAGATCCCCCTGTTAGGACATTGTCCATGTAAGGTGGTATAGTATTTTTGAAAAATGGGGTGGTAGCATTTTGAATTATCCATTTGGTGGTTGCTTCACAAAACCCCTAGTTTTTTGCGCTCGGAAAATGGAAAATGGATTTTTGGTGCGACGAATAGGAAAACTTCGTCCTGCAACATTGTTCGTCATCCCATGATGTACATGTATGCACAATATGGGCATATTATCACAAATTATGCCTTGATTCTAGCCATAACATTGGTCATTTGACCCGAAAGCTATGAAACATCGAATGAGATAGGTTATTTTGTGAAGTTTTCTTTGAAACATAATCAATATACCAAGTTTGATATTTTCCCTTCCAACTATATCATATAATATGACACCATGCGAAGGTTTTGTATTGTTTGGATCGTCTTTGAATTTTTTATTTCTGTTTCAAACTATCATGAAACTTTGTCGAACAACGGGCATGAAGATTTTTAGCTCGGGGCTGAGCCTCGTTAAACGTGAAGTGGATCTCTGATGAAATATCATATTGTGAACCTAAAAATTATTTTTTTGAAAAAATCATGAGCATCATATCATGTACCTGTAGTTCATATCTGACCCACTTCTTGCCGATTCCGGAGAAATTTGTCTTTTTCACTAGGCATAGACGAAGAGGTTTGAGATCCCCCTGTTGGAACATTGTCCATGTAAGGTGGTATAGTATTTTTGAAAAATATAGTGGTATCATTTTGAATTAGCCATTTATTGGTTGCTTCACAAAACCCCCCGTTTTTTGGCGCTCGGAAAATGGAAAATGGCTTTTTGGTGCGATGAATAGGAAAACTTCCTCCTGCAACATTGGTCACCATCCCATTATGCACATGTATGCAAGATATGGACACATTATCACAAAGTATGCCTTGATTGTAGACATAACATTGGTCATTTGACCCGAAAGCCAGGAAACCTCGAATGAGACAGGTCATTTTGTGAAGGTTTCTTTGAGACATAATCAATATACCAAGTTTGATATTTTCCTTCCAACTATGTCACATAATATGGTACCATGCGAAGGTTTCGCATTGTTTAGATCATTTTTGATTTTTTATGCCCATTTCAAACTATCATCAAACTTTGTCGAACGACATGCATGAAGATTTTTAGCTCGTGGCCGAGCCTCGCTAAACTTGAAGTGGATATCTGATAATATAGCATATTGTGAACCTTAAAATTATTTTTTCAAAAAATCATGAGCATCAGATCATGTACCTATAGTTCATATCTGACCCACTTCCTACCGATTTAGCAGAAATTTATCTTTTTCATCAGGGATAGATGGAAAGGTTTGAGATCCCCCTGTTGGGACATTGTCCATGTGGTATAGTATTTTTAAAAAATGGGGTGTTAACATTTGGAATTATCCATTTGGTGGTTGCTTCACAAAACCCCCATTTTTTGCGCTCGGAAAATGGATTTTTGGTGCGTCGAATAGGAAAACTTCCTCCTGCAACATTGTTCACCATCCCATTATGCACATGTATGCACAATATGGGCACATTATCATAAACTATGCCTTGATTCTAGCCAGAACATTGGTCATTTGAACCGAAAGCCAGGAAACCTCGAATGAGATAGGTCATTTTGTGAAGGTTTTTTTGAGACATAATCAATATACCAAGTTTTATATTTTTCCTTGCAACTATATTACATAATATGACACCAAGCGAAGGTTTCACATTGTTTGGATCATTTTTGAATTACATAATATGCCCGTTTCAAACTATACGTAATGTTTTATGTTTCACTTAATTTTTATTTACAAATGTGCAATATTAGTGTGTAGATAGATAGATCGTATTTTTCTGCAAATTTTGATATATTATTTGTATTTTTATAAATTAGAATGATTTAGTTATGATTTTTCAAAGATTTATAAGTTAAAAGGAAAATAGCTATGCCGAGGGCAGTCGTCGGCATATCAATTCTATTCCGACAGCAATTCTACGCTAATGGCTGCTTGGGACGGTTGGCCTGGTCGCGATCTACGCCGACGGCCCGGACGTTTGGCCGTCAGCGTAGCGCCTGGCCATTGGCGTAGCCGCCCATCCTGTAGTGACTCTCAAGAGCGATGACAAAACTGGTGCATCGACGGAGATGAGATTTGGTCGCCTTCGAAGACGGCGAGGGATTCCGCCTGGATCCATGCTGTAAGCGCCTCTTGCCCCACGGTGGGAGCCAACTATCGTGGTATTGTCGACACGTACGCAATAGGGGTATCCCAACGGCGAGTTTAGAGACGTGGGGTAAGACGGAGAGCGTCCGAGATGGAGTGACACACCTTATCCAGGTTCAAGTCCCACAACAGTGACGGAACACTACTCCTGTTATAAATCACTATAATGGTAATACACCGAGTTACAGAGATTGTGGGGTTCGCTGTATGCGGGTTGTGCTATGCACTTGTCTATGAGATTCTGTCTTCCCTAAAGGCTCCTGTAGGCCGGCTTATAAGGATGTCACGACCTAGGGTTACAAGGAGAGTCCTAGCCATATACGGTTATAGAGTCCTAGACTAATACATAAACTATTGTCTTGTCCTCCAAGGTGCCGACTTCCATCTTAGGCAGTGGCACATCGCCTTCCATCTCCTGGTTGGACCTCTGTCTTGTCTATCAGCAACTAGGCCGTCCGGTTATGTCATAGGCCTAACCACCAACTGTAGGCCACCCGGGTTTGCCGGTATGAGACTATGCCTTAGGTATACCTATTTGGTATATTCAAAATAGACCGCACGAGTGGGGGCTAGGCCCGGTGCTCATCACCATGTCACTCCCCATCAACATTAGAGCCAAAAGTGTCAAGCTCTGAACGTACGGATTAGTTCCGGCCATAAGTCACCTCACCCACGGTTCCTGGTGCTTGAGAGCCTCACCCATAGACTTCTGACTAATTGTGCCAACAATTACATCAATTTCACCATATTTTCAAAGAGTCCTATGTGAAAACCTTGAAGAACACAAACCATCATATCTTCTTGAGATTCAGATTTGATTAAGTGGAATGATACTTCAAATTCAGCATGTCTGAATAGAAAGTGTGCAACATTCAGTGTCGAGATCCAAAAGACTGAGCTAGATTGCTAGACCCATATGTATTAGCAACTTGTCAAAGGACAACTACACCTACATGAAGTACTTGCAACAATAAACAACAATGTCCTTGGAGGGATCATAGATAACTCTACTCGAATTCACGGTGACATCTTTCAACGACTGCACGTAAATCGGAGAAGGTCACTTAACATCAAGAACACATACTTCGAGATGACTCAAAGATGGTTCTCCAGAATTTTCCAACATTAATGCCAACTATTCCATATGAATCTATTCGAGCATGGAGAATATAAGGATGACATCAGTGGGCTAAATAACAAACTTATCAAGATACTCCAAGAAGATGGACTCATATGTTGCATGAACAAGCAAAACTATTGGTCAGACCAAAGGACATGAATATGTACTCAGGTGAAATGTCATGAGTAGCTACTTCATAAGGATGGTCCTTTAAACTAAGTTTGATTTATTGATAACCCAAATCAAATCAAAGGCAGGAAATATAACATATCCATAAAGGAAATATTATCTTTCTTCAACACGAACAAAACTAGCCATCCCTTAAGAAGGAACAAAGTTAGATAGAACTTTTGTCTTACAACTCTCCAAGTAGTTGTTTAAGCTCAACCAACTAGTTCAGGGGTATCCGAATACAGATTCTTGAGAAAGGAGCAGTTTGGAGAACTAGATTGCTCAAGAACGTGACAATACGGTTGACATGGGTATACCCTGCGGGTACCCATGATTAGCCTATATGATCCGGCCCAAGAGAAGCCCACGATGTAAATGGAGCCCATGAACGATTTGAGTGGCCCAAGCCCATGGAGGTTGTGACTCCTTGGAAGACACGACAATGAGTAGATAGGAAGTTTAAAGGGTAAAACCCTAATTTGAAACCGAATCGACCTGCTATCCCGAGACCTGGCCTTCCTATATAAAGGCCGGATGGGGTAACGAGGAGGACACCTCATCACCCCAGTTCATACACCGCCAGATCGCATTTGCACACCCTGTAACCTTCGACTCCATCGATAATCAAGAGTAGATAGGCAGGTGTAAGGTTTCCCTCCAGGGGCCCGAACCTGGTAAACTTCGTTTCCCCGATTTTCTTGCCTGTTATCCGAACGAAGCTTCTAGCACTTCCCTCTTCCTCAAACCCAAGTTTATTAACCATGTGCATTGACGTGTTAACCCCACATCAATTGGCATCGTCTGTGCAAACTAGGAGAGCTGATGTTGTGGCTTTGACCACCCCATCACCCGCGATCTAAAAATCCATCGCGCTGGAGAACCGCCTCCTCTTTTGCACCTTCGACTTCACCGTCCACTTGTAGGCCACTCACCCGGCCTTTGAGTCCTTGGGAGATGGAACCAGCATGATGATCGGGAGCCTACGCTTCTAGGTCGGCAAGATTGGCATGCTTCGCTTCGCCGATCACTCGCCAGCGCCTTCGATTGAACCTTCCTCACGGTTTCCACCACCGATTGGCATCTTGAGCGAGCTCGATGCTTCAGCATCATCTTACGACATGGACATCAACAACAGTTGCGACTCTGATAGGTGTGATATATCATCGTAGGACATCATCTATAACTCTGAGTCGGAAAGCTCCGGAAGCAACGACTTCCCCAATCGCCACATGTGTGCCGTCTAAAGGGAATATGCCCGAGAGGCAATAATAAAGTGGTTATTATCTTATTCCATGTTTATGATAAATGTTTATTTTGCACGCTATAATTGTATTAATTGGAAACCTTAATACATGTGTGTTTAATAAACAAAATACAAAGTTCCTAGTAATGCCTCTCATATAAACTAGCTCGTTGATTAACAAGATGATCAAGGTTTCCTGATCATGGCCATTGGATGTTGTTAATAATGAGGTCACAACATTGGTGAAATGATGTGATGAATATTCATCCGAAGTATAGCATTACGATCAAAGTCATTATGTTTATATTGCTATAACACCATACGAAGTAATCTTAGTCCTTAGACCATGAGATCATGTTAATTGCTAACACCGGAAGACTATCTTGATAACATCAAACGTCACACCGAAACAGGGTGACTATAAAGGTGGGTTCAGTGCTACGAAGGTGTTATGTTGAGGCTCATGGATCAAGAGTGGGATTTGTCCATCCCGATGACAGATAGATATACTCTGGGACCTCTCGGTGATATCACATTAAGATAGCTTGCAAGCAAGTGATGAGATCACTAGAATGTTATATCACGGGAACGAGAAAAGAGTGCATGTCGGTAACGAGATCAAACTAGGTATTTGGATACCGACGATCGAATCTCGGACATGTATTATATCATGAGACAAAGGGATTTAGTTACTAGCGCTAAAGGTTCTCACGATCATAGAAGTCATCGTTGAATGTGTAGGAGTCAGTATGGATCTCCAGGTCCCGCTTCTGATTATTGATCTGAGAGGGGTCTCGATCATGTCTGCATTATTCGCGAACCGTAGGGTGACACACTTAAGGGATACCGACACCATTTGGAGCAAATATGTTTTAGATAAAGATTTAAGAAAGCGCTGGAATTATTTCAATAGACACCGAAACTGTGTCGGGTGAAATTGCTAAAATTGGTTCTGCATGTAATATTGAAATGTTGCAGGGGGTTTTATGTGAATGTTTGTTAATTAAAGTAATTGACAAATTTCTGAATAAAATTAATAAAAGAGTTTTATTAAATGAGAGAGCATTAAATTTAGAGAAATTTAATGCATTTAAATTTGGGACTTTAAAAGAGAACGTGAAGGGGCATTTTAATGTGGAGGGGGTTACCACCACATGAATGGGGGAGGTGAAGGGACACCCTCCATGGGCACCGGCCACGGGAGGGGTACCCTCCCCTCCTCCTATAAAATGCCCCCTCTCACACCTTCATACTCACACCTCCTCGTGAAGGATCTCTCTCCCCCTCTAGAATTATTCCCCCATGGTCTCGGATTAGCGAGATACATGTTCCCGATGGCTTTATCTGGAAAGGAGTTGCTGCTTCCGCTGCTTTGCTGGAGCGAGGGACGGAGGTTTTCGGGGGTACCGGACGTGTGTGCGATCACGGATGCACCGCTGCTTTGCGGTGCTGGACTTGGTGGTGTTGGACTTGCTGGAGCTGGATCTGATGGACGTGTTGGAGCCAGACCTGCTGGACTTCTTCATGATCTTGAGATCGGCAAGTGTACGACTACATCATCCACGAGTTCCAACTTGTTAACAAAGCTTTGTTTTCTTCGAGGGTAAGTTCTCTATGGATTTATATCCACTCGTTGCTTGTATCTAGTAGATAGATCTTGGCGTATAGTTCTCATCGTAGGAATTTTTTTTGTTTTCTATGCTGCGAACCCAACAGTGGTATCAGAGCCTGATCTATGCGTAGGTGCTTTGCACGGGTACTACACATATGTTTATATGTGGGTGATGATGATCATCATGTTATTGCTTCTTTCATGTATTTTGGATATTGGTGGCATAGTGGGATGAAGCGGCCCGGACCAACCTTACATGTCATCATACATGAGACCGGTTCCACGACTCACATGCAACTAGTTTTGCATAAGTGGCTGGTGGGTGTCTATCTCTCTTACTATAGTCAATATCTGATTTACAACAAGTTGCTAATAACTTGGTTATCCTCGTTGTGGTTCATGTTCGTAGGTAAGACCGATTCTATCTCCGAAAGCCCTAAGCCACGTAAAACTTGCAATTGATAAATTAGAGGCGTCTAGTTTAGATCGTTGCTGGGCTAGTGTCTTGATATGGTATTGTTGTAAGTAGATGTATGATAGATACTCTTACAACACACTCAACGTGTAAGTTCGATAGACCTTGGCCTTACACATAAAGGAATGATAGAGATCATACCACGATGCAAATGATAGAGATCAAATGCATGGACCATATCATCTCACTTTACACATTAGATGTTAGCATCTTATACTGCTAGTTTGGCGTTTTTTGTAGCATTGTAAGATGATCCCTCATTTAGATATCAAGATAAAATGTGTTCTTCCTTAAGTATGCACCGTTCTGTGGATCGTGTTTTGAGACATCACGTGATGATCGGGTGTACTCGACTCTATGCTTTTATATAACGGGTGTAAGACAGTTTTACACACGCGAATACTAAGGTTCTTACTTGGGGAGCCTAGCATGTACAAACATGGCCTTAGAAGACGGACCGAAAGGTTAAGCATGAGTCATATAGTTGATATGATGGCCATATTGATGCTCGCCTTTGAAGCTACACGGACTCACGTGATGATCAGACTTGGTGTAGTGGATTTGGTTCATGTAATCACCAAAAAGGCACGAGGGATGTCGTTTTTGAGTGGGAGTTCATTTCTAATTTGGATTAGTCGAACTCAATTTTTTATAAACTAAATCAAAGTGAATTTGCATAATTTGTTGTAGTCATTGGCATCTGTTTACTACCTTACGCTTAGTTTTAATTGAGATAATAGAAATATATAAGTCTGGATATTTACTTTACGAACTGTGATCGTATTGTTTTGAATGTCAATTTAAAATTTATAAGTCCTATTGCAAACTTTCAGCAAACTCTATTTACTCCATGAAGTTTAATAAGTAGTATTAAATCAAGAGTAAGAATTCCAATGTTAGTATCTAAATTATCATGTTTGCCTCCATGATTATTGATATTCAAAAGTTGTTTTAATATCAAGATTATATAGGAGCTGAATTTTTTTCTAGAAACCATCATGTGTGGAAGATATTCTGATATCCGGAATAATGTTTTTGGTTGCATTATGATAGAGTATAATTTAGCAGAATACATGTTCTCATATTATGATAATTTGTGAAGGATGGAGATGCTAGGCATCCGGATCTCCCAAAAAGGCTTTTTGGGAACTAACATTATACTCACGATTCTTCCTTATAGGCTATGGTAGCTTGATCATGAAAGTTGTCATGATAAGGATGAATAGAAGATGTAAGTAAAATGTTTACTATACTAATAGATTACTAAAGAATGGATTTTTGAAAGAATACCAAAACATTTGATGATGGTGATCCACTTCAAAGTGCAAGTCCAAAGGTATTAGTATTTGACTATATACGCTTTGTACTATGTGTCATGTGAATGACACCACTATTGATGTTGATAGATTCTTTTAAAAGGAAAAGGAATTGCTGAAAGAGAATCTATAAAATATTTGGCAGAAAAGAAAAAGTTGGAAATGTCCAGCTTAGGTATATAGAAGATACACATGTTATGGTTGTATTCCTTGATTGTTAAACAATGTGGTTCTTAGGTATTGGATACCGGTATTGGATACCGAATTGAAATGTCATACAGGACAACGCAATTCATGAACTGCAATGGCCTAAGTAACTAGCAAGAGAATAATTGATGATGTTCATCGAAAACAAATAAAGTGTTATTGTGTTTTTCGTTGTCGTCAAACCTAGCCTTCAAGATTTGTTTTAATAATTGTTATTTTGTTCCGGTATTATGAGAACAATGTTTGTTCAAATAATTACCGTATTCCATAAAGGATGGATGAAATTTTGCAAGTCTGGTGGGAGAAATCACATCCATAAACACTATTGCTAAAATGTCGCAAGACAAATGATTGAAAGATCACTTATAAAGTGACATCACTGTTTAAATTATATTGGAAAGAAAACATGAAGAAACTCCATGTTGATGGATTTTTGGAGTCTTTGATTTTGATGAATTGACGCTTGTCAAACTTTCCTCAAGATAATTGAAACTCCGTCCATAGGCCGAAGAGGAACGGATGACTAACTTATTGGATATTATACATATTGATGTATATAGTCCATTATATGTAGACATATGCGATGAATCTTTTTGCTATATATGCTTTCTCCAGAAATTTGAGTGAATATATCTATATATTTACTTAATAAGGAAGAAGTATGAAACATTTGAAAATTGTTCAAAGTCTTTCAAGATGAAGTGAAAAATCATTGTAACACGAAAATAAAAGAGTTTATGATTTGATCATAAAGGAAGATATTTGAGTTACATGTTTAGCAAAACACCTAAGATTTGAGGAATTGTTCCATGATTTGTGTTTCCCGATAAACCATAGGAGTATGGCATATTTGTGAGATGAAATCAAACCATGTTGGACATGGTAAGATCAAAGGTGTCATTTATAAAACTGCCATTATGTTTTAAGGATTGAAGCTTTAGAGAGTACCACTTTTACACTAAAAAGAGCACCATCGTGGTCCATTGAAATGACACCATATAAGTTATGGTTTGGGATAAAACCCGAATTGTATTTTCTTAAATTTTGGTATGCTATGCATAAGTAAAATGTTACAACCAAAGTCGGATAAGCACGTCTTTGTAGGTTATCCCAAAGAATTTATTGGGAATTTCTCCATAACACCGAGGACAAAAGAGTTTGTTACTTGGAACGTCAAGTTTCTTGAGAAGGAATTTTTCGTGAAAAGTTAAGTGGGAGGACAATAGAACTTTGATAAGGTTGTTGAACCTTAGCTATATGTGCTAAGTAGCGCAGCGTCGGAAAGTGTCCCGGTGGCGGCCACAATGCTCATGGCTCTCGTGATTACAAAGGTTGTAATCTCGGAGATTAGAGTTCATATTGAACTGTGTGGGTCGGTAACAATCAAATAGTGATATTTGATAAACAAGTCGTTATTGTTTTGACAATGATGAACCGACTGCATGCAAAGAAGCGATGATGGACCCTGACTCCATAAAATGACTAGAAGTCATAGAATCCGTGATAGTATCCATACACGAGAATCAAGTTTCTGAACTTGGAAGACCCTCTGAAAAGGCGTAAAGCCTATCGGTCGTGTTTGGATCTATAAAGAAATACACATGGATGTTTAACATCTATGAAATATTCAACATGTTGGAAAGAAGTTTACGGCAATGATCAAGGAGTTGACTATGAAAAGATTTGATCTTTCATAGCAATATATAGTCTTGACGGATTACTGTAGCAACCACTACATATAATTTGGTATATGGTAGTTGAGTAAACAAAACAAGGTTCTTTTAATAGGATGGTTACCTAGGACGTGTACATGACATGGTCCAAAGGGTTTTGTTAATTCAAAGGGTGCTAAAAGGGCATGCAAACTTCAACAGTTGAAGTGAGCATATCGGAGTTGGAATCTTTACCATGATGAAAATGTTAAAGGAGTTTAAATTCATCGGAGATGATGAAGATGCTTGCATTTGCAAGAAATTAAGTGGGAGCGCTGAGAAAAAATTCCAATACATTATGCAGAATACATATTGTTGATTGGAAATGATGTATCTTTTATTGACACAAGTTAAGAATTTCATTAAAATAGGATTTTGATGAAAGACTTGGGAAAAACCGGAATATTTGGCATCAATATCTATATGGATAGATTGAGACACTAATATGGTTGTGCCAGACATACATATATGAGATATTGAAAGGGTTCAATATGGAAACAACAAGAAAGGTTCTTGCTGCATGGAAAGGATTGTATCAAGATTCAAGTGTTTGAACACTTGGTGAGTAAAATCACATGAAGATTTTGATCGATTATACCATGATATGTATATATCAAGAATGTCGTATGCTCTAAATGTTCTGAGCACATACCAGAATGATTCATAAGATGATCATTGGACAATATTAAAGATATTCTTATGAGCTTTGGAAGAACTAAGAATATATCATGTATAAGTGACAAATAGTTAAAGGTAGTTCATTGTAAAGTGTTACATTGATACTAGTTTTGTCACAAGATACAAATTAAATTTATCTGGAAAGGATGTTCCATGATGGATTTGGATAAGTTCCAAAGTTGAACGATTGTGACGGATAGTACAACAAAAGGCTAAGTATATGACTGCTATAGTAGCAGCAAAGGAGGGCATTTGTGTTAAGTAGTTTGTTATCAAACTAGGTGTGGTTCAAAGTGGGCTAATACTATGAAGATATATTGTATGACAATAATATCAACATATTTTAACCCGAACGAACTAAAGGTATCACCAAAGGACCAAATTTATACAATGCCATCTCATTTGAGAATGAGTGATGCGTAGAGACGCAAAGACATGCAAATACACACGGGCCTGAAAGTGCCAGATCCGGAGGTTATGTTAACCACTAGAAAACGTGTATTTCAACACCTAGGTGTTGTATATACAAGTTTACAAACTAGATTATTAAATCTCGTCCAAGTGGGAGACTGAAGGGAATATGCCCGAGAGGCAATAATAAAGTGGTTATTATCTTATTCCATGTTTATGATAAATGTTTATTTTGCATGCTATAATTGTATTAATTGGAAACCTTAATACATGTGTGTTTAATAAACAAAATACAAAGTTCCTAGTAATGCCTCTCATATAAACTAGCTCGTTGATTAACAAGATGATCAAGGTTTCCTGATCATGGACATTGGATGTTGTTAATAATGAGGTCACAACATTGGTGGAATGATGTGATGAACATTCATCCGAAGTATAGCATTAAGATCAAAGTCATTATGTTTATATTGCTATAACATCATACGAAGTAATCTTAGTCCTTAGACCATGAGATCATGTTAATTGCTAACACCGGAAGAGTATCTTGATAACATCAAACATCACATCGTAACAGGGTGACTATAAAGGTGGGTTCAGTGCTATGAAGGTGTTATGTTGAGGCTCATGGATCAAGAGTGGGATTTTTCCATCCCGATGACGGATAGTTATACTTTGGGCCCTCTCGGTGATATCTCATTAAGATAGCTTGTAAGCAAGTGATGAGATCACTAGAATGTTATATCATGGGAACGAGAAAAGAGTGCATGTCGGTAACGAGATCAAACTAGGTATTTGGATAACGATGATCGAATCTCGGACATGTATTATATCATGAGACAAAGGGATTTAGTTACTAGCGTTAAAGGTTCTCACGATCATAGAAGTCATCGTTGAATGTGTAGGAGTCAGTATGGATCTCCAGGTCCCGCTTCTGATTATTGATCAGAGAGGAGTCTCGATCATGTCTGCATTATTCGCGAACCGTAGGGTGACACACTTAAGGGATACCGACACCATTTGGAGCAAATATGTTTCAGATAAAGATTTAAGAAAGCGCTGGAATTATTTCAATAGACACCAAAACTGTTTCGGGTGAAATTGCTCAAATTGGTTCTGCATGTAATATTGAAATGTTGCAGGGGGTTTTATGTGAATGTTTGTTAATTAAAGTAATTAAAAAATTCTGAATAAAATTAATAAAAGAGTTTTATTAAATGAGAGAGCATTAAATTTGGAGAAATTTAATGCATTTAAATTTGGGACTTTAAAAGAGAACGTGAAGGGGCATTTTAACGTGGAGGGGGTTACCACCACATGAATGGGGGAGGTGAAGGGACACCCTCCATGGGCACCGGCCATGGGAGGGGTACCAACCCCTCCTCCTATAAAATGCCCCCTCTCACACCTTCATACTCACACCTCCTCGTGAAGGATCTCTCTCCCCCTCTAGAATTATTCCCCCATGGTCTCGGATTAGCGAGATACATGTTCCCGATGGCTTTATCTGGAAAGGAGTTGCTGCTTCCGCTGCTTTGCTGGAGCGAGGGACGGAGGTTTTCGGGGTACCGGACGTGTGTGCGATTACAGATGCACCGCTGCTTTGCGGTGCTGGACTTGGTGGTGCTGGACTTGCTGGAGCTGGATCTGATGGACGTGCTGGAGCCGGACCTGCTGGACTTCATCACGATCTTGAGATTGACAAGTGTACGACTACATAATCCACGAGTTCCAACTCGTTAACAAAGCTTTGTTTTCTTCGGGGGTAAGTTTTCTATGGATGTATATCCACCCGTTGCTTGTATCTAGTAGATATATCTTGGTGTATAGTTCCCATCGTAGGAAATTTTTGTTTTCTATGCTGCGAACCCAACACCGTCATCACCAACGGTGGTGGAGGTGCTCAAGGCCCCACCAGTGGCCCTGCCAACGATGATCCTCCCAACCCTTACAACCCCGACGTCAATGGAACAAGTAGGTCGGGTCGCAAACAAATCTACCTCTCGGAACCGGAGTGGGAACGAGTTAGGGAAGCCCTTCGGGGTAACCCCATTCTAGACGATGTATCCCGCGACATGCTAATGGGCTACCACTAGCTCCTCGTAGCCAACATGCAGTAAATGCTGAACTCATGGTGCGCAAGGTAGTTGATGATTCAAGCACTCGACGGGCGACACTCTCCTCCATCGGCGGATCCTCCTCAAAGGGCAACGACGCCCCTAAAAGACGCTCTCGACTCGATCACCTCGACAAAAAAGAAAGACTATAAGGCACCAAGGCCCTTGACTTATCGTTCATGTTGGTGGACTCACGGGGTCACATGATCCCCAAAACGCCGCAAGCTGTGGTATTAGCGTCTACTACATTCCAGCTGACCAACCATCCTCCGGCTGGAGATCCACGATATGCCATACATCAGTTTGCCATCGCTGGGCTCGGGTTGGTCGAAGCCACGCTAGCTAAAGATCCAACGCCAGAGCTGAAGAAAGGAAAGGCTCCAGTCATAAGGAAACACTAGACATCATCCAACGAGGAAGATCACAACCTATCATAGTGCGCCACAGCCCACGACGAAGAAGCCGCAACTACAACGCTCGTGATGAAATCATGCAGCATAAATTCCACAAGATGCGTGTCAAACACACCTACGCAACCGAGTCGGAAGACGAATAGACGGAGCTCTGCGGTGCTAGCTGCTTCAGTAGGGCCATACGACAAACTCGGATGCCAAAAGGCTTCAAGCTTCCTTCGGATAACCCGAAGTTCGACAGCCTCCAAGAGCCGAAGATTTGGCTGGATGACCACATTCAGTCAGTCAAGATACATGGCGGATGAAAGAACACAACTATGTACTGCCTACAACTACAGCTGAAGAGCATCGCCCGACCCTGGCTCAATAACCTTCCCCACGGTTCAATCCACAACTGGGAGGTGCTGCTATATAGTTTTGTCTGCAATTTCAAGGGCACCTACAAGCAGCTTGTTAGCTCCAAATTTCATCACTTTTTACCATTGATTTTTCTCTTGTTTATTGCTTGATTTCACTGAAGATTACCCCTTTCCACTAATGTTAATGTTGCAATTAGCGAATTCTTGGTTTCTTGTGATGTTTTCAGGCAATGAACATTTATTGAAGATCTAATAGCTTTTATGGGCTAATTACACTAGAATAAGCAAATCCCCAATTGGGGCAATTTTCATTGGAGGCGTTCTGATACTTAACGACCACTGGTACGGTTAGGGCACGCCCGTACCGCCTGCCCATACTGCACACCGACGGCTTCCTTATATGAATACAAGGAACTTTCGTTAAAGAGGAGAGACGAGAAGAACCATAGAACAAAAGATACAGCCGCCGCAATCCATCTAGAGGGGAAGATAAGATCTAGAAGAGGAGAAGAACTTCGCCTTATTCCTTGACGATCTCCAACCTCTAAACCACACACTCCACCATCATTCCATCATTACTTAGAGAGAGAGATTGGCACTTGTAAGATTAGGGTTTGATACTTTAATCTACCTTTGGTTTGTCTTTGATTTCAACTTTAATCGCTTTGTGGTTTGCTATAATAACTTTGAGATGATTTTTATTTGCAATACAATTATGCCTTTGATTTGTCTTCCTCTCATGTCTGAGTAAATACCCATATGCGTGGGAGATGTAGGGGACTGGTGAGATGTGTTGTGCCTCCTTTAAATCCATCCATTTGTAATCGTTGTTGTGTTTTATTTAAATAGTGATAATGAATATCTATGTTTGCGTAATGCTTGTTATCTAATTTAAGGGCCAAGGTAACATGATCCAAAGATCTCATAGGTATGAACTTTTATGCTAGTAATTTGGCGACCCCCGAGTGACAGGGCCGATACCAAAGAAGAGCTTGCACTACTTGAGGACAACAAGGAACCATCGACATTAAAGCCTTGATCTGGTCACAAGACCTTAATTAATGCACTGACCATGGTCGTGGTAACAAGCAGATGGATCATTGGGATTGGGAAAAATTGTCCATGAGGACTCCTAGTCGGTATATGGGTTTCTTTCCTACTCACTTATAAATAAGAAATATCACTATCACTTATTCTATTTGGCACTTTCACTATCACCATGAACTGTTTCTCTCCGCGCCTAACTTCTCATCTGCAGGACATTTACACAGCTTTCGCATCTTTAATTTTATGCAATTTACTTATTTCCTAAGCAAGTTTCCTCTATCTTTTACTCACCACTTCCACCATCAACTTTTGCAGTCAATTCACTCAAGACCTGTAGCATCTTGGGTGCGACAAAAACACCGCATAAAAACTCTTTCCTAGGCTCCTTATTGGGATCGACATAAAAACTGGAATTAATTCTTCCAAAAAAACATTCTCTAACGAACCTATGCACTTGCAGGCCATCAAGATATTTTCTGGCGCCGTTGCCGGGGAGCTAAGCGCTAAATGTTGTTTCTTGACAACAACAATTGTTGACACCATTCATGATCTCCGTTAAAGACAGAGGTACCACTCGATCAGGGAAAACTTATTTACCTCCATATATTGATCATGTTCCGATCGAAAGACGGTTAGAATTTATTGAAAGATTTACTAATTCGCGTACTAGAGACGTGAATAACTTAATTCCACGGATGGCAGATTTGACCATCACCCGAGGGGCCAAACCTGAGCTACCTTTGGGAGAATATGGGAATCCATTTAGACACTTGAGGAAAATGCCTATTCTTTGTCCTGAACTTGAAGGCTAGGAATTCATGATATATCCTAAGCTAATATATATGATGAAAGAAATTGCTTTCACAGGAAAAGAAGAGGAAGACCCTAATGACCACTTGACGAGGGTCTATGACCTTTGCGCTACTCTTAAACCAGCAAGTTTACCAATAGAGTTTGTACTTATTAAACTCTTTTGCTGGTCTTTGAAAGATAATGCTTTTGCTTGGTTGTAATCATTACCGAATCATACTATAAAAAGCTGGGAAGAATGCATGCAAGAATTCATGCATAAATATTGTTCATTTACTGAAATCATGCAGATCAAATGAAGTATAACAAACTTTCTTCAAAAAATTCGAGAAACCTTTTATCTAGCATGGAATAGATTTTATGCAATGATCATGAAAGTCCCAAATCACAGTTTTCATGAGAACTTAGTTATTCAATATTTTTATAATGGGCTTAACAACGAGAGAAAAGAGATGATTGATCTATCTACAGGAGGATCCATATGCAACTTGACACTACCGGAATGTGTAAAGCTTTTCGAGGTAAGATCCTTTAATGATGAACAATACAACCTAATTGAGGATATTGAACCATGAAAAGGTATGATCCACATACCACCAGATCTTATATCCGAAGTCAAAAAGTCCATGGAATAAAAAGGTATAGCTTCAGAATTTGTATAAGAGAACAAAGTTGACATTCTTCAAACTTATGTGATAGAAGATGATATAAATCTTGTAATGTAGAAGTTTAAATATCAACATAATCAATTCTAGGAGAAAAACTATAAACCTCTTATGACACAAGAAAAGAATATAAGAGACCTAACAAAAGTCTTTGATGACTTGGGTCAAGCCACGAAACATTTAGATAGATATCTAAGTATGCTTAAAACTCAGTGTGAGCAAATAAATGAAACCCAAACTTTGATTTTGAACCAAGGAAATTTCAATATTGTTTCTACGAACATTGTTACTAGGCGTGGTATAGAAACTCAGGAACCACAAGGGCCACCTTGGTATCAAAAGGAACAAGCTCGAAAAGCAAGAGAGACTCATGAGATGAGTCAAGAAGAAAATGATTTAGTCGATACCCAGGATGACATTGATTATGAGGCCCAGAAAAGGGAAACCAAAGCTTCCAAAACTCAAGAAGAAGAGGAAGAAGGGGATAAACATAAAACACATGATTCAGATGCTGAGACAATCGATTCAAGGGAAGAAGCTGATCTCAGAAATGAAGAAGAAGAGCAAGTTATCATCCCGTGTGGAGAACAAGCCGATAAGCAAAAATCATCTTTAAGGAAAACTAAAAAGAATGCTGAACTGGTGACAAAGGTAAAAGAGAAGGTAATACCTACTAAAAAGAAAATTCCTTATCCTAACCGAGTTCAATACGAACCGGATAAAGCTATTTATGAATCTTTTGCTGAGGCACTAGGCAGCTTGCATTTAGAACTTCCTTTAGTTGATGCTATTCAAGTTCCTACTTATAAAAAGTTTATGCGAGACATCCTTAATAGAAAGAAGAAGGTAACTAAGACTGTAGCAGTAATGACAAGCTTTTGTGATAAACTACCTGCTAAGCTTGGGGATCTAGGGATACCAACCATCCCCTGTGCAACAGGGAAGACTAATATATTCAATGTTCTTTGTGATTTAGGAGCAGGTGTTAGTGTTATGCCTTATTCCTTATTTAAGAAATTGAATCTTGGAGAATGTTATAATACTTCAATAACCTTACAAATGGCTGATAAGACAACTAAACAACCTGTCCGAATGATCGAAGCTGTTTTACTTAGAATAGATCAACATGCTATACCCACTGATTTTATTATTCTTGATGTTCTTGAGGATGACAAACTATCTATCATCCTTGGTAGGCATTTTCTTCGCACAACTCTAGCTAACATAGATTTCTCTACCGGTAAGATTATCTTCAATATACATGATGATCAGATTGTTCGATACTTTCCTAAGAAACAAGAACACAATAGAAAATATGTTCTGCCACCTAAGCGTGATCAAGCATCAAGAACTAAAGAGAAAGAGCAGCTTGAGATGAATTCCGATGACATGGAGTTTGATTAGTCAAAGTCTAGAATAAAATACTTAATGGGAGTTAACCCATTCTTAATAAATTAAGTTTAAATTTTATTTATTATTACTACTTTATTATTTGTATGATCTAATTAATTTGTTTTGAGTTTTGAGTTCATTCAGAGGATTTACCTTAGCGAAGTTGAGAAGCGAGGGAAAAATGAAGAAAAGAAAAGGGTTCAATACAAATAACGAGTAGTGGTATGGCTGTGGCACGCCCGTACCACGCGACCGTGCTGAGTGTCGATGAAACCATCAAAAGGAACAGTGTTGGCAATTAACAGTGGTACGGCCGAGGTAAGCCCATACCCCGTGCCCGTACCGAACTTCAACGAAATTGACCAAGCTTCTCGTATGGATAACGACCAACGGTACGGCCGAGGTATGCCCATACCACGCGCCTGTACCAGGTCGACCACGTTTGATCTCGAACCCTAATGTTGATCCAACGGTGACGACCACCAGTAGGGGCGGGCTGCGGCCGTACCACCCGCCTGTACCACGTGCATTGCCAGGTAAAGGCCAACGATGGCTGTCTCCTAACCAATCTCCTCCTTCTTCTTCCTCTTTCTTCCTTGTTCCTTCTCTCGCCACCTTAAACTCTAGCCTCCTAGAACCCTTGATTCTTCATTGATTTTGCATTTTTGAGTTGGGGAATCTTCACATCAGTAAGTTTCTCGTCCGATCCATACTCTATTTTCTGAAATCCATGGTTGAATTTATCACATTGGCTATTTAGATGAGTTCATCATATTTTGAGATTATTGTTGATTTCTCACGTTAGGATTTGTAACTTCTTCCTGTAATCGTTTGTTTATGTGATAGAAACTTGATGCCTATAGTTTTCTTAAAAAAATTCACAGCACAATGCATAACATTGGAAGGATTTTCCTCTCGGCAAAGGGCTCGGGTACGGCGGGAGCCTCGGGCTCTGCCAAGCCGCTGGCTTCTAAGAAGAGCCGCTCGGAGGTGGAAAACTTGAGGGCTGCCATGAGCCAAGACTATGTAAGGTTTTGCCCACCAAGTGGGTAGACCTTGAGTTCCTCTCCCGCCAAGGTCTCTTGGAGGACTTCGAGCAGATGACTGTGCAAGCTATCATGGTCGAATTATCCTACCTCTCCATCAACACCTACAAGATCGTCGCATTCGAGGTCCTTTCATCGTTCCACCACGATTGCTGACTCGTATAATAACGAGCTCGTTGGGGAACCCCAAGAGGAAGGTATGGTGAGCACAACAGTAAGTTTCCCTCAGTTATGAAATCAAGGTTATCGAACCAGTAGGAGCAAAGAAACACCTCCAAGGTGTTGTTGCCAACTTGGAATCCTACACAACACAACCACAGAACTTTGCCCCCAAATTACAGTGAGGTTGTCAATCTCATTGGTTTTGCTAAAAATAAAGGATTAAACGTATTGTGTGGAATAAAGTAAAAGCTTGTAGAAAGTAAACAGAAAATAGTAAACAGGTGTAGATTGATGGTAAAAGAAAGGACCGGGGTCGATAGTTCACTAGTGGTGGTTCTCCTTAAGATATATAACATGTTGGGTGAACAAATTACAGCGGGGCAATTGACAAACATCGTGAAAGCATACATGCATATACTAATCATCTTGACTCCTTTGAGATTCGATTGGGTATTACAACATTATACATAGACCGTAATCCAACTGCATCTATGACTAATAATCCACCTCCAGGTTATGATCCGATCCCCCTACAGTATTAAGTTGCAAGCAACAGATAATTGCATTACGCATTGCGTGTAAAGTAAACAATATGATTGTTCTATGAACAAAGGATTGCTGTTTTCTCCCTAGTAGAAACAACACATCTAGTACCTTAGAGATTTCTGTCACTTCCCCAGATTACTAGAGGCATGAACCCACTATCGAGCATAAATACTAACTCTTGGAGTTGCTAGCATCTACTTGGCCAAGATAGCGACTAACAACGGAAAGCATGCAAGATCACAAATAACCAAGACATGATAGAATCAATAATAAATCTGAAATAGCATCTCAATATCCATCGGATCCCCGTAAACATAACATGTAGGATTACAAATAGATGATCTTGATCATGAACGGAGCTCACAAGATCTAAACATGATAGCACAAAGGAGAAGAACTAGCCATCTAGCTACTACATGGACCCGTAGTCCAAGGATGAACTACTTACGGATCACACCAGAGGCTTGCATGGTGATGAAGAAGGCCTCCAGGGTGAATTCCCCTCTCCAGCAGGGTGCCAGGAAGAGCTTCAGATTCCTCCCAATCTAGGGATGGAGACGATGGCGGCTATAGACTCGTTTGTGGAATTTTGATCGGGTACTTAGGGTTTCTTTATTGGAGGCATCTTATAGTCGCAAGGGGAGGCCGAGGGGGTGCCCTGGGTGGCCGCACCACCCCCTGGCGTGGGCCAGGCCTAGTCGCACGACCAGGTGGTGTGGCCGCCCCCTGGGTCCTCTCCGTCTTGTATTCTAGTTCCGTGTCCTCCTCGGTGAAAAACTGACTTTGGCTTTTGTCCCGTCCAATTCTGAGAATATTCATTTTCTAACTTTCCTGGAACCAAAAACATCAGAAAACATGCAACTGGCACTGTGGCATCTTGTTAATAGGTTAGTCCAAGAAATTGTATAAAAATAATCCAAAGTTGGAACAAAACATAAGAAAGTAGATAAAAACGAAGCATGGAACATCAAAAATTATAGATACGTTAGCAACGTATCAACATCCCCAAGCTTAACTCCTGCTCGTCCTCGAGTAGGTAAGTGATAAAAAGAAAGAATAATTTTTGAGGTGACATGCACCATCATAAACTTTATCAAAGTATTTGTAAAACATTGATAGCTGGGATCATAGTACTTCAACATAGCATGAAAGGTAAAGTTCTAACAATACGACATAACAACTATGTTGCAACATGAAAATGCACAAACAAAATATTCATGAATAACAATGCTTTGCAAGACATTTGTTTGTTTCACATAAAGAAAACATAGCATAGTGGCATTCAGGTTGTCCCTCATAGAGTAGCAAAATGCATAGGACACCTTCAAAGTTCATAAGAGTGACTAGATACAAGTAGTTTAAGAACAAGCAATATCAAAGTTATGCATCAATCAACAAGTCTTGGGACAATGCACATAGAACTAAGAATGACCACTATGCTCTCAAAGTATGTGCATCAAGGTAGAAGGTGGAGACTCAACATAAAAGTAAAAGAAAGGCCTTCATAGAAGGAAGTAGAGATTCAAGTTTCATAAAGAGCTTCCAAAAATTATGGTACTTGTTATCTTTCAGCTCTCATTGCCCCTATCATAAGCATCTTTAAGTGATTAAGGTTAAAGTGACATAACTAAGAGGATATGCTTGACAAGTTATAAGCCAAAATCTCATGCCCCTTACTTACGAAGATCGAACCTCATGCTACTTAACTTTAGTCACAAGTAAGCGCTTGTCATTGTAAGTACATATGTATCATATCGAACCGCCAACGGGGTACACCTTTCACATGATAGAGGAGCTATCCCATAATCAAAATGACAAGGCAAGCAGACAATGAGCATCTCAGCGATCTTTTTATTTGCTATTTGCATAGGTTTTTATTGAGGATGCTTCATAGAGTGCTCATTATGGTTATGCTGCAAGTTTCCACCATGATTAGGCATGGCTTAGGCTAGTGGCCCATGTGTTTCTCTAACACACATACAAACTCCATGATCTTACAAGTTCCACTTTTATTTCACACCGCCGGGATCCATAAGCAAAAGAACATGATATCAACGGGGTACAATGTAAAAGTGCAATGTTGAAAGCGTTCCCCATGATACATGGTTCTGCTAATTTCAACTTATAAAGCGCAAGCATATACGCAACAAAGATGGACACAATGGTTCAAGTTTATTAAATGCAAGAAAGTAAAGTGTGCCATCAAGTTCTTGAGAGCTTTAATCACTAATTTTCACATAACAAGTTTAATTCAGAAGGTAGATAAAAACATGAATATACTTGGAATAGCAAATGCTAATAGGTAGGTATGGTGGACTCTTTGGAATAACTTGGTTTTAGGAGTTCGATGCATGAGTGGAACTCTAGCAAAAGACTGGGAGCGACCAACAAAGAGAGGAATAATGTCCATAATCATGCAAAGTAATATTACAAGTCGAAAACTAAAGGATCATCAAGGCTATGGTGACTTTGGATATTCATAACATGGTGTGAGCATGTGCCAAGTCAACCCAAATAAAGCATCAAAGGAGAATGCCACAATACTATGCTTTAATATGCTAAAACAACGCATGATCCTTCCAAGGCACATTAAGCAATCTCAATTGTTTATAACAATTCATGCTACAACAATAATCACTAAGCATAAAGCCGAAACAATACTAAGCATGACATGACAAAGCATATTCCATAGTCAAAAACAAGCTCCTTTTACCACTTAAGCATGAACTTTCCTACTCTTTTCCAATCCAAACCAAAATATTTGAAAACCAATGTATGAAAGAGGTGGTCCAACAAACTTATTCAGCAAACTAAGATAACCAAGCAAGCGAAAAACCAAAACGAAAACAAAAAAGAAGACGCTCCAAGAACAACACAACTGTGCATGAAACAATAAAAATGAAGTGTTTGGAAGAAACCTGGGATTTTTATTGATGAAGAAGGGGATGCCTTGGGCATCCCCAAGATTTGACACTTGTACTTCTTGGATATTTCTTGGGGTGACATCCCCAAGCTTGAGCTTTAGTCCATTATTCATCTCATTACATTATTCTCTCCATACACCTGAAATATTTCCTTCATACAAAACTAGACACAATCTTTATTAGCAACATTAGTGCACTCAAGATAATAAGTCTTTGGGTTCAGTTTCAACACCAACAAAACTTCCATTAAAACACAAGCTACTGTAGCACTTCCCTCAAAAAGCTCAATTCCCCAAAAGAACTCAAAAAGGAACCAACAAGAAGCAAATGCAAATAATGGCAGAAATGTGTCAAAACAGACCATAAGGTAAAGATGATTTTTTTCGAATACCTTTTGTTGCTCAAATGGAAAAGTGTTGAACTAACGAAAGTTAGATAACAACTTGGGGCAGAATCACAAAAATTCACGCCTCAAACCGACATACAGAGATTTTACATGAATGTTTATGGTGAAGAACAAAAATCTATTTCGGCACAACAACTTTCCCAATCATTACTTCTCTCTTATTAGAGGTTACTCTTGGCACAAAAAGCAAGTAAAAAAGGATAAGTAGCGGTTATTATAGAGGTAATAACTTCTAAGACTCATCTAAAACTTTTGGGTTATCTCCCAATAAGTACTTTTCTTTAACACCTTTAAGTTAGGCTTAAGAAGCAAGAAAAAGAATCGAGTATTCTCCAATCAAGAAGCATCAAGATTGATACCAGAAATATCTTCAATAAGGCAAGGTATCTCATCCAAATAAGTTCTGGAGGATCCTCTCTCAATGCTCTTGGGTTCACTATTTTCATCAAACGGGTTTTCAAGAATAATCCAATCAAGATTCTTTTCTATGGCTTCATGCATTGCTGCAAGTTTAAAAGGTATTGGTATCTTAGTTTCCTCCCCATTAGGTTCGGTTTTGTCCATCTTTTCTCGTGTACCAATAACATCTACACATGATCCTAGCATATTAAAACGTTCAAAGACTTTCCTAGATTCCTTGGCAACATCATAGAATTCCTTAAGAAAAGTTTCTAGAATAAAATCTCTCTTTTCAGGGTCTCAATTTATTTAAGTTTAAGAAACATTACTTGCATTACGGGGTTAAGGTTAACAAACCTAGCTTCCAACATGTGAACTAAAGAAGCTGCAGCAATTTCATAATTTGGACCAAGTTCTGCAAGGGGTCTATCCTCAATATCCTCATGCTTACTAACATGATTAAAGAATTCTTCAATATTATCTTTTCCAATTATAGATCCACTACCTATTGAAAGGTCTTTCAGGGTGAACTTAGGGGTCAACGTGGTGAGCTAAGAAGAGGTAATAACTATAGAAAGACTTAATATTTTTTTTGTGTTTTTAGTATAAAGAAGCAAGCTAGAACAACTATTTTTTGTGTGTTTTTGACAAAGAAACAAGCAAAAAAAGCAGAAAATAAAATAAGCAAAACAAAAACAACAAAGTAAAGAGATTAGTTATGAGGGACTCCCCTTGCAAAGATGTCCTTGACTCCCCGGCAACGGCGCCAGAAAAATACTTGCTGACTCGTGTAATAATGAGCTCGTTGGGGAACCCCAAGAGGAAGGTATGATGAGCACAACAGTAAGTTCCCCTCAGTTATGAAACCAAGGTTATCGAACTAGTAGGATCAAGGAAACACCTCCAAGGTGTTGTTGCCAACTTGTAATCCTGCACAACACAACCACAGAACTTTGCCCCAACTTACAGTGAGGTTGTCAATCTTACTGGTTTTGCTGAAAACAAAGGATTAAACTTATTGTGTGGAAGAAAGTAAAAGCTTGCAGAAAGTAAACAGAAAAAAGTAAAAAATTGAAGATTGATGGTAAAAGAAAGGACCGGGGTCCATAGTTCACTAGTGGTTCTCCTTAAGATAGATAACATGTTGGGTGAACAAATTACAGCGGGGCAATTGACAAACATAGAGAAAGCATACATGCATATACTAATCATCTTGACTCCTTTGAGATTTGATTGGGTATTACAACATTATACATAGACCATAATCCAATTGCATCTATGACTAATAATCCACCTTCAGGTTATCATCCGAACCCCCTCCAGTATTAAGTTGCAAGCAAGAGATAATTGCATTACGCATTGCGTGTAAAGTAAACAATACGATTGTTCTATGAACAAAGGATTCCTGTTTTCTCCCTAGTAGCAACAACACATCTAGTACCTTAGAGATTTCTGTCACTTCCCCAGATTACTAGACGCATGAACCCACTATCGAGCATAAATACTAACTCTTGGAGTTGCTAGCATCTACTTGGCCAAGATAGCTAGTAACAATGGAAAGCATGCAAGATCACAAATAACAAAGACATGATAGAATCAATAATCAATCTGAAATAGCATCTCAATATCCATCGAATCCTCGTAAACACAACATGTAGGATTACAAATAGATGGTCTTGATCATGAACAAAGCTCACAAGATATAAACATGATAGCACAAAGGAGAAGAACCAGCCATCTAGCTACTACATGGACCCGTAGTCCAAGGATGAACTACTCACGCATCACACTGGAGGCTTGCATGGTGATGAAGAAGGCCTCCAGGGTGAATTCCCCTCTCCGGCAGGGTGCCGAGAAGAGCTTCAGATCCTTCCCGATCTAGGGATGGAGACGACGGCGGCTATAGAATCTTTCGTGGAATTTTGACCGGGTACTTAGGGTTTCTGTATCGGAGGCATCTTATAGTCGGAAGGGGAGGCCGAGGGGGTGCCCTGGGTGGCTGCCCCTCTCCGTCTCGTATTCTGGCTCCGTGTCCCCCTCGGTGAAAAACTGACTTTGGCTTTTGTCCCGTCCAATTCCGAGAATATTCATTTTCTAACTTTCCTGGAACCAAAAATAGCAGAAAACATGCAGCTGGCACTGTGGCATCTTGTTAATAGGTTAGTCCAAGAAAGTGTATAAAAATACTCCAAAGTTGGAACAAAACATAAGAAAGTAGATAAAAACCAAGCATGGAACATCAAAAAATTTAGATACGTTAGCAACGTATCAACGATCTCGAGGTCCAAGAGCATAACTGCACTGTAAGTTTTGTGCTTAATGGGCAGCTCCATAATCTGACCTTCTATGAATGTTGTAATAGTTTTGGATTCTCCCATGAGGGAGAACTCGATATTAATGACAATGTGCACATAGAGGCCATGCAATCTTGGGGCAAATTTCTGTCCATAGGAACAATGATTACTTGCACAAAAGAGCGCCGCCATCTAGAATCCTACTATCCGATATTTTGATACCTTCCTTGTTAATTCTTTATTTGGGAAAGGTGATGTTGGGGCAATGGCAGACCCAAAAATGAGTGTTATTCATATGGCCTTGCATCCAGAGATGGTGCACAAGGTAAACTTGGGTGCTTTACTCATCCAACACTTTTGCATCCAAAGGTCGGCTTCCGCGGGGGACATTTGTTGCGGTGGGTTGATCACACAAATCGCCTACACAAACGAATTTGTCCTACCACAAGAAAGTGCTGTGTCTAGAAGTAAGACCCTAGATGACATTCACATGGCTAGCACCAGGTTCATTGGGGTCTATAAACCCGAACATGCCCTTCGTGCTTACCAATTTTATTTTTAACCTAACGATGATCTCCACCAAATCTTGCTTCCTTTTTTCCAAGCTTTTGGTTTGCCAAGTAAATAGAGTTGTGTCCTTACCGAGGACGATTTCTAGCAGACACTGATCCTTTCAGGAAGGATTGCACCACTAGGTGGCCACCCCAACTGGGAAAACGCAGCACCTGGCCAACATCAGGAAGATCAAGGAGAAGAAGATTGGCATGGTGCAAGATGGGACAACTTTGGCCAGCAACACCATCACCAGCAGCCTTTCCACCAACACCAACAACAAGGTATGCCTCAACCACAACCTGGATTCAACTATGTCCCGAGGAGGGATTTTGACCAGGTGGTGAATCACATTGACAACATAGAAAACACGTTGTATGATGCGAACACCAACATAGTCAACCTCACTCAAGACTTCACATCTTTCATGACCAATTTTCTAAACCTCTACCCAAACTTCCCATACTAGTAGCTGCCGCACGATGGTGGCGATGCTTGATTCCAGCTAGGCAAAAAGTCTAAGATTGGGGAGGTTAAACTCCTCCCACCTTTTTGCATTCATATTTTTCTTTCTTATTTTCATTTGTTTTTTTTCAATGCATGTTTACTTTCAGTTTTGCATTTGATAAAAGAAAAACCCACAAATATTAAACTAGCTTCTAGTTTTATTTTGTGCAAATTTCTCTCGGCTCTTTTTGATTCTTTATGCAGGTTGCTCACTTATAGTGATCGAGCTATGGAGATGAATGCAAAGAGTTGGCTCAAGTTGAAGATGAGCAAGCAAGAGGAGGTACCATATCCCATTTCCTTCTTCCTGTAAGCTTATGCATGAACATTTTATGTCCGTTCAGTTGCACTTGAGTTCGACTCCACGCATAGTTTGTTATCTTTTAGGACTTGATCTCAAAGGTTTTTGTCACCTCTTTGGTTAAGACTTTCGATAATTAATATCAGTTTGAAAAACTACTCTTTGGATTCAATTCCAAACTTTTAAGAATAAGAGAAAGTGTCTATCAGTTTGAAAAATTACTCTTTGGATTCAACTCCAAACTTTTAAGAATAAGAGAAAGTGTCTATCGATAACTTTGGTTCCATGTTTTTGTCTTTAGGGTTTAATCTTAGTAGTACTAAACCCAACATTCTGATCATTGACTTGATGATACCTTATGAAAAAGATTTGTTTGATAGAACACACTTTTAGAGTGGGAGAGGAATATGCCAAAACTTGTATTGACCTGCTGTAAAAAAAGAGGAAAGAGAGAAAAATAAAATAAAAAGTACTTTGCTTCAAATACACACCTTTGGGATGCCAACAACTCCGCTAGCTTCTGAACGATCTATGGTATAACCCAGGATTTTGGCTATAAGTTGATGGCATGAGTGGCATACATGTCACTATATGGGCAAATTATTGGTATTCCCAATAGGTTGTGTAGGCATTTACAAAAAATATTTGTTGATCCTTGAGAAGAAAAAGAAAAGATTTAACACCAAATTATGAGCTGAAAAGCTTTCAATACTTTTGATCGTTGGCATCACCTCACCACCTAAAATGTGCAATTAGAGTTCTTGAGAGGCAAGGCAAAAAAGAGGTATTTGATATAGCTGCGATTATCGAAGTGGGTGATTAATGAGAAAGCTCTAAGTTTATCCTTCTTTTGACATCTACATGTGCACCCTTAATTTTGACTCAAGCGACCTTGCTTCAAAATATTTTCACTCTCATAACAAGAGAGGCACTGAAAGAAATTAATTTGCAAAGCCTTGCCAAAATTTTAACAATCTCATTTGAGTTATAAGAACTATTAGCTAGCGAGTTACTTGCATTTCGAAATGATGCTTAAGTGCAACTGTTCAGATATATTATGCGCATGTTCAAGATTGCAGGATTTGAGACGATGAAATATGATACAACCTCGAACTTGTAAGTTTTCATCTTGATTCAATTCTTCACTATTACATATTAAGGGCACCTACAAGCAGCTTGATAGATGCAAATTTCATCACGTTTTACTATTGGTTTTCCTCTTGTGTATTGCCAGATTTCACTGAAGATTATGCCTTTCCACTAATGTTAATGTTGCAATTAGCAAATCCTTGGTTTCTTGTGATGGTTTTTAGGCAAAGCACATTTATTGAAGATCTAATAGCATTTATGGGCTAATTACACAAGAATAAGAAAATCCCCAATTGGAGCAACTTTCATTGGAGGCGTCCTGAATACTTAACGACCACTGGTACGGTCGGGGCGCGCCCGTACCGCCCGCTCATAATGCACGCCGACAGCTTCCTTATATCAATACAAGAAACTTTCATGAAATAGGAGAGACGAGAAGAACCACAGAACAAAAGATACAGCCGCCGCAAGCCATCTGGAGGGGAAGATCAGATCTGGAAGAGGAGAAGAACTTCGCCTCGTTCCTCGACAATCTCCTACCTATAAACCACACACTCCACCATCATTCCATCATTACTTAGAGAGAGAGATTGGCACTTGTAAGATTGGGGTTTGATACTTTGATCTACCTTCGGTTTGTATTTGATTTGATCTTTAAACGCTATTGTGGTTTGCTAGAATAACTTTGAGATGATTTTACTTGCAATACAATTATGCCTTTGATTTGTCTTCCTCTCATGTTTGAGTAAATCCCCATAGGCGTGGGAGATTTATAGGATTGGTGAGATGTGTTGTTCCTCCTTTAAATCCGTCCATTTGTGATTGTTGTAGTGTTTTATTTAAATAGTGGGAATGAATATCTATGTTTGCCTAATGCTTGTTATCTAATTTAAGGGCCCAGAACAAGATCCAAAGATCTCATAGGTATGAACTTGTATGCTAGTAATTCGGTGACCCAGAGTGACACGACCGATATCAAAGAAGAGTTATCACTACTTGAGGATAATAAGGAACCATCAAGATTAATGCCTTGATCTGGTCGCAAGACCTTAATTAATGCACTGACCATGGCCGTGGTAACAAGCATATGGATCATTGGGATTGGGAAGAATTGTCCATGAGGACTCCTAGTCGGTATGGGTTGCTTGCCTACTAAGTTATAAATAAGAAATATCACTATCACTTATTCCACATGTTCCCTTTGGCACTTTCACTATCACGATGAACTGTTTTGCTCTGTGCCTAATTTCGAATTCTCATCTGCGGGACCTTTACACACCTTTCGCATCTTTAGTTTTATGCAATTTACTTATTTCCTAAGCAAGTTCCTCTATCTTTTACTCACCACTTCCACCGTCAACTTTTGCAGTCAATTCACTCAATACCTGTGACACCTTGGGTGTGATAGAAACACCGCATAAAAACACTTTCCTAGGCTCCTTGTTGGGATCGATATAAAAACTGGAATTAATACTTCCGCAAAAACATTCTCTAACGAACATGTGCACTTGCAGGCCATCACAACCTACATCAATCAAAGAGCTCCGTGCCTGCTGCCAAAAACCCATTGAAACCCTTCGCTCCTACATCCAAAGGTGGTCCATCATCAAGAACTCAGCAGAGGACATCTCCGAGGAGCTCGCAATGGACGTATTCAATGGCGGCATACGCACTCGAGAGCTCATGGAAGAGTTAGGATGCACCAAACCAAAAACCATTGACCACCCGATGGATATCTTGAATCTGTGGGCCGACGGCAAAGACTCCATCTACAACAAACGCGCTGGTTCAGACGACAAAGATGACCTCGGCCACTGGCGTGATTGCCCAGGGAAACGTCGGATGCACGGCTACGAGGACAGCGAAGAGGTCGACATGGTTGCAGCCGGCTACACCGACAAGCGCGATGACGACAACTGCAACAACGGATATCGCAGCACTAGCTACCGCGACAGTGGCAAAACAACACAATTGTAGAAACGATGTACTCGCAACGACGCAACTAGCGCCATGGAGAGGCTGTCGGGACCTTGCAACATCCACTTCTACATCGACAAACATGATGGCAAGAAGAAATCCAGCCACCTCCTCAAGGACTGCCGCGAGTTTCAGAAGTGCCAAGAAGCATAGACCCAACTACATCACGACGCGGCGAACCAGGGGTACGGAACCATAGCATTCGTGGCTTTACCACAACCCGGAGGACCCCCGTAGCCCGCGGATGCACCGACGCTGAACAATGGGGCAGAACAATACCCACGCCCACTTGGGAACATGGGCATGATCCAGAAAGGGCGCCCCTCGAATACGGATCAGAAGACAACCACTCGCCAAATCAACTTGGCAGTCCCCGCTCCACCTGCTACCCCATTTGTGATGCGATTTCCGATGCCCTTCTTTTTGGCCGCAGCGACGACCGCGCTTCACCCAGCACCAACGACCTTCTTCTTCCTGATCCTTCTCCTACAGAGAGATCGCAAGAACAAGCCGTGGAATGCTTTGAGCACGTCCAATGCAAGGAACAGACCAAGAACAATGGTGTGGAGCAGAGAGACAATGGAAGCGGCACAAGGAGGAAGAATATGTAGAGTACCAAAATCAGTGCCACAAATTGCTACTTAAGCATCAAAGAGATGCCATCCGATAGCCAGCAATTCCCTCCTTTGCCACGTGGCATGCATTGGCATAGACGCGTGGTGGCACACATAATGAACCAACATCACACGATCCCCACTCAGCGAGGAAATCGAGGAGAAGCAGTTAAAATGCCCCAATTTACACATGACTAGTAAAATCCCGGTCAAACATTGGGTCCCACGTCCGTCCAGTCCCATTAGCACTGCTCACGCCGGTGGCTGAGCACATTAGTCGTCAGCACTGACATCATCATTATCATTCACACTATCAGCACAAGAGGGAAGTGTACAATGGTAACTTTTCTTTGACTCACTAAGTTTTTGATCGAGTCTACTACTCGACCAAATACTCGAGGGCTACTCCTAACAAGAGCACTGGCCGCGCATCCGAGGATCTTCCGGGTCCAGTGTTACCCATCAGTAAAAGGCGCAAACATAGCACGCCTGATTCCTTATTTGAATCCATGATTCGACTGCGGACTCGAGGGATACTCCCAACAGGGAGTGTTGGAAGCACAATTGAAACCATACGACCATCAAAAATAGTTGCAGAAGCTACAGTCATCGATAGGAGTCGCAGAAATTCAAAGTCCTCATAGGGAGTGCTCGGGGTAGAAGCTACGGTCTACGACTCGAATAGGCACTCGAGGCTGCTCCCATAGGGAGCGCTGGTCGCACAACCTATGAAAAGAAAATCAAATCCAAATAAAGTCCTTAGAAAATACTACGTTGACTACATCTGCATCATGTCATTACAAGATCAACTTTAACTTCCTTGTGAAAATACTAACGTCTCCTTGGCCACCCGAATCACCTCCGTGGTGACAAAACAATCAGATGCCACGTTTAGAACGTGAAGATAAGACACGCGGATATAATCTAAAGGCCTCACAAGGCACCTATTGCGCTCGACCAGAAATATGCCATACCAACAAGTGCGATGAAAAGCCTCGACGGACACGTCAAGTGCACACATAGAACACTGGAATTTGGTTCTGTAATGCCTTCATGGCATCAGCCGAATTACACTAGAAAATTTCCAAATTCGAGTCCGAGGACTCGAGTTTGAGTAGATAGCGTTGTTTTGCCCGAAGGCAGTTAGCTGATCCCGATCTGTCGGATGAATTAGGCATGCATATAAACTATCCGTATGACCTAACTAATCGGAGCTAATAAAAATTTCAGATGACACATGCACACTCGAAGACTTCATAGTCTCCCTCCAAATCTACGATTTGGATGGACACTCGGGCGCTACTGGCATGGGTATACCCTTCGGGTACCAGGATTAGCCTATATGGTCCAGCCCAAGAGAAGCCCACGATGTAAATGGATCCCATGAAGGATTTGGGTGGCCCAAGCCCGTGGAGGTGCGAGTCCTTGAAAACACAACAATGACTAGATATGAAGTTTAAAGGGTAAAACCCTAATGTATAACTAACTCGACCTTGTATCCCGAGACCTGGCCTCCCTATATAAAGGTCGGGACGGGCAGCGAGGAGGACACCTCATCACCCCAGTTCATATACCGCTAGATTGCATATGCGCACCCTATAACCTTTGATTCCATCCATAATCAAGTAGGAGTAAGGTTTCCCTCCGGGGCCCAAACCTGGGTAAACTCTGTGTCCCCGGTTTGCTTGCCTGTTAACTGAAAGAAGCTTCCAACACTCGCATCTTCCTGAAACCCAAGTCCATTAACCTTGGGCATTGACGTGTTAATCCCACATCAACGGTCATGTGGCCACATGGTGATAGTTCTATAAAGACATCCAAAATATCACAAACCACCGATATGTTACTTAGTTTGAGAGGAAACTTTCCTCGCAAGGCAAGAAGGCTTAGTCTCGGAGTTTTGGCATAACCCTAACTCTTTAACCGAGGAGAGTGCACCATATTATTGGACTTCGTAGCACAATCATCCTTTGCTTGGTGATAGGTTTATTAGTCACGCTAAGAATGACAGAAATGTCCTTAGAGTTCAAAGCAATAAGAATTGCTGAGAATCTAAAATGGGCACATTATTATGCACATGCATCACTCTTGAGCATCTCAGAGAAAGGGTAGATAAATATGTGTAAGAGAATCACTTCATTAAGAGGGTCATGAAACTCAACACGACCTCTTGGTATAGAAGAGTCTAAGGTAGAACAAATCAGTAGCTAATCAAGCCTCTTAATCTACGGATTACAACACTTTGACTTGGTCCTAGATAGGGACGCGATACTAGAGTTTGTTTCTCCTCACATCCCGAAATGGTTTGTCTTAACAAACCAAAAAAGTATCTGGCATCGGAGGACTCCGATGTGCACTACTACTTGGCTACCAATTGGTTGACAAAGGTCAGAACCAACAAAGGGAAAGAAGAACATGCTCATGATAGAATCCTGAGATGTAGATGCATAGATTATAAATCTTACAAAAATCAAAGCAGAAGAGGGAGGAGTGGCATAGTCACGATTATATATGCAAGACTCACAAGGATCTCTTGGCGTGATCTACTGGGTTCCATTAAAGAACATCTGCCATAGCTAGTGGTAGGGGAAGTCCTCAATTCTCACAATTCAATTATGGCAATAACCACAAGCTTGAAGGCTATACCTGAAGTTAGCCACCCTGAGGTAAATGCTTGAACATTAACAACACGGGTCAAAGAAATGGATCTTGGGTTAAATATCAACTTGATGTACAAGATTCACCACACCATAATCCAGTACAATCCGGGACCTTCGGTTCAAGTCCAAGGGTTAAATCCCAAGATAAAGATGTAACTACTACTTGAGTGACACAATGTACACTACAAGGTAGTAGTCATGAGGTAACTTACAAAAGAAAAAACGATCTCTAAAGTACCCAATAAACAAAAAGTAGGCGTACGTGGCGAAAGGAAACCTTAGAGCCTAGAACAAAACACTATGTAACCTACAATATAATATTGTGGATCCATAAGATAGAGATCCTTACTTAGGCGTTTCACAGTGGCCTTTGAGTCACATAGCTCTAAAGCTAGGCCTATGATATCCTTACTTAGGCGTTTCACAGTGGCCTTTGAGTCTTGGACAAGATGCTTCTCCTCCTCGAGATCTTCCTGGGTATTGAGCATTCTATACTTGAGTCTCTCCCCAAGTTCCTTAATAGCTCTCCATGCAGCATTCCTTGCAGAGTCAAAGAATGACGAGTGCATTTCAGAGTTGGTGAACATGCAGAATCCCGTACTCTTAGAATCGTCCTCCTTGTCCTTGTACAAATGGAGTTTCACCCACCAATACTCTTGTCCTTCGTCTATCACCGGAAATCCCTTGTACACGGCTTCACAATTCATTCCCAAGCCAAGCATGAGGTTCTTGAGTACATTGGGAAATTCTGTCTCACACTCCAGGGTCATAGTTATCAGTGGTCCCTTCTTGACAGATTCATTGATGGTGGACATCTACAAAAATAGATGAGAAGGATGATTAGGGAAAGTTTTACGAGATGAAAAGACAAGTGTAAGGTTGGAATATAGAGTTATTTTTCCTAAGGGTTTTCCTTAGTCTAATCCATTCTAGGGTCACGAACCTACAGGCAACACAGTGCTCTGATACCATCTGTAAGATCTCACCATAATAAGGTAAGATCCCTGTGATTGCAGTGCTAGTCCCTGGATCGAAATGCTAGCACCCACAGTTTAAGATGAAGTACACAGAAACAAAGGTCATTATTACATCACATATCCAGGAGTATAATGGTTCTTACAAATCAATAAGCCCAAGGCTAAGATACAAGTTCACATTGCATAGCATAATAATAATAGAGTCTTTTAGTCTTCATGTGCCACAGGCAAGCATGTCGAGTGTAGACCCGCAACCCTATTCATCATCAGAGTATCCTGCAACATAATAAGTTACAGCCACAAGGGTCAATACATTTGGAATTTTATTGGCAAGTGATACCATAGATACTTAGTATAATCCAACAACTACATGAATATATGGCTAAGTGGGGTTATGGCTGGCTTTGCTAAAATTAGTTTAACTTATAGTTTTTGAAGAAGTTTTTCATTCAAGCTATAAGGTACCAATGATAGACATCACTGAACCTTTACCCCTGTTCACCCACAAGTTTTAACTTAGAGAAATTTGGATGAGGAGATTATTGAACTGCTTCACTGTCTCGAGGCTCAGAAGTTGTCCATAACCGGGGACACGGCTAAGTACTTAGTTTTACCCTCTCGAGAGGTGGTGCACTTTCCCCACAAGACTCGACATGCATCGAGACAAGACGTTTTAGAAGCAATCCCTCATACCACCACAGACGCGTTCCATCCTATCATATCTACCACCTTATGTCCGTCTGGCTGAGTTCTTAAAACTTAGTTGGTCAAGGCAGAGCCCATATGCCATGTGGTTGTACTAGAAGCTTTATGACAAGAATGTCTCCAATCTCTTTGTTCCTGGGTGGCCATCCACAAGTGTGATACACCAGCTGACCATAGACATGGCCCCTGAGTAACCACTCAACATAATCCAAGCAAGTCCCAATCCACCCAGGTGTTTCATTAATAATAGTTGTTTTCTTAGTCAAACAAAAATAATATCTTTCCATACTATCTTGATATGTATTTTACACCCACGAATTCTACTAGCATGGCTAAGCATTCTAGCATACGAAGTCTTTTAACTAGGAGATACTACCAAGATATAGTCTATAGGATAGCATAGCATAGTATAGTAACATATGAATAATTCTATCATGCTAAGATCTACCAAAATATCACTAGTGCAATAGTGAAAATAAAGGGACATGGGATGAAATATCACTTGCCTTGGTAGCTAGGGGAATATTTAAAATCCTCACAGCAACAAACTTCACAATCCACACAATCTACACAAGATAAATACAACAACAATAATTCAATCAATAAAACATTACAAAAACATGAATGCATGCAAAATGCAATGATATGATCACAACTCTATAATTTACAGAGTCTACAGTACTGAGGATAGAATATCTCATCTAAATGCATAAGAAATACCCAAAGATAATTTATAGAACAATATTTGTGAGCAAAATACTCCTAAAATGGTTCTGCCTATAATTCCAATTTTTCAGAGGCAAAAGTGTGAAACAAGGCCTCCATAATAAAGGCCTAATTTTTCTGAATCCATAGACACCAAATTTATAATTTTCTGATTTGTGGATCAAAAGTTATTGAATTTCTAAGTTAAATACTAAATCTGTCTATTTTCTAATTAATCAAAAATAGTCTGGCGACGTGGCGCCATCCTATTGGCTGGTACCGGTTCGGTCGGATCGATCGCTGTGGGCCGTCAGATCTTAAGTGACTACGGACGGATCTGATTAGCCCGTACCCTTTCGTTAAGTGATCTAATCCTATCCGCTAAAATCTGATCGAACGGCTCCTAATCACTTGGCTGGGGACTGGCGGCGCTAGCGACGGCGCGCGGCGGCGACACGTCGGGTGAGTGACGTTCTGGTGGTTCTAGAGGTGTAGGGGAAAAGGCAGTCTTACCGAGGGTTCGCGGTGGTCTCGGCGATCTGGTTGGTGGTTGCGATGGAGAGAGGGGAGCTCTGCTTCGCTCGATATTCCTCGCCGGAGTTGCGTCGACGGCAGAGGTGTCGGCTTAGTGTCAGAGACAACGGCCTAGGGCTCAAACAAATGAATTAAGGGGTCAGTGGGATGCACCTTGACGAGCACAAGCAACCTGTGGCCAAAAAGGAGCGGTGGGAACCTTGCCCTTACCGGAAAAATCGTCGGACGGTGGCGGCAGAGGGAGTTCGCCGGAGTTGTCCGTGTCGTCGACCTAGAGCAAGAGGGAGCACGTGGCTCGGTTAGTAGGTGCGCTAGGATATGGTGAACCAGACGGGACAGAGAGGAGGGCGCCTAACGGCCAAGGTTCACCGGAATTGTCGCCGGGATACCGTCAGTGAGTGGCGGTCCGAGCTCGAAATCTGGGGAGCCTGGGGGCTCTCCGGGGGTGGCGACTGGGGGAAATGATGAGGAGGGGTAAGGGAATTAAGTAGAGGTAATCACCGGGGGAATTACTACGAGAAACGGCCGGAATTGAATCGATTCGAAACGGCAGAGAAGGGGGGCTATTCGTGGTCTAGGGTTGAAGACGACGGGGTGGTGGTGATGTGGGCGTGGGGTCGGAGTGTAAGTGGAAGGGGGTGGGTAGCGGTGCGGTAAGAAAAACAGGGGAGAGGGGAAAGGCCGGGTGGGGCTGGTGGGCTGGTTTTGGGCCGAAAGGCCAGAAGCTGCCTGCTGCTTTATTTTTTCTCCCTTTTCTTTTTCTATTTCTGTTATCTCCAAAAACTTTTGATTTAAGGATTCAAATTGATTCAAACCAATTTGTGAAAATTTGTAAAACTTCAAATTAGGTTTGTAGGGTATTATAGAACACATTTGCCTCCTAATTCAAAAAAAATTAATCAAAAGTATTCACTTGGGCTTAATAGTTAATATAGCATTTTCTTTGGTTCCACTTTCAACAATTCATATCTTTTTAGCCATGGCCCAAAATTGCACCAAATTTTTGAGGGACATTCTAAATGCAATGCAATTACATGCCATGATGATATGAGTGCAATGATGATGATTTCAGATGAAATTTTGGGATGTTACAAATCTAATCCCCTTAAGATGAATCTCGCCCTCGAGATTCGGGTTGGCTAGCAAATAGTTGAGGGTGATCTCTCTGAAGTTCATCCTCTCGCTCCCAGGTTGCTTTTGATTCAGTGTGATGGTTCCACTGCACTTTGCAGAATCTGATGGTTTTGGTACGGGTAATTCTTTCCGAAGTCTCTAGAATCTTAATAGGTTTCTCTTCATAAGTGAGATCATTATCTAGCTGAACCTCCTCCAATGGTATAGTGTCTTTCAACAAAGTTTCTTCCATCTCTGGGTGACACTTTTTCAGCTGACTAACATGGAATACATTATGAACTGCTGACAAAGATTCTGGTAATTCTATCTCATATGCCACTTCTCCTTTGTGACCCAAAATCTTGAAAGGTCCTACATAGCACGGTGCTAGTTTTCCTTTGATTCCAAATCTCTTCACACCACGAAGTGGTGATACCCTGAGATAAGCTCTATCACCAACTTCATAGGGAACCTCTCTATGTTTTGGATCAGCATAGCTCTTCTGCCGAGATTGAGCTACCTTTACCCTATCCTTACCATCTTGACTTTTTCTTCAGCTTCTTGGATTAGGTCAGACCCGAACAAATTTCTTTCTCCTACTCCATTCCATAGCAATGGTGTAGTACACTTCCTTCCATAAAGAAATTCAAACGGAGCCATTTCTATGCTTGATTGATAGCTGTTATTGTAAGAAAACTCTGCGTACGGTAGACTTTCATCCCAACTGGATCCATAATCTAACGCACATGCTCTCAGCATATCCTCTAATATTTGATTGGTCCTTTCTGTCTGCCCATCTGTTTGCGGATGAAATGCAGTGCTGAATTCTAACCGAGTTCCCAGTGACTTGTGAAGTTGTCGCCAAAAGTGTGAAGTGAATTGAGTCCCTCTGTCAGATACGATACTTTTAGGTACCCCATGCAAACATACAATTCTATTCATGTAAATCTTGGCTAACTTTGCACTTGTATAAGTGGTCTTTACTGGTATGAAATGGGCTACTTTCGTCAAGCGGTCAACGATAACCCATATAGAATCGTATCCAGATTTAGTCCTGGGCAGTCCGGTAATAAAGTCCATACCTATTTTATCCCATTTCCAATCAGGTATTGGTAGTGGTTGTAATAATCCTGCCGGTTTCTGATGTTCTGCCTTTACACGACTACACACGTCGCACAAGGCGATGTGCTCTGCTATGTCCTTCTTTAAATTATTCCACGAAAACCTCCCCTTAACATCCATATACATCTTGGTGTTGCCAGGATGAATTGAATATGGTGAGTTGTGCGCTTCTTGTAAGATCAACTTCTTAAGTTCAAGATCCTGCGGAACACAAATACGTTT
Organism: Avena eriantha; assembly: GCA_910589775.1. Lineage (NCBI taxonomy): Eukaryota > Viridiplantae > Streptophyta > Magnoliopsida > Poales > Poaceae > Avena > Avena eriantha. The sequence goes on from OU342742.1 coordinate 45,983,011, forward strand.
TTCATACCATAAGATTCCTTGTTCATCTACATGAATCCTTTTGCCTTGCCATTACTAACCTTACTTCTGATTTCTTCTATCTCTTTGTCCAACTTTTGAGCTTCTTGAATTCTGTCCATTAGTGTGGGCTGCACTTCCAAGGACGCAAGGTACCCTTCAGGCACTAGCTCAAGTCTCAGCTCTCTAAATTGGGCACATAACTCCTCCGGCAACTCTCCTTTGTTGAGGTCATTCACATAAACCTTGCGGCTTAATGCATCAGCTACGACGTTTGCCTTCCCAGGGTGGTATTGCAAAATTAAGTCGTAATCTTTGATAAGTTCTAGCCATCTTCTTTGTCTCATGTTGAGTTCTTTCTGTGTAAAAATGTATTTCAGACTCTTGTGATCAGTAAACATTTCACAACGTTTTCCCATGAGGTAATGCCTCCATGTTTTTAGGGCATGTACAACAGATGCCAACTCTAGATCATGAGTAGGATAGTTCACTTCATGATTTTTGAGTTGCCTTGATGCATAAGCTACAACTCTACCTTCCTGCATCAGTACACCTCCTAATCCTTGGTGAGATGCATCACAATATACTTGGAAGTCTTTCTCAAGGTCTGGCAAACATAACACTGGTGCTGACACAAGTCTCTTTTTCAATTCCTAAAAGCTGGTTTCGCAAGCTTCTGTCCAATTAAACTTCTTCTCCTTCTTTAGCAGATCAGTCATGGGCTTTGCTATCTTAGAGAAGTTTTCAATGAACCTCCGATAGTACCCTGCTAGGCCAAGGAAACTACGGATTTCTTTAACCGATTTAGGAGGTTCCCATTCTGTCACAACTGCCACTTTTGCTGGATCAACAACTATACCATTTCCAGATACTATGTGCCCAAGAAAACCCACTTTATTCAGCCAGAACTCACATTTGCTGAACTTGGCATAAAGTTTATGTTCCCTGAGTTTCTCTAGAATCAGGCATAGATGTACTTCATGTTCTTTGTTGCTCTTGGAATATACCAATATATCATCAATGAATACCAGTACGAACTTGTCAAGGAATTCCATGAATACCTTATTCATCATGTTCATGAAATAGGCTGGTGCATTAGTCAATCCAAACGGCATCACTGTGTATTCATACAACCCATATCTTGTGGTGAATGCAGTCTTGGGTATGTCATGTTCTCTAATATTTAGTTGAAAGTATCCTCATCGAAGATCAATTTTTGAGAACACACATGCTACCTCTAGCTGATCGAAGAGATCATTTATTCTAGGCAGGGGATACTTATTCTTTATGGTCACTTCATTAAGTGAACGATAATCTATGGATAGCCTCTGACTTCGGTCCTTCTTTTCAACAAACAAGACTAGTGCTCCCCAAGACGATGAACTTGGTTGGATAAATCCCTTTTCCAGTTGTTCTCCTAATTGCTTCTTGAGTTCTTTTAACTCGTCAACTAACATCTTATAAGGTCTCTTTGCTATAGGCCCCGTTCCTGGCAGTAGGTCTATCAGAAACTCCACATTCCTATCTGGTGGCATGCCAGGTAATTCTTCGGGGAACACATCTGGGTATTCCTTCACTATTGGCACACTGTCTAGGCTAACCCCCTTAAGAGAATTAACCTTGCTCCCCTTGGGTTCAAAGTTAGACTTGAACCTGATCCTTTTCTTTTCTGGGGTGGTAAGCATAACAGTCCGCTTAGCACAATCAATCACCCCTTCATAACTGGTCAACCAGTCCATCCCTAATATGACATCTAATCCTTGGGACTCTAAGATTATTAAACTAATCGGGAACTTGTGTTTTCCAATTTCTAAGATGATCTGTCGGCACCCTGAATTTACTATCATTTCTCCACCCGGGGAGCTTACTTTAATGGGACATCCAATGGTTTCAGTGGAGAGTTCGTTTTTGATTACAAATGCTCTTGAAATGAATAAATGTGATGCGCCAGTATCGAAAAGGATAAGTGCAGGAAAGGAATTAATCTTGAACTTACCGATCACGACATCATATCCTTCTTGGATTTCCTCCACATTAATGTGATTCACATGACCCTTTTGGAATGGGTTTGGCTTAGCCCCATCAGTCTTCTTCTCTGGGCATTCATTGGCATAGTGCCCCGTCTTCTTGCACTTGAAGCATTCCACCTGACTGATGTCTTTCTTTGCTGGCTGATTGTGACGATTCTGTCCATTTTGGTTTCCATGGCCATGACCATTGTGGTTGTTCCTGAATCCACCTTTGTTATGCCCACGATGATTGTTTCCATCATGGTTGTGGTTGTTGTTACGATGGTTATTATGATTCCCATTTTTGTGGAATCCTGAACTCCCACTTCCTTCACCATGAGAGCGCTTGTGAGGAGATCCTGATCCATACTTATCAAAATGGTGCTTCCTCTTTCTACCCTCCACTTGTTTCATCTTGTTTTCCAGGATGGTAGCTTTATCACACAAGGATTGATAAGTTGGAACATATGCAATAGATAGTTGCATAGAAATTTCATCATTCAGCCCATCTAGGAACTTATCCTTTCTCTTTGCATCAGTGTCAACATCGTCGGGTGCATAACGTGACAAATTATTGAACTCTTCGATGTATTCAGAGATACTACGGTGGCGTTGCTTGAGGTTATGAAACTCCTTTTTCTTCAATCCCATTATTCCAGCAGAGATGTGAGTGGTGCGAAACCCATCTTCAAACATTGCCCATGTCACTTCCTCAATAGGGTGGGTAATTTGGAAATTATCCCACCAAGAAGCTGCATGACCTTCCAACAAGTGTGCTGCAAATCTGACCTTTTCTGCATCCGTGCATCCAACCGTGACTAGGTCCTTATTCACAGAGTGTAGCCAATCATTTGCTACCATGGGGTCAGTGGTACCCGAAAACTTAGCAGGTCTCAGCCTTAGAAATCTGGTCAGCATATCCAGGGGCGGTGGATTATTCTGGTTGTTGTTATTGTTATTATTGTTGTTGTTCTGATTCTGGGTTGCCATGAATTGAGTCATCATTTGCATCAATTGGGTCTGCGTAGCCATCATCTGCTGCATTCCATTGCCATTGTCCTCCTCGTTGTTGCGTCGGGGAGGCATCTGTGGGTTTAATAAGGGTAAGTAACAATAGATAACCCCAAATAAAACGACAATCAATCAAACAAGCACATGCAAGTTCAACATCACAGCAATGACAGAGTTTGTAAAAATAACATACTAGCATAGTCACCCACAAGTCGGTATGACCTATGCAACTCAATAATAATAGAACGATAGGTAGATGGAATAGCATCACTACTCCTCCATGTCGACTTGCTCCTCCACTAGTGCAAGTCCTGCTGCTGCGAACCCTACCTTGTATTCCTCCAAGCTTGTAGTCAGAGCATCGATCTTTGTCTGTAACTCTCTTTTCTGAGTGCGTAGCCTCTCTATCACCTCGTGATCCGCTTCCAGCTCAATGTCCTCAAGCTCTAACTCGGTCTCCAAGTCTCTAATCTTCTTGTTCTTCTCCTGAACTCTCTTCTCTTGGCTTTTGAATTTCTTCTCTTGGTCTTCAAACTTCTTCTCCATTTCCTTGATTCGATTTTCCTGCTCCAGGAAGGCCTTGTCCTTCTCCTTAAGTTGGACTCGTAGTTCATCGTTGCTAAGCATCACATTAGTCCTATCAGTATCAAGGTGTCTAATAAGGCTCTCTAAATCATGGAGGTAGTGACGCACGGGCTTGATGGAATCCTTAGTGGCCTCGTCCAACACAATAGGCTCTCCATCCTCGTCGCGCCTCCCAAAGAAATGGAAGTAGTGGCCCCTCATCTCAGAAGAGTGACGTACACATAGGCGTCCCAACAGCTCCTGCATAGCGACGTCGAGGCCCCTCTCCATATCATCATGGAGTATCTTGAAGACAATCTCACCAGTTTGGGGCTCTGTCTCACGTCCTGGCTGGGTAACTCTGAATCCCCATAAGTCCTTCCTATGAAACTTCCTCAGCTGAAGTCCTTGAATGGTAGGGATTGGAAGAGCGAGCACTTAGACTAGCTCCAATAGGCGAGTCCCAAAGCGAGTCCCCTTGAAATCCTCGGCCGTGCTGTAGACAAAATTCGGCATCTTTTGCATAGTATGGAGAAAATTAGTAACACACAATAGAGAAAGTAAACACAAGTCACAAAATAAGAAAATCAACCAACAGAACATTCCAAGTAGCAATACATTATTCAACTCAAGCACTCAAGGTTCCAGAACTTATTTTTGCCATACCACATAAGTTGGTATGATCAAAATACTAACATGATAAAACGCCAAGGTGGTGATCCAACTAGTATCTCACTCCTTAACCAAGGCGGTAATCTGGGCATCCTTGGCAGCAATCTTCTTGTCTTGGTCACATAGCTCTAAATCTAGGCCTATGATATCCTTACTTAGGCGTTTCACAGTGGCCTTTAAGTCTTGGACAAGATGCTTCTCCTCCTCGAGATCTTCCTGGGTATTGAGCATTCTATACTTGAGTCTCTCCCCAAGTTCCTTAATAGCTCTCCATGCAGCATTCCTTGCAGAGTCAAAGAATGACGAGTGCATTTCAGAGTTGGTGAACATGCAGAATCCCGTACTCTTAGAATCGTCCTCCTTGTCCTTGTACAAATGGAGTTTCACCCACCAATACTCTTGTCCTTCGTCTATCACCGGAAATCCCTTGTACACGGCTTCACAATTCATTCCCAAGCCAAGCATGAGGTTCTTGAGTACATTGGGAAATTCTGTCTCACACTCCAGGGTCATAGTTATCAGTGGTCCCTTCTTGACAGATTCATTGATGGTGGACATCTACAAAAATAGATGAGAAGGATGATTAGGGAAAGTTTTACGAGATGAAAAGACAAGTGTAAGGTTGGAATATAGAGTTATTTTTCCTAAGGGTTTTCCTTAGTCTAATCCATTCTAGGGTCACGAACCTACAGGCAACACAGTGCTCTGATACCATCTGTAAGATCTCACCATAATAAGGTAAGATCCCTGTGATTGCAGTGCTAGTCCCTGGATCGAAATGCTAGCACCCACAGTTTAAGATGAAGTACACAGAAACAAAGGTCATTATTACATCGCATATCCAGGAGTATAATGGTTCTTACAAATCAATAAGCCCAAGGCTAAGATACAAGTTCACATTGCATAGCATAATAATAATAGAGTCTTTTAGTCTTCATGTGCCACAGGCAAGCATGTCGAGTGTAGACCCGCAACCCTATTCATCATCAGAGTATCCTGCAACATAATAAGTTACAGCCACAAGGGTCAATACATTTGGAATTTTATTGGCAAGTGATACCATAGATACTTAGTATAATCCAACAACTACATGAATATATGGCTAAGTGGGGTTATGGCTGGCTTTGCTAAAATTAGTTTAACTTATAGTTTTTGAAGAAGTTTTTCATTCAAGCTATAAGGTACCAATGATAGACATCACTGAACCTTTACCCCTGTTCACCCACAAGTTTTAACTTAGAGAAATTTGGATGAGGAGAATATTGAACTGCTTCACTGTCTTGAGGCTCAGAAGTTGTCCATAACGGGGGACACAGCTAAGTACTTAGTTTTACCCTCTCGAGAGGTGGTGCACTTTCCCCACAAGACTCGACATGCATCGAGACAAGTCCTTTTAGAAGCAATCCCTCAGACCACCACAGACGCGTTCCATCCTATCATATCTACCACCTTATGTCCGTCTGGCTGAGTTCTTGCAACTTAGTTGGTCAAGGTAGAGCCCATATGCCATGTGGTTGCACTGGAAGCTTTATGACAAGAATGTCTCCAATCTCTTTGTTCCTGGGTGGCCATCCACAAGTGTGATACACCAGCTGACCATAGACATGGCCCCTGAGTAACCACTCAACATAATCCAAGCAAGTCCCAATCCACCCAGGTGTTTCATTAATAATAGTTGTTTTCTTAGTCAAACAAAAATAATATCTTTCCATACTATCTTGATATGTATTTTACACCCACGAATTCTACTAGCATGGCTAAGCATTCTAGCATACGAAGTCTTTTAACTAGGAGATACTACCAAGATATAGTCTATAGGATAGCATAGCATAGTATAGTAACATATGAATAATTCTATCATGCTAAGATCTACCAAAATATCACTAGTGCAATAGTGAAAATAAAAGGACATGGGATGAAATATCACTTGCCTTGGTAGCTAGGGGAATATGTACAATCCTCACAGCAACAAACTTCACAATCCACACAATCTACACAAGATCAATACAACAACAATAATTCAATCAATAAAACATTACAAAAACATGAATGCATGCAAAATGCAATGATATGATCACAACTCTATAATTTACAGAGTCTACAGTACTGAGGATAGAATATCTCATCTAAATGCATAAGAAATACCCAAAAATAATTTATTGAACAAATTTTGTGAGCAAAATACTCCTAAAAAGATTCTGCCTATAATTCCAATTTTTCAGAGGCAAAAGTGTGAAACAAGGCCTTCATAATAAAGGTCTAATTTTTCTAAATCCATAAACACCAAATTTGTATTTTTCTGATTTGTGGATCAAAAGTTATTGAATTTCTAAGTTAAATACTAAATCTGTCTATTTTCTAATTAATCAAAAATAGTCTGGCGACGTGGCGCCATCCCATTGGCTGGTACCGGTTCGGTCGGATCGATCGCTGTGGGCCGTCAGATCTTAAGTGACTATGGACAGATCTGATTAGCCCGTACCCTTTCGTTTAGTGATCTAATCCTATCCGCTAAAATCTGATCGAACGGCTCCTAATCACTTGGCTGGGGACCGACGGCGCTAGCGACGGCGCGCGGCGGCGGCACGTCGGGTGAGTGACGTTCTGGTGGTTCTAGAGGTGTAGGGGAAAAGGCAGTCTTACCAAGGGTTCGCGGTGGTCTCGGCGATCTGGTTGGTGGTCGCGATGTTGAGAGGGGAGCTCTGCTTCGCTCGGTATTCCTCTCCGGAGTTGCGTCGACGGCGGAGGTGTCGGCTCAGTGTCAGAGACAATGGCCTGGGGCTCAAACAAATGAATTAAGGGGTCAGTGTGATGCGCCTTGACGAGCACAAGCAGCCTGTGGCCAAAAAGGAGCGACGGGAACCTTGCCCTTACTGGAAAACCGTCGGACGGTGGCGACAGAGGGAGTTCGCCAGAGTTGTTCATGTCATCGACCTGGAGCAAGAGGGAGCACATGGCTCGGTTAGTAGGTGCGCTAGGATATGGTGAACCAGACGGGACAGAGAGGAGGGCGCCTAACGGCCAGGGTTCACCGGAATTGTCGCCGGGATACCGTTAGTGAGCGGCGGTCCGAGCTCGAAATTTGGGGAGCCTGGGGGCTCTCCGGGGGTGGCGACTGGGGGAAATGATGAGGAGGGGTAAGGGAATTAAGTAGAGGTAATCACCGGGGGAATTACTACGAGAAACGGCCGGAATCGAATCGATTCGAAACGGCGGAGAAGGGGGGTTGTTCGTGGTCTGGGGTTGAAGACGACGGGGTGGTGGTAACGTGGGCGTGGGGTCGGAGTGTAAGTGGAAGGGGGTGGGTAGCGGCGCGGTAGGAAAAACAGGGGGAGAGGGGAAAGGCCGGGTGGGGCTGGTGGGCTGGTTTTGGGCCGAAAGGCCAGAAGCTGTCTGCTGCTTTATTTTTTCTCCCTTTTCTTTTTCTATTTCTGTTATCTCCAAAAACTTTTGATTTAAGGATTCAAATTGATTCAAACCAATTTGTGAAAATTTGTAAAACTTCAAATTAGGTTTGTAGGGTTATTATAGAACACATTTTCCTTCTAAATCAAAATTTTTTAATCAAAAGTATTCACTTGGGCTTAATAGTTAATATAGCATTTTCTTTGATTCCACTTTCAAAAATTCATATCTTTTTATCCATGGCCCAAAATTGCACCAAATTTTTGGAGGACATTCTAAATGCAATGCAATTACATGCCATGATGATATGAGTGCAATGATGATGATTTCAGATGAAATTTTGGGATGTTACAGATTACAACTCGTCTCTGTAAAAAAGATCCAGAGAACGCTCTAGGTTAAAGAGAGAGAAAGAAACTTCTTACAAAGAAGAACCAGAAATAACAACTCAAAACTATCTAGTGACTAATACTAGTATTTGAACTATTTGGCTTGCATTAGCTACTATTGGAATGCTCTGCAGAAGTAGGTTTTACGACTAGAGAATCTACTTCTAACTTATTAGGAACTGTGTCTTCACTTCAGTTGGTGTATATGTTGACTTCATTGACTTTATTGTAAACTTGTGCTTTTGATGGTGACTCCTTGAGCAAGAGTTGATGTTGATGATGTCCTCAATGGCTTAGAACCTAGTAAAGGTTAAGAAGGTACATGTGAGTTCGAGTGTACTCAACAGTTTCACTAAAAAGGAGTGTTTGATGAACTATGTACAGCCGAAGACCAAAGGTCATAGGTTATGCAGGTTTTCGTAAACATTTCTTCAAAGGTTGCTTTTATTCTGAAAAGCTATGTCCTTCAGCCTTCATAGATTGATTAGAACTTCGTAGAGTTTCTCTCCTGCATCGTTCGCAGCTCCTTCCCTGAACAGGGAGTAACATGTCACACTTTTTTACACTCTACAGAGGTGCGTTGCTTTACCCATAAGAGATCCTTAACCTTGTTGCACATCCGAGCGGCCAACCCATTCACACTTCCTTGGTACGAGGCCTCGTATAAGAATCCAAGCCAATCACTGCCTTCTCCACGACCCCGCATGTCCCCTTGGTGTACGCCATGCCCACATATGAATTACAACAATGGTTAATACATACCATTATAGATGCCAGAACTACCGTCGGACGTTGAGGGCTCCCACACATATGATGCATATCCTCTATGCATTACATACTCACGCTACAAGGATAATAGTCACGGCCTGCGCATCCAAATCCATGCGAAAGGAAGAAGGTACAATTGACTTCCCCAGAGCCATTTTAGATCTTATGGTTAACACGTAATTTACGGCGCAAGAATCACTGGCGACATTGGTTGTTAAAGTCCTAGATCATATGTTCCTTTACCACTAGAACTGTATCAGTAGATTATTACCATTTGGTAAATAATCCATAATCATATTATTATGAAAGTAGTGTTTTCTGACCTTATTGAAATGCAGGTGGTGACAACATTTGAGTTACAAGCATTTGATAGAAAATAACCAAAGGACATCAGCAAGTGTGAACTTGCCTTTTGTGATTGCAAGATTATGCACTCACGGTCTTCAAGACAATAGAATATCCAAAATCTGTAAACAACATCATTGGTCCGGTAAGGACTAATGTTTTAAGAAGCAAGATGCCATTATGCATAAGAATGTATTGCAATTTGATAAACTCGAATCCCCAGAATAAGAATCTATAATCTTGGGATGATTTCTTTGAAATGTGTTGCACTTTTATATATGTTTCACACTGGTGCTTCTTATTAAGGCTTTTGAGAGTGTGTGTAAATACAATAAGTAGCACACAATACTAAGTGTGGAATGGTATCTAATGACTTCTTAAGATCATACAATTATAATATTTAACATTTTTCTAATAAGAAATAACATTCTAAGAGTTCAAAAATTAATTTTATTTAATTTAACTCTTGTTAATATTTTCTTAAAATTCTATGAAGGAAATACGATTTTATTTTATGCAAACTTACTTTACTTAACTAAAATACAAGTTCGTGTTTTTATAACTTAGTATATCCATTTAGGATCTTAAAAGTGAACTTTATTCAATTTTAAGTATTTTATTTATTTTTATAAAATTCCAAAAGGAATATATACAATTTTACTAACAAATGTATATTTAATTACTTAAAATTACTATATAGTATTTTTATTGGGTAGAGGATAATTTTTTGATTTCTAAAATATATTATTTGTATTTTTAGGATTTTTATTTATTTTCTAGAGTTTGGTTAAGTTTAGGGGTATATTTGTAATTGAATAATTTTATATAAGTCCTCTTATGAAATACGGGCCTGGCCCACTGGGCTGGCCCGACCTGACCCAACCCGGTCCTTGTTGGGCTAGTCAAACGCCCCTAGTCATACTGGGCTAGCTTTCCCGGCCCAATACCCCCACTCTCTCCCTTTTGCGCTTGCGATGCTCTCCCCTCCAAGGCAACCGATGCCGCCACCATCGTCGCGCCCAAATCCGGAAGCTCCCGGCCACCTTGACCACCGCCGCGATGCTCACCGATGTAGACGACAATGCCGCACATGCTTGTCCTGTTCGATTTGACGCATGCGCCCACTGCTGGCCACGCCAACCCCTCCTTGTGGCTAGGGTTTGGGGTTCCAACGTGGATTTTCTGCTCTGGGGACCCCCTAGTGATGCCCTGGTGTCTGCGATGCTGCTCACCTTCGATGGCTGCCTCTGCTACGTCCTGGTGCCGGTTGTAGTGCCACCCCTGGGGTGCTCCCCGTGCCGCTGAGCTCCACATCGCCACCAGCCTCCTCCTCTACATCCTCTTTGATATAAACACGAGGACCTCGAGTAATTCTTCCCTTCACCCCACTCTGCACTCCCTCTGTGTGCCCTCACAGTGTGCTCTCTCTATGTGCCTCCAGAGAAGAACTAGGGTTCTTCCCTTGTTCTCAGGTTCAATCCCCGTTACTGTGTGTAGTTGTAGATGATGAAATGATGCATTCTCACCCTCTGTGATTAGTCTTGTGGGTTCATTACTTAATATGATGTGGTGTTGTGGTGTTGTTGACAGTGGTTACTGTCAGTGTTGGCTATTATCTGCACTTCTCACTGTCAGTGTTAGTGTGATGCCATTTTGGACATGTTGTGATTAAAGACATAGCCTCTAGCTATTGTGGATATGTTTCCGGGTTGAAGTTCATAGTTAATACCTTGTTTAAATATCTCTGATGAACCTTGATGAACTTGAATGAGGATAAAATGAATATATATAGATGATTCCTAATCTGTGATATTGGGAAGATGATTAAATGCTCTTTCTTTAGATAGGATTGAACTATGAACTCTCCTATTCGGTTTACCTATCTAGCTTAGGTCTTGTGACACCCTCTCTGAGTGGCACACAAGTTCTGGTCTTGTTCTAGGTTCTTCCTAAACTATATTATTGGAAAATAGATGGGCTTTATGAGAGTAGAGAAACTCCCTGGAGTTCTGTGTAATTACTATTGCCTTTTTAAATAGATCTATGATGTTGGTCTGAGGTCTTCCTAAAGTAAAAACCACTTATTTTTACTTGTTGCCTAACTGCTCATGTGTTTATCATGACCTTGCATGAATAGATGTGATATACTTCTTATTATAGATATGAATATCCTCATGATCCACTATTGGATTCAAAAGATGTTGAGATATACCCTGATAGCCTTGTGCTAGTGTTGCCTTTTACTCCTGGCTTGTGGTAGCCCTTGATCTGTTTCTGCCTTCACTTTGGCCTTGTCTTGCTCCTCCTGATGTTGCTGCTCTTCCTTGATCTACTAGCCTCCTCCTCTAGGATTGGTCTTCTCCTATGCTTGGCCTTGCTTTGATGAACCTAATCTTCTCTTCTGCTAACAACATGTTTCTCTTCAAGCTGCTACCAATCTTAATCTTCCATACCGATTGCTTGATCAGCTCTTGGAGGGCTTAACTAAGTAACCAGAGTTGTGATGTGGTGGTGGATCTAAGATTAGTGTATTCTCTTAGCATGGAAATAAATAGAATGGATGTGGCTATGAAAGGGGAGGGTGGTGGAGATTGGGTTGTTCTATGATGATACAACTACTCTCTCCCTATACACTCCCTGGGAAGTGCATGTGGTGGTGTCAACACACTATGTCCATGTGTTGTGTGAGCTACTTACCAGTGGGACCTACAGGTTCAAGTTCCAATGAGTGTGGAAATATCTGTTATGGATTAGCTCAAGTTGATAAGTGAATTCCTATTTTTCTTTCTTTTGTTGTGGAAGTGACAACACACAGATGCATATGATGAGTAAGGTTCTTGTAGCTGGGATCCACATGGTGCAAGTTCCCATTCCTTGGAACTTGTGCCTAGGGATAAGGTCAACTTGAAAGATCTTTTTCTATGGATGTACTTGGGCTAGATTGATATTATCTTTGCTTAATCTTTATTTCAGTTCTGCCAAGTGTTTATTGGATGGTGAAACTTGCCCCTGCCTATGATGTTGTACTGAGGCATACAAGCTGATAAGAATTACTAATCTACCCCTGATTTGATTTAAGCTCTATGATGTGCTAGCAATGCACTTCATTGCCAAACTGAGAGCACAACTAACACTAATCCCCCTCTCAGTGTATTTCATTTTCCGTCTTTGTTTGCAGGTACAAGACCAAGTGATTAAGAATAGGAAGATTAGAATAGGATTAAATTAGGACTAGTCTGTTTGTTTTTTATTTGTAATCTTTTATTTTCCTCTTTTGTAAGAACAAATGTAATATGTGTTCATTATTAATAAAGCTTGTATTTCCTTGAGAATTGTCTCTGTAATGTTCTTCCTTCATATAGATTTGTATTTATTTAATACTTGTGGAATAAAGGAAAGAATTAAGAATTACTATTTGAGTTATAGTTTTTGTATTGTTTCAATTCTCTTAATTGTTTTATAACTATTAAATACTCAAATAATATTAACTAAATCTTTTTGGAAACAATAAAACACTAATTACTTCTCACTTCCAAATCTTTTTCAAGTGATTCAAATTTTAAAGATGAATTCAAATTATTCACCTAAAAACATTATAATTCCTAAGGATCAAAAGTTAAGGGTTTATTTCTAACATGGTAATTATAGTTCATGCCTCAACTCAAAGTGAGATATTGATACAACCTCTTAACACGATCTTGATGGCTCTATTCTTCTAAATTTGAATTAGGGTTTAAGATAATAAGATAGGTAAGGCGTTCATCAACACACTCATCTGGTATTCTAATTATCCCTTAGAAACTTAATTTGACTAAGAGCTACTATTCTTTGATTGCCTAAGAATAGGAGTTGGTTCCACTGCTAAATTAATTCTAGGGTTTTGGACAAGAGGTAGACATGAGACTTGTCATGTCTTGCTATAATGTTAGTTAAAGGTTTCTCAAGAATCCTAACTTCAATTCTTCACCAAGCTTGTCTTTAGTTAAGGAATTCCTTTCCTAAATATCTCTACTCAAATCTCTCATCTCATTCTCTAAGATCTCTTCTGCCTAAATGAACTAGTCATCTGACTCCACTATATCCATCATCATATGATGACATGGTCATGCCACTTCAACAATACTCATTCTCCATTCTTACTCTAATATATATAACATATATTTCTTAGCTATATCTACTGAATCTATCAATGTAGCTCTTTCTAACTCCATCGATAAAGTTCTTTATATTCACCTTGCATTTACTTCCATGGCCTGCAAGATTATCATCCCCTCTATATCACATGTGATATTAATCCTCTAGAAGATATATGGTACTATTCCCATAATACAAGTTTGTTCTTGTATTAGCTTGGTTAAAATATTATGCCTTCAACTACTCCATACAACTCATATTATATACTTCATCATACTATAGCTTGAGTTCTCAAGATCAAGCTAGATGAATCAACTTACTAAGGTTTAGCCCAATTTGGTATTCTCACAACACTTCTTAATCATCTCGTCATCTATTCTCAAGTGACTTGAGAATAATGACCACCACCCTTTGATCTTACTAAGCTTAGGCTTGTCATAGTCTCATCAAGATCTATCATCAACTAAGTAATAAACTTATACTAGTCTCTTTATAGGGATTATCTTGTTAAGGAATCATACTTTAAGTTTATACCTACTTGGCTTAACAAGATTATCATTTGATACTCTAGTACTACTACCTTTCTCATAGCTTTATAATTACTAGCTTAACTCTTAGGTTTAGATGCTTCTTCTAGTTAAATCATGAGTGAGTTAACTCCTCCAACATCAGATTGTTTGATCTCCACTAAGGATCACATTACATTGATGATGGCACACTCTACCATAACTAGTTCATCCTTATTATTAATTTACTTAAGATCTTTGGAAGATCAATATAATAGGCCAAAGGCTAAAAGTTAATAAGCGTTAGATCAAGGATTGATCACTCAATATTAATAATCAATCGACACTAGGACTTGGTTAAATATGAATGTCATCTTTTAATATGACAATAAGGATATGTGATGAATGGTCTTGTCTTGACTTCCCTTTCTACTATATTTGTAACAAAGGTTAATGCTTAGGAACTACTATGATGTTCATAGTATATATATTTATGAAAAGCATGTATATCATGGTTTAGTTATTGAGTTACTGACATGGGTATACCCTACAAGTACTCGAGTTTGGCATATACGATCCAGACACGGTAGAAGCCCACAGTGTTGTCAAGGCCCAATGCAGAATTCAGGTGACCCGTGGACTCTCAGAATTCAAGATAGAAAGTTCATAGGGACGAACCCTAATCTATAACCGACTCGACCTGCTACTCGAGACCTAGCCTATCTATATAAAGGCTAGGAGTTTGATAATTCCAAGAGCAGACAAGAAGGAGTAGGGACCTCTACGAGGCCTGAACCTGGGTAAACCTTGCGTCCTTGTGTGCTTGTTTGCTAGCCGACTGATGCCTCCATTGCTCCCTCCTTCTCCAAAACCCAAGTCCATAACAATGGGCATATGTACAAAAATGAAAAAATAGCGTTCATTACCAGCCTCTTACCACAACTCAAGTTGTCATTAACCCTCATTATTGCCCTTCACTTGTGTGGCTGGAATAATAATCATGAAACCAAACTCCACTGAGGACTGCTGAACCCTGCAACAAACTTCACAAAACCAAAGAAGAACAACAAATATTTTTGGGTTTTCGATTTTTAAAGGCAAGAACCAAAAGGAAGAACAAGCAAAGCGAAATCTTTTGGGTTTTCGAATAATCAAAACAAAGATAAAAGGAAAAGCAAACCAACGCTAAAAATACAAAGAAGCAAACAAAAAGATACAACGAAAATAATTTTGGTCTTTTTGTGTTTTGGAAAGCAGAAACAAAGCAAGCACAAAAAATAAAAAGAAAGCGAAACATGGATATACAAAGTACCGACTCAACATGATAAGTAGATGAGCGTGATGTCGGTATACCTCCCCCAAGCTTAGGCTTTTGGCCTAAGTGGGTATCAACCCTAACACAGGTAAGGATTCCAAGCTGACGGGTCATCATAAGAATGATCGTAGTTAGGCCCTTGGGAAGAAGACGAAGCTCCCCAATCATAGGTAGGCTGCTGGTGCAAAGACTCCCCTTCATTCGAGGGCTGGACTGAATCATCTGTAACCTCCCTTCTAGTACCTTGCTCCTGTTGGGAGAGCTCCCCTAGATACGTATCGAGCTCTTCCTCAGTGAGTGACCATCCTACCCTGGCTTCAAGGTTAAACAAAACAGGTGCAGGCAAAAGAACAACATGCTCAGACTTACCCCTTCTCCAACCAGCCTTGAGAAAGGTTATTTCATAAGACAAATCACTCAAATTAGCCCAAGAAGAAACGAATTTATGTTGTATCATGGAATTAAGGTCAAGCCTCTCTATGGGAAACTGTACATCTAAAAGATGAGGCACTACACCAAGCAAAGCTAATAAACGAGAGGCGATGAGGCCTCCACAAATGCCACCTTTCTCGCAGTTAGCAGCAAGACGGAAAGCTATCAAGGCACCCAAATTATAAGTCCTATCTCATTTTAAAGCAGCTGAGATGAATGCTAGATCATATGAGGATAATTTATTAGCAGGTTTCCTAGCGAGAACACACTTAGCAATAAAGTAGACAAAGTAGCGAATAGACGGGAGATGAATATTACGAATTTTACCACTCTCATTTGAGAAGATGCTCCCTTGGCAAATCTCCGCATACAAGTCCATGAGTGGTGTAGGTCGCTCTCTAATCCTTTCACACAAACCCCACTAGGGTACTTGAATAGCTACCCAAAAATCATCAAAAGGAAGGTCGACAACTATATTGTAAATTTTGTAGTGAACCATGGGGTTATGAAAGGAGCCACTAAATCGAAAGACCAGCACCATAGACATAGTTAGTTTCACAAATTGGTAAGGTTCATCTCCCACAAAATGCTCCAATCCTGCATTAGCAATTAAAGTATGGAAATCTTGAGAAATCCCTGCAACCCTCATGAATTCGAGGCATGGATAGATAGAAGGAAAAACTTCCTCATCCCGGTGAACCTTCATGACCGTAGGCACCCTTAATTCATGTTGGTTGAGTTGGTGTTCATCCATCTTCTTTTCTGAAATTTTAGACAACCATCATACAAGTGATTGCAAAATGATTACACAATGAAAGGAACTACTTATAGGGACTTGTAAGAGGCCTAAACATGCATCAAAACAATTTTTCTAAGCATTGAACAAGCTTACAAGCTCACATAACCTGTCACCTACAGTAGCAAAATACTAAAGATATAAACCACTAATCACAAATCTACTTGGACATGCGGAGGAGTCACATACCGGCGAACAAATTCTCCAAATTTCAGCAGTAAAGATGGGTTGAGTGATACGTCCATTTCGCATCACTATTCTATGTCATAATTCACTGTTATTCATTGATATATTTCGTATTGAGAGGTGATACTTATGTTATTTCATCTGTTTTTGCATGGTTGATGACTTTTGGAGCATGGACCGCTGCAGTCAGGATTCTGATGGAAAAAGTGTTGTTTGGAGGCAAAATTCGCGAAGATCAGAAAATCTGTTCTCCACTGCGACCCATCGGCGGGGTGTCTCAGTTTCCTGTCTTTCTTACGCTCTTGTTTGTGCCATCGCAAAAACCTGGCATGCTCTTTATTTTTGAATAGACGTTTCAACCGTGGTATTATAGGAGCATACCATATAACCTTAGCAGGAACCCTCTTCCCGGAGGGCTCGTCATCGCCCTCAACATCACCAGGGTCATCTTGTCTGATCTTGTATCAACATTCAGTGTATACCGGGCATTTATCCATATTCTCATACTTCTCACCGCGGTACAGGATGCAGTCATTAATGCATGCATGTATCTTCTCCACATCTAATCCTAGAGGGCAGATAGTCTTATTTGCTTCGTATGTTGTCTCGGGAAGCTCGTTATCCTTTGGAAGCTTCGGCTTCATTATTTTCAGTAACTTCTCAAATCCCTTGTCAGATAAGCCAGTCTCTGCCTTCCATTTCAGCAGTTCAAGTATAGTACCGAGCTTTGTGCTGCCATCTTCACAATTTGGGTACAACAACTTTTTGTGATCCTTTTGCATGGCCTCCAACTTAAGCTCTCCCTTTCTATATCACATTATTGTTTTGCATCGGAAATGACCCAACCAAGACCATCAGCGGGCTCATCCGATGCCCGTTCTTCTTCATTGCCGCCTCCCTCTTCTTTATTGTTCCATGAAGAAAACGAGGATACTGCAATAGAAGACAATGAAGAAGAAGGAGGCGGCAATGAAGAAGAAAAACATGCATCGGATGAGCCCGTTGATGGTCTTGGTCGGGTCATTTCTGATGCAAAGTGAGAATGCTTTGCAGAAAAGGAGAAGCTGAAGTTGGAGGCCATGCTAGAGGATCACAAAAAAGTTGATGTACCCAAATTACGAAGATGGCAGCAAAAAGCTCGGTACCACACTGGAATTGCTGAAATGGAAGGCTGATGCTGGTTTATCTGATAAGAGATTTCAGAATTTACTGAAAAATAATGAAGCCGAAGCTTCCAACGGATAACGAACTGCCCGAGACAACGTACGAAGCAAAGAAGGCTATCTGCCCTCTAGCATTAGATGTGCAGAAGATATATGCATGCATTAATGACTGCATCCTGTACCACGGTGATAAGTACGAGAATATGGATAAATGTTCGGTATGCATTGCATGTCGGTACAAGATCGGACAAGATGACCCTAGTGATGTTGAAGTCGATGACGAGTACCCCAGGAAGTGGGTTCCTGCTAAGGTCATGTGGTATGCTCCTATAATACCATGGTTGAAACGTCTGTTCAGAAACAAAGAGCATGCCAGGTTGTTGCGATGGCACAAAGAAGAGCGTAACAAAGACGGGTCGAAGCTGAGACACCCCGCTGATGGGTCGTAGTGGAGAAACATCGAGAGAAAGTACAAGGACTTTGCACATGACGCGAGGAACTTATGATTTGGTCTAAGTACATACAGCATGAATCCTTTTGGAGCGCAGAGCTGTAGTCATAGCACCTGGCCCGTGACTCTAGGTATATACAACCTTCCTCCTTGGTCGTGCATGAAGCGGAAGTTCATTATGATGCCAGTGCTCATCAAAGGACCGAAGCAACCCGGCAACAACATTGATGTGTACCTAAGGCCATGAGTTGATGAACTTCTGCAGCTGTCGACGAAACCAGGTGTACGTGTGTGGGATGAGCACAAACAGGAGCCATTTGACCTACGAGCGTTGCTTTTCGTGACCATCAATGATTGGTTTGCTCTTAGTAACATTTCAGGATAGTCAAACAAGGAATACAATGCATGCACGCACTGCTTAGATAAAACTAAAGGTACATATTTGGATAAATGTAAGAAGGTTGTGTACCTGGGGTGTCGTCTTCCTGCCAATCATCAAGTAAGAAAGGAAGGCAAGCATTTCAACGATGAGGCAGATCACCAGAAGAAGCCTCAGCTCCCTACTAGTGCTGATGTATTTGGTATGGTGAAGGACCTAGAAGTAATCTTTGGAAAGGGTCCTGGCGGTCAATCTGTTCTGAAATACAATGTTATCGGACACGCGGCCATGTTGAAGAAGAAATCTATATTTTGGGAGCTACCCTATTGGGAATGCCTAGAGGTCCGGTCTTCAATCGACGTGATGCACGTGACGAAGAATCTTTGCGTGAACCTGCTAGGCTTCCTGGGCGTGTATGGGAAGTCAAAAGATACACCAGAAGCACGGGAGGACCAGCAACGTATGAAAGACCCATACAACAAGCATACTAATGAAGGGTGTCAATACTTAAGTAGCTACGCTCTTACCAAAGAAGAGAAGGAAATCTTTTTTGAATGTCTGAGCAGTATCAAGGTCCTGGCTGGCTTCTCGTTAAATTTAAAGGGAATAATAAATATGGCAAAAAAAATTCCAGAACAAGAAAGTCTGGAAAGTCTGGAAAGGCTACGTGCATTGTGAAGCTATGTGCATTCCTCAATGCATTGTGAAGCTATGTGCATTCCTCTACCAGAAAATGTTCGAGTACCCATCGTGAAGCTATGTGCATTCCTCAATGCAATATCAAGGTAATCGATCGAGAAAGTCTGGAAAGGCTACAAAGGGATGTGGTCCAATGCCTTGTCAGTTTTGAGTTGGTGTTCCCCCTCCTTCAATATTATGACCCATCTCCTGCTTCACCTAGTCGACGAGATTTCAATTCTCGGTCTTGTATTTCTACACAATATGTTCCCTTCGAGAGGTTCATGGGAGTCTTAAAGAAATATGTTCATAACCATGCTAGGCCAGAAGGAAGCATCTCCAAGGGCTATGGAACAGAGGAGGTCATTGGATTCTGTGTTGACTTTCTTCCTGACCTTAAGCTGATTGGTGTTCCTGAATCACGACATGAGGGGAGGCTGAGTGGAAAAGGCACGCTAGGAAAGAAAGCAGTCATATGTAGGGACATGAATTCTTTCACTCAAGCACACTACACATTTCTACAAAGTTCCACCTTCATGGATCCGTATATCAAGGAACACATGAATGTTGTACGCTCCGAGTTCCCGGGGAATGCTGACTCCTGGATCAAGAATAAACACATGGAGACTTTCGGAAGTTGGTTGCGAGTAAGTCTCATGAATGACAACACACTACTAGGAAACAACCTATAGATAGACAAGATCTTTAGTGGCGCATATGCGAAACCATGCACCACAGACAAATATCTGTGGCGCACTAGAAAATATGCGCCACAGAAACCTGGAAGTTCTGTGGCGCATTCTCCACAATATGCGCCACAGAAGATTGGTGGGACCCGCCAGCCAGGGTGGGTTGACCACAGTTATGTGGCGCATAGCGAGATATGCGCCACAGAAGTTGCCTCTTCTGTGGCACATATTTTATTATGCGCCACAGAACATGGAGGGGGGCCCCACCACAGAATCTAATTCACCCAAGTTCTACGGCGCATTTTCTGATATGCACCATAGATGTGTTTCACTTCTGTGGCGCATATCCAAAAATGCGCCACAGAACTTGGAGGAGTGCCCCACACAGGAATCTAATTCACCCACTTATGTGGCGCATATGGACTTATGCGCCAGAGAAAATTCAGCTTCTGTGGCGCATTTCCTCCATATGCGCCACAGATGAGGGCGTCCAGATCCCATGTTAAAAATGTTGGAAATATGCCCTAGAGACAAATAGTAGTAAGGACTATTATCATATTTATATAGTTTATGATTAAGTTTTATATCATGCTACAACTGTATTGAGTGGAAATATCAATACACGTGTGATATACAAACAAACCAGCGGTTCCCAGTGAAACTCTAGTCACTGGTTCATTGGTCAACAGATGATCATGTTTCCTGATCATGTGGCATTTATGCCAGTTGCAAATGAGGCCATCTCATTCTGAGAATGAGATGATGAACCAATAACCAACCTAAACATCGTGATTCGATCATGTCACGAAGTTCAAGTTACGATGATTAGAAAAGGACCCTCGTAGACTATTCCTTAGACTATGAGACTATATCAATCACGGTCTCCCGAGAGTGCTTAGATAGCATCAAACGCCATCTAGTAAAATGGTGGTTATAAAGGTGTGTTCAAGTACTTGGAGGAAATCGTAGAGGCAATATATGTCAAGAGCGGGATTTGTCCGTCCATGTGACGGGAAGATACTCAAGGGCCCACTCGGAGAGGTTATATCCAATAGCTGCGCAGCGTGTGATTAGATCACGAGGATATCACTTGTCTGAACGAGTAAAGTAGCATTGTTCAGTAACGAGATTGAACACGACATGATGATGTCATTGATCAGATCTCGGGCAATGCAAGTATCGAGTGACAAAAGGGAATAAGACACGACTGTCCCGGTTCAAACAACGAAAGATCTTCGTGGAACGCACAGGGGTCACATGGCCATTCAGGTCCCTCCATCGATCGTTGGTGCGGGAGTGTCCCGACGATGTCTGGAGTGTTCTCGGACCATGGGGTATCACGCTTAAGGGCTTGATGATGCTTAGAGAGCATTTATAGGATCGGTAGAATCACCGAAGAAAAGAAGGGAGAAAACCGGAAGGGTTTCGGTAAGTCCGGAGGATGTCCGGAGTGGAGGTGGAAGGTGTTCAATAGCCACGGAGGTTTAATAATATGTGAATGAATGTTAAATATTGATTTAATCATTTATTCATATTTATTTAATAAAGAGAAAATCAATTAAAGGTCAAAAAGGCTTAATGGGACAATTCCGGAGGGAGAGGGCCCATTAGGGGAAAGGGGAGAGGGAAGAGGGGCAAAGGGGGAGGTCGGCTGGGCCTTGCCCCCTCCCCCCCATGGGGCCCACTAGGGGCTGGCCGGCGGCCACCCCACCCCCTCCTCTCCTTTAGTCCCACCCCGGGACTTTGAGGGAGGTAGTACCTCCCTTCCCCCTATATATAGTGGGGTATTTGGCCTAGAAAAATATACCAATAATCAATAAAGGTCTCCCCACTTTTGGGAGGACCTCCAATTGATAATTTCTCTCCCCCCTCTCTCTCGTGACCGTGGTCCCAAGTCTGGACTGCGCGAGCGAGAGACATCTTCACCGCGGAGCGTCGTCGTGCTGCGGGACTCGGATCTGGGAGCTCTACTTCCGCAACTGCTGCTAGATCGGGGAAGCGGGAGTCATCGTCGGGTACCGTACGTGTGTAACTCCCCGCGGGGTGTCGCACTTGAGGCACTCAAGTTGTTGGAGCTAGAAGTAGCGCAAGGACTTCATCACGACCTTGAGGTCGGCTTCGGCTCATCTACATCAACCATGCTCTCCTGAGCGTTGACAACGCTTTTCGGTCTTCAAGGGTAAGTTCGCGAAAATCCCCTCCCATTACTGTATTACTAATAGATAGGTCCTGGCAGCTTTAGGGGTTCAGGGGCGTAGAGTAAAATTTATTGTTTTTATGCGCGGAACCCCTACAGTGGAATCAGAGCTAGATCTATGCTTAGTAATTCTAGTACGGGTAGAACACACGAGATGTAGCGTGTGGGCGTTGATCTTTTAGTTGTTACCCTCCCACGTGTACTTGTGTATACCACAGTAATGCTTGATGAAGCGGCCCCAACCGACTTTACGCGTTCATTCGTGAGACTAGTCCACGCTTGACATACAGCTTGTACCGTATAAAGTGGCTTAGGGGGGTGTCTGTCTCTCTCGCATTAGTTGGTATACCATTTGCAACGGAGGGCCCCGAAAAGGGTGTAGTAGAGACAACTACTTGATTAGCATTCTGCTGAAAGTTTGTAGGTAAGAACGGTTCTTATGCGAAGATAAAGTAGAGGCGTCTAACTTTGTTTTGCAGGGGGGCGTTGCTTTGTGATATGGTTGTGGCAAAGGTAAAGTGATTACCTTTTGTTGCATAGTAGTAGATAGTCACGGTAATGACAAACTACCACGCCGGAAAGACACCGGTACCCTGGTGTCTACGGCGCCAGAACCCTGGCGCCGGAACCCGGTGACGGTGGATGGAGATCACGACGTGAAGGACCATATCACATAGCGTTTACATTCAATGTTATTGTTTGTATGTCTTATTGTGTGCTAGTATTAGATACTTGACGGTAGCCTAATAAGATGATCCCTGTTAAAATTACAACCGATTATTTCCCCCCTTAGTGTGCACCACCAAGAAAGTTCTTCGGTATGAGGCGATCCAGGGTCACAGGCCTGGGTGTCATACATATCTACGTTCACATACAGTGGGTATAAGCCATGTTGCACAGCGAATACACTAAGGTTGATTTGGCGAGCCTAGCACGCTAGAGAAGCGTGGCCTCAGAACACGGATGGTCGAAAGATCGAGCACGAGTCGCATGAATGATGTGAAAGATGTTTAGCGTCCACCCTTGAACCCACATTGATGGCCGTGACGATCGGGGGAGATGTGGCTGATAGGGGTCGTGTTATCACTAGGAACCCTCATTGGGGATAGGTGTTTCTGAGTGGAGTTACTATTAACTCATTTAATTATAAACTTAGTCTAAATTCCTTTTGCAATTATAAATGTAGATGGCTCGCCGTGAAGCTTACTTTGAGATTGAGGATTGGGTAAAGGGTGAAAAACTTAGACTTGATGGATCCAACTTCCCAAGTTGGCTTGTGCGCCTAGATGATCTCCTTACTAGGAATCATGTGGTAGACTACATACGCCACACGATGGATTTGACTGAGCCAGACTACTATGAGACCCCACAAGAGCTGGCAGACCGCTACTATCGTTAAGATATGTCCACCTACATTCAGGTAATAATGCGTTATGGGATGGTGGATGAACTACATCCGCTCATGGGTGATCTTGACCCATATTCGATGGTGGATCAGCTGAGAGCGGAGTTCGTAGGCCATGTGCGCATGTGGAAGCATGAGTTGCTTGGAGAGTTCCTTTCCATACAGATGGAGGAGCATACATGTCTGAAGAGTCACTTGGAGCGCATGCTTGATGCACACACGAGATTGGTTCACTTCATGGATTACTGGATGGCTGATCCATTTGCGATAGACGTACTGCTTCGGTCGTTGCCTCCCAGCTATGAAGGACATGTCCGGAGTAGCATCATGAGTGGTGATATGGAAGAATTGGATTTCCACGAGTTCATATTACGTTTCCGGAACGTAAAGTTTGAACCAATCACCGGAGAGGTCATCGATGACCAAGGTATATATTTGATATACAGTTTTATAAATGTTATAATCTTGCAAACACAATGCAGTGTTAAGTATATCTGATACTTGTTCTGTTTTACTGAAAACAGGTCCTTCTGCATGACAGGTGCTTGCTAGTGAGGACGTGACGTTGCGTGTTGATGGCGAGCATGATGATGACGACCAACGACACTCTCCCTCAAGATTTATCATTTAGTTTATGTTTTAGGATGATTTTTGTAATCGAGAGATTTGAACTTCTTTAGTGTGTCTTACACTTCGTGAGACGGTTATTCATATAAGTTTGTAACAAACAGTTGTTCCACTTTTATGAATGATTTCTATTCATGTTCATATCTTGTTTGATTATATGTGAATTATCCTTGTTGTTTGAAACTAATTGATAATGCATGAACATTTGTAAAACATTAAAATGCCTTGTTTAAAATACCCAACTTAATGATATTTCATTAATGAATGAAACCATTGTTTAAATTCAAAGTTATGTGATAATATGTGAAAGTCATTCGATTTCTTATCACATATAAATCATGCCTAAGTTCGGCAAAATAACTTGAACACCGTGTATTACTTGAATACGAAGTGTTTAAAGAATTGTTAAAAGTAAATACATATTTGATGTATTGTGTTTTAACGAAAATGGTAATTATCATTAAATGATTGCTTAAATGTGTAAATAAGTTTACCAAAGAAACATGAATATGAAACTATTTGATTTGATCAAAGTGTTTCATCAATAAGAGGGTATAAGTATAAAACATAATCTAATTACTACGATTTGATCAATAGTAATGAAATTCGACTTTATAAGAATGGCATAAAAGAAATTGTGGAATGCAAAGTGTTTTGAAACGTCAAAATACAAAGCATCACAATATGATATTAGATATCAAAGGGGATTGAATAGAAGGCACCAAATAAATCGTTGTAGTGTATATGTAGAGACCATTAGTTAAGAAATAGTTAGCACTCAATTAGAATTGGTAAACCATTTGAATTCGTGAAAGTTTTGGGGTTATTCGATATAACCAAAACAATAGCGAATAAGTCCTTGTAGAGTATTCATTGGAAACTTTGAATACGAAACCCATAGTTGAAACCAAAAGGAAAGCGATATTCGTATTGCTTGGATTTTGGTGCATTCTTGAGAAAGCCCACTATTAGTGATGTTTCTCAACTATGAGCAAATGGAAATTAGTGTAAAACATGATGAAGATTCAAAACCCTGCATCAACGTGTTGAGAAGCGCAACGGACAGCGTTCCTGAACGATTCTCTTCATGGAAGGAAAGAATCAATGATTTTGATTATTGTGTTTTTCCCCCTACTATTGTTTTTCACTATATGAAGTAGGATTCGAAATGTAAATCCATATATTGTATGGAAATATTTGTGAATCTCTGGTCATGATTTTTGGAATATGACATCCCTACGAACTACAAAGGAAATAATGGTAAACTAAATTATGAGAAATCCTAATAGCAAAATTCCCTTGAGATTAGAAAGCAATTAGTTGCTGAATCTCACAAGTAAAAAGAGTTGCTTGGAATTTTCCCAAAATGACTGCAAAGCCATAGTGGGAAAAAGGGGGTGAATGACAAAAGCACATATTTGTCAAATATTGGATGAATTCAAATGAAGTTGATTCATGTGTGCTAAATGTCTGGTGGATTTAAAACTAGTAAAGTACTAGTATCTCGTAGTAAATCTCCAAGTTTGATATTTGATCAAAGGTTTTTTGAAGTTATTCAGGATAGTCAGGAGATATGCAATTTGCATAAAATTGAGGGGGAGCTATGATAGACTTCCTGAAACAATCTGTGATTGACATATTTTTAAGTGGGAGCAATGTAAGTCTCAAATTCAAATATGTAGGAACATATTTTGAGTGGGAGCTTATAGGAGTAATTCTTAAGTATGTTAAGGATGAAGGCGCAAATACTTATAAATAATGATTTATAAGGTGTAGAAGTTGATAATAACCGTATTATGATATTATGTAGTATTCCTTAAGGGATTCTGAAAAGGGTTTCGGAATTGAAGTTAATTAAGGAACTGGTCCTTAATGACTCAAATTAGGAATAGCATTAAGTTTAATATCAATGGTTGAAAGAAAGAAAAGGATGATCATCATCCACTATGTTAAGACATAGGTTCTATCTTAGTAAACCATGATGATAACTTAGCATAATATGAGATCCAAATAAGGAACGTTTGAAAGTGATTAAGTTCGAATCACAGAACGTTAAGCTGAGTTTTGTCCGCAATGCCTAGTAGAGAACTATAGACATGTTTTCCAAATCCATAAAGGATGACATATCTTAAAGCATAAAGAGTTATGTTATAAGGGAATATGTTGGAAACTCCTGTAGATACCAATCAAAGTCAAATAGGAAGCGAGGTGAATAAAACATCGAAAGTTGCACAGAATGCACTAGTGTTTCGATGAATACATTTATAATAATAGATAAGGGTACCATCTAAAGTGTTGTATAAGGTTATGGCGGGGCTAGTTTGCTTTTAACGTAGAATGATGTGTTCCAGGGCACAGTGCCCATGAGAAAGCCCTCGAGGTTGATCTAATGTCACTGTAGGCTCCTGGAATCAGGCCTCGTTCTGCTGCCATAACGACGATGCATACACACAGATGCTATCATGTGATGATAAAGTATTAATGTCAATCAAGGTGACATTAGTAAGTTGCAAAGGATCTGGGACTGTAAAGACAGACCCAAGACTCAACATCTTCCATGAGCAAGCATGTTCAAGGTACCGGACATATGGTGCCAATAATTAAGAACAAATGCAGCTAGTGTATTTGTACTCTAGTGCAAGTGGGAGACTATTGGAAATATGCCCTAGAGACAAATAGTAGTAAGGACTATTATCATATTTCATATAGTTTATGATTAAGTTTTGTATCATGCTACAACTGTATTGATTGGAAACATCAATACACATGTGATATACAAACAAACTAGGGGTTCCCAATGAAACTCTAGTCACTGGTTCATTGGTCAACAAATGATCATGTTTCCTGATCATGTGGCATTTATGCCAGTTGGAAATGAGGTCATCTCATTCTGAGAATGAGATGATGAACCAATACCCAACCTAAACATCGTGATTCGATCATGTCATGAAGTTCAAGTTACGATGATTAGAAAAGGACCCTCGTAGACTATTCCTTAGACCGTGAGACTATATCAATCACTGTCTCCCGAGAGTGCTTAGATAGCATCAAACGCCATCTGGTAAAACGGTGGTTATAAAGGTATGTTCAGGTACTTGGAGGAAACCGTAGAGGCAATATATGTCAAGAGCGGGATTTGTCTGTCCATGTGACGTGAAGATACTCAAGGGCCCACTCGGAGAGGTTATATCCAATAGCTACGCAGCGTGTGATTAGATCACGAGGATATCACTTGTCGAAACAAGTAAAGTAGCATTGTTCAGTAATGAGATTGAACACGACATCATGATGTCATTGATCAGATCTCGGCAATGCAAATATCGAGTGACAAAAGGGAATAAGACACGACTGTCCCGGTTCAAACGACGAAAGATCTCCGTGGAACGCACAGGGGTCACATGGCCATCTAGGTCCCTCTATCGATCATTGGTGCGGGAGTGTCCCGACCATGTCTGGAGTGTTTCTGAACCATGTGGTATCACGCTTAAGGGCTTGATGGTGCTTAGAGAGCATTTATAGGATCGGTAGAATCACCGAAGAAAAGAAGGGAGAAAACCAGAAGGGTTTCGGTAAGTCTGGAGGATGTCCGTAGTGGAGGTGGAAGGTGCTCCATAGCCACGGAGGTTGAATAATATGTGAATGAATGTTAAATATTGATTTAATCATTTATTCATATTTATTTAATAAAGATAAAATCAATTAAAGGCCAAAAAGGCTTAATGGGCCAATTCCGGAGGGAGAGGGCCCATTAGGGGAAAGGGGAGAGGGAAGAGGGGCAAAGGGGGAGGCTGGCTGGGCCTTGACCCCCCCCCCCCCCGTGGGGCCCACTAGGGGCTGGCCAGCAGCCACCCCACCCCCTCCTCTCCTTTAGTCCCAGCCCGGGACTTTGAGGGAGGTAGTACCTCCCTTCCCCCTATATATAGTGGGGTATTTGGCCTAGAAAAATACACCAATAATCAATAAAGGTCTCCCTACTTTTGGGAGGACCTCCAATTGATATTTTCTCTCTCCCCCTCTCTCTCATGACCGTGGTCCCAAGTCTGGACTGCGCGAGCGAGAGAGATCTTCACCGTGGAGCGTCGTCGCGCTGTGGGATTCGAATCCGGGAGCTCTACTTCTGCAACTGCTGCTGGATCGGGGAAGCGGGAGTCATCGTCAGGCACCGGGCGTGTGTAACTCCCAGCGAGGTGTCGCACTTGAGGCACTCAAGTCACTGGAGCCAGAAGATGTGCAAGGACTTCATCATGACCTTGAGGTCGGCTTTGGCTCATCTACGTCAACCACGCTCTTCTGAGCATTGACAATGCTTTTCGATCTTCAAGGGTAAGTTCGCGAAAAGCCCCTCCTGTTACTATATTACTAATAGATAGGTCCTGGCAGCTTCAGGGGTTCAGGGGCGTAGAGTAAAATTTATTGTTTTTATGCGCGGAACCCCTTCAAAAAAGGTGACAAAGGCTAGCTCTTATCTATCCACCACCACCCATTTCACATCTCTTCCTTTCTACCTCCTCCCAACTCGTCTTCCTCCTCCCTCACACCCCATTTTTCCCATAGTTTCTCCATTTTCTTGTAACTAAACCTACTTTAATCCATAGATTGGTAAGTGGAAGCTTCCCTCCAATTTCTAGATCTAAAAGTTCCTTACTTTTCTCTCTCACATCTCTATTTGTTTACTAATTTCCTCTCCACCAACTTGTAGATATATTTGTCCACACTCTCTCATTGCACGGTCTCATCTCGCTATTATTGTGTCTACTAGGTGAGTACTTGGCCATGAACATGTAGGTGAAGCTTGTCGCGCGGGCGGTGTGTGTGTGCGATCCATGGCGAGACGATGCTTGTGTGGTGCATGAATGTTTGCAATGGGAGGACGTTTTTTGTTGCTTGCTTGTTGTCCCGGCCGGTGTGGTTGCATGGATGTTTGCCAAAATGTTGATTCATTTCCACTTCGGCAAATTTTTGCACTACCCATATGTCCTAATTTTAGGAAAGGTCATGCCGAATTTTTTCCGGCTAGCATTCATGCATGTGTGTGTTCATATGGTGTGGTTCTCACCTATACTCTCTGTTTTGACCGCTTAGGCAACCATGGTCCTCACAATGAGCGAAGGTCGAATTGCTAGGTATAAGAAAGGCGCGAAGGAGGACATGATTCTGAACAACAAGACCATGATAAGATGTCCATGTCGAACATGCAAACTACAGCGCTGGATCGACCTAAATCTGGATAATTGGAGGGTCACCTGCTCAGGCGCGGTTTCATGCGCGACCTCAATGAGGCGCCGGCAGGACATGGTGGTGGTCACGAAGACATGGGCGGGCGAGAAGACGAAGAGTCTACCGGGCATGATCATCATGACGAAGGAGATGCCAGCGGGCATGATCATCATGATGAAGGAGATGCCGGTGGGCATGATCAGCATGGAGAAGGAGATGGCGACGGGCATGATCATGATCATGAAGAAGGAGAAGACGCGAACACACAGGTGCTGCTAACTTCGGTCTTGCAGGACCCTCATGTTCAAGAACTGTTCCTCAAGGAGACGAGCAACGACAAAGCTGCAGCCAGAGAGAAAGCCAAGCTGGCCCAAATGGAGGTAGACAGGATGACTCCATTGTATCCTGGGTGTCGCCCCGAGGATACACGTTTGAGTGTAACGCTCAAGGCTCTGGATATGAAGGCCGAACACAAATGGACCGATGTGAGCTTCAACGCGAATATGGAATACTGGCACTACCAACTTCGTAAGGGGAACAGATTGCCAACAAGTATCAAGGAGGCCAAGAAAATCGTGTGCCCTCTCGACCTACCACACATTAAATACCAAGCATGCATCAATGATTGCGCACTTTATCGGAACGAGTACGCGGATAGAACCACATGTCCGGTGTGTGGCCAAGGACGGTACAAGAGAGGGAACAAGAAAGTACCTCGAAAAGTGGTATGGTACTTTCCTATCACCCCCTATCTGCAGCGATATTTTGTAGATCCTAAGGAAGCAAAGCTCATGCAATGGCACGCGGAAAGAGAAAAACCCGTAGATGATCCAAAGAAGGTCAAGATCCTGACACACCCTTCAGATGCTAGCCAGTCGAATGCATTAGACATCGAGTTCGAAAAGTTCGGGGGCGATGTAAGGAATGTCAGGCTGGATATGAGCACCGATGGACTCAATCCATTTGGAAACTAGAGTAGCACACATAGCACCTGGCCCGTGTTTGTATGGCCATACAACCTCCCCCCCGTGACTATGCACGAAGCAAAGGTATGTACACATGAGCATTCTTATTCAGGGGTCGAAACAACCAGGTATCGATATGCATCTGTATCTCGGGCTATTGAGAGAGGAGTTAGCCAGCTTGTGGGAGACGTCGGCCCGTACGTGGGATGCCTAGACTAAAGAATATTTCCATCTGAGAGCCGCGTGGCTCAGGACCGTGTAGGACTATCCTGGTTATGCATATGTATCGGCCCAGGTGAACCACGGACACAATGCATGCGTCAAGTGCATGGATGAGACACCGCATCTCCAGCTACCAAGGGATCCTGGGTCTTCGAAAACCGTGTTCCAAGGTACTCGAAAGTGGCTACGCATGGATCACCAGTGGAGAAAACATGGTGACCTGTTCAATGGTAAGGACGAGCTCGAAAGAGCCCCGCGTCTGAGGAGAGGCGAAAAAATCGAGGAGCTTTTGAATAATTGGGTTGATTGCCCTGTGCCTGGAAAAAAACGACCGAGGACAAAGCTGCTACTGGGTGTATGGAAAGCAAGGTCTGTTTTCTGGGACCTACTGTATTGGAAGGTCCTTCACACTCCCCATAGCCTAGATGTAATGCACATCACGAAGAATGTTACCGAGAGTCTGCTTGGCACTCTACTGAACATGCCGGAGAGGACCAAGGATGGGCTGAAATCAAGAAAGGACCTTAAATTGCTTGGCATCAAGAAAGATATTCCGTACCCTGATAGTGATGATGATGATGATGATGATGATGATGATGATGATGATGATGATGATCAGACGGAAGGGACTCAAGGTCTCCGCAAAAGAGTTAAGAAGAATGAGGTGGTGCTTCGCGCTGCCTGCTTCACTCTGAGTCTAGAGGAGCTCGAGCAGTTTTTCAGGTGCCTCTTAGGAGTGAAAGTTCCTCATGGTTACTCGGGAAAGATAAGCATATATCTGGACGTGGCGAAGAAGAGGTTTAGCGGTATGAAGTCTCACGATTTTCATGTGCTGATGACGCAGATACTCCAAGTTGCGATCCGTGGGATAATGGATGAGCATGTCCATGAGACGTTGTTTGGCCTCTGTAACTTTTTCGACGTCATATCTAGGAAGTCGATCGGTGTGAAGCAGCTCGACAGGCTACAGGAAGAGATCGTGATGATACTATGCGAGCTTGAGATTTACTTCCCTCCCACATTCTTCGACATCATGGTGCATCTGCTTGTACATGTCGTGGACGACATCATCCAGCTCAGGCCGACATTCCTACACAACATGATGCCGTTTGAAAGGCTAAACGGTGTCATCAAAGGATTCGTTCGCAACAGGTCTCATCCAGATGGAAGCATAGCCAAGGGCTTTCTGATCTACGAGTGCATATCCTTCTGCCAGAATTATCTAACCACCGAGAACGAGGATGTTGGAATACCCACAAAGAAGCACCTTGGCAGGCTCGGTGCATATGGTCACCGTGAGGGCTGCCGCTAACTGCATGTCGGCATTGATGGTCGACGCACTGATTTTGAAAGGGCACACCAAGTCGCGCTACAACACATTGAAGTGGTCGGCCCTTGGGTCGAAGAGCACAGAAGCTTAATCGAGCAGGAGTACGTCGACCAGGGCCGGCCGAGGAAGAAGGGAGACGTAACCAGGGAGCACCTCTAGCTTCACGGGTTGGTTCAAGAAAAGGCAACTGGACAATCCCCCACAGACGCCTTCTACGGAAGATCAAAAACTCATATTTTCCTTGTCACAGGGCCCAGGGCACAACCTAAGGACCTATCAATCGTACGACATAAACGGTTACAAGTTCTACACTAAGGAAAAGGATAGGAATAGCGAATATCAAAACTCAGGAGTAACTATGTTATCCTTTGCTGATGACGAGACTACTGTGATGGAAAGATTCTACGGAAGGATCGAGGAGATATGGGAGCTCGACTACTGTGGAGAGATCGTATAGATGTTCTGTGTTAGATGGGCCAAGAACGTGGAAAAAGAAGGCCGGTATTTCACCACAATGGTTATACCAGATGCCAAATCGACGAAGAACGCCTCTGCAAAAAATGAGCCTTGGGTACTTGCTAGCCAAGTTGATCAATGCTTTTTTATTACCGACCCGTCAAAGCCGAACCGTGTTGTAGTTAGGAGGGGAAAGAGGAGCATCATCGGAATGGAAGGAGCCGCCAACGAGCAAAACTTCGACAAAAACAGCGACCCGAAGATCGAAGAGGAATTCGACAAGTACTTCGACATGCCCACTACTACTAAAGTAAGAAGGAAGACCACACTGCCTACTAAAGGTTGTCCATTCACAAGAATAAATCTCAAAGTGCACGGGCTAAAGTATTCAACCACGGCGAAAAAGGGCAAGAAGATTGTGAAGAGACACTAGCTCGACGCGTCACATGATTGTATATGTTCGGAGAGAGAGTTTTTTGAATAAATATGAATGTTTGTATATGTTCTTGCTTTATTTTAGACATATATATAATTAAAAACACATCACATGATTGTGTATGTTCGGGGAGAGAGTTTTTTGCATAAATATGAATGTTTGAATATGTTCTTGCTTTATTTTAAATAGATCTATAATTGAAAATATATTTTTAGAAAATAAAAAAGTGGACAGCCAGGATTCAAACCTGGCTGCCCCAGTTTTAGAATGGCACAAGCAAGCAGCAGAGACCACTAACGCAAGTGTGTGATCTTGTCATACTACCACGCGCGTCGTTTTTGTACTAAGTCCACAGGTTCTGTGGCGCATTTCGATAATATGCGCCACAGATGTTCCAACTTCTGTGGCGCATATTGCCAAAATGCGCCACAGAACCTATGAACTTAGCCAAATAAACGGTTAGGCCTTTCATTCCCCTTCATCTCCCCATTCGATTCTGTCTCACTCGATCGCCGCGCAAAACCCTAGCCCTCGTTGCCAGAGTCGCCACCACCGCGCTAGCCCTCGCTGCAGGAGCCGCCACCGCCGCGCTGAAGCCCGTGGAGGAGGAGGCCCGCCACCACCGCGCTAGAGCTCGTGGAGGAGGAGGACCGCCGCCGCCATCCTGAAGCCCGTGGAGGAGGAGGCCTGCCACCACCGAGCTAGAGCCTGTGGAGGAGGAGGCCCGCTGCCGCTGCGCTGAAGCCCGTGGAGGAGGAGGCTCGCCACCACTGCGCTAGAGCCCGTGGAGGAGGAGGCCTACCGCCGCCCCGCCCGCAGCAGGAGCACCGCCTCCACCCTCGTCATCGACGACCACCATAGCGCATACGTACGGTTCGTCCCCCTCACTCCCCCACCCTCCCTCTGAACCCTAGTTGCTTATTTTCCTAGACAAGAACATCTGTTTTCAAGATTGTTCAGGTAGGGTGTCTCTTGGTGTTCCATAATTGGAGAGTTTTAATTAGGCTGTCAACGTACATATATATCTAACATTGTCCATCTAAAGTGTTATCTTATATGTTCTTACTCTTATCTGATCTTATATGTCCTTACTCTTATGTGCTCTTTCGAGATTGTTTCATGGTAGATTAATTCAGTAACTTGTTAGTATTATCTGTTCTGCTGGTACTTCTGCACTGATGTTTTGGTGGGAATTAGAACCTGGATCATCGTGTCATTTTGATGGTGAATGAATGGGTGATGTGATTGATATCTATCTCTATGGATTCGTGATTTCTCATGTGGAATTTTAGAATTTGGTCCCTGTCTTACATGTCAAAGGTGATCCTTTTTGCCTCCTCGTGAGATAGTGGTATGGTCATACAGTAGGAGTTTTGTGTTTCTGTGTCCCTTCTTTTGGAATGTTAGTGGTGGGTTTTATGTCCTTGATGGATGTCTGATGGTATTCTCTAGAATTGGAAATATCAATGTTGAACCTTGTTTTCATTCATGTTTTGGTAGTTTCAGTGGATGCTTCAACTGTTGTTGCATTTGTTGTTGAACAATGGTCCAGGAAGAAATGTAGAATCACCTTGGATGCTTTGGCTATTCCATATTTGGAGAGTTTTAGTTAGGCTGTGAGCATGCATAACTAACACTGTTTCATTCAAGGTGTTATCTGTATATAGTGAGCTGATAGCGTGTTTTTGGAAGATGAAATAGTGGTGTCCATGGTAGATTCAGTAACCTGTTAGTGTTATCCGTGCTACTGGTCCTTCTGAAGTGATGTTTTGGTTGGGATCAGGACGTGGATCGTTATATGATTCTGGTGATGAATGTTAAATAGACGGTGGTATCTGTGTGGATTCTGAATTCTGTCACAGCATGTTCATGTGGTATGTGGAATTTGGTGTGTGCTTTGCATGTGAAGGCTGATCCTTTTGCCTCCTCGTGAGATGCTGTTGCGAACATATACAACATGGAACTATGCTTTTTCTGTCCATTCTTTGGGCAGATTATTTTTGTGTTGCGATTATGTTCCTGATGGCTATCCGGTAGTAATGGAGTACTACTGTTGTTTCTGCCACATGGGAAGATTTAACATCTTGCCTGAACAGCGTTTGATACATGTAATAGTTTCACCTATTTGCTGCAAATGTGACGGATGATTGGTTGAATCTCATTTAGTTCAGTCACAAATCTCAACTACTTGGTCTCAGCATGTGCACATATGATATTTTTTTGTAAAAACATCCTGGTCAG
Organism: Avena eriantha; assembly: GCA_910589775.1. Lineage (NCBI taxonomy): Eukaryota > Viridiplantae > Streptophyta > Magnoliopsida > Poales > Poaceae > Avena > Avena eriantha. The sequence continues at coordinate 46,017,996 of OU342742.1, forward strand.
ATGTGGGCAGTGAATTTGCTGGAGTTCTTTGTGTGTTATATGAATGGGTTCAACAGCTTTTGATTGATTTGGTTCCATGCCTATTTAGTTTAGGCATCCTGGAACTGTTTTGCTGGTCTGACAGTCAAGTATCAAGTAATAAACAAACCAAAAATTGTAAATATATTGGTTGATCGCAGTCCATGTTAGTGTCTTCAGAATCCTGATGCAGTTATGCTGGATTTAGATAAACTTGAGCTGCTCTGTAGATTGAAAAGATACTAGTTTAGGTCAAGGTTGTTGGTGTAAATACCAGTTTTTAGGTCAATGCTGTATAGACTAAGACCTGTTAGTGTCGCACTGTTGGTGTAAATACCACTTTAGGTCAAGGCTGTATAGACTGAGACCTTCTATGTAGATTGAAAAGATACTACTTGATTGTTATACATATCTGTTATACATGTTAGTGGCTGTATGAGTGTGTGTTATACATATCTGTTATACATATCTGCTATACATATCTGTTATATATATATGTTATACATATCTGTTATATATATCTGTTATGCCAGAATTAGAGCTCGTTATATATATCTGTTATACATGTATGGGGATGATGGTACCTGCTGTTGAAATGTATTGTGGATGATGGATACTTGGGTCAATGCATGGTGCTGTCAATATGGGGATGGGGTCTTTTGTCTTGCAGGGATATATTTCTTCAGTTGAGTTGCCCATTTCTCCCGAAGTGTCGATTCACTTCCGTTTCGGTTGAGAAATGGGCACTCCTAGGTCAAAAAATTAGCAAAGGTCATGCCAAATTTTTTGGCCGAGATTTGTGCCAAATTTTTGCCTCTTTTAAATAGAGTAGTGCAAACATGTCGGGCAACAAGGAGTCTGGCCCTTCTAAGCACATGATCAGCGTCGAAGAAAAAGCTAGACAGGCCAACCAGTCATTCTGGCGGGGGTCCCAACAGGAGGAGGAGGAGGAGGCGATGAGGATGACACCACCACCGGAGGAGGAGGCGACCGTAGCCAGAGCTGCTGGGGCCAATGAGGGCAGAGATCCTGATTACAAGGGGAACTAGTGAAGGTGGCGGCGAAGCGGATGACACCACCGATGGCGGCGAGCGCACGGATGGCGGTAGCGGCAACCCGGTCGCTTCTGAGAAGAAGAAGAAGAAGAAGAAGAAGAAGAAGGAACAGAAGGAGCAGAAGGTGCTAGTGCTCGCCACCGTCTGTGATGAGTTCACTGAGGTCACAGAAAGTGGCCTACCCATTGCGCTAGAGGCGATTGCTAAAGGGTACGGCCTGCAACTCGGGTACATCGTTCGGGAAAGCATGTCGATCAACACGAAGTACATCAGACATGCTGACAATGCAGATTTGGTCGATAACCTCCTTAAGAAGCTTCACAAGCGATACAGATTCCCAGAGCGGTTTAGAAACCTCGAGAGAAAGAACCCGATGAACAAACTAGCCCTCACGAAGATGAGCAATGCCTTGAGCAGCTGGAAAACCCGGGTGAAGGATAGCATTGACAAAGGTGAAAGCTGGGAGGTTATTAGTAAGAAAAATCTGATGCTCGACGAAGAGGAGTTTAAGATATTCAAGGCGGATATAGCTACCGCTGACGCTATAAAATGGACTAAATGGGGAAGGAGTATGCGGGAACAGAACATAGGTAACCACCGCCTTGGAAGCGGCGGTTACAGGGGGAAACATGCCATTTGGGACAAGGAGGACACCGAGCTTGAACACCTTGGTAAATACAACCCTTGGCTTAAAATCATGGACTTGCATATTAGGCAATTTGTTCGGGCCCGCTACTACCTAGACACGGAAACAGGGGATTTCATCACCGACGATCCGGAGGTGAAGGAATTTGAGAAGAAGCTGGTAAGGAATTTATCGCCGATCTCAAGTCTATTGCGTTCTAATTAAAATAATGAAGTCAAGAATCTAAATGGGTTCACCTTTCCTTGTCTCTGCAGGAGGGGGAATTGGACGCTACTGCCACCAAGTCGTCCCAGGATTCGACAGAGCCGTGGGACACGGTTTTCAACAGGGTGACCAATGCTTACAAGAAGAGGGACAATGGGGTTGCCACCGTCCTCAGCTGGCCATGTGTCTGGCTTCGGTACGAGCATGAAGTTCAAGGAGTACTACAAAGAGGACGCCAAGAAAAGAAGGGAGAGGAAGAACCAGGATAAAGCCGTTGTTGTAGAGCTGAAGATGAAGGTGCAGACACTCGAGGAGAAGGCGGTGGACGAGAAAACGGTGGACAAGTTAGTGGAAGAGAAGCTCCGCTCGATGATCCCCCTAGAGTTTTTCAAGGGGCTTACTGCTTGGAATGAGGGAGGTCGACAGGGCCCGATACATCTGCCCAGCTTAAGCATCAGCAACTCGGGCATCAATGTTACCGTGTCGCCAGACCTGGTGACCCCGCTGACCGTCAACGTCGGGACGCAGCCGCTCGTTTTGGTCACACCGACGCCCCCTCCCGCCAAATATACCAATAAGGCGCAGCCGACGGCGGTGGTGCTTCATGAGGAACCCGAGCGGGAGATTGCAGATGATGATAGGCCGGCCGTCGGCATCGGCTGTGTCTCTACATTAGCCGAGATCCACGCCATCACCAAGGTAACTAATTAGTTAGTTCACGTCATCTCCTTTATGCCTTTGATGCATGACTGCTGCCATCTCATGACGCCCAACAACATGTTTTTGCCTCAGGACACTTCTTGCGTACTCCTGCTTAAATATGTCGGCGGTGAGTTGAAGGATGTTGCTAAGGGCACTCTTATACAACCGGCGAGCCGCACGATGCACAACAATCCAATGGATGATGACGTGATGAGGGTCAGGTTGGCTCGGGTGTTGCTAGGGTGCGACGACATGGACCCCCCTTTCAACCTCAGGGAGCCGACGAACACAAGACCCTTGGGGAATGCTACAACTGGCCCTTAACATGGCCAAAGACCCAGATTCGTCTTGCGGGGGGAGCACCGGCGCCACCTCTCGACCGATCGCCCGGCCACCACCTCGGAAGCCAATAGCCGCCATCGTCGCCACCACTAGCCATCACCATTAACTCTTGGCAGCGTGTGCACCGCCACATGGCAAAGACGTTGTGCCGCAACCGCCGTCGCCCCCGCTACCACCACCACATGATGGCACCCATGAAGATGATGATGAATTGGTCAACGTTGATGACTTTATCAACACCGGTGCTGCCAAAGGATTGTATATGCCTTCTGTGGATGAAGAACCCTTCACAGCTCGTGATGACCATCAAGCTGGTCGGCCCAATACATGCACGCAGCGCCTGGTCTTCCATGGTCTTTCTCAAGAGACGCCTCCGGCCGCCGATGCACCACAAGAGAAAGCGAGATTGGTTTTCAGCCCCAACACACTCCGAAAGGCGGCTGATGAGCAGATGGCAGTGGGTGACACTGTTGTGAAGAAGAAGCACTCCAGGAAGAGAGGTAATAATAATAAGAAGGGTGCGAGCCAGCCTCTTCCAAAGAGGATCCGGGGTCAGGACGCCGTCGTCGTACCATCCACACAATATGGCTTGCCCCGAGTGCATGTAGCTGGTGATCCGATATTGACTTCGGATATGATCCACATTGCGGTTGGAGCCATGTTAACTTTGCGCGAGGGTGTCAAGACACTAGAGGGCCTCCTTCTTAAAGACGAAGATCCAAATTACCCGGTTTTCACGGCCACTACAAGGAATATGCTAACTAGTGACCCCAAATATTGGTCATAGAAAGGTCATAGTAATTCATCTATGACCTTTCTATGACCAAAAACAGTAGGTCACATAGCGAGTGTCACTATAGACAGCTAACGACCTTTTTTTGAATTGGTCATGGACAACTATGACCAAAATAGATGGTCATAGTGTTTATGACCAAACAATTTGGTCATAGGCTATCTGCCTAGTCTACGTCAGCCAATCCTACGTGGAACCTAACATGGCAGCAAATTCAGCCTAGTCCAGTTTGACAGTTTACATGGGCCAAGCCCAACAATTTTAGCCTTTTGTTTTCTAAGCCTGGCTTTTACTGTCCATTTATTTTGTGGCCAAGCCAAAAGCTTTAGCCCATATATTTTTGGTCTGTTGCAATTTTTTTGGCCCAATATTTGCGTTATACCATTTATTAAATTTACAGTAGGTCCCACTTGTCAAACATGTCCTACCTGTCTGTATTAGTTTCCAACTACTGGTCCCACATGTCAGGTATATTTTATATACATGCTCCACACATCAGATTTCAATTCCACATAGATACATTCAATTCCACACAAATACAGTGTCCACATAGATTTCAATTCTAGACATATATTTTAGCTGCCCACGATTTGGCAATGAACAACAATTATTTACAATAAACAACTATTTGCAATAGATAAACACATTGAACATTTCAAATAACAACAGAACAATCTCTATTACAATCATCCCATAGTTCTTATGAATCATATAGGACTACTTATATCTATAAACTAGCTCGAAAAACACAATACATCCTGGAGCGTATGGGCTTTTCTTCTAACTTCATCCTGGAGCTCTTGTAAGAGAGGAACACCACCCAGTAGCTGGTAAAAACAAAAAACAAGCAAGCTATGAATAAGCACAGATTACATGTACAGGTAGAATGGTACATAATATTAAAGTTCACAATGAAACATGGCTGAGTAACATCATATATTGAACCAGATCCTACTACAATGATGCAACTATAGTCATAGTATAGAACAAGAAAGCTGGTATTGGACATCAACCAAGTAACAAAGGGAGGAGAATGGGATAGACCGACGACTTATCTAATCAGGAGAAGGCGCCATTGCTTCAGTTGAAGCACAGTGGCCTCGAAAATGAGAATCCAGTGACATGTCCGAGGTTTATGCACTCCATCACACACTCCTAAGGTGCTGAGCTTGATCTTCTCCTGGTTCTCTAGGTCCAAGTTGTTCCACTGCAGCCCATCCTACAACACACACAAACAAAAAGCCCAAATCAGATAACCTGGGACAAAAACTACTTCAACATCTTACACTATACAGATTCCAGGCCTAGATTAAAGTTAGAACAGAAATGATATAGTGCATTCATTGATGGAATGAAACCAAATGATATATAGGAAAATATTCATCTAGATGTGAAGTTATTTACAGTTAGTTAGATAGGGACTAAACACATATCCACATATATGCTAGTATATATCCACCTATATGCTAGTATACATCTAGATACTGCTAATATACATCTAGAGGCGAGCAAAAAATGTAAGCTAGATAGAAAGTACTAAATTATCGAGGATACGAGTAACTAATAAACATCTAACTAGAAATATACCACCTATACATGAACTAAAAATTCATCTAGTACTAGCAAATGATAAATAGGAACATGGCAGAGAGTAATTGGTGCTCAGTTTGTTCAATTGATAAATGATAGAGTGGTACAATAGAAGAATTATGCATGCAACATTGCAACAACATAACCTTAGTACATGGTGCTCAGTTTGTTTTATTTCATCATCAAAGAGTGATAAATAATCCATATGCTCAGTACATGGTGCTTAGTTTGTTTAGCTGAATCAAAGAACTGCATCTAAATAAAAAATAGGATTATGGTGAGTAAAGTGAGTGGTATAAACTGGAATATCTGAACTACAGCAACGGCAACAAAAGATTTTCCAACAGAGAGAGCACTAGAGTCCCGCAACTACAGATATGTGACATGCTTGCAAATTCAGAGAACAAAAAGCTACCAGGAGTATGTTTGATCTTCTCACCAGTTTCTTACTACTCCGTAGATAAATATAGTAGAGAGGATTTTGAACACCCAGAGTTGTATCACTATAGCTAAACAAACTACAGCTGCTAACCATATAATTCTCTGGGCATAACACATAATTCTTCAGGCTAAGCAAGCAGTAGAACAACATAAGTCAAGAGCATAACAGATACAGCACGGCTAGAATGACATCCAAGTCCAGAACAACAACAACCAAGCATTACCACAAGCACCTGGCATGCACGAGCACTGGGACATTACAGCAAGAAGCTTGTGTTCACTACTATAGTGGGGTTACATGCTTGCGCTCGTGCCTGAACTTGGGGTGTCGCGGACGGGAGGATGGTGGATCAGAAGAAGGTGGCCTTGATGGGGGTCTGTAGGGCGGCGGTTGCTGGTGGCGCTCACCACAACCATCTCCATAGCAGCCGACCATCGTGGTCTATCGTGTGAGCGTCGGTGTAGGTGCATGTACAGCTCTTCCACCTCCCCCCCTTCTGCAAGCATGCGTAGCACACCCTGCTCTACCCCTCTGTCTCCCACCACGAGCAGCCCACCGAGGCTACTGCGGTTGCAGGCGAGCACGAGAAGGAGGGCTAGGGTTTCAATGAGAAGTCCGGGTTTGTGGATCCATGAGGTGGAATAGGGAGAGGGGGAGGAGAGGTTTCTAGAGAGATAGTTGGCATGGCAGGGATTCAACGGAGTTGGCCGGGATCTAGGCCGGCGGCGGAGGTGGAGGAAAGGGGAGGAGGCAGCGGCGGATGTGGAAGTTAGGGGAGGCAGAGGCGTGCGTCGATCTGGGGTTAGGGGAGGCGTGTATCGATCTGGGAGATGGATGGATGGCGGCGAACAAGGCGAGGTGGGGGTTGGCAGCGCACGAGGAGAGCTTGGGCAGTGGTTCAGGTCGGGAAGAAGGAGAAGTGGTACCCGCAGTAGCAGCGCAGGTGGCGGAGGTTCCCGGGGACGGCGAAGAAGTCAACAACGCCCACCTGCACGAGCCACGAGGGATCCAACGAGGGTCACGGAGGTGGTGTAGGTGAAGCAGAGAGAGGCACTGGTGGCGGGATTAGGGTTTGCTGGCTCGGTCGTGAAGGAGGAAGAAGTGGCAGCGGGGTCGGTCGCGTGTGGGGATTAGGGTCGGGTATGGGAGGATTTTACCAAAGTGCCCCTTATCATTTCTATGGTGCAATACTGGGACCTAGGGCTTTTCGGTCCATTCACGCCCAAGTGTGAGAGGCAGAAGAAACTGGATCTACCACTTTGGAGCGTCGGATCGAGGCCCTATCAACGGCTGATATCTGAGTTTTCACAAAAATGACCTAACATGTTCGAGTTTTCATGGCTTTTAGCCTAAACGACCAATGTTATGGCTAGAATCACGGCATAGTTTGTGATAATGTGTCCATATTGTGCACCCGTGTGCATCTTGTGACGGAGAACAATATTGCAGGAGGAAGTTTTCCATTTCGTCACATGAAAAAAGCAATTTCCATTTTCCGACTGCCAAAATCAGGGCGTTTTGTGAAGCAACCACCAAATAATAGTTTCAAAATGGTAACACCCTATTTTTCAAAAATAATAGACCCACCTTATGTGAACAATGTCCTAACTGGGGTATCTAAAACCTTTCCATCTACCCCTGGCGAAAAAGACAAATTCCTGCTGAATCGGTAGGAAGTGGGTCCGATTTGAACTACAGGTACATGATCTAACGCTCATGATTTTTTGCAAAAATCATTTTTAGACTCACAATATGATGTTTTATCAGAGATCCAGTGCAACTGTAGCAGGGCTCATCCGCTATCTTCATGCCCGCCGTTTTGACCATAGTTTTAAACGAAAAAAAATTGAAACAGGCATAACAAATTTAAAAATGGTCCGAACAATGTAAATCCTTCACGTGGCGTCATATTATGTGACATAGTTGCAAGGAAAAGTACCAAACTTGATATATTGCAAGTTTCCCGAAAAATCTACACAGAAATGACCTATCATGTTCAAGGTTTCATGGCTTTTAGGCTAAATGACCAATGTTATGGCTAGAATCACGGCATAGTTTGTGATAATGGGTCCATATTGTGCACCCGTGTGCATCTTGTGATGGAGAACAATATTGCAGGAGGAAGTTTTCCATTTTTCCACACGGAAAAAGCATTTTCCATTTTTCGAGTGCCAAAATCGGGGCGTTTTGTGAAGCAACCACCAAATAATAGTTTAAAAATGGTACCACCCTATTTTTCAAAAATAATAGACCCACCTTATATGAACAATGTCCTAACTGGGGTATCTAAAACCTTTCCATCTACCCCTGGCGAAAAAGACAAATTCCTGCCAAATCAGTAGGAAGTGGGTCCAGTTTGAACTACAGGTACATGATCTAATGCTCATGATTTTTTGCAAAAATCATTTTTAGACTCACAATATGATGTTTTATCAGAGATCCAGTGCAATTGTAGCGAGGCTCATCCACTATCTTCATGCCCCCCGTTTTGACCATAGTTTTAAATGGAAAAAATTGAAACGGCCATAAGAAATTTAAAAATGATCCGAACAATGCAAATCCTTCGCGTGGTGTCATATTATGTGACATAGTTGCAAGGAAAATACCAAACTTGGTATATTGCAAGTTTCCCGAAAAAATGTCACAGAAGTGACCTATCATGTTCGAGGTTTCATGGCTTTTAGGCTAAATGACCAATGTTATGGCTAGAATCATGGCATAGTATGTGATAATGTGTCCATATTGTGCACCCGTGTGAATCTTGTGATGGAGAACAATATTGCATAAGGAAGTTTTCCATTTCGCCACACCTAAAAAACATTTTCCATTTTTCGAGTGCCAAAATCGGGGCGTTTTGTGAAACAACCACCAAATAATAGTTTTAAAATGGTACCACCCTATTTTTCAAAAATAATAGACCCACCTTATATGAACAATGTCCTAACTGGGGTCTCTAAAACCTTTCCATCTACCCCTGGCGAAAAAGACAAATTCCTGCCGAATCGGTAGGAAGTGGGTCCGGTTTGAACTACAGGTACATGATCTAATGCTCATGATTTTTTGCAAAAATCATTTTTAGACTCACAATATGATGTTTTATCAGAGATCCAGTGCGAGTTTAGCAAGACTCAACTCATAGACGAAAAATTTCAATTTTAAACCCCTATTTTCAAAACCATAATTCAAAATCTCCATTTACACTTATGACGGTGTTATATGAAAATATATTCTTGTGGTTTTCTAGAAACTAAAAGTGTTACATAATGTACTAAAAACATTCTCTAAATTTTACAATTTCTCTAAATTTTATTTTACTCAATTTGGAATTATGATGAAAAAGATACAAAAAATTCAAAAAAGAAAAAAGAAAAAACTGGAGGTGGCCGGCCTGGCTTACCTGCCAGGCAAACGGGCCAGTGGAGCAAGCCTTGCACGCTCAGGGAGCAGCCCAAGTTGAGCCTAGGGAGCAGCCCAATACGAGCCCAGGGAGCAGCCCAAAAGGTGGAGGCGGAGGCATATGCGGGTCCGACCCCAACCCACGATAGATGGTTAAGAGGGCGCGATCTTGCCTTCCATACAAGGTGGTATCGGTGGCCAGGTGGTAGACCACCTTGCGCCGGAGGCGAGGCCGTGAGGAGGTTGTGAGTTCGACCCTGACCCCCGAATGTTTTGTCAAGTAATTTGGTTCGTTGGTTGCTATAGGTCCCACATGTCATAGTTGCCTCTCCTGGTCAACAGGTCAACACCAACATGGAAAGAAGGTCCCACATGTCATTGGGTAGGAGTATAATTGGTAGTCAACAGGTGTAAGCAAGCTATGACCTTCCTGACAAAAAAGGTCATAGTTTTTCAGGGTTTGTACCCTCCCAAATGACCTACGACCAGTTGGTTCGAAATGGTCATAGATGTATGACCAAAAAACTCAGGGTCGTTAAGAAAAGGTCACTGGTCAACACATTTCTTGTAGTGGGCCAAGGTGCCATTAGACGTGGGCTTCGTTGATGAACCCCCCGCGGATATATTCTTCATAGCGTTCGAGGACATATTCAAGCTATTTCTCACGAAACGGCTAGACTATAACTTGGTCCGCCTATACGCGCTCAATCTGGCGATCACGATCAAGAGAGAAAGTACCCCGGAAATCGCGATAGTGGATCCCTACTACATGCGGGACAACCAGTTGGTCGAAGGATCAGAGACACGGACCAAGGCGACGGCGTACCTCGAGAAGTTCATGGTGGACAACAAGAGGAAGGGCACACTTCTTTTGCCTTTCTTTCTCGAGTAAGTACACACACTCGCTCATCGCCACCGTAATTTATGCATTTCTTATAGATTTCTTCCTTTGCTCTTTTTCCAACATTCTGTTCCAATTGTGTTGCGCAGAGACAAATACTGCACACTCATCGTCCTTGCCCCGAGGTATTCGCTAGCCACGTATTTCGACTCGGGGAGTTTGACGAAAAAGAAAGACTACACCAGAATAAGGGTGTTCTCAATGAGGCTTTCGAGGGCTACACCAAGAAGGGATGCACCTTCGTAGATAGGGGGAATGTATCAAGGATGGAAAACACGTGTTCAAGCACGTGCTCGAGTTCCCCTGCATCAAGCAGTCGACTATTGGTGCCAAGGAGGCCTTCTACGTCCTCCATCACCTTAAAGGCTATGTTCGGGATTGCCAGAACCTAACGCTGCCATCTAGTCTCCGAGGATGAGCCGAAACTTTGGCGTGAATCGATGATGCTGATCTTAGATAAGACTTCCATTGCATTCAGATGAACTTGTCGCAAATCATCATTGAAGATGTCAACACAAGGGGGTGCCCTACAACAAGCCAGAGGGTTGAGTAAGCGGGAGATCGAAGAACGCCTCCGTAAGTAGGGTGACACAAGGAGGTGGATGACGAAAGAGGGCTATCTACCGTTCCCGAAGCCGAGTGAGAGGAGGAAGTCTTCATCATGATCGATGTGTGACTCTAGCATGATCCAGTGTGTGTATATTCTTGATGGACGCCTGATGTATTAGTGTGTGTGTCACAAACTTTACTATCTCATGGTCGAAATGGTCATTGTTGTTAGACTTAAACTACCTCGTGGTCGTGTTGTCGTTGAACTTATTGCTTCTATGATGATCTATCTTTTAGGTTTATGGATCCTTTGGTTTATATTCTGTGAACATATATATATGGATGTGAACCCTTTATTAATTCTTTTCATTGTATTTTTACTAATATGCCTTGTCGTATATAGAGATGGCGACGAGGTGGTATGTGGTGTACATGGGTAGGGTTCCAGGAGTCTACGAGGAGTGGGAGGATTGTCACAAACAAGTGAACAAGTTTAGCGGCAACATCTACAAAGGATACGCGACTAGAGAGGAGGCGATAGTCAAGTGGAGGAACCACTTGTGGAAGAAGAACCGGATGAAGATATTGGTCGGGCTAATGCTCTTGCTCACCATTATCACAACTGTATTCTATTTGATCCTAGTGTAGGCGGCGGTGGCCACTTCATATTTGTAATGTGAGATGATATGAACTTTGTATTCGGCGCTTGTGTAAAAATTTGGCACTTGACACTATATATGTATCTCGATCGGGCTCTAAGTGTTTGTATTATATATATGTCAGTTTTCATGCATATACTACTTGTGCAATGTTTTTTATACTCATCTGAATAAATCCTGTATAAATACCTGATTATACACCAGGAAAGTATTTTACTTCGAATACGTGTTACACAATCAGTGGCGCATATAATTATATAGTCAGTGGAGCATGGGCTTTCTGTGGCGCATATATGTAAATGCGCCACAGAAGCTCTTCCTGGCGCATATGAAGAAATGCACCACAGAAGTTTGGGACTTCTATGGCGTATATCCATATGCACCACAAGAAGTAGTTATCAGTGACGAGGTAACAGTGGCGACAAGGATATGCGCCACAGAAGTCCCATTTCCATGCGCCACAGATAGGCTGTTTCCTAGTAGTGACACTGTTAGAGATCAACTCTACTTGTTGGTTGCGTCACCATCTTCGACTATATTGACTTTCCAAGGGTACGAGATAAATGGGAATACATTTTACATGATCGAACAAGATAAAAAGAGCATCAACCAAAACAATGGTGTCCGCTTTGATGCAATAGGCGAGAATGGGAAAAAGGACACATACTATGGTTACATAGAGGAGATATGGGAACTTGACTATGGACCTACTTTTAAGGTCCCTCTGTTTTGGTGCAGTTGGGTCAACATGAATGGAGAAGCAGTAAGGTAGACCAACTGTACGGAATGATAACAGTGGATCTCAAGAATCTTGGTTACAGAGACGAGCCATTCGTCCTAGCCAATGTTGTGGCTCAGGTTTTCTATGTGAAAGACATGTCCTCCAGAGCAAAAAAAAGAAAAAATAAGCAAACGAATATATCAGACGATGAGCCCAGGTGTCACATAGTTCTTTTAGGGAAAAGAAACATCGTGGGAATCGAGGACAAGACAGACATGTCAGAAGATAAAAATAAGTTAGATGAAATTCTGCCCTTCACAGTGAAAATTGACCCAAGCATCCCGTTAAGCAAAGAAGATGCTCCATGGTTATGGCCAAAGCGACCATAAGCAACCATAAACGGGCATAAGAAATTCATGACTTTTATGTAAATCTATGTAATGTATTAAAACTATACCCTGATTTTAGCCTTGAACATGATAGGTCATTTTGTGAAGGATTTTTTGTGATGTTTGCAATTATCCAAGTTCAATATTTTTCCTTGCAACTTGTCACATTATATGACACCATGCGAAGGTTTCACATCGTTTGGATCATTTTTGAATTATTTATGCCCGTTTCAAACTATATTCAAAGTGGTGGGCATGAAGCTTCTTAGCCCGGAGCTGAGCCTCGCTAAAGTTGTAGTGGATCTCTGATGAAATAGCATATTGTGAACCTATAAATGATTTTAGAAAAAAATGCATAAGCATTATATCATGTACTTGTAGTTCAAATCTGGGCACCCTCCAACCGATTCGACAGGAATTTGTCTTTTTAGGAGGGGTGGGCAGAAAGGTTCCAGATACACCAGTTGGGAAATTATCCATGTAAGGTGGTCTAGTATTTTTGAAAAATTGGTTAGTACCAATGCCAAACTTTAATTTGGTGGTTGCGTCACAGAACACCCCGATTTCAGCACCTCAAAAATGGAAATTGGTTTTTTCGTGCGATAAATACTGCAACATCGTAAGCCATTCCAAGATGCACATGTGTGCACAATATGGGCACATTATCACAAACTATGCCCTGATTCTAGCCATAATATTGGTGGTTTGACCTAAATCCCATGAAACCTCGAACATGATAGGTCATTTTGTGAAGGATTTTTTGTGGTATTTGCAATTTTCCATGTTCAATATTTTTCGTTGCAACTTTGACACATTATATGACACCACACAAAGGTTTCACATCGTTTGGATCATTTTTAAATTTTTTTATGCCCGTTCATGCATTTGTAATTGAAAATGGTAAAATTGTTAGTTAAAATAAATATTTTAGAAAATAGAAAATGGATTTGGATTATTTATTCAAATTTAAACACTTTTCATGTTGAAAGTTTTTTCAAATTCAAAATTGTGCAATAAATATTTGTTAATGCATTTTCAATTGAAAATAGAAAAATGATTAATAGTTTGTATAGTTAGAAAAAATATTTTTGAAAAAATAAAATAGTTTTGAATTAGTTATTTAAATTGAAGCACTTTTCCTATTGAAAGTTTTTTAAATTCAAAATGAATTACAAATTGAAACATTTGAAATTCATTTGTAATGCACCTACATTTAGAATAAAAAGAAGGCGGGAACAACCAGAAATTTCAAAAATAATTTGAAAAAGGCTTATTAGCCCCGGTTCGGCACAAGCACCGGGACCAATAGCCCATGGCGCGCGCCAGATCGAAACTGGCATTTATTCCGGGCTCAATTGCCCCGGGTCGTGCCCCGACCCGTGGCTAAAGAGGCAATAGCGCCAGTTCAGGGGAGGAACCGAGGCTAAAGCCCTATACTTAACTATGACCTTCTCCTTCTTCCTCCCCATTCGCGCGAGGAGAAGAAGCATGACGTCGTCAGGCTGCCTAAGCCCGACCCGCTGCCGGCCCTCCACGCGCTGCACCGCCAAGGGCCTCCATAGCCGATGCTACCTGCCACGTCTGCCCCGAGCGCCGCTGCTCGCTCCACCACGCCTGAGCCAGCCAACCCACGCGCTCGAGCTCCTCCAGCCTCTGCTCGCGTGCGCCGCGCCGGCCCAAGCCAGCCACTCCTCCTCGCCGTGCCCAGCGCATTGATGGCTCAATGCACAGTGCCCATAAAAATGCTTGATGGCGGTGTTGATGTAGAGCTCGTTGGGAACCCCAAGAGGAAGGTATGATGAGCACAGCAGCAAGTTTCCCTCCGTTATGAAACCAAGGTTTAATCAAACCAGTAGGAGCAAGGAAACACCCCAAAGGTGTTACTAGCTGAGCTTTGGCAGGGCGCACTACCGGTGCTAGTAGCAACATGGAGACCTGCACAACACAACCATAGAAGTTTGTCCCCAACTTGCGATGAGGTTCTCAATCTGACCGTGTTTTGCGGTAAACAAAGGATTAAACGTATCGAATGGAAAGAAGTAATAGTTTACAGAAAGTAAACACAACGAAGTAAACAGTTGTAGATTGTATGTAAAGAAAAGGACCGGGATCCATAGTTCACTAGAGGTGGCTCTCCTTAAGATAGATAAAATGCTGGGTGAACAAATTACAGCGGGGCAATTGACAAACATCGAGAAAGCAATACATGCATATACTAATCATCTTGACTCCTCTGAGACTTGATTGGGCATTACAACATTATACATAGACCGCCATCCAACTGCATCTATGACTAATAATCCACCTTCAGGTTATCATCTGAACCCCCTCCAGTATTAAGTTGCAAGCAACAGATTATTGCTTTACGAACTGCGTGTGAAGTAAACAATACGATTGTTCTATGAACAAAGGATTGTTGTTTTCTCCCTAGTAGCAACAGCACATCTAGTACCTTAGAGATTTATGTCACTTCCCCAGATAACCCACTATCGATCATAAATACTAACTCTTGGAGTTGCTAGCATCTACTTGGCCAAGATAGCTACTAACAACAGAAAGCATGCAAGATCACAAATAACAAAGACATGATAGAATCAATAATCAATCTGAAATAGCATCTCAATATCCATCGGATCCCCACAAACACAACATGCAGAATTACAAATAGATGATCTTGATCATGAACGGAGCTCACAAGATCTAGACATGAACGCACAAAGGAGGAGAACCAGCCATCTAGCTACTACATGGATCCGTAGTCCAAGGATGAATTACTCACGCATCACATCGGAGGCTTGCATGGTGATGAAGAAGGCCTCTAGGGTGAATTCCCGTCTCCGGCAGGGTGCCGAGTAGAGCTTCAGATCCCTCCCGATCTAGGGATGGAGATGACAGCGGCTACAGACTCTTTCGTGGATTTTTGATCGGGCCCTTAGGGTTTACGTCCCGAGGGCAATATATAGTCAGAAGGGGGGCGAGGGGGTGCCAGGGGCCACCACACCACCCCCTGGCGCGGGCCAAGCCTGGCCATGCGGCCAGTTGGTGTGGCCGGCCTCTGGCCCTTCTCCGTCTCGTATTCTGGCACTTGATGACTTCCGGAAAAATAGGTACTTTGGCTTTTGTCCCGTCCAATTCCGAGAATATTCATTTTCTGACTTTCCTAGAACCAAAAATAGCAGAAAACAGGCAGCTAACATTGTGGCTCTTAGTAATAGGTTAGTCCATGAAATCATATGAAAAGTACTCCAAAGTTGGAGCAAAACACAATAAAGTGGATAAAACCAAGCATGGAACATCAAAAATTATAGATACATTTGCAATGTATCAACATCCCCAAGCTTAACTCCTGCTCGTCCTCGAGTAGGTAAGTGATAAAAAGAAAGAATAATTTTTTAGGTGACATGCACCATCAAAGACGTGATCAAAGTATTTGTAAAACATTCAAAGCTGGAATCATAGTACTTCAATCATAGCATGAAAGACAAAGTTCTAGCAATAAGCAAAGAAACTATGATGCAACATGAAAAGGCACAAACAAAAGATTCATGAATAACAATTCTTTGCAAGATGTTTGTTTGTTTCACATAAAGAAAACATAGCATAATAGTATTCAGCTTGTCCCTCAATAGAGTAGCAAATATAAATGCATAGGACACCTTCAAAGTTCATAAGAGTGACTAGATACAATAGTTTAAAACAAGCAAGAACAAGTTATGCATCAATCAACTAGTCTTGGGACAATGCACATAGAACTAAGAATGGCCACTATGCTGTCAAAGTAAGTGCATTAAGGTAGAAGGTGGAGACTCAATGTAATGGTGGAAGAAAAGCCTTTGTAAAAGGAAGTAGGGATTCAAGTCTCATAAAGAGCTTCCAAAAATTATGGTACTTGTAGCTTTCAGCTCTCATTGCCCCTATCATAAGCATCTTGAAGTGGTTAAGGTTAAAGGGACACAACTAAGAGGATATGCTTAACAAGTTATAAACCGAAATCTCATGCCCCTTACTTACGAAGACCGATCCTCATGCTACTCAACTTCAGTCACGAGTAAGCTCTTGTCATTGTAAGTACATGTGTATCATTAAGAACCGCCAACGGAGTACCCCTTGCACATGATACGGGAGCTTTCCCATAATCAAAATGATAAGGCAAGCAGACAATGAGCATCTGAGTGATCTTTTTATTTGCTATTTGCATAGGTTTTTATTGAGGATGCTTCATAGAGTACTCATTATGGTGATGCTGCAAGTTTCCACCATGATTAGGCATGGCTTAGGCTAGCGGCCCAGGCGTTTCTCTAACACACATACAAACTCCATGATCTTACAAGTTCCACTTTTATTTCACACCGCCGGGATCTGTAAGCAAAAGAACATGATATCAACGGGTTACAAAGTACAGGTGCAATGTTGAAAGCGTTCCCCATGGTACATGGTTATGCTAATTTCAACTTATAAAGCGCAAGCATATACGCAAAAAAGAAGGACCCAGTGGTTCAAGTTTATTAAGGGCAAGAAAAGTAAAGTGTGCCATCAAGTTCGTGAGAGCTTTAATCACTAGTTTTCTCATAACAAGTTTAATTTGGAAGGTAAACAAAAGCATGAATATACTTGGAATAGCATCATATAGTAGGTAGGTATGGTGGACTCTTTGGAATAACTTGGTTTAGGGAGTTGGATGCATGAGTGGAACTCATACTTTGTTGTGGAGGCTAGCAAAAGACTGGGAGCGAGAAACTAAGAGAGCAATAATGGCCATAATCATGCAGAGCGACAAAACATCATTGATCAAAGCATAAAGTGATACTAAAAGTTGAAAACTAAAGGATCATAAAGGCTATGGTGACTTGAGATAGTCATAACATGGTGTGAGCATGTGCCAAGTCAACCAAAATAAAGCATCAAAGGAGAATACCACTATACTATGCTTTAATATGCTAAAACAACGCATGATTCATCCAAGGCACATTAAGCAATCTAAATTGTTTATAACAATTCATGCTACAGCAAATAATACTAAGCATAAAGCCAAAACAATATCAAGCATGGCATGACAAAGCATAGGCCACAGTCAAAAACGAGCTCTTTTTTACCACATAAGCATGAACTTTCCTACTCTTTTCCAAACCAAACCAAACTATTTGCAAACCAATGTATGAAAGTGGGGGTCGAACCAATTTATTCAGAAAACTAAGAAAACAAAAGCAAACTAAAAACCAAAACGAAAACGAAAAAGAAGACGCTCCAAGAACAACACAACTGTGCATGAAACAATAAAAATGAAGCGTTTGGAAGAAACCTGGGATTTTTATTGATGAAGAAGGGGATGCCTTGGGAATCCACAAGCTTTGACGCTTGTAATTCTTGGATATTTCTTGGGGTGACATGCGTGGCATCCCCAAGCTTGAGCTCTAGTCCATCCTTCATCTCATTACTCATTCCTTCCCTACACCTGAAAATTTTCCTTCATACAAAACTTCACACAATCTTTATTAGCAACATTAGTGCACTCAAGATAAATAAGTCTTAAGTTTCAGTTCTAACACCAAATAAACTTCCATTAAAACACTAGCTACTGTAGCACTTCCCTCAAAAAGCTCCATTCCCCAAAAGAACTAAAAAAGGAACCAACAAGAAGCAAGTGCAAAAAATGGCAGAAATCTGTCAAAACAAACCAGCAGGTAAAGACGAATTTTTTCTAAGAGCATATGTTGCTCAAATCAAAAAGTGTTGAACTAACAAAAGTTAGATAACAACCTGGGGCAGAAGGACCAAAATTCATGCCTCTAAAAGACGTTCAGAGATTTTACACGAATTTTTACGGTGAAGCACAAAAATCTGTTTCGGGATAGCAACTTTCCCAATCATTACTTCTCTCTCATTAGAGGTTACTCTTGGCACAAAAAGCAAATAAAAAGGATAAGGAGAGGTTATTACAGACGTAATAACTTCCAAGACTCATCTAAATCTTTTGGGTTATGTCCCAATAAGTACTTTTATTTAACGCCTTTAAGTTAGGCATAAGAAGCAAGAAAAAGAATCAAGTATTCTCAAATGAAGAAGCATTAAAACCAAATTTTGTTTTCATAGGAGAAGCAAAAGAAATATTTTATCTCTTTTTAGGGAAGTGCTATATACCTTTCCTGAGTGGGAGTTGATATTTAATGGTGCCTTCTTTCATATCAATGATGGCACCAACAGTTCTAAGAAAAGGTCTTCCCAAAGTAATAGGACAAGAAGCATTGCATTGAACATCCAAAACATAGAAATCAACGGAGGCATAGGCATTGTTAACCATAACAAGAACAGCATTAAGACTCCTCATGAGTTTCCTTTTAACATTATCATCAAGTGGGACATTCAAATAACAATCTTCAAGAGGAGGCAAATCAAGCATATCATAAATCCTTCTTGGCATAATAGAAACACTACTATCAAGATCACATAAAGCTTTGAAATCAAAGTCATTCACTTTCATATTAATGATGGGTTCCCAACCATCCTCTTGTTTTATAGGAATAGAAGCTTTATGTTTCATCTTTTCTTATTTAATCTTTATGAGAGCATCCGTAATGTGTTTTGTAAAGGCCATGTTCATAGCACTAGCATTAGGACTTCTAGAAAGCTTTTGTAGGAACTTAATAACTTCAGAGATGTTACAACCATCAAGATAAAAATCAAATTTATTATCTAAAGTAGTAGAACTATTACTAGCCTCAACACTAGTGGTGGTAATAGTAGAAACACTAATGTTTCTAGCAATTTCATCTTCTCTTTCCCACTTAGCATGTTATTCAGCTAATAGTCTAACATTTTCATCAATTCTTACTTGTATAGCATTAGTAGTTGCAAAGGGATTCTCATTAGTTTCAGGTTTAGTGGCCATTTTATTAATCAATGAAGATTGAGCTTTAGGCAAAGATGATATATTTCTTTCAGCATTAGAGAGTTTCAATTGTAAACTAGGAATTTCCCTATTTAGACTCTCAAGTTGATGGCTAATGTTCTTCAAAATGATAGATTGTTCCTCCATAGTTTTAGAGAATAGTTTATTTTGCTCATATTGCATTTGCATGAAGTTTTTAATGGCTCTTTCAACTTCTAAAATTCTTCCTTCACTAGGTAATTCAGGTTTACCATTATAGCCAAAAGTATTATTAGGAGGGTAGGGCCTATAATTGTTATTAGCATAAGCATTGTTGCCAAAATTATTATTTCTTATGAAGTCCACATCAACTTGCTCTTCTTGAGCAACCAAAGAAGCCAAAGGAACATTATTTGGATCAATATGGGCTTTCCCATTAAAAAGCATAGACATAATAATATCAATCTTATCACTCAAGGAGGAGGTTTCCCCAACAGAATTTACCTTCTTACCCTGTGGAGCTCTCTCAGTATGACATTCAGAATAATTAACCATCATATTGTCCAAAAGTATCGTTGCAGCACCCAAAGTGATGGTCATAAAGGTACCTCCAACAGCAGAATCCAATAGGTTCCTTGAAGAATAGTTCAATCCTGCATAAAAAGTTTTGATGATCATCCAAGCAGTCAGTCCATGAGTGGGAGAATTCTTAACCAAAGATTTCATTCTTTCCCAAGCTTGAGCAACATGTTCATTATCAAGTTTTTTAAACTTCATTATTTCACTTCACATAGATATAATCTTAGCAGGAGGATAGTATTTTCCAATGAAAGCATCTTTGCACTTAGTCCAAGAATCAATACTATTCTTAGTTAAGGAATTCAACCATTCTTTAGCTTTTCCTCTCAAAGAGAAAGGAAACAATTTTACCTTAATAATATCACCATCTACATCCCTATGCTTTTGCATCTCACAAAATTCAACAAAGTTATTTAGATGGGAAGCAGCATCTTCATTACCAATACCAGAAAATTGTTCTCTCATAACAAGATTGAGCAAAGCAGGTTTTATCTCAAAGAACGTAGCTCCAGGAACATGTGGAGCAATAGGTGTGCTCATAAAATCATTGTTGTTGGTGCTAGTGAAGTTACACAACTTAGTGTTTTCAAGAGTAGTCATTTTTTTTTGGTTTTCAAATAAGAAAGAAAACTAATTTTTTTGTGTTTTTGAATACAGAAAACAAGCAAACAAGGCAAAAAGAAAACTAAGCAAAACAAAAACAACAAAGTAAAGAGATTGGTTATGAGGGACTCCCCTTGTGAAGATGTCCATGACTCGCCGGCAACGGTGCCAGAAAAATGCTTGATGGCTCAATGCACGGCGCCTAGAAAAATGCTTGATGGCGGTGTTGATGTAGATCTCGTTGGGAACCCCAAGAGGAAGGTATGATGAGCATAGCAGCAAGTTTCCCTCAGTTATGAAACCAAGGTTTAATCGAACTAGTAGGAGCAAGGAAACACCCCAAGGTGTTACTAGCTGAGCTTTGGTAGGGCGCACTACCGGTGCTAGTAGCAACGTGGAGACCTGCACAACACAACCATAGAACTTTGTCCCCAACTTGCGATGAGGTTCTCAATCTGACCGTGTTTTGCGGTAAACAAAGGATTAAACGTATCGAATGGAAAGAAGTAATAGTTTACAGAAAGTAAACACAACGAAGTAAACAGTTGTAGATTGTATGTAAAGAAAAGGACCGGGATCCATAGTTCACTAGAGGTGGCTCTCCTTAAGATAGATAACATGCTGGGTGAACAAATTACAGCGGGGCAATTGACAAATATCGAGAAAGCAATACATGCATATACTAATCATCTTGATTCCTTTGAGACTTGATTGGGCATTACAACATTATACATAGACCACCATCCAACTACATCTATGACTAATAATCCACCTTCAGGTTATCATCTGACCCCCCCTCCAGTATTAAGTTGCAAGCAACAGATTATTGCTTTACGAACTGCGTGTAAAGTAAACAATACGATTGTTCTATGAACAAAGGATTGTTGTTTTCTCCCTAGTAGCAACAACACATCTAGTACCTTAGAGATTTCTGTCACTTCCCCAGATTACCAGAGGCATGAACCCACTATCGAGCATAAATACTAACTCTTGGAGTTGCTAGCATCTACTTGGCCAAGATAGCTACTAACAACGGAAAGCATGCAAGATCACAAATAACAAAGACATGATAGAATCAATAATAAATCTGAAATAGCATCTCAATATCCATCGGATCCCCGCAAACACAACATGCAGAATTACAAATAGATGATCTTGATCATGAACGGAGCTCACAAGATCTAGACATGAAAGCACAAAGGAGGAGAACCAGCCAACTAGCTACTACATGGATCAGTAGTCCAAGGATGAACTACTCATGCATCACACCGGAGGCTTGCATGGTGATGAAGAAGGCCTCCAGGGTGAATTCCCCTCTCCAGCAGGGTGCCGGGAAGAGCTTCAGCTCCCTCACGATCTAGGGATAGAGATGACAGCGGCTACAGACTCTTTCGTGGATTTTTGATCGGGCCCTTAGGGTTTACGTCTCGAGGGTAATATATAGTCGGAAGGGGAGGCCAAGGGGGTGCCAGGGTCCACCACACCACCCCCTGGCACGGGCCAAGCCTGGCCGCACGGCCAGGTCGTGTGGCCGGCTTCTAGCCCTTCTCCATCTCGTATTCTGGCACTTGATGACTTCAGGAAAAATAGGCACTTTGGCTTTTGTCCTGTCCAATTCTGAGAATATTCATTTTCTGACTTTCCTAGAAACAAAAACAACAGAAAACAGGCAGCTGGCACTGTGGCTCCCGTCCAAGGAATCATATGAAAAGTACTCCAAAGTTGGAACAAAACACAAGAAAGTGGATAAAACCAGGCATGGAACATCAAAAATTATAGATACATTTGCAATGTATCACGCATCCGCCGGCCCACAGCGCTACCTCCGCCTGCCACGTCTGCCCCGAGCGCCGCTGGTAGGCCCTCGCCCCCTCCGCCTTCCCCTAATTTTTCCCCTAGTTGTTGCCTTGTTCTTGCTTAATTAGGTTTTTTAAAAATTGCTACTGGTTTTAGTACCTGATAAAATGCAATAAGATTAATGCAATTACAAATTGGTGCCATGTTCTTGCCCTAGTTCTTGCCATGTTCTTGCGTAATTAGGTTTCCAAGTGTTTGCATTATTTTTGGTGCCCTTTTCTTATTTTCTTAGTTTTTGTACTAAATACAAATTGGCAAAAATGTCTAAATTATTTTGAACAACCCATTTTATATTTTTGGATATTTGAGTTATACAGGAAATTAGGATCATCCCATGATTTTTTGTTATTTTTCTGAGCTATGAAAAAGGTAGCTCCTTTGTAAACCTAAGAAAAGTGGATTTTCTGAAAATAAATAAAAGATTGTTTTATTTTAGGTTTTTGGGCTAGGCAAAAAAATTGTAGATATATATTGACATATGGAACAAGTTACCCAACTAAAGTTTTGTGCATTGTTCTTAATTTGCAGATGTTATGTATCCTTTACAAGGCACAAATGAAGATCAAGAAAACTTCCTCCATGGAATGATCCGTGAAAATGAACACCCCGATGTCACCAACCAGTTTCTGAATGACTACGGAGAAGGTGATGAGTCTCTCGGCCAAGGAGGTAGATGCTCCGGTGAGGTAGACGCCGACACCTCGGGCAAGGGAGGACTCGCCGGCTCCGATGAGGGAGAAGACGACGAGCAAGAAGCCGAAGAGAGAGAAGTCGACGGCTCCGACGAGGTGTATATCTATATGTGATCTACACTAATGTATTAAACAAGTGACCATATGAAATACATATATTAACGCGCTAGCTCTTTCTTCTTTTAGCCCTCCGGATCGAGCAAATCGAGAGTACGGACTAGACAACGCCCAACCAAGAAGATGGATGATGGTGTCCGGTATAGAATCGAAAAGGTTGATGAAGTCGGGAAACCAATTGCTCCCACAGATGTTGCAAAGAAATTTGTGAAGGCATGCAGAGTTGTTGTTAGGGACCACATCCCTATCACCATTTGAGAGTGGCATAAGACAAAGGAGGAAAGCTCACATGTCAGCCCAAAGCCAAAGCAAACCTTTGGACAAAGCTCATGATTCATTTCACCCTGCCGGTGCCAGAGGTAGATCCAGATGAAGTGGTGCCAAATGAGGAGGAAATGAGGAGGCGAAAACAGGCCCTAGAAAAAAGTCAATAAGACTCCAGATTTATACCAGGAAAGAAAAGATTATACCAGGAATTTAGCTTGCTCAATAAGACTCCAGATTTCGATAAGGGCTATGAGAAGATAAGAGACTACTGTACTGAATTTGTGGAGTACAAGACGAAGAATCCGGATGCATTGGAAAAGTCTGCAATAAATAAGGCGAATGCTTCTAAGAAGGTGTACCACCATACTATGGGGCCTGCTGGCTACGTCGGTAGCAAGCATAAGTGGGAGACACTTGAGGCACCATTTTTGGCCAAGGGGATCATCCCGGAGCCCTTAACATGGATCAAACGGGCAAGAAATTGGTTTTACGAGCATGGGGGCACGTTGAACGAAGAAGGGAAGGCAGTGTATAACCAAAGACACAAAGATAATCCACTGCTACCTATCGACGACATTAGAAGTGCGGTAAAAGATGTTGAAGTGGGACGGTTTGTTCCCGATAGAGAGAAGGACGAGCTCGCACGCGCCCTTAAAAATGATGAACAAAAAGGACGATCACGGGGCACCGAAGGCTCCAAGCCGTGGAAAATTGTGTTACCCGAGGAAAGGAAGAGATTTCTTGATAGAAGCCATCAGAAGAGGAAGGAAAGGGCAGTAGCTAAGAAAGCGGCTGCTGAGGCTGAGAAAGCTGCTGCTGCAGACCAACTGCATAATGTAGAAGAAGCAGTAAAGCAGGCGCAAGAACAAATCGACAGACTTAGCCAGCAAGGTAGTGGCCAATCTTAGCGGTACCTTATAGAACCTGCATTCGATGCTACCGGCGCCCCATCGAATAATAAAAGCAGCGTCGCTTCCACGCAGCTCTAGGATGATGGTGATGATGATGCATTGACGGCTCCGGAACATCGTTACCCAGTGGATGATATCACAGAGAGCACACCTTGTGAGCTAAAGGTGAGAGTTGCTAACTTAAGGTTGACGGCGGCGCTCGGCATGGACCTACCAATTGGACCTAAACCAACTTGGCATTGCAAACCAGTTCCAAAAGGGTATGCTGTCGTCACGGTGGATCAAGTCATGACAAATTATGAGGAGCTGAAGCTGGACTACCCCGTAGGTGAAGATGGGGAGTTGACTGAACTACGAGAAGTCAAGGGGGGACTGTTGTTTGGCCAAAGGAGCACATCCATCTTCCAAATTATGTGCCGCCAAGGCCACCCACTCCTCATATCAGCAACAATCCACCTTCGCTGCCACATGACCATTCTCCAGCACAACTATCGCCTTCGCTGCCTCACTAGTCTCAAGCGCAACCGTCTCCATCGCCGCCGCAGCGGTCTCCACCACCGCTATCTCCCAAGCGGAAAAGGTCTGTACCACTACGAGGGGCAGTAGCAGCAGCAAGAGGTTCATATCATCGAAACCTAAGCCATCGCCCCTGCCAAAAGTACCCCATGCCCGTATGGATTTCAGTAACCGACCTGGGGAGATGACTCCAGACGAACTTTATGCGGCCACAAAATCCCATTATGAAAAGTGGAAGGTTGACTGTGCTAACAAGAAGAAGCCCCCACCCCCAGACTTCCCGAACACCCTAGAAGAAATAGAAGCGGCCGTGAAAATGGTGAATGTCATGGGTATGGTCCCGCCAAAGCTACCAGAAGACTATGACCGCTCTATTCGCAAGTCGACTGAGGCAAAACAACAACGGTTGAGTATCAGCTCCAGTAGAAAATCAAGCGGGAAATTAGTTGCCCAGCTCGGAGAACAGAAAAATCAATCGTGCCCCCCGCTACAAGTGTATTTTGATGCTGAGGTGCGGTCGAGGAGAGCTGCAGCCGAGGAGAGGTATAATCCGAAAACTAATTTGGAGTTAGTAAGGTTGTACGGAGAAGCGGCAGCGGATCAAGGAATGTCTATTTTTAGGTACTTAAACCATATAAATGAGTTCTCTGACGTAGCATACAAGTACCGGCACGAGAATACTCTTGTCAAACCTGAGTTAGTCAATGAGCTACCAACAAAGATTGCATAACTGGTATATGCAAGAATCTGCTGCTAACGGAAACTGGGTCTACGTTGCATATAAAACCGAGCATTATGGGCATGGAGATGGCGTGGTAATGATTGAATTCTGTGAATTATTTTAGTTATACCAACAATATGCCCTCGACAAATCTATCATGAGTGCATATTGTTTGTAAGTATTATTAATTTATGTAATTAAGTCTTTCTAGCTTAGTTATCGTTCATTGCATGTATAATCTTACTCATCACTATATTTATTTTGCAGAATGAAGATTCTCCAATGCAAAAGAGGACAACTCTATGACATTGGGTTCATTGACCCAAATATCATCTATGAAAACATTCTCCACATGAAGCCCGACATGACAGAGAATAACTTGGTACAAGCGTTAAGGTTTAACGAGACCAAAAGGGAAATACTATTTCCTTACCACTTCGAGTGAGTGTTACTGTCTTGTACACATTATATTTCGCTTACTCGATGTTAAGTGTATAATTGACTCGTTATGCATGCGCATATTCCACTATATCCTGCTAATCATTATACCCGATGATGGAATAGTAAAAGTCATGGAATCGAATCGCAAAGACCTCGCTGAGTGGGCGGACATGTAGGCATGCCTCTAGAGGTAATTTCAATAATTATGTCACTATATCGGCACTATTTCCTCGCCGATAGCAAGTAATTAATATAGAACTCCGTTATTCATTTTCTTTGCCAGGCAGGGCTTGGAAACGGTTCACCGCCAAGGCTGTTGGCCTTTGGAAGCCAGAACTTAAATTTAAACCACTTCATGTAAGTTCTACTAGCTAGATTCGCGCATCTCTTTGATTCTAGTTTCAATACCATTATCATGCTTGATTATTATTTTGATTGAATTATATATGTTCTCGTAAAGTGCTTGAGGCAAGAACCCGGGAATAACGTATGTGGCTACTATGTATGCGAGTTCATAAGCCAGACGACCAAATATACAGCCGCAAGGAGGGACTTAAAAAAATTGAAGTACGATAAACAATATTCACAACTTTATTTTATTACCATCAATTATGTTCAGTTGCATTAATTCATATATATATTGACTCCTTCTTTAAATTAGGTCGAACGGTTCCGGGATGATCTTCTACTTCAAGAACGCGTACGAGCAATTCAAGAGGAAATTATCAGATTCATAGATGCCGAGGTCCTAGATCTGAATGGAGAATACTATTCCCCGCTGGTTCAAATACAAGGATGATATGTTTTGTAATGTGCATGCAACTTGTGGTGCGTACATTTTGTAATATGTTTGACAACGCACATTGGATGCGATGGTGTAATATATTCATGACGATGATGTGCAATAGTTGTTCCTTCATTGTTGCATGTAGTATTAATTATACCATCCAATTTAGCGCAAAATACAATTTAAAAAGTTCCCAAAACAAATAAATGGAAAAATAGAAAAACCAAACTTCTGCCGCGGCACGAAAAGGGGCCATTTTCCTGCCGCGATATATGAGAAATGGCCCCGGTTCGTACCAAGAACCGGGACTATTACTGCTAGCCCCCCTCACTCGCTGCCTCGCCACGTGGAGCCCCATTAGCCCCGTTTCAGGACCGAACCAGGAGTAGCATTAGTCCTGCCTAGCTAGTCCCGGGTCAGGAACCGGGGCTAATGGCCGAACCGACCTGGGTCTAAAGACCCTTTTTCCACTAGTGACTAAAGCTTGATACACTTGCTTGCCATAGTCATTACTACCATGGGTATCATGGTAGTTCTTAAACATTAAATCTTATCACAAATAGAGTAGAAAAGGGAGTCAAGCCAAGACCATTCGTCACATATCCTTATTGCCATACTAATAGGTGACGTTCCTATTTAACCAGGTCCTAGAGTCAAGTGATTATCAATGTTGAGTGATCAATCCCTGACCTAGAACTTATTAACCTTTAGCTTTGACCTACTATATTGACCTTACAAAGACCTTAAGTATGTTAATAAGAAGAAGGAACTAGCTATGATAGAGTGTGCCATCATTAATGGAATGTGATCCTTAGTAGAGATCAAACCAGTAGATGTTTGAGGACTTAACTCACTCATGAGTTAACTAGAAGAAGTATTTAAACATAAAAGTTAAGCTAGTAATTATAAATCTGTGAGAAATCTAGTAGTACTAGAGTATCAAATGATAATCTTGTTAAGCCAATTAGGTATAAACTTAGAGTAAGATTCCTTAACAAGATAAGCCCTATAAAGAGACCAGTATAAGTTTACTACCTAGTTGATGAGAGATCTTGATCAGAAAAATAGAAGCCTAAGCTTTGTATGATTAAAGTTGGTGGTCATTACTCGCAAGTCACTTGAGAATAGATGACTAGATGATGAAGAAGTGTTGTGACAATACAAATCAGGAAAAACCCTATTAAGCTGGCTAGTCTAGCGTGAGCATGAGTAGTCAAGCTAGTGTAGGATGAATTGGAATATGAGTTGCATGGAGTAGTCGAAGGATTAGTGGTTGAACTAAGCTAATACAAGAACAAACTTGTATTATGGGAGTAGTACCATATCTCTCTAGAGGATTAATATCACATTTGATATAGAGGATATTGTAATCTTGCAAGCCTTGGAAGTAAATGCAAGGTAAATAAAAGGGAATTTATGGATGGAGTTAGATAGAGCTACAAGATAGATTCAGTAGAGTTAGCTAAGAACAAGAAGTTATATAGTAGAGGAAGAATAGAGAATGACTATTGTTGAAATGGCATGACGCCATGTAATCATATGATGATGGATATGGTGGAGTCAGATGACTAGCTCATTTAGACAGAAGAAATGTTGAGGATTAGATGAGAGATTTGGGCAAAGTATATTTAGGAAAGGAATTCCTTGACTAAAGACAAGCTCAGTGAGGAAATGAAGTTAGAATTTTGGAGAAACCTTTAACCAACATTATGGCAAGTCTCATGTTTACCTCTTGTCCAAAACCCTATAAATAAGTTAGCAATGGAACCAATTCCTATTTTTTTGGCAGACAAAGAATAGTAGCTCCTAGTCAAATTAAGTTTCTAAGGGATAATTAGAATATCATATGAGTGTGTTAGTGAAAGCCTTACATACCTAATTATCTTCAACCCCAATACGAATTCATAAGAATAGAGCCATCTAGATCACATTAAAAGGCAATATCAATATCTCAATCTTAGTTGAGACATCAACTATAAGTACCAAGCTAGAATTAAACCCTCAACTTTTGATCTATAAGGAATTATAACGTTTTTGGGTGAAATGTTTAAATTCATATTCGAATAATTTAAAAAGAATCGTGAATTAGAAGTAATAGTGTTTATTCGATTTCCAAAAAGATTTAGTTATTATTATTGTTTGAGTATTAACCAACTATAAAAGCAATAATGAAATTGAGAATAATACAAATGTATAACTCAAATAGTATTTCTTTATTCTTTCCTTTATCCCACAAGTAACAAATGAATACAGATATATATTTGGAGAAGGAACATTACAGACACAATATTGAAGGAAATCAAAGTTTTATTAATAATAAATGCATATTACATTGTCTTTACAAAAGAGGAAGAGAAAAAGATTACAACTGAAAACTAACAGACTAATCCTAACTAAGCCTAGTCTAAATCTTCTTAATCTTTCACCTGAACTTGTACCCGCAAATAAGACAGAAGTAGAATAAAACAAAGTGAGGGGTTAGTGTTAAATTGCTCTCAATTATTAACAGTGAAGTGCACTGTTTTCTAAACATAATTGAGACAAATATGTTTAGAAGAAGGGACAAAACCATCAAGTGTAGCATCTGCCCATTTCATAGTTTGAGCCTCGGTACAACCCCATAGGTAGAAAAAGGGGCAATTTCACCAGGTATGGAGATAGTAAAAGATGGGGGAGTTTAAAACAAATATCACTCGATCTCATCCATAGTCAGAGCAACAGTTAAGATGCTCACACACCTAAATGCTTACATTGGGCTGTCAATAGTAGAGAAGAAGCTAGTAGTTTAAATCAAAGCGGTCGAGTGCAAAGCAAAGCTTTTCTACTCACTTCACCAAGATCAAACGTAGCTTAACACCAGCATCACCAAGAACATCATAGGTTCTTGTAATTCACACCGCCAAACCAGCCACTTTCCACCATAGAGAACCCAGGAAAATCACCAGCAAGTATGATGACATGGGGATGGGGGATTCTGGTGGACAGCAAGGCTACAAAGGGGGTAGAAGAACTAGGAGGAGCAAGCCAAGGCCAAAGCAGTAGGCAGCATCAACTAGCACCAGGCTATTAGGGTATATGCAACACTTCTTAATAAAATAATCGTTCATAGCATATTCATCATGATCACATAGAAAGATCTATTCTGGCAGGGGCATACTAAACACATGAGTTATGAGGCATCAAGTAAAAACAAGTATTTATTTGAGGAGGGTCTCAGACCAGCATCCCTGACCCTATGATCCAGTTTTAACTAGATCAATATATATCACCACTACTGGTAGAGGGCACATCCCCAACTAGGTAGCACCACTGTACCAATAGATTAACATTTCCTTGAGAACAAGCCTGAACATCACCTTTTAAAAACATTTAATCATTTTCCTAAATGATTTAGGAATCATATATAACAGTATTTCAACTTCTATCACAAGGCAAAGCCTTTAATCATAAAATAATTACACTAAAAGCATTAGACTAAGCAACAACAGCAGTAGTAAATCACCATCATGCAATAGGAGTGAGCTCACAATCACAGCCACATCATTAGTCACACTAACTTAATCATACTCAACCAAGTGTTCTTTAATAGAGAACAGGGTAACACCAACAACATCAGTAGAGTACTCATTGACAGAGTAACAATTCAAAATCAACTGTGGGTGTGGAAAACAACACTATTAAGTCAACAATTCCATAATAATATAAACCATCAATCCACAAGACTAATAATAGAGGGTGAGTATGCAGTAGTACATCATCTACAACTACACACAGTAACGGGGATTGGACCCTAGTACCAGGGAAGAACCCTAGTTCTTCTCTGTAGGCACCTAGAGAGAGCATAAAGAGAGAAGAAGGGGGAAACTTACCCGTGGTCCTCGCATTTATATCGAAGAGGAAGTAGAGGAGGAGGCCGGCGGTCATGTGGAACGCGGCAGCACGGGAAGCACCCTAAAGCGGCATTGCAACCCGCACCTAGACATAGCAGAGGTATCCATTAGAGGAGAGCAGCATCGTAGACACCAGGGCATTACTAGGGGGTTCACCAGAGTAGAAAAGCCACGGCGGAACCCCAAACCCTAGCCATAGGGAGGGGTCGCCATGGCTAGCAGGGGCGTGTGTGTCGAATCGAACAGGATAGGAATGTGCGGCATCGTCGTCTATGTTGGTGAGCACCACGGTGGCGGTCAAGGTGGCCGAGAGAGGCCGGATTTGAGCGCGATGACGGTGGCAGCATCCGTCGCCTAGGAGGGGAGAGCATTGAGCGTGGGGTTACTGGGTCGGGTAAGGCCAACCTAGTACGACCCAGGAGCTTTTGGACCAGCTCAAAGTGGGCCGGGTCGGGCCAGGTTAGCCTAGTGGCCCAGGTCCGTGTTTAAAAGGGCTTGTTTAAAATACATAATTACTACTATTCCCCCACAACTAAATGAGCTCTAGAAAAATACTAAAAATCCTAAAAATGCAAATAATATGTTTATGAAATCACAAAAACATCCTCTACCCAATAAAATACTAGATAGTAATTTTAAGTAATTAAATTTAGATCAATTATTAAAATTGTATATATTCCTTTTGGAATTTTATAAAAATAAATAAAATACTTAAAATTGAATAAAATTCACTTTTAAGATCCTAAATGGATATACTAAGATATAAAAATACTAACTTGTATTTTAGTTAAGTAAAGTAAGTTTTCATAAAATAAAATCTTATTTCCTACATAAAATTTTAAGAAAATATTAAAAACTGTTAAAATTAAATAAAATTAATTTTTGAACTCTTAGAATATCATTTGTTATCACAAAAATATTAAATAAAATAATTGTATGATCTTAAGAAGTCTTTAGGTACCATTCCACATTTGAGTGCTTTAGTATTGTATGTTATTTATTGTATTTACATATTGTTTCTCACAAGCCTTAATAAGAAGCACAAGTGTGAAGCTGTTATAAAAGTGCAACACATTCTAAATAAATCATCACAAGCTTCAAACCCTAGATCAAATACAATTGTTCCAAGGATTCACATTTATCAAATTGCATTACATTACTTATGCATAATTGCATCTTGTTCTTTAAATATTCGTCCTTACCGGACCAATGATGCTGATTTCAGATTTGGATCTTCTATTGTCTCAAAGACAGTGAGTGCATAACCTTGCAATCACAAAAGGCAAGTTCACACTTGCTCATATCCTTTGATTATTTTCTATCAAATGCTTGTAACTCAAATGTTGTCATTACTTGCATTTCAAAAAGGTCAAAAAATACTATTTTCATAATAATATGATTATGGATTATTTACAAAATGGTAATAATCTATTGATACAGTTCTAGTGGTAAAGGAACATAATATCTAAGACTTAATCAACCAATGTCGCTAGTGAATCTTGTTGGGTTCGTAGCATAGAAAACAAAAAATTCCTACGATGGGAACTATACGCCAAGATCTATCTACTAGATACAAGCAATGGGTGGATATACATCCATAGAGAACTTACCCTCGAAGACAACAAAGCTTTGTTAATGAGTTGGAACTCGTGGATGATGTAGTCGTACGCTTGCCGATCTCAAGATCGTGTGGAAGTCCTAGCGTTGCAAATCTGCAGCGCATCCGTCCTTGCACACACGTTCATGACACCGAAAAACCTCCACCTCCTCGCTCCAGCGAATCAGCAGAAGCAGCAACTCCTTCTAGACACAATGCCACCGAGAAGATGTATCTCGCTAATCCGAGACCATGGGGGAATATAACTAGAGGGGAGAGAGATCCTTCACGAGGAGGTGCACTTTGTGAGGGAAAGAACACACATTCAATGACACTGGTGGATCCATATGTGGTTTACGAAAATAACACACATTTAATGACTCTGGTGGATCCATATGTGGTTTGTAAAAAGAACACACATGCAATGACTCTAGTGGATCCATATGTGGTTTGTGAAAAGAACAGACATGCAATGACTCTGGTTGATCCATATGTGGTTTGTGAAAATAACACACATGCAATGACTCTAGCTGTGGTTCATGAAAAGAACACACATGCAATGACTCTGGTGGATCCATATGTGGTTTGTGAAAAGAACACACATGCAATGACTGGTGGATCCATATGTGTTTAGGAAAAGAACACACATGCAATGACTCTGGTGGATCCATATGTGGTTTGTGAAAAGAACACACATGCAATGATACTAGTGGATCCATATGTGGTTTGTGAAAAGAACAGACATGCAATGACTCTGGTTGATCCATATGTGGTTTGTGAGAATAACACACATGCAATGACTCTAGCTGTGGTTCATGAAAAGAACACACATGAAATGACTCTGGTGCCCATGGGGGGTGCCCCCACCTCTTCCTCATTCATGTGGTGGCAGCTCCACTCACATTATTTTAGCCTCCACCCAAAGTTCCACTCACATGCATTAAATTTCCACCAAATTTAATGCAACTGTCATTGAATAAAACTCTTTTATTTACTTTATTCAGAATTTTGGTAATTACTTTAATTAAAAAACATTCACATAAAACCCCTTGTAACATTTCAATATCACATGTAGAACCAGTTTCTACAATTTCACCCGAAACAATTTCGGTTTCCATCGAAATAATTCCACCACTTTACAATTTTTTCGTCGGAAACATGTGCTCCAAATGGTGTTTGGAAACCCTTTAGTGTGTCTCCCTACGGTTCGCGAATAATGCAGGCATGATTGAGACTCCTCTCAAATCAATAATCAGAAGCGGGACCTGGAGATCCATACTGACTCCTACACATTCAACGATGACTTCTGTGATCGTGAGAACCTTTAACGTTAGTAACTTAATCCCTTTGTCTCGTGATATATTACATGTCCGAGATTTGATCATCGGTATCCAAATACCTAGTTTGATCTCGTTACCGACATGCACTCTTTTCTCGTTCTCGTGATATAACACTCTAGTGATCACATCACTTGCTTGCAAGCTATCTTAATGTGATATCACCGAGAGGGCCCAGAGTATATCTATCCGTCATCGGGATTGAAAAATTCCACTCTTGATCCATGAGCATCAACATAACATCTTTGGAGTATCTGAACCCACCTTTATAGTCACCCTTTTATGGTGTGACGTTTGATGTTATCAAGTTACTCTTCTGATGTTAGCAATTAACATGATATCATGGTCTAAGGATAAAGATTACTTCGTATGATGTTATAGCAATATAAACATAATGACTTTGATCGTAATGCTATACTTCGGATGAATGTTCATCACATCATTTCACAAATGTTGTGACCTCGTTATTAACAACATCCAATGTCCATGATCAGGAAACTTTGATCATCCTGTTAATCTACGAGCTAGTCTATAAGAGAGGCATAACTAGAAACCTTTTATTTGTTTATTAAACACACATGTATTGACGTTTCCTATCAATACAATTATAGCATGCAAAATAACATCTATCATATACAAGGAATACATAATAACAAATTTATTATTGCCTCTCAGGGCATATTTCCTTCAGTCTCCCACTTCCACTAGAGACAATAATCTAGTTCACATAGTGATAAATCTAACACCCATGGACTCTAGTGTTGATCACGTTTTTCCCTAGGGAGAACATTAGTCAACGGATCTGCTACATTTAGGTACATGTGTACTTTCCAAATCTTTATATCTCCATCCTTGACATGCTCATGGATGGAGTGAAACTGGCGCTTAATATGCTTGGAATTCTTGTGAGACCTTGGTTCCTTGGCGTTGGCTATGGCTGCATTGTTGTCACAATATATCACCATTGGGTCCAATGCACTAGGAACCACACCTAGTTCCGTTATGAACTCCTTCATCAAAAACGCTTCCTACGCCGCTTCTGAAGCAGCAACATATTCCGCCTCCATCATTGATCCATCCACCACAGGTTGTTTGGAACTCCTCCAACTAACTGCTGCTCCGTTGAAGAGAAATACATATCCAGATTGAGACTTAGAGTCATCCGGATCCGTGTCAAAGCTAGCATCGACATAACACTTAGCGACTAGCTCTTCTTCACCTCCGTATACAAGAAACATATCCTTAGTTCTTCTTAAGTACTTAAGGATATTCTTGACCGCTATCTAGTGTTCCGAAGCTATATCAGATTGGTACCTACTAGTCAAACTAATAGCATGTGCCACATCCGGTCTTGTACATAACATGGCGTACATTATAGAGCCTAGGGCTGAGGCATAGGGGATCTTATCCATTATCTCTTTCTTCCGCCGTAGCCGGACTTTGAGTCTTACTCAATGTTTTGCCTTGCAACATAGGTAAGAACCCCTTATTACTTCCGTCCATATTAAACTTCTTTAATATCTTATCAAGTTATGTACTTTGCGATAGCCCAATTAGGCGCCTTGATCTATCTCTATAGGTTTTAATGCCTAATATATATGAAGCTTCACCAAGGTCTTTCATCGAAAATTTGATGTTTAGATAACTTTTAACACTATTTAAAAGATCTATATCATTTCCAATCAATAATATGTCATCCACATATAATATCAGAAATGCCCGATTGCTCCCGCTCACTTTCTTGTAAATACAAGCCTCTCCATAAGTTTGGAAAAATCCAAACTCTTTGATCACCTCATCAAAGCGGAGATTCCAACTCTAGGATGCTTGTTTCAGTCCATAGATGGATCGCTGAAGCTTACATACCTTATCAACATCCTTAGGATCGACAAAACCCTTAGGTTGTATCATATACAACTCTTCTTCAATATTACCATTGAGGAATGCGGTTTTGACATCCATCTGCCATATTTCATAATCGAAATATGCAACAATTGCTACCATAATCCTAACCGACTTTAGCATCGCTACAGGAGAGAATGTCTCATCATAGTCAAATCCTTGAATTTTTTGAAACCCCTAAGGGTCACATTACCATCAGCATCAATTTTTCTTTTGAAAATCCATTTATTCTCAATATCCTTTCGATCGTGAGGTAAGTCCAC
This sequence comes from Avena eriantha, assembly GCA_910589775.1. NCBI lineage: Eukaryota > Viridiplantae > Streptophyta > Magnoliopsida > Poales > Poaceae > Avena > Avena eriantha. The sequence goes on from OU342742.1 coordinate 46,053,748, forward strand.
CAAGGTCCAAACCTGGTTTTCGTACATAGATTCCATCACGGGTTTCATGGCTTCTAGCCATTTGTTGGAATCCAGGCTCATCATCGCTTCTTCATACATCACAGGGTCATGTATTTCATCTATCATGAAATTTATAACCGGATTTCCTTACAGTTCAGGAGCTACACGTATCCTGCTTGACCTGCGAGGTTCGGTAGTATCCTATTTTGGAGTTTCATGATCATTATCATTAGCTCTCTCTTCATCAGGTGAAGTCAACTCCGAAACAATTTCCGGTGCTGTGCCACTTGCCATTTCATGAATAGAAGGTGCAATAACCTCTTCGAGTTCTACCTTCCGACTACTCACACCTTTCGCGAGAAACTCCTTCTCAAGAAAGGATCCATTCTTGGCAACAAAAATCTTGCCCTTGGATTAGAAGGTATACCCAATTGTTTCTTTAGCGTATCCTATGAAGACGCATTTTTTCGCTTTGGGTTCGAGTTTATCCAGCTGAAGTTTCTTCACATAAAAATCGCATCCCCAAACTTTAAGAAATGAGAACTTAGGTTTGTTTCCAAACCATAATTCATATGGTGTCATTTCAATAGATTTAGATGGTGCCCTATTTAAAGTGAATGCAGCGGTTTCTAGTGCATAACCCCAAAATGACAGTGGCAAGTTAGTCAGAGACATCATAGATCGAACCATATCCAATAAAGTACGATTACGACGTTCCGACACACCATTACGTTGTGGTGTTCCGGCAGGCGTGAGTTGTGAAACTATTCCACAGTCTTTCATATGTGTGCTAAACTCGTAACTAAGATACTCTCCTCCACGGTCGGACCGCAGAAATTTGATCTTTTTGTGATGATGATTTTCCACTTCATTCTAAAATTCCTTGAACTTTTCAAAGGTTTCAGAATTATGTTTCATCAAATAGATATACCCGTATCTACTCACATCATCCGTGAAAGTAACAAAACAACGATATCCATCTCGCGTCGACACACTCATTGGTCCACACACATCAGTATGTATGATTTCCAATAGATCTGTCGCTCGTTCCATTGAACCGGAAAATGGCGTTCTAGTCATCGTGCCCATAAGGCATGGCTGACATGTATCAAATGATTCAAAATCAAGTGGTTGCAAAAGTCCATCAGAATGGAGTTTCTTCATGCGTTCAACGCCAATATGACCTAGACGGCAGTGCCACATATATGCAGATATATCATTATCAAGTTTAATCATTTTAGCATCAATATTATGAATATGCGTAATACTACTATCGAGATCCAACAGAAATAAACCATTCATCACAGGTGCATGACCATAAAAGATATCATTCATGTAAATTGAACAACCATTATTTTTAGATTTAAAGGAATAACCACTTCGCATCAAACACGATCTGGATACAATGTTCATGCTCAGTGCAGGCACCAAATAACAATTATTTAGATTAATCACTAATCCCGACGGCATATGGAGAGGCAGCGTTCCGACGGTGATCACATCGTCTCTTGATCCATTGGCGACCCGCATCGTGACCTCATCCCTTGCTAGTTGTCGCTTGTTCCGCAACCCCTGAATCGAGTTACATATATTAGCAACAGATCCCGTATCAAATACCTAGGTGCTACTGCGAGTACTAGTCAAGTACACATCAATAACATGTATATCACATATACCTTTGTTTGCCTTGCCGGCCTTCTTGTCCGCCAAATACTTGGGGCAGTTGCGTTTCTAATGGCCAGTCCCCTTGCAATAGTAGCACTCGGTATCCGACTTTGGGCCAGCTCAGGATTTCTTTTCAGGTGCGGCAACATATTTTCCGCCCTTCTTTCCCTTCTACTTGCCTTTCTTGTCCTTTTTGAAACCAGTGGTCTTATTGATCATCAACACTTGATGTTCTTTCCTAATCTCCACTTCTGCAGTTTTAAGCATTGATAGAAGCTCGGGAAGAGACTTCTTCATGCCCTGCATGTTATAGTTCATCACGAAGCTCTTATAGCTAGGTGGCAGAGATTGGAGAACATGATGTATGCCTAGGTCAATGGGAATCGTTATTCCCAAGGACACAAGTTTATCGGTGTACCCAGACAATTTGAGTACGTGCTCACTAACGGAGCTGTTCTCCTCCATCATGCAGCTAAAGAACTTTTCAGAAGCATTATAACTCTCTACGGTAGCATGGGTATCGAAAATAATTTTCAATTCTCCCATGGTATCAAAAGCATTGCCATTTTCGAAACGCTTTCGAAGTTCTGGCTCTAGCCCATACAGTATGTCGCAATGAATTAAGTTGTGGTCCTCCTGATGAGTTATATAGACATTCTTTTCCCCGTCAGAGGCATCAGGAGCTGGTGGTGGGCCTAGCAGCGCATCTAGCACATATTGCTTTTGTGCAGCAGTGAGGAGAATCCTCAAATTCATAGCCCAGTTGGTGAAGTTGCTACCATTCGTAGCAAGTTTCTCTTTCTCCATGAACACATTGAAATTAAAAGCAGGTGGTGCCACCTACAACAGAATTTGTAAAGTTTATTTAGACTAAGTTTATGATAGATTGAGTTCAACTAATCCAAATTACCAATGAACTCCCACTCAAAAACGACATCCCTCGTGTCTTTTTGGTGATTACATGAACCAAATCCACTACACCAAGTCCGATCATCACGTTAGTCGGTGTAGCTTCAAAGGCGAGCATCCATATGGGCATCATATCAACTATATGAATCATTCTTAACCTTTTGGTCCGTGTTCCGAGGCCATGTTTGTACATGCTAGGCTCGCCAAGTAAGAACCTTAGTATTCGCGTGTAAAACTGTCTTACACCCATTGTATGAAAGCGTAGAGTCGAGTACACCCGATCATCACGTGATGTCTTGAAACATGATCCATAGAATGGTGCATACTTAAGAAAGAGCACATTTTATCTTGATATTTAAATGACGGATCATCTTACAATGCTACTAAAAGCGCCAAACTAGCAATATAAGATGCAAACATCTAATGTGTAAAGTGGGATGATATGGTCCATGCATTTGATCTCTATCCTATGCATCATGGTATCATCTATATCATTCCTTTGTGTGTAAGGCCAAGGTCAATGGAACTTACATGTTAGGTGTGTTGTAAGAGTATCTATCATACATCTACTTACAACATTACCATATCATGACACTAGCCTAGCAACGATCTAAACTAGACGCCTTTAATTTATCCATTGCAAGTTTTACGTGGCTTAGGGATTTTGGAGATAGAACCGGTCTTACCTACGAACATGGAACCACAATGAGGATAAACAAGTTATTAGCAACTCGTTGTAAATCAGATATTGACTCTAGTAGGAGAGACAGACACCCGCCAGTCACTTATGCAGAACTAGTTGCATGTCAGTCATGGAACCGGTCTCATGTGCGATGACATGTAAGGTTGGTCCGGGCCGATTTATCCCACTATGCCACAAATATACAAAATACATGAAATAAGAAATAACATGATCATCATCTCCCACATATAAACATATGTGTACTACCCGTGCAAAGCACCTACGCATAGATCAGGCTCTCATACCACTGTTGGGTTCGCAGCATAGAAAACAAAAAAATTCCTATGATGGGAACTATACGCCGAGATCTATCTACTATATACAAGCAATGGGTGGATATACATCCATAGAGAACTTACCCTCGAAGACAATAAGGATTTGTTAACGAGTTGGAACTCGTGGATGATGTAGTCGTACGCTTGCCGATCTCAAGATCATGTCGAAGTCCTAGCGCCGCAAATCAGCAGCGTATCCGTCCTCGCACACACGTTGAGGCCACCGAACAACCTCCACCTCCTCGCTCCAGCGAATCAGCGGAAGCAGCAACTCCTTCCAGACGCAATGCCACCGGGAACATGTATCTTGCTAATCCGAGACCATGGGGGAATATATCTAGAGGGGGAGAGAGATCCTTCATGAGGAGGTGTGCTTTGTGAGGGAGGAGAGGAGGGCCTTTTGTAGGAGAGGGGGATCCTCCCCTCCCATGGCCGGCGCCCATAGGGGGTGCCCCCACCTCTTCCTCATTCATGTGGTGGACGCTCCACTCACATCAATTTAGCCTCCACCCAAAGTTCCACTCACATGCATTAAATTTCCACCAAATTTAATGCAACTCTCATTTAATAAAACTCTTTTATTTATTTTATTCAGAATTTTGTTAATTAGTTTAATTAACAAACATTCACATAAAAACCCTTGTAACATTACAATATCACATGCAGAACCAGTTTCTGCAATTTCATCCGAAACAATTCTAGTTTCCATCAAAATAATTCCAGTGCTTTGCAGTTCTTTCGTCTAAAACATATGTGCTCCAAAATGGTGTTTGGAAACGCTTAAGTGTGTCACCCTACGGTTCACGAATAATGCAGACATGATTGAGACTCCTCTCAAATCAATAATTAGAAGCGGGACCTGGAGATCCATACTGACTCCTACACATTCAACGATGACTTCTGTGATCGTGAGAACCTTTAACGTTAGTAACTTAATCCCTTTGTCTCGTGATATATTACATGTCCGAGATTTGATCATCGGTATCCAAATACCTAGTTTGATCTCATTACCGACATGCACTCTTTTCTCGTTCTCGTGATATAACACTCTAGTGATCACATCACTTGCTTTCGAGCTATCTTAATGTGATATCACCGAGAGGGCCCAGAGTATATCTATCCGTCATGGGGATTGACAAATTCCACTCTTGATCCATGAGCATCAACATAACATCTTCGGAGTATCTGAACCCACCTTTACAGTCACCCTTTTATGGTGTGACGTTTGATGTTATCAAGTTACTCTTCTGATGTTAGCAATTAACATGATATCATGGTCTAAGGATAAAGATTACTTCGTATGATGTTATAGCAATATAAACATAATGACTTTGATCGTAATGCTATAATTCGATGAATGTTCATCACATCATTTCACAAATTTTGTGACCTCGTTATTAACACCATCCAATGTCCATGATCAGGAAACTTTGATCATCGTGTTAATCAACGAGCTAGTCTATAAGAGAGGCATAACTAGGAACCTTTTATTTGTTTATTAAACACACATGTATTGACGTTTCCTATCAGTACAATTATAGCATGCAAAATAAACATCTATCATATACAAGGAATACATAATAACAACTTTATTATTGCCTCTTAGGGCATATTTCTTTCCGTCTCCCACTTGCACTAGAGACAAAAATCTAGTTCACATAGTGATAAATCTAACACCCATGGAGTTCTGGTGTTGATCATGTTTTGCCCTAGGTAGAACTTTAGTCAACGGATCTTCTACATTTAGGTCCGTGTGTACTTTACAAATCTTTATATCTCCATCCTTGACATGCTCACGGATGGAGTGAAGCCGGCGCTTAATATGCTTGGAATTCTTGTGAGACCTTGGTTCCTTGGCGTTGGCTATGGATGCATTGTTGTCACAATATATCACCATTGGGTCCAATGCACTAGGAACCACACCTAGTTCCGTTATGAACTCCTTCATCAAAAATGCTTCCTACACCGCTTCTGAAGCAGCAACATATTCTGCCTCCATCGTTGATCCAGCCACCACAGGTTGTTTGGAACTCCTCCAACTAACTGCTGCTCCGTTGAAGAGCAATACATATCCGGATTGAGACTTAGATTCATCCGGATCCGTGTCAAAGCTAGCATCGACATAACACTTAGCGACTAGCTCTTATTCACCTCCGTATACAAGAAACATATCCTTAGTTCTTCTTAAGTACTTAAGGATATTCTTGACCGCTATCTAGTGTTCCGAAGCTATATCAGATTGGTACCTACTAGTCAAACTAATAGCATGTGCCACATCCGGTCTTGTACATAACATGGCGTACATTATAGAGCCTAGGGCTGAGGCATAGGGGATCTTATCCATTATCTCTTTCTTCCGCCGTAGCCGGACTTTGAGTCTTACTCAATGTTTTGCCTTGCAACATAGGTAAGAACCCCTTATTACTTCTGTCCATATTAAACTTCTTTAATATCTTATCAAGTTATGTACTTTGCGATAGCCCAATTAGGCGCCTTGATCTATCTCTATAGATTTTAATGCCTAATATATATGAAGCTTCACCAAGGTCTTTCATCGAAAATTTGATGTTTAGATAACTTTTAACACTATTTAAAAGATCTATATCATTTCCAATCAATAATATGTCATCCACATATAATATCAGAAATGCCAGATTGCTCCCACTCACTTTCTTGTAAATACAAGCCTGTCCATAACTTTGGAAAAATCCAAACTCTTTGATCACCTCATCAAAGCGGAGATTCCAACTCTGGGATGCTTGTTTTAGTCCATAGATGGATCGCTGAAGCTTGCATACCTTATCAACATCCTTAGGATCGACAAAACCCTTAGGTTGTATCATATACAACTCTTCTTCAATATTACCATTGAGGAATGCGGTTTTGACATCCATCTGCCATATTTCATAATCGAAATATGCAACAATTGCTACCATGATCCTAAACGACTTTAGCATCGCTACATGAGAGAATGTCTCATCATAGTCAAATCCTTGAATTCATTGAAACCCCTAAGGGTCACATTACCATCAGCATCAATTTTTCTTTTGAAAATCCATTTATTCTCAACATCCTTTCGATCGTGAGGTAAGTCCACCAAGGTCCAAACCTGGTTTTCGTACTTAGATTCCATCACGGATTTCATGGCTTCTAGCCATTTGTTGGAATCCAGGCTCATCATCGCTTCTTCATACATCACAGGGTCATGTATTTCATCTATCATGAAATTTATAACCGGATTTCCTTACAGTTCAGGAGCTACACGTATCCTGCTTGACCTGCAAGGTTCGGTAGTATCCTATTTTGGAGTTTCATGATCATTATCATTAGCTCTCTCTTCATCAGGTGAAGTCAACTCCGAAACAATTTCCGGTGCTGTGCCACTTGCCATTTCATGAATAGAAGGTGCAATAACCTCTTCGAGTTCTACCTTCCGACTACTCACACCTTTCGCGAGAAACTCCTTCTCAAGAAAGGATCCATTCTTGGCAACAAAAATCTTGCCCTCGGATTAGAAGGTATACCCAATTGTTTCTTTAGGGTATCCTATGAAGACGCATTTTTTCACTTTGGGTTTGAGTTTATCCGCCTGAAGTGTCTTCACATAAAAATCGCATCCCGAATCTTTAAGAAATGAAAACTTAGGTTTGTTTCCAAACCATAATTCATATGGTGTCGTTTCAATAGATTTAGATGGTGCCCGATTTAAAGTGAATGCAGCGGTTTCTAGTGCATAACCCCAAAATGACAGTGGCAAGTTAGTCAGAGACATCATAGATCGAACCATATCCAATAAAGTACGATTACGACGTTCCGACACACCATTACGTTGTGGTGTTCCGGCAGGCGTGAGTTGTGACACTATTCCACAGTCTTTCATATGTGTGCTAAACTCGTAACTAAGATACTCTCCTCCACGGTCGGACCGCAGAAATTTGATCTTTTTGTAATGATGATTTTCCACTTCATTCTAAAATTCCTTGAACTTTTCAAAGGTTTCAGAATTATGTTTCATCAAATAGATATACCCGTATCTACTCACATCATCCGTGAAAGTAACAAAACAACGATATCCATCTCGCGTCGACACACTCATTGGTCCACACACATCAGTATGTATGATTTCCAATAAATCGGTCGCTCGTTCCATTGAACCGGAAAATGGCGTTCTAGGCATCGTGCCCATAAGGCATGGCTCACATGTATCAAATGATTCAAAATCAAGTGGTTGCAAAAGTCCATCAGAATGGAGTTTCTTCATGCGTTCAACGCCAATATGACCTAGACGGCAGTGCCACATATATGTAGATATATCATTATCAAGTTTAATCCTTTTAGCATCAATATTATGAATATGCGTAATACTACTATCGAGATCCAACAGAAATAAACCATTCATCACAGGTGCATGACCATAAAAGATATCATTCATGTAAATTGAACAACCATTATTTTTAGATTTAAAGGAATAACCACTTCGCATCAAACACGATCCGGATACAATGTTCATGCTCAGTGCAGGCACCAAATAACAATTATTTAGATTAATCACTAATCCCGACGGCATATGGAGAGGCAGCGTTCTGACGGTGATCACATCGTCTCTTGATCCATTGGCGACCCACATCGTGACCTCATCCCTTGCTAGTTGTCGCTTGTTCCGCAACCCCTGAATCGAGTTACATGTATTAGCAACAGATCCCGTATCAAATACCTAGGTGCTACTGCGAGTACTAGTCAAGTACACATCAATAACATGTATATCACATATACCTTTGTTTGCCTTGCCGGCCTTCTTGTCCGCCAAATACTTGGGGCAGTTGCGTTTCCAATGGCCAGTCCCCTTGCAATAGTAGCACTCGGTATCCGACTTTGGGCCAGCTCGGGATTTCTTTTCAGGTGCGGCAACATATTTGCCGCCCTTCTTTCCCTTCTACTTGCCTTTCTTGTCCTTTTTGAAACCGGTGGTCTTATTGATCATCAACACTTGATGTTCTTTCCTAATCTCCACTTCTGCAGTTTTAAGCATTGATACAAGCTCGGGAAGGGACTTCTTCATGCCCTGCATGTTATAGTTCATCACGAAGCTCTTGTAGCTAGGTGGCAGAGATTGGAGAACATGATGTATGCCTAGGTCAATGGGAATCGTTATTCCCAAGGACACAAGTTTATCGGTGTACCTAGACATTTTGGGTACGTGCTCACTAACGGAGCTGTTCTCCTCCATCATGCAGCTAAAGAACTTTTCAGCAGCATTATAACTCTCTACGGTAGCATGGGTATCGAAAATAATTTTCAATTCTCCCATGGTATCAAAAGCATTGCCATTTTCGAAACGCTTTCGAAGTTCTGGCTCTAGCCCATACAGTATGTCGCAATGAATTAAGTTGTGGTCCTCCTGACGAGTTATATAGACATTCTTTTCCCCGTCAGAGGCATCAGGAGCTGGTGGTGGGCCTAGCAGCGCATCTAGCACATATTGCTTTTGTGCAGCAGTGAGGAGAATCCTCAAATTCATAGCCCAGTTGGTGAAGTTGCTACCATTCGTAGCAAGTTTCTCTTTCTCCATGAACACATTGAAATTAAAAGCAGGTGGTGCCACCTACAACAGAATTTGTAAAGTTTATTTAGACTAAGTTTATGATAGATTGAGTTCAGCTAATCCAAATTACCAATGAACTCCCACTCAAAAACGACATCCCTCGTGTCTTTTTGGTGATTACATGAACCAAATCCACTACACCAAGTCCGATCATCACGTTAGTCGGTGTAGCTTCAAAGGCGAGCATCCATATGGGCATCATATCAACTATATGAATCATTCTTAACCTTTTGGTCCGTGTTCCGAGGCCATGTTTGTACATGCTAGGCTCGCCAAGTAAGAACCTTAGTATTCGCGTGTAAAACTGTCTTACACCCATTGTATGAAAGCGTAGAGTCGAGTACACCCGATCATCACGTGATGTCTTGAAACATGATCCATAGAATGGTGCATACTTAAGAAAGAGCACATTTTATCTTGATATTTAAATGACGGATCATCTTACAATGCTACTAAAAGCGCCAAACTAGCAATATAAGATGCAAACATCTAATGTGTAAAGTGGGATGATATGGTCCATGCATTTGATCTCTATCCTATGCATCATGGTATCATCTATATCATTCCTTTGTGTGTAAGGCCAAGGTCAATGGAACTTACATGTTAGGTGTGTTGTAAGAGTATCTATCATACATCTACTTACAACATTACCATATCATGACACTAGCCCAGCAACGATCTAAACTAGACGCCTTTAATTTATCCATTGCAAGTTTTACGTGGCTTAGGGCTTTTGGAGATAGAACCGGTCTTACCTACGAACATGGAACCACAATGAGGATAAACAAGTTATTAGCAACTCGTTGTAAATCAGATATTGACTCTAGTAGGAGAGACAGACACCCGCCAGTCACTTATGCAGAACTAGTTGCATGTCAGTCATGGAACCGGTCTCATGTGCGATGACATGTAAGGTTGGTCTGGGCCGATTTATCCCACTATGCCACAAATATACAAAATACATGAAAGAAGAAATAACATGATCATCATCTCCCACATATAAACATATGTGTACTACCCGTGCAAAGCACCTACGCATAGATCAGGCTCTCATACCACTGTTGGGTTCGCAGCATAGAAAACAAAAAAATTCCTATGATGGGAACTATACGCCGAGATCTATCTACTATATACAAGCAATGGGTGGATATACATCCATAGAGAACTTACCCTCGAAGACAATAAGGCTTTGTTAACGAGTTGGAACTCGTGGATGATGTAGTCGTACGCTTGCCGATCTCAAGATCATGTGGAAGTCCTAGCGCCGCAAATCAGCAGCGTATCCGTCCTCGCACACACGTTGAGGCCACCGAACAACCTCCACCTCCTCGCTCCAGCGAATCAGCGGAAGCAGCAACTCCTTCCAGACGCAATGCCACCGGGAACATGTATCTTGCTAATCCGAGACCATGGGGGAATATATCTAGAGGGGGAGAGAGATCCTTCATGAGGAGGTGTGCTTTGTGAGGGAGGAGAGGAGGGCCTTTTGTAGGAGAGGGGGATCCTCCCCTCCCATGGCCGGCGCCCATAGGGGGTGCCCCCACCTCTTCCTCATTCATGTGGTGGACGCTCCACTCGCATCAATTTAGCCTCCACCCAAAGTTCCACTCACATGCATTAAATTTCCACCAAATTTAATGCAACTCTCATTTAATAAAACTCTTTTATTTATTTTATTCAGAATTTTGTTAATTAGTTTAATTAACAAACATTCACATAAAAACCCTTGTAACATTACAATATCACATGCAGAACCAGTTTCTGCAATTTCATCCGAAACAATTCTAGTTTCCATCAAAATAATTCCAGTGCTTTGCAGTTCTTTCGTCTAAAACATATGTGCTCCAAAATGGTGTTTGGAAACGCTTAAGTGTGTCACCCTACGGTTCGCGAATAATGCAGACATGATTGAGACTCCTCTCAAATCAATAATTAGAAACGGGACCTGGAGATCCATACTAACTCCTGCACATTCAACAATGACTTCTGTGATCGTGAGAACCTTTAACGTTAGTAACTTAATCCCTTTGTCTTGTGATATATTACATGTCCGAGATTCGATCATCGGTATCCAAATACCTAGTTTGATCTCGTTACCGACATGCACTCTTTTCTCGTTCCCGTGATATAACATTCTAGTGATCACATCACTTGCTTGCAAGATATCTTAATGTGATATCACCGAGAGGGCCCATAGTATATCTATCCGTAATCGGGATTAACAAATTCCACTCTTGTTCCATGAGCCTCAAGATAACTTCTTTGGAGTATCTGAATCCACCTTTATAGTAACCCTTTTACGGTGTGACGTTTGATGTTATCAAGTTACTCTTCTGATTTTAGCAATTAACATGATCTCATGGTCTAAGGATAAAGATTACTTCGTATGATGTTATAGCAATATAAACATAATGACTTTGATCGTAATGCTATAATTCGATGAATGTTCATCACATCATTTCACAAATTTTGTGACCTCGTTATTAACACCATCCAATGTCCATGATCAGGAAACTTTGATCATCGTGTTAATCAACGAGCTAGTCTATAAGAGAGGCATAACTAGGAACCTTTTATTTGTTTATTAAACACACATGTATTGACGTTTCCTATCAGTACAATTATAGCATGCAAAATAAACATCTATCATATACAAGGAATACATAATAACAACTTTATTATTGCCTCTTAGGGCATATTTCTTTCCGTCTCCCACTTGCACTAGAGACAAAAATCTAGTTCACATAGTGATAAATCTAACACCCATGGAGTTCTGGTGTTGATCATGTTTTGCCCTAGGTAGAACTTTAGTCAACGGATCTTCTACATTTAGGTCCGTGTGTACTTTACAAATCTTTATATCTCCATCCTTGACATGCTCACGGATGGAGTGAAGCCGGCGCTTAATATGCTTGGAATTCTTGTGAGACCTTGGTTCCTTGGCGTTGGCTATGGATGCATTGTTGTCACAATATATCACCATTGGGTCCAATGCACTAGGAACCACACCTAGTTCCGTTATGAACTCCTTCATCTAAACTACTTCCTGTGCCGCTTCTGAAGCAGCAACATATTCTGCCTCCATCGTTGATCCAGCCACCACAGGTTGTTTGGAACTCCTCCAACTAACTACTGCTCTGTTCAAGAGCAATACATATCCGGATTGAGACTTAGATTCATCCGGATCCGTGTCAAAGCTAGCATCGACATAACACTTAGCGACTAGCTCTTCTTCACCTCCGTATACAAGAAACATATCCTTAGTTCTTCTTAAGTACTTAAGGATATTCTTGACTGCTATCCAGTGTTCCGAACCTGGATCAGATTGGTACCTACTAGTCAAACTAATAGCATGTGCCACATCCGGTCTTGTACATAGCATGGCGTACATTATAGAGCCTATGACTGAGGCATAGGGGATCTTATCCATTATCTCTCTTTCTTCCACCGTAGCCAAACTTTGAGTCTTACTCAATGTTTTGCCTTGCAACATAGGTAAGAACCCCTACTTACTTCCGTCCATATTAAACTTCTTTAATATCTTATCAAGGTATGTACTTTGCCATAACCCAATTAGGAGCCTTGATCTATCTCTATAGATTTTAATGCCTAATATATATGAAGCTTCACCAAGGTCTCTCATCAAAAATTTGTTGCTTAGATACCTTTTAACACTATTTAAAAGATCTATATTATTTCCAATCAATAATATGCCATCCACATATAATATCAGAAATGCCAGATTGCTCCCACTCACTTTCTTGTAAATACAAGCCTCTCCATAAGTTTGGACAAATCCAAACTCTTTGATCACCTCATCAAAGCGGAGATTCCAACTCCGGGATGCTTGTTTCAATCCATAGATGGATCGTTGAAGCTTGCATACCTTATCAGCATCCTTAGGTTCAACAAAACCCTTAGGTTGTATCATATACAACTCTTCTTCAATATTACCGTTGAGGAACGCGGTCTTGACATCCATCTGCCATATTTCATAATCGAAATATGCAGCAATTGCTAACATAATCCTAACCGACTTTAGCATCACTATGGAAGAGACTGTATCATCGTAGTCAATTCCTTGAATTTGTCGAAAACCCTTTGCGACAAGTTGAGCTTTATAGATGTTCACATTACCATTAGCATCAGTTTTTCTTTTGAAAATCCATTTATTCTCAATGGCCTTTAGATCGTGAGGTAAGTCCACCAAGGTCCAAACTTAGTTTTCGTACATGGATTCCATCTCGGATTTCATGGCTTCTAGCCATTTTTTGGAATCCAGGCTCATCATCGCTTCTTCATACCTTGCAGGGTCATCTATTTCATCAATAATAAAATTTATAATAGGATTGTCGTACAGTTCAGGAGTTGCACGTGTCCTACTTGACCTGCGAGGTTCGGTAGTGTCCTCTTTTGGAGTTTCATGATCATTATCATTAGATCTCTCTTCATCAGATGAAGTCAAATCCGAAACAATTTCCAGTGCTGAGCCGCTCGCCATTTCATGAAGAGAAGGTTAAATAACCTCTTCGAGTTCTACCTTCCGACTACTTACACCTTTCGTGAGAAACTCCTCAAGAAAGGATCCATTCTCGAGGCTAAGGGCTCTACCGGTAGCTATGTGTTCATCTCTCTCTAGGTGTGTTCTTATTGAGATCATGAGCTTTGTAATCTATAGATCTATTCTGCTACTCAAGTGCTTTAATAAATCTCTGCTTATCCCCGCATGTCTGAAGTTGAAAGTGTGCACACCGTGTGGCACTTTGGCTAAGGTTACATAAATACTTATCATGGGTATAATTTGAGTTGGTTGTCTCTATGAGATTGTGGTGTTTGTTGGAACCATCTAGCGCTCAAGGTGATAGTGAGGGGTTATCTAGATGGGGAATGCGGACTTTAAGGTGTGTTGTTATAGCCCTACATTGTCCAACCGGAGAGTAGTTTAGGGTAGCATAATGAAGAGAAGATATTTATATGAGAGTGACCACTAGTGAAAGTATGATCCCTAGGCATTGTTTCTAAGCATTGAAACACTGTTTACAATCAATCCTGTTACATGTTTGCTTGCTGCCACTCTTATTTAAGATTATAATTACCACTTAGAATCATCCATATTACTTGTATTTCACAATCTCTTCGCTGAACTATTGCACCTATACACCTGACAAGTGTATTGGGTGTGTTGGGGACACAAGAGACTTCTTGTATCTTGATTGCATGGTTGCTTGAGAGGGATACCTTTGACCACTTCCTCCCTGAGTTCAATAAACCTTGGGTGATCCACTCAAGTGAAACTTGCTGCTATTCTACAAACCTCTGCACTTGGAGGCCCAACACTGTCTACAAGAATAGAAGCGTGCATTGACATCAAGCTATTTTATAACACTATTGTCAGGGATTAAAGAAGAAGAAGATCCCACGTCAACCACGTGCCATCAAAGCTATTTTCTGGCGCCGTTGCCGGGGAGGGAAGGTAAAAGGTACTCACATCCTCTAGATACTAAGCTATCTTCTAGTACTGTTGCTGGTGTGTGAGTGCTCGAAGTTATTTTCTTTAGATTCTGCAATTATATCTTTTTGTTTCTTGTTTTTATTTTCACTAGTTAGGCTTAATGGAAAACAACAACAAAATTAGAGAGCTTTATAGTATTTATCTTGAGTTAGGACATGAAGTGTTTGAAGAGAAAATTAAAAAACCTATGGAACTTTATTTGCATGCTAATAGCAATGTTATTAGTATGAATTCTTTGAACACCATTATTGCTAATGCTATGGAAAATTCTAAGCTTGGGGAAGATGGTTTTGATGAGACGGATATTTTTAGTCACCCAAGCACGGAGGAGAAAATTTACTTTGATGATACTATACCTTCAATATATGATGATTACAATGATTAATATGATATTTTCATTCCACCTACTATTGAGGAGAAAATTAGTTATGATTACAATATGCCTCCTATATTTGATGATTATGGTGATGAGAATAATAATGATTAATAAGAATGACTATGCTTATATGGAGACTAATAATTATATGCATGTGGCTCATGATAAGAATGTTTTATGGGATATTTATATTGTTAATTTTATTCATGATGCTACTGAAAGTTATTATGATAGGGGGAAACATGGTTTTATGTATCTCAACAATATTAAGTTTCCCCTCTTTATGTTGAAAATTTTGAAGTTGCACTTGTTTTGCTTTCCTATGCTTGTTGCTTTGTGATTTCATGACTTCTTTCTTTACAAGATTATTTTTCATAGGAAGTGGGTTAGACTTAAATTTGTTCCATATTTTATTCTTGATGCTCTCTTTTACTTCAATTCATATTTCTTATGTGAGCATCATCGAAATTATCATGTCTATCTTAATGGCTAAAAAGAAAGAGCTTTTGGGAGACAACCCATTATATTTTTACTTTCAGTTTATTTTTGTTTTGTTGAGTCTTGGAAGTTATTGCCTCTGTAATAACCTCTCCTTATCCTTTTTGTTTGGTTTTTTTTCCCAAGAATAACCTCTAATGAGAGTGAAGTAAGATATGGCGAAGTTGCTATCCTGAAACAGATTTCTATGCGTCACTCTAAAAAAATCATGAAAAATCTTAGTATGTCGGATTGAGATGTAATGTTTTGTGCTTATGCCCTAGGTTATTACCCAACTTTCTTTAGCTTTGTACTTTTCGATTTGAGCATCAGAAGATCTTAGAAAAAATCGGTTTTTACCTGCTGGTCTGTTTTGATAGATTTCTGCCATTATTTGCATTTTCCGCTTAATCGGTTTATTTTTGAGTTCTCTTGGATCACTCGAGCTTTTAAAAGAAATTGCTACAGTAGCTTATGTTTTAATGGATGATTTACTTGAGTTGAAACTGAACCCAAAGGATTATTATTTTGAATACACTAATGTTGTTAATGAAGATTGTGTGAAGTTTTGTATGAAGGAAGTTTTCAAGTGTAGGGAGAGAATGATGTGATGAGATGAATTATGGAAAAAAGATCAATCTTGGGGATGCCACCCGTGTCATCCCAAGAAATATTCAAGAAGTACATGCCTCAAAGCTTGGGGATGCCCAAGGCATCGCCTTCTTCATCAATAATCTCAGGTCTTCTTTAAAGACACTTTATTTTTATTACCTTATGCACTATGTGTTGTTGTTGGAGTGTCTTTGTTTTTAGTTTTCTTTTGCTTTCTTTATCGCAATAAGTTGATTGGATCCCAACACACTTCCTTTTGAGAGATACACACCTCGTTATTCATTGCCTAGAACACTCTAGTTTTCACTCTTATTATTCTGTGAGTGTTCTCCTTTGCTAGCACTACGTTTAGCTTTAGTTTTCTTATTCTTTTGGTTTAGAACTTTTTAGTTCTTCTTCGTAGATGGGTCATACATGCTCTCTGGTCTTTATTGATTATTATATTTGAGTGTTATTTCAAATAAGTCGATTGGTGTTGGAAAAGAGTAGGAAGTTTCATGCTTATAGTGGTACAAAAGGAAGCTTGTTTTGACTGTGACTTAGACTTTATCATGTCATGCTAGATGTTGCTTTGACCATATGCTTAGTGATTATTGTTGTAGCATAACTTGTTTCAAACAATTGAGATTGCTTAATGTGCCTTGAAAGAATCATGCATTGTTTTAGCATACAAAAGCATAATATTATGGTATTCTCCTTTGATGTTTTATTTGGGTTGACTTGGCACATGCTTAAACCATGTTAAGACTATGAACCAGTCACCATAGCCTCTATGATCATTTAGTTTTTGACTTGCAATATCACTTTATTCTTTAATTAATAATATTTTGTCTCTTTGCATGATTATGGCCATTACTGGTCTCTCTTAGTTAGTCGCTCCCAGTCTTTTGCTAGCCTCCACCTGTACCACATATGAGTTGCACTCATGCATCCAACCTCCAAGAAAACCAAGTTATTCCAAAGAGTCCACTATAAATTCCTATGCATGGTGTGTTACACCATTCCAACTATATTCATGTTTTTATCTATCTTCTAAATTAAACTTGTTATGTGAAAATTAGTGATTAAAGCTCTCACAAACTTGATGGCACACTTTATTTTCTTGCACTTAATAAACTTGAACCATTGTGTCCATCTATGTTGCTTATATGCTTGCACTTTATAAGTTGTGAATTAGCAGAACCATGTACCATGGGGAACGCTTTCAACATTGCACTTATTATTCAGTTGATATCATGTTCTTTTGTTTATGGATCCCAGCGGTGTGAAATAAATGGGGAGCTTCTAAAGTCATGGAGTTTGTATGTGTGTTAGAGAAACGCCTGGGCGGCTAGCCTAAGCCATGCCTAATCATGGTGGAAACTTGCAACATAACCATAGTGAGCATTCTGTGAAGCATCCTCAATAAAAACCCATGCAAATATCAAATAAAAAGATCGCTGAGATGCTCATTGTATGTTGCCTTGTCATTTTGATATGGGATAGCTCTTGTATCATTGGGAAAGGGGTACCATGTTGGCGGTTCTCCATGATACACATGTACTTACAATGACAACAACTTACTCGTGACTAAATTTGAGTAGCATGAGGTTTGGTACTCGTAAGCAAGGGGCATGAGATTTTCAACTTATAACTTGTCAAGCATATCCTCATATTTGTGTCACTTTAACCTTAATTGTCGTCGGATTGATGACAAGTACGCCATGAGGGGGTCCTCGAGGCGTGCGGAAGAGACGGGTGTGAGGCGTACGGTGTTCCGAGATGGTGAGCACACAAGTTTACCCAGATTCGAATCCGCCGGCTTTGGACGGACCCTACTCCTGCTATCAATCCAGTAATACGGCAAAGCCAGAATATGGGTTACAAGGGTTTCGCCTGTGTGAGTTGAGATTGTAGACTATTGGTCGTCTGGTGTTGTTGCCCTAAAGGCTCTCCCTAGGATGGCTTATATAGATATCCGGCCTAGGGTTTACAGGAGAGATCAATCCGGCTACGACTAAGAGTAGGTTACAGAGTACATCTTGAACTACAAGTAACATTATGGGCCTAAGTCGGTAAGTCTTCTGGGCCTTTCTGTAGCCGGATGGGACTTCATCTTCTCTCTCTAACTGGGCTGCCCGTGAAGCAAAGATCTAACCCGAAGTGGGCCACCCTGGTCAGTGAGGAACGTTGAGGATACCCGGAAAGTATATCCCCAACTGTAGCCCCCGGAGGCCTCCAAGATCCAAAGTCAGATTTTATCGTCGTCTAGCTTGATCTTCGGTTTACAGAATCTTGAAGGTTTCCTGAAACTTTATAACAAAAAGTACGATCCGGGTCTTCAAAAGTAAGTCGGACCTTTCAATTAGTTAGTCGGATTTTCCAGCTCGCTTTTTAAACTAAGCCGGAAAACTTGGTCTCTAACGCCACCTGACACAAGCATGGTCCAGTTGCGTCATTTGACAGACGTTCCGTCAGCCCGACCGTTGGTGGGTCCGTAGTTCGCGGAACCGAGGCGCCGTTTCAATGCGTGCGTGGAGATCGAGGCGACACAATCATCATGCGGGCCCTTCCCAGTTCTTTCCACGACGCATGGCAGTTACACTATAGCATTTGCATGAATCTTAGCGCAGGTAGGTAGATATAAGGGGTCTAGATTTTTGTTCTCCTCTCCACTTGCCTTTCGCCATTCCTTTCTTCCCAAATCTCCAGCGCGCCCAGAGCCCTTTCGTTTTCCTCCCACAGAGCTCCTAGCGCCGCCACTTTAGGGTCACCCCTTTCCACCGGGGAGAAATGGCTTCATCCTCTTCTTCCTCTCTGGCGGCAGCGGCAGCGTCGGCAGAAGCAGCTGCAGAAAAAGAAAGTTTCCGGGGAATCTGGATCCCTTGCGCCCTCGACGAGGCGGCGCTCAAGAACGTGGAGAAGGAGGGGCTTCTCGCCGCCGGCGACTGGCGGAGCGGTTCCGGCGAAACCATCCCCAATCCGCGCGAGGGCGAGCGCGTCCACTTCGGCACCCATCTGGACCGAGGTTTGTCTTTTCCTCCCTCGGAGTTCTTCTCCGAGGTGATTGACCATTATGGAGTTCAACTCCATAATCTTCCTCCCAACTCCCTTCTAGAGATGAGCGCGTTTGCTGCACTTTGCGAGGGCTTTCTCGGCATTAGGCCGAGTTTGCTTCTTTTCTGGTATTACTTCCATGTCTGGAGAAATTCTATTACCGCCGGTGTTCCTTATATCATCGGTACTATTAGTTTTTCTGTTAGACGAGACCGGTCCTATCCCAAAATTGCTGCCAGTGACTCGGTCAAACAATGGCCAGCCACCTTTTTCTATCATAGGGATATTCCGGCTCCCGGCAAAGCTACTGCTTTGCCAGCTTTTGTCGACGGAGCTGCTCCGGCTCTTACGGATGATCTGATCCTTGCTAAGAGGCGGATCGAATATGTTATCAAGCACAAGGGTCTGAGGGGATCTGACTTAGTCCAGTGCTGGGTCACACGCCGGATCCAGCCACTTCAGTAGCACGGGGATAGACTGATGCACTCCATCATGTCTTCCAAAAAAGATTCTCTCCGCATCAGCCCCAAGGCCTATACCAGCCAAGGCTATATAAGCCAGATCAAATGGCTGATTAAAGAGCGGATCGAGAGAAAAATTCCGGAGATCTCTCTGGACATGCACACGGCGGAAAACCCCATGGTAAGCTTCCATCAGTACACCTTTTACGTGTTTCAATCTTTTTAAGTCATACATTGCAATGCTGATATGTTTTCTTGTTTTTAGCTTGCCGAACTCCCCGAGTCGGAGCTTGCTCCACTCGAAGGATATCCTCCTGAGTTTTCTCAGGAAGCTGAAGTGGTTCCATTGCCGGACCTTGCGCTCAGGAAGCGCAAAGCTCCGACAGTGGCAGTAGGCACAAAGGAAGTGTCCGTTGTGAAGAGGTAACTTTCATTCACAATTTCTGCATTTTTACCTTTCTCGAATTTCTATCTGAGATGTAATATTTCCGACATTACTACATTCTCAGAGCAAAGCCTCTCATCAAGGGTAAGGGGAAGGGGATTCCTGCAAAGCCCCTGCGACAGGCGAAGCTTACCATAGGTTCCCCTGGCACGGCTCCTTCGACTCCTGCCCCTCAACCTTCTGTAACACCGGCGATTACTCCTTCTCCGGTTGTTGCAGAAGATCCTGCTCCTCCAACGGCGCCTGTGATCCTTGGATCACACACTGACGTCACCGTGGGTGCGTCATCTCAAGATAAGGGTGAACCCTCTCCGGGTAATGATCCCTCGGCTGAAGTCTTCGCCGACAATCTCCTCAGCAATCCCGGACTTGCCAAGTTTGGCTTATCCCGGAAATCTGCAGAGGAGATCCAGCGGCTGGCCAGGCAAGTCCTGGACAAAAGCCATCTATCCCCCGAAGAGGAAGCGCAAGAAGCAGAGGACGTCAAGTTCTCTTACCTTCTCGCCCAAGTCCGCCTTCGCGACGAGAGGATCAGGACTGGAGAGCTTCCGATAGCCCCAGTAATTCCTCTTACTCTCGCCGAGAAGGTGGCAGTTGAAGTGAACGCGGGTTTAGACAAACTCACCCACGAGCAATATGTAAGTCGGAATTCCAACTCTTGTTTTTTACCTTATGTTATATCATATCCTCTCGCCCCCAAGCATGAAGTAGGATATAGAAATCCGAGTTTATGCTTTCATTAGGATGCCAAAGAACGAACTAGTGTAGCCTCCTAGGCTCGTGCTGATATTTAGTAAAAAATATTAGCCCGAGTCTTAAGTAGCTTTCTAACTTTGGGTATTCTGACTTATAGAAAGTATGTTCCTATAACCAGGAATTGTTAAAAAATGTCTGTGATAAGCGGAGAGAAATCAAAACTCTCCGGCTTAAGAATGCTGAGCTCAAGCTAGCCAAGGATGAAGCCGAAGGTAACATTTCGAAATTCAAACCTTGTTTTTTACTTTTCCAATATCAAATTTTTCTGAACTGTTGTTCTTTTTGACTTATAGCGTTGGTGAAACAATCCATCGCTATGATTGAAGAGGCCGAGAACCTCAAAACCTTAGTGGTGGAGAACAAGGGACTTCTCCAAGAGATGGATAAGCTTAAGGCTGATCATGAAAGGAGCATAGCTCAAGTTCTCGAGTCCTCCTCCATGGCCACTGAAGAGCGCGATCTCAAGATTGCCGCTCAGGATAAGGTTATCTCGGACCTCAAAAATGAGGTTGGCAGAGAGAAGGATATCTCCCAGGCGCTCCGGGCAGAACTCCAGAGTCTTCGGGAGGAGAAAGCCAAGATTGACGACGTCATTCTTGGTATGTTCCATCTATCTAACTTTTCATTTCTTCGACTTTCATCAATGTCGGATTTTCATTAACTTGTTTTGTGTGTAGGTCCTCTGAACTTGACGGACTCCTCCTCGTCCGAACCCCGCACTCACCGGCTTACCCAAGTTGGTGATCTCATTCATGACTACCGACAGTCCCTTGAGGACATTGGCGAATCTCTCAGGATTCCGGACATGCCAAGCATGTCGGACTTCCAAGTGCGGGAGAAGGCCAAGGAGATGCCGCAGTTTGTTCGGGACTAGAACATGTCCTACGCGCGGACCGCTGCGCAGAACGCTCTCACCATGTTCATGAGCCACCATAGAAACATGGAGATATGGCAGGTGACCAGAGGGTGCTGCAAAGTAGACGAAGATGGCCAGGAGCAAGACCTTCAAGCCATCATGCACTCCTGCGCCGGATATGGGTGTCACGTAGCTGATTTGACCAGCTACGAGACGCCCTTCTTCACCCGCGTGGATACTCCGCCACCTCCTCCAGAAGACGTCGAAGAAGTTTCCGACGATGAACGGACCACCTCGGATCCGGACATCTCGGCACGATATCAAGGCGGAGTAACACGCGATCCGACAGTTCCTTCATCTCCTCCTGCATCATAGATCAGAAAACTATGTATTATTCTGGAAACACATGATGCGTTTTGTAAATATTAAGTACTATGACTTTTGCTAGTGCCAAGTTTTTTTTTACCTATTCAGCACTTTTGTCTTAAATTATTTGTGTGCCTGAAATGTTTGCATAAGCACTTGGAATTTTCCGCCTCTACTTATCATTTATCTGGCTTTCCGCCTCGTCCCTTTCGTGAGCCGGCTAAACCTTCAGCCGGAAAATTTGCCGAGCAACGGAGCTCAATTGCTAAACAAGTTTAAACTCGGAAACAAAGCCGGCTTCCAGTACCAACAATTCACTACTCGGAAGATACCCGCATCCAGCAATCAGACAAATAACCCAAGTAAAGACTAGAGTTTTTTAGAGTTATACCCGAAGGTAGCAGTTTTAGAATCGGAAATCTAAACCAGAACGAACATGAGCATAAAGTACTTTCAAGCATTCTGGGATTTTCGACTATGACATGATCATTAGGAAATAAGATGGTAAAAACTTCTCAGGAAAACTTTGAGGTAACCAAATTTTTTATTTCTCACAAAGCATGTACATATGTATAATTACAAAGAAATATAAAACTAAGAATAAAAGGGACGTAGCTGAGCAATATTCCATGGTCTATCTAATTCTTCCGGATTTGTACTGCCTCCAGCTCTCTTTCTCTTCTTAGTAGCAGGTCTTTCTTTGACTGGCCTCATGTTAGTTAAGTAGTACGACCCATTGTGCAATACTCGACTAACCAAAAAGGGCCCTTCCCATATTGGGGAAAGTTTGTGCTTTCTTTGTTGCACAAGCCGGAGAACCAAATCACCTTTATTGAAAGATCTAGTTCGGACTCTCTGGCTATGATACTTGCGTAACTTCTGCTGATAGGCTGTAGATCTCATTTCAGCAATGACGCGGACTTCTTCGACTAAGTCGAGATCATTTTGTCGAGAAATCTCAGCATCCTCTTCAATTACGCGGCCACTCTAGGAGAAGCATGAATCAAATCACTAGGAAGAACTGCTTCTGCGCCATAGACCAAGAAGAAAGGTGTATATCCTGTTGACCTGTTCGGAGTTGTTCGCAAACTCCAAATTACAGAGGGTAGTTCCTCTGCCCAAGCCCCCGCAGCACGTTTCAGTGGTGCTTCGAGTCTTGGTTTCAAGCCTTGTAGAATTAAACCATTTGCTCTTTCGACTTGTCCGTTAGCCTGTGGATGTGCGACTGACGCAATGTCAAGCCGGATATTTTGCTCATTGCAGAATTCAGCCAACTCTCCCATGGAAAAATTACTCCCGTTGTCCGTGATAATGCTATGCGAATAACCGTACCGGATTATAACATCCTTGACAAATCTTTTGGCTATTGCTCCATCACAACTAGTGACAAGTTTAGCCTCGATCCATTTCGTGAATTTATCCACCATCACTAAGAGGTGAGTAAATCCATTTGGAGATCGTTTAAAAGGTCCTACCATATCAAGCCCCTAGACCACAAAAGGCCATGTTATAGATATTGTTCGCAGCTGATCAGCCGAAACATGAGCTTGCTTGGCGTACTTTTGGCAGCCTTTGCATGTCTTGACTAATCGTTCAGCATCTGCCTGAGCTGTAAACCAGAAAAAACCATGTCGAAAAGCTTTTGCCACTAAAGATTTGGCTGCAGCGTGGTGACCACACTCACCTTTGTGGATTTCTCTTAAGATTTCCACTCCTTCTTCCAGAGATACACAGCGCTGAAAAACCCCAGAAACACTATGTTTATGGAGCTCACCTTTAACAATAGTATAGGCTTTTGCTCGTCGGATAATCTGCCGGCTCAGCACCTCGTCTTCGGGTAATTTGCCATCTACCAAGTAATCAATGTAGGGTTGAGTCCAGCTGGGAATTACAGCCAGAACTGCTATTAAAGGTGAGTCGGATTTGGTCGGATACTCCTCATCTACTCCCTTTATCGAGGGAACTTTGAGGTGCTCTAAAAATGCGCCATCCGGAACCTCTTTCCGCGCAGAACCTATTCGAGATAGTGCATCTGCTTCCTCATTTTCTGCTCGAGGGATGTGTTGAACTTCAAACCCCTCAAACGATTTAGATAGATCATCCACGACAGCTTTATATGCTGCCATGTGCTTATTTGCATTACAAATATCCGACACTTGCTGAGCAACAAGATCCGAATCTCCATAACACATCAAACGTCGGATGCCAATATCCTTAGCAATCCGGATTCCATGCAGCAGTGCTTCATACTCGGCAATGTTGTTTGTCGCTGTGAAGTGGATCTGCAGCACATATAAAAGTTTATCTCCTTGGGGTGATTTGAGCACCACGCGAGCCCCCGAGCCCCCCTAGCCTTGGATCCATCAAAAAAGAGGGTCCAATATTCCGACTCCGGGAGGACCATGTTCTCCTTGGTCTCTGTCCAATCAGCGACAAAATCAGCAAGGATCTGGGATTTGATTGATGTCCGGGGTTTGTACTCAATATCGAAAGCTGCAAGCTCTATGCCCCATTTGGCGACGCGTCCTGTAGCATCGATGTTATTGATTATATCTCTCATGGGAGCTTTGCTCACCATGGTAATTGGGTGCTCCTGAAAATAGTGTCGTAACTTACGAGATGCCAGAAAAACACCGTAAGCCAATTTTTGATAGTGCGGATATCACTGTTTTGATTCTGTCAAGACCTTGCTGACAAAGTACGTCGGACGCTGCACCAGGTGCTCCTGATTTTCTTCTGGTCTCTCCACCACCATAACTATACTGACGACCCTATTTGTCGTAGCAATGTAAAGCAACATCGTTTCCTGAGGTTCCGGTGCTGCAAGGATAGGAGCAGATGAGAGTACTTTCTTCAGGTTTTGTAGTGCGGCTTCGGCTTCGTCAGTTTAGACAAAATCCTTGGTTTTCTTCAGGAGTTTGTATAATGGTGCAGCTCTTTCACCAAGCCGGCTTACAAATCGACTAACCGCGGCGATGCAACCAGTTAATCTTTGTACATCCTTCAGGCGAGTTGGCCTGGAAATATTGAGAATAGCCTTGATCTTGTCACGGTTCACCTCTATGCCTCGTTGAGACACAATAAAACCTAACAATTTTCTGGCTGGTATTCCAAAGAAGCATTTCTTCGGGTTAAGCATGATGTTGTATTTTCGTAAATTGGCGAACGTCTCCTCTAAGTCGGAAACCAATGTTTCCTTATTTTTGGACATGACCGCGATATCATCCACGTATGCATGTACATTGCGCCCAAGTTGATCATGGAGGCAACGCTGCATCGTGCGCTGGTACATAGCTCCTGCGTTCTTCAGCCCAAAGGGCATCGTAACATACCAGAAGGTTCTGAAAGGGGTTATGAATGAAGTCTTGATTTTGTCAGATTCCTTCATCCGGATTTGGTGATAACCGGAATATGCGTCGAGAAAACAGAGGAGTTCCGAGCCTGCCATAGAATCGATAACTTGATCAATTCTAGGCAGAGCGAACGGATCTTTTGGACAAGCCTTGTTCAAGGCAGTATAATCAACACACATCCTTAAATCAGTAGTGTCCTTGTTAGGGACCATTACAGGGTTGGCCGACCATTCAGTATGGATGACCTCTTCTATGAATCCGGCTAACTCAAGCCGCGCTAGTTCCTTAGCTATTGCCTTACGCTTTTCGTCACCAAACCGTCGTAAGGACTGTTTGACGGGTTTAGCGTTCGGGTTTACATTTAGAGAGTGCTCGGCAAGTTCCCTAGGTACTCCGGTCATGTCAGATGGCAGCCATGCGAAGATATCTTGATTTGCTCAGAGGAACTTGACGAGCGCGCCTTCCTATGCGCTACTTAGGCCTGCGCCTATCTGGGTCACCTTGGAGGGGTCATCATCCTTCAATGGCGTCGTCTTCGTCTCTTCTGATGCCTTGAACTCCGGATTTGGTTTTGTCACCTCCTTCTTCATCGCGGGCATCTCGGACGGATCTATGCTTTTCTTGATCTCCTGGTACTCCTGGGCGTGCAGCACGGCTTCGGCAAAGGCGGCATTTCCATCCTCGCACTCTCGCGCTTTCTTCGGGTCTCCCCTGATGGTGATCACGCCGTTGGGACCTAGAATTTTCATCATATTGTAAATGTAACACGGATGAGCCATAAAAGCCCAGTAAGCCGGATGTCCGAATATAGCGTGGTATGCGCTCTTGAATGGGACCACTTCGAAGGAAAGTGCCTCCATTCGATAATTTTTTGGTGTTCCAAAAGTAACATCCAAAGTGATCTCTCCCAGGGAATTGGCTTGTCTTCCTGGTACAACCCCGTGAAAAATCACAGAGCTATGGTTAAGCTGTGTTTCCGAGATCTTCATCCGGCGTAGTGTTTCTACATAGAGAATATTGATGCTACTACCACCGTCCATGAGGGTCTTGGAGAAACCATAACCGTCAATAAGTGGATTGATGATTAAGGCGTATTTTCCTCGCCTATGCAACTTAGGCGGATGATCAGTGCGGTCAAATGTGATTGCCACCTCCGTCCAGTCCAAATACTGAGGGACAGCCGGAACTATTGCGTTGAGCTCGTGGAGAACTGCTTTCTTGACCTTTGCTGGTTGAGATCCGAGGAAGGTGACGTAAGTGTCCTTCTTGGTAGGAAATGTTTTCTTCCCTTCCGACTTAGGATTTGAAGCGTCAGCTTCCTCCATGTCGGAATCTTCCTTGGTCTCTTTTTCTTTTTCGGGATTTTTCTTTCCCTTCTTCCTCTTAGCTTTGTAGCCCACGGTATCATCTCTCTTGATGTCATCGTTAAAACGACATTCAGCATTGGTGTGGGACGAGCCCCCATTGGCGTCTAAGTGATGCACACATGGGTTATTGGCAATGTCGGCCCAAGTGTAGGTTTTGCCTGGTTGTTGCTCTCCTCTACCTTGGACCCTTGATGTCCCACGACCACGCCCGCGGCCTCCACCACGTCCTCATCGTCCTCCAGTCCCGGAAACAGTAGTGACTACTGCTGTCTCCGCGTTGGGTTTTTCTTCCGAGGTGTTTTTGCGTTTCTAAGCCTGTTGCTTTGTCTTTGCTGACTGTGGTACGGCCAGGACATTAAGTAATCCCTCTGCATCGTCGTCAGCATCTGCATACTTGCTCGTTGTTTCTATCATTTCTCCTAGATTAGTAACCTTGTCACACTTCAAGCGATGGCGCAGTAATCCAATTGGGAGACCTGAAATAAAAGCTTCAATCGCAGTTTGATCATTTACTCCCTCGTAGGAGTTCTTGGTGTCAATCCATCGTCCGAGATAATCTCGGCAAGTTTCTCCGGCTTTCTGGGTGCAACGTTGTAGGTCTCCAACCGTACAGGGCCTCCGATATGTGCCTTCAAAATTCCGAAAGAATGCACTTTGTAAGTCATACCAGTTGTGGATGGTGTTTGCCGGAAGTTCATTGAGCCATGATCGCGCCGTCTTCCGCAACATAAGTGGGACATATCGGGTTGCGACCAGGCTGTTTCCGCCTTTGGCGATGCAGCAAGCTTGGAAGTCCTGTAACCAGGTGTCTGGCCGAGCAATGCTGTCGTAGGCTTGAATATGTCTTGAGATAGCAAATCCTTCCGGGAATTTTGTAGCTCTGATGCGTGGTCCAAAGCACTTTGGGCCCACGTACACGTCATCGTTTTCGTAGCGCCGAGTCTCTATGTTGGAGTTGATCCTGTGCCTTGCGTCGTTCGAGGATAGGGATCGTCCCGAGTATCGGGTGTGGCTGTGGTGCCTTGGAGCCGGACTTCGGCTTCTGCCACCACCTCCTCCGTTGTGTCGTCCTCCTTGACCTCCTTGGGGGTCGTTGTGATAACTGTGCAGTGGAGAGGGTGGTGCAGCTGGGTTGTTTCCGGCTGATCGCCGGCCTCCGTCTGGAGCGTCATTATTCCGGTTCCGGGGAGGTTCTTGACTGTGACCAGCCCCCTGCCGTCTTGTACCAGCATGGTTTCTATTGTTCCTTCGTCCGTTGTTCCCACCATGGTAAGGTTCAGCCGGACGGTTTTCATGTCTAGGAGGTGGCATTTTCTGACGATCCTCCTCCCGACGTTTTTCTTTATGTTCTCCCTTTCGGGAAGGATTCCTTGGATTGAGTGCAGCGATTGCGTCTTTCTCGGCTACTGGAGCGACGTTGCTCCAGTTATGTGTAGCCCTGCGGTGCTGCCCCGTCGATCCGGTTCTTGAATAATTGTCTTCCCTGTGTTCGGGGATATGATACTGCGCCCGAACATAGTGGGATCTTACGCCAGCCCATGCCGGATCTGTACGACATTGGTCGGAATCCGAGACCAGATTTTGGCTTCCCGACAGGGCGACCTTTTGCTGCTCCAGTCCCTTGTTGAGTAGCTTGAT
Organism: Avena eriantha; assembly: GCA_910589775.1. Classification (NCBI taxonomy): domain Eukaryota; kingdom Viridiplantae; phylum Streptophyta; class Magnoliopsida; order Poales; family Poaceae; genus Avena; species Avena eriantha. Next base: position 46,082,196 of record OU342742.1, read on the forward strand.
ACCCAAACGTATCTCTTCTGGTCCTGGATTAGCTGATAGAGTTTCGCGAGCTGCCACAGTATTTCGCACTGGTGTCGGATAAACCCAATCTCCATTGCTGTCCTTCCGTGGCTTTCCCATCTCATCTCCAAAAAGGACGGCACGGACACGTGGGAATTGGTTATCATCTACGTGACGCTTCCGTGTCTTCTGATGCAGACGGGACATGTACTCCTTGTTTGACATGCGCTTCTTCTCCACCTCGATGTTTTTGGCTTCATCAAGGAGTTGTTGACGACGCGCTTCTAGGGCTTTAGCCCTTTCGTCCAGCTCATCTGCGGTAAGTTCTGCAGCTGTAGGGATAGGTGTGGTTAATGCGGCATCGATTAGTTTACGCGCACCTTCAGTGATCACGTGCCCATCCACCGATGCTTCTTTTTTCGGCTCGTCTGGGATAAGTGCTCCATCCGAGTCTTCCTCGTATTCCTCGGCAATCACCTCCTCTGTCAGAGGGTCTTTTGTCGGGGTCTTGTTTTTCTCGTTCTTCTTCTTTGCCCTCTTGGCAGCGCCGGTAGCAAAGACGGCTTTGGGTCTGTTTCCTGGAGTCAAGCTCTGAGCGGTACTTTCGGACATCTGGAGTTCGGGATTGTCTCCGACCTCCATATCATCCTGCGCTTTGGGAGAGTGTTCCCCGGATCCTTCGTCCATGGCTTCTCCGTCTTCTGCAGCTTTGGAGTTGTACTCCTCGTCATATTCTGCGGAGAACTTTCGGAAATCTGCCGACGTCATGGACTCATCCGAGGATGCGGGAACGTCGGCGTTTGTTCCAATTGCCTCCAGCACCAAGTCGGTGTTTTCTCCAGCATCAGCAGAGCCGGATCCGGATCCAACGTATCCAATGAAGTGCGATGCGTGCTTCCTGAGGTACCTGAGGAAAGGCCTGTCTGTCCCAGCATCATCAGAGCCGGAATCAGTGCCATTGATATGCTCCTCCTGGATTTCGACTTCCACGGGTGGGTCGATCTGGGATCCGGCTTCTCCAGGGAGATCCACTCTAGATTCGACTTGGTCCGCGAGGTTTTCTTCAGGCTCGGATTTCTCCACTATCTCTGCAACTGGTGCGGGTTGGGTGGGATTAGGTTTTTCTGAGATCCAGAACTCTGCCGCCTCCACGGACAAAGGGGACCCAGAAGTTTCTTCTGCCTCTATCATCACCGTTGGGGTAGGTTGGGCAGGTTCAGCAAAACCGATGTAAACATCGATCTCGCCAAAAGACATGATTGTATAAGCAGTCACGGCCTCCCTAGCCGGAATCCAAGTCTCGTCGAGAACGATGAGAGGGACGTCGCTGGCATAGAGGATGCGACCGACAGCGATGGTCTTGCCGATTCCGATTCTTGAAGATTCCGCTCGGAACGTAGATCCGAAGCTCACTTGCCCCATGGTGGGCGCCAACTGTCATCGGATTGATGACAAGTACGCCATGAGGGGGTCCTCGAGGCGTGCGGAAGAGAGGGGTGTGAGGCGTACGGTGTTCCGAGACGGTGAGCACACAAGTTTACCCAGGTTCGAATCCGCTGGCTTTGGATGGACCCTACTCCTGCTATCAATCCAGTAATATGGCAAAGCCGGAATAGGGGTTACAAGGGTTTCGCCTGTGCGAGTTGAGATTGTAGACTATTGGTCGTCTGGTGTTATTGCCCTAAAGTCTCTCCCTAGGACGGCTTATATAGATATCCGGCCTAGGGTTTACAGGAGAGATCAATCCGGCTACGACTAAGAGTAGGTTACAAAGTACATCTTGAACTACAAGTAACATTATGGGCCTAAGTCGGTAAGTCTTCTGGCCCTTTTCGTAGCCGGATGGGACTCCGTCTTCTCTCTCTAACTGGGCCACCCGTGAAGCAAAGCTCTAACCCGAAGTGGGCCACCCTGGTCAGTGAGGAACATTGAGGATACCCGGAAAGTATATCCCCAACATTAATCACCTAAAGATTCTTATGATAGGGGCAATGAGAGCTAAAAGCTATAAGTACCATAATTTTTGGAAGCTCTTTATGAAACTTGAAATCCCTGCTTCCCTCTGTGAAGAGCCTTTTTTTACTTTTATGTTGATTCTCCATCTTATATCTTTATGCACCAATTGAGACATAGTGGTCATTCTTAGTTTAATGTGCATTGTCCCAAAACTTGTTGATTGATTCATAACTTTGATATTGGTTGTTCTTAAATTATTTGTATCTAGTCACCCTTATGAACTTTGAAGGTGTCCTATGCATTTATGTTTTGCTATACCATGAGGGACAAGCTGATTACCACTCTTATTATGTTTTCTATATGTGAAACAAACAAATGTCTTTCAATGCATTGTTATTCATGATCTTTTGTTTGTACCTTTTTATGTTGCAACTTAGTTGCTATGTCTTTCATGCTCATGTTTAGAGTACTTTGATCCTAGCTGTCAATGCTTTACAAATACCTTGATCAAGATTGTGATGGTGCATGTCACCTCAAAAATTATTCTTTTTATCACTTACCTACTCAAGGACGAGCAGGAGTTAAGCATGGGGATGATTGATACGTTGTAAACGTATCTATAGTTTTTGATGCTCCATGCTTGTTTTGTATCAACTATCTTATGTTTTGTTTACACTTTGAGGTATTTTTATGCATTTTATGGAACTAACCTATTAACAAGATGCCACAGTTCCAGTTTCTTGTTTTCTACTGTTTTTGGTTTCAGAAAAGCTAGTAAGGCAATATTCTCGGAATTGGACGGGACAAAAGCAAAGTCAATATTTTACCCGAAACAAGACGGAGTACAAAGCAGAGATGGAGGAGGGCACTAAGGCGGCCACACCATATGGTGGCGCGGGCCCCCCAGGCGCGCCACCAGGTGGTGTGGGCCCCTCAGGCCTCCACGGACCTTGCCCCTTGGCCTATATATTCCCCCGAGATAAAAACCCTAAACACTAGATTAGAATTCCATGAACAGATCCATAGAACCATTGTCACCGAAGAGGAGATTCAGGGGACATAAGTCTCTATTCCGGCACCCTGCTAGGACAGGGAAGTGCCCCCGGAGCCATCTCCATCGACTCCATCGCCATCTCCATCGTCATTGCTGACTCCCATGATGAGGAGGGAGTAGTTCTCTCTCAAGGCTAAGGGCTCTACCGGTAGCTTTGTGTTCATCTCTCTCTCTATATGTGGGATCTTATTGAGATCATGAGCTTTGTAATCTATAGATATATTCTGCTACTCAAGTGCTTTAATTAATCTCTGCTTATGCCCATGTGTGTGAAGTTGACAGTGTGCATACCGTGTGGCACTTTGGCTAAGGTTACATAAATACTTATCATGAGTATAATTTGAGTTGGATGTCTCTATGAGATTGTGGTGTTTGTGGGAACCATCTAGCGCTCAAGGTGATAGTGAGGGGTTATCTAGATGGGGAATGTGAACTTTAAGGTGTGATGTTATAGCCCTACATCGTCCAACCGGAGAGTAGTTAAGGGTAGCATAATGAAGAGAAGATATTTATATGAGAGTGTCCACTAGTGAAAGTATGATCCCTAGGCCTTGTTTCTAAGCATTGAAACACCATTTATAATTAGTCATGTTACATGTTTGCTTGCTGCCACTCTTATTTCAGATTGCAATTACCACTTATAATCATCCATATTACTTGTATTTCACTATCTCTTCGCCGAACTAGTGCACCTATAGACCTAACAAGTGTATTGGGTGTGTTGGGGACACAAGAGACTTCTTGTATCTTGATTGCAGGGTTGCTTGAGAGGGATACCTTTGACCACTTCCTCCCTGAGTTTGATAAACCTTGGGTGATCCACTTAAGGGAAACTTGATGCTGTTCTACAAACCATTACACTTGGAGGCCCAACACTGTCTACAAGAATAGAAGCGTGCGTAGAAATCAGCCAGCTGCATCTTATTCCTTTCGCATGGACGGCTGACCTGATCATGAGGCTGCGGATTTCTTGTGGAGAACCTATTCCTTGTCATGGATGTTTTATAATTTCTCCCGTTGCTTGCAATAATATGAATACTTGCTCTTTCACCTATTTTGCTTGCAACAATAATTATCCTATGTTGTCTATTGAGATGGCCCCCATAGCTTTCTCAAATTTTGGAGATTTTGATGAATGTCATGATAAGCATGCTCCCCAATTGCATATTAACCATGCACCAATTTCACACTTATTGACACTAATGGTGATGTGCACAAGAAGAGATATGTGATGATGGATGATGTGTTTCTCTACCATGCACACACATTCTTCCTTTTGTGTATGATGTGTGTAGGTACCTGCACTACAATGGCAACCTCGGTTGAGCACGAGTTAACAAAAGGAACTCTAGAGAGCATCCCACAAGTGAGTTCAAGATCGAACCCAACTCTGATACCTTTTGCATGCTTTCCATCTTTCATGTTGAAAAATTGCTCTTTCCCATGGTTAGCTTGCAAACATGTTCATCGTATTATTTCACCTTGTGACAATCATGTTTCTTTGCTATTGGATTTTGATGCTTTCTGTGTTGCAAAAAAAATTTGAACAATTTATCTTTCCGATGTTTTGTGTGCAACCATAATGTCACGAGAGCTTCCAAGTAGCTCATATAGTTACTGCAACAAACATAACGACCACTTGCTCTTTCATATGGTTTGTTTGCAAACATATTGTTTTGCTTCCGCTTGTGATACACATACATCCATGATCTTTGCTTTGGATGATTTGTGTGTGGCATCCAACATATTGAACAATTTCTCTTTCAAATGGTTGGTTTCCACACATAATGTTGTTGTTTTGGATATCCTTCCTCATGTGTTTTTATCAAATTCTCCTAGCTTTGCATCAACGATGTTGATCAATATTTTAGACAATTGCTTGGAGTTTTTGAGTTCCCACATTCGGATGATGTTCAAAAAAATCCATGCACATTGACCTTTCTTATGCATTCCATTTGCTATACATGTATTGTGCTAATAGTTTTGTGAACAATAATGGACATTCCACGCATGACATGCTCCTCTATCATGCACAAATATATTTTTCTTTGTCTTTGTTGTGTGAAGGTACAAGTGTACACACGTAAACCTCTATGGACAAAGAGTTGACAAGACGAACCATAAAGAGTTACCTATGGATGCCCTTCATCGGGCTATCTCTACACCATAAGGTGACTTCCTTCTACTTGAGGACCCATACTATAATCTTCATGAATTGGCTACTCTTTGTGTGTTGCTTCGCTTTTGTTGTGAGATTTATAGGCTTCATGGCAGGTGGAGGAACATTGAAGTGTTGTCAAGTCATTCTTCCTAAGGACGACTATATGGTGAACCCAGGATCAAGAATGTCTCTCGGCCTCTTCTACTTTGTGATGAGCATGTAGAGTCGAGGACGACTCTTTTTTAAGGGGGGAGCTGATGTAGCCCGACCTAGGGTCGTTACCACATCAAGTTCTCAAACTTATGCCAATTCGTCATGGACTCCAATGGTGAATCCTATCCTCTTTGAGATCCCACTTCCTACCCTATTGAATGGTATACTACTTCATACTCCATCCTATGACCATGATAGGTTCACACCGACAAGCACAGAGACAAGGGAGGAATCCCGAGGACTCATGGCCAACAAGACAGAGGCTTGTAAGATAAGACGGATAAGGCAGAGCCAAACTAACGAAGGTCCTAGTGCTGCCGGATCCACCGCCGAAATATCCGGTGCCAGAACCAGCGGACCAGATCCCGCGCCAACCAAACTGGCGAACCAACTGCCAACCAGGAATACCTGCCGGAACACACTTATGTATGCCTTTCCGACAAACGACCGGAATATCCAGTGATGACCAGAAATCCCGGTGCCAGATCTGGCGCCGCCAGACTTACCACCGGAACTCCCCTTCTACGCACGGATCTAGGTGTGATGCCCTAGAATATTCCCTTTACTTACCCCTTTGCCTGAACTACCCCCATTCTACTGGCTGGCCTATATATTGAGCCCACACCCCTCATGTGTCCCTTAGGTATAGATGATAGACTAAATACAACCCCCTTTGTGGAATCTCTAGTTTTTCCTCATCCCCTTTACCAAGGGGACCGACTATCGTCACCAACCTTGTTGGAGTTTCCATCACGCATCCATCATTGTACAAGGCCTACGTTTGCGAGTGCGTAAGCAAAGTTGTCAAGACTCTCTCCATGGTGTTCTTCCCTCTCCGCTTGGGATCAGAGGGAGCACGTTGACCGATCTTTTCTTGAGAGGATTCTATCGGACCGGTGGCCACCGGTGGGAGAAATTGTCCTCATATCGTGTGATTTTTGCATGTGTTCATCGTGTTCTTCGCGAGGTGTGTGTCCGCTTCCCCTACCCTATCCATTTTCCCTCGCTTTCCCATCGATTTGACCATGAGATCCATAAAGGTCGGGACACCCTTGAGGTCACCCCTTATCATCAAGGCTATCGAGTGAGGCTTGAATCTTTTATTGTTCCAACTTCAGTTTCTCAAGTGAGAAGCCGCCACCCTCCTCAGGGGCTAAGTGCACCTCTTCATGATCATGTTCTTTCCATACGAGCATGTTGAACATCTTGAGCCCTTATTTCAGCATCTCTTTTAGCTTGAACCCATCTTCTGGAGAAAATTGGTACAATACGAGTTCTTGTTTCTTCTCTTCAATGGCCTTCTTCTCAGCGTCCCTTGAGGTTGTGGAGGATTCCTTGATATTCGAACTTTCTTGAATGATCTCCCATGGCTGAGACATGGTTGCGAGGTTCCTTGAGATAGGTGGCATTAATGAGATCTGTTTGACACCAAGGAGAAAAGAGAGAGACTCCTTGGGAGAATTTATAAGAGGTTAGGAACAAGAAAAATTCATAACAAAGAAGCAGAAACTGAATAAGAAAAGAATCTCAACAAAATAGGAAAGAAAAGAAGCAAATAGGGAAAATATGTGTACATAAAGACCACCGGTAAGGGAGGAGCCTATAGACTCCGCCCATACCCAATACACTAGCACAATCTTTCCTTCAGGTGTACATTGGTAAAAACTTTCCAAATACTCGATACAGGTGGGACCCACCCATACCGTCTACCCGTACCGAAGGCACCGACCTTCAGTAGGTGGTAAAAAAGGTTGTTTTAATCACACAACAAAAGGATGGAAAACTAGAAATGGAGACAAAAAGGTTAATGACTGTCGGTATGAGGGAGTGCGCATGCTTGTACCGCATGGTCGTACTGATTCTACGGTGATAGAGAACTAAAACACTAAAATTACTGCAAGGTTAACAACCATTGGTATGGGCGGGGCGTGGTCGTACCCCCCGCCCGTAACAACTTCCGAAAACTGCCATACTACTGAGAAAAACACAAGGACTTCAAAAAGAAAAGAAAAAAGGAAAAATAGGAACAGAAGTTGAAAAACAGTGAGTTTAAACTTACCTTACTTACTAGATCTTCAAGGAATGAGTTTTGGGAATTTACATCCCTTTAACTTTTGGATTATTTTTCTTTTCCCCTTGTGGCTGGCCGCAAGGAATAGCTAAATCAATTAGAAAAAGCGTTAGAAAACTTTTTCTCTCGACAAACAGTACCTGAAGGTGTATATATTGATGTTACCCTCTCCTCATCTAACATCTCTTCAATTGAACCTGGTACCTTAGGTGGTTCTTCCCTCCTTTTTATAATCTGTAACCAAATTCTTGCAAAAGCAAAGTCCAAGAAATCATCGTAGGCTCCACATCAGTTCTTTCAAGAATTTTTTAAGTTATCACGACCAGTATGAAATCTAACTTTTGAGTCAATAATATAAGATCTAAACTTATCATAGGAGAATACCACTGCAAAAAGTTCCTTCTCATCCATGGGGTAGTTCCTTTGAACCTCATTAAGAGTGCGACTACCATGATGAATGATATTAAGTACATCACCATCACGCTGGCAAAGAACATGCCTAACAACTTCATTGCTATCTTCACAAAAAAATCAAAAGACTTTCTCAAATTAGGTGGTTTAATAGTAGGATAATTTAAAAGAGCTTGTTTTAAAGTGGTAAAAGCAGTGAAACAACTTTCATCAGAATTAAAGCGAGCATCTTTCTGAAAGAGGTTAGTGAATGGTCTAGCAACTTTAGAGAAGTTCTTAATGAACCTACTTAAAAACTAGGATGACCAAGAAAACTTCTTATACCCTTCACATCACATGGAGGTGGTAGCCTCTCTATTTAATCTATTTTTTGCTTTATCGACCTCTATCCCTTTACCTGAGATCTTGTGATCGAGCACTATCACTTCCTGTACCATAAAGTAACACTTCTCCCTATTCACGACAAGGTTAGTGTCTTTAGAAAACTTCAAAACTTTATTAAGATGGTTGAGACAATGATTAAATGAAGTTACATAGACGGAGAAATCATCCATGAATACTTCCATGATATTTTCAACAAATTTGCAAGGACATAGTCATACAGCTCTAAAAAGTAGTAGGTGTATTACATAATCCAAAAGGCATATGGCGGTAAGCATATAAACCAAAGGGAAAAGTAAAATTTGTTTTTAGTTGATCTTCTGGATAAACAACTATCCGAGGAACACCAGAATATCCATCTAGATAACAAAAGTAAGAATGCTTAGCAAGTCTTTCTAATGTTTGATCTATAAATAGCAAAGGTAAAGTGACCCGACCCGATAGGGGTCTAAGTATTTGTGCTTTACAGTGCTAGTCCCTGGATCGACTCGCTAGCGCACACAATTCAGGATGTAATGTCACAAAACAAAGGTCATATTTCTATTAGATCGGATGATCCAGAACTTTACATAGTCACATACAAGTTGCATTGCTGAAGGGCTAGCTCCTCGATACAAAGATCAACAATAGAATACTAATACCTATAATGAGCGCCATTAAGACCCACATGCGATAACATGCTGAGTATAGACACGTAACCTAATCATGGTACCTCACTCATCTTCATGGCAACCTGCAACATGAAAGGTTGCAGCCACGCATGGTCAATACTTTGAATGTATTGGCAAGTTCACTATTTATGGTGGACACAAATCTCAACCTATATTCTACATGCATATTTGGCTAGGTGGGGTTGGCTAAATTTTCATTAAGCAATGGTTTTATCCTATCATTTAATAAACATAGTTTTTCATCTAATTAAGCGGTATCATTAGTTGAAAGTGCTGAACAGGGGCACCACTGATTGAAACCGGAGAACCCTCCTACCCTTGTACACCAATAAAAATTGTAATTAAAGAAACTAGAATGATGAGATTATCAGTTACCTTCAGAGTAAAGTCACTCATAATTGTCTATAACTAGGGACATAGCTAAGTACTTAGATTTCACACTGTCGAGAGGTTTATAGACATTGCCCTCAAGACCCTATCAAACTCCGCACACATAGCACCCAAATGTGGCATGACCGAGAGAAGACCGAGACAAGACCTTCCAGAAGTAGTCCTCCAATCACCGAACGGACCCATACAACCTACACCATCTAAATCTGCTGGTTACATCGGGTCAGGTTTCCACAACATACTTAGTCAGGACAGAGCCATGTGACACGTGGTTGTACATGGAATCTTCTAAAACAATAGGTGCCTCCAATCTCTTTAAGACTGGGTGGCTTTCCACGTGCACACATAAGACAGGAGCAAGCCATTGAAAGGGTTAACTCCTGATTGGTATCCCACCATAAAATATCAATTCCAAACACTCAGGTAGTTCATTAAATTAAGTTATTTTTTAACCTTTGGAAAATACATTTTCAATATCACAAACTTATTGTGAAATTATTCATGGAACTACTATAGGGCTAAGCCTTCCACTCCTACATTGTCTTCTACTCAACAAACATGGATTCATGTAACTAACCTAACTAGTTTGCATTGTATAGCATAATACTATATAAGTCTACACATTCGTACTAAGAAAACACTAAGTGCATAGGAAAAATATTGGGACATTTATGTAGTGAACTTTCCTCTTGTAAAAGTTGTCAAATCACTCTCTTAACAAGACAATGGTTACTCTCCAGTCAATCTACACGTTTCACAAACATTGTAACAAATAAATAAACCAAACATACACACCAATGAAGGAAATACAAGGAAAGTAAGAAAACAAATGCTAAAAAGTTTGGATTGGGTTGCATATGTTTTATCAAACCAAGACTTGGTTCACAAAATAGTTTATTGGTCCTAGACTTCAAATATTTACTTTCATATGGTTGCTTTGACCACATTGTGCTTATAGTAGCACTAGGTCATATGTACCTACTTTGTTATAGATATGATTGGAAAAGAGTTTCATTTAGTCCTATTGGACAAACAATTCAATTCTGAACATTTTGCAAAAAAGATTCATTTAAAATCATTTTCCTTCAATTTGCTACTATCGAAAATAGCATTTGAGAGGGTAAGGCTTCATATTTTAATAACATTGTTATAAATCTACAAAATAATTTTACTCTCTAGTCCTCTTGGACAGAGGATTAAAAAGTGAGCATGTTGCAAAAACAATCATATCAAAAACCATTTTTAGAATTAGAGTTATGCCTATAATAGCTAAAGGGAAATTCTAAAATATTGTTCACTTTAAAATATTCAAAATTTTAAATTTAACCAGTAGGGTACTATAGTACTATTCACAAGGATTCCAAAAGGTATTATTTGTAAAATTTGGATTTACAGAACATTTATTATGATTTAAATACACTAGTTTAGATTTTAAATATTTAAAATAAATTTATTTAGAAAAGTACAAACTTTAATTCATAAATGTGTTGTTTACACTTTTCTCAATTCATACATATATCATTTTATAAATTTGGCCTAGTAAATATTTTTCTAAGTATTTTGCGAGTTGGGGTATAATTCTGTCTAATTCAAAAATTAACAGAAAAAGAATTACCACTTGGCCTAATCCTTTTCGATGGTACCCCTTTGATACTGGAACTAACATGCTTCGTTCGATTGTCTTAAAACTGGCAACCAGATTTGTTGGGCTCAAGGCTCAGCTCTCAGCTTGGCGTGAGGCTAAGCCGATGAATCGGATCGGCTCGAGTGTATCCTGGCAGCTGGTTCACGATCTGACAATTAAGATAGAAGGGAAAGCTCACCCATCGGCTGGGGTCGCCAGACTTGAGGACGACGGTGGTGTTGTGCTCGGTCGTGGTCGTTGACATCGCCCTGGGGGCGTAGAGCTCAGAAAAAGGGGCGACGGTGCGCACCTTGACAAGGTGATGTTGTATCCTAGGTCGGAAAGGACTCGCGTGTCCTACAGCGACGGTGGGACATGGTTGAAGCGATGGAGGTGGACATCACTAAAATACATCGTGGAGGTCGCCACGGCTGCGAAAAATAAATTTGAAGGGGTTTAGAGGAAGCACGGGTTTGAGGGGAGAGGAAAGGGGAGAAAAAACCATGGTGGGCCATCGTGTAGCGAGGGGATCGACGGTGGCGGCTCGGTGGCCAACGAACTCCGGAAATTGTATTTCAGTGGCCAGGTGGCGCCGTTTCAGTGAGCGAGAGAAAATTGATATATGGAGGAGGGGCATGGGATTTAAGGGAGAGGAGCTTGGCCGGTGGGGTACTGGGAGGTGCGGGGAAGAGGGGTGTGCGCCAGGTCATGGCAAAGGTGGAGGTCATGTGTACTGGTGGTTGAGAAAGGAAATGCCTGCACTAATGTGTGGGTCCTGTGCGTGGGCCTCTCCACTATTTTCTTTTTAGATGAGCAGGGCTCCCTAGTGGGCTAGTTGTGAGAGAGGGTGGGTCTGATGTGGGTTGGCTTGGCGTGGGTCGGCCCAGTGCATGTCTAACTCTGATTTTTTCCTTTCTGTTTTTAGTTCTTTTAGCCTCAAAATAGCTCCACTATTCAATAAATATTTTAGAAAATTTCTTAAAATATAAATACTAATATATTGTTTATTACCACTCTTTCAAATACAAAATAATAATATTTTAGAAATTGGGTATTAAATTACCATAGGAATATATTCCCAATAGGGCTTACGTTTTGAACAATATTCAAATAAAATAATATAGTTAAATTTTATAAACAAATTATAGATGTTTTTCAAAGATCATTTTGGGGGAAAGTACATGGCACCTTAAAAGTTTGAATAAAAGGGTTTACTATTTATCTTGAGAATAAAAATGTCTCAAAAAGAAAACAGAATTAGTAATTTTCTATCCCAAACCCCTTTTATAGAACACCTTTCGTAAAACCATTGCCATGGTGGCTTTATGGAAAATGTTTATAATTAATAATATAAGTTTTATAATTTTGTCAAAATAAAACTTTTTAAATGGATAAAAGGAATTTTCAACATTGCATTTTCATAAAGAGCTATTTTAAGGGTTTGTTTTATGCAAAAGAATGGTTTTGTAGAGAATCTATTTTGACATAAGGTTTTTAGGTTTTATAAAATCAATTTGAACATCTTTTGTTTTGTCATAAAACAACATAACTTTAATAAGTTTTTGAATATGGTTTTCCCTAGCCTCTTGATCCAAATTCCTTTTTGTTTGGAAATTTTGTTTTATTTTCATAAACTTTGAAAGTTTACTTTCTTTTTCAAATTCAAATAAGGAAAGGAAAATTTTACCAAACTAGTTTATTTTATTTTAACATTCCAAAATTTGAAAAGTTTTGGGATATTACAAAAGGGTAGTTATCTTTTCTAGTTTCATTATTTAGCATTCTAAAATCAATGCACATTCTATTCCCAACAATAGTTCGAGTAGGTACTAAGTCATTGTGTTCATTTGGCACAAAAGTAAATCCTCCTTTCTTAGACACCTGCTTGTAAGAGGAGAATTATTTGTTTTCTTACCACTTCTTTAATTAGTTCGAGTAGGGACACCTCCTTTCTTAGCTCCTTCTTCCATAAATATTCGATGGGTGGCTATCAAAGGACTAATCCATTTCAAGTCATCCATAGAATACCCGAAAGCTTTACGGTGCATTCTCAATATTGTCATAAATTTTTATTCTTCCTTCTCTCTAATGTTAGCACTTACAATAACAGGGAATTTTTTAGTATCATCTAAAAATCTGTATTTTAAATATTTTGGAAGAATTTTAAGTTCAGGGGGTGGAAGTTTCTCATATCTCTTTCTTTCTAGAACTTCATATTCTTCATTCATGGGAGCATCAATTATAGGAGAGGAATCAAGATACTCATCGATTGCACCTTCCACTACTAGTGTCACCACCAAGATGGCACCAAGAACAAGCCTTGTTTCGCACTATCAAGCTTCAATTCCAAAACTTGACGTCCAAGATGAAGCATCCAACTATAAGAGCTTCAATGCAACTTATTCTCCAAGAACTACAAGAATATCATACAAGCAAGCTATGGACCTCTACTTCGCTAAGTTGGATGAGGCCGTCAAAAATATGACCCCCATGAGATAGAAGAAAACAAGTTGTTTTGCCAATAATTGGATGCAATGGCGAAGATGGCGTCAAGGACCAATACTTCTGATATGAGTGGCACCACCATAATGGCAACCAAAGTACAAGACGGCGACAAGGTCGAGAATGGTGAGCATGGGACTTTCCCTTTAACAAAGGAGGTGTGTGGAGTTGAGAAAACTGAGCCTATCCCTATATGCTTGAGTGATAATGTGGTACCAATCCCATATGAGTATGAGAGCCACTTAGCCCACTTGAGTGTAAGCAAGAGTGATACGAGTGACTCCACCATACGTGAGATTACGTGCTTCCACTTTGAGGGCATGAGTGATACACCGAGTGAGTTGAGAGTGATAGTTGATAGGTCATGTGAGGCCACATTGAATTCTAACGACTTACCCTCTACCTCTAATGTGTTTTCTCATGATGTGCTAGGTTCCATGGATCAAGAAGCGAGAAGCTTGGAGATGATGATGCCTTCCACCGAGAAGATGTACGTGGTGCATAAAGTTGTTGCTATGCCATGGCTACATCAATAAGTTGAAGTCGCCCACTGATGGCTCTGAAATATAGCCATCTATGTACACATTTAAACTGTATATTATTCACAATTTTAATGAAATATCTCTCTAAACCCTGCCACTAATGACTAATATTCAAAGGGGTATGCAATCCTTTCTTTCTATTTTTTCCTACGTAGACAATGACATTTTATGATAGGAATCACTACATTAAAGTCAAATATACGAGATTTCCAACAACGAGAAGAAACTAGGAGTCGTGGATCGGAGGCAGACACTTTAACGACCAACTATACGACCGGAATAAAATTCCGGCCGTATAGTTCCGGCCATATAGTTGCCATCAACGCCACTAGGCCAAACTGAACAACTTTCGTGAAGAGACCCCTATATAAAGAGGCCTCGGGCGACAAGAAATGAGAGCTCGTAGAAAACATCAGCCACCCCCTAGATCTCCATCCACAACACCGACGAGCTGCCAGAGGAATAGACTAGATCTAATCTCTCCACCTCCATAGCCATATTCCACCACTTGTAATAGTAGATCTCTTCTTCGATTGGTGACATTTTAAGACTATTTTCTATCAATCTCAACATTTATACTACAATGTTTATGATATTTGATCTCATCTCTATGTGTGAGTAATTCTCCTTGGGCTAAGGGCTTCGGCCTAGCCATGTAGCTTTTTGTGCATGTTAATTATCATAGATGGGATCATGTATTTGTTTGTCTGACATTATGATTATTGTATCTTCTCTTTCCTCAATCCAAGGACTTGTCAGGTACCAAGACCCCGAGGATTGAGCCAGGTATAGGGAGTATGAGTAATGACTAATCTGCATGTTGGAAACCCTAGTGACAGAAGGGGTAGTACGGCTGTATGTGAGGGATTTACTTAGGATTAACGGTGACGTCACTATGCATATCATTAGTTCTCTTTCTTCTATGGATGATATTAGTAGGTTATTGCTATAAGCGGTTGCGGAGGCAATAGAAATTATGGATGCACTGCCCACATATAATTTATCTTTCTCTAACAATTACATGCATACTTTATTTCTATCTTATATTCCCATCAGATATTTTGCATAGCTACAGGTGAAAGCGAACGAACTATGCCCTCTCTCTCCATCATCGACAATAACAAAAGCGCAAACTTTTAGTCTGGTAAAAAGCCAAAGGAATTCTAAAACTCCCGAAGGTTCGTTAAAGTAACTTCACTACGCTTCTACTTCCCGAGGATTCGATAAACCTAGGTCTATTAGGGAAAAAGAGATATACTACATCCGTAATCCGGATCGAAGGTATCACCCACATGAAGGCCAATACTACGACAACATCCACTTCATATGAGAGGTACCACTAGTGGACATGATGATTTGTGATGATTTTCAAGATATGGATGATATTTGTGACATTACATGTGACTCATTGATATTTCCATGTGGTACTTTGCCTTTGCATAAGGTTGAGCATGTGGAATTATTTTATTGTCATGATATTGCCATAGACATGATATTCTCTACACGTTACATTGATTATATCATTGCTTGCACTTTGTTGAACAATTGATCTTTACAATGTTTTTCTTGCAATGATGTTAACAACGATACCCCTCGGACCATGCTTTTTCATGTATGTTTTACAATTTCTCCCATTGCTTGCAATAATATGAATACTTGCTATTTCACCTATTTTGCTTGCAACAATAATTATCATATGTTGTCTATTGAGATGCCCCCATAGCTTTCTCAAATTTTGGAGATTTTGATGAAAGCCATGATAAATATGCTCCCCAATTGCATATTCACCATGCACCAATTTCACACTTATTGACACTAATGGTAATGTGCACAAGAAGAGATGTGTCATGATGGATGATGTGTTTCTCTACGATGCACACACATTCTTCCGTTTGTGTATGATGTGTGTAGGTACCCGCATTACAATGGCAACCTCGATTGAGCACGAGTTGACAAAAGGAGCTCTAGAGAGCATCCCACAAGTGAGTTCAAGACAGAACCCAACTCTGGTACCTTTTGCATGCTTTCCATCTTTCATGTTAAAAAATTGCTCTTTCCTATGGTTAGCTTGCAAGCAGGTTGATGGTATTCTTTCACCTTGTGACAATCATGTTTCTTTGCTATTTGATTTTGATGCTTTGTGTGTTGCAAAAAAAATTGAACAATTTATCTTTCCAGTGTTTTGTGTGCAACCATAATGCCATTATGAGAATTTATTGTCATGAGACCTTCCAAGTATCTCATATAGTTGTTGCAACAAACATAAGGACCACTTCCCCTTTCATATGGTTTGTTTTCAAACATATTATTTTTGCTTCCGCTCGTTATATACATACATCCGTGATATTTGCTTTGGATGATTTGTCTGTGGCATCCAACATATTGAACAATTTCTCTTTCAAATGGTTGGTTTGCACACATAATGTTGTTGTTTTGGATATCCTTCCTCATGTTTTTTACCAAATTCTCCTAGCTTTGCATCAACGATGTTGATCAATATTTTAGACAATTGATTTGAGTGCCGCACTAAGATGTTATATGGAGTTTTTTAGTTCCCACATTTGGACGATGTTCAAAAAAATCCATGCACATTGACCATTGTTATGCATTCCATTTGCTATACAAGTATTGTGCTAATAGTTTTGTGAACCATAATGGACATTCCACGCATGACATTCTCCTCTATCACGCACGAAAATATTTTGATTGGTCTTTGTTGTGTGAAGGTACAAGTGTACACACGTCAACCTCTAAGGACAAAGAGTTGACAAGACGAACCATAGAGAGTTACCTATGGCTGCCCTTCATCGAGCTATCTCTACACCATAAGGTGACTTCCTTCTACTTGAGTACCCATACTATAATCTTCATGAATTGGCTACTCTTTGAGTGTTGATTCACTTTTGTTGTGAGCTTTATAGGCTTCATGGAAGGTGAAGGAACATTGAAGTGTTGTCAAGTCAATCTTCCTAAGGATGACTATATGATGAACCCTACAATCAAGAATGTATCTCGGCCTCTTCTACTTTGTGATGAGCATGTAGAGTCAAGGACGATTCTTTTTGAAGGGGGGAGCTGATGTAGCCCGACCTACGGTCGTTACCACATCAAGTTCTCCAACTTATGCCAATTCATCATGGACTCCAAAGGTGAATCCTATCCTCTTTCAGATCCCACTTCCTACCCTATTGAATGGTATACTACTTCATATTCTGTCCAATAACCATGATAGGTTCACATTGACAAGCACATAGACAGGGGAGGAAGCCCGAGGACTCATGCCCGACAAGGCGGGGGCTTGGAAGAGAAGACGGAAGAGGCAGAACCAAACCAGCGAAGGTCCCGGTGTCGCCGGATCCACCGCCGGAATATCCGGTGCTAGAACCGGATCCCGCGCCAACCAAACTAACGAACCAATGGGCAGAGCAGAATACCTGCTAGAAAACACTTATGTATGGCTTTCCGACGAACAACCGGAATATCTGGCGATGGCCAGAAATCCCGACGCCAGATCCGGCGCCGCCGGACTTACCACCGGAACTCCCCGTCTATGCACAGATCTGGGTTTGATGCCCTGGAACATTCCCTTTACTTACCCCTTTGCCTAAACTACCCCCATTATAGTGGTTGGCCTATATATAGAGCCCACACCCCTCATGTGTCCCTTAGGCATAGATGATAGACTAAATACAACCCCCTTTGTGGAATCTCTAGTTTTGCCTTATCCCCTTTACCAAGGGGACCGACTATCGTCACCAACCTCGTTGGAGTTTCCATCGCGCATCCATCATTGTACAAGGCTTACATTTGCGAGTGCGTGAGCGTAGTTGTCAAGACTCTCTCCAAGGTGTTCTTCCCTCTCCGCTTGGGATCAGAGGGAGCACGTTGACCGATCTTTCCTTGAGAGGATTCTATCGGACCGGTGGCCGCTAGTGGGAGAAATTGTCCTTGAATCGTGTGATTTTTGCGTGTGTTTATCGTGTTATTCGTGAGTTGTGTGTCCGCTTCCACTACCTTCTCCATTTCCCCTCGCTTTCCTATTGATTTGACCACGAGATCCGTGAAGATCGGGCCACACTTGAGGTGACCCCTTATCATCAAGGCTATCGAGCGAGGCTTGAATCTCTTATTGTTCCAACTTTAGTTTCTCAAGTGAGAAGCCGTCATCCTCCTTAGGGGCTAAGTGCACCTCTTCATGATCATCTTCTTTCCATACGAGCATGTTGAACACCTTCTGCCCTTATCTCATCGTCTCTTTTAGCTTGAACCCATCTTCTGGAACAAACTGGTACAACCAGAGTTCTTGTTTCTTATATTAAATGGCCTTCTTCTTAGCATCCCTTGAGGTTGCGGAGGATTCCTGGCTATTCTCCCTTTCTTCAACGATCTCCCATGGCTGAGACATGGTCGTGAGGTTCCTTGAGATAGGTGGCATTGATGAGATCTGTTTGACACCAAGGAGAAAAGAGAGAGACTACTTCGGAGAATTTATAAGAGGTTAGGAAGAGGAAAAATTTGTAACAAAGAAGCAGAAACTGAATAAGAAAAGAATGCCAATAAAATAGCAAAGAAAAGAAGCAAATAGGGAAAACATGTGTACATAAAGACCACTGGTAAGGGAGGAGCCTATACACTCCGCCCATACCTAATACACTGGTACAATCTTTCCTTCAGGTATACGTTGGTAAAAACTTTCCAAATACTCGATAAAGGTGGGACCCACCCGTACCGTCTACCCGTATCGAAGGCACCGGCCTTCGGTATGTGGTAGAAAAGGTTGTTTTAATCACATAACAAAAGGATGGAAAACTAGAAATGGAGACAGAAAGGTTAATGACCGTCGGTATGGGGGAGTGCGCGCGCCTGTACCGCCTGGTCGTACCGATTCTACGTTGAAAGAGAACAAAAACGCCAAAATATACTACAAGGTTAACAACCATTGGTACGGGTGGGGTGCGGTCGTACCCCTCGCCCATACCAACTTCCGAGAAACACAAGGACTTCAAAAATAAAAAGCAAAAAAGGAACAAAAATTGAAAAAGAGTGAGTTTAAACTTACCTCACTTACTAGATCTTCAAGGAATGAGTTTAGGGAATTTACATCCCTTTAGCTTTTGCATTATTTTTCTTTTCCCCTTGTGGTTGGCTGCAAGTAATTGCTAAATCAATTACAAAAAGCGATAGAAAACTTTTTCTCTGGACAAACGGTACCTGAAGGTGTATATATTGATGTTACCCTCTCCTCATCTAACATCTCTTCAATTGAACCAGGTACCTTAGGTGGTTCTTCCCTCCTTTTTATAATCTGTAACTCAAATTCTTGCAAAAGCAAAGTCCAAGAAATCATCGTAGGCTTAACATCAGTTCTTTCAAGAATTTCTTTTAAACTATCATGATCAGTATGAACTCTAACTTTTGAGTCGATAATGTAAGATCTAAATTTATCACAGGAGAAGACCACTGCAAAAAGTTCCTTCTCATCCATGGGGTAGTTCCTTTGAGCCTCATTAAGACTGCTACTAGCATGATGAATGATATTAAGTACATCACCATCACGCTGGCAAAGAACATCCCCAACAACTTCATTGCTATCTTCACAAAACAAATCAAAAGGCTTTCTCTAATTAGGTGGTTTAATAGTAGGAGCATTTAAAAGGGCTTGTTTTAAAGTGGTAAAAGCAGTGAAACAACTTTCATTAGAATTAAAGCGAGCATCTTTCTACAAGAGGTTAGTGAATGTTCTAGCAACTTTAGAGAAGTTCTTAATGAACCTACTGTAAAAACAGGATGACCAAGAAAACTTCTTATACCCTTCACATCACGTGGAGGTGGTAGCGTCTCTATTTATTCTATTTTTTTGCTTTATCGACCTCTATCCCTTTACCTGAGATATCGTGACCGAGCACTATCAGTTCTTGTACCATAAAGTGACTCTTCTCCCTATTCATGACAAGGTTAGTGTCTTTAGAACACTTCAAAAATTTATTAAGTTGGTTGAGACAATGATTAAATGAAGTTCCATAGACAGAGAAATCGTCCATGAATACTTCCATAATATTTTCAACAAATCTGCAAGAACATAGTCATACAACTCTAAAAAGTAGTAGGTGCATTACATAATCCAAAAGGCATACGGCGGTAAGCATATAAACCAAAGGGGCAAGTAAAATTGGTTTTCAGTTGATCTTCTAGATGAACAACTATATGAGGAACACCAGAATATCCATCTAGATAACAAAAAGTAAGAATGCTTAGCAAGTCTTTCTAATGTTTGATCTATAAATGGCAAAGGTGAAGTGACCCGACCCGATAGGGGTTTAAGTATTTTTGCTTTACAGTGCTAGTCCCTGGATCGAATCGCTAGCACACACACAGTTCAGGATGTAATATCACGAAACGAAGGTCATATTTCTATTAGATTGAATGATCCAGAACTTTACACAGTCACATAAAAGTTGCATAGTTTAAGGGCTAGCTCCTCAATACAAAGATCAACAACGGAATACGAATAACTATAATGAGCGCCATTAAGAGCCACATGTGATAACATGCTGAGTATAGACACGTAACCCAATCATGGTACCTCACTCATATTCATGGCAACCTACAACATGAAAGGTTGCAGTCACGATGGTCAATACTTTGAATGTATTGGAAAGTTCACTATTTATGGTGGACACAAATCTCAACCTATATTCTATATGCATATTTGGCTAGGTGGAGTTTGGCTAAATTTTCATAAAGCAATGGTTTTATCCTATCATTTGATAAACATAGTTTTTCATCTAATTAAGCGGTACCACTAGTTGAAAGTACTGAACCTAGGTACCACCGATTGAAACCAGTGAATCCTCCTACCCTTGTACACCCATCAAAACTTTAAATAAAGAAACTAAAATGATGAGATTATCAGTTAGCTTCAAAGTAAAGTCGCTCATAATTGTCTGTAACCAGGGACATGGCTAACTACATAGATTTGACACTCTCGAGAGGTTTATACACTTTACCCTCAAGACCTAATCAACTCCCACACATATACCACCCAAATGAGGCATGACCGGGAGAAGACCAAGACAAGACCTTTCAGAAGTAGTCCTCCGATCACCGGACGGACCTATACAACCTACACCATCTACATCTGTTGGTTACATCAGGTCGGGTTTCCGCAACGTACTTAGTCAGGACAGAGCCATGTAACATGTGGCTATACATGGAATCTTCTAAAACACTAGGTGCCTCCAATCTTTTTAATACTGGGTGGCTTTCCACATGCGCACATAAGACATGAGCAAGTCGTTGAAAGGGTTGACTCCTTATTGGCATCCCACCATAAAATATCAATTCCAAACACTCAAGTAGTTCATAAAATTAAGTTATTTTTTAACCTTTGAAAAATACACTTTCAATATCACAAACTTATTGTGAAATCATTCACGGAACTACTGCAGGGCTAAGCATTCAACTCCTACATTGTCTTCTACTCAACAAACATTAATTCATGTAGCTAACCTAACTGGGTTGCATTGTATAGCATAATATTATATAAGTCTACACATTCATACTAAGAAAACACTAAGTGCATAGGAAAAATATTGGGACATTTATGTAGTGAACTTGCCACTTGTCGAAGTTTTCAGATTCACTCTCTTCACAAGACAACGGTTACTCTCCAGTCAATCTACACGTTTCACAAACATTGCAACAAATAAACAAACCAAACATACACACCAATGAAGGAAATACAAGGAAAGTAAGAAAATCATGCTAATTTTTTTGGATTGGGTTGCATATGTTTTATCAAACCAAGACTTGGTTCACAAAATACTTTATTCGTCCTAGATTTCAAACATTTACTTTCATATGGTTGATTTTGACCACATTGTGCTTATAGTAGCACTAGGTCATATACAACTACTTTGTTATAGATATGATTGGAAAAGAGTTTCATTTAGTCCTATTGGACAAACAATTCGATTTTGAAAATTTGCAAAAAGGATTCATTTAAAATCATTTTCTTTAAATTTGCTACTATCCAAAATAGCATTTGAGAGGGTAAGGCTTCATATTTTAATAAAATTGTTATAAAACTAAAAAATAATTTTACTCTCTAGTCCTATTGGACAGAGGATTAAAAAGTGAGCATGTTGCAAAAAAATCATATCAAAAACCATTTTTAGAATTAGAGTTATGCCTATAATGGCTAAAGGGCAATTCTAAAGTATTGTTCACTTTAAAATATTCAAAATTTTAAATCTAACCAGTGGGGTACTATAGTACTATTCATAGGGATTACAAAAAGGTATTATTTGTAAAATTTGGATTTACAAAACATTTATTATGATTTAAATACACTAGTTTAGAGTTTAAATATTTAAAATAATTTTATTTGGAAAAATACAAAATTTAATTCATAAATGTGTTGTTTACACTTTTATCAATTCATACATATATCATTTTATAAATTAGGCCTAGTAAATATTTTTCTAAGTATTTTGCAAGTTGGGGTATAATTCTGTCTAATTAAAAAATTAACGGAAAAAGAATTGCCACTTGGCCTAATCCTTTTGGATGGTACCCCTTCTATATTGGAACTAACAGGATCCATCCGATTGTCTTAAAACTAGCGACCAGATTTCTTGGGCTCGAGGCTCAGCTCTCTGCTAGGCGCGATGCTAATCCGATGAATCAGATCGGATCGAGTGTGTACTGGCAGCTGGTTCTCGATCCGACAATTAAGATATAAGGGAAAGCTCACCCATCGGCTAGGGTCGCCGAACTTGAGGACGGCAGTGGTGTTGTGCTCGGTCGTGGTCGTTGACGTCACCCTGGGGGCTCTAGAGCTCTTACAAAGTGGCGACAATGCGCACCTTGACGAGGTGATGGTGTATCCTAGGTCGGAAAGGACTCACGTGTCCTACAGCGATGGTGGGACGCGATTGAAGCTGTGGAGGTGGACGTCACTGAAACACATCGTGGAGGTGGCTGCGGCTACGAAAAATAAATTTGAAGGGGTTTTGAGGAAGCACGGGTTTAAGGGGAGAGAAAAGGGAAGGAAAACTAGGGTGGGTCATCGTGTACCGAGGGTAATCGATGGTGGCAGCTCGGTGGCCAACAAACTCTGGCAAATGCAATTCAGCGGCCAGGTGGCTTATCAGCGAGCGAGAGAAAATGGGTAGATGGATGAGGGGCATTGGCTTTAAGGGGGAGGAGCATGGCCGTTGGGGCACTGGGAGGTGTGGGGAAGAGGGGGTGTGCTCCAGGTCATGGCGAAGGTGGAGGTAATGTGCGCCGGTGGTTGAGGAAGGAAATGTCCGCACTGACATGTGGGTCCTGTGTGCGGGCCTCTCCACTATTTTCTTTTTTGATGAGCAGGGCTCCCTAGTGGGCCAATTGTGAGAGAGGGTGGGTCTGAGGTGGGTTGGCTTGGCCTAGGTCTACCCAGTGCATTTCTAACTCTTGTCTATTTTTTCCTTTCTGTTTTTAGTTCTTTTAGCCTCAAAATAGTTCCACAATTCTATAAATATTTCAGAATTTATTTTAAAATATGAATACTAATATATTATTTATTACCACTCTTTAAAATGCAAAAACAAAATTATAAAAATAATAATATTTTAGAAATTGGGTATTAAATTACTATACGAGTATATTCCCAATAGGGCTTGCATTTTGAACAATATTAAAATAAAATAATATAGATAAATTTTATAAACACATTATAGATGTTTTTCAAAGATCATTTTGGGGGAAAGTACATGGCACCTTAAAAGTTTGAATAAAAGGGTTTACTATTTATCTTGAGAATAAAAATGTTGCAAAAAGAAAACAGAATTCGTATTTTTATATCCCAAACCCCTTTTACAGAACACCTTTCGTAAAATCATTGCCATGGTGACTTTATGGAAACTATTTATAATTAATAATATAAGCTTTATAATTTTGTCAAAATGAAACATTTTAAATGAATAAAGGAATTATCAACATTGCATTTTTCATAAAGAGCCATTTTTAGGGTTTGTTTTTTGCAAAAGAATGGTTTTGTAGAGAATCTATTTTGACAAATGCTTTTAGGTTTTATAAAATCAATTTGAACATCTTTTGTTTTCTCATAAAACAACATAACTTTAATAAGTTTTTGAATATGGTTTCCCTAGCCTCTTGATCAAAATTCCTTTTTGTTTGGAAATTTTGTTTTATTTTCATAAACTTTGAAAGTTTATTTGCTTTTTCAAATTCAAATAAGGAAAGGAAAATTTTAGCAAACTATTTTATTTTATTTTAACATTCCAAAATTTGAAAAGTTTTGGGATATTACAAAAGGGTAGTTATCTTTTCTAGTTTCATTATTTAGCTTTCTAAAATCAATGCATATTTTATTCCCAACAATATTTCGAGTTGGGACTAAGCCATTGTGTTCATTTGGCACAACAGTAAATCCTCCTTTCTTAGACACCTGCCTGTAAGAGGAGAATTATTTCTTTTCTTACCACTTCTTTAATTTGTGATTTTAGCCTTCTTTGAAAGTCTATAATCAGTTGAGCTCCTTCCATAAATATTCGATGGGTGGCTATCGAAGGAATAATCCATTTTAAGTCATCCATAGAATACCTGAAAGCTTTACGGTGCATTCTCAATATTGTCATAATTTTTTATTCTTCCTTCTCTCTAATGTTAGCACTTACAATAACAGGGTATTTGTTAATATCTTCTAAAAATCGGTATTTTAAATCTTTTGGAAGAACTTTAAGTTCAGGGGTGGAAGTTTCTCATATACCTTTCTTTCTAGAACTTCATATTCTTCATTAATGGGAGAATCAATTATAGGAGAGGAATCAAGGTACTCATCGATCTCCATCTTACCAATGTCTTCGGGGATATCATTTTTTTCAACCAAGCTTCGGTATAGATCATTGTCTGGTGCTTCATAAAACAAATCAGCAAGTTGTGTGATGGTATTTTCTTCTTATTCTTGCTCTTCAAATTCTTCAAATGTGGGCTTCTATTGAAACTTTGGGAAATGGAATTTGATTTCATCTTCCCCAACCATGAGTGAATATGTCTCTTTTTTGTAATGAATATTTCCCATGCGGTATTCAAGAAAGTTCTGCCAAAAATAATTGTACAATAAGCGTCAGTAGGCATATCTACCAACACAAAATCAATGGGATATTCATATGGGCCAATAGAAATTGGAATAACTTTATTGATTCCCATGGGGAGTCTAAGAGATTTATCAACAAGCATAATTGTCATATCGGTATTTAAGAGTATGGCTGGTTCAAGTTCATCTTGGATATTTAGATAAAATTCAAAAGGGATGACGTTAACAACAATCCTTATATCACAAAGGCCATAAGAAGAAGACTCCCGAAGGTGCATGGAAGAATAGGTTTACCAACATTTTTATCTTTTACCTTTCCTTCAAAAAATTGGGAAGCTTAAGTATCGAGTTCAACTACGTTGTAATGTCTAAACATAACCAATATTTATTCCTTGCTTACTTATCTTTCTTCTTCTACATTTCCAAGAGTAATTTCTTCTACCTTTACTGCTTCTTCTTGTTCTTTTAGAGCTCTATGTTCCTCCTCCAATTGTTCTCAAGATGTTGATATATTGTATGCTTCTCCATAGTCCTTAGAAAGGGAAACTGATCACAGAAGGACGTCTCTTCCTTGGTGGGTAGATTACCACTCCAGCTACTGCTTGCACTTCAATTGGTTTAGGTGGCAGAGTATATTGAATCCAATCATTTTTGGGTGCTTCAATGTGTTTTGTAAAAGAACGAAAGATTTGTAGAATAATATATTCATCAAAATTAAGCTCATCAATAGTTTTTTTTACTTTACTAGTTTTTTTATAAGCATTCAGAAAATCATATTCTACTTCTATTCCTCCTTCGCCTCCTAAATCAAAAACCCAAGTTTCTCTATTATGATAAATTCTTTCTAGAAGTGCCTAAGCTTGTGTTAGAGTGAATTCCATAAATGCTCCACCCGAAGCTAGATCTATTTAATTTTTATTATCATGATTAAGTCCTCCATATAAAATATATAAAACATACCATTGCGGTAGACCATGATGGGGATACTTATTAATCATACCTCTATGCCTTTTGTAGGCTCTTACCTAACCTTCTCCTGGGTGATTCTTGAAGTTTGTTATTGCTCGTCTTGCTCTAGCCGACTTCACCTTGGAATAAAAGCGGTATATTAATTATTCTTTTAGCTTCTACCAAGTACTTATTTATTTCGCAGGGAAAATTTTATACCAAGTAAGAGAAGTGTTGGTTAGAGATTGGCTAAACAATTTAAGTTTTAGTTCATCATCAGAATAGCCTTTCAATTTAAGGGTCCAACATATCTTAGTTAAATGATTTAAATGAGCATAAGGATCTTCATTGAGATGTCTCCTACGAATAGTTTTTCATGTAGAATGGAAATTAGATGAGGGTTAACCTCGCACTCTTCAGTGCTTCCACTCGAGAATTCTTTCACACAGGCTCTATCAAACCTCCTGAGGTATTCAGTTGCATCGAGCTTGTTCATATGCCCGAGCACTGTCATGGTGTTTACCTAAAACTAGTAAACAAATTTAGTAACATAAATAATAAATTAGCAACTAAAAAAATACCAAACGTGCTTAGCTCCCTGGCAACGCTGCTAGAAAATAGTTTGATGACTATAATAACACAAACACAATGTAGCTAGTTTTCAAAGTAAGAGTATCAAATCATGGAGAGCTATTTGGTTAGGGTCTTTATGCCCCTAGTCACTATCTATCAAGGATTAATTGTAAGCCACCCTTGATCTCAAGTACGACTGATTAAAAAGGTTGTTTTGTGCGTAAAGTAAAGACTAAAGAGTAAAACAACAAGAAGACAAATATGTTGTAATAGGTAATAAAACTGCAGTAAGGCGAAGTGTTCTCGGGGATTGTAGGATCCACCTCTAGCATTGGTATTAAATATGATTAGGATAAATATATCCCTTTGTTGATGACAGTGTGGGAAGAGCTCCATAAATGAATGATCACAGAAAGCCATATGTTATTTCATCCCTAATAACCACTACGATGTTCGTAAGCAAGCCACTTCAATCCCTCACAATTAATGGTTTCCCTATGGATATTGATATGAGCTTAGTGAGTCTCTCCGTATCCTCCTTGACCATATGAATAGAACGCCGGCACGCTATGTCACTTATCACCGTACGTACTATCATACACCCAGCGATAATTCCCTCTCTAGTCCCGAAAGAAAATATTACATGATTGACTTCACATAATATCTAGAGAGAAGACCAACACATAATCATAACCCAAAGTTATAGATCATATTTATTTCACATCATAATATTGCCAGGGTTTCTCCATCACACCAAGAACATCGTAAACTACCCACTCATGGAGGCAATCAAGAAAATCATCATGAATATATGAAATGAATATGAGTAGATGGACAATAACAAGTGCAAATCCACAATATAAATTGGAATTACAACAAGGTGGGAGTAAATGAGACAGGGAATGGTGATGGTGATGCCTAGGCAACCGATGATCCGTGCAGCAGCAAGGATGATAACTCTACAAGTTCCCCCTCCAGATCCCTTCTAGAGATGAGGTTTTTGCGTTTTCTGGTGGCTTTGAATGTCGGATCTCAGATCCATCTTCGCAAGGTGAGAGTAGTTGATTAGATGAAGCGGCCACCACACGGTATGGGCACACGGTACGAGCGTGGTCTGCCTATACCGAGGCTAGTTAAACCTTCTGTCTCTCCTCCTCATGATGGATTTTCTCCCAGGTGTGTGATAAATCATAATAATGACTTACATTACTTCAGAAATATCATACTTTGTCCAATATGACTGCCCAAAATGATATATTAATCAATGTCTCAATATTTTTGGGATCATGTGGGAACATACATAAAAGGAGCACACGAACGCCGTAAAATACCAAAAACGTACTGCTACTCATGCAAAAAACATAAGGTGGACATGCTTAAAAAATGCACGCACATCCAGGCTACTTCCATCCACTATTCTCTGATGTTTTGGGGTGCCTTGTTGTTCATTGCTAACGTGCTCACTAGCCACAACAACATAGCGATTAGCTGGATTAGTGCTTGGGTCAAAAAGTTATCTGGTGTACTGGATTTCATAAAAACCCTTCTTTATCTCTCCAATCCTATAGTTTGGAACTAAGGACACATCCTGGCACCCAATTTTGACTCAGATTGAAGACAAGTTTCGCAGGTAATTCTTGTCCAGAGCTAAGGGTTAGCAACTAGACTGGCCACATAGAAGGATGTAGATCTGTTTCAAAATTCCATGGGAATCCCTTTGATTCTAAACCAAGATTCCTCCATAGTGGCAAAATGTTCAACGTCACCAGTGCACTTCTGTAGGATAATGATCACATCATCTACAACCTTCGTAAAGAATTTGCCATAGTGAGCTAGGTCCTCCATGCATCTAGCATTCGGGAATCTTGTCATAAACTCCTTGTGAGAGACAGCTTTCATAAAGAATCGCCACTTCGAGTTCTTGGCAGCCGCCCACACAACAAACTCATGCTCTATATGGCAACAACTAACCTCACCCTATTCAATAATAATACGAGCATAATTCAACTGTTCCATGGACTATTGATCTTCCTCTACTGCTGGGATAGAGTAGAAACCTTCTGAGAAGCCAAAAAAGGGCGCTATATACTTGCAAGGATCTCTCTCCTGACAAACATAAACACAATGATCTTTACCACACTTTCACATGAACAAAAATCTCCCTCTACCTCTATCCCAACAATCACTTGCTATGGTTAATCGTGGTGATTTCCTTCAGCATCAGCAATGGTCATCCCCGCAAAGGGAACATGACCCAACAGAAACAGGCATCCTAGACCTCGAATGTGATTGAGTTGGCCTGGATGAAGTTGAGTTAGGAACTGAGGAGCTTACATTGTTAGGCTGGACAAAACCAACTGTCGCATGGAGGTTTTGACCCGCCGACCTTGTCGAATTCTCTGTGGCCTCCGAATTCTCACCCTGCACTCGACACGGTGCGTCCACTGATCCCTATTGTTGCGAGACTCTGCCTCCTCTTTGCGCTTCTTCTCCATCAGTTCCCTCTCCCTAGCGAGGCTTTCGGAGTTGTGAGGATCTCCACGTGCCGTCACTCGTCTTCAAGACAACGGAGTTCCTCAGATTGGTGTCTCTCCTCCGATTTGCGTCACTCCTCGTCATGACGGCGCTTGTCCTCTTCACGGCGCCAATTTTCCTCCCTTCCCCTCTCCTTCTCCCATATGCACTCCTCGTCGCTTCTCCTGTCTTCTTTGCGTCGCTCGCTTTAGAGATTGGCCGAGATCGTTTTTGATTGTTGTAGTGGGATGCCCTCATGTTGTTGTTGTTGCCGAAGCTGCGCATCGGCGATCTCCTATGAGCAGCATATCTATGATCCATGATAGTGGGGCAAACCACCTGGGCAAAAGATCTAGGATCTCCCAAACTCACTCCTCTCCACCCAACCAGGACCGAAAATCCATGTAACCTAACGAGGGAACCTCTTTTGATCACCACACAACGATCGATACATCGGTCTGCCTCATCCCAAAGTGTTGCGTGAGACGAGTCTGACACCGAGATTGAACCAGAGCAACATGTGTGCTTCC
This sequence comes from Avena eriantha, assembly GCA_910589775.1. Taxonomy (NCBI): domain Eukaryota; kingdom Viridiplantae; phylum Streptophyta; class Magnoliopsida; order Poales; family Poaceae; genus Avena; species Avena eriantha. The sequence goes on from OU342742.1 coordinate 46,111,838, forward strand.
CGTCTTGCGCGATAGTGTAGAAGGTGTCCCGCCAATGTCGGCAGGGGCCTGAGAGGGGTGGTAGGGGGACAGGCGGCGGGATCGCTGGAGGGGGGGGGGGGGGGGGGGGGGGGGGGGGGGTAGGTCGGTCGCGAGAGCCAACCCGTCATGCAAAATCCTCGCCTGAGCCTGAAACTGCACTGTTTCTCGTATTCTTTTTGATGAAGTATAATATGCTTTATCTCTGGTTAAGAACCTAGTAACATTCACGAGTGAGGGTTGAAAAATAGCATCTCATACCCGTGGAAGCTGCAACTAGCGCGATGGAGCATGCATGATCCGTGTTTACATGCATGACTGAATTTACTCATCCACCATGCATCCCAGACCTGCACCTGTCGTCGCCCCGCCCCCGAAAGCAAAGCGCCCGTGCGACATACGAACCTCGCCTCCCAACAACCCCCGACATCAGAGGGAACACGCTTTCGATCCGGTAGCAGCTGGGCCTATCTAGGCGCCTCGTTTTGTCACGCCGTCCGGTCCGGCCACGTACGGCATGCCATTTCCATTGCGTCGCGTCGTCCATATATACCCGGCGGGGCGTGAGATCCATCTTTTATGCGGTGTGTAGTCGCATTCGTAATACTGTACTAGCTGCTTGCGACCGGTCTGTTGCTAGGCCGCACGGGTACTCATTACTTCATTATTGTTAGTGTTGTGGCTTCACCGTGTCTCGATCTGTTCTCTCGCCCACGCGTGTTCGATCGAACCCCTGGTTTTAGGTACACATCGGCTATGAATTATATTTCCTGAACCGTACGACCGTTTGTTTTTCAACACAGATATTTCTCAGAAACACCGCTATACGCATGTGCAACAAAATGTTCCACCTTTACCGAAACGCTTTACAATTCACGCTCAATAGCGACGGGAGCGAGGCGATTAACTGGGCAATAGCTCAGTACTCGAGTGTTGTTGTCATGGCGAGCGAGGCGATCGATCACTGCGCGTGCATGTCTCCTAAGCTACCCAGGGCGAGCCAGGAAGAAGCTTCCGTCTTGCCCTTCTTCGCCGGCGGTGGCGCCGCCGTCTCCTCCCAGCGCCCGACCTCGGGGACGGACCTGTCCTTGCGCTTAGAGAGGAACCGCTTCAACGACACCTTCCTCGCGATCGGAATGTCCACAGGCGTCGGCGCGGCCGCCGCCCTCGCGTACAGGATCAGCTCGGCGGCCCTCGCCGGCGTGCAACCGTCCAGCACCACCACCCTCCCCCCGTAGAAGATCGTCAGCTGCTGCGCGCCGCTAGCCGGCGGGCCCTCGGGTTCCTGCACAGCCCCCACGCGCGCAGCCAGGCCGGACGCCGACATCGACATCGGCATCGGAACCGGCCCAGCCGCCTTGACGTAGCGGCTGAGGACACCGCAGGCCACGGAGAAACGGCGAGCGGCGGAGTCTGTTCTCGCGGTCGCCATCTGTGACATGGACTGTTGGCCGCGTACTTGGCGAGCCGGGAGCCGAGACGAGAGGGAGGGGTTCGGCGGTGGCGATGAATGGCCTCTGCTAGCTCCACCAGCTGTGCTCGATGAATTGATTGGGTCGTGGGGGTCGCGGAGGCGGTCTTTATAGAGACGAGAGGATGAAGTCGGTTATCAGCGGGCGGTGCGGCGATCGAGGACGTGCCGGACGACATGAGGGAAAACGTGGGTAGCGATTGACTGGGAGAGGTCATTTAATTTTCGCGCTGGCGCGACGAGCAGCAACCGCCCTCTCTCCACCACGTTCCGGGATGAGAAACCGCACTGGCTCCGTTGCAGTAATAGTAAATGAGAGCCTGGATCTCTCAGTCATCTCTCGGGGAGAAAGCTAATTTGGTCGCGCGTACCAGACTACCACTAGTGTAATTTCCTCGTGAGGAAAAAAAAATAGGATACCTTGTGTGTGCGTAACATGTGAGATACGTTTGTTTCCGACGATCGAGCAGCTGGGATTAGTACAGTGCTGCATGCTTTGGTTAATTACGGACCTGTCCTGCTGTTTTCCTGAACTAAGGTCGACTAATTAAGGATAGGAAGAACAATCCTGAACTGTACTAATTCTTTTGTTTTCCGACGAGATATATCGATCCTAACGCAATGAACCATGGAGATATACCATCAATGAATCAGCGAGCTGCAGCTTGATGCGATTCCAAACAAAAAGAATGGCGAGGCACGGCCATTTGATATCTCTCTCTCCTTTCTCTCCTTTTAGATATTTTTCCCTCTACGGAGGTGTCCCTGTTTTCGTTCGGTCTGCTGCGACCGGCCGAATAATGCTTGGAAAAAGCAAGTAGTATATTCGGCCACCACACGGATGACACGTTATTTTATTTTTCGAGTAACCGCAGAAGGTCTGCGCTGTTTTGTATCAACTTTAAGAAATCTTAAGAGGCACAAGATGTTCATTACAAGGTTCGGGTTACAAAGAGTACTAATTCCAGCAAGCATTTTGACTGCTTTCTAGCTACTCCCTCCGTTTCAAAATAGAAGATGTTTTAGCTTTATGAATATAGAATGTAGCTAGACGTCTTTTAGTATCTAGGTTCATGTAAATTTGAAGTGAACCTAGACACTAAAATGGGTCTAGATACACTTTTTCACAAAGTTAAAACATCTTATATTTTAAAACAGAAGGAGTATGTTACATCTCTCAGTGTCCCACCTCTAGCATCTACCCACGATCTCGCAGTCACCGGAGACTCAGGCATTGCGCTCAAGCCAGAGGCACCTCAAGACGATTATGACAATCGAGTTAGTTTCCTTTGGCCGCGACAGAGGCAGATTACTTACCGGCTGACCGTGGTAGCGCGGGTAGCAGGTTTGGTGGAGCACTGTGGAGCGTCCGGAAGTTTGGTTTTTTTAAGGGGTGAGGAGAAATTCTTATCCTCTAGACACCGACGCGATAATGCATGTAGGTGTCACTGTCATTTCTAAACAACGTCGGGTGTACCTCTTCCCTACCTCCCAGAGCGTATGAAAACCCAAGACCAGTCTGACAACAGTGTCGTCGTCGTCGCCTTCCTTCTTGCAGGTGTTGATTGGTGCGCGGCGCTTTAGAGTTCTAAGCATGTGGTGGTACTTAGCTGGAGGGCGCAACAGTTGCAGTTATCTCTGTTTTGGTTGAACCGTCGGTGTCGGCTTTGTTTTCTCTTTTTCTTCTTCTTGTTTGCTTGCCAGTTGTATCAGGTGGTTGTTATATTAATATAGCTGAGCGTAAAGCTTATTTTGAGGAGGTATCTTACCGCCGCGGGCCACCAGTCCTTGAGCGGTGAGGTTGGAGGTGCCAGATGCATGTCTAGCCTTAATTGGATGTCGTTCCACACATCCAAAGCGAACGTGCATATTAATTCTTTTTGCTTCTTTCTGGGTCGTGTGTATCCGTAAGGCCGTTAGGGCATGCGTTGTTGCAGAGGTTGGGTGTAATTGGTATCCTAGTGATATTAATATATACTCTTTTTCAATAAATAATAAGGAGGTATGGTACAGGGTTTCAGACATCGGTTTCCACAAGGGGCACACAACATGCGATTGCAAACCATGACGCAAGCGCCGATCGACAGTCCAACAATGCTGCCAGAGTGCGAGCCATGCATGAAACTTGCAGGCCATGGGGGCAAAAGAGTTCCAGACATTGGCATCTCCAGGCAAAGTGGTCTTCCCCTAGAACATCGCAAGGTAAGGCTAAGAACTTGCCATTAGGAGTCCACTTCCAAATAAACTCGTCATGACCCTCGCCAAGGTGCATAGAGGAGATGGCAACCCAAAACCTCGGGTTCTGCACCATCGCGTCGACATAGAGTTTACCAGTGATGTTGTTCACCCACGTGTTGCCAACCGGCCCATCCCACATTGATCGACGATGTGTAAAACGTGGCTGCACTAGCACAAGGAGGTCTAGCGTGATCACCTGGAAAGGTAGCCCGTCGACCCACGGGTCCTCCCAAACCAGAACGGAGGCGCCGTCACCTATGGTTATTGTGACGGAGGAATAAAACAGGGCCACAACGTCAGGCATCACCGAGATGTGCATACCTGAAATTTGTATTTTTTTTATCATATATTCCAACATATTTGCATAATATACAATGTTATATCCATATTTTACATTGATTTACGAGGATTTACAATAATCCCATTTATTTGGTTTATAGTTCTGAACGATAGGAAAACCCTGTTTTACGTATTTTTAACTTTCATGGATCTAACGGACTCAAACATACCTAGAATTTTTAGAGGATTATGTTTTCATGAGGATTAGCATCTAGAGCACTGTAACCTCGCGAGCGGAGACCGGACCAGGTGGCATGGCCCAAGGGGACCACGCCACCCATGCTCTTTCTCTCCTCGATCATCCTCAATCGTCCATCTTCAACACTAACTCCGAGTATTGACCTGAAATAGCTATAAAAAGGTCCCAAGATGCGATCTCAGAGGAGCTGGAGCGGAAACACATAAACCATGAAATAGAGCCAGAACTAGCAAAGATTGGAAGGGAAACTACCGTTGGAGCCATCCCTAGTTGGATCTCCACCCTCTCCAACAACATCAACACCGTCTCCATGATGAAGATGGAGTATTCCACCTCTGGACTATGGGTTTTTGGTAGTAGCTTGATCTATCTCTCACTTGTGGTATAATTGTTTAAAACCATATGAGCTGGTTTACATCATTATGATCATATATGTAACTCCTATGTGGTAGATATTTTTTATGAGATGATATTTGATATTGGAATTCTATTATGTGTAAGATGTATTGATAGATGCATATTATGTATCCCATTGTGAAGTGCTAGTTCTGATCAAACTTTAATGCAAGGGCATGTGTGGGCTAACGTGTGTATTAGATGGAATAACATGGCGGTGGTGATTGGATAGTGATAGAAAATTCGAGATCCACAATGGTTTTTACATTTTTTTTGTTACCTCACTAGGGATAATGTGAATTCATGATATAATCATCTAGTGACAGCAAAGATTTTCTTTTTTCTCAGGGTAGCACATTTTATATTCAAACATAATGTGAATGTACCTAAGACTATACTCTATTTATTCTTAAATCTAGATTGCATGGAGTTTTCCCTTTCTAGAGGAGTAGAAGTGAGATGTGTTGCATCATCTTTATATTAGGATGTGATGCCCATATGAATGTGAATCAAACATATCATTAAGTTTCAGAGATATTATATCATTTGTGAGCAGTTTTATCACCACCGCACTTGCTGCTTGCTGGTTTTTTCCATCATCCAATCCACAACAAATCGAATGAAACCGCTTCGGATTTCTTTTGATGAAAACCCTTGTTCCGCTTATTGCACTTGGGATGAAGTAGATGTCGAAACAACTTCTTCTTCAAGTTCGCTATCGTGAGGGATGTCACTATCAAAGGAAACACGCGCCATATACTTTGTGGTGTCCAAAGCTATAGCTAGAGAAATCAATAATGAGAGAGTAGACAAGTGAACCCATGAACCCTGATCCACATTTTATTATAAGAAACCACTTTTACTTACTTTTACTGTATTTTACATTTTCTACAAGAATTAAATCCAATTTTTTTACTTTCTCCAAGCATAAATAAAAAACCAAAAGAACTTTATTTTATTATTTTTACTTTCTTTTTCTAGTTATATATTACTTTAATGTTTATTTATTTTACTATGTTATTTCAGTTTTACTAATACGAAACCTTGTGATTAACAACCACACGGCAGAGTTGAGGGCACAAGACAAAAAAGTTTGTTTTGTAGGTTGCTGGAAGAGGCTAGAAAATGGTTGTAGCCTTAGATTCCCGAGAGTTCGGTATAAACCATAGAGTCAACCGTGTGCGAAAAATTATATTTGCAACATCACTCTACACTTGGAGTCCCAACGAGTTGGTATTTACAGAGCTGGTGTCATCAAGAACATTGGTAGTGCCTAGATAAATTACACAGTATCATTAAGATAATTTTCTGCTGCCGTTGCTAGGGATCCACCAACAATATCACAATTGCATCATCATCAAACTTGTGCAAACACCTAAGCTTGGGGAAGCTGCACCATCATGAACTTTTCTTATCCTATAGATCTACAAAGCAATTTTCTTTTGTCTTCTTGGTGTTTTAGTTTTTATTTTCTCTCTTTCACTCTTGTCTTTACTTTTACTTATACCCAAAAAGATAAAAATAGTGTAATCTTTAAAATATGGATCCTAGACTATGGAGGACCTTTCTGTAACATCTATGTTTGAAGGTTATGTCAAAATTATAGGAGCTTACTATGAATATCGATAAACCAAAGAAAGAAAATGAATATATAAATCACTCGAATGTATCAATCATATGGCTATTGATTTCGTAAATTACATGATATAACTTGTTGCACTAGATAAGTATATAAACACTCTCAGTATCAATGTAAGCATAATAGTGATCCTATAATTTCTTCTTAGAAAGAGTGTAAATTTTCATGCCATGATATATATAACAAGTTGAGAAATATATTGCTTATATTGTAGCCCATGAGATAAACTCTCTTATTAATGACAAACATGAAACTAGTCACAAGTTTCGTGTGATGAAAGGACGCATTTCTCTTATCCTACAACTTTGCATAGAAGAATCAAATGATAATGCTTATGTTATTAAATAAAAAGAAAGAGCTCTTGCTGCCATGGAAAGAAATATTTTGCATGAAGTAGATGATAAAAGCATAAACTTTGAGAAGAAAAAAGACGAGGAAGAAAATAAGAAGCTATAGTTCCATTTAAGCTTGGGAAAGACTAGGATCTTACACCTTCACCATCAACATATGATAGTAACTCTAAAGCTGAAAACTCTATTGTTATGGATGAACATATTAATGGAACATATTACTATACAAATGAATCTAATGATGGTCTATGGATGATTTTTTTTGCTCCAAATAATGACTTTGATGATAATGAGCAGTGTGTTTTTTATATTCTATATGATAATGCTTTAGATGATGGTCCTATTTTTCTTGATAATCCTTCATGTTTAGAAATTGTTACCAGCTTTATGGGAGAACAAAAATGATATAATTGTTGTTCATGATGATACTATTATTAGTAAGAGTTCTACTATATTTTTTAATTTCCTAATTACAGCATAGAGGACCAATATGCTTATTTTGAGAAGTACTTATATGGTTGCAATTATGTTATTATTATGAAAACTCTTATTGAAGCCATGATATGATGATTGAAAATAGCACTAGAAACTATTTTTAAAGAGGAAATCATGCTAAAATTACATGATAATTATAATTGAAAGGACAAGGATGTCGCCTAGAGGGCGGGTGAATAGGCAGTTTAAAACTTTTACGAGAGTAGCTCAACAAAGGCGGAAATAAACTAGCGTTTACTTTGTCAAGCAAAAACCCTAGAACAACTAGGGTTCACCTATGTGCACCAACAACTTATGCTAAGCAAGACAATCAACTATGTGATAGCAAGATATAGACTTTAAGCACGAAGGGTATCACAAAGTAAGGTGCATAAGTAAGAGCTCGGGTATAGGGATAACCGAGGCACACGGAGACGATGATGTTTTACCGAGTTCCTCCCAACATGGAGTACGTCTCCTTTGGAGAGGGGGTGGTTTCAAACCACCAACGCTCAAAAAGGCCTCCTTGTTCTCCTGTGAATCTCACCCCAACGGGATCGATCCATACTTCTACTATCGGTGCACTTGTCGGTGGTAATCCGTAACCTCTCAAAAGGTTGGGGCACTTCTCCACAACTCAATTGGAGGATCCCAACAAACAAGCTTGGGGAAATCTCCACAACTTAATTGGAGGCCCCAAGTAATCTACAAACCTGCAATACAACCAAACCGTCTAGGGTTTCAAGAACCCAAGAGTAAAAAGCTTCTTACCTTTCACCTAATCGAATCCTCACCTAGAACTCAAACTGATGCACCAAATGCAATAGCAAGAACACACGAAGTGCTCAAGTCCTTTTCTCCCAAATTCCACCAAAGCTAAAAAAGCTTATGGGGGAATGAGAGAGGAAGAACAATGGAGGAAATCCATAAAAGACTCCAAGATCTAGATCCCAAGATTTTCCCTCACTTAGAGGAGAGATTGATTGGTGGGGTTGTAGATCTAGATCTCCTCTTTCAAATCTCTCAAGAATATGCAAGAATCAATGGAGGGATTGAGGGATAGCAAGCTCAAGAAGGTCAACAATGGAGGGAAAACTTGCAAGAAAGGTTATCCAACCGTTGGGAAAGAAGGGCCCCTTATATAGGTCCTCCAAAATCCAACCGTTGGAGCTCTGGAGTGTACATGCCAGACATTCCGGCCAGTTTCCGGGTGGTTTCCAATATGCCATACAGAATGGCAACCATACGACTGGAAACTGAAATTTCTGCGCGATACCGGAGTGTCCGGCGTTTTCACACCGGACATTCCGGCCAAGGCAAAACTAACAGAAACAACAATACGAAAACAACCATAACTTTTGCAATCGGACTCCGATTTTGATGATCTTGGGCTCGTTTTAAAGAGGACAACAAAATCTACAAGATCATGCGGGGAACCATCATAGTCCAGCAAGGGAGGGTCGAACCAAAAGATGAAAGGTTTTACCTCTCTCGAAAAGACGAACCAGTAAAACCTCCAACATCGAAAACGCAATGGAGAATGCATATGAAATCTGTTTTCGATGAACTAGAGCTTGTAATGAAGATTAACACAAGCTCTAACTCCTCTAATGGAAAAGAACCAAATAACATGGATGCCAAGTATGCAAAGGTTTGATATCTCTCCGAAGGATATGATCAAGTTACTCACTCAAGAGCCTCTCTTGATAGTACGACTATCTATCCTATAAACCGGTCTCCCCAACTAACACCATGAGACCGGTAAGAAAGAAACCCTATCAAGAACATAACTTTGTCTTGAGCATATTCCACTTGAGCTTGATAATGACGATCTTCTCCACCTCAAGATGGAACACCTTTCTTGATTGCGCTAGCTTGGCGAAGACTTGCAAATTGCTACCCATACTCCACTATGGTAGAACTTCTCTTTTGGGCATATCATCGTCCCATATCCATGATAACCATAGGATGGCAAGCTTTAAGAAATTGATCTCTTCGAGATGGCTCATCTCATGTTGAACTTGCAGTTCATTTTTTCTTTCATCATCATGTTGGTGTCTTGAAGGTACACAAGAGATATCACTCCAACTTTATTCTTTAAGACACACTTGCTATAGGCTCAACTCTTACTTGACCAATCTCTGGATCACTCATTGAAACCTTGGTCAACACTTGATCTTCTCTACTTTCTTCTTCTCCTAACCTTGAAGCCAACATATGGTTCAAGCATTGCCTATGGACAAATCCTACAAGTAAAAGATCAATGCAAAAATGAGTCCATAATGATTGTCAATAATTACCAAAACCACACATAGGGGCACACATGCACTTTCAATCTCCCCCATTTTGGTAATTTATGACAATCCCTTTGAGATGGTTTATATAAGAAATTAATCAAAAAAACATTGTGCTAACATCAAATACAACACAAGTATGTGATGTTAGTATAACCACAATATAGAGCAAACCCCCCTCAATCTATTAACGTGTGGATGAACTTGAATTTCATTGCATATATTGCAAACCATTACCGGTGGTGGAGTTTTCTCTATATATTTAAGATGCCATGCAACACACTAAGATGCAAAGCACACGAGGCAAGTGTTTAAGTACAAAACTCACAACACACAACCAAATTCCCTAAAACCCTCTAAAACTTCTCCCCATTAGCATCGATTGCCAAAATGGGTGAAAAACTTTAGAAGGTCAATTTAGCGAGAGTTCCTCCATGTGGTGTGCATTTCTCATAATATGAATGGAATTAAATGCACATATCCAATGATGAATACCATGAGGAAATCAAACAACTGAGGATCCAAAGATTGTAAAGAAATAAAATGGTGAAGAAGCATCAACGAATGAAGCAAGCAATCAAAAGATCGAAATAAGCACTTCACAAAAGGAAGATACCAAAAGAAAGATAGAATATTATGATAAGGTTGAAAAGAGAGTGATCCAAATAATATGAGGAGACTCCCCAAGGTTTGTGCACAAATTATAATTTGTGTTTGAATAGAATATACACAAACATGGCATCCTCATTCCCTCTATATCATTTAAACCACGATGACGAGCAAGAAAGAAGATATTATGATGAGAGCAAATGAGTGTTTAGATAAAAATAGGAAGCTCCCCAAGGTTCATGCACAACAAAGTGCGCAATTATGGGATCCTAACTCCCCATAATCAAACAAAACACCAAACAATAATCAAGAAAGCAAATGTGTGTTCTTATATAAATAGGAAAGCTCCCTAAGGTTTATGCACCAAATATAATAATTGCTTTGAATGCAAAGTGCATAAACATGGTATCCTTGTTCCCCCAAACTTACATAACAACACAAAGGAATGAGAGATCAACTTTCTTAACACCAACGAGTGCCAAAAGATGGAAATGAAAAAGCTCAAGCACTCAAAGCAAAACTTTTGGAGCCACCCAAGAATAAAAATGAAAACAAGGTGTAGACTCCAAAGTAAACGGATATCAACTAGAGATTTAGCAATAATCATGTGTATAAGTTTCTAGGTAGACAACAATCACCAAGCTATAAATCCACAAAGAAACACGTACACACAAAATGGATACTCAAGAATGAACAAGATATCCAGACAAAATACATAGATAATGCCGATAATATTTTTGCTAGAAAGCATGACCAAAGGCTCAAATTTATCTTATTAAAGATCAATGACCTTCAAACACCAAAAAATACATCACAACTATCAAAAGGGAACAAGAGATAGTTGGAATGAATTGGGAAAGGCAACAAGTATCATAAAGAGCAAATAAGCCTTGCAAATTCATCCATATTGCACATGAGAGAAATTGAGGAAATGATTGGCAATAGAATTGCTAGATTGGCATCTGTGGGATCATAAACAAGATTTTGATATACTCCCCAAAATATGGATTCATCTCAACTTATTCATACCACAATAAGGATGATACAATAAAATCTTGCAAGAGACACAATGAGAGCAATTGAAGGAAATCATGCCATGATGCAACCACACAGATTGGATGCTAGAAAAGTATGCATGAGAGGGATACTTGTTACCGAGTCACCATTAGTAGGATGCAGTATATATGAGTTTGTTGATCCTCCTAGCTTGCCTCCAATTATCATTTAGTCACCACATCTTTTTATTATTGAGACAAGCATGCAATGTATCTCCAATGTACCTAAAACACATTCAAGTACACAATGGTCCCAAAACTCGTTGGGTCCAAAGTAGTTAGATACACTACAATACATAGGACAAACTCCACAAAAACATGTGCATATTGATATGAAATTGAATTTCACGCACATCTTAGCCAAAATAGGATTTGGTGGAGTTTCCCCTATATATTGGATCAAAGAAAGCAAGCATACCATAATATATACATTTAGGAAATATGCATGCACAAGACTTTCAAGAACCAAAAGGAGATATAGTCTGAACAAAACACTAGTAAAACCAAGAAGGCACACCAAAGTGTGACACGACTAACGACTGTAAAAATTATATCAAAGACCAAATCTACACATGATAGACCCCAAGTTCAACAAGTTAACAAGGCAAAAGTCAAAGAGAAAAAAGAATAAACAGATACAGATGCTCAACGATTTATCCCATTCAAATGATTAAATAGAAAGCATGGAATGAGAAAATAAACTCCAAAAAAAAGAATACCAATTGAAAAAAATGGTTCCAACCGAAGAACCAAAGTCTCAACATTTTTCAAGATGGCACAAAGTACCAAAGAAAGTTTTTATCTTCCAAAGGCATAAAACATGGTAGGGATCAACACATGTCATGAAGAAGCATAAAACGAGTGTTCTAATAATATAGGAGAACTCCCCTATGATTAGTGCATTATTTAAGATTTTGCATTTGAATACAAAATGCACACACATGGGTTCATCATCCCTACATATATCAACTAGAGCACTAAATGATTTCAAGACAAAGAAAGGTCCATAAGGGTAGAGGAAGACACGGGAGACAAAACACAACAAATTCTTGGCAAGAGATAAGGCAACTAAAGCAAAAAAACCAATGTGAAAATGATCAAGAGGATCTACCACACATTATAGTACCGATTGTCCAAGGACAAGAGACTTGCAAATATTTCCTGGTGGTAGATAGCAAATATATCCAATATAATATTCACAAAGAGATAGCAAATGTCAAAAGATAGGAATTAAAAACCAAGACATCAAAGAGATCCTTGAGGGTTTCAACTAGTTAACCAATCATGCACAGCAATGATTAGAATAACTAGAGGCAAAATACTTGCCAATTTTAGATATAAGAATTCATATATGATGAAACCCATACCAAGGAAATCTCTTGCAAACAAGATCAAAAAATAAGGAATAAAAGTATTATACTTAAATATGAGTGTTCTAAATAATATAGGAGAGCTCCCCCATGGATAGTGCATTATGTAGGATTTTTCTTTTGAATAAAAAATGCACACAAATGGGATCATCACTAGTACCTATATTAAATAAAACACACGAGGATATCAGTAAAATAAGAAGATCCACATGAGGCAAGGAAAGCTTGGGAGACAGCACAAAACATTTTCTAGGCAAGAGATAGTACAAAATTAAGCAAAGGAAAAAGTGAATATGATCAATAAACTTCTACTATAAATATAGTACAAATTGTCCAAGGACAAACAGTATTTGGAATAGTCTTCCCGAGGTAGTTCACACAGATTTCCAAGATCATATTCACACTTAACAAAGTATAAGAATTAAGCTTGATGGAAGAGATTCTTGGTAGCTTCCGATAGTCACACAATAACTAGTGATTAGAGTAACTTGAAGTTAATGGTTTCGATGAGGATATAGAGACCCAAATATGAGGAAACGCAAACCACAAAGAGCTCACAAAAAAGATCCAAAAGATGAGAAATAATGTATTCAAGCAAATTCGAACTTCTTTGAGCAAATGTGTCACATAGGAGCTAGATAATTATCAATATCAACTCTAAGTGACACAACCTCAAATATTCACATTTTGTAGGCTTATAATATGCACTAAGCATATGACTCCCCCATAATGTGATAAACCATAAATATCGACATGAGGCAAAAGGATCCAAATAGAGATAATTAATGGACATTATAGAACTTGAATTTCTCATGAGAAGCATACCACATAGAGACTAGATAATATTGCAATATCAATACTAGGTGGTATTCCTCATGTACACACATTTTATGATTGTGGAATGCCCGAGCATAACAATCCCCCAAAATGGGATAGTCCATTAATCTCTCACAAGAGCCAATAAAGATATCAAATAAATTCAACAAAGGCTCCAACCCAAGAGACACAAATACATGGTGTGCCAACCAACATACACAAGTATACTTGATAACTCAATATAAGTACGCGGGAAGCACAACATGTACAAACACATACATAGGTACAAAACCAACACATGTACAAGGGAGCAAGTAACCTTCAATGTAAATGAGTTAAGCACATGTTACCGCAAGGAGGAACATTGGATATATGATAGAAGCATGATAATCAAAATGGCCTGACTTGACAAGAATAAATGATGGAGATCCCTCAATTCTTCAATGGTGTTCTCATGCTCCTCAATTTGTGCTTCTAACTTATCAATATGTTCTTTGCTCTTAATAACAAAGTCCAAGATTCAACGAAGTTAGAGCAAACAATATTATTCTTAACAAGAGCATGATAAACCATCTCACCCTTTTCATATATATCATCAACATTAATCTCTTGTTCCTCATTATCCTCATCATCATTATCACAAGAGGTATTGGGTTCCAAAGTAGGAGTTACCTTTGAATCCCGAGCCATAAGGCATAGGTGGAAACCATGAGATGATGATGATGAATAATTAGTTGAAGCTCCATTCCAATTCGTGTCTTTACCAATAGAATCTTAGGTCTCCACTACATTGTTATACACACAACAACTAGAGGAAATAGAAGCATTTATATTATGACAACAAGGCAAAGAGAGCATATGATCATGTGATCTATTGAGGCAATTTATACATGATCTGCAAGGACTATCAACACTAGCATGCAAATCATATATAGTGCTAGACGTGTTTAAGTCAAAAGATGAACCATTGCAATGAGATAGAGATGAAGGATCATCAAGAGTAAGCTTACTATCAAAATTGCAATATTCATCACCACTCACCATATCATTACCATGTGTCTTGCCACACTTTGGTGAAGTGGAGGAAGATGAGAGCTCATCATGGCCGAAAGTGGAAGCAATACAATCATCCTCAATAATGTTGGACACGTCATATTTATCTTGAAGTTTTGTCCATAACTCATGAGCGCTCCAAAAAGGTATGATTGAAGAAGTAACCACATACCTCAAAGCATTAACAAGCACATTAGAAGCTTGAGCATCGAGATAGAGATTTTTTCTCATCCTCACAAGATAGTTTTTTGAAATCCATTGGAGGAGAAAAACCTATATCTACAATACGCTCCAAATTTGGGTCAATGTCCCGAATATGAATAAGTATACGAGTTTTCCATATAACATAATTTGTTCCATTGAATATGAACATTTCGTTGTGCACTAATCCCCTAGCCAACATCTTTACTCTCAAGGTGGTGAAGCCTAAAACGAGAGACCGGGCTCTGATACCAATTGAAAGGACAAGGATGTCGCCTAGAGGGGGGGAGTGAATAGGAAGTTTAAAACTTTTATAAAAGTGGCTCAACAATGGTAGAAATAAACTAGCGTTTACTTTGTCAAGCACAAAACCTAGAACAACTAGGGTTCACCTATGTGTACCAAGAACTTATGCTAAGCAAGACAAGTAACTATGTGATAGCAAGATATAGACTTCAAGCATGAAGGCTATCACAAAGTAAGGTGCATAAGTAAGAGCTCGGGTATATGGATAACCGAGGCACACGGAGACGACAATGTTTTGCCGAGTTCCTCCCAACATGGAGTACGTATCATTTGGAGAGGGGGTGGTTTCAAACCACCAACACCACAAAAGTCCTCCCTTGGTCCCCTGTGAATCTGACCCCAACGGGATCGATCCACACTTCCACTATCGGTGCACTTGTCGGTGGTAATCCGTAACCTCTCACAAGGTTGGGGCACTTCTCCACAACTCAATTGGAGGATCCCAACAAACAAGCTTGGGGAAATCTCCACAACTTAATTGGAGGCCCCAAGTAATCCACAAACCTGCAATACAACCAAACCATCTAGGGTTTGAAGAACCCAAGAGTAAAAAGCTTCTTACCTTTCACCTAATCGAATCCTCACCTAAAACTCAAACCGATGCACCAAATGCAATAGCAAGAACACACGAAGTGCTCAAGTCCTTCTCTCCCAAATTCCACCAAAGCTACAAAAGCTTATGGGGGAATGAGAGAGGAAGAACAATAGAGGAAATCCACAAAAGACTCCAAGATGTTTCCCTCACTTAAAGGAGAGATTGATTGGTGGGGTTGTAGATCTAGATCTCCTCTTTCAAATCCCTCAAGAATATGCAAGAATCAATGGAGGGATTGAGGGATATCAAGCTCAAGAAGGTCAACAATGGAGGGCAAAACTTGCAAGAATGGTTATCCAACTGTTGGGGATGAAGGGCCCCTTATATAGGTCCTCCAAAATCCAACCGTTGGAGCTCTGGAGCGTACAGGCCGGACATTCCGGCAAGTTTCCGGGTGGTTTCCGATATGGCATACAGAATGGCAACCATACGACTGAAAACTGAGATTTCTGCGCGATAACGGAGTGTCCGACGTTTTCACCCTGAACATTCCGGCCAAGGCAAAACTAACAGAAATAGCAATACGAAAACAACCATAACTTTTGCATCCGGACTCTGATTTTGATGATCATGAGCTCGTTTTAAAGAGGACAACAAACTCTACAAGATAATGCAGGGAACCATAATATTCTAGTAAGGGAGGATAGAACCAAATGATGAAAGGTTTGACCTGTCTCAAAAAGACGAACCGGTAAAACCTCCAACATCGAAAACGCAATAGAGAATGCATATGAAATCCGTTTTCGATGAACTAGAGCTTGTCATGAAGCTTAACAAAAGCTCTAACTCCTCTCATGGATAGAACCAAATAACATGCAACAAATATGATGCCAAGTATGCAAATGTTTCAGCTCTCTTCGAAGGATATGATTAAGTTACTCACTCAAGAGCCCCTCTTGATAATACGGTTATCTATCCTATAAACTGGTGTCCCCAACTAACACCATGAGACCGGTAAGAAAGAAACCCTATCAAAAACATACCTTAGCCTTGAGCATATTCCACTTGAGCTTGATGATGGCGATCTTCTCCACCTCAAGATGGAACACCTATCTTGATTGCGCTAGCTTGGTAAAGACTTGCAAATTGCTACCCATACTCCACTATTGTAGAACTTCTCTTTTGGGCATATCATCTTCCCATATACATGATAACCATAGGATGACAAGCTTCAAGAAAATGATCTCTTCGAGATGGCTCATCTCATCTTGAACTTGCACTTCATTTCTTTTTTCATCATCATGTTGGTGTCCTGAAGGTACGCAAGAGATATCGCTCCAACATTATTCTTCAAGACACACTTGCTATAGGCTCAACTCTTACTTGACCAATCTCCGGAGCACATATTGAAACCTTGGTCAACACTTGATCTTATCTACTTTGTTCTTCTCCCAACCTTGAAGCCAACATATGTTTCAAGCATTACCTATGGACAAATCCTACAAATAAAAGCTCAATGCAAACACGAGTCCATAAAGATTGTCATTAATTACCAAAACCACACATGGGGGAACACATGCACTTTCAATAATGATCCTCTTTATATGAAGGGTTCCGCAACAGAAAACAAGAAAATTCTTAGCAACAAGAACAATATAGCCAAGATCTACTTTATGTAGATGTAAGGTAACTGAGGGATTCGGTGTTCATACCTTTGAAGAACCAAAAGGGTTACGTTCCAATGAATGTTGATGATGTAGTTATACGACAATGTCGACAGCAAGGTCGTCAAAGAGTATGAGCGATGAGTCCCACAAATGGCAGCACCTCCACAGTTCTACATGCATCTGGTGTAGACGATGTCCCTCGGGCTCTACTCCAGCGAAGCAGCACAACAAGATTGATCCGGATGGAAGATCCAGCAGCACGCCGACATGCATATAGTGGAGAAACCCCTGTCCATGTATGCACGTTCCAACTTGGGAACCACATGTGAGGAAGAGAGAGATAGGCAAAAGCCAATGGGATTATTTGAGTGGAGGGGCTCCCCTCTTTATATAGGAGGAGGAATGCCCCCACAAGGAGGTAGGCAAGGTGGGACTAAAGGGGCACCGACCCTAGTAGGCCCCCACCCCCTTGGCAGAACCGGCATCCTTGCCCCTTGTGGCGGTTCCCCTACACGGGCCTTTCCCTCTAGGAAAGGCCCATTTAGGTAGGCTGCTCCTAAATTCAATTGAAAATATATATTTAATATTAATTCATCTAATAAATATCAAATACATATTATTTAATTTCTCTCACTCCGAAACACCTTTTGAAACCCTCTGATCATCATCAGATATCCCCAGAACCTTTCTGGTACATCTTGGAACTATTCCGGAGTTCTCTCTTTTCTCCTACGATATCGGATCAATCCCTAAGCATTTGATACCCTTAAGCGTGCCACCCTATGGTTCGGGAATGCATAGACATGATTGAGACATCTATCTGATCAATGACCAACATCAGGATCTGAAAACCCATGATAACCCTCATACATTCCACGAATTAACTTGATCGCTTGAACCTTAAACATCGAGTCTCATCCCCTTTGCTGCATGATACCTGGATTGTCCAAGACCTAATCTTTGGTATCTCTATACCTAGTTTGACCTTATTACCGATAAATACAATTACTAATTCCCATGATATTACATACCCATGACGTATTCACATGTTTGCAGACCCTGTAGATGTAATCTCACCGAGTGGCACCAGTGTATCTATCTGTCACGCGGATGGAAATCCTGATCTCGATGCATACACCTCAACCTATCCCTTTGAGATATCTGATAGACTAAAGGAGATGTGCCATAGAGGAAAATAATAATGGGTGCTTAATATCATATCTCATTAGTTCATAATAGTTTTATCCCATGCTATAATTGTGCCAATAGGAATCATTGATACATGTGTGGTACTTAAACAATCTAAATTCCCTAGTAGCCTCTATTCAACTAGTTCATTAGGCAATTAATGATCAATGTTTCCTGATCATGAAGTAATTATGCCGATTGACAATGATGTCATATCATTGGCGAATGATGTGGTGGACATTATCCAACATAAGTATTGCGACACGATCAAGTCACAAAGTTCATCGTTGCAATAATTAGAAAGAAGTATCCTATTCCTTAGAGCATGATATCATATTTAATCACTATCACTCGAGGATGCTTACATTCCATCAACCATCACGCCATAACAGAGTGATCATAAAGTTGTATATTGTGTCGTGGTATTGCCGATGAGTACAACATGGAGGGGTCCTCACAGTGCGTGTTTAGAGACGTGGGGTAAGGCAGATAGTTGGCGGGTATGAAGTAACACACCTTACCCTGGTTCAATTACCACAACAGTGGCAGAACTCTACTCCTGCTATAAATCACTATAATGGAAATACGCCGAGTTACAGAGATAGGTTCGTTGTGCGAGGTGTTGCATGTTGTACATAGCAGTCTGATAGGTTGTGCCCTAAAGGCTCCCACAAGTTTAGTTATAAAGGCACCAGAACCTATGGTTATAGGGAGAAGACCTTGCCGGACAAGGTCAAGAATGTCGTGGTGGCGTCACGACAGATGCCATGGATAGGCTAAAGGTGGGGACTAATACACGCTAGGGGAATCCAGGGAGCGATAGTGAAGTGATTCTTCACATAGAGGTTTGTATTTTCTTAGCTTCCAAGATTACAAGTGCTCCTAGAGCTGTATTGGCAAGAGGAGGAAGAAGGAGCTCTCTTACTCTCATATACACATCGACCTTAGAACCCTAGCCAAATCAGAATAGCGGAACCCCTTCTACTGAGACCCTAGCCCTCCTTAAATAGAGGGAGCTAGGTCTCTGCCTAGGGCATACGTGGAGGCATATTCCTAAGAATTTGCCTCCTCCCAAAGTAGTAAGCCGACCGAGATGCTTGTCCCCCGCGTCACACATGCAGAGGATACGTGAGCCTCTGCGGCGCCCGCGTCAGCCGACATGGGCGTCGTCACCCTTGTCGGCCACGCCCCGGTGGTCCTGCTCTTGTTTGCTTCGCTCAGGTAGTGCGTACTGGGGCTTCTTTTGACCAGCGAGATTCCTTCCTTCTCCTAGAAGCTAGACATGACCCAGATCATAGTTGATCCGGCCACACCCGTTCCTGCATACAAGTAAAACAGGCATTTCCGACTTACTCCTTAAGTCGGTTGAGACTTAGTTAGGAAAATGCCCCCTGATCCGGGTTACCCCGTGATTCGGCCTGCCTTGAGGTGACCCGGCCAGCATCCGCTTTGGCCTTGCCGAACCTCGGCTAACTCGGCCTTTATACCCCGGCGTGACCCTATCCGGGGGTATCCCGCCAACATTAGTCCCCGAAGCTGGTGCGGTCTTAGCTGCCTTGGCCGCTAAGGCCACATCAGGTTCAATTCTGTGCCCTAGTTGTTATTTCCAAGTTACCTCTTTATCTCGGGTTATATGGATTTACGTTCCCTTCGCACATTCCAAGTTTTCACTTGCCGGCCGGGTTACCACTTTAACTCGGACCTCATGGTTTTACTTTCCCTCTACACATTCCAAGTTTTCACTTGCCGGCCGGGTTACCACGGTTCCATCCGGGTCTTGTTTCCTTCTCTCGTACGCCAACCCATGTGGAGGCTAATCATTATGTTGTCTTATTTTAAGGGCCAACACAGTAACTGCCGCAGCGATTGTCAGTTATCACTGTGCACGGGTCACGTCACGCCTACCTCCTCGTTTGCCGCATCCACGCATCACGTCATGGGATCGATTTCGTTCTGTGGCCTTCCGTGTGGCTTCATGCTGATTGGTTGATACGGGTAATACACGGCCACATCGTGTGGCGCGCCTACAGGACACGATCCCACTTTCCCGTCGTGGGAGAGGTTAAATAGGGGAGGGGCGCACTCCTTAGGATTTTTCCCCTTCTGCGCCCCTCTGCCCCTTGCTCTTCTTATTATTCTTCCTCCTCGCGACTGCGCCGCCGCCAGTGCTTCTCTGTAGCAGCGTCGCCGCCGCACATTCTTCCCCACACCTCTGTATCCTCGCCACCGCTACGTGCCTCCTCCACCACGGGTCGTTGCCAATTTAGGCCGCTGCCCCCCACCGTCGCTTGCGCCAGCGAGGGCAGCGAAAACCAGATGACGGAGGAGGAGCTCATCGTCGCCGAGCAAGAGATGGAGGAGGACTCCGCGGCGGCGGACCGTGGTGCGTGGGGCGGGTCTTGGGTCTGCCAGGACGACCTGGATTGGCTCTACCGCACCAGACGCATCCCCGCCGGCGTCGCCGCTCGTCTCGCCTCCGCCAAACTGGCCCCCTCACCCAATCCGGGTGAGTACGTCGTGTTCTTGTCCCACTTCCAAAGGGGGTTCGGTTTGCCAGTCAGCGACTTCTTCCGGGACTGGCTTAGCACCTACCAACTCCAGCCGCATCACCTTCCTGCCAATGCCATAACTTCTCTTTCCGCTTTTGCCTCTACAATCGAGGGCTATGCCGGACTATGGCCCACGAAGGAGCTATGGATCCGGTTTTTCGGCCTTCATCGTAATGTCATCCCAAACATCCAACTTGATCCGGAGGACAAGCAGCTCACTCAATTCGGAGCTGCGTCCATCTCACCCCGGAGGCTTTCCGTTTTCCCCCGGGTCACCGAGCTGGATTCCTGCAAAGGGTAGGCCCGGACTTTCTTTTATGTCTGGAATACAGGCACCGAAGACTTAATCTGGCTACTCCCCTATACTCCGGGTCCACCTAACCCGGAACTATGGGATGTCGTTCCCAAGAAGCCCACGGCCTTGGCCAACCAGGTCAACAAGAGGTCGCGGAGCTGAAGAAGCTGAGGTTGCGCGACGAGGACGCTATGCTCACGTTCGTGCGCAACCGAATTTCCCCCCTCCAGAAGCGCACCCACAAGGTGTGCCACATGAGCTTCGGCCGCGACCCCAACCAGACCTCATCCTTTGAGTTGAGCAACATGGAGATATATCGCCGGGTTAAGGCTCTCTTCACCACCCACAAGGACTTCTCCTCTGAGTGGACTTGGGGAATTCAGCATTATTGCCGTGACAAGCTTCCTCCCGCGGTAAGATTCGTGGTGCAAACTTACTCCGGACTAATTATATATCGGTCCTTGTTGCGTTTTTGACTCTGTTGTTCATTCTTTTCCTCAGCTATTTCTTCAGCAGACCCTCGAGGATGGCACCGATCCGACCCTTAAGTGGGCGCTGGACCGGGAGACTCCGGATGAGGAAGAGCCGGACCAGGAGATGTTCCTCTCGATGACCGACGCTACAAAGCGACCCACGGGTAAATCCTCTTCTATTAGAGATTGGCCCGATGATGAAGGTGGCTCGGATGTCGAGGTGATTGAACCTGTTGATGTTGTCCCCCTTTCTTTTGCTTTTCCGGCATCAGCTAATCCCGGTGGGCATATCCACGAGGATCCTCCCCTTGCTACGGGCGAACCTGTTCCGGTAGCGCCGAAGAAGAAGCGCGGAGCGGCACCAAGTTCTTCCTCTGAACCTTCTCAGCCCGCCAAAAGGCGAAAGAAGTCCGGAGACAAAACCGCCTCCAAACCAACATGCAAGGCCCCAGCACGAAGGGCTCGAAAACCCAAGGAGCCCCAAACTTCGGATGCGTAAGTCATTTTTTCCTTCTGCACTTTGCTCTTCCTTGCATTGTTGTAATTTCTCTTCTGACATTATTTGATTTGGCAGGGCTGCAGTGGAGGTCCCTCAGACTGGAGCTAGCATCTCTTCGCCGCTCGGTCCTAGCCCTTCTCCTCCTCGTGACGATGAGTCACGCCCGCTGAGCCCTATTCCAGAGGGTTTTGCGGCTGCTCAGGGTTCTGTTCCACCTCGTCAAGAGGAGGGTAACCTTGGAGCGGAGGAGACCGGCCCGGCCGAGGCGACGACATCCACAACTTCGGCCTCACCGCAACCAACATCCATCGAAGCTACCTCGGCACCAGCACCAGCTCTAGCACCAGTAACCGAACCAGCACCAGCACCAGTTCCGGCACCAGCACCAAGTCCGGTAGCAAGAAAATCAGCAGTTGCACCAAGTCCAACAGCCAGAACACCAGCGCCAAGCTCCTCCGCCTCGTCCGAATATTCTCAACCTCGGCGAGGAACTACCCCAGCAGCTCCTAAGGGGAAATCCGCTGCAACCACTTCCTCTTCCCAGCAAGCAAAGGGCAAAAAGACTCCTGACGCTACCAAGTCATCATTCGTCGAGGGCGGGCAGCGTACCCTCACATCAATGCTTCCCAAGAAGGCTTCAGCTGCGAAGGACACCCCTGCCGAGCTAACCGATGCACAGCAGATGGTTCTGCACACTAGCCCGGCCCTTGCCTTGGTTGAGAGGAAAGAGGCGCACGCGAAGGGCTTGGTGGCACCCCATATGCCCATCGGCGAGCGGTACCCTCCGATGCTGATTGAATTCGTCATGAATTGGAACAAGGCAGAGGTAGTTCAAGACGCTGATATCCCGGAGAAGTTCCCCCGCCGAGTTTTCCGCCCAAATGAACACAGCCGCTAAGGCAATTAACCTCGTGGGGCGGATGATGGAGGTACGTTGCTTCCCCTTTACATGCTGTAGATAATAACCATTAGTCCCCGAGCCTCCGGGGGAGTAACTTGTTACTCGGCCAGATGCTCTTTAGAAAACTAACGTAGCTCCATGAGAACTTCGAATATGCACACACCTAGAGCCGGGTTAAGTTCCACTTGGCCTGGATCTTGTACACTTCAAACATGCACACACCTAGAGCCGGGTTAAGTTCCACTTGGCCCGGATCTTGTACACTTCGAACATGCACACACCTAGAGCCAGGTTAAGTTCCACTTGGCCCGGATCTTGTACACTTCGAACATGCACACACCTAGAGCCGGGTTAAGTTCCACTTGGCCCGGATCTTCTACCCTTTGAACATGCACCAAGCTAATCTATGTTTCTGTACTCCTTTTAGGTGACCACCAATCGCCGCAGTGCTGAATTCCAACGTCTGCTGGATACCCACAAGATGCTACGCGCGAAGGAAGCTGCACTTCTCGCAGAATACGAGAAAAGGGGTAAATTTCTTCCTTGGCGCTTCTTCATTTTTCTTCATCTTCCTCTGCCGAACTAACCTCGTCACTCGGTTTCCACAGCTGGGGTGGGGGCTGAGAACAAGATTATGCGGAAGAATCTGGAGCAGATCAATGGTAAGTAATTTTTGCCCGACCTTACGGTGCTTTCCATTTCCTTTTGTCCCTGGCTCGGCGAACATTCATACCTCGGCTCTGCCGGGTCAACACACTATTTCAGCATCGCTTGAAGATAGTGTGCCCGTGCCTGATATGATGCTGCATTTTCTCGAACAAGCAGGACAGCATCAAGCCGAGCTTAAGAATAAAGATGATGAGCTCGCCCTCCTCCGGACCAAGGACGATGAGATCGCCAGGATCAAGGCTGAGATGGAGAAAATGAAGGCCCGGCACCAATCCGAGCTCCAAAAGGTTGGCCAAGTTTACACAGAAGAGCGCGAGCGCCTCAATCTCCAGATCGCCAAGGACCAGGATCTACTCAAGGTGTCCGGCATCCAGCTTGGGTCGGCGAATGCTGAGCTTGAGCAGCTTCGTAAGAGACGTGATGACTGTACCAGGGAGTTGACCCGGATCCTCAGCCATATATCACGTAAGTTCCTTCCCTTATCCGACCTACTTCTCCGGGTTACTTCATATGTCTTTTCTTTACCTTCTTCCTTTGTCTTGTTTCCAGGCAAATTCCCAGAGGGCACTGCTATTGCGAGCGCAGCAGTTGCAGACTTCTGCCGAGAAAGGGGTACTCCTGCCGCTCCTAACGGTGAAGAGATTCCCTATGACATGGAGGACCTGTTGGTCAGCTTGTCCTCTCGCGTGGAGCTCATCAAGAATTATGGCAAGGACATCCTCGACGTTGCAGTTCGCATCTTCAACACGTTCTGGCCCGGAGAAGATACTCCGGATACCACCGCAATTCTCGTTGAGAAGCTAATGGAAACCGAGACCCGGCTCGACCTCTGGAGAGAGTCCGCTGGACGCGCCGCAGCTGATACCATTCTTCACCACATACTCATGTGGTATGAGAAGATCGATCTCAACCTCCTGACATGCCTGCGCACAGGATCCAGATGGACCAATGTCCCGAAGTGGGTAGCTCGGCGCCAGGCTTGCGCCCATAGCCTCATCGAATACGCTCCCATTCATGAATGGGCTGAGGGGCCGAGCTTCCTGGAAGCCGCTGGGGACGAAAAGGTTGAGGACGATGAAGATGGCTCGGACGGTGATGGAGAAGATGACGCCTCGGATATCGAAGATGGCGAAGATGATGCCGAACTTCCTCCTCCTGCTGCTCCTTGAGCAAAAAAACTTGAAAATTTATCAAATCCCCGGTATGCCGAGTGGAGTTGTATCCCATATACATGTGATCTTTTGCTACTAAGTTCTTATGCCGGATTAACTTGGGCGTAGTCCCCGAGTTTCTTTTCCTTGTTCGTCCAATCTTTTGGCTCGGCTCGTGTCTACCTTGATTCGGTTTTATGACTTATGAATCTGAGCTTCAAAAATTGTGTTAACAATACTAGGAAACTTTCAGACTTAGCTGAAAAATAAAACTGCATAATAACTTGAAAATAAATACAAGGTTAGTCCGAAAAGCAAACGTTGGCTCGAATAAATTATTTTCCTTTCGCTTTTCATGTGCTACGCAATTCCAAACTTGTTCTCTTGCTTGCCATGAAGCCAATTCTTGTTGGACAGCAGCAAGTCTAAGAGTTGGGTTCTTGGTGCTCACACATTACTAATCCGAGTTAAGTAGAACAACTTATTCCAGCTAATGCACAAAAAATGACAAATATCATTAAGGCAGTCCCCGAGTTAATGCTCGAGGTGCCAACACTTCATTGATAAGCTCATTGCCGGCATACATACCGTCACATGAGAGGACTCGGATACATACACTTCTTTGCTAAGTGTAGAAAGGACGAAGGAGAGCTACATTCCATGGACACTTAGATTCCTCGCCGGACCTGTCCGCCTTGTTCTTTTCCTGTGGCTTTGCATCTATAAGATAATAAGAATCATTGTGCAATGCTTTGCTCACGATGAATGGCCTTCCCATGGGGGGGATAATTTATGCATGCCAGCAGTATGTTGTACCAACCGGAGCACCAGATTGCCTTCCCGAAAGACTCGGGGGCTTACTTTCCGGCTATGATAGCGTCGGAGATTTTGCTGATATATGGCGGATCTGGACAATGCCAGTTCTCTCGCTTCTTCCAGCAGATCAACATCATTTTGCCGGGCTTCTTGCACTTCGGCTTCTGTGTATTGGGTGACCCTAGGCGAATCATGCTCTATGTCGGCTGGTAATACAGCTTCTGCCCCATATACTAGAAAAATAGCGTATAGCCTGTTGATCGATTCAGAGTTGTTCTTAAACTCCACAGTACCGCTGGTAGTTCTTCTATCCAGCACCCTGCTGATCTTTGCAGCAACTCAATGAGCCGGGTTTTTATCCCGGATAATACTAATCCGTTGGATCTTTCCACTTGCCTGTTCGATGCGGGGTGGGCTACCGAGGCTACGTCCAGCTGGATCTTCTTATCCCGGCAAAAACGCGCAAATGCTCCTTCCGCAAAATTTGTGCCATTATCAGTTATGATACTGTGAGGATAACCGTACCTCAAGATGATATCCTTGAGGAATGTTACGGCCGTAGCTCCATCACATTGCTGGTTTGAACGGGCCAACCATATCCAAGAACCATACGGCAAATGGCCAAGTAATTGGTATGGTCTTGAGTTCCGACATTGGCATATGTGTCTTGGTAGCGTACCTCTGACAACCATTACATTTTCTCACCAGATCTTCTGCTTGCTCTAAGGCACTTGGCCAGTAGAATCCGTGCCAGAAAGCTTTTGCTACCAAGGCTCGGGACGAGGCATGATCCCCATATTCCCCTTGATGTATATCTCGGAGGATGTCAAGCCCTTCTTCCGGGTCAACACATCGCTGGAGGACATTGGTCACACTTCTTTTGTATAGTTCAGAATTGATGATTGTGTACGCCTTTGCCCTCCTCTGTGTCTGCCTGGATAGCACTTCCTCAGTGGGTAACGCTCCATCTTTCAGGAATTGAAATATAGGTAGTGCCCAAGCTGGTATTGCTCGCACAGGGAACACATCCTCATTAGTCTCCATCTGATTCACCGGCATAACTTCAACCGGATCACGCTGAGCAGTCCCCGGGTCTTGTGAAGCAGTCCCCGGGTTCGCTGAAGCAGTCCCCGGGTTTGCCAAGGCAGTCCCCGGGTTTCGCGCACCACTTCCCATGTCAATGTCCATGGGCACAGCACCGGATTCCGTGTCCTCCGGGACATAGATTGAGTCGGTTTCTGGGGACGGCCTGATGGATGGTTTCTTGAGGTGCTCTAATGCTACACCCGATGGAATTGCTTGTCGGGTTGACCCGAGCTTCGACAGCATGTCGGCCGCCTCATTTTCCACCCGGGGTACATGGTGAAATTCGCATCGCTCAAAGTAACCAGATATCTTCTACACATGAAATCTGTACAGTGCCATGTTTGGATCGAGGGCATCCCACAGTCCTGACACTTGCTGCACCACCAAATCCGAGTCGCCAAAGCATATGATCCGATGTATCCCAATCTCTTTTGCCACAAGTGCTTCGTACTCGGCGACATTGTTTGATGCCGCAAAATGGATCTACAGCACGTATTTCCACTGGTCCTTTTTTGGCGAAGTAAGTACGACTCCGGCACCTAGCCCGGTTCTGGTTTTTGATCCGTCAAAGTGCATTCGCCAATAGTTTGGATCTAGGAGTGGCAGTTCATATTGCACCTCGGCCTAGTCCACGAAAAAGTCCGCCACTGCTTGAGATTTGATGGCTTCTCTTCTGTCATATTGCGGCGCATAAGGAGCTAGCTCAATTGCCCATTTTGCAATTCTGCCACTCGCATCCTTGTTACTCATTATCTCGGATATGGGGGCCTCACATATGACCCTAATGGGATGCTCCTCAAAGTAGTGCTTCAGCTTCTTGGCGGCCATGTACACGCCATACGCCACCTTTTGATAGCGTGGATAGTTCTGCTTTGAGGCTGACAACACCTCACTCAAGTAATACACTAGCCTTTGCACCGACTTACCTTCCTCGTCGCGCTCCACCACTATCACTGCACTTACAACTTGGTTGGTTGCGGCTACATAGAGCAACATTGGCTCCTTTGATAGTGGTGAGGCTAACACTGGTGCAGTGGCTAACATCTTCTTCAAGTGGGCAAAGGCTTCATTGGCCTGCGGTGTCCAAATGAACTTATCCGACTTTTTCATGAGTTGGTAGAGAGGCAATGCCTTTTCTCCCAACCGACATACAAACCGACTTAACGAGGCCATGCAACCTGTGAACTTCTGGACATCGTTAAGACACTTCGGCAGTTCCATTCATTCGATGGCCCGGATTTTGGTTGGGTTAACCTCGATACCTCGGCTGGAAACAAGAAAACCGAGCAATTTCCCCGCCGAGACATCGGAGGTGCATTTCTCCGGGTTAAGTTTCATTCGGAACCTCCTTAGGTTCGCAAACATTTGCCTGATATCGTCAAGGAGCGTTTTGCTTTCCTTGGTCTTGATAACCACATCATCTACGTACACTTGTACATTTTGACCGATTTGGTGGTGCAAACATTTTTGCATACATCTTTGGTACGTTGCCCCTGCATTACGTAAACCAAACGGCATGGTGCGATAGCAATAAGCCCCATACGGGGTAATAAACACAGTCTTTATTTGATCATCCGGATTCAGAGGTATCTGGTGGAAACCAGAATATGCATCAATGAATGACAACAATTCACATCCAGCAGTTGAGTCTATGACATGATCTATTCTTGGTAGCGGAAATGGATCTTTTGGACACGCCTTGTTCAGGTTCATGTAATCGATACACATTCGCCAAACCACTGCCACGTTTGGATCATCCTTCTTCTTCTCCACCAGTACCGGATTAGACAGCCAATCCAGGTAAAGAACCTCCATAATAAATCCTGCAGCTAGCAACCGAGCTATCTCATCCCCGATGACTTTCCTCCTATCTTCGGCAAAGCGGCGGAGAGGTTGCTTCACTAGCTTAGCTCCGGGTCTCAGATTCAAAGAGTGCTCTGCCAACTCCCTCGGAACACCTGGCAAGTCCTGTGTGGACCAAGCAAAAATGTCCCGATTCTCACGGAGGAAGCTGACGAGCTCGCTTTCCTATTTATCACTTAACCCGGCACCAATTGTTACGGTGCGCTCTGGGAACATGGCATAAACATGAACCTTCTGGGTGTCTTTCATGGCCTGGAAGGAGACATTTCCATGCGGGTTACTCAGCACCGGCATATACTGCTGCGCGGACTGAGCCAATGCTGCCACCTCTTGAATTTTCCTTTTTTCCTGCGCAACCACAAGCGATTCTGCTAAGTTAGAGCCGGCCGACGCACACTCCATGGAACGTCGGAAATCCCTAGCAATGGTAATCACCCCGTTTGGTCCGGGCAACTTCATCTTCAAGTAACTAATATGACAGCTCGCCATGAACTTGTTCAGCACTGGCCTACCAAGTAACGCGTGGTACGCACTTTCTAAGTTCACCACCTCGAATTCCAAATTTTCAGTTCGGCAGTTATCCCTCGTGCCGAACAACACGTCAACCCGGACCTTGCCTATGGGCTCACAAGAAATGTCGGGCACAATGCCATGGAAAGTTGTCCTCGTGGCCTGTAGCATGTTCTCCGAGATACCCAACTTGCGCATTGTGTCCGCATACATGATGTTAATGCTACTGCCATTGTCGATCAGTACCTTTGAGAACCTTACCTTAATGCTAGGCCCAATGAATGTCGGATCCAGCACCAACGCATACGAACCAGGGCTTGGCATAAGCTTGGGATGATCCTTGATGCTCTAGGTGATATCTTGGTCAGACCAAGGCATATACCTAGTCACTGCAGGCATCACTGCGTTCACCTCCAGATGTTGGTGCTGCAAGCTCTTTCTATCTGTTTCCTCAGTGGTGAACACACAATAGCTCTGATGATGCTCTTTGTACTCATTTCTCCCCTCATTTCCGGGGTACCTCTGATCCGGCTGATGCTGATTTTCCACTTGATGCACCACATCCCTTCTCTCATTATTATCATATCTCGGCGGAGGGGGAGGCAACATTAGCTGTTGCGTGTTCGCTCCGGAGAGCAATTGTTGCCGGGGTAACTCCTGCCGAGGTTGGTCGTTCCGGGGTGCCTGAGCATTCCCCGAACCACCTTGTTCGATCTTGTGCATCCACTCACATTGCCTCGTTGTATCACCTGATGGGTTGTTCGGATTCGGCGTGTGAAACTTAGATGGTTGATCCAACATCGACTCATAAGTATACCTCGGACGGTCCTTCTTTTCTTGCCACTGTTTCTTTTGCTCTGGCGTCCAAGTTTTCTTGCCATCGTTTCTCGAAGTCCACAGTCCTCCAGTTTTCTGGCGTTGACTGCCCCCCTGCTCCGGGCTGATCTTGATTCACAGCCGCAACTAGTTGCGAACCGTATCGATGATCCGGTATATCATCTCTCCTTTTCCCTCTGTAGTCATTCCTCCGGGATGACCCGGCTCCATCTCTCTGGTAGTACTCATCGTTTGACTCGTTTGATACGAGCCTAGATTGGGTTGGATCGCCCAGAGCATACGAATCAGCAATCCGGATCATCTCTGCCAACGTGGTGGGCATTTTCCTTTGCAGCTTCTGCCACAGCTCGCTTGCATATCTGCACCCTTGCGCAAACCATGCTATTGCCTGTGATTCTATCACGCCCTCACACGAGTTTCTCACCGTACACCACCGGGTTAAAAACTCCCGATCTGTTTCATTTGGTCTTTTCTTACACATAGCTAGGGTCTGCGGCCTATTTAGCCTCTGATACGTACTCGAGAAATTGCTGATGAACATTTCCTCGAAATCTATCCAGCAGTTAATGCTTCCGGGTGGCAAATTGTTCAGCCATACCCTTGCTGGCCCCGCCAACATCTGGGGTACATATCGTACAGCCCATCTCAAGTTGCCAGTGGCAATTTTCATAGTTATAGCATAATTTATCAGCCAATCCTCCGGCTTTGTACTATCGTCATACGCCTTCGTGCCCCTGGGTAACTGGAAGTTGGGCACCGGTGGCTCCTTCATGATCCGGAGTCCAAAACACGCTGGACCCAGTGGACCTTGACATTCAATTTGTTCCGACCTATACAGTCGATCCAGTTTCAACCTGGCATCATTCGGCATCAAATCCCTGCTTCCCAATCTTGACCCTATCACATGATAGTCCGGTCTTGGGTATCCCGCGTTTGCCATTTCCGAATCTCCATCATTATACCTGTCTTGCTCTCGTGGAGCACCTCTCTGTTGCATACCTCGGCCGGCACTTTGCTCTTGCCTTGGTATATTCCGCTGCTGCGGTTGTCCTGCGCCTGCCGAGTTTTGCTGTCCGGCATTGCCATTGATGGCGTTCCCTTGACCGTCATTGCCTTGGTCACGGTTACCTCGGCCAGCTTCACCTCGGCTCACACTCTATCGATCATCATTTTTCTGTTCTTCTTTTCCTTTCCCTGCCCGTGTTGGGTCATACGGGACGATCTGTTTGTTCCGTCTGGCCGAGGTTACTACCTCTTCTCTCCTTAGACCACCATGAGGAGACGATGCGGCTCCAGCGGATTTCGTCGGGTTACCCATCGCCGAATGGACGTTCTTGGAGGCTCCAACTCTCTCCGGGTTAGCTCTGAGTAGTTCTTCGTTTTGTCTGTTCACGATCCAAACCAACTCGCTAACCCTATCTTGCTGTCTTTGCCGAGCTTCACCCGTTAGACCCTCTAACTCGGATGCAGCTGCATCCGCTGCTCTGAGGTTCTTTGTTAGGGTACTAGACCTCGGTAGCCCCACGGACAAACAGTTTTCTGACTCCTCAATTCCAGTATCACCTTCTCTTTTCATCTCGCTCATGAGATTTCTCCCCTTTACTTTTACAGCGTCAACTTTGTTCCCCTTTGCGTACTCACGCAGCGTCATATTCAACGACTGCTGAGCCGCGGCTATCTTTTTTGCACCCTCTAGTATTTTTTGCCTAGTTTCTTCTAGCTCGTCCTGCGCCTAGGCCGGATCTACTGCTGCTACCACAGGGTTTGCCAAGCTGTCCATCGCTTCCCTCAACACGTTCTCTGGCCTCTCTAGTGGAGGACCTCTACCTTTCCTAGGTGCCTTAGGTGTTACCTCCGGATCTGGCGCCGAATCCTTGCTTGCGCGCGCACCAGGCGCAGTCATCATCACCTCTGCATGGTCCGGGGAGCGAGTGATACACGTCTCAGAAACCACGGTGAGGGTTGGTTCCCCTGCCTTGACGACGTGGCACAGATGAACACACGATACGTCAACAGCAACGTAGACCTTGTGCGCGCCGAGCCTGACGAAGAGGCCATTGCGCGGAAGCGGGCGCGTGCCGAAGCAGCCAGCGTTGTCGCTGACGAAGTCCAGCGCTCCAAAGCGCTGAACGAGCCCGGAGACGACGCGTTCGCCGGTGCCGATGAAGTTTCTCGTCTGGATCTTGACCCCTGCTAGCGCCGCTAGCCCCACGGTGGGCGCCAACTGTTGTGGTGGTGTCACAGCAGATGCCATGGATAGGCTAAAGGTGGGGACTAATACACGCTAGGGGAATCCAGGGAGGGATAGTGAAGTGATTCTTCACACAGAGGTTTGTATTTTCTTAGCTTCCAAGATTACAAGTGCTCCTAGATCTGTATTGGCTAGAGGAGGAAGAAGGACCTCTATTACTCTCATATACACATCGCCCTTAGAACCCTAGCCAAATCAGAATAGCGGAACCCCTTCTACTGAGACCCTAGCCCTCCTTAAATAGAGGGAGCTAGGTCTCTGCCTAGGGCATACGTGGAGGCATATTCCTAAGAATATGCCTCCTCCCAAAGTAGTAAGCCGACCGAGATGCTTTTCGCCCGCGTCACACATGCAGAGGATACGTGAGCCTCTGCGGTGCCCGCGTCAGCCGACATGGGCGTCGTCACCCTTGTCGGCCACGCCCCGGTGGTCCTGCCCTTGTTTGCTTCGCTCAGGTAGTGCGTACCGGGGCTTCTTTTGACCAGCGAGATTCCTTCCTTCTCCTAGAAGCTAGACGTGACCCGGATCATAGTTGATCTGGCCACACCCGTTCCTGCATACAAGTAAACCAGGCATTTCCGACTTACTCCTTAAGTCGGTTGAGACTTAGTTAGGCGAATGCCCCCTGATCCGGGTTACCCCGTGATTCGGCCTGCCTTGAGGTGACCTGGCCAGCATCCGCTTTGGCCTTGCCGAACCTCGGCTAACTCGGCCTTTATACCCCAGCGTGACCCTATCCGGGGGTATCCCCCCAACAAAGAGTCCTACACTAATACGAACTAGTATTTCGTGTCTTGCATTCCAAGGCTCCGAGTACATCGGTGACTCCTGCATAGCATTTCTTTATCCGGCATGGGCCTCCCTTCTAGATCCGTCTAACTAGGCTTCCCAGCAGGCCATAGGCCTTGCGACCAACTGTGGGCCACCCGGGTTAGCCGGATTAAGGGTGTGCTATGGTGATACCCATTTAGCATATCCCCAACAGTAGCCCCTGGAGGACTTTGAGATCTTGCACCGTCTTGCTTATAATCTTGAATGCTCTATTTATGTGATACTGGCAATCCATCAAGCAATATATCAAAGGTCTCCCAAAGAACCCTGCAATCCTCTCTGGTTTCGCAATGTAGCCAGAGATTCCTTTAGTCTTCATTTCCAGAGCCGGACAATCTCCGCTTTTGATGGAATCTTCAGACGTGACTCTCCTCTGCAACTGTCAGGAGGATGACGTAGGGTACAACCTACGCTACCTCGAAACTCACAAAAGGCAGGGAGTTAATCATTAGCTATTTTTACGCATGTGAAATCCAAAACAGTAAAGCAACAAAGACGGAGGCCGTGGTGAAATTACCGCGCATGTTCGTCTCCACGTTGGCAACGCTCCATCCATTGGATCCCTTTGAACAAATCTTGATGTTGGGTGTATATATTTTGACTGCGGCTAGCTTATTTTCTTTTACCTGCATTTGCTCCTGCGTCTTCATCTTCCTCCAGCCGCGCGCCTGTTTGAGCTCCTCCTCGGAAAACCCTAGCCAAAGCTTCCCATTTCTCCATTCACTTCCCAGCAACGCAATGGCCTCCAACAGCTCTACCCCTTTGACGATGGTGACTCATGAGGCTACAACAGAGCCATCTCAGGGAGTAACGGTCCCACCAGAGGGGGTCGTTGTTCCTGTCACCACCGTGGTGGAAACCACTGGCGACGACCAAGAACGGGTGGCGCCAGAATCCCCTGAAGAGGACAATGACTCCTACAAGGGAGTGTGGAGGGGTCCGACCTCTCTGCCGAAGATTTGCAAGAACTCGTCACCGAGGGGTATCTCCCCGCGGTGGAGGGTTTGGACTAGAGGTGGCGCCGGCTGGCGAGGTGACTCCTCCCCAAGCCGGCGAGAAGGTGTACCTCAAAGCCCAGCTGGTACGAGGCGTAAGTGTGCCAGTCTCGACTTCATCCTGGACGTCCTCCGGCACTTTCGGGTGCTTCCCCACAACCTCTCCCCTAATACCATCCTCGTCCTTAGCAACTTTGTAGCTTTGTGCAAAGGATATCTAGGAATAACACCTAGATTAGACATGTTTGTATACTTCTTCACCATCAAGAGAGAGTCTGTAGAGCCCAAGGATGAATTGAGGACTTGTGGAACCATTAGCTTTAAGATCCAGCCTAGCGGGCGCTTCCCCGACATCGTAGGGCATGAATCATGCAAGAACTGGCATCGCACATACTTCTATGGCCCATATATCCTCCTGCCTAACCGTCTTGAGATGTATCCCGACTTTGTTGATGGAGCCACCGCCGAAGTACCCGCCTGGAGGACCCAAGACTCCCTTCCGTATGACAATGAGGCCAACCGCACCGTAAGGCGGATTGAATGGCTCGTGGACGGAGGTCTTACAGGCTTGGACCTAGCCATGTGCTGGTTCACTAGGCGGATCCAGCCTCTGCAGCACCACGCCGAGCTGATGTGCAAGTACACGAAGAGCCGGAAGGATCCTATGTGTATCTCGTAGGACAACTTCTCCACTGACTCCATCAAGCTTCGGCTAAAGGACATAGTCAACGTGAAAGATAGGAAGCGTGGCTTCAAGATCACCTATGCCATGTTCGATGGTGGCACGTGCCCAGAGGTAGCTTCTATTTCTTTTGTTGCTTGTTATGTATATACTCTAAGGTCTTTCTGTCTTGAAGTTATCAGTCTAACACACCTTTTACCCTACAGTTCGTGACCTTGGTGGCGGATCAGATGGCCTCCCGGGTCTATGATCCTAAGTTTAAGTATATCCATGTGGTTTCCGACAATGACACCCCCAAGGATCAGCCAGCTCCGGTAGCGCAAAAGTGGAAGCTCTCCATGATGGCCCAAAATATATTGAGCTCGTTGGGGAACCCCAAGAGAAAGGTATGATGAGCACAACTGCAAGTTTTCCCTCAGAACAAAACCAAGGTTATCAATCTAGTAGGAGCAAGGAAACACCCCCAAAGGTGTAGCTAGCTGAACGTTGGCAGGGCGCACTACCGGTGCCAGCAGCAACGTGGAGACCTACACAATACAACCACGGAACTTTGTCCCCAACATGCGATGAGGTTGTCAATCTCACCGGTTTTGCTGAAAACATAGGATTAAACATATCGAATGGAAGGAAGTAATAGTTTGCAGAAAGTAAACACAAAGCAGTAAACAGCTGATTGTAGATTGTATGTAAAAGAAAGGACCGGGGTCCATAGTTCACAAGAGGTGGCTCTCCTTAAGATAGATAACATGCTGGGTGAACAAATTACAGCGGGGCAATTGACAAACATCGAGAAAGAATACAAGCATATATTAATCATCTTGACTCCTTTGAGATTCGATTGGGCATTACAACATTATACATAGACCGCCATCCAACTACATTTATGACTAATAATCTACCTTCAGGTTATCCTCCGAACCCCCTCCATTAATAAGTTGCAGACAACCGATTATTGCATTACGAATTGCATGTAAAGTAAACGATACAATTGTTCTATGAACAAAGGATTGTTGTTTTCTCCCTAGTAGCAACAACACATCTAGTACCTTAGAGATTTCTGTCACTTCCCCAGATTACCAGAGGCATGAACCCACTATCGAGCATAAATACTAACTCTTGGAGTTGCTAGCATCTACTTGGCCAAGATAGCTACTAACAACAGAAAGCATGCAAGATCACAAATAACAAAGACATGGTAGAATCAATAATCAATCTAAAATAGCATCTCAATATCCATCAGATCCCCGCAAACACAACATGCAGAATTACAAATAGATGATCTGGATCATGAACGGAGCTCACAAGATCTAAACATGATAGCACAAAGGAGGAGAACCAGCCATCTAGCTACTACATGGACCCGTAGTCCAGAGATGAACTACTCACGCATCACACCGGAGGCTTGCATGATGATGAAGAAGGCCTCTAGGGTGAAATCCCCTCTCCGGCAAGGTGCTGGGAAGAGCTTCAGATCCCTCCCGATCTAGGGACAGAGACGACGGCGGCTACAGACTCTTTCGTGGAATTCTGATCGGGTACTTAGGGTTTCTATATCGGAAGCAACTTATAGGCGAAAGGAGAGGCCGAGGGTGTGCTGGAGGCGGCTACACCACCCCCTGGCGTGGGCCAGGCCTAGTCGCGCAGCCAGGTGGTGTGGCAGCCCCTTGGCCCCTCTCCGTGTCGTATTCTGGCTCCGTGTGTCCCCTGGAAAAATAATGACTTTGGCTTTTGTCTCGTCCAATTCCGAGAATATTCATTTTTTGACTTCCTGGAACCAAAAATAGTAGAAAATAGACAGCTGGCACTGTGGCTCTTGTTAATAGGTTAGTCCAAGAAATCATATGAAAAGTACTCCAAAGTGTGGACAAAACACAAGAAAGTACATAAAACCAAGCATGGAACATCAAAAATTATAGATACATTTGCAATGTATCACTCCACCTCTGATGTTGCTCCCTAGGCCAAGAAGAAGAAGAAATCGGAGAGTGGAGTTTCCAGATGATCCATCGCTGCCTTAGAGGTAGAGAAGAAGAGATCCACCAGCATTCCCCTAACCAAGGCTCCAGCCGTGGAGTAAGTGTATTCATTCTCCGGCTTGTATTTTTAGCTCCCACCTTATTCAACTCCTGTACTTATACTTTGTACGTTTCAGGAGGAAAGCCGGTGTTAGCTTGAAGCGATCCTCCAGAGATGATGGAGGGTCAAAAAACATTCGTGATATGTTGACCAGGGATGTGTCCGCCAAGCCCTCTCCCGCTACTGCTCCCCCCACTCCTTCCTCTAAGCCCTCAGCTAGTCCCGCCGGGCCTTCGTCCCCCATCATCCGTGAGATCTCCGCCATGGAGACAAATGTCAATCCAATATTTGATATCTCAGGCTCTGTCGAGGTGGACGTTGCTCGTAGTGGTCAGGCAACGCAGGAGAGTACCTCGTCAAAAGTGCTTGAAGCTCCGGCTACGGATGCCACCGAGAAAGGGAAACAAGTAATGGAAGGAGAGGAGGCAGAGGCAGTTGTGGCAACAGACAAGGCGAGAGCCTCTGAGCCATCAACTGCTATGATAATGCACCAGGCAGCTAGGGCATCATCCATGCCCCCGGCTTCAACAACTCCTCTGGTTGTGACTCCTCCGACATTGTGCCTAGATGACCTTATTGTACAGGCATATGCCGTGTATAACAATGCCGATGTCTTCCATATTGCATATGCCAATCTGGGCAACAATCTTAAAGTTATTTCCATTGTAAGTCTTTAAACTTCACTTCTTTTTTACATTGCACTATATTCCACTATAGCTCCCGAGCTCTTAGGAAAAAGCTTGATAAGTTTGGCCTGAGTGCTCCAAAAGAACTAAGTGTTGAACTTGTCCATGTAGCCCATGAGTTTCTATTTTAGAATGATAATTCTAACTAGACACTCTAAGAGAGAACACTAGTTGATTAAAATCTTATATTGTAGCCCCCGAGCGTGTAGTTGAAACTAGATAGTTCCGACTATATTCTCTTGAGAAACTAAGCATGTTTACTTTTTGTAGAATGAGCATATATGGAGGATAACTTCCAATGAGAGGTTTGCTGCATTGCGGAAGGAACTGGACATTGAACAGGGTAAAACAACCTAAGCAATAGATCAAAAATAGCCAGAGTCTGTTTCTTTTACCAGCTCCTTACTATTTCTCATGGGTTCATTTCTGCTGTCTTCTCATAGTGCTTTACATTGTCCATCTTACAGAGGACATTGCCAAAGCCAAGAGCATCATCAAGCAATCCAAGCATATTCAAGAGTTTGACGATGAGAATAAAATCTTGAAGAAAGACCTAGCTAATGCTGGCAAGGGCCATGAGGAGGCGATGAAGGTGCTGCAAGAGTCTACTGGCACCGAGATGCAGCGCCTGAAGAACAAAATTTCACAACTCAAGGAACAGAACCAAGCTACCAAAGAGCAGAATGAGAGGAACCTCGAGATCTACAAGACGGTTCAGAAGGAGCGGGACATCGTGGCGGAGATTGGCAAGCAAGCTGAGACGAGCATCTTTGGTAACTTTCCTCCGACTTTGTCAATTCTATAATTTGGAAAAATGTTTGATGTGCTTTATACTCATGATCCTTGTATCTTATGCAAACCACAACTCCCATTGGTTTGGACAACTTGGATGAAAGTGCTCCAGATCCCAAGGAGTGCATGGTTCTTGCGGGAAACTTCGTCAGCACCACCATTGCCCAGGCCAAGGAGATAGCCCAGCCTATAGGAATAAACATCAAGGTAGCAGACTCAGTGGCCAAGTACTCAATAATCCTGCATCGAGCCCCCGAGAAAGTGAAAGAATGGAAAGCCTCTTGCGTCTGGGTTCGTGCAAGGATGACCCTGTCCTTGGTCAAGGCACACTACGACAACACCGACATCAATCTGGTGACCTCTGGCATGCCCAATTTGGACGAGGAAGGGAAAGAAATTGATAGCGATACTATTTGGAATTCCCTCGCCGGCTTCAACACCAGAATTGCCAAGATGGTGAAGGCGGACGTCTTTGTGCCTGTCGAGATCCTTGATGAAGACATGGCTTCTTCTGAGTCTAGCCCATCTCCTTCCGAGTTGGATGATCTATCCTGGCCTAGATCTCCTATTGCCGATGATGCCACCATGAAGAACTACTAGGAAAACACACGTCTGTGGCGCACCTATTTTCCCCTTCCGTGGCGCACTAGGGGTGCGCCACGACTTCTACGCTATGGCTAAAGAGTGCCTGTAGCGCACTGCCAGGTGCACTATAGGTATCTGGAGTTAGTGGTAGCGCACTGCCTTGTGCGCCACAACTGTTTTTCCCGTGGCGCATGACATAGTGCACTACTAGTATTTGACAACGTGCGCCGCTAAAGTAGTGCGCCACTAACCAAGTATATGTGCGCCACGGCTGAGCTTTTCAAAAAAAAAGAAATACTCAATACAGCTGATATACACATATATATAGTACATAAATAAATACACAGATATACAATACATAAATAAATACACAGACAAGATAGAAACAAATACATATAGATAAGTCACATATATAAATACACAGTATAAGTTACATTATTTCGATCAAGTTATAAAGTAGCTAGTGATGACATGAATACATGTCTCAACCAAGTTAGAGCTCGCGGAAGCTTGCCTAGACATCTAAAGTAGGAACATGCAGGACAGACAACCAAGGACGATAACCATCACCACGACGGAGGTATAGGTATTCATCTGGTTCCTCGTCCTAACTCCGACTAGATAGCGCGCGTATCTAGCTTCCGCCTCCGCCATAGTGTTGTACCCTTTGTAGCTATTGCCGCTGAAATGGTGCACCTGTCTCCGGCAGTCTTCCCAATCATCGTAGACTTCGGGAACCCGTCCCTTGTACACGACGTACCACGTCATCTAAAAGTTGACAATAATAATTAAATGGTGGGTGAAAAAACAAGTAAAAGTCGCATATAAAGATAGACTTATCAAATAAGGTAACAAAGTAAGCAAAAAATACCAAGTAGTAGCATGTACATGTCGACACACACAAGTAGTTATGGGGATAAAGAACTACAACTAGACCAACACATCAAGACTTCTGGCTCGGCTCAGGGGACGGGAGGGCGCCTTGTTTCGTCATGAACTCCCTATAGTCACCCTACATCTTTAGGCGATCTACTACATCACGGTTATTTGGGGGATTGCCTCCGTAGAAGACCCCCCTGAAGTCATGACATCATGGCTGATGATTGCCCCAAACTGTTGCTGGATGCGATACATCTCTTGTCTAATATTTGAATCATTGATCCTGGCCTTAACTTCGGCCCACTGTTTGAGATGATCTGGCAGCATAGAATTCTGTTGCTCTAGTAGGAACGCCCTCATGTGATGGAGTGCATAGTAGGCTTCCTTCTGACTGCCTGCCGGCTGCTTCACGCAGGGAATTCCGTCACATGGGTGAAGACGTGCCTGCCAAACTTGAGCTTCTTACACACGAAGGTGGCGCCTTCCGCAGAGGCATAGCCGGTGAGAGCATCATCCAGAACTTCCTTGATCTTGTCTTAGTTTTTCTTCTTTTCTTGACTCCCTGAGTCGAAATACGTGGCTTGTGAATGTTTTGGCGATAAGCTGATGAGTGTGCAGTGTTGACCTCTGCGCAAAACAATTCAAACGGAATGTGTTGGAAAAAGAATGATGAAAATCTAATAAAGCATGTTATGGCGGCGAGTGAATAATGACTTACTCGGGAAAGAAAGGCACGAGAATGTATTCCTTTGTGTTGTTCGCCACCAAGATGCCTTGGAGGTACGAGGCCACGAATCACCGTTCAATGGTGCTTCCCAAGCAGCCATCACACATGTAGTAGGGGTCCACTATAGCGATGCCCGGGGTGTTCTCTCTAATGATCTAAATGGCCAGGCGGAGAGAAAACATGCGTACCATGGTATAGTGCAGCGGATACAAGTGGAACATATTGAAGATGTCGTCAAACCGCAGGAAGAACAGATCCGCGGGGACATTATCGACAAATCCCAAGCCTCGTGGCACCTTAACCATGAATACCGGGTGCGAGGGATCTTTCTCCGCAAGAAGGCGTCTCTCTATCGTCAGCACACCCGTCATGCACACTCCTCATTTCTAAAGTGGAGAGCCTGAGAAATTTCTTAGTTAGCATGGGGTCACCCGCCACATGCATCCTCCACATAATACCCTTGGGTCTTGGTGGCCCGTCCTGAAACCTAATCGGATTCCCAGTTGACGCCACTGGCTGGCTCGAGCTGCGAGATTTTCTTTTCCTGGTCTTCTTGCCTTTTGGGAAGTGGGTAGGCACCGCAATCTGAGGATCGATCGCCCTATGTAGTGTGTCAGGGCTTAGAACAAAGGGCCGGTTGGATGTATCCGCTGGCTCGGTGAAGGTGCAAGCTGGAGGCATCTCCTGAGAACCAAAGAGACGTTTGTTGCAAGTGGCTTTCTCTGTGGGGCCACCAGCTAGGTCTTCGTTTAGGTCGTCGGGGAAAAGATTAGTGTTGATGAAATCATCAAAGTAATCTTCGTCATCCTCGTTCAGATCCTGCGCCATGGTCATGTCAATATGACCAGCCAAATAATCGCGTGGAGGTGACGGTGGTAGCGGTGTGGGGGTCTTGCCATGGCTTGGCACTAGCACGACATGCAGTGTTGTTGTCTATGGGGTGATGGCCCTGGCCGTCCCCAAATGAATCATGCTCTTTGTCCATAGAAGGAATAAGCTGAAGCAACTTCCGAGGACAACCGAATCTTCTTCAACCACTCCTGGGGGTTGAATGGGAGGTTCCAGGTCGTCGCAGCCCCTTAGCACCCGGATAATTTTAACCCTATGCACGCTATCTGGCATCGGCTTTAAGTGGAACGTGCGGTGCAAGGTTTGAATGATGGTACCCTTGGCAACATCCCTCAACTCGTTGTCCACGAAGCTTAAAAGAGTGCATGGAACATCCGCCTGCGAAAAACATGTATGGCATTAAAAAGATGCCATAAGAGTAATAAATGGCAAGGTGGTAAAGTATTTGGTTTACCGTGATGGCGTTGAGCTCGGCTAATGTCGAGGCACCGCATACGATGATGTGCGTGCAAGAGACGGAGGGGCTGCTTGATGGCACGGTGCCGGCCACCGGTGTATTCTCCCCATCGGTTGCATTAAGCTCCGGCGCCGCAGTGATGGCAGGGGGAGTCACCAATGCTTCCGGTGCCGCCGTGCTAGCGGGCGGAGTCAGCAATGCTTCCGGCGCCGCCGTGCTAGCGGGCGGAGTCACGAACACATACTTCAACGGGTTCGCCGGTGCCCCATTGTTTGAGTGGCTACTGGCCATGCTTGGAATCGGGCATGGCCCTTGTCGACCACCCGCACTCCAGTTCGCTATTGACTCCACCAAGGTAGGCAGGATGGAGGTGAGGGTGATTGCCAGGTTGTCTTGGACGATCTGCGGGATCCGTGCCACTTTTTCCTTAAGTTCCTAAACCTCGCGGTTTTCCTCATCGCTCCTTCCCTCAACACGCGTCCTCGGGGGTGAACCAAAATGATCCACCCAATTCTTAGCACCGAAGCCGGCCAAACGGCTAGCCGATGATGGCTTATTTGTAACTGGCGTGATTTTCTTGGCCCGGTTCATCGCCCTGTTAAAAGGGTTATCCCACCGTGTGGCCGCCGTCGACCCGTGGGATGAGAAACCATGGGATCCCTGACTAGCAATTTCCTGCTCCTGCAGAAGAAGTAACGCGAACCATTTAGAAATTCGACTTGATCGATTAGAATGTAATCG
Source organism: Avena eriantha (assembly GCA_910589775.1). Classification (NCBI taxonomy): domain Eukaryota; kingdom Viridiplantae; phylum Streptophyta; class Magnoliopsida; order Poales; family Poaceae; genus Avena; species Avena eriantha. The sequence goes on from OU342742.1 coordinate 46,154,256, forward strand.
ACTTGATCCGTGGTAATTAAATTACTTACCACAAGAACCGCGAAGTACTTCACCTTAGTTTCCGCGGTGAGTTCTTTGGTTTTGGGATCCACATGGTATCGAGCCCTGATAAAGTTTCGAAGCTGCTTGTTTTCGAATTTCGAAAAGGGGTTAGGTATCCCCTTATCTCTATACTCGTAGTCCTCCTTGTCCCATTTGGGCTCCGCAGCTCTATAACCACCAGATCCGAGATGGTGGTGACCTATATTCATCGCCTGCAATTCCTTTCCCCGCTTACTCGAGGCGTTGGCTGCTTCGGATTTGCACTTGGCCTTGAACTCCTAGAATTGATCTTCGGTGATCTACGGGTCAATCCTCTAGATCTCCTCGAGACTTTTCCCTTCTTTAAATATATTCTTCTTTATCCGGGTTCTACAGCTGGCCAGGGCAGTGCTCATCCTCGTGAGGGCGGCTTTATTTACTTAATTCCCATGATAATCTGTGTTCCGATACTGAAGGTGGAACTTGTATCTTGTGTGCAGCTTCTCGAAGAGGAGTGTGCGCAAATGGCCATTATCTTTATGCCGGAGATTCTCGGTGTTGATAGAGATGGCGGTCCGGGTGATAGCCGCCACTTGCCCACCGTACCCTTTGACCACATGGTCAGGCGCCAAAGGAACCCCTGTTGGGCTCACTTCGGTAATTTCCTCTCTGACGGTGCTGACCATGTTTGGGCGCCTTTCCTTCTTCTTCTTATGTGGATTACTACCACTTGTTGTGCCCTCGCTGCCATCAGTGGTTTCATCATTCGCCGTTCCTTCGGCCGCTTCTTCTTCCTCCGCGTCTTCCATCTCATCGGCGTCGCTCTCGGAAGGGTTGTATTCTTCATCGCCCTCTGTCATTCTTTCTAGCCACTTGACCTCCTCCCAGAATGACAAGGGTCTATTTTGAGGTCTCACTTCTCCTTCAGCGTTGATACGCTGAGAAGAGCTAGCCTCATCGTTGTCACACATGTTTGCACTAATAAAAGGCAAATAATGGTTAGTAAAGTGCGCGGAAAAATCCGGCAGGACCTTTGCTAATTTTTGTTAAACGGAAGTTAATCAACATTTCGGCGAAAATCGGGACTCATTTCATACAAGCACCTACATACACGACATAAGAAAGTGCTTCATACAAGCACAAGCACAATTTCAAGTGCTACAAGTGCTGCAGATCATAACAAAGTGCTTCATACAGTATTATACAAGTGCTTCATACAGTCAAATTAACATTTGTTCCTACAGAGTACTTCTCCCTTTTCCCCTTTATTTAAGCTCCATTGTATAGGTTAAATACCTTCTATCCCGGACAAGTTATATTTCCATTATATAGCTTGCGGTCATGTAAAACAAATATCTGATTATAAGAGGATAATGCCATGCAAGAACAAATTACCCACTATTAACTTGTATTATCGGTCATGTAAAAGAAATTTTTTCGCTGAGAAGGACAAATGCCAAATTACCGACTATTAATTTTTTTACTATCTGATGGTCATAAATAAGGAATTTTTATTTCTTTTATATCTGACTCAGGAACCATGTCGAAGGAACTGAATGTCTACTATCCTCTTCAATCTGAACATGTCACTCTGTCTTTACATGTGCCAATTGAGATTTACAGCAAGCGAACTAAGAACTTAGCATATAGGTAGATAAGTATGTTATAAAATCTTTCAGATAAGTATCTTATGTCTGGAATTCTACATACATCAAACAAAAACAGTGGGATCTCCTATATGCTAAGTTCGCAATAGAAGAGCCTCTGGAAATGGAGTGCACAGAAACTGCTAACTCCTAGCTTATTAATTACATCTGATAAAGAGTATACTTTCTTGACTTGATATTACAGCGCAATTAGATACATATTTTACAATGAATGTATTCATAAGACTTAAGACCTGTATATGTCTTGATCAACCAAATGGATGGAAGGCCAATACTTTATGCCAACCAAGTACATACTTTGCAGAATTATCGTCAGCTCTATTGCACTACTGCCCCCATAATTCTAGAATTGTTTTCATCCCCTCGACAAAACAGTTAAATAAATTCCAGCACCTATTTATATATGCTCCAAACTAAAGTAGAAAAGGAAATCCAAGTGCCTAAGTAGGATGTATGGCACGACTGAAGGTAAAAAATTCTTGTATACTTGATGTGGGACTCGACGACAGTACTTACCTGGTTGTGGTCGCCGCGGCGGTGTCAAAGGAGGGGTGGAGCAGTGGAGGCGGCGCCAGAGGCGGGGTCTCTTGGAGGCGTCGGTGCAGTGGTGCGGCAGTGCAGTGGTGTGGCATGGTCTGGTGGGGCTCCTCCACGGCCTCCTTCTCCTAGGACGCGCTCCTCCACGGACTCCTCCTCCTAGGACGCACGGCGGCCTCCTCTCCTCGTCCGCGGACTCGGCGGCCTCCTCTCCTCCTCCTCCTCGGACGCGGCAAGTGCGGCGGCAGGCAGCGGGCGAACGGATCAGATCGAGTGGCGCTGGCGGCATGTCTCTCGGCTCGGGGACGATCTAGGTCTGTGGACGGGGATAGGGACGGGTCTGTGCTCGACAGTTGACCTGTCACCGCCCTTAGCCGTAGCGCACTAGGTAAGGGTGCACTACGGCTAAGTGTTGTGTCAAGTCAAATAAGAGGGCGGTCGCCCCTGTAGTTTACACTAACACTACCGTATCCCACTGGTCTGTCCTACGCTGGCTAAACCGAGAGCACCTAGGTTCGAAACATGGTGCCCCCCTTTTTTTGTTTTTATTTTAAAACTACTTTAAAATGTTAAAAAATACCCAAAAACTATGTAAACTATATAAAATATCTGTTATATGTTTTATATCATAAAAGTGGTACAAAAGTGGTGTCCCCTTTTTTGTTTTTATTTTAAAACTACTTTAAAATGTTAAAAAATATCCCAAAAACTATGTAAACTATATAAAATATTTGTTATATGTTTTATATGACAAAAGTGGTACATATATAACATAAAAGTGGTACAAAAGTGATTCAAAGTGTCCATTAATAATGTGTCCATTAATAATATGCCATCCCTAATGCCATCCATATGCATCAATACAATCTTTTTTGAGCATGCGTTTTACAATCTTTTGTGAGCTAACGTTTTACAATCTTTTTTCCCTTCTTTGTCGCGGTTGAATAATTTAGCCCTGGCACTTTTATGTTTCTTCGCTCGACCGGGCTACCTTTTTTGGGTAAGGTTGTCCTTTTTCTTCTTGTGATGCATGTTTCTTCATCGTAGCCGTCGTCATCTTCAATCTTTGGATCGCTGTACTGGTCAAAGTCTTGCTCGTTGGCGACTCCATCCATTCGGATGATGTTTCTTTTTCCTCTCCTCACGACAACACGACTAGGCTTTGTCGGGTCGGTAATAAAAAAACATTGGTCCACTTTGCTAGCCAGTACCCACGGTTCATTTTTCGCGGCGACGTGCGTATCGACGGCCTTGGATTTGGCTGCTTCGGGTATTAACATGGTTGTGAAATACCGGTCTTCTCTTTTGACGCTCTTGGCCCATCTAACACGGAACATAGGCACCTTTTCTCCATAGTAGTGACCCTCTCGGTGATATAGGGCGCGTTTGGTAGCATCCAAGGTAAGTTTTACAAGCTACAAATGGTGAAAGAGTAGAGAAATTGAGGTAGTAAGGAGGAGGGGCGAGTGTTGGAAATATGCCCTAGAGTCAAATAGTATTAAGGACTATTATCATATTTCATATAGTTTATGATTAAGTTTTATATCATGCTATAACTGTATTGAGTGGAAACATCAATACACATGTGATATACAAACAAACCAAGGGTTCCTAGTGAAACTCTAGTCACTGGTTCATTGGTCAATAGATGATCATGTTTCTTGATCATGTGGCATTTATGCTAGTTGGAAATGAGCTCATCTCATTCTAGGAATGAGATGATGAAACAATACCCAACCTAAACATCGTGATTCTATCATGTCATGAAGTTCAAGTTATGATGATAAGAAAAGAACCCTCGTAGACTATTCCTTGGACTGTGAGACTATATCAATCACGGTCTCCCGAAAGTGCTTAGATAACATCAAATGCCATCTGGTAAAATGGTGGTTATAAAGGTGTGTTCAGGTACTTGGAGGAAACCGTAGAAGCAATATATGTCAAGAGCGGGATTTGTCCGTCCATGTGACGGGAAGATACTCAAGAGCCCACTCGGAGAAGTTATATCCAATAGTTGCATAGCGTGTGATTAGATCACGGGGATATCACTTGTCGGAACGAGTCAAGTAGCATTGTTCAGTAACGAGATTGAACACGACATGGTGATGTCATTGATCAGATTTCGGGCAATGCAAGTATCGAGTGATAAAGGGAATAAGACACGATTGTCCCGGTTCAAACGACGAAAGATCTTCGTGGAACGCACAGGGGTCACATGGCCATCCAGGTCCCTCTGTTGATCATTGGTGCGGGAGTGTCCCAACCATGTCTGGAGTGTTCCCGAACCATGGGGTATCACGCTTAAGGGCTTGATGATGCTTAGAGAGCATTTATAGGATCGATAGAATCACCGAAGAAAAGAAGGGACAAAAACTGGAAGGGTTTCGGTAAATCCGGAGGATGTCCTGAGTGGAGGTGGAAGGTGTTCCATCGCCACAAAGATTAAATAATATGTGATTGAATGTTAAATATTGATATAATCATTTATTCATAATTATTTAATAAAGAGAAAATCAATTAAAGGTCAAAAAGACTTAATGGGCCAATTCCGGAGGTAGAGGGCCCATTAGGGGAAAGGAGAGAGGGAGAGGGACCAAGGGGGAGGCCGGCTGGGCCTTTCCCCCCCGTGGGGCCCACTAGGGGATGGCCGGCGGACACCCCACCCCCTCCTCTCCCACCCCGGGACTTGAGGGGAGGTAGTACCTCCCCTCCCCTATATATAGTGGGGTATTTGGCCTAGAAAAATACACCAATAATCAATAAAGGTCTCCCCACTTTTGGGAGGACCTCTAATTGATATTTTCTCTCTCTCCCCCTCTCTCTCTCGTGACCGTGGTCCCAAGTCTAGACTGCGCGAGCGAGAGACATCTTCACCGCGGAGCGCCGTCGCGCTTCAGGATTCGGATCCGGGAGCTCTACTTCTGCAACTGCTACTGGATCAGGGAAGCGAGAGTCATTGTTAGGCACCGGACGTGTGTAACGCCCCACATGGTGTCGCACTTGAGGCACTCAAGTCATTGGAGCCAGAAGGAGCGCAAGGACTTCATCACGACCTTGAGGTCGGCTTCCGCTCGTCTACATCAACCACGCTCTCCTGAGCGTTGACAATGCTTTTCGGTCTTCAAGGGTAAGTTCACGAAAAGCCCCTCTCGTTATTGTATTACTAATAGATAGGTCCTGGCAGCTTCAGGGGTTCAGGGGCGTAGAGTAAAATTTATTGTTTTTATGCGCAGAACACCTACAGCGAGATCGAAAGAGGAAGAAGGAGGGGAAAGTGAAGTGGGAGATGGTGGATCTAGGCAATCTGCAAAAGGTTATCTGCCAAAATGTAGCAGGCAGCACACACATCCATGGCGCACATGGCGTGGTGCGCCACAGGCATAAAGAACAGCCTTGGCGCACATGTCACCAGTGCGCCACAGACTTGTTTTCCCAGTTGCACAGTAGTGTGGCCCGATTTTTCATGTAGCACATGGTGCCCAACTGCGCCACAACTGCCGTTCACACTCAAAGCCCCCTAGCCGTAGGTGCAGTACGGCTATGTGGTATACAGTCGGCAGTGCCCTGACCCACACACATCCATGGCGCACCGCGCACATGTGCACCACGATTACTGTAGTTATCCGTAGGGCACCTGTAGGCAGTGTGCCACGCCTATTTTAGCCATGGGGCACCACTAGCACGTGCGCCACGGATGTGCGTATTAACTATAGCCATTTTCCTAGTAGCGAAGTCCCCTGCAACAGAGCCATAAAACAATATTTGTATTAAATGTATCTCTATGATGTGTATGCGGAAAAACCTATGTGTTTTGTTAGGCGGAAGAACTAGTACTCAAGTTTCCTGCTACTTATCAGTTTCTAGCATGTATATGTTTTTTAAGCAAGTGCTGGCTTATCCATTATTCTTGTTTGTATGCTTGACCTTTCGTAAGACGGAAGACTCGCAACACAGAACTATGCTCCCGGGCGTTGATGCTTAATAGCACCGTCAAGAACCTAAGAACAAAATCGTCGGCTTTGAGTGTCGAGAAGTCACTATCCAGAATCCACATAAAAACTTCAGAAAACGTGTAAACCAGAAAACTTAAGCTAATGCCTGTATGCAGAATTTTCACATGTACAAAAGCAAAATTGCGCATAAAGTATTTATATGATCCAAAAATGAACAACTAAAGGAGGTAAAAGACTTAGAGAATATGAGCGAACCAAATGCTTTATTTCATTGGTCATATAAGAAACTTATTACATAATATGAATGTGCTAAGTGTAAAAGGGACATAGTTGTGCTATGTTCCATGGCTGACCTATCTCCGTGTAATCATCATCGGAGTCACGTTGCTTGTGCTTGCAATTTTTTGGCCTATCTTTCAACTCGCGAATATCGATGAGGTAATAGGAACCATTTAGAAATGCTTTGCTTATGATGAATGATCCTTCCCAAGGCGGGGATAGTTTGTGTGATTCCTCTTGCTTGAGTCTAAGGACCAGACCCCCGTCTTTAAACGAGTGATGCTTTACACGAAGACTATGGTAGCCATGTAGCTTCTGCTGGTAGACGGTAGATCTCTGGCATGCCAGCACGTGCTCTTCCTCAACTAGGTCCACAGATAGACGTCTAGATTCTTCAGCGTCATCTTCTTTATAGATAGTGACTCTTGGTGCATCGTGGAGGATGTCGGATGGTAGGACGACTTCTTCTCCATAAACCATGAAGAAAGGAGTCCAGCCAGTGGATCTGTTGGGTGTTGTTCGTAAACTCCACAAAACAGATGGCAATCCCTCCGCCCAGGCTCCAGCTGCTCTACGTAGCTGTGCTTCTAAGCGTGGCTTGATTCCGTGTAGGACTAGTCCATTGGCCCTTTCAACTTGCCCATTTGACTATGGGTGTGCCACATATGCTAGGTCAAGGCGGATGCCTTTTTCATGACAGTACTCCTCAACTTATCCGAGAGAAATTTTTTTGCTATTGTCGGTGATGATGCTATGTGGGAAACAAAATCTCACCACTAGATCCCACACAAATTTTAGGGTTGTTTCCCCATCAAGCTTTTTAATGGGTTTAGCTTCAATCCATTTTGTGAACTTATCCCCTTAGACTAGAAAGTGTGTAAATCCATAGGGTGCTGTCTACAAAGGAACCACCATGTCCAACCCCTAGACTGCAAACAACCAAGTTATTGGTATGGTTCGCAATTCTTCAGCTGGAACACTTGGTTGTCTTGTGTAGAACTGACACCCAACGCATGTTTATACCAATTTGTCAGCGTCCTCCTTAGTAGTTAACGAGTAGAATCCTTGTCGGAAAGCCTTAGCTACCAACAATCAGGAAGCGGCATGATGCCCACAATCTCCGAGATGTATCTCTAAGGATTTCAATACCTTGCTGCTGGGAGACGCATTGAAGGAAAACTCTTGTGGTACATCTTTTGTATAGCTGGCCATCAATGATGATGTAGCCTTTTGCTATGCATACTATTTGCCAGCTTTCGACTTTGTCGGCGGGCAAAGTTCTATCTTGGAGATAATCCATGAACGGTTTCATCCAAGCCGAAGAGGTCACTGTTACTGTGTTAACAAATGAGTCCACTCTATCCGAGTTGTCGGGGTCCGCTCCCTTCACGAATGGGGTCCGTAAATGTTCCAGGAAAACGCCTGGAGGAATTGGTCGGCGAGCTGATCCAAGCGTTGACAACAGATCTGCCGCCTCATTTTCCTCCCTTTTGACGTACTTGACTTCGTAGGCGTCGAAGCACTTGGATATTTTGTCTACTTCATCTCGATATGCCGCCATCATAGGGTTCCGCGCATTCTAGGTGCCAGCTACTTGCTAGGCAACCAAGTTGGAATTTCCACAGAAAACTATGCGCTTGATGCCAATATCCTTGGCTACTCGTAGTCCGTGAATGAGGGCCTCATATTCTGCCACGTTGTTGGTAGCATTGAAGTGGATCTACAGGATGTATTGCAAATTCTCCCATGTTGGTGATTGTAGTAATACACCAGCCCCCGAGCCATCGAGTAGCTTTGATCCGTCAAAGTGCATGACCCAATATTCTGGCTCTGGCACAGGAGTGTTTTCTGGCAGTTCTATCCAATCTGCAATGAAATCCGCCAATGCCTATGATTTGATAGCGTCGTGTCTCTTGTAGGTGATTTCAGAGGCGGCAAGTTCAATGCCCCACTTTGCCACTCTTCCTGTAGTGTCGCTGTTGTTGATGATGTCGGATAGTGGAGCTTTGCTCACCACTGTGATAGGGTGCTCCTGGAAATAATGCCTTATCTTACGTGAAGCAAGGAAAACTCCATGAGATATCTTCTGGTAGTGTGGGTAACGATGCTTGGATTCTGTCAAGACCTAACTTACGTAGTAAACAGGTCGCTGAACTCCGTACTCGTGTGTTGGTTCCTTGCGCTCCACCATGATGACCATGTTGATGACTCGGTTGGTTGCCGCCATGTAAACTAGCATAGGCTCCCTTGACACCGATGCTACAAGTATTGGTAGGGAGGAGAGTATTCTCTTCAACTCCTGAAGTGTTGCGTCAGCCTCGGCTATCCATATGAATTTGTCCGCCTTCTTGAGCATCTTGTAGAGCGGCATAGCCATCTCCCCAAGTCGGCTGATGAACTGGCTTACTGCTGCTACGTAGCCTGTGAGCCTTTGTATGTCCTTTAGGCATGTCAGATGCTTGATGTCAAGGATGTCCTTGATTTTCTCCGGGTTCACCTCGATTCCATGGTGCGAAACGATGAAGCCCACCAACTTGCTGGATGGTACCCCGAAGACGCACTTCTTGGGGTTTAGCATCATGTTGTATTTCTGGAGATTGTCTGCGGTGACCCAGCATACCACTGCATGTGTAGTATACTATAGTCATTGACATGACATCCACATAACACATTCTGTAAATATCACATCCCTCAGAGTGGTACAATAGAAACATTGCAGGTCCATATTACAAACATACACACTTCATTATTATTACAATACCAGAAGTTCGAGACTTCAAGTGATTCAAATTTACGAACCATATAGCTTATTAATAAGTTTAGCGGAAGAGCGAAAGACGCAACGATAAGAGAGACGTGTGCTCAAAAACTTATTCTATAGGGTTCGTTCTGCTCGGATCAACCTAGGTAACTGCATTATGGCCTGACAACTACTCTAACTTGTTGTCTTCAGCTCCATAGTGTATCCCGTAGTCCACCCCTTCGATTCCACCAGACAGGTCCGACTCTTCATAGCAGACGTTGTTTTGGACCTCCGTAGCATACACCTGGTCATCCTTCTGGCCCTCAAAGGCTTGCAAGGGTTCAAAGGAAAGAGTGAGTAACATCATTACCTAGCAAGTTCACTATATGCAAGGTGGGAATTTTGATGCTCTAACTACCACTTCGGAGTATAAGTCCTTGGCACTATGCAATTTTAGTAAACATTTCTTCAAAGATTGATTTTATTATCAAAAATTATGCCCATTAGCATTCACAGGTTGACCAAAACTTCATGGAGTTCCTTTCCTGCCGCGTTTGTAGCTCCTTCCCGAAAGAGGGAGTAACATGTCACAATTCTTACACTCTGCAGAGGTGCGTTGCTTTACCCATGAGAGACCAAATCCTTGTTGCACAACCGGGTGTACTTTCCCGTCCACAATTCCATGATGTGGGGCCCGATAGATTATCCAAGCCAATCACTGCCCTTCTCCGTGACCCTGCATGAAGACTTGACCCTCCAGGACATGCCCTACGTCTGTTAAGCCCCATATAGGACCAGCTATAACTCTGGTAGGCACCCGAAGACTGTATGAGCCGGTTGTGCCCCTGGCAAGCTCCGTAAAGGACCGACTATACCTCTAGCAGCCCCGCATAGATAATCTAGACACCAGTATCACGGGGAACTAAGGGGTCCCACCCATGTGCTGGATTCTCCATGAAAAATCAATAGCCTCGCGATAAGTTCATCCGTCCATGCGAAAGGAAGAAGATCCAGCTGACTTCGCTGTTCCATTCCAAATCTCATGGTTAACGTGTAATATGCGGTGCTAGAATCACTGATGTCATGGGTTGTTAAGTCCTATCTGTCCTGCAACTGAAATCTTAGATTCCACTATAATTCTTAATGTTTATCATCACTTAGGATGATAATAGCATTTCATTTGTTTAGAAAATATTTATTTTCTGTCTCTTTTAGAACATAGGTGATAACACACAATTTTCAAATACTTTCATAGAGACTCTTCAAACGACATGAGAAAGTGATGAACTTGCCTTGAGACTGCAAGGTAGGGAAGTTGGATACTTCCACTTGGCCTTGAGCTCCGGTTTCTATAGAAAACCATTATTACCCGGTAAGGACGATATTTAAAGAAGCAATATTCAATGCATACCAATGTCATGAAATGATTTATTATCTTCCTTCATTGCGTGTTTTACCCACCTTATAAAGGTTTTATGTTTCTTTTAATTAATAAAAGAAAACTATTACTCAAAAATCATTAAATTCATATAATTTTTATATTTAGTATTATTATGATAACTAGTATTGTTCTAAGAGTTTAAAAATGAATTTACTTAATTTTTAACTCTTTTAAATGTTTAACTAAAATTCCTTTAAGGAAATAAGACTTTATTTTTATCACACTTCATTTACTTTTCAAAAATACAAACTAGTATTTTTCTATAATAGTACTTCCTTTTAGGATCTTAAAAATTAGTTTTATTCAATTTTATGTGTTTTGTATATTTTAATAAAATTCCAAAAGGAGTATATACAATAATAACTAAATTTAATTACCTAAAATTCTATTTTTTCTCGAATAGAGGACACCTTTGTGAGTTCATTGGTATTTAATTTATATTTTTAGGATTTTCATTTTAATTCCTAGAACCTATTAAGCCCTAGGGGTATTTTGGTATTTTGATAAATCATTTAGACTTTTCTTTTTAAACATCTGGACCTAGCCCATTGGGCTGGCCCAGCCCTGACTCGGCCCACCTGGGCTGGTCAAACCCGCTGCATTGAGGGGTATTGGACCACACCGTCCCAGTACGCACCTCTCAGCTCTCTCACTCTCCCGTGTTCTCCCTCGCCCCACCGCGACGTGGTGTCGCCGGCGCCGTTGCCAATTGATCACCGCCTCCCTGGGCCTCCCCGGCTACAGCCTTGGTGCATGGCGAGGCAGTCGCCGCTGCTCCATCGACTAGTCCTATTCGATTTGGCTTTGGATCCCTCTCCCGTCTAGGATGACTCCACCCCGAACGCTAGGGTTTGGTGGCTATCGGTGATGTGGGGTTCACCACCCTATGGTGCTGTGTCGTGGCTCTAGTGGCCCTATGATCCCGCCATTGCTGCTCGTGTAGCTGTGACCCCCACCCCATGGCTTGGCACGGGTTGCAGCGCCCTCAGGTGCTCCCTGTGCCACCGTCTGTGCTCGTCGACCTCCATGCTTCATCTTCTAACCTCTAGTGAGGACCACGAGTATTTCTATCTCCCTCTCTCCTCTGGGTCTCCCTTGTAACTCCGCGGTTGACTATGGTGATGAATCCCTGATTAGGTTTCATCTATGCTGTTAGGGTTCTATCCCTCTGTTTTGATTATTGAGGTTAATGAATGATTTAGAAGTACCAGTGGTGATGATATTGTGCTAAGCTATTGGCTATTGATTCTAGTGGTGTGGTTTTCACTTACTGCTTAATGTTCTTGGTACTGACAGTAGCACTATCACTAATGGTTCACTGAATTATGATACACTGGCCTGTGTTGATATGTTCAGATTGGAGTTGATTTGATACTCCATATGATTCTCTGATTATGAGAGATTGTGTAAATGTAATATGATTCCTGGTTATTTATTCTAGGAAACTGATTGAGTGACTTTCTTCAATTTTACTTGCAACTTTCTGTGTATGATTTGTTTTCTTTAGAATGGATACATGTGAAACCTTCCTTGGAATGGTACACAAGTGTTCATTCTAGTACTTGGCTAAATTCTACCTGTGTCTTAGTGTGGCTTGGCTAAAATGGGTTGAAACTTTTGTTGGATACCTTAACCTATGATGCATATGAACTTTATTTAGCCTGTGATGTTGGTCTGAGGCATAACGAAGTAAGAACTAAAGATTTTACCTGCTGATCCTCACAGATGTGCCTTGATATTAAGTGTAAACCAATGATTCTTATAGATCTTTAAGAAAATGATTTGTCATCTCATGCTGTTTCATATAAATCCTTAAGATGAAATAGCTCCCGAGGTGCTACTATTATAAGATGTGCCCAGAAATATTCACTTAAGGCTGTTGTATATGTGGATGTAAAAACATGTCTTGTTATCCAATATCAATGATGCACAGGCTGAGATGTTGGAGTGGTTTGCAAAGAATGATTGTTTGGACTTTATTTTATCTCTTCTGTAATGGATACACCCCACTTGGGTGTTTTTCTGAGAAGATCTCTCATGAAACAACACATGCTTATATAAGCTTTAACATGTGATGATTTTGTATAAACTCACCACACAACTTGCTTGTTGGTGATGTTGTGGTGTTGCTTGGTTTTGTTGGCTTGATCTTGGTGACTGGATCACCCCCTGTAGCCTGCTATCCACACCCCAGGTTCTGGTTCTGCTCCTCCTTGCTCCTGTGACGTTGTACTTATCCTTGCTATCGTCCTGCACCACCCCCTCCTTATGTCACCATTTTGTGGTGATTTGATGGTTGATTTGGTAAGCTATTTGGTGGATTTTTTTGGGAAGTGAACAAACTTGTTGTGTTCTTGCAGTGTGTTTGAGAAGAGAAAATGAGCTCCTTATTAGCTGTGCTATGTCTGTGAACTCCTTTTTGACTGCTTGTGTTGTTGTTGTTTAGACAGCACACTACATGCATTTAGGTGACTAAGCTGCCTTGCTGCTTGGCTGTTTGTGGATCAGATCAAGTGAACTGGCTTTCACTTCCTATCCTTTTATTGGTTACTGTCCTAGTGAAACTTACCCCTCTCTACTTGGCTTATAATGTTGCATTAAAGCTATTTACTTGAAAAGAACAGATACTGCATATTGGTGAAACTTGCCTCTTTTAGTTACTCAATGATGTAATATGAACAGTGCACTTCACTGTTCACCACTAAGAGTAAAAATAATCAACTAACCTTTTATTTTTATTTCAGTGGTTTATCTTATTTTGAAGGAACAAGATCTAGATGCTCAAGATGTAGTATAGGAATAGATATGTAGTATAGATTTTCATTGTAATCTCCTTCTTATCCTTTTGTAAAGAATCTTGTAAATATATTCTTATAAGTTAATAAATTCTTATTTCATTAGATTCTATTTCATGTTATATTCTGTTATGATATATTTATCTCAATTTGTAATATTATTGTAGAATAAAGAAAAGAAATAAGAATTGATTTATTATTTGAGTTTCCTTGTCTTAAATTCCTATTATGGTTCAATATACCTTTAATAGAATCAAGCAATATTACTAAATCATTTTGGAAAACAATGTAATATTACTCAGTTCCATTTTCCAAATATTTTCCAAATGTTTTAGATTTCAAATTTGAATTCAAATAATTTCACCCCAAAACACATTAATGCCTAAAGGTCATGTCCAAATTTATAGCAATCACCAGAAAGAGCTATTCCTACCTATAGATAGTGAAACAAACTCTCATCTCTTTAGGTTTTTGTTTGGCAAAAAAATTACTCGTATTTTACAGATGAATGCATGGATATGCATAGATTCCTATTTCTACCCTTCGTTGGTTCCGAAATGCTAGGGTGTTACAGACTTCACCCTTAAATTAAACTTCATCTCGAAGTTTGCTGATGTGTACCTAAATAGTTCTGGATATGCTTGTTTTAAGTCATCCTCTTTCACCCATGTGGCTTCTCGCTCTAGGTGATGTTCCCATTGTACCTTGTAGTATTTGATTGCCTTGTTTCTCAACCTTTTCCAGTTCTCTTCCAAAATTTTATAGGGTTTCTCAATATAAGTCAAATATGCTTGTAACTCAATTTCTTGATGTGTAGTTGCACCATCGGGAACTTTAAGGCATTTACGTAGTTGTGACACATGGAAAATATTATGAACTTGAGCCAGTCTTTTTGGTAACTCAAGTGCATATGCTATTGTTCTATTCTAACTCAGTATCTTGAATGGTCCAATATATCTTGGACTTAGTTTTCCTTTGACTCCAAATCTCTTAACTCCCTTTATTAGACTTACTTTGAGATATACCATATCCCCCACTTCTGGATGCCACGATCTTCGACTTTGATCAGCATAACTCTTCTGCCGAATTTGACCTATCTTCAATCGATCGCTAATAATATCGATGATATCTTGCTTCTCCTTGATATATTCTGGTGCAAATTCCTTGCTACTACCAGGCTCATACCAACATATTGGTGATCTACATCTTCTCCCCTAAAGTACTTGGTATGGTGCTGCTTTCAGACTACTTTGATAGCTATTGTTGTAGGAAAATTCTGCCAATGGTAGATGATCTTCCCACGAACCTCCAAGATCTAATGCACAAGCTCTAAGCATGTCCTCCAAAATTTGATTGGTCCTTTCCATTTGGCCTCTAGTTTCGGGATGATAGGCTATGCTGAAATCTAACTTTGAGCCAAGTTCTTCATGTAATTGTTTCCAAAATGCTAAAGTAAACACAGATCCTCTATCTGATACAATTTTCTTGGGTACTCTGTGCTTACTAAATATCTCTTTGACATAGATTTCCACTAACTTCTCGGCATTATCTTTTTGATTTACCGGAATAAAATGTGCACTTTTCATGAATCTATCCACAATCACCCATATCATATCCTTCCGCTTCATTGTCATGGGTAATCCTGTGATAAAATCCATACCAATTTGTTCCCTTTTCCATTCTGGAATTTCTAACGGTTGTAATGGTCCTGCTGGACTTTGATGTTTTGCTTTTACCCTTTGGCAAGTATGACATTTAGACACATATTTTACAATGTCTCTCTTCATGTTATTCCACCAGAATAATTCCTTAAGATCCATATACATCTTCGTACTCCCTGGATGAATTGAATATGGTGTCTCATGTGCTTCTCGGAGTATCACCTCTCTAATCTCCGGTACATCTGGTACACAAAGACGGTTTTGGAACCATAAAGATCAATAATCTCCTAGATGAAAAACTAATTTTTGTCCTTCAGAAATTCTTCTGATTTCTTTAGCAATGAATGGATCATCAAGTTGATGTCGATAGATCTCATGACGAAGATCACTTCTTTTATCTTCCATAACCCTCATGGTAGCTAAGATTATACGAACTCCTGTCTTTAGAAATTGTATTTCTAACCTTTCCAAATCCATTTGCAACTATTTTGGTAATTCTCTATTGATGGGTTGAGTATCTATACTCTTCCGACTTAAATCATCTGCTACTACATTGGCCTTTCCTGGAGTATAGTTAATTGTAAGGTCATAATCCTTAATCAACTCCAACCATATTTTCTGCCTCATATTCAGCTCCTTCTGAGTGAAGAAAAATTTGAGACATTTATGATCCATGTATAGTTCACATCTTGCTCCATAGGGAAAATGCCTCCATCCTTTTAAAGCAAAGACTACTGCTGCTAAATCCAAATCATGTGTTTGATAATTAACTTCATGTGGTTTGAGTTGTCTAGACCCATACGCAATCACCTTGCAATCTTGCATTAAGACACATCCCAATCCTTCCTTGGATGCATCACAATATACTGTGTAATCTTTTCCTGTTTCAGGAACTACTAAGATTGGTGCGGTAGTTAGTCTGGTTTTCAATTCCTGAAAACTTGCTTCACACTTCTCATCCCATATGAATGGTGTATTGTTTCTTAGCAATTTGGTCATTGGTCCAGCTATCTTGGAAAAACCTTCAATGAATCTATGATAATAACCTGCCATGCCTAAGAAACCTCAAATTTGTTTCACATTAGTTGGTGCAATCCATTCTAACACTGCTTGTACTTTGGATGGATTTACTGCAATCCCATCCCTAATGATCACATGACCAAGAAATTCTACCTTGTCCAACCAGAATTCACACTTGCTGAATTTAGCATAGAGCTTATGTTCTCTCAAGATTTGCAATGCTATACTCAAATGATCTGCATGCTCTTCTTTATCCTTAGAGTATATCAAAATATCATCAATAAACACTCTGACAAACTTATCCAGATAAGGCATGGAGATTTTGTTCATCAAATTCATGAATATAGCTGACGCATTGGTCAATCCAAAAGGTACGACGAGGTACTCATGATGTCCATACCTTCACACAAATGTTGTTTTTGGAACATCCTCCTGTTTGATTTTTATCTGATGGTACCCTGATCTTAGATCAATCTTAGAAAATACTCTAGCTCCTTTGACTTGACCACATAGATCTTGACTTCTTGGTGACGAGGGTTTAACTCATCAATGCCCATTGTTATGGACTTGGGTTTTTGAGAAGGAGGGAGCGCTGGAGGCATCAATCAGCTAGCAAATAAGCACATAGGGACGCAAGGTTTACCCAGGTTCGGGCCTTGTAGAGGTCCCTACTCCTGCTTGTCTGCTCTTGGAATTATCGAGGGAGCCGAAAGTTACAGGGGGTGTGCAGATGCAATCTGACGATGGTTGTGAAAACTAGGGTTGTGATTCTCCTCCTCGCCGCCCCTCCCAGCCTTTATATAGATAGGCTAGGTCTCGGATAGCAGGTCGAGTCGGTTACAGATTAGGGTTTGTCCCTTTAAACTTTCTATCTTAAGCTTCATCTTGCGCCGCAAGCAATCGGAGTCTCCGTAGGTCACCCGAATCCTGTATTGGGCCTTGGCAACACCGTGGGATTCTACCAGACCTAGACCGTATATGCCAAGCTCGAGTACTTGTAAGGTACGCCCATGTCAGTATCCCCCGAGTGTCCGGTTGAATCGCAGATTCGAGTGGAGACTTTATGAAGTATTTCGAGTGCACAACCGAGCATATTTTAGAGTGCTTTGATTGATGTCATAGGGATTGTTGATATGCGTGCCCGATTCATCCGATGCATCAGGATCAGTTAACTGCCTTAGGGCAAAACAACACAATTTACTCAAACTCGAGTTCTGGACTCGAATTTGGAAAAGTTCTGGTGTAATTCAACTCAGGCTGCGAAGGTCTTACAGAGTTCGAATCTCAGTGTATAAGTGTGAGCACTCGACGTGTCCATAAAGGCATATTTCATTGTACTAGAAGGCACATATAGTTTCTGGTAGAGCGCATAAGATGCGTTGCCAGGCCTTATTCAGGTCTTATCTTCACGTCATAGACGTGGCCTCCGAATTTTATCATCGCGGAGATAATTCGGGTGACCTAGGAGACACAGTCTCTTTGCAGGGAAGTTATGAGGCAGAGTCTCCAACGGTTTCGAGTGTGGACGTAGTCAACATGTAGTTACGTGTAAGAAAAAATCGTAGGGTGCGCGACCTGCGCTCCCTATGGGAGTAACCCCCGAGTGCCTATTCGAGTCATAGACTCGAGTGGGGACTATAAGTACTTTGCGATTGATGTTGTCTTTTGCTTGTTTCAATCGAATGTGCTTTCAGCGCTCCCTATGGGAGTAACCCGAAGTCCACATTCAAATCGTTGATTCGAGTGAAGCGTTCTTCAATGTTTTTTGAAAAAATTCCTCGAGTGTGCGACCAGCGCTCCTGTTAGGAGTAGCCCCCAAGTACTTGGTCGAGTCAAAGACTCGAGTAAGGACTAAACCAGTCAAAAAGTTACTCCCGCTGGAGTTAATGACGTCAGTGCTGACGATGAGATGACCTTAGTTACCCATGTGAGTGGCTTTGACGGGATGTGATGAGAAGTGGGTCCCACTTTCTGACTTTGATTTGACCAGGCTTGCATAATCTTCTGGTTTAATTGTGTCTCCTTGATTCTCGTGCGTAATGAGCGGAGTGGGGCGACGGTTCGTCGGTTATCCTTGCCACGCATCGACGTCGATGTGTGCCATGTGTTAGGTTGGTTTTCTCTTGGCCATTGGATAGCATCTGTTGTGACGTTAAGTAGGGGTTCACCGTGCGGTAATTACCCCACATCTTCTTCTCCTTCACGCACCTCCACCATTGCTGCTCTTGCTATTCCATTTCTCACCTCTCCTCTGTGGCAGTGGACCAACTCCGCACCTTCCCTAGTTACTTCCTGCGCTCACACTGCCAACGCAAGATGGGCAAGAAGAAGGGAGGCACCGCCGCTGGATCTGCGGCTCCCATTTTGGCGCCGAAGAAGAAGGGTGCCTCCACCACGGGCACCAGCGCTGCTGTCGCGATGGGGAAGAAGAAAGGCGCGGGTACTCGCGTCACTAATGGGTCATGGCGCCCATCCATCATCAAGCCATCGGAGCTATTCACCCAGCGCCAAGATGGAGCGCTTCCTCTCGCAGAGGATGACTCTCATGTTCCTAGCGAAGAGGTAATCCCCAGTCCTCCTGTGGGTTTTCGAGTGATGTTCCTTGCGTTCATCATTTGCGGTATCTCTCTCCCCCTACTTCCGTTTGTTAGGGGTCTTCTTTGGTTCTATAGGCTCCAGCTGCACCAGCTGTCCCCAAACTCTATTCTCCACATCGCCTGCTTCATCACTCTTTGTGAGTGCTAGTTCGGAATCGAGCCACACTTCGGCCTGTTCAAAAAACTCTTCAAGCTCAAACGTCAGTCGGGGTTGGGTTTAGTAGTCTACAATGTAGGAGGCTGCGAGATCCACGTCGACTCCAATATCACTTATTTTGCCATCAAGCTCACCGCATCTGTCCATGGGTGGAGGGATAAGTGGTTCTACATCCGCGACCAGAAGACCGACGGAGAGCACTATGGACTCGCGCCCTTCGATCCGGTTGCGGTCTGCAAGAGGAGGCAATCCTAGAAGAACGTCGTGATGCCCAAAGAAGTCGAGGAGACAGAGATGTTGTATCAGCATGTCTGCGACCTCGAATGCTGTATAGACAAGGAGGAAGGTGGAGCTGAACTCATTCGCACGTGGTTGCGCCGCCGCGTTCAGCATCTGCAGGCCAAGGCACATCCGATGTACCGCTGGATTGGTACTAGCGATGTGACCCGCATCTTTGTGGAGGGCATTTCTTCAGGTGGAGTAGACAGAAGGGTGTGGCTAGTGACCAAGTACACTACCAAGGAGGATCTCCAGGGTGACTCAGTCATGCCTCCATTCTACGCCAGCAACCCTCCACCTAAGGTGGATTTCTTTTTGAAGTTTTCATGTTTTTCGATTGCCTGTTCAGGTGACTTGTATACTGATGCTTCTTCTGATTGTAGGACTGGAAAGTGCCCGCCAATTTTCCTCCTCAGCCTGAAGGAATTATCTCGCGTGAAGCGGAGGAAGAGGACAAGTCGGGCTCCACCGTCCATATTGGGGAGGAACAGGAAGCCCCTGAGTCTAGTGACCACGAGACTCATAAGCGTTCCTGTAGCGAGGGTTCAGATGCTTCCTCACCGTCGATGCCAGAGGATCCCACTACTGTTGTGGAGGAGCCAATCGCCGCCGTGCCCGTGCATGCCATGGCTCCCCCCTCCCGGAAGAAGCTGAGGTTGCCGAAGGAGTCGTCTGGTGATTCCTTTGACCTCAAAATTTTGGCGGGTAAGTCTTTATTTTTGCTAGTTCGTCTTGTCTTCTCAAAATGTCTTCTTATGATGTAGTATTGGATATTTTTGTAGTCAAAATGCGTCGTCATCCTCCGATAACTGCTAATTTGTTAAGGAGTCCGAAGTCACAGACTCCAAGAACAAGGAGGTGGTGGTGCATTCTCCTTCTCCTCCGGTGGCAGCCCACTCTGGCGCGCATTCTTCGAGCTCTCCTCGTGCTGGGGAGCGTGAAGTTGTTGCCCAGACGTCGATTCCGCAAGAATATTCAGAGTCCTTGGTGGAACACGTGAGTTTTCTTCGTGCCGTTGGCACTGAAATTTGTTTTTTGATGTTCACGCTGCTCCTTTTGTCTTGTAGCCTATTGTGAAGGATTCTACTCACCTTGCCGAGCAAATCATTTCTTTCGGTAGACAACATGCTATGCTGGATAACCACCATCGTGCCTTCAAAGGTTAGTTTTAAACATTATCTCTTTGTTATTTTATGTAGATATTGGCGAATGGTCTTGCCATGTTGTATATCCCTTGTAGGCGAGCATAATGAGCTTCTACGTCGCGTTGCTTTCCTCGAGAAGGGACATGCTGTGGCGGTGAAGAAACGCGAAGAGGTAGTCGAGGCTCTGAAGGAGTCGCAAAGGCGCGAGGAAGAACTTCGTTGTTCGACCGCTGAGAGGGAGAAGTTGTTCGTGTAACAACTTTTCTCCATCGTGAAAGCACTCTCAGGTATTAATCTGTCTTACTTGCATTTTCCAATGCGTTTGTACTCCATGATGCTATGCTGATATGTGTATTCATCAGATTCCGCCGGCTTGAGCTTTGATGCCTAGGCGCTGGCCCGGGTGGATGCTTTGGCCGGCGTCGTGACTATAGTTAAGGACCGTAGTGACGCTCTCCAAGACACACTTGGAAAGGCCAAGGGCATGCTGAGTAGCCTTCGAGAGGAGGTGGATCCCAAGGATAATATAGTCAAGAGGCTTGACGGCCAAGTGGAGTCCTTCGTAGAGGGCATCCCGATGGACTTCAAGAATTCGCAGAGGTCAGTTGGCGCGACCATGGCACTCACAGTGGCGCAAGCCCACGGCATGGAGCTACACCCCGGCGAGATTCCCTCGGCGATGCCGGTCGCTGCAGATGGCCAACAGGTAGTCTTCCAGCCTTTCACCACTAAGTGCAGATAATATGGGCCTCTGCTCATTGATACAGGCACTGCTTATTCTGCTAAGCTACGACGATTGAAGAGTGCGAAGGCTGCGGCATCTGGGCCTACAATTGGGAATTTTGTGGCGTCGAAGACCGCCACAGATTCGAGGAAGCCCCTGAAGTCGAAGTCGAAAAAGCAGAACATGCCTTGGCAGCCAGTTATAATAGCTTAGCTTTTCTTGTGATGAACCTTATTTTGTGGAGGGTACCTGGCGAGGGTTTAACTCGTCAATGCCCATTGTTATGCACTTGGATTATGGATAAGGAGGGAGCGCTGGAGGCATCAGTTGGCTAGCAAACAAGCACACAGGGACGCAAGGTTTACCCAGGTTCAGGCCTCGTAGAGGTCCCTACTCCTGCTTGTCTACTCTTGGAATTAACGAAGTAATCGAGGATTACAGGGGTGCGCAAATGCAATCTGGCGAGAGTTGTGGAAAGTAGGGTTGTTATTGTCCTCCTCGTCGCCCCCTCCCGGCCTTTATATAGATAGGCTCGGTCTTGGGTAGCAGGTCGAGTCGGTTATAGATTAGGGTTTGTCCCTTTAAACTTTCTATCTTAAGCTTCATCTTGTGCTGCAAGCAATCGAAGAGTCCCCGAGTCACCCAAATCTTGTATTGGGTCTTGGCAATGCCATGGTCTTCTGCCGTATCTGGACTGTATATACCAAGCTCGAGTACCTATAGGGTATACCCATGTTAGTAGCCCCCAAGTGTCCAGTGGAATCAAAGATTCAACTGGAGACTTTATGAAGCCTTTCAGGTGCATGACTGAGCATTTTTCGAGTGTTCTGTTTATGTCATAGGGATTTTTGATATACGTGTCTGATTTATCCGATGTATCAGTATCAGTTAACTGCCTTAGTACAAACAACGCAATCTACTCAAACCCGAGTCCCTGGACTCAGATTCGGAAAAGTGATGGCATAATTCGACTCAGGTGGCAGACGTCTTACATGAGTCGAATTCCAGTATATAAGTGTGAGCACTCAACGCGTCCGTCAAGGCATGTTCATTGTACCTACTAGCATGGATTTATTTCTGGTAGTACACAACAGATGCGTTGCCAGGACTTATCCAGGTCTTACCTTCACGCTGTAAGCGCGGCATCCGAATTTTTTGTCATCGTGCCTCCTTCGCCATTGCTGCTCTCTCTGCTTCCTTGCGCACTTCCTCTTCGTGGCACTGGACCATCTCCGTGCCTTCACCAGTTACTTTTTCCGTTCTCACCGCCATCAAAATATGGGTAAGAAGAAGGGAGGCGCCACCGCTGAATCTTCGGCCACCATTGCTGCCGCCAAGAAGAAGGGTGGTACCACCACCATGGGCACCAACGCTGCTGGCGCTAGGAAGAAGAAGGGTGCGGGCACCCGCGTCACCAACGGCGCCTGGCGAGCGTTCATCATCAAGCCTTGCGAGTTGCATCTTCATCGCCAAGATGGATTTCTTCCCTCCGCGGAAGACGACTCATGAGTGCCCGGTGACGAGGTAATCCCTTGTCCTCCTCCGGGTTTCCGGGTGATGTTCATTGCGTTCATCATCCAAGGTCTCTCTCTCCCCCTGCATCCTTTCTTCAGGGGTCTCCTTTGTTTCTATGGGCACTAGCTACACCAGCTGTCCCCAAATTCCATTCTCCACATTGCGTGCTTCATCACGCTTTGCGAGTGCTGGCTCAGAATCAAGCCACACTTTGGCCTCTTCAAGAGGCTTTTTAAACTGAAACGTCAGTCGGCATCCGGTTCGGTAGTCTACGACGTAGGAGTCTGCGAGATCCACGTCGACTCCTCTGTCACCTACTTTGACATCAAGGTCACCGTGTCCGTCCAAGGGTGGAGAGACAAGTGGTTCTACATCCGCGACCAGAAGGCTGACGGGGAGCACTACAGACTCACGCCCTTCGACCCTGCAACGCCTTGCAAGAGGAGGCACTCCTGGAAGAATGTCATGATGCCTGGCGAGTCCGAGGAAACGGAGGTGTTGTACAAGCACTTTTGCGACCTCGAAAGTTGCATAGGCAAAGAAGAGGGAGGCGCCGCTCTTATTCGCACATGGTTGCGCCGCCGCGTCCAGCCTCCACAGGCCAGAGTCCACCAAATGTACTGCTGGGCTGATGCGAGCGATGTCACTCGCGTATCAGCCGACGGCATTTCTGCGGGTGAGGTAGACAACAGGTTGCGATTGGTAACCAAATATACCGCTAAAGAGGATCTCCCGGGCGAACTAGTCGTGTCTCCATTCGATGCTTCTAACCCACCTCCTAAGGTAGAATTGTACTATGAAGTAGTTTTCTTTGTCGATTGCCACCAAGTACTTGAGTTATAGTGATGTATCTTCTGAATGCAGGAATGGAAGGTGTCTTCCAATTTGCCTGCTCGCCCTCAAGGAGTTAGCCCTCGCGAAGTGGAGGAAGAGGACGAGTCGGAGTCGACCGTCCCAATTGAATAAGAAGAGGGAGCCCCCGAGTCTAGTGGCCATGATACTCGCAAGCGTTCTCGCAGCGAGGACTCGGATGCTTCTTCACCGATGACGCCGGAAGGTCCTTATATTGTTGAAGAGGAGCCAATTCCCGTTGTTCCTCTGCGCGCCATGGTTCCTCCAGCTCGGAAGAAGCTACGACTGCCGAAGGAGTTGTCGAGGAAGAATGCTTCGATCTTGACAAATTTGACTGGTGAGTTTTGCAGTCGCGACCTTGTCTTGGTTTCTTTGGAGTTGCTTTCCTTGAAGTTTTTGCTGGATGTGTTTTGTAGTCAAGCAACGTCGTCGTCTTCTGACGACATCAAATTTGTGAAAGAGTTTGGAGTCGCAGACGCCAAGGCCAGGGGTGTGGCCGAGCGGTCTTCTTCTCCTCCAGTGGTGGCCCACTACAGGCACAATTCTTCGAGTTCCCCGCATGTTGGGGAACACCATATGGTTGCCCGGATGACTGCACGACAGTTATCTTCGGAGTCCTGGAGGATCACATAAGCGTCGTTTGTGCTGTTTTGGCAGTTGAATTTATACTTTGTGTTAGTGCTAAATTTTTGTTTTTCTCCTAATGCAGCTTAATGTGAAGGAAGCTGCTCGCCTGGAAGAGCAAGTCCTTGTCTTGGGTCGACAGCACGCTATGGTGGACAATCGCCATCGTCTCGTGGAAGGTTAGTTGTGCCTTCGTCTATGTCTTTGTGAAATTTATAATTTTGATTGACAATATATCCTGTGTTTTGTAGTTGAACACAATGAACTTCTTCGTCGTGCTGGCACCCTCGAGAAGGCGCTTGTCGCGGCGGCGAAGAATCGCGACAAAGAACTCGCAGCCCTGGAGGAAGTCGTGAAAACGTGAAGAGGATTTGCGCGCCTCCACTGCCGAGAGGGAAAAGTTGTTCGAAGAACAACTCTTCTCGATTGCCTAGTCTCTTTCAGGTATTTTTTTAGATGGATTTGCGTTGCTCCTTGTTTGATGTCGTATTTGCTGTGCTCACACCTTATGTATGAATATGCTGGTGGCCTAAGCTTTGATGCCTAGTCCCTTTGCCATGAAGATGCGTTGGTTGGTGCCGTTGCCACAGTCGAAGAGCGCAGCACTTCCCTTCAGGGGATGCTGACAAAGGACAAGGGTGTGCACAGTCGCATCCTTGAGGATCTAACCCCCAAGGCTGAGCTGATTGACAACCTTGAGGACCTGGTGGAATCCCTTGCTAGGTGTATTCCCATGGAATTCAAGAATTCTCAACGGTTCGTTGGTGCTACCATGGCACTCGTGATGGCGTAGGCCCATGGCATGGAGTTGGATCCTTCCGCGATCTCCAAGGCGATGCCCGTCGGTGCAGATGGCCAACAGGTCGTGTTTGCTCCCTTTGCTACTGGTTGTGGTAAATATGGGCCACTGCTCATTGACATAGTCGCAAAGGATTATGGGGAGCTGCAACGGGCGAAGAAGGCGGTGAAGGCTGCGGCATCAAGGGCTACCACCGGAAAGTCTTTGGCGTCAGAGGCTGCCACGGATTCGATGAGGCCCCTGAAGTCGAAGTCCAAGTTGAAGAAGCAAATTGCTCCTTAGTTGTCAACGTGTAATAGTTGTAGTTTCCTTCTGTCAAACCTTGTGCTTTTGTGGGAGTGTCTCTATTGATACTTTGCCGTGCTTTAATGCATTCATGCTTTTATCAATGTATCCTTGGTTCCTTACTTGCTTCTTGCTTGATTGTGATAGGGTACGTTGATTGGTCCTTCGAGTGAACCTCGCGACTCTCCTCCCACCGATGAAACCACGGCACAACCGCATTCGAAGGTGGAGGAACTGTCATTGCTTTCGCGATTGCGCGACCGCATTAAGCAGTTGGAGCGCGAGTTGCCCAACATCCGTGGTAGCGCGGATGTGTGGAAGTCAAAGGCGTAGAAGTCCACTGGTCGCGAGAAGTATCTCTTGCAGGAAGTGGCTCAATTAAATGAGCAGTTTAAATGTTAGCTTTCTGCCTTCTCATCTTTTCGTTTAGTCAATCGCGGCGATGCCTTGCTTTTACACTTTGCTACTCGCTCCGTGTAGTTGTTAGCGTCGTCATCCGCATGATGAGAAGGACCGGGTGGCCGTTCGAATGAACAACCTCACCCAAGAGCAGCTACAGGCGAGTGGGTACTTTTGGGTGGACCACGATCGTGTAGTTACCTTGGCGACCTTGCAGGATTGTTCTTTGCGAGTGCTCCAATGCTTGAAGAAGGCGCAATCATGTCTTAGGCATGTTTATGAAGTGATGTTTCCTCTCGATGTGATACCCTCAAGTTTGACGGCTCTTCTGGCGAAGTTCCAGGATATGAGGGCGGTCCGCGAGTGCGTACGACATCAGTTGGTAGCTGGTGCTAAAGCTGCGTTGTTGCTTGTGCGACTACATAGGATAGACGTAGATGTTGTGTCTGTTGCGGTTGGGCTGCCACCTCCGCCAGAAGGAATGACTTGGAACATGGTTCTGCTTTATCAGGCGGTTGATCGGCCAGCCGAGGACATCGTCGATTTCTTCGAGGAGCAAACAAACATTCTTCTCTTGCAGCAGTAGCCTAATTTTTATCTTGCACATAATTGTATAAGTGTTGTAAAGTTCATATGATTGCGTTGGGTGTATTGAGCACCCGCTGATATGTGAGGAGCTTGTTAGCTTATATATTTTTCGAGTGTATTGTACTATGCAGTTGTAGCTAGGTTGGTGTTTATCAAGGGTTCGATTAGTGCGTCAGCTACTCGAGATACCACGATTAGTTCGTAGAACAAGAGTTTATAGGGTGGCGCAGCCCCCGAGTGATGAAATTGCCGGAAAGTAGAAAAATACCCAGAGTTTCGAGGCACTTAGCTTTATTTATTTGCAGAATGGTACGAGGTACATTGTGTGGCTAAGTAGCCTGGCTGAATAGCCTTATTTGTAATGTAAAAACGACTAACGGTAGAAATGACGCAGCTACGCGACGTTCCAAGGGTTGGAGTATGCGTCTCCTGTCTCGAAATCTTTAAGGCGATAGGAACCTGGGATTACTTCTATAAACACGTACGGTCCTTCCCAAGGGGACTTGAGATTGAGATGCCCTTGTTGATTTAGTCGCAGAACCAGGTCACCTTCGATGAAGGATCTGGGGCGTAGCCTTCTGCAATGTTAGTTGCAGAGGCTCTGCTGGTAGATCGTTGATCTCTCCGCTGTGATCTCGCGCGCTTCATCAAGGTGGTCGACGGAGTCTTCGAGTGCGAGGTTTGACTCCTTCTTGCTGTATGAGACTACCCGTGGGGCTTTGAAGCGCACTTCTGCGGGGAGCACCGCTTCAGCACCGTGCACCATGAAGAACAAAGTGTAGCCTGTGGCGCTGTTTGGAGTTGTGTGCTAGCTCCATAGTATGGATTGCAGTTCGTCTGGCCAGCATCCAGTGGCTTGTTCGAGTGGTCAGAGGAGTCATTTCTTGATTCCGCCACAGACAAGGCCGTTGGCCTTTTCGACTTGACCGTTGGTCTGCAGGTTAGCCACCAAGGTGTAGCTGATGTTGATTCCCACGTTTTCGCAGAATTCCTGGAACTCTTTAGAGGTGAAGTTTGTCCCATTGTCCGTGATGATACTGTCTGGCACTCCGAAGAGGTGGACAATGGACTCGAAGAACTTGACGGTACTGGCCCCTGATTGATTTGTCACCGGCATGGCCTCGATCCACTTGCTGAATTTGTTGACCGCAACCAAGAGGTAGATGTAGCCTCCTCACGAGGATTTTGGGAGCTTGCCAACAATGTCGAGTCCCCATTACGCAAAGGGCCAAGCCAATGGTATTGGCCGAAGTTCCACGCCAGGTGCGTGAGGTTTGTCTGCGAATCACTAGAAGGTGTTGCAGCGCTGGACAATGTCCTTGGCATCACGCATGGCCGTGGGCCAGTAGAATCCACCTCGTAGAGCTTTGGCAACGAGGGTGCGACTGCCAGCATGGTGCCCGCAAGTGCCTTTGTGGATGTCGAGGAGGACAACCCTTATATCCCCGTTGGATACACACCGTTGAAGTACTCCCGTGATGCTGCGGTTGTACAACTCCCCGTTGATCAGCGCGAATGCCTTGGATTGTCGCGTGATGTGTCGCGCGTCAATCAGATCGTCTGGCAGCCTTTTGCTGAGTAGATATGTTATGTAGGGTTATGTCTAAGATGGCTCGATCATAATGATGCCCATTGGTCCTTCGAGTCCTATATCGAGCTCTGGGTCGTCGAGTGTCATTGGCTCGTTAGGTGGCGTAGCGCTCGAGTCCGTTGACGTGCCTATTTTCTTCTCTAGAGCCTTGGGCTTGATGGAGCGCTCGCAGATGCGCTCGAGAAATACCCCAGGTGGTATGGGGGCGCAATTGGAGCCAATATTGGCAAGTAGGTCTGCCTCTTCGTTGCTTTTGCAACCCACATGTTGCAGTTCACAGCCATCGAAGTCTCCTTTGAGTGTATCGTAGAGGCCACGATAGGCAATCATGTTGTCGCTCAGTGCGTCGCACTCGTGCATCGTTTGATTGACCACCATTTTGGAGTCGCCGTAGATGATGAGCCTTTTGGCGCCGCAGGCTTTCGCCATCCGCATCCCATGGATTAGTGCTTTGTACTCAGCTTTATTATTGGAGGTAGTGAACTGCATTCGCAGAATGTATTTCATCTCGTCTCCCTGAGGTGATGTCAGTATGACACCTGCGCCAGCTCCGTCCTTTCGCTTGGACCCATCGAAGTGCATTGTCCAGAGGTAGGACATATTTGGCTTGTCGAGGAGCCGGTTCTCCATCCAGTGCACGAGAAAGTCTAGGTGCACTTGCGACTTTATCGCGTCGCGCTTCTCGTATGTGATGTCTCGTGGAGACAATTCGATTCCCTAGAGCCCGACTCGTCCGGTGGCATCAGGATTATTGACTATATGTCCGAGCGAGGCATCATTTACCAGCATGATCGGGTGCTCCTGAAAGTAGTGGCGCAGTCGCCTGGCTGTCATGAAGACGTTGTAGGCTAGCTTCTAGTAATGCGGGTACCGGTGCTATGTTGGCGTTAGCACCTCGCTGAGGTAGTATACTTGGTGTTGTACCCCGTGGACTTTATTTTCTTCGGCTCGTTCCACCATGAGCACAGTGCTGACCACCTGCTTGGTGGCAGAGATGTAGAGCAGAAGTGGCTCCTTTTCACGAGGCATCACCGGTACTGGCGAAGTGGATAGTAGATGCTTGAGGTCTTCGAATGCTTCTTGTGCTTCGTCTGTCCACTCGAACTTGTCAGCCTTGCGGAGGAGTTGGTAGAAGGGAAGTTCCTTTTCGCCCATTCAACTGATCAATCAACTGAGTGCCACGATTCGCCCAGCTAGCTTCTGGACACCTTTTACGTTCTTCGGCTTCTCCATGGCCAGTATGGCCTTTATTTTCTTCGGGTTTGCTTCGATCCCTCTCTCGGAGATGAGATATCCGAGTAACTGCCCAGATGGCACGCCGAAGGCGCATTTTTCTGGATTGAGCTTGATCTAGCAATGGTCGAGGTTGGCGAAGGTCTCGCGAAGATCGTTGATTAACGAAGCTTCCTCCTTGGTTTTGATGACAATGTCGTGAACGTAGACTTGCATGTTCCGACCAAGTTGATTCTTGAGGCAGGCCTGCATGCACCACTGATAGGTAGCTCCTATGTTTTTTAGCCCGAAGGGCATGGTGTTGTAGCAGAACACACCAAAGGGTGTCGTAAACACCGTCTTCTCTTGGTCTTCCTCCTTCATTCGAATCTGATTGTAGCCTGAGTAGGCATCGAGGAACCATAGGCGTTCACATCCCATGGTGGATTCGATGATTTGGTCGATTCGCGGCAACGGGAATTGATCCTTTGGGTAGTGCTTATTCAGGGAGGTAAAGTCCACGCACATCCGCAGGATATCCGTGTATTTTTGGGCACCATCACTGTGTTAGCGAGCCAGGTGCTTTCCTTGATCTCACGTATGAAATTTGCATCGAGGAGTTTGTTGATCTCCATTCCGACTGCTTTTCTGTCGCCATATTGTCTCCTTGACTGGCCTTGCATCTGGGTTCACGTTGAGTGATTGCTCGACGAATTCCCTAGGAACCGCTGGCATGTCCGCTGGACACCAGGCAAAGATTTCCCAGTGCTCACGGAGGAATTCGATGAGCGCGAGTTCCTATGAGGGACTCAAGTTGTTGGCTATGAGGGCCATTTTGGTCGGGTCCGTTGGGTGGACCTAGACTTTCTTCGTGTGCACCGACGAGTCGAATGATAGATCGGGTGAACTTGGCCTGCTTAGGGGAGGAAGACTGTTTTCTGTCGACTCCTTCAATCTTGCGAGTTCTTCCTGCATGCCAAAGGACTGGGATATTTGGTTGAATTCCATGCCGCAGCTGTCGGACCTCTCAAAGCTTCCATTGATTGTGATGACGCCATTTGGACCTGGCATTTTGATCTGCAGGTAGGCGTAGTGCGGTACTGCCATGAACCTAGCAAACGCGATGCGTCCGAGGATACAGTGGTATTGCGAAGGCCAGTCGACGACTTCAAAGTCGATGCGCTCTCGCCGAAAGTTTTTCGGCGTGCCAAAGATGATGTCGTGGTTGATTTTGCCCAGGGGATATATGCCCTTGCCTGGGATGATACCATGGAACGTCGTGTCTGAGATTTCCAGACAGGTCAGAGGGATCCTCATTGCACGCAAGGTACTCGCGAACATGAGGTTAATACCGCTTCCGCCGTCTATGAGGAGGCGGCTCATGCTGAAGCCTCCGATCTGCGCCTCGAGTACAAGGGGACAGTGGCCTGGGCGAGGGACTTGACGCGGATGGTTGCGCTTGTCGAAGGTGATGCAGGAGTCGCTTCCACTGAGGTACTCACTGGTGGAGGGCGGGGAATTTGTCGCCAAGTTAACTTGGCGAGTGATGGCCTTCTGTAGTCGATTTGAGGGGCACCCTTTTTGGATCATCATGTTGCCTACGGCCTGTGGGTATGGTTCGCCTCCATGGTATTGGACTGGCGCGGCCACGGGTGGTGGTGGTCCGAGCGGTGGTGGAGGAGCTCTGAGATGTTTTCTGTGGAGTTCTTGATGATGGACCATCTCTAGATGTACGAGCGCAGCGACTCGCCAGATCTTTTTTGCCAACCTCTTAGTTCTTTGATTAATGTGGGCCTTTTGTAAGTGCCCTTGAAGTTGTGCACGAAGCTGTAGACCAGCTCTTCCCAGCTGTGAATGGATCTGCGTAGGAGGTTGTTGAGCCATGCGCGAGCGGCGCCCTACAGCTGCAGCTGCAGGCATTGCATGGCCGTGCTTCGACTCCCGCCGTGGATCCTGATGGAGGAGATATGATCCTCTAGCCAGATCTTCGGGTCCTCCAGGCCATCGAATTTGGGGTTCTCTGATGGGAGTTTAAACCCTTTAGGCATTCGCTTTTGCCTGATGGCTCTACTGAAGCATCTGGCACGTAGAGCTCCATGTCTCCATATTCCGAGTCAGTCGAACGAGCATGTCTTGCGTGTAGTTTGTCGACTTTGTATTGTGTGATGTCATCACGCGCGTCGTAGTCGCGATCGTGTCGCCGTGAGCACCGACGCCCAGACAGGTCATGGCTATCGTCGCTGGACGAGGGCGAGGAGTAGCGTTTTGCAAGAGCCTTGCTTTTCTTTGGCTCCGGTGTTGGCTCCTTGTCGAGGGCGACCTCGATTAGCCCCAAGCCCGCGATTGTAGATCGGTGCATGGTAGCTCGCGGATCTCCAGCTAGCGGCTAGTTGTTGAGGAGGTACATGGTGGTCGCTGTTACTACAGCTTGCGGCGTCTTCAGGAGCACGTTGCCCCGCGTATCCACCATCATGGAGCTAAAGTCAAGGACTTTCACGGCTTCTACGTGCTCTTGCTTGGTGAGGTGGGCCAATCGAGATCTTCTATTGTTGGCTAGGTACTCGTTGACTTTGCAGGAGGATCCTCCATGGGAGGAGATCCCAGCTTGCCGAAGGCTTGATTCATCCGCAACCTTTTTACGCGCCTCGAGTTGCACGATTGCATGTAGCTGGTGTCCGTATTCCTCCTTCAGCAACCAATGGTAGCCCATCAACATGTCCTACGGGTAGTTGAGGGGCAGAGGATTGCCCCGTACAGCTTCTCGAGAGCGGGCCCACTCGTTGTCGTTGAGCCTGATCACTATATGTTCTCTGGTGTTTTCGTTCACTATGATTGGCGGTTCTCCTCCCGTTCCATTGTTGATGGGCGTGCCGTTGCCACCATTGCTGGGGCCACCGTTTGCGACTGGTATGCCGCTGTTGGGTATGCCGCTGTTGGGCGGTCCGGTGCCAGATCTGGTGTCGGTGTTTTCGCGATTGGCGGTGGTATCGCCCGCGTTGATGACGGTGCACATGAAGTGGTTGGGGAAGTTGTTGCTTCCGCAACTTTCAGATCCGGAGCCGTAGGCTCCATCTTCTGTGGCTAGATCACCTAGATCAGACCCACCACTGCTGTCGCTGTCCGTACTCCAAGTTGTTGCCGGGGCGTTGAGCTTGCTAAGGGTGCCGATTGGTGGAGGGAACCACGATGCTGGAGCAATCGCGGGTGTCGTTGGCTGGTCAGGTATGCGAAGCGTGCGCAGTTGGCCTATCTGGAAGCGGAAGCTCCCGATCGCCAGGCTGATCACGTCGCCCACGGACTCGAAATCCGGGCGAGTGGCTGGTGTGTGGACGGTGAAGTCGAAAGCGCTGAAGAGCTACAGAATCTCCGCTGTTGCAGAGTTGTAGATTATGGTTAATGGGGCCAAAGAAGTCGCAACATTAGCACTCCCAATTCCCATAGACATCGCCAATTGACGAGGGTTTAACTCGTCAATGCCCATTATTATGGTATTGGGTTTTGGAGAAGGAGGGAGCGCTGGAGGCATCAGTCGGCTAGCAAACAAGCACACATGGACGCAAGGTTTACCCAGGTTTAGGCCTCGTAGAGGCCCCTACTCCTGCTCGTCTTCTCTTGGAATTAATGAAGGAATCGAGAATAATAGGGGCGCGCATATGCAATCTGGCGAGAGTTGTGGAACCTAGGGTTGTGATTGTGCTCCTCGTCGCCCCCTCCCAGCCTTTATATAGATAGGCTAGGTCTCGGGTAGCAGGTCAAGTCGGTTACAGATTAGGGTTCATCCCTTTAAACTTTCTATCTTAAGATTCATCTTGTGCTGCAAGCAATCGAAGAGTCCCTGAGTCACCCGAATCTTGTATTGGGTCTTGCCAACGCCGTGGGCTTCTGCCGTATCTGGACTGTATATACCAAGCTTGAGTAGCTGTAGGGTATACCCATGTCAGTACCCCTTTTGATACTTTGTTGAACTTGAATGCACGCCTTGTTAATGTATGGTTGTAATAGGGTCCGTCGAGTGGTCCTCCTGACCCTCCTCCCACTAATGAAACTATGGCGTAACCACAGTCAAGAGTTGAGGAGCTATTGCTGCTTGCGTGACTGCGCGATCGCGTGAAGCAGTTGGAGCGAGAATTTCCTCTGATCCGCAGTAATGCAGATGTATGGAAGTCGAAGGCTGAGAAGGCCAGTGCGCGCGAGAAGTATCTCCTAGACGAAGTTGCGTAGCTGAACGAGCAATTTAAGTGTTAGCTTTCTATCTTGTTTTTATTTTCTTTGGCCATTCGTGGCGATGCTCTGTCTTATGCTCTTCTCTTGCTTCTTGTAGTTGTTAACCTCTTGCTTCTTGTAGTTGTCTTATGCTCTTCTCTTATGCTCTTCTCCTGCATAATCTGACCCAGGAGCAGCTGCAAGCTAGAGGTTACTTCTGGGTGGATCATGACTGTGTAGTCGTTTTGGCAACGGTGCATGATCATGCCTCGTGAGTGCTTCAGTGTTTGAAGAAGGCGCAGTCGTGCCTTAGGCATATCTTCCAAGTGATGTTTCCTCTAGACGTGGTGCCATCAAGCTTGCTAGCTTTGCAGGCGAAGTTTCAAGATATCAGCATAGTCTGCAAGTGCGTGCACCAGCAATTGGTCGTGGGTGCTAAGGCTGCATTGGCGCTTGTTCGATTACATCGGCCAGATGTGGACATCGCGGCCATTCCTACTGGGCCGCCACCGCCGCTAGAAGGGATGACCTGGAAAATGGTCCCACACTACCAGGTGGTTGATCAGCTAGCCGAAGATATCGTCGATTTCATTGAAGATCAAACAAATGTTCTCCTTTTGTAGCAGTAGTGTAGTTTGTATCCTGCACATAGATGTACAAGTGTTGTAAAATTCATATGATTGTGCCTGGTGTGTTTGGTACCCATTATGTGTAAAGATCTTACTAGCTTGTATATTATTCGAGTGTATTGTAAGATACAATTCCTTTTTGTTAGCCTGACGTATATTTATCTCAGCACCTTGCCAACCTGTCAGGTGCGTTACAGCTGGGTTGGTGTTATCTCCGCAATGATAAAATTTGGATGCCGCGTTTACGACATGAAGATAAGACCTGGATAATGCCTGGCAACGCATCTTCTGTGCTCTACCAGAGACTATCCGTGCCTGCAGGTACGATGAAATATGCCTTGACGGACGCGTCGAGTGCTCACACTTATACACTGGGATTCGAACTCTATAAGACCTCCAAGGCCTGAGTTGAATTACACTAGCACTTTTCCGAATTCGTGTCTGGGGACTCGAGTTTGAGTAGATTGTGTTGTTTTTCCCTAAGGCACTTAACTGATCCCGATGCATCGGATGAATCAGACGCGCATATCAACAATCCCTATGACGTCAATCAAAGCACTCGAAAATATGCTCGGTTGTGCACTCGAAAGACTTCATAAAGTCTCCACTCGAATTTGCGATTCAACCAAACACTCGGGGGCTACTGACGTGGGCATACCTTATAGGTACTCGAGCTTGGCATATATGGTCCAGGTCTGGTAGAATCCACGACATTACCAAGGCCCAATACAGGTTTCGGGTGACCTAGAGAGACTTCGATTGCTTGCGGCGCAAGATGAAGCTTAAGATAGAAAGTTTAAAGGGACAAACCCTAATATGTAACCGACTCGACCTGCTACCCGAGACCTAGCCTATCTATATAAAGGCTAGGAGGGGCCGCGAGGAGGACAATCACAACCCTAGTTTTCACAACCATCGTCAGATTGCATCTGCGCACCCCCTATAACTTTTGACTCTCTCGATAATTCCAAGAGCAGACAAGCAGGAGTAGGGACCTCTACAAGGACCAAACCTGGGTAAACCTTGCGTACATGTGTGCTTGTTTGCTAGCCGATTGATGCCTCCAGTGCTCCCTCCTTCTCCAAAACCCAAGTCCATAACAATGGGAATTGATGAGTGAAACCCTCGTCACTTGGCAATGGGTATTTGTTCTTGATGGTGACATTGTTGAGATTTCTGGAATCACCACACATTCTTTGTCCTCCATCTCTTTTATCCACAAAAATTACCGGAGTTCTCCATGGGGATACACTTTCCTGAATAAATCCTTTTCTGGCTAACTCAACAATTTGCTCCTTAAGCTCTTTAATTCTTTTGGTCCCATCTTGTACGGTGCTTGGGATATTGATGTTGTACCAGGTATCAAGTCAATAGTGAATTCTATTTCTCGATCCGGTGACATTCCTGGTAACTCTGCTGGAAAAACATCTTGAAATTCCTTCACTACAAGAATATCTTCCACTTTGACCTCCTTCATTGAGTTCAATTGCAAATCTACCATGATATGACTATGTTTATCTGCCTGATAGACTATCCTCCCTCCACTTGGAGACTTAATTGAAATAGTTTTATCCTCACAATTGATATGGGCTCCATACTCAATCATCGAATCCATTCCCAACACTACTACTATTCCCCTTAATGGAATCACATAAAGATCCTCATAATAGGTTTGACCATAGATTGAGATAACTTGGTTTAATTTAATGTTTCTAACTACCACGATCCCTCCAGCGATAACTACGGTCATAGGTTTTTCTAATGGTGCCCTTCTAATCCCGAACTTATCACAAAATTGTTTAGATATGAACAAAGTGGTTGCACCAGTATCAAATAAAACTTTTCCAAGATTTGTGAGAATATTGAGCATACCTATCACCACTTGATCCGAATTGTTCACTTCCTCCAAGGCTGCGCAATTCAGCTTTCCAGTAGGTCTGCGTCTCTTGCCATTGTCGTTTTTCCCATAACTTCCACCTCTGTTAGGCTGTCCACCTCTGGCTCTTGCTTGACCACCGCCTGATGTAGGCCAACCACCCGGTGGTTTGCTTGGGCAATCAGGCTTGATGTGCCCCTTCTGACCACACCTATAAAATATGATTACTGGCTTTAGGCAATCCTTACTAAGGTGGGAAGCTTACATTTGTGGCAAATGACATTCCTCCTGGTTATGGTTGCACCACGATTGGGGTTGTTACCATTGTTAAAGGACCTATTTAGAGCTTTAAACTCCATATTGTTTTTAGGTTTACTTGCTTGGATCCTCTTGGTTTCCTTCTTTGCTCTCTTCCTTCGGTCCTCTTGAACATTCTTGTAATCATCGTCAAAAGTTATAGCTGCATCAAGTAACTGTTGGAAAGTTTCCTTATTGGCCAGCCTCACCTGCATCCTCACAAATGGATTTAAACCACGCAGGAAAAGTTTCTTCCTCTTTTCCTCAGTCCTCACTTCATCCTCAGCATAACGAGATAGTTGACTGAACTCCCGGATGTACTTCATGACAGTGGTATGTCCCTGCTGAAGCTCTTTGAACTCTTTGCGCTTCAACTCCATCACACTTCCCGGAACATGATACTCACCGAATCTCTGCTTAAACTCCTCCCAGGTATACTCCCTTCCTAGAGGTTGCATTGCTAGCTGATTCTACCACCATGATGCTGCAGGTCCTGTCAAGAGATGTGTTGCATACCTCAACTTTTCCTCATCATTTCAACTGACAGTCTTAAGTTTTCTCTCGGTATCCGCTAACCAATCCTCCGCATCCATTGGTTCAGGAGCTGATGCGAAAGATAACGGCCTTGCATTCTGGAAGTCAGAAAGGCTCACTCCTCCACCTTCATGTGCCCTATTATTTCCAGCTCGTCCCAACAACTCTTCCATGAATTTGTTCTAGGACTCTTGCATTATCTGCATGTATTGCATAAAGTTCTACTCCATAAATTGCCTCATTGGTGGTGGTGGTAAATTTTCCTGCATTCTGGCATCTTCATCCGCTTTTCCCTTAGCTTTGCGCTCCATGCGCTGCTGTTCGGTCTCGTCCTCTACACCCGTTTCCATACCCCCTAGTCCTGTAACATAAAGTGAACACTTATAATTGCATCATGCATATGTGTTCTGAGCTCAACTTCATGCACATAACTAGTCACACAATGGAAAACAAAATCCAAATAAGAACCAAATATGGATTTCACATATTATACACTACAAACAACATAGTTAGCACAACGTCATTACAAGCCCATACCATTTAGGTATTACAAACTCTTGTGGATGCTACCCCACTTATTTGATTATATCAGGTTCTTAGACTATCTTTCGTATCACCACTGAAATACTCCTCCTCAAGGTCACGCTCCCTAGAAGCTGCGACGTTCATCGTACATACCTGCAGTACAACCGTGCTAACGTGAAGTATGACGCACCGTCTGTGGAATGACTTGCCTCTTCGATGGACGATACTCAGTATCTGAAGTATCTGGACTCAACACATCATCTAGCTAAAGTGTGTACATACCTTCCAACTCATCTGAGGTATCTTCAGAAACATCCTCATCGCTGTCTTCTTCAAGTGCCTCTAGCATCCTAACTCTAGAGTAATCAACCGAATATTCTGTTTCTGGTGCTCCCCATGTACTCTGCTGGGAACGATAGTCCTCAGCTATAATTGGATAGTGCACATTTATTTGGGGTAGGATAATGTTCCGGTGGCTCAAACACCCTTTCTTCAGGATCTTCCTCATCAGACTCTACATCCTCCACCTGGACATCCCTTCCATCAATGGAATAAGACCTCACTCCTATCCGACTAGTTTGCCCAGTATCACCAACAGAATCTTCCACGGGAATAGGATTCCTGATAGATCCATCCATTGATGCGTACCTCCATCCTTCAGAGTTTCCAATAGGTAGTTCCGAGTCCTTGGTTCCCCAAGAGTTCTGTGGTACTGGATGACTAGTACATACCTTCATCATGATATCTGGTGGTTGCTGGCATAGGTGAATAAGGATATGGTGTGAAAGATGCTGGATCTATAGCTATATCCTTAAAAGTTGGGCTAACCCTACCCACTGCTTCGTTCTCTAGTTGAGATGCTCACTTCTCCCTTCATTTAGGATTAGTTAAATCCTCTAGCATATCAATTTGATCCTCCAAAATAACCTGATGTGTCTTATACAAAGATCCAACTATCAATCGATACTGATCCATAAACTTGGAAGCTAATTTTTGATGCTTCTTTACTAAAGTAAGATGATCCAGAACTGGCTCCATGTCTATAGAGTAGTGAGGAATCACAGAATATGTGCTTCCAACTAATTCTTGTGCTTTGTGCTCCCGAACATTGGATATCGCCTCTAGAATAGCAACATGGTATGCTGCTAGATGATTTGTACATTCACCCATAGGTAAATCATGATATAAACCAAGCTTTTCTGGTAGTTGGATGCTAAGACGATATTTGGCTAACATTCGCCCATCATGGTATGTCAAGGTACTAACTGGAATAGTAGTTGTGCAACCAAAAATCCTCAGAAGTTATCGAAGATATTTAGTTAAAGTCCCTTGATAATCATCGAGAGTTTCTTCTTTCCTTGCCAAAGTCCGTTTTGGAAACATTGGTGCCATTTTGACTGTATACTAAACATTCATAATTAGTAACCATTAATTATAATGATGCATCATAATAAAGAATTATCGCACTAAAAGATATAACGAAATATTCCCAATTGAATATTCATCATATAATCTAGAGAACTCTTTACCATTTCCCCTAGACTCCTATAGGTAGTTCCCTTTACTAGGTTTCCAACCTAAGGTCAAAGAAATTGCTCTGATACTAGCTGCGGTGACCCAGTATACCACTGCATGTGTATTCTACTATAGTCATTGACCTGACATCCATAGAACACCATTCTGTAATTATCACATCCCTTAGACTGGTACAACAAAAACATTGCGGGTCCATATTACAAACATTCACACTTCATTATTATTACAATACCAGAAGTTCGAGACTTCAAGTGATTCAAACTTACAAACCATATAGCTTATTTAATAAGTTTAGCGGAACAACAAAAGACACAACAGTAAGAAAGACGTGAGCTCAACATCTTATTCTATAGGGTTCGTGCTGCTCGGCTGAACCTAGGTAACTACATTACGGCCTGACAACTACTCTAACTTGTTGTCTTCAGCTCCATAGTGTATCCCATAGTCCACCCCTTCGATTCCACCGGACAGGTCCGACTCTTATAGAAGACGTCGTTTTGGACCTCCGTAGAATACACCTAGTCATCCTTCTGGCCCTCAAAGCCTTGCAAGGGTTCAAAGGAAAGAGTGAGTAATAGCGTTACCAAGCAAGTTCACTATATGCAAGGTGTGAATTTTGATGCTCTAACTACCACATCGGAGTATAACTCCTTGGTACTATGCAATTTTAGCAAACATTTCTTCAAATATTGATTTTATTATCAAAAATTATGCCCATCAACATTCACAGGTTGACTAGAACTTCATGGAGTTCCTTTCCTGCCATGTTTGTAGCTCCTTCCCGGAACAGGGAGTAACATGTCACAATTCTTACACTTTGCAGAGGTGCGTTGCTTTACCCATGAGAAACCAAATCCTTGTTGCACAATCGGGTGTACTTTCCCATCCACAATTCCGTGATGTGGGCCCGGTAGATGATCCAAGCCAATCACTACCCTTCTTCGTGACCCTGCATGAAGATACGACCCGCCCAGGACATTCCCTACCTCTATTAAGCCCCATATAGGACCAGCTATAACTCTGGTAGGCACCCGAAGACTGTATGAGCCGGTTGTGCCCCTGGAAAGCTCTGTAAAGGACCGATTATACCTCTGGTAGCCCCACATAGATAATATAGACACCAGTATCGCGGGGAACTAAGGAGTTCCACCCATGTGCTGGATTCTCCATGAGAAATCAATAGCCTCATGATAAGGTCATTCGTCCATGCGAAAGGAAGAAGATCCAGCTAACTTCTCTGTCCCATTCCAAATCTCATGGTTAACACATAATATACGGAACTAGAATCACTGATGTCATGGGTTGTTAAGTCCTATCTGTTTATTTCCTAGAACCTTTTAAGCCCTAGGGGTATTTTGGTCTTTTGATAAATCATTTAGACTTTTCTTTTTAAACATCTGGACCTAGCCCATTAGGCTGGCCCAGCCCTGACTCGGCCCACCTGGGTTGGTCAAACACGCTCCATAGAGGGGTACTGGACCACACCGGCCTAGTACGCACCCCTCACCTCTCTCGCTCTCTCATGTTCTCTCTCGCCCCGCTGCGTCGTGGTGTCGCTGGCATCGTTGCCGCTTGATTACCACCTCCCTGGGCCTCCCCGGTTGCCGCCTTGGTGAATGGCGAGGTAGTCGGCGCCGCTCCGTCGACTGGTCCTATTCGATTCGCCTTTGGATCCCTCTCCCGTCCAGGTTGACTCCACCCCGAACCCTAGGGTTTGGTGGCTGTTGGTGATGTGGGGTTTCGCCACCCTATGGTGCTATGTCGTGGATCTCGTGGCCCTATGATGGTGCCATTGCTGCTCGTGTAGCTGTGACCGCCGCCCCATGGCTTGGCGCGGGTTGCAGCGCCCTCAGGTGCTCCCCGTGCTGCCGTGTGTGCTCGTCGGCCTCCATGCTTCCTCTTCTCAACTCTAGCGAGGACCATCAGTAAGTCTATCTCTCTCTCTCTCCTCTGGTTCTCCCTTGTAAATCCGCGGGACTATGGTGAGGAATCCTTGATTAGGTTTCAGCTGTGCCCCCTGGTTCTATCCCTCTGTGTTGATGATACTGTGCTAAACTGTTGGTTATTTATTCTAGCGGTGTGTTTTCACGTACTACTTAATGTTCTTGGTACTGAAACTAGCACTGTCAGTAATGGTTCACTGAATTCTGATACACTGGCCTGTGTTGATATGTTCAGATTGGAGTTGATTTGATACTGCATATGATTCTCTGATTATGATAGATTGTGTAAATGTAATATGATTCCTGGTTATTTATTCCAGGAAAATGATTGAGTGACTTTCTAGAATTTTACTTGCAACTTTCTGTGTATGATTTGTTTGGTTTAGAATGGATACCTATGACACCTTCCTTGGAATGGTACACAAGTGTTCATTCTAGTACTTGGCTAAATTCTACCTGTGTCCTAGTGTGACTTGTCTAAAATGGGTTGAAACTTCTGTTGGATACCTTAACCTATGATGCATATGAACTTTCTTTAGTCTATGATGTTCGTCTGAGGCATAACTAGGGAAGAACAAAAGTTTTTACCTACTAATCCTCATAGATGTGCCTTGATATTAAGTGTAAAACAATGATTCTTATAGATCTTTAAGAGAATGACTTGTCAGCTCATGTTGTTTGATATAAATCCTTAAGATGAAATAGCTCCTGAGGTGCTACTATTATAAGATGTTCCCAGAAATATTCACTTAAGGCTGTTCTATATGTGGATGTAAAAAACATGTCTTGTTATCCAAGATCAATGATGCACAGGCTGAGATCTTGGAGTGGTTTGCAAAGATTGATTGTTTGGGATTTATTTTATCTCTTTTGTGATGGATACACCCCACTTCGGTTTTTTCTAAGAAGATCTCTCATGAAACAACACATGCTTATATAAGCTTTAACATGTGATGGTTTTGTATAAAGTCACCACACAACTTGCTTGTTGGTGATGTTGTGGTGTTGCTTGGTTCTGCTGGCTTGATCTTGGTGACTAGATCACCCCTGGAGCCTGCTTTGCACACCCTAGGTTCTGGTTCTGCTCCTCCTTGCTCCAGTGACCTTGTACTTGCCCTTGCTATCCTCCTGCACCACCCCTCCTTATGTCACCATCCTGTGGTGATTTGATGGTTGATTTGGTAAGCTATTTGGTGGATTTGTTTGGGAAGTGAACATACTTGCTGTGTTCTTGCAGTGTGTTGGAGAAGAGAAAATGAGCTCCCTATTAGCTGTGCTACGGCTGTGAACTCCTTTTTGACTGCTTATGTTGTTGCTGCTGTTTGGATAGCACACTATATGCATTTAGGTGACTAAGCTACCTTGTTGCTCGGCTGTATATGGATCAGATCAAGTGAACTGACTTCCACTTCCTATCCTTTTACTGGTTACTGTCCTAGTGAAACTTACCCCTCTCTACTTGGCTTATAATGTGGCATTGAAGCTATTTACTTGAAAAGAACAGATACTTCATATCGGTGAAACTTGGCACTTTTAATTCCTCAATGATGTAATATGAACATTGCACTTCACTGTTCACCACTTAGAGTAAAAATAATCAACTAACCTTTTATTTCTATTTGAGTGGTTTATCTTATTTTGTAGGAACGAGATCTAGATGCTCAAGATGACTATAGGAATAGATAGGTAGTATAGATTTTCATTGTAATCTCCTTCTTATCCTTTTGTAAAGAATCTTGTAAATATATTCTTATAAGTTAATAAAGTTTTATTTCATTAGATTCTATTTCCTGTAATATTCTGTTTTGATATATTTATATCAATTTGTAATATTATTGTAGAATAAAGAAAAGAAATAAGAATTCATTTATTATTTGAGTTTCCTTGTCTTAAATTCCTAGTATGGTTCAATATACCTTTAATATAATCAAGCAATATTACTAAATCATTTTGGAAAACAATGTAATATTACTCACTTCCATTTTCCAAATGTTTTAAATTTCAAATTTGAATTCAAATAATTCCCCCCAAAACACATTAATGCCTAAAGGTCATGTCAAAATTTATAGAAATCCCCAGAAAGAGCTATTCCTACCTCTAGATAGTGAACAAAACTCTGATCTCTTTAGGTTTTTGTTTGGAGAAAAATTTACCCCGATTTTATAGATGAATGCATGCATATGCAAAGATTCCTATTTCTACCCTTCGTTGGTTCCTAAATGCTGGGGTGTTACATTGTCGAAGGTTTCCTACAAATCGGCGATAAGATCATTTGATTTCTTTGACATTACCGTGATATCGTCCATGTAAGCATGTATGTTGCGACCTATTTGGTCGTGTAGGTAGCGTTGCATTGTCCGCTGGTAAGTGGCACCAGTGTTTTTCAGCCCAAAGGGTATCGTGACATAGTAATACATGCCGTAAGGAGTGGTGAACAAAGTGGCCAATTGGTACGACTTTTGCATTCGGATTTGGTGGTAACCTGAGTAGGCATCGAGAAAACACAGAAGTTCCAAGCTAGCCATCAAGTCAATGACCTGGTCAATGTGAGGCAAAGCAAACGGATCCTTCAGACACTCTTTGTTCAAGCCGGTGTAATTAACGCACATTCTTAATTTATTGGTTCCCTTTTTGGGGACAAGTACAGGATTTTCCACCCATCGGGTGTGAATAACTTCTCAGATAAAGCTAGCCTTAAGTAACCTAGCTATTTCTTTGCCAATGGCCCTTCGTCTTTCGTCACCAAAGCGTCATAGAGGTTATTTCACCGGTTTGGCATTAGGACCAATATTCAAGCTGTGCTCGACAAGCTCCCTAGGTACACCTTTGATGTCGGCAGGTTGCTAGGCAAATATGTCCCTATTCTCATGGAGGAACTTCACCAACACGCTTTCCTATTTGGGATCTAGCTTCGTACCAATGGCGGTGGTCTTGGAGGAATCTCTTTAAACAAGCTCCACCTGCTTGGTCTTGATGGAGGCCTTGAATGCGGGTTCGGCAGCAGTGATCTGCTTCTTCAAAGTTGGCATCTCTGAGGCATCGACCTGGTTATGGATCTCCTTGAACTCCTCACCATATA
The DNA here is from genome assembly GCA_910589775.1 of Avena eriantha. NCBI lineage: Eukaryota > Viridiplantae > Streptophyta > Magnoliopsida > Poales > Poaceae > Avena > Avena eriantha. The sequence continues at coordinate 46,197,762 of OU342742.1, forward strand.
GAACTGCTTTGGCGAAGGCGGCTTCACTGAGCTCTCACTCCCATGCCTTGGTGAAGCTTTTGTCAACGGTAATGATGCTGTTTGGTCCGGGTATCTTGAGCTTGTTCTAGACAAAGCATGGCCTTACAAGGACGGAGTGGAAGATGTCACGGCCAAAGATGACGTGGTACAGATTCATGAAAGGAACCACTTCAAAGGTCATGTGTTCTTGGTGGTAATTGTTGACATCGCCAAAAGCTTCCAGAAGGGTGATTCAGCCCAGGGAATTGGCTTGTCGGCCAGGGACAACCCCATGGAACATGGTGAAGCTTTTCATTAGCTAGGTCTCCGTCAAGTTCATCTTGTGCAGTCTATCCAGGTACATGATGTTGATGCTGCTTCCACTGTCCATGAGGCACTTCGTGAACTCTGTGCCGTCAATCAAAGGGTTGATGACCATGGCATACAGGTTCTCTATTGGGATAAGATCTGGGTGATCCTTCCTATCCCAAGTAATTGGAATCTTCGACCACCTGACGTACTAGGGAACTGGAGGGAGAGTAGCCATCACTATCCTCAATGAGGTTTTCTGGGCCCGGGCGGTGGGGGTACCAAGGAAGGTATGGTAACACGAAGCCTTCTTTTTGAATGGTTTTTTCCCTTTACCCTCTCCCTTGTCGGAAGATTTGGATTCCTCCTCCTTCTTCCCCTTTCCCTTTCCACGGGGTCTGTTCTTCCAACTTTGCTTGTACCCGGACTCAGGGTCTTCCTTGAGGTCGTTGACAAATTTGCATTGGTGGTTGGTGTGGTTGGCTTTGCCGTTTGCATTGAGGTGGACGAAACATGACATATCACGGTACTCTTTGTATGTTTGGGGAACGCGGGGAGCTGAGGGTGTAGAATCACTTCTCAGCTGGACATGGCTAGCCCCGTGGCCACATTCATGCTATCTGCCTCCGCCTTTGCCAGTGAACATTGCGATGACCATCTCGGCTGTTTGCTTTTCTTCAGGCAGAGCCTTCCGCTTGTTATTATTGTTCTTTCTGGCCTAGGTGGGGATTGCTATCGCCGGCAACGGTCCGCGCACGTCTTCATCAGCAGTGTTTCGAACTTGCTAGCCATGGCGATCATTGCATTGAGGTTGAGCTCATTGTTTTCTTGCTTGCGCTTCAACATATTCTGGAGCAAAGTTCCCTTCTCCAGACCATTGATGAAGGTGGCCATAGCGGTTTGTTTCTGTACCCCCATGCAGGAATTTTCATATCTAGCCAGCAAGAGAGGTAGGCACGAGAGGTTTCATCCTTTTCTTGTACGCATCGCTGTAGGTCTCTGACAGTGCAGGGACATTTGTACGTACCCTCGAAGTTCTTGGTGAACGCTTCATGCATGTCCAACCAATTGCATAGTGATTTCTCTGGCAAGTTCTCGATCCATTATCGGCCAGTTCCTGTTAGCATGAGTTGGAGGTACTTGACAGTGACATTGGGGTTTCCCCCTACGATGTGAATCGCTTCGCTGTAATCCTGCAACCACGTTGTTGGCTTGGCGGTGCCGTCATAGGGATTGATGGTCTTGTCTATCCAAAGACCATTGGGGTAAGTTGTGGCCCATATTACTAGTCCAAAACAGCGTAGCCCAAGGTATGGGAGCTCCCAAGCTTCTTGGATCTTGTCCAACCGTGAACGAGCGCCATACGGCTCTGGTTGCTTCCCTTTTCCATCATGGGGAGGGGGATTGCGGTGCGATCTATGAGATCCACCATGTCCTCCGCCATGATGGCTGCTAGGTGGCCATGGTGGCGGTGGGGGCGGTGGGTTAGCCTTCTTATTGTTACCTTCCTGCGACTCCTCATGCCTATCGCGGTTGCTTGTCGGACGTGGCAGTTCCTTGTAGGACTTGCTCCTATGTCCTTCAATGCCAAGGTTGCTCGCCCTAGTCACATATAACGATGCCAACCTGGGGACGCCTAGGTGGTGGCATGCTTGTATGGTGGCGTGGTTGTGGTTCCTCGTGACTCCCAGATTGTGGTGGAGGCGGTGACCAACGAGGGCGAGCCTTTTCTCCGTGATCCGAAGATATGGGTATGGCGGCATCCCTATTGCACGTGTCCCTCCATCTTCGCTCTATGGAGCCTATATGGGATCCCTCGTCACGGGGAGATCTAGGCATTCTGTGACTGTTCAGGGTTGACTGGCAAAGCTCCGGGTTGGACTCAAGCTTCTATGAGGTAGCCTTTTCCTGTTGCTTGCTTGCCTTGGCGACGAGGTCATACAAATGAGCAACTGCTTCTAGCGACCTGTCCTGCTCCAAGAGGGTCTTGGCGACGGCGATGTTGAGGGCTAGAGTTGGCATTACTTGCCTCCCCTCTGAATCAATGTACGAGGTGGCTTTTGCCGGCTTGGATCCCTCATTTCCCAACTTGCATTGAACGTCGGGGTCTTCGACGACGTGAGCTAGTGCTTTCTTTTCCTTGTGCTTCAGTAGCAACTTCTTGTACTCAGCCTCCATAACTCTTGCCGCCTTGATTGATTGCTACGCCTTGGCCATATCTTTGTCTAGCTTAGCGCCCTACTCTGCGATGCGCTTGGCCTCCGCTAGGATTGCCACACACTTCTCATCAAGCTCCATAACACTCTGAATATGGGCGACGGTAATGGGCTCGACGAGGAGTGCACCATAGATTGCCTTGTTGGCAGGAGTAACCAATGGATTGCCACCTGCAGACGTAGATGGGGGCATTGGCGGCTGGTTTGACTACTTGGTAGTACTAGGGGTCGTGGTGAGTTCCTGCGCCGGTTGCGGGTGGATAACCAGAGGGGGCATGGCCTTGGCCAGAGCCGGAGGCTCGACGGCTTTCTTGGTTGTTGTCGCTCTGGTAACCGCTGGCGTGGGCTAAGCTCTCTCATGCCCGATTCCTGTCTGTCTTCTTCCATCACGCTCCCAATGGCGACTAGCACCTGGTGGGATGTGTTAGCCATCTTGGCGCGCTCCTCCTTCTCAATCTCCTCCTCGATCTCCCTCATAACAGCATCGTATTCCTCTAAGTTAGCGTCCGAGCCACCACCATCCATATTGATGTCGGTGTATAGGGCATCAAGGACGAAGTCAGAGTTGGCTTCGGTGTTGTTGATGATGGATGTGGAGGGTGATGGAGGCGGGCCGTTGTTGTTGTTGTTTCTTCCTCTAGCGATGACGGCGATCGTGGCCTCAGCCTCCTCATTGGTGTTCGTGTATTTGTTGACGATTGCGACCATCTCACCAAGGGTGAGAGGACCCGTGACCTACTGCCTTCGGAGGGTATGCCGGAGGAGTGTTACGGGTGTGAGCCCTTCCATGAAGTGATACACGAGCTCGTCAGTGCGGTACCCTCTAGGGTTGCCCTCACCCTCATCCAGCTGGCGAGGTATTCGTCGGGAGGTTCTCCATCCCTTTGAACGCATCTGATTAGGTCGAAGATGGTGACGACACTGACAAACTGTGACCTACACATCTCTAATGCTCGGGGAAGCCCAGCGGATTTGTGAGGTCCTCCCACCTTTATATCCTGCACAAGGGTGGTTTGGGTGGGCCTTGAATTTTCCTGATCTGAGCCGCCATACTCTAGAGAGAGGTACTACCCAGATTGTTCCAAGATCGTGACCTGCCTGTAGGCGATCTGTGTGGGGCTTGACGAGTTTCCGACTTCCTGGGAGCTTGGACCCGAGTTAGTTTCGCCTATGAAGATGTGGATATCTCCAAAGGGGATGACAGAGAAGCACCTAGGGTTCTTCTTTGCCGACACCCAGAACTCATCTGGAGGGATGATCGGGATGTTGTCGGAGAAGAGAACGCATCCGATGGCTACGGTGTCACCGATTTCCGTGAAGAGATTGGACATTGCCCGGTGTAGAGCTCAAAGCGCCTCTTGCCCCACGGTGGGCGCCAACTGTCATGGTATTGCCGATGAGTACACCATGGAGGGGTCCTCATAGTGCGTGTTTAGAAACGTGGGGTAAGGCGGAGAGTTGGAGGGTACGAGGTAACACATCTTACCCAGGTTCAAGTTCCACAATGGTGGCGGAACTCTACTCCTGCTATAAATCACTATAATGACAATACGCCGAGTTACAGAGATAGGTCCACTATGCGATGTGTTGCACATTTTACATAGCAATCTGATAGGTTGTGCCCTCAAGGCTCCCACGGGTGCGGTTTATAAAGGCACCAAAACCTAAGGTTACAGGGAAAATACCTTGCTGAACAAGGTAAAAAGTCCTACACTGATACGAACTAGTCTTTCATGTCTTGCACTCCAAGGCTCCGTGACATAGGTATGATTACTTGGATGCTCATTACTGGCTACCCTACATTGGGTAAAAGCCTTACGCCCCAAGGAGATTTCAGATGACGGCCCAGAGAAAGCAACTGACAAAATCTTTGACTCTATTAGCAAAGAGACTATAAACCGACATTATGTTGGTATTGTAATTACACATGTATGAAACCTATCCGCAAATAGCTTTGAGACCTAGACTATTATATATAGGACGGGAGAAGCCTAAAGCGAGGGTATAGAAATCTAGAGGACAACTTGTAATAGCGTGATTTACTCAATATTCAGGCGACTTTGTCTTCATCGTTTTCCTGACATCCGACGAAATCCCCAGCGTTCTCTTTTCTGCAAAACCCCAAGTCCATCACTATGGGCGTTGTCGATGTTACCCCTCATCAATTGGTACCGTCTGTGGGAAATCTGAACGCTGGAACCACAGCTTTGGCGGAACGCTCTCCACCAGGCATCAACTCGACGAAAGCAGGTCCATGCCCGCCCACCCATAAAGCTACGCCTAAAGAGGTACCGGTATCTTCTGTCGGATCCTCAATGGAAGTCGCAGCGTAGAGCGAAGCAGGCGAAGAAAGCAGGGACATCGAGATGAATCTAGGGGATCTTGATGGTCTTTATGACAATCTATCCTTCAGATCAGACCCACACTTAACCCCACCACGCGAAGCAAGCCCAGCAAATTCGAAACCCGAAGAAAGCAGCAAAAGCATTGACTTCGGAATTCGGATGGCAGAAATCTATCTAGAACAAAAACTGATGGACTTCACTGGCTCAGCCGACAGTGTCTCCATCGATGCAAACAATGACGTTACTAGTCCATATGTCACTCAGCACCAAGTATGCGTGATCATCGGAGACACCATGACCCAGCAAGACTCCAACGGTAACCCAATTTTTAATCGCGATGATAAACTTTCAAACCATAATGCAGGAAGTCACGACAATGAAGGAAGCCAAGGAAACAGGGGAGACCCAACAGTTAACCCTACAAATCGGGAGGAAGAGCAACCATGCAGAGGCGAGAGGCAAACTCTCATCTTACCAGCTAGTGCATGGGAGAAAGCAAGAGCAGCAATTTCGGGTGCGGTTCCAATGACAACAGATGCTATCCACAAAGACATATTGGCATACCAATATCTGCTTCATCGCAAAAAGAGAGATTTACTCAGGATGCAGAGGTAACCCGACGAAAGGAAAAGGGTCGCCGATGAATCCAGCATATGGCAAGCGCAGTTCAGCTCCACCCGAGGATCAAGGAGCGTAACAGTAGGAGCATCACCAAGGAGAGGAACGTCTAGGTTGCGGGGTATCCCCGAAGAAGAGAGGAGCGGACTAATCCGAGACCTTGATCTCTCATTCATGTCGATAGACCAAGATGGAAATATCAAGGAAAAAATAGCTTAGGCAACCATTATGGCCGCACAAACATATCTAATTACAACACAGCCTACACTCGACGATCCTCGCGCAGCCCTCCACCACTCCACACCGATGAATCTCGGCTTGGTAGGTGAATCTCTCACACAAGCGGATAAAGGAACCAAGAGGAAACCCGACATATCCCCATGCCGTTGTAGTAGCCCTCAGCAAGGAGGTCATACCCGACGATCACGATCGCCACATCAGGTCTACTTTTCAGAAACAGAACCACGAAACGACACGGTAAATGACATCACCCAGCGAAGGATCGATCAATCCAGAGAAGAACACAGTGCTCGAGGATACCATGACGGTGAAAGCGAGGAAGAGCAATAATTATACTAAGCCAACTGCTTTACCCAATGGGTTTGCAAGACTCCGGTGCCAAAAGATTTTAAGTTACCCCAAGATCGGCAAAAGTACGACGGCCTCCAAGAACCTAAAGCTTGGCTGATAGAATATTTGTCAACTGTCAGACTACAAGGCGGATCCAAAGCTACATCGATGCAAAGCCTGCAGCTGCACCTAACTAGTGCAGCATGCTCCTGGATAAAAAACCTACCCGAATATTCTATCATAAGTTCGAACAATCTTGAGGACAAATTTATTAGATACTTCTAGTCTACATTCAAGTGACCCACGTCTTTGGAGAAATTGCGGGCCTGCAAACAAAAGCCAGGAGAATCAATACGAGCCTTCATCCAACGATGGATCATCACAAAAAAATTGGCTGAAGCAATATCTGATGAGAGGGCAATCGACGCCTTCAATGATGGACTTTGTCAACAGGAGTTTATTGAAGAACTAGGACGAACCAAGCTAAAGACAATTTCACAGCTGATGGAAATAGCCAATCGTGGGGCTGATGGAGAGGATGCAGTACATAACAAAAGGCCCATTCACCTGAAGACGATAGAGACAGGCGCAATAATGACCGGAGACGACGAACCAATGATGGATACCATACACCCAGTTACGTTGCAGCAAGTTTCTCTGGAGGGGACAACCGACAAAGTGACGATTACAATAGCGGATACCATGGCAATAGGGACAACATCTGTGGAAGCCAGTCGCAGCAACGATACCAGTCGATGAATCGAGACCCACCTATGTTAGCAGGACAAATGTTGGAAGGACCCTACAATATGCACTACTACGTCGACTCAACGGGGAAAAGGCGATCAAATCATCTCCTAAAGGACTGCCGAACATTCTTGAAAATGCAAGAACTATGCAACACAAGGGCAGCCAAAGTAGCAAACCGAGGCTACGCTACTGCACCTGGCGCTTTAGCCATCGGTGCGCCACCTCCACCACAGGGGCATCCGTCAGCATGGCAGCCGCAAAGTAAAATACACCAAGACGACGAATATCCCAGGTTGAAGGGAGCAATGTCAATGATCCAGAAGAGGCCACCCTCTAATAGAACATAGAAATTGATCACTAGACAAGTAAACTTGGCAGTAATAAAGCCACCTCCTACACCGGAGTACCTTCATTGGTCAGAGCAATAAATTACTTTCAGTAGAGATGATCATCCATTATGGGTCCCTCAGCCAGGCCGGTCATCACTAATAGTGGAAGCGCAAATCAGCGGGTTCGACATGAGCAAAGTGTTCTTGGATGCAGGAAGCAGCATCAACCTGATTTACGCCAAAACTCTACGGGCCATGAACTGGTCCATGATGAACCTAGCACCTAAAGACACAACTTTCCATAGGATAGTTCCAGGGAAAGACGAAATTCCATTGGGAAAAGTCCATCTCGACGTATTCTTCGGGTCAACGACTAACTTTAGGTGAGAAAAGCTAGAATTTGAAGTCATGGAATGGCCATCTCAGTACCATGTGATCCTGGGACGACCAGCTTTTGCTAGGTTCATGGCAGTACCTCACTACGCATATCTGGTGCTAAAAATGCCAGCCCCCAATAGGGTCATAACAGTCAAAGGAAGCTTCAGTCGCACTGACAACTGTGATCGGTAATTCAATAAAATCTCGGAATCTTTCGGGATGGAGGCGGAACTCGGAAAGCTGAAATTAGCGGATGAGGAGTGGACACACGAAGGGCACACCCGCAAAAAGAAAATATCGGAAGAGCAAGCATGCAACGGTCTCGCAAAAGCAACCTATGCAGCCTCCAATATAGGTCCCGCATAGGAAAATCCACTGATCGACAAGACAAGAGCACCATGATGCGGAGCATGATGAAGAACCCCAACAATAGAAGCCGAAGTTCCTAAATAAAATCTTCATGTAGATGTACTTTACATTCAATAAAGTCCAATGGCGAGGCAATCACACGCTTGCAATGTACTTCCATCCATAGTTATTAGTAATTAAGTAAAGTATTCCACGAAGATACAAATTTCTATGGCAAATGAACATCAGTTCGTTGGGTCCTCAAACAAGAGAATACATCATACAATCAAAATATCGTATAAAACATATGAACTTTTTGACAAGTATAAAGTAGTTCTACACAAAGTACAAAGGCCCAACAAGTAAATAAACAAATAGGAAAGTTTACAAATAAATCTTCGTCTGCCTCCAAACACTTTCGGATAATTCTAATGGCAGGTCTACAAGCAGCGATGTAATGAGGTGCCATATCAATAAGGTCACCATTGGAAGGAGGTAGCCACGAAGATACATCATCTAAGTCCAGTGTCGGATGATGCACATGCACCCAAGAAAGCGCGAGCTTAGCACTCGCCACAAGTTGAAGCTTCACGAAGTGATGGATCTTTTCACCTTGTCGGAACTTCGCAAGCAAGTCCGCCAAGGTTTGAGGCTGAGGATCCCGAGGAAACATGGCATTAGAAGTAATAGGCAGAGATCTGCGGCAGCACTCAACGAATTGCTCCATCTCTGACAGGCAATCCTGAAGCAACTCCATAGTATAGGCGCAACGATGATCAGTCCAACAGTCTGTTTTAGAATTTCGGGAGGCAGACACAAGAGCTTGCATTCAGTTGCGCAGACGCTAGGTCTCATCCCTCTCGCACAATTGAATGTCTACAAATCAGGGATAAAAATATCAATTTCCCGCAAGACAAAAAGAGCAACCAAAGAAAAACGAGGAAGAATACTTACACAACAGCTTTTTGTTGGCTCTAGAGATTTCTTCCAAGAAAAAAGCCACACGGTTGAGGGTCTAGCATGTTTTCGATTTGGAAACATCTACCATCGATTGAACAACTTGACGTTTTCCTTCAAATTTTTCACTTTTCTATCTTTTCAGCATACAACAGCGGGTCTACCGTACACACGATGGCGGAACAGGTCACACCTACTACAACAGAGAACAAAACAACATCCGAAAGTTGCGCGGGTCCAGAAGGAGCCGAAGAATCATTCAAGATCTGACAAGACAAAAAGATGTGAAAAATTCAGCATACAGAAGCAAGCTCACACACATATATTCAAAAGTTGCATTCTTGTAAAAAGAAGCAAGGGAAAACTGGATAAAGTCAAGGTTCATTAGAACAACAACAAGGGAGACACGATAAAGATTACAAAACAAAGCCTATGAAGCCATGTCCTTCAAAGACAGGGTGGCACTAGCACAAGGAGCACTAGCTACAGGATCAACAGGGGTAGCCGAAGAAGGAGCGCCCGTCGTAGCAGGGGCAGCCGAAGAAGGGGCAGCCAGGTTCTCCGAACTCGAGCCTAGACCTAGGAGCAGCCGAGAATATTTTCTTGCCCTCTTAATATAAGGCTTCAGGTCAACTACTTGGCCATTGGGGGTGACTGGGATAGAGGAGCTAACCTTCTCCTAGGCGACCTTCTCACCGTGCGCCATTGCCAGGGCCATCGAAGTTTCGGCACTACTCCTTGACTGCGTCAAACAATAACCAACAAGGGGGCCGGGATCAGCACCGAAGACGGTGACAAGATCATTCAGGTTGTTCGGCACATCCTTGGTTGGAAATATTTCAGCTTGAAGATTCTTGAAGCCACGGCGGGAGCGGACAAGAAGGTTGCGCCCATGAATAATGTTGGCCTCCAAGGTGCTAACAGCATCCAACAAAGGATCAACCTTCTTATCTTCTTGCAGCGTCAGGTCTTGGCCAGTCAATTCTGAAAATAAAAGAAGAAGGAAAGGATTGATGACCAAAGGGGAGAAATGAAATAAAGACACGCAAGAGAAGAAAACTTACGGGTCGGAGAAGCATTAAGGACCTCCAAGCACTTCTGAAGATTTTCATCTCGAATAGCGGCTTGTTTGGCCAACTCTTCGGCATCAGCCTTCGCCTTCTACCTGACAACCTCCAAAGCCTCCTCAGCAACCCAAAGCTTGGCCTCAAGATCATCGGCACTCTTCATCGCCTCGTCCCGAATAACTTCAGATTCTTTGGCGGGTACTGCACAACAAGATCATGAAAACCAAGGAAGAAAACCTCACAATGAAATCCTGAAGATGAACAAGGACATACCTTTCATTTCTTCGGCTTTATCAGGGATTTTTATAAATCGAGAGGCCATATAGACCGTCTCGTGCATCAAAGGCTAAAGAAGAACATCAGTGTAAAGGATATTAGGGCAAAAATAAAGGAGGCTACAGGAAGAAAAGTTACAAATTACAGAGTGACTTGCATCTTTCATATCCACATCAATAGGCTTTTCTGATATCACCACCCCTTTACCCGCTGTTTTGTTCCTTTTTTGCGGCGGTGGTTTGGATGAAGTGGTAGCATCTTTTAAAATGATCTTCGCCACAGAAGACAAGAGCTTTTCCTTCGGCTCCAACGATGGTGGAGGAGATTTCTTTGCAGAGCAGCCCAAAAATATGTGAAGAGGAGATGTGGGAGGATCTTCGTCATCACTTCAAAAGAACAACACAATTGGAATAAGAATCAGCAGTAAAACCACCTGGTAAAATGGAAAAATAAGCAGTCAAATACTTAAGAAGACACATCCTGTGCAAGGCGGAACAAATTCATCTGGGCGGGAGCAAGCACAATCGGAGCAACATCGAAAGGCTTGGAAGCAGTCGAGTCATCCAAGTCATCGACCCTTTCCACAACATAGGGGCGCTTCCTCTTTTCGCCAGGATGCTCCACGCGGAAATCTCCGGAGCCACCATAAGGAAGAGATTGCGTCTTCGAAGAATAATCAGATGCAGAGAACTCCACCTCCTCATCCGTTGTAGTCCCAATCATAGGGAGGTCGTCGGATGCGGAAAAATGGACAGGGGGCTCACAACTTCCAAGAAGAGGAGGAAGTGAGCTCAGATGATCAAAATCCTACACCAGCAAAAGACATGGAAAAATCGCTAGTCATTGAAAGAGTAAAAGTGCATCTACAAAAAGAAGAAAGGAATATGTGAAGGAAACGGAAATTTACCTCAGGGATCTGGTTTTTCTTGCCAAAGGGCTCCACAAGACAATTTGAAGGAATCGGGCTTTTCTTGGTCAAAGTGGTGAAGCTTTGACTCTTATCTCATACACCTTGAGGGTAAGGTCTTCTGAAGAAATTCTCATTTGGTCCTTCCTCCTGGTGTACGCCCACATGCCAGAAAGCCGGGCTTGAAGCGGTTGGACGCGAATCCGCAAAAAGTATGCCAGGACCTGGAGACCCGACAATTCCTAGCCAACCTCATGCCGCAGCTTTGAAATACGATCGACATAGGGCTGGATTTCCACCATTTCTTCAGCAGAAGGACGCTTATCCCAGGAGTCAAGTTTGTGGTAGGTTTTCTTAGGATCAAAGGGGCCTAACCCAAAAGATTGGCCTTCAAGTGGCTGATCCTTGACATAAAACCACTTGGACTTCCAAGCTTGGATAGAATCAGTGATTTTGAAGTCCAAGTAATCAACATCCGATTGGACAGAAAAAATGGCGCCACCAACATTGTAGACAATGGTGTTAGTGGTGTTACGATGAACATAGAGGAAATGCTTCCAAAGGCCCCAATGGGGATGGATCCCAAGGAAACACTCACAAAGAGTGACGAGACAAGCGACGTGGAGAATAGAGTTGGGCGTGAGATGATACAGCTACACGCCATAAACAAATAAAAGGCCATGAAGAAATTCATGGACATGAAGAGAAAGACCGCGAAAGAGGAAAGAGAGGAACATTACCCTCCAGCCAATCTCGGGGATGGGAGCAGCCTCGTCTCCAGGGAGCTAGAAGGAACCATCTGTCAGATGGCCAAAGTTCCGCGCCTCACAGAGTTCCCGCGTCGTGCACTTGGTGGGAGCCCATCTGACGGCCCTCTTCCTAGTGGCTTTCGCAGCGGCAGCCTTGCTTTTGCCCATGGTGGCAAAAGGGGAATACGAGCACAAGAACTAGAGTTTGCAAGGGAGCAAGAGCATGAGTTCACAATGGGCCAAGAGCGCAAGGAAGAAGATGGAGCAGGGGAAGGTGAGGTAAATAGTAAAACACATATCCCTTCCCTTATAAAGAGCAAAGGCGTAAGGTCCAAACCGTTCGATGCAAAATCGAACCGACAGAAACTCGCATGATGGTGACACGTGTTACAAGGATTTCGTAAAGGAAAATCTAAAGAAGTTATGGCCGCAGTAAAAACGGAGGACAGCGCGTGACGCCTCGATTTTTGCACGGATAGGGACATGCAGTCAAGAATCTCCACTAAATATGCTATCACGCGTCATCATTACTGCTGCATGGCCCCACATTCGACACGTCCAGTCAGGACGTGTCCTCTGGAAATCAACAGCATTAGATACATCATCATTTACGTCATCATTAAAAGATTTGACCCGAAGAAATTAAATTGGATTCAAAGTAAATTCCTCTAAGAGAAAATTTGTAACACCCCAAAACTTCTAATCAAGATTATCAAGTTCTAATCACCCAAAATTAGGGTTAACAAAAACTTTTATTAAGAAAATTAAGATGAATGCATGTGTGTTTGCATTAGTGTAGATTTGAGTGCTTATGCTCTGCTTAATTGTTACAAATGATGTGAAATTGTTTAAAGATGAATACTACATCATCTAGGCCAATTACAAAGAAATTCAAAAGAAAAAGAAATCAAATAGGAATAAATAAAGCAAATGGTCATTTTGACCAAAATCAACCACTAGGTCACTTTGTGTGTTCCTAGAAGTTAATTCCTAACATAAAGATTTCTACTTATTTTCACCCCTTGATATACCATGTAAAATTGTATCAAGGCCCACTTTACAAACTTACAAAAACATATTTCAAATCAATTTAATGGACAGTTGAAAATTGAATCTAGTTCATATGTTAAGATCCCACTTTTTCAAAAACCTACCAAATCAATTCCCCTTGACCTCTCCAAGCAAACATATACTCGCAAGCTTAACTTAAGATCACTCAAAAAAATTGAATCAAAAATTCCAAATTTTAGTTCTTGTGGCCATGTCATGAAACACCTTATTTACACAAATTAACCCCTGGCCTAACTTCACTTTTATGCATAGTAATCCTTGACCATTTGGTCGCCACTTCACCCCCTTGTCCCCTCTGGTGTCGAGCAGTACCCAGACCATTCCCCCTTAGCCGCTTGCACAGTGGAGCGCCGCCCGTTTGTGGTCATCGCCGGCTGACCATGGCCTGCTCACAGCAGACACCGCCCTAGCCAGCCATGATGTCCAGGAAGCACGCCTCGGTCCACCGCCACCCCTTGTCCCATCCTCGACCCCAGCCGAGCCCTGCCCACCCTAGCTACGCCATGCACCATGCCTCTGCTCCATGTCCAAAGCGTGCCAACTCGCCACGCCCGACCAGCTCGCCCATACCGCGCCTTGCCTTCGCCGCGCACGCGCACGCCCGCCATGATCACAGCACCCCAGCAAACAACCCCGTTCACCGCAAACATCTCTGCGCCCGCGCGGAGCGCCGGACGCTCCCGACCAAACCACACGCCCCATGCCTCGCCAGTATGCCCCTAAGAACCGCCAGGGAACACCACACCGTTCACCTACCTCAGCCACACCGATAGCCGCTTGTAGCAACGCCACCATCGCGCTCGCGCCTGCACCGCTCGGTCCCCTCGCTGCACTATAAAAGGAGGAAACCCCCACCTCCATTCTCCACACCACTTCACTCCCCACTCCTCACTAACCCTCCCCCACTTCTCCCTAGAGCAAGGCGAGCACCACTACACTAGAATTTCACCGGAGCCCGCCGCTGTTGGAGGAGAAGGGCGCCGTCGATTTAGACCACCCCAAACCATGCCGTGACCGCACCTCGCCTCGCTGTCGTCTACCACGTCGATCGCCCCCGTCGCCGACCCTAGCTAGAGCCCAGGTGAGACCCGCTAGAAGCCCACCGCCGCGCTAGGTCTGATTCCTTGCTAGAGCTGTTCGACGTCGATGATGAGCCACGGTCGTTGGATTAATATTAGAGCGTAGGGCTCTGGTTGAAAGATACCATTTCGTTTAGTTAGTCTTGCTGACTGGTAGGCCCCATCTGTCAGCAGCCAGCTGCGCCGCGTAGTGTAGCTGGGCCGGCCCGTTTAACTTCCCGCGCTGGCCTAGAAATTCAAATAATAGTTTAACTAGTTTGTGTGCCTAGATTCAAAAATCAATTCAGAGTGTTTCACTGAACCAAATTGCATGATTCAAATTTTGCTAGAAAGGTAATTAAAATATCTATCCAAGGACAAATTTAAATCATTCGGAGTTAGATATAATCTATAGAAAAATAAACAAGACAGAGACTTTTGCAACTTCAAACATTTTTCAAAATTCAACTAGAATAGCTTTTGAGTTGATTCCAACTCTCAAAAATCACATTTAACAATATCTATCTGAATATGTAAAAATATTTAGGTTTGCATGCAGTGACATTGGACTAGTACCAAAATAATGCTATTAGGGCATTTCTAGTCACTTTAAATATATTAAACAATAATCTTAAACTTTATAAAATGTGACCAACACTTTAAATCACATTCCCGTGTATTAGAATATGTGGTGATGACATGTGTCCACATAATCCCATATTCTATTTGGAGAATATTAAATCTTACTTATTTCAATGATTAGAAATTACTTTTCTCAAATAAACTAAATAAAACTAGTTCTTTTATGCATGTGATGATTGTGATGATTCTAGATCATCATGTGTGTGCCTTAGTGTGCTAAATAGAAGTAATTAAGTATTGTTTGGTGATTGTGTACCCCGTATTCCTTTATAGACAATAGTACCGACCAAGGATACGAAGAGGAGGAGTTCTACCCCGAAGAAGAGGAGGAAAACTTCAATGACTGCACCAACCAAGGCAATCTAACACTTGCCAGTATTATACTTATGCAAGCCATCACTATTAAGCAAGTTATACCTTGCAAGTTAACCCTTGCATGTATTAACCTAATCAAGATGCACTAGGCATGCTTTGGTTATACCATTTTGATTATACCAATCCCAAGTTTTACTTGCAGTCTTTATTCTTTTCACTTTACTGAAGTTCTTTACTTTTAGTGTAGATAGCATAAAGAGTATAAAACTAGGCCTATCTAGTTACACTCAGAGGTCATTCTATGGCATGAGATTGAAGATGAGCACCCCTTATTAGTGAACACTCTTAACATTAGTGGCTAGTGCTAAGCATAAAAGTTGATCACTTTAGATGGGAATACTTGGTGAAAATGATTATGAAAACCTTGGAATGATGAGTCATTCTATTGAAATGTTTTGACATGTGTTGAGAAACATAAATGGATTTGATGATGAAAATGTTGAGGCATGAGCCTTAGACCTTTATAAAAACTGATGGTTGGGTTCGGATGCGATACCATTCCAATTTTACCATACAACCACAATACCTGAATTGGGTAGGGCTTAGCCGGAAGTTTATAGGCCTTAGTATGGGTTCCCTCGCGGGAGAGATTTGAGCTGAGGCTACCTCTTGATGTGTGTCCACCTATGCAGTGCCCAGGATGGCAGATGGCCATGGCTGGGAGGCCAAGCTCATAGGGGAGGTGCCTATACTAGAGTGTGTAATTGAAAGGTTATGATTGATTATCCGCATACTAAGTATGATGATTCAGGGTTATCCCTGATGAATGTATCTAATTTTGTGGTGAAAGTGTACCACCTCTGCAGAGTGTCAAACTATTCGAATAGCCGAGTCCACGGTCATGGACAGTTGGAGTGGGCATACTGTTTCGTCGTCAGATGTTTTCAAAATGACTTGTGAAATGAATTGTGATTTTGACTTGACCACAACAGAGTTGTGAATATGAAAACTAGGTTCCCACTTAAAGTGATTTAGAACATTAAATTAGCTTTCTTTACTTCTAAACTCAGCTTGAGATAAATCTGGCTTTTTACAAATAAACCTAGAGCTTAGTATTCCTACTAGAGCTACCTTACTTGTTAGTGATAGTTTGCGAGTACTTAAAGAGTACTCATGGCTTTGTCCCTGGCTATTCTCGTGGCCAGACTATGAGGAGGACTATCAGGAAGATGGACAACAGGACATCTACGACAACTAGGATCATCTCCCATCGTCAGCATTGCCTGTGACACTGAAGATGGAGCCCACTACTACGCTTTATTATTCCGCTGCTTGATTGTACTAAGACTGGATCATGAGATCCTTTATTTGTGTAAAACCTTATTATGGTTTGTAATGGATGATGTATTGTGATATCCAATCTGTTATGTCTCGCGAAACTGGTATTCCTGGGATTGCGAGGTATGGCATAACAAGCGTTTGGGATTAAAAATCCGGGTGTTGACAAGTTGGTATCAAAGCCATCCTGACCATAGGAGACCCTAGTTAGAATGGACACCCGAACAAAAACTTAGTTTCAAAAACAAAGGAAGTGAGTATTTATGAAAACCTATTCCCCCTCTTATCCTTGATTCTTTCAAAAAAAATCATGTTCCTCAAAACTTCTTACATTCTACATAAAATTTGACACACTTGATCACCTCACTAACTTACTCATCCTAAATTCTTATAGATGGAAGTGCAGTATTGCAATTTCTACCAGTTGGGAAACGGAGGCCAACTAAACTTTGATAGGGATCTTCATGCACTGTCAGAGTACCTTGAGTGCCCACATCCGGAATTCTTCGGTGCACAACTCAAGGAACACCCAGGGGAGATCTACAATGGCTGATAGTTGCAGATCTCAGAGGCAAGATGGAAGCACCCCTTTCTAAGAATATTCAATTCACCATGCGAGAGAACAACTAGCTAGATGGATTAGCTAGGGCTATGCATGAAGCTCTTGCCCGTCTGTGCGGACAAAACATCAACTTGATCCAGGGAACTCGCTTTGCGCACTTCGCAAGGCGTGATTCTATGGGGATGCCAAGTCACCCAGAGTTGAAGCGCCGGGTGGAAAACCTTGACTTCATGTTGTATGATAGGCAGAAGGAATTGGACAATGCTCGAGCTTACGCTAACCACAACCTTGCCATTTCCACCAAGAAGGACCAGACTCTCACCATGCTCATCAAAGATCACCAATCACTTCGTCGTCAGGGCGAGAAGAAGGATCGCACCATCAATCGTCTTCGCAAGAAGGTGGTCGCTCTCGAGAAGACCGTCCGTGAGCAAGAAATCCATCTTGAAGCAAAAAAGGAGGAGGAAGGTGAAGATATACAGGGAGATCTTTACTCTTACCTAAGTGATGACAATGACTACTTGGAGGATGATGCCATTGAGTTCCACACGGATGATGATGATACCGACTTCATCGATGATGACTACATGCACTTGCTCACTACCGGAGGAATGAATTGTACCGGTCCCACTATATCATAGTTTCACAGAATGGTTCTTAAAACAATTTGTTTTCCAGTTGTGTTGTGGTGTGTTTTGTATTGTGTGCTTGAACGAATGAATGAGAAGAAGTGTTAGTTTGCAAAACCTGAGTCAAACTCAAAGTTTGAAGCTTTTGAAACAAAATGATGAACCTTAGAAATTCCCCTCTTATCTCATTATCTATCTCAATACACTACAAGAAATCTGCTCACTAGTGACCCTTTTTTTAACGACCACGCATTTTTTGGTCATAGATCTATGACCATGCTGAGCCAGTTGGTCGTAAGGCATTTCGAAGGGTCCAAACCTTGAAACATAACGACCAATTTAGTCAAAAAGGTCACAGTTTGCTTACACGAAATGGTCGTAAATTAACGACACGGGTGGAGAGCCTTTTATTTTGCAGACTGCGACCAATTTAGATGGTCATAACATCTTAACCTGGGTTGAATTAAAATGACTAGGCAACCACCTCAGCATGTGGTCCCCGAAATTGACACGCGGGATGGATCTGACAGGTGGGTCCTGCTCTTATACAGTTTTTTTAGCATATATCAATGGTATATGTCCTATGGTCTAAAGCCAGTGGCCCATATCAGGGCGGGCGGTCCTTCAGATAGGCCTAAATCAGTGGGCCTACATCCTATGGGCTAGAGCTGATGGCCCAAATCGGGTGGGCGGGGACTCGAATTATCAAAAAATTGGTGCGCGGGGGGGACTCAAACCCACGACCACTCGCTGGTATGGTATGCGCCGAACCACTGGGACAAGGAAGTGTTGTTGTCTGTGTATGAGAACTACGTTTATAGATACATTCATTCTTTCTATAACTTATCAAAGGGCGACTCAACTCTGGGACGGGACTTGGCATAATTTCCTCCGAGAATGGCGGCGACCAGCTAGGGTTCGAGTCCCCGCCCGCCACGGTCAATCTAGGGTTCCATCTAGGGTTCGAGTCCCTTCTCGCTCGCCACGGTCGACCAACATGGGTCCATGCCCTGCCGCCAGCTTTGGCAGTTCTTCGTCACAATGCCGCCGCCGACCCATCCCCTACCGTCAGCTCCCTTTCGACTATGCTCCCGCCAAGTACTGCGACTGCGGAGAGATGATGCCAGAGTGGATATCTTGGAGCGATGACAACCCCGGTCGGAGATACCACAACTGCAGGATACGCTCGGTTAGTTTCTAGCTCCATCTCTGAATTTTGTTCAGTTTGTTCATCTCTGAATTTGGTTCATCTCTTAATTTTTTTCATCTCTGAATTTGGTTTGTTAGATTGAGGGTCGTGTCGGGTGTGACAAATTCAGTTGGGCGGACAGTGATGTGCCCAAATTTCAAAAATATTTAATCAGGGACCTAAGAGATGTTGTGTGGGAGAAAACTGAAGCAATCGAAAGGCTTGAAAGCAATGCTGAGACAATGGGGATGGTGCATGATGAACTGAAGATGCAGGGAGATGGTGCAAGTGAGAAAGAGAAGTTGAAGATGCAGGGAGATGGAGGAGGCATTTTTTTCATTATTTGGATCATTTCTGTAGCTTTTGCTATGTACTGATGAATGTGTATGTCTAGCAAGTGAAAACTCCCTATAGCTTTTGCGGAATGTGTATGTCCAGCAAGTGAAAATTAAGATCATTTGTGTAGCATTTCTGTAGCTTTTGAAATGTACTATAGCTTTTGTTATGTCCAGCAAGTGACAAGTTCACCATTTTGCTATGTCCAGCAAGTGACAAGTTCACCATTTTTCTATGTCCAGCAAGTGACAAGTTCACCATTTCTTCTACTATTTATGAATACCGTGATCTCAAATTTGGCAGCATTTCTCTTGCATATTTAGCGATGAAACCTAGAAGCATTGTATGCTTAAAATACTAAATTTGGGCAGCATTTCGACTGTATTTTGTGGACATTTTAGCTACAATTTCACAGTGGCAAACAAGAGGGGAAGTGCACACAAATTTACAGCAAAACAACTATTTCACACAGTCATAAACTTCAGTACATAAAACTTGACAGAAACTTAACAGTAGTTCACACACATAGGACATGAACTTGACAGAAATTAACAGTAGTTCACACACATAAAACTTCAGTCATAACCAGTAGGTAACACTACTTTTAACAGGAACTTAACAGAACCTACTCGCCATCGTCGTCGATGCCTCTGCCTATTATCTTCACCATTGCTACAGTACTGATACATTGTATGATCTATCCTGTTTCGTTCTTCATCCTCGCCATCAACTACCTCCTTCCTCTTTTTCTTCATTTTTTCTACATATGCAGCATCAAGTACCACACGCTCCATGTCCCTTCGCAACCTGGTTTGCACATTGGCTTCTTTAGCATGCACCAGAACTTCTGGCGTGTCATCATCTTGGTATGTTAGCCTAGCACCACCACAGGGATCCTTTTCCACTTCAGTTTCTGTAACACTCCACAAATGCCTATGCTGGAATTTTTGCACAACTCGCCAACTTCCACCCAAGTCGGTATCTGGCACATAGAGCACCTTTGTTGCTTGTGTTGTTAGAATATAAGGATCAGGTTTGTACCAAAACCTTGCAGTGTTAATGCTCTTAAAGTGTCCATCGTCTTGGAATCCTGAATTCTTCTTGCCACCAACATTGAACCAATCGCAGCGAAACAAGACAACCGATCGATGGATGCCACCGCTACAATTGTACTGCAACTTGATATGCTTCTGATCTGACCGCAGAAGGCAATGATTGTATCCTCATGGTCTCCCTTAGCAAAAATTGCACTATTCTACGTGTTTTTATTCTTCTCGTGGTCAACGGTGTGGTAGCGGACACCATCGACAACACATGCTGAATATATTCTCACCCTCCTATCCGGTTCACATGCCAATGCAAAAAGATCAGCACTCACCTTCTTCTCCTTGTGCAAATTTCCTATCTAAATAAATAAACCAAAATTAGGGTGAATAACACACACATACACACACACACAAAGAAATCATATGTCAATCGATACAAAGGCAAGATATCTCACATGTTCCTTAAACCATTTAGCAAATCCTTTTGCAAGCCATTTATCAACTTCAATCCAGCTATCTTGCTCTGTCAACTCTTTCTTGCACAGCCTGCAATGCAAACAACAATATATCACATGCAACAAAATGGGCTCCTTCTAAGCCAAGAAAAAAAGATATCGACGGCACATGCAAGAGATGACGTACTCGATATATTGTAGCACCTCGGGGCAACTTCTGATCACATACCAAACCATCTTATCATAGTCAGCAGCTTCAGCCTCCAAGTATTGTGATGCTCCAAGAAAGTTCACACCATGCTTGAAAACCGAGACATCACCGCTATGCGAATCATCCTTTGTCATATTTCTGCCCGACCGGTTAAATCTTGTTTCGACATCATCGAAATACCTTGAGCAGAATGTAAGGCACTCATCCACAATATATCCCTCGGCAATCGACCCTTTGGGTATGGCCGTGTTTCGCACATAACGCTTACATGTAAGCAACCTTCTTTCTATTGGGTACATCCAGCCATACTGAATAGGGCCTCTAAGCATTGCTTCTTTTGGTAAATGTAAGGCCAAATGAACCATCACAGTGAAGAAAGCTGGAGGGAAAATCTTCTCTAGCTTGCAAAGTATAACCGGGATTTCCTTTTCGAGCCTTTCAAGAACATCCAATTTCAGTGTTTTGCAGCACAACTCTCAAAAGAAATTTCCAAGTTCAGCAATAGCTTCATATATATCCTTATGCATCATTCCTGGGAGTCCCGCCGGTAAAATCCTTTGGAGCAGAATGTGACAGTCATGTGTTTTCAGACCTTGTAGTTTACATCCATCAGGATAGACACATTTTGCTAAGTTAGCGGCGTACCCATCAGGAAATTTCACTGCTCTAATGAATTCACATAATCTAATCTTTTCTTCTTTAGTCATTGTATACCATGCTTCTGGAATTTCAAATGACTCTCCATCTTCAACAGGTTGTAGATGCAAATCTTCTCTTATTCCCATGTCTTCCAAATCGAGCCTAGAGTTGACCTTATCCTTTGTCTTCCCATCAATGTTTAGAAATGTGCCAAGCAGATTGTCGCATATATTCTTCTCGATGTGCATCACATCACGATTATGCCTCAGCTTCAAATCAGCCCAGTACGGGAGGTCCCACAAAATGGACCTCCGGCTCCAGCATTGCCCATCCTCATGTTTTATATTCTTCTCAAGCTTTCCTGGTCTCACATGCTTCACTTTGTCAAGTTGCTCCAGCAGCTCTTCTTTAGTGAATTCAGCCGGCTTGTCACGAGTTTCAGTCTCGCCGTTAAAGTCTTTACTTCTTCGCCAATGATGGTTGCGAGGAAGAAAGCGGCGGCTCCCAATGAAGCATATCTTATTCCTTATTTTCTTCGAGCAAGGCTCCTTGTCACACCTCACGCATGCTTGATAACCCGATGTGATCCTCCCCGACAAGGTGTGCAGCGTTGGGAAATCGTGGATACACCAGATGATCGCATCACGTAGATCGAATTTGTCAGGACTCAGGGCATCATAGGTGCGTACACCTTTCCACAGCAGGAGGAGCTCTTCGATGAGGGGCTCCATAAAGACGTCGAAATCCTTTCCTGGAGAATCTGGACCTGGGATCAACAACGCCATCATGAGGTTGGACTGGTCCATACATGCTCATGGCGGCAACTTGTACGGCACCACAAACACCGGCCACATGCTATATGAGTTTCTCATGTTTACAAAAGGATTAAAACCATCTGTGGCGATGCCTAGTCTTATATTCCTTGCATCAGAGGCAAAAAAACATATTTCCTGTCAAAATCTTTCCATGCCTCTCCGTCAGCTAGATAGCTAAGATCATTATCCACGGGTTACCGCCTTAGCTTGTGCCACTAGACCTCCTCTGATTGTTCTTTCGAAATGAACATTCTTTGCAGTCTTGGAATCAAAGGGAAGTGCCTCAAGACCTTCTGTGGCATCTGCCTCCTCCCACCTAGAAGCACTGCACTTTGAACAGTTGTCAAGTTTGGGAAACTGCTTCCTAAACAACACACAATTATTGGGGCACACATGTATTGAATCATAGCCAAGCCCTAATCTTCCGATAATGCTCAACGCTTCATCATAATTTTTGGGAATTGAGCTTTTGGGGTACTGCAATGTCAAGATCCGGAGTATCGCGTTGAAGGCGGCATTTCTTATCCGGTAGTATGATTTGGCATGAAGCAACTTCACAGTGAAGGTAAATCTAGAAAAGGTACCACCATCACTAGCTGGACGCTTCTCCTCCTCTATCAGCTCTGCAAATATAGTCTTCCCTCCCTCACCACCTTGCGGTTCTGACTTGTACAGATCCCTAAAAAGGTTAGGAATTCTATCATCTTCATACCCGTCCTGTTCCTCAAAACCATCATTGACTAGCGGATCACCTTCTACAAAATCAGCGCCTTGATGATCAACATGATGTGCCTCTCCATCAGGTTGAACATGTTCAGGTTGAGGTGCATGTAAAGGTTCACCGTTATGGATCCATCTATTGTAAGTGCTTGCCATCCCATTCATCAGCAGATGAGCCTCTACATTATCTAGAGTTTGTTGCTCTCGGTTGATACAGCTGCGGCATGGGCAAAGAACTTGAGCATCCTTGGCAAAATATCCGTGAACTAATCGCATGAACTCATCCATTCCCCTTGCTCATAGGAAAGCCTTCTAACTCCTTTCCAAATCCAGCTTTTGTCCATCTACATGCAAAAGACCAAAAAATTGTTGCAAGTTAGCATTCGCAATCGAAGCAGAAACCAAAGTAGCTACTACATTCACAAAACATCAGTACAATGCTATTAGAATTCTACTATTCTACTAGAAGCACAAACCAAAGTAGCTAGTACATTCACAAAACAGCAGTACAATTCTATTAGAATTCTACTATTCTACTAGAAGCACATACCAAAGTAGGTAGTACATTCACAAAATAGTAGTACAATGCTATTAGAATTCTATGCTCCTTCTAAATACAAGTTCACCATCTGCTATTCTTCTAGAAGCACAGACTAAAGAATTCTGCTATTCTATGCTCCTTCTGAATACAAGTTATGAATCAAAGCACAGACCAAAGAATTCTGCTAGAACCTTTACCTTGTCCACACGTGCCCCTTCTGTCGCCGCCCGCTTGCCGCGCAGGTGATGGCCGGCCGTGCCCCTTCTGCCGCCGCCCTAACCCTAGCTGGTCGCCGCCGCCGCCCCAGCCCTAGTGGTCACCGCCGCCACCCCAGCCCTAGCTGGTCGCTGCTGCCGTCGCCGCTGCTGCCCCAGCCTTAGTTGGTCGCCGCCTCCGCTGCCCCAACCCTAGCTGGTCGCCGCCGCTGCCCCAGCTCTCTAGGCTCTAGCTGCTCAGGGGAAAATCTGCCAAGGCCCGATCCCGATTCGAGTGGCTCTTTGATAAGTTAGAGAAACAATAAACATATATATAGATGTAGTTCTAGTACTCAGACAACAACACGTCCTTGTACCAGCGGTTCGGTGCGTACCATACAAGCGCGTGGTCGTGGGTTCGAGTCCCAGCCCGCGCACCCTTTTTTTAGAGCAATATACTCTGTTGTTAATTTTTTAATTTGAGAGCAATTGACTCTGTAGTTATTACACAGTAAATAACTGTGCATATATTTCACATGAACTGGTATTTTGTGCATATATTTCATAGTAAATATTCTTGGAACAAACAGACAAATCTCAGTAAATATTTCACAAGATTAGCAAGGTACCCAGCATATAGACCTCCACTTGTGCTCAAACCAGGTAGCAAGTCTGAACAAACTAGGTAGCAAGTGACTTAAACTCAACATGAGCATACTAGCATAATTACAAGACCACCAAAAGATCATGTAGGTTCACAAGTCTGACCATACTAGCTACTAACTTAGAAGCTCAACTAGAGGTGATTACATGAATTCCTCAACAATCATCTCGAGACCACCCTTTTTGGGGCCACGGCGGAACCAAAACATGAAGATATCCCCGACATGCATATTGGTCGCCACCACCACTTCATTCCATCTGGTTGTCATCTAGGCACCATTTTCCTTTGATTTGCTCATGATTATTCTGACTCTAGCTTCCATACTATA
The DNA here is from genome assembly GCA_910589775.1 of Avena eriantha. NCBI lineage: Eukaryota > Viridiplantae > Streptophyta > Magnoliopsida > Poales > Poaceae > Avena > Avena eriantha. The sequence goes on from OU342742.1 coordinate 46,222,334, forward strand.
ATTCTGCATAAAGACCTTCACTTTTGTTGGTAACTAAAGATACTTCCTGATGTTTGCAAGGGTATACTTCCTTGAGAAGTACTGCATATAAGTTAAATTGGCCAAGATTAGTCAAATTTGAAAGATTACAGACTGATTCACCAAAGCAAGGTAACAAAACTGTACAACTACCATATTTTCAAAGATTACGGACTTATTCATATGTAAAAAAGTACATCATAATAGGAAGTACTACATAGAAGTTAAATTGATTAAGATTAGTCAAATTGAAAAGAATACAAACTGATTCAACAAAGCAAGGTAAAAAAATTGTACAGCTACCATAACATGGATTACTGAGTTATTAATATGTAAGAAAGCACATCATAACATGGATTACATAAATTTTTACCATTTTTCCTTTGGTATCATCGGTGTGTGATTTCTTGATAGTGCATATATAAACAGGTATAGTTGGCCTCTTCCTAGCAAATTCCTTTAGATAGCTCACTTGTGCAGAATTGAGAGCCACATGGTTTCCGTACACGCAGAACTTGTCATAGGAGCAACAACCCGATTTATTTGGACCTACATGTACCACCATGAAAATAAGCTATGGGAAAAATGGAAAAGAGGAAGCTTTTGATGGGCTGCATGGTAAAACATGATTTACATATTACCTCGGGTCGCCACAACGCAATTAGCTGCAGCTTCCCTGACAGTAGCTTCCTTGGCAGCTGCTTTCCTGGCATGCCGCCTAGGAGCAGCGCGCTTCCTAGAGGCAGCTTCCATCGCAAGGACAGCTTCATCATCCGAACTGATATAGATGAGCTCGTCATTCGTGTCCATGGTCACATAATCAAGTACAAAATAGTTATCAACTCGTTAAATAGCATCAGGATTTTATTTTACTACATTTAGCTAACTAGGTGTCCACATAAAGAGAATTCAACCAATATAAAATGCTGCCCCTACTTAACATGTATTTTTACTAGATTAAGAACTTATAACCACTCAAAACACGGATATACAAACCTATGAAGAGTATTAATGTACAAGATCACAAACATACTAAGAGTCTAGAATTAAACACAAAGCACAAGTTTGAATGTTCGTGATCAACATTAATGGAGGTTGCATGACAAGGGACCATGACTGTGAAGCACTCATTCAGGAAAGTAACTAAGAGTGCTAGAGATGCTCCCAACTAAAACAGACAGTCCCAATTGTCAAGCACTCTAAATTAAGCACACAAGGCTCACAAACATATACAACGCAGTCATGGTCTTTGTACCTAACCAACCATCTGTATGCAACTACATATTTGGGAACCATTTGTCAGTCTTTTCATCTATGTCTACACAAACATCTGTCAGTTTTTTGATCTATGACTACACAAACATCTATCAGTTTAACATCTGTCAGTTTTTTGATCTATGACTACACAAACATCTATCAGTTTTTTCATCTGTCAGTTTTTTCATCTATATGTACAGAAACGAAAATTAGCATGTGCACCACCCTACACTATATAAAATGCACCATGGCTAGTCTAGCTCCGCCCCATGACTCGAGCTAACCCTAATCAATCAGAAAATAGATCCAGGCCCCGACGAACCCCAGAAATAGATCCAGCAAGAGTCCAATCGAGAAGGTTGGAGCCTGACATACATGCACCGATTAAACCCCAAAATCAACAAGACCCAACTGAAGAAAGGGAGATGGGGAGGGAGAGGGGCTTACCTGGGAGGACGGAACCTGCGGAAGAAAGGGAGAAAGGGAGGGACAGGGGCTTACCTGGGAGGAGGACGGATCCTGCAGAAGAAAGGGAGATGGGAGGGAGGGGAGCCGCGGAGGTGCCTGTGCAGGTGATGGGAGGGAGGGAGGCGGTGGTGTCTGTGCAGGTGAGGGGAGGGATGGAGGGAGGCTTTTTGATGGACGAGGGAGGGAGGAAGGCGGAGGTGCGGCTTTTCGATGGAGGCGGCGGCAGAGTGGATTTTTATCCCTCCTGCGCGACGTTTCATTTTTTCATTTCATTTTTTTTCGTTTCATTTTCTAGAAGAAAATTTCTTTTTGAAACATTTGCAATATTTATAATAGTATATGTATTTGGATTTTTCTAGATACTAGGGTACATAAAATGACACAGCGCAAATGTTTCACATCTTTCTGGTAGCCGCTTTATAAAAATGAGTCAGCGGTGCCACTTCACAAGGTAGCCGCATCACACAAAAATACATTTCATGATGCTTATTAGAAAATGATAAATGATAGCCATATAATAAATGCTTCACAAGGTAAATTGCATCTATGTAACTCCCACGACACTTCTACATGTATGATAGAGCCACACACAAGTTTCCTTCGCAGTTCGGCGCATCGGAGCGCTTCAGAGCATCGGAATACCTCCAAACCTTGCAATGGACCCTAGCTAACATGCGTGTTAAAGTGTGGTGGAATGCTGAAATGTGCAAAACATGGTTCCCAAGTGTAACCCCCTTCGCAGACACGCGATGTCACCTAAAAACGAAGGTCTTCTGTAATTTAATTATTATAAGGGGGAAATCCCCGTTTCGGTGAAACCGGGTTGGATCTTGTCACAACTTGTGTCCAAACATGGTTTGGAATTATGCCGTGACCCAACCAAGCACAAACCAGGAGAAAAATCCACCGGGCTACCCCAGTCAGAAGAACATCTAGGGGGTAGACGATCTGGGGCCCACGGATCAGGGTTTCGTAGGATGAAGAGCTTCAGAGCATCGGAATACCTCCAAACCTTGCAATGGACCCTAGCATGTGTATTAAGTGTGGTGGAATGCTAAAATGTGCAAAACATGGTTCCCAAGTGTAACCCCCTTCGCAGACACACGATGTCACCTACAAATGAAGGTGTTCTGGAATTTAATTATTATTAGGGGAACTCTCCGTTTCGGTGAAACCGGGTTGTATCTTGTCACAAATTGTGCCCAAACATGGTTTGGAATTATCCTATGACCCAACCAGGCACAAACCAAGAGAAAAATCCACTGGGCTACCCCTGTCAGAAGAACATCTAGGGGGTAGACGATCCGGGGCCCACGGATCAGGGTTTCGTAGGATGAAGCGCTTCAGAGCACCGGAATACCTCCAAACCTTGCAATGGACCATAGAATGTGTGTTAAAGTGTGGCGGAAAGCTGAAATGTACAAAACCTGGTACCCAAGTGTCACCCCCTTCTCGCAGACATGTGCTATCACCTAAAAACGAAGATCCTGGAATTTATTTAAAAGGGGGGAACTCCCCGTTTAGGTGAAACCGGGTTGGATATTTTCACAACTCGTTCCCAAACAAGGTTTGGAATTATTATATGACCCAACCAAGCACGAACAAAGAGAAAAATCCACCGGGCTACCCCTGTAAGAAGAACATCTGGGGTAGACGATCTAGGCTCTTAGGAATAATTGCTTTGGGGCATCGGAATATCTCCAAATCTTGCAATGGACTATAGCATGTGTATTAAAGTATGGTGGAAAGCTAAAATGTGCAAAACATGGTTCCCAAGTGTCACCCCTTCACAGACATGCAATGTCACCTAAAAACAAAGGATTCTAAAATTTAATTATTATTAGAGGAAACTCCCTCTCTCGGTGAAACCGGGATGTATCTTTTCATAACTTGTGGACAAATAAGGTTTGGAATTATCATATGACCCAACAAAGCACAAACCAAGAGAAAAATCCACCGGGCTACACCTGTCAGAAGAACATCTCGGGGGTAGATGATCCGGGGCCCATAGACCAGGGTTTCGTAGGATCAAGCGCTTCAGAGCATCAAAATACCTCCAAACCTTGCAATGGACCCTAGCATGTGTATTAAAGTGTGGTGGAATGCTAAAATGGGAAAAACATGGTTCCCAAGTGTAACCCCCTTCGCAGACACGCGCTATCACCTAAAAACGAAGGTTCTAGAATTTAATTATTATTAGGGGGAACTCCCCGTTTCGGTGAAACCGGGTTGGATCTTGTCACATATTGTGCGCAAATATGGTTTAAAATTATCCTATGACCCAACCAAGCACAAAACAAGAGAAAAATTCACCGGGCTACCCCTTTCAGAAGAACATCTAGGGGGTAGACGATACGGGGCCCACAGATCAGGGTTTCGTAGGATGAAGTGCTTCAGAGCATCGGAATACATCCAAACCTTGCAATGGACCCTAGTATCTGTATTAAAGTGTGGTGGCACGCTAAAATGTGCAAAACATGGTTCCCAAGTGTAACCCCCTTCGCATACACGCGCTGTCACCTCAAATCGAAGGTTCTGGGATTAAATTATTATTAGGGGGAACTCCCCGTTTCGGTGAAACCGGGTTGGATCTTGTCACAACTTGTGACCAAAAATGGTTTGGAATTATCCTATGACCCAACCAAGAACAAACCAAGATAAAAATCCACCGGGCTACCCCTGTCAGAAGAACATCTAGGGGGTAGACGATCCGAGGCCCACAGATCAGGGTTTTGTAAGAAGAAGCGCTTCAGAGCATCCAAGTACCTCCAAACCTTGAAATGGACCCTAGCATGTGTATTAAAGTGTGGTGGAATTCTGAAATGTACAAAACCTGGTACCCAAGTGTCACCCCTTCTTGCTGACATGCGCTAGCACCTAAAAACGAAGATCCTGGAATTTAATTATTAGGGGGGAACTCCCCGTTTCGGTGAAACCGGGTTGGATACTGTCACAACTTGTGCCCAAACATGGTTTGGAATTATCCTATGATCCAACCAAGCACAAAATAAGAGAAAAATCCACTGGGATACCCCTGTTAGAAGAACATCTAGGGGGTAGACGATCCGGGGACCATAGATCAGGGTTTCGTAGGATGAAGCGCTTCAGAGCACCGGAATATCTCCAAACCTTGCAATGGACCATATTATGTGTATTAAAGTGTCTTGTAATACTAAAATGTGCAAAACATGGTTCCCAAGTGTAACCCCATTCGTAGTCAGGCGCTGTCACCTAAAAACGAAGGTTCTGGAATTTAATTATTATTAGGGGGAACTCCCTGTTTATGTGAAACCGGGTTGAATTTTGTGACAACTTGGGGCCAAAAATGGTTTGGAATTATCCTATGACCCAACCAAGCACAAACCAAGAGAAAAATCCACCGTGCTACCCCCAGTCAGAAGAACATCTAGGGGGTAGATGATCTAGGGCCCATAGATCAGGGTTTCGTAGGATGAAGCGCTTTAGAGCATCGGAATACCTCCAAACCTTGCAATGGACCCTAGCATGTGTATTAAAGTGTGGTGGAATGATAAAATGTGTAAAACATGGTTCCCAAGTGTAACCCCCTTCACAGACACGCGCTGTCACCTGAAAATGAAGGTTCTAGAATTTAATTATTATTAGGGGGAATTCCCCGTTTCGGTGAAACCGGGTTGGATCTTCTCACAACTTGTGCGCAAATATGGTTTAAAATTATCCTATGACCCAACCAAGCACAAAACAAGAGAAAAATCCACTGGGCTACCCCTATTAGAAGAACATCTAGGGGGTAGACGATCCGGGGGCCACAGATCAGGGTTTCGTAGGATGAAGCACTTCAGAGCATCGGAATACCTCCAAACCTTTTAATGGACCCTAGCATCTGTATTAAAGTGTGGTGGGATGCTAAAATGTGCAAAACATGGTTCCCAAGTGTAACCCCCTTCGCAGACACGCGCTGTCACCTAAAAATGAAGGTTCTGGAATTTAATTATTATTAGGGGGAACTCCCCGTTTATGTGAAACCGGGTTGAATTTTGTGACAACTTGGGCCCAAAAATGGTTTGGAATTATCCTATGACCCAAAAAATCACAAACCAAGAGAAAAATCCACCGGTATACCCCTGTCAGAAGTACGATCCAGGGACCGTAGATCAGGGTTTCGTAGGATGAAGCGCTTTAGAGCATCGGAATACCTCTAAACCTTGCAATGGACCATAGTATGTTTATTAAAGTGTGGTGGAATAATACATTGTGCAAAAAATCGTTCCCAAGTGTAACCCCCTTCGCAGTCAGGCGCTGTCACCTAAAAACGAAGGTTCTGGAATTTAATTATTATTAGGGGGAACTCCCCGTTTATGTGAAACCGGGATGAATTTTGTGACAACTCGGGCCCAAAAATGTTTTGGAATTATCCTATGACCCAACCAAGCACAAACCAAGAGAAAAATCCACCGTGCTACCCCTCTCAGAAGAACATCTAGGGGGTAGATGATCCGGGGCCCATAGATCAGGGTTTCATAGGATGAAGCGCTTTAGAGCATCGGAATACCTCCAAACCTTGCAATGGACCCTAGCATGTGTATGAAAGTGTGGTGGAATCCTAAAATGTGCAAAACATGGTTCCCAAGTGTAACCCCCTTCGCAAACACGCGCTGTCACCCTGAAAACAAAGGTTCTAGAATATAATTATTATAAGGGGGAACTCCCCGTTTTGGTGAAACCGGGCTGGATCTTGTCACAACTTGTGCGGAAATATGGTTTAAAATTATCCTCTGACCCAACCAAGCACAAAACAAGAGAAAAATCCACCGGGCTACCCCTGTTAGAAGAACATCTAGGGGTAGACGATCCAGGGCCCACAGATCAGGGTTTCGTAGGATGAAGCGCTTCAGAGCATCAGAATACCTCCAAACCTTGTAATGGACCCTAGCATCTGTATTAAAGTGTGGTGGGATGCGAAAATGTGAAAAACATGGTTCCCAAGTGTAGCCCCCTTCGCAGACACGCCCTGTCACCTAAAAATGAAGGTTCTGGAAATTAATTATTATTAGAGGGAACTCCCCGTTTATGTGAAACCGGGTTGAACTTTGTGACAACCTGGGCCCAAAAATGGTTTGGAATTATCCTATGACCCAAAAAATCAAAACCAAGAGAAAAATCCATCGGATACACCTGTCAGAAGAACATCTAGGGGGTAGACGATCCAGGGACCATAGATCAGGGTTTTGTAGGATGAAGCGCTTTAGACCATGGGAATACCTCCAAACCTTGCAATGGACCATAGTATGTGTATTAAAGTGTGGTGGAATAATACATTGTGCAAAAAATGGTTCCCAAGTGTAACCCCCTTCGCAGTCAGGCGCTGTCACCTAAAAACGAAGGTTCTGGAATTTAATTATTATTAGGGGGAACTCCCCGTTTATGTGAAACCGGGTTGCATTTTGTGACAACTTGGGCCCAAAAATGGTTTGGAATTATCCTATGACCTAACCAAGAACAAACCAAGAGAAAAATCCACCGTGCTACCCCTGTCAGAAGAACATCTAGGGGGTAGATGATCCGGGGCCCATAGATCAGGGTTTCATAGGATGAAGCGCTTTAGAGCATCGGAATACCTCCAAACCTTGCAATGGACCCTAGCATGTGTATGAAAGTGTGGTGGAATCCTAAAATGTGCAAAACATGGTTCCCAAGTGTAACCCCCTTCGCAGACACGCGCTGTCACCTAAAAACAAAGGTTCTAGAATTTAATTATTATTAGGGGGAACTCCCCGTTTTGGTGAAACCTGGTTGAATCTTGTCACAACTTGTGCACAAATATGGTTGAAAATTATCCTATGACCCAACCAAGCACAAAACAAGAGAAAAATCCACCGGGCTACCCCTGTCAGAAGAACATCTAGGGGTAGACGATCCAGGGCCCACAGATCAGGGTTTCGTAGGATGAAGCGCTTCAGAGCATCAGAATACCTCCAAACCTTGTAATGGACCCTAGCATCTGTATTAAAGTGTGGTGGGATGCGAAAATGTGAAAAACATGGTTCCCAAGTGTAGCCCCCTTCGCAGACACGCGCTGTCACCTAAAAATGAAGGTTCTGGAAATTAATTATTATTAGAGGGAACTCCCCGTTTATGTGAAACCGGGTTTAACTTTGTGACAACCTGGGCCCAAAAATGGTTTGGAATTATCCTATGACCCAAAAAATCAAAACCAAGAGAAAAATCCATCGGATACACCTGTCAGAAGAACATCTAGGGGGTAGACGATCCAGGGACCATAGATCAGGGTTTTGTAGGATGAAGCGCTTTAGACCATGGGAATACCTCCAAACCTTGCAATGGACCATAGTATGTGTATTAAAGTGTGGTGGAATAATACATTGTGCAAAAAATGGTTCCCAAGTGTAACCCCCTTCGCAGTCAGGCGCTGTCACCTAAAAACGAAGGTTCTGGAATTTAATTATTATTAGGGGGAACTCCCCGTTTATGTGAAACCGGGTTGCATTTTGTGACAACTTGGGCCCAAAAATGGTTTGGAATTATCCTATGACCTAACCAAGAACAAACCAAGAGAAAAATCCACCGTGCTACCCCTGTCAGAAGAACATCTAGGGGGTAGATGATCCGGGGCCCATAGATCAGGGTTTTGTAGGATGAAGCGCTTTAGAGCATCGGAATACCTCCAAACCTTGCAATGGACCCTAGCATGTGTATGAAAGTGTGGTGGAATCCTAAAATGTGCAAAACATGGTTCCCAAGTGTAACCCCCTTCGCAGACACGCGCTGTCACCTAAAAACAAAGGTTCTAGAATTTAATTATTATTAGGGGGAACTCCCCGTTTTGGTGAAACCTGGTTGAATCTTGTCACAACTTGTGCACAAATATGGTTGAAAATTATCCTATGACCCAACCAAGCACAAAACAAGAGAAAAATCCACCGGGCTACCCCTGTCAGAAGAACATGTAGGGGCAGAAGATCCAGGGCCCACAGATCAGGGTTTCGTAGGATGAAGCGCTTCAGAGCATCGGAATACCTCCAAACCTTGCAATGGACCCTAGCATCTGTATTAAAGTGTGGTGGCATGATAAAATGTGCAAAAAATGGTTCCCAAGTGTAAATCCCTTGGCAGTCAGGCGCTGTCACCTAAAAACGAAGGTTTTGGAATTTAATTATTATTAGGGGGAACTCCCCGTTTATGTGAAACCGGGATGAATTTTGTGACAACTCGGGCCCAAAAATGTTTTGGAATTATCCTATGACCCAACCAAGCAAAAACCAAGAGAAAAATCCACCGTGCTACCCCTCTCAGAAGAACATCTAGGGGCTAGATGATCCGGGGCCCATAGATCAGGGTTTCATAGGATGAAGCGCTTTAGAGCATCGGAATACCTCCAAACCTTGCAATGGACCCTAGCATGTGTATGAAAGTGTGGTGGAATCCTAAAATGTGCAAAACATGGTTCCCAAGTGTAACCCCCTTCGCAAACACGCGCTGTCACCTGAAAACAAAGGTTCTAGAATATAATTATTATTAGGGGGAACTCCCCGTTTTGGTGAAACCGGGCTGGATCTTGTCACAACTTGTGCGCAAATATGGTTTAAAATTATCCTCTGACCCAACCAAGCACAAAACAAGAGAAAAATCCACCGGGCTACCCCTGTTAGAAGAACATCTAGGGGTAGACGATCCAGGGCCCACAGATCAGGGTTTCGTAGGATGAAGCGCTTCAGAGCATCAGAATACCTGCAAACCTTGTAATGGACCCTAGCATCTGTATTAAAGTGTGGTGGGATGCTAAAATGTGCAAAACATGGTTCCCAAGTGTAGCCCCCTTCGCAGACACGCGCTGTCACCTAAAAATGAAGGTTCTGGAATTTAATTATTATTAGAGGGAACTCCCCGTTTATGTGAAACCGGGTTGAACTTTGTGACAACCTGGGCCCAAAAATGGTTTGGAATTATCCTATGACCCAAAAAAGCACAAACCAAGAGAAAAATCCACCGGATACCCCTGTCAGAAGAACATCTAGGGGGTAGACGATCCAGGGACCATAGATCAGGGTTTTGTAGGATGCAGCGCTTTAGACCATGGGAATACCTCCAAACCTTGCAATGGACCATAGTATGTGTATTAAAGTGTGGTGGAATAATACATTGTGCAAAAAATGGTTCCCAAGTGTAACCCCCTTCGCAGTCAGGCGCTGTCACCTAAAAACGAAGGTTCTGGAATTTAATTATTATTAGGGGGAACTCCCCGTTTATGTGAAACCGGGTTGCATTTTGTGAGAACTTGGGCCCAAAAATGGTTTGGAATTATCCTATGACCCAACCAAGAACAAATCAAGAGAAAAATCCACCGTGCTACCCCTGTCAGAAGAACATCTAGGGGGTAGATGATCCGGGGCCGATAGATCAGGGTTTTGTAGGATGAAGCGCTTTAGAGCATCGGAATACCTCCAAACATTGCAATGGACCCTAGCATGTGTATGAAAGTGTGGTGGAATCCTAAAATGTGCAAAACATGGTTCCCAAGTGTAACCCCCTTCGCAGACACGCGCTGTCACCTAAAAACAAAGGTTCTAGAATTTAATTATTATTAGGGGGAACTCCCCGTTTTGGTGAAACCGGGTTGAATCTTGTCACAACTTGTGCACAAATATGGTTGAAAATTATCCTATGACCCAACCAAGCACAAAACAAGAGAAAAATCCACCAGGCTACCCCTGTTAGAAGAACATCTAGGGGGTAGACGATCCGGGGGCCACATATCAGGGTTTCGTAGGATGAAGCGCTTCAGAGCATCAGAATACCTCCAAACCTTGTAATGGACCCTAGCATCTGTATTAAAGTGTGGTGGGATGCGAAAATGTGAAAAACATGGTTCCCAAGTGTAGCCCCCTTCGCAGACACGCGCTGTCACCTAAAAATGAAGGTTCTGGAATTTAATTATTATTAGAGGGAACTCCCCGTTTATGTGAAACCGGGTTGAACTTTGTGACAACCTGGGCCCAAAAATGGTTTGGAATTATCCTATGACCCAAAAAAGCACAAACCAAGAGAAAAATCCACCGGATACCCCTGTCAGAAGAACATCTAGGGGGTAGACGATCCAGGGACCATAGATCAGGGTTTTGTAGGATGCAGCGCTTTAGACCATGGGAATACCTCCAAACCTTGCAATGGACCATAGTATGTGTATTAAAGTGTGGTGGAATAATACATTGTGCAAAAAATGGTTCCCAAGTGTAACCCCCTTCGCAGTCAGGCGCTGTCACCTAAAAACGAAGGTTCTGGAATTTAATTATTATTAGGGGGAACTCCCCGTTTATGTGAAACCGGGTTGCATTTTGTGAGAACTTGGGCCCAAAAATGGTTTGGAATTATCCTATGACCCAACCAAGAACAAATCAAGAGAAAAATCCACCGTGCTACCCCTGTCAGAAGAACATCTAGGGGGTAGATGATCCGGGGCCGATAGATCAGGGTTTTGTAGGATGAAGCGCTTTAGAGCATCGGAATACCTCCAAACATTGCAATGGACCCTAGCATGTGTATGAAAGTGTGGTGGAATCCTAAAATGTGCAAAACATGGTTCCCAAGTGTAACCCCCTTCGCAGACACGCGCTGTCACCTAAAAACAAAGGTTCTAGAATTTAATTATTATTAGGGGGAACTCCCCGTTTTGGTGAAACCGGGTTGAATCTTGTCACAACTTGTGCACAAATATGGTTTAAAATTATCCTATGACCCAACCAAGCACAAAACAAGAGAAAAATCCACCAGGCTACCCCTGTTAGAAGAACATCTAGGGGGTAGACGATCCGGGGGCCACATATCAGGGTTTCGTAGGATGAAGCGCTTCAGAGCATCAGAATACCTCCAAACCTTGTAATGGACCCTAGCATCTGTATTAAAGTGTGGTGGGATGCTAAAATGTGAAAAACATGGTTCCCAAGTGTAGCCCCCTTCGCAGACACGCGCTGTCACCTAAAAATGAAGGTTCTGGAATTTAATTATTATTAGAGGGAACTCCCCGTTTATGTGAAACCGGGTTGAACTTTGTGACAACCTGGGCCCAAAAATGGTTTGGAATTATCCTATTACCCAAAAAATACAAACCAAGAGAAAAATCCACCGGATACACCTGTCAGAAGAACATCTAGGGGGTAGACGATCCAGGGAACCATAGATCAGGGTTTTGTAGGATGAAGCGCTTTAGACCATGGGAATACCTCCAAACCTTGCAATGGACCATAGTATGTGTATTAAAGTGTGGTGGAATAATACATTGTGCAAAAAATGGTTCCCAAGTGTAACCCCCTTCGCAGTCAGGCACTATCACCTAAAAACGAAGGTTCTGGAATTCAATTATTATTAGGGGGAACTCCCCGTTTATGTGAAACCGGGTTGCATTTTGTGAGAACTTGGGCCCAAAAATGGTTTGGAATTATCCTATGACCCAACCAAGAACAAATCAAGAGAAAAATCCACCGTGCTACCCCTGTCAGAAGAACATCTAGGGGGTAGATGATCCGGGGCCCGATAGGATCAGGGTTTTGTAGGATGAAGCGCTTTAGAGCATCGGAATACCTCCAAACCTTGAAATGGACCCTAGCATGTGTATGAAAGTGTGGTGGAATCCTAAAATGTGCAAAACATGGTTCCCAAGTGTAACCCCCTTCGCAGACACGCGCTGTCACCTAAAAACAAAGGTTCTAGAATTTAATTATTATTAGGGGGAACTCCCCGTTTTGGTGAAACCGGGTTGAATCTTGTCACAACTTGTGCACAAATATGGTTGAAAATTATCCTATGACCCAACCAAGCACAAAACAAGAGAAAAATCCACCGGGCTACCCCTATTAGAAGAACATCTAGGGGGTAGACGATCCAGGGGCCACAGATCAGGGTTTCGTAGGATGAAGCGCTTCAGAGCATCGGAATACCTCCAAACCTTTTAATGGACCCTAGCATTTGTATTAAAGTGTGGTGGGATGCTAAAATGTGCAAAACATGGTTCCCAAGTGTAACCCCCTTCGCAGACACGCGCTGTCACCTAAAAATGAATGTTCTGGAATTTAATTATTATTAGGGGGAACTCCCCGTTTATGTGAAACCGGGTTGAATTTTGTGACAACTTGGGCCCAAAAATGGTTTGGAATTATCCTATGACCCAAAAAATCACAAACCAAGAGAAAAATCCACCCGGATACCCCTGTCAGAAGTACGATCCAGGGACCATAGATCAGGGTTTCGTAGGATGAAGCGCTTTAGAGCATCGGAATACCTCCAAACCTTGCAATGGACCATAGTATGTTTATTAAAGTGTGGTGGAATACTAAAATGGGCAAAAATGGTTCCCAAGTGTAACTCCCTTGGCAGTCAGGCGCTGTCACCTAAAAACGAAGGTTTTGGAATTTAATTATTATTAGGGGGAACTCCCCGTTTATGTGAAACCGGGATGAATTTTGTGACAACTCGGGCCCAAAAATGTTTTGGAATTATCCTATGACCCAACCAAGCAAAACCAAGAGAAAAATCCACCGTGCTACCCCTCTCAGAAGAACATCTAGGGGCTAGATGATCCGGGGCCCATAGATCAGGGTTTCATAGGATGAAGCGCTTTAGAGCATCGGAATACCTCCAAACCTTGCAATGGACCCTAGCATGTGTATGAAAGTGTGGTGGAATCCTAAAATGTGCAAAACATGGTTCCCAAGTGTAACCCCCTTCGCAAACACGCGCTGTCACCTGAAAACAAAGGTTCTAGAATATAATTATTATTAGGGGAACTCCCCGTTTTGGTGAAACCGGGCTGGATCTTGTCACAACTTGTGCGCAAATATGGTTTAAAATTATCCTCTGACCCAACCAAGGCACAAAACAAGAGAAAAATCCACCGGGCTACCCCTGTTAGAAGAACATCTAGGGGTAGACGATCCAGGGCCCACAGATCAGGGTTTCGTAGGATGAAGCGCTTCAGAGCATCAGAATACCTCCAAACCTTGTAATGGACCCTATCTGTATTAAAGTGTGGTGGGATGCTAAAATGTGCAAAACATGGTTCCCAAGTGTAGCCCCCTTCGCAGACACGCGCTGTCACCTAAAAATGAATGTTCTAGGAATTTAATTATTATTAGAGGGAACTCCCCGTTTATGTTAAACCGGGTTGAACTTTGTGACAACCTGGGCCCAAAAATGGTTTGGAATTATCCTATGACCCAAAAAAGCACAAACCAAGAGAAAAATCCACCGGATACCCCTGTCAGAAGAACATCTAGGGGGTAGACGATCTAGGGACCATAGATCAGGGTTTTGTAGGATGCAGCGCTTTAGACCATGGGAATACCTCCAAACCTTGCAATGGACCATAGTATGTGTATTAAAGTGTGGTGGAATAATACATTGTGCAAAAAATGGTTCCCAAGTGTAACCCCCTTCGCAGTCAGGCGCTGTCACCTAAAAACGAAGGTTCTGGAATTTAATTATTATTAGGGGGAACTCCCCGTTTATGTGAAACCGGGTTGCATTTTGTGACAACTTGGGCCCAAAAATGGTTTGGAATTATCCTATGACCCAACCAAGAACAAACCAAGAGAAAAATCCACCGTTCTACCCCTGTCAGAAGAACATCTAGGGGGTAGATGATCCGGGGCCCATAGATCAGGGTTTTGTAGGATGAAGCGCTTTAGAGCATCGGAATACCTCCAAACCTTGCAATGGACCCTAGCATGTGTATGAAAGTGTGGTGGAATCCTAAAATGTGCAAAACATGGTTCCCAAGTGTAACCCCCTTCGCAGACACGCGCTGTCACCTAAAAACAAAGGTTCTAGAATTTAATTATTATTAGGGGGAACTCCCCGTTTTGGTGAAACCTGGTTGAATCTTGTCACAACTTGTGCACAAATATGGTTGAAAATTATCCTATGACCCAACCAAGCACAAAACAAGAAAAAAATCCACCGGGCTACCCCTGTCAGAAGAACATGTAGGGGGCAGAAGATCCAGGGCCCACAGATCAGGTTTCGTAGGATGAAGCGCTTCAGAGCATCGGAATACCTCCAAACCTTGCAATGGACCCTAGCATCTGTATTAAAGTGTGGTGGGCATGATAAAATGTGCAAAACATGGTTCCCAAGTGTAACCCCCTTCGCAGTCTGGCGCTGTCACCTAAAAACGAAGGTTCTGGAATTTAATTATTATTAGGGGGAACTCCCCGTTTATGTGAAACCGGGTTGAATTTTGTGACAACTTGGGCCCAAAAATGGTTTGGAATTATCCTATGACCCAACAAATCACAAACCAAGAGAAAAATCCACCGGGATACCCCTGTCAGAAGTACGATCCAGGGACCATAGATCAGGGTTTCGTAGGATGAAGCGCTTTAGAGCATCGGAATACCTCCAAACCTTGCAATGGACCATAGTATGTTTATTAAAGTGTGGTGGAATACTAAAATGTGCAAAAAATGGTTCCCAAGTGTAACTCCCTTGGCAGTCAGGCGCTATCACCTAAAAACGAAGGTTTTGGAATTTAATTATTATTAGGGGGAACTCCCCGTTTATGTGAAACCTGGGATGAATTTTGTAACAACTTGGGCCCAAAAATGTTTTGGAATTATCCTATGACCCAAACAAGCACAAACCAAGAGAAAAATCCACCGTGCTACCCCTCTCAGAAGAACATCTAGGGGGCTAGATGATCCGGGGCCCATAGATCAGGGTTTCATAGGATGAAGCGCTTTAGAGCATCGGAATACCTCCAAACCTTGCAATGGACCCTAGCATGTGTATGAAAGTGTGGTGGAATCCTAAAATGTGCAAAACATGGTTCCCAAGTGTAACCCCCTTCGCAAACACGCGCTGTCACCTGAAAACAAAGGTTCTAGAATATAATTATTATTAGGGGGAACTCCCCGTTTTGGTGAAACCGGGCTGGATCTTGTCACAACTTGTGCGCAAATATGGTTTTAAAATTATCCTCTGACCCAACCAAGCACAAAACAAGAGAAAAATCCACCGGGGTACCCCTGTTAGAAGAACATCTAGGGGTAGACGATCCAGGGCCCACAGATCAGGGTTTTGTAGGATGAAGCGCTTCAGAGCATCAGAATACCTACAAACCTTGTAATGGACCCTAGCATCTGTATTAAAGTGTGGTGGGATGCTAAAATGTGCAAAACATGGTTCCCAAGTGTAGCCCCCTTCGCAGACACACGCTGTCACCTAAAAATGAAGGTTCTGGAATTTAATTATTATTAGAGGGAACTCCCCGTTTATGTGAAACCGGATTGAACTTTGTGACAACCTGGGCCCAAAAATGGTTTGGAATTATCCTATGACCCAAAAAAGCACAAACCAAGAGAAAAATCCACCGGATACCCCTGTCAGAAGAACATCTAGGGGGTAGACGATCCAGGGACCATAGATCAGGGTTTTGTAGGATGAAGCGCTTTAGACCATGGGAATACCTCCAAACCTTGCAATGGACCATAGTATGTGTATTAAAGTGTGGTGGAATAATACATTGTGCAAAAAATGGTTCCCAAGTGTAACCCCCTTCGCAGTCAGGCGCTGTCACCTAAAAACGAAGGTTCTGGAATTCAATTATTATTAGGGGGAACTCCCCGTTTATGTGAAACCGGGTTGCATTTTGTGACAACTTGGGCCCAAAAATGGTTTGGAATTATCCTATGACCCAACCAAGAACAAACCAAGAGAAAAATGCACCGTGCTACCCCTGTCAGAAGAACATCTAGGGGGTAGATGATCCGGGGCCCATAGATCAGGGTTTTGTAGGATGAAGCGCTTTAGAGCATCGGAATACCTCCAAACCTTGCAATGGACCCTAGCATGTGTATGAAAGTGTGGTGGAATCCTAAAATGTGCAAAACATGGTTCCCAAGTGTAACCCCCTTCGCAGACACGCGCTGTCACCTAAAAACAAAGGTTCTAGAATTTAATTATTATTAGGGGGAACTCCCCGTTTTGGTGAAACCGGGTTGAATCTTGTCACAACTTGTGCACAAATATGGTTGAAATTTATCCTATGACCCAACCAAGCACAAAACAAGAGAAAAATCCACCGGGCTACCCCTGTCAGAAGAACATGTAGGGGCAGAAGATCCAGGGCCCACAGATCAGGGTTTCGTAGGATGAAGCGCTTCAGAGGATCGGAATACCTCCAAACCTTGCAATGGACCCTAGCATCTGTATTAAAGTGTGGTGGCATGATAAAATGTGCAAAACATGGTCCCCAAGTGTAACCCCCTTCACAGTAAGGCGCTGTCACCTAAAAACGAAGGTTCTGGAATTTAATTATTATTAGGGGGAACTCCCCGTTTATGTGAAACCGGGTTGAATTTTGTGACAACTTGGGCCCAAAAATGGTTTGGAATTATCCTATGACCCAACAAATCACAAACCAAGAGAAAAATCCACCGGGATACCCCTGTCAGACGTACGATCCAGGGACCATAGATCAGGGTTTCCTAGGATGAAGCGCTTTAGAGCATCGGAATACCTCCAAACCTTGCAATGGACCATAGTATGTTTATTAAAGTGTGGTGGAATACTAAAATGTGCAAAAAATGGTTCCCAAGCGTAACTCCCTTGGCAGTCAGGCGCTGTCACCTAAAAACGAAGATTTTGGAATTTAATTATTATTAGGGGGAACTCCCCGTTTATGTGAAACCGGGATGAATTTTGTGACAACTTGGGCCCAAAAATGTTTTGGAATTATCCTATGACCCAACCAAGCACAAACCAAGAGAAAAATCCACCGTGCTACCCCTCTCAGAAGAACATCTAGGGGGTAGATGATCCGGGGCCCATAGATCAGGGTTTCATAGGATGAAGCGCTTTAGAGCATCGGAATACCTCCAAACCTTGCAATGGACCCTAGCATGTGTATGAAAGTGTGGTGGAATCCTAAAATGTGCAAAACATGGTTCCCAAGTGTAACCCCCTTCGCAAACACGCGCTGTCACCTGAAAACAAAGGTTCTAGAATATAATTATTATTAGGGGGAACTCCCCGTTTTGGTGAAACCGGGCTGGATCTTGTCACAACTTGTGCGCAAATATGGTTTAAAATTATCCTCTGACCCAACCAAGCACAAAACAAGAGAAAAATCCACCGGGGTACCCCTGTTAGAAGAACATCTAGGGGTAGACGATCCAGGGCCCACAGATCAGGGTTTCGTAGGATGAAGCGCTTCAGAGCATCAGAATACCTCCAAACCTTGTAATGGACCCTAGCATCTGTATTAAAGTGTGGTGGGATGCTAAAATCTGCAAAACATGGTTCCCAAGTGTAGCCCCCTTCGCAGACACGCGCTGTCACCTAAAAATGAAGGTTCTGGAATTTAATTATTATTAGAGGGAACTCCCCGTTTATGTGAAACCGGGTTGAACTTTGTGACAACCTGGGCCCAAAAATGGTTTGGAATTATCCTATTACCCAAAAAATCAAAACCAAGAGAAAAATCCACCGGATACACCTGTCAGAAGAACATCTAGGGGGTAGACGATCCAGGGACCATAGATCAGGGTTTTGTAGGATGAAGCGCTTTAGACCATGGGAATACCTCCAAACCTTGCAATGGACCATAGTATGTGTATTAAAGTGTGGTGGAATAATACATTGTGCAAAAAATGGTTCCCAAGTGTAACCCCCTTCGCAGTCAGGCGCTGTCACCTAAAAACGAAGGTTCTGGAATTCAATTATTATTAGGGGGAACTCCCCGTTTATGTGAAACCGGGTTGCATTTTGTGACAACTTGGGCCCAAAAATGGTTTGGAATTATCCTATGACCCAACCAAGAACAAACCAAGAGAAAAATCCACCGTGCTACCCCTGTCAGAAGAACATCTAGGGGGTAGATGATCCGGGGCCCATAGATCAGGGTTTTGTAGGATGAAGCGCTTTAGAGCATCGGAATACCTCCAAACCTTGAAATGGACCCTAGCATGTGTATGAAAGTGTGGTGGAATCCTAAAATGTGCAAAACATGGTTCCCAAGTGTAACCCCCTTCGCAGACACGCGCTGTCACCTAAAAACAAAGGTTCTAGAATTTAATTATTATTAGGGGGAACTCCCCGTTTTGGTGAAACCGGGTTGAATCTTGTCACAACTTGTGCACAAATATGGTTGAAAATTATCCTATGAACCAACCAAGCACAAAACAAGAGAAAAATCCACCGGGCTACCCCTGTCAGAAGAACATGTAGGGGCAGAAGATCCAGGGCCCACATATCAGGGTTTCGTAGGATGAAGCGCTTCAGAGCATCGGAATACCTCCAAACCTTGCAATGGACCCTAGCATCTGTATTAAAGTGTGGTGGCATGATAAAATGTGCAAAAAATGGTTCCCAAGTGTAACTCCCTTGGCAGTCAGGCGCTGTCACCTAAAAACGAAGGTTTTGGAATTTAATTATTATTAGGGGGAACTCCCCGTTTATGTGAAACCGGGATGAATTTTGTGACAACTCGGGCCCAAAAATGTTTTGGAATTATCCTATGACCCAACCAAGAAAAAACCAAGAGAAAAATCCACCGTGCTACCCCTCTCAGAAGAACATCTAGGGGGTAGATGATCCGGGGCCCATAGATCAGGGTTTCATAGGATGAAGCGCTTTAGAGCATCGGAATACCTCCAAACCTTGCAATGGACCCTAGCATGTGTATGAAAGTGTGGTGGAATCCTAAAATGTGCAAAACATGGTTCCCAAGTGTAACCCCCTTCGCAAACACGCGCTGTCACCTGAAAACAAAGGTTCTAGAATATAATTATTATAAGGGGGAACTCCCCGTTTTGGTGAAACCGGGCTGGATCTTGTCACAACTTGTGCGCAAATATGGTTTAAAATTATCCTCTGACCCAACCAAGCACAAAACAAGAGAAAAATCCACCGGGCTACCCCTGTTAGAAGAACATCTAGGGGTAGACGATCCAGGGCCCACAGATCAGGGTTTCGTAGGATGAAGCGCTTCAGAGCATCAGAATACCTCCAAACCTTGTAATGGACCCTAGCATCTGTATTAAAGTGTGGTGGGATGCTAAAATGTGCAAAACATGGTTCCCAAGTGTAGCCCCCTTCGCAGACACGCGCTGTCACCTAAAAATGAAGGTTCTGGAATTTAATTATTATTAGAGGGAACTCCCCGTTTATGTGAAACCGGGTTGAACTTTGTGACAACCTGGGCCCAAAAATGGTTTGGAATTATCCTATGACCCAAAAAAGCACAAACCAAGAGAAAAATCCACCGGATACCCCTGTCAGAAGAACATCTAGGGGGTAGACGATCCAGGGACCATAGATCAGGGTTTTGTAGGATGCAGCGCTTTAGACCATGGGAATACCTCCAAACCTTGCAATGGACCATAGTATGTGTATTAAAGTGTGGTGGAATAATACATTGTGCAAAAAATGGTTCCCAAGTGTAACCCCCTTCGCAGTCAGGCGCTGTCACCTAAAAACGAAGGTTCTGGAATTTAATTATTATTAGGGGGAACTCCCCGTTTATGTGAAACCGGGTTGCATTTTGTGAGAACTTGGGCCCAAAAATGGTTTGGAATTATCCTATGACCCAACCAAGAACAAATCAAGAGAAAAATCCACCGTGCTACCCCTGTCAGAAGAACATCTAGGGGGTAGATGATCCGGGGCCGATAGATCAGGGTTTTGTAGGATGAAGCGCTTTAGAGCATCGGAATACCTCCAAACTTTGCAATGGACCCTAGCATGTGTATGAAAGTGTGGTGGAATCCTAAAATGTGCAAAACATGGTTCCCAAGTGTAACCCCCTTCGCAGACACGCGCTGTCACCTAAAAACAAAGGTTCTAGAATTTAATTATTATTAGGGGGAACTCCCCGTTTTGGTGAAACCGGGTTGAATCTTGTCACAACTTGTGCACAAATATGGTTGAAAATTATCCTATGACCCAACCAAGCACAAAACAAGAGAAAAATCCACCAGGCTACCCCTGTTAGAAGAACATCTAGGGGGTAGACGATCCGGGGGCCACAGATCAGGGTTTCGTAGGATGAAGCGCTTCAGAGCATCGGAATACCTCCAAACCTTTTAATGGACCCTACCATTGTATTAAAGTGTGGTGGGATGCTAAAATGTGCAAAACATGGTTCCCAAGTGTAAACCCCTTCGCAGACATGCGCTGTCACCTAAAAATGAAGGTTCTGGAATTTAATTATTATTAGGGGGAACTCCCCGTTTATGTGAAACCGGGTTGAATTTTGTGACAACTTGGGCCCAAAAATGGTTTGGAATTATCCTATGACCCAAAAAATCACAAACCAAGAGAAAAATCCACCGGGATACCCCTGTCAGAAGTACGATCCAGGGACCATAGATCAGGGTTTCGTAGGATGAAGCGCTTTAGAGCATCGGAATACCTCCAAACCTTGCAATGGACCATAGTATGTTTATTAAAGTGTGGTGGAATACTAAAATGGGCAAAAAATGCTTCCCAAGTGTAACTCCCTTGGCAGTCAGGCGCTGTCACCTAAAAACGAAGGTTTTGGAATTTAATTATTATTAGGGGGAACTCCCCGTTTATGTGAAACCGGGATGAATTTTGTGACAACTTGGGCCCAAAAATGTTTTGGAATTATCCTATGACCCAACCAAGCACAAACCAAGAGAAAAATCCACCGTGCTACCCCTCTCAGAAGAACATTTAGGGGGCTAGATGATCCGGGGCCCATAGATCAGGGTTTCATAGGATGAAGCGCGTTAGAGCATCGGAATACCTCCAAACCTTGCAATGGACCCTAGCATGTGTATGAAAGTGTGGTGGAATCCTAAAATGTGCAAAACATGGTTCCCAAGTGTAACCCCCTTCGCAAACACGCGCTGTCACCTGAAAACAAAGGTTCTAGAATATAATTATTATTAGGGGGAACTCCCCGTTTTGGTGAAACCGGGCTGGATCTTGTCACAACTTGTGCGCAAATATGGTTTAAAATTATCCTCTGACCCAACCAAGCACAAAACAAGAGAAAAATCCACCGGGCTACCCCTGTTAGAAGAACATCTAGGGGTAGACGATCCAGGGCCCACAGATCAGGGTTTCATAGGATGAAGCGCTTCAGAGCATCAGAATACCTCCAAACCTTGTAATGGACCCTAGCATCAGTATTAAAGTGTGGTGGGATGCTAAAATCTGCAAAACATGGTTCCCAAGTGTAGCCCCCTTCGCAGACACGCGCTGTCACCTAAAAATGAAGGTTCTGGAATTTAATTATTATTAGAGGGAACTCCCCGTTTATGTGAAATCGGGTTGAACTTTGTGACAACCTGGGCCCAAAAATGGTTTGGAATTATCCTATGACCCAAAAAAGAACAAACCAAGAGAAAAATCCACCGGATACCCCTGTCAGAAGAACATCTAGGGGGTAGACGATCCAGGAACCATAGATCAGGGTTTTGTAGGATAAAGCGCTTTAGACCATGGGAATACCTCCAAACCTTGCAATGGACCATAGTATGTGTATTAAAGTGTGGTGGAATAATACATTGTGCAAAAAATGGTTCCCAAGTGTAACCCCCTTCGCAGTCAGGCACTATCACCTAAAAACGAAGGTTCTGGAATTTAATTATTATTAGGGGGAACTCCCCGTTTATGTGAAACCGGGTTGCATTTTGTGACAACTTGGGCCCAAAAATGGTTTGGAATTATCCTATGACCCAACCAAGAACAAATCAAGAGAAAAATCCACCGTGCTACCCCTGTCAGAAGAACATCTAGGGGGTAGATGATCCGGGGCCGATAGGTCAGGGTTTTGTAGGATGAAGCGCTTTAGAGCATCGGAATACCTCCAAACCTTGCAATGGACCCTAGCATGTGTATGAAAGTGTGGTGGAATCCTAAAATGTGCAAAACATGGTTCCCAAGTGTAACCCCCTTCGCAGACACGCGCTGTCACCTAAAAACAAAGGTTCTAGAATTTAATTATTATTAGGGGGAACTCCCCGTTTTGGTGAAACCGGGTTGAATCTTGTCACAACTTGTGCACAAATATGGTTGAAAATTATCCTATGACCCAACCAAGCACAAAACAAGAGAAAAATCCACCGGGCTACCCCTATTAGAAGAACATCTAGGGGGTAGACGATCCGGGGGCCACAGATCAGGGTTTCGTAGGATGAAGCGCTTCAGAGCATCGGAATACCTCCAAACCTTTTAATGGACCCTAGCATTTGTATTAAAGTGTGGTGGGATGCTAAAATGTGCAAAACATGGTTCCCAAGTGTAACCCCCTTCGCAGACACGCGCTGTCACCTAAAAATGAATGTTCTGGAATTTAATTATTATTAGGGGGAACTCCCCGTTTATGTGAAACCGGGTTGAATTTTGTGACAACTTGGGCCCAAAAATGGTTTGGAATTATCCTATGACCCAAAAAATCACAAACCAAGAGAAAAATCCACCCGGATACCCCTGTCAGAAGTACGATCCAGGGACCATAGATCAGGGTTTCGTAGGATGAAGCGCTTTAGAGCATCGGAATACCTCCAAACCTTGCAATGGACCATAGTATGTTTATTAAAGTGTGGTGGAATACTAAAATGGGCAAAAAATGGTTCCCAAGTGTAACTCCCTTGGCAGTCAGGCGCTGTCACCTAAAAACGAAGGTTTTGGAATTTAATTATTATTAGGGGGAACTCCCCGTTTATGTGAAACCGGGATGAATTTTGTGACAACTTGGGCCCAAAAATGTTTTGGAATTATCCTATGACCCAACCAAGCACAAACCAAGAGAAAAATCCACCGTGCTACCCCTCTCAGAAGAACATTTAGGGGCTAGATGATCCGGGGCCCATAGATCAGGGTTTCATAGGATGAAGCGCTTTAGTGCATCGGAATACCTCCAAACCTTGCAATGGACCCTAGCATGTGTATGAAAGTGTGGTGGAATCCTAAAATGTGCAAAACATGGTTCCCAAGTGTAACCCCCTTCGCAAACACGCGCTGTCACCTGAAAACAAAGGTTCTAGAATATAATTATTATTAGGGGAACTCCCCGTTTTGGTGAAACCGGGCTGGATCTTGTCACAACTTGTGCGCAAATATGGTTTAAAATTATCCTCTGACCCAACCAAGGACAAAACAAGAGAAAAATCCACCGGGCTACCCCTGTTAGAAGAACATCTAGGGGTAGACGATCCAGGGCCCACAGATCAGGGTTTCGTAGGATGAAGCGCTTCAGAGCATCAGAATACCTCCAAACCTTGTAATGGACCCTATCTGTATTAAAGTGTGGTGGGATGCTAAAATGTGCAAAACATGG
This sequence comes from Avena eriantha, assembly GCA_910589775.1. NCBI lineage: Eukaryota > Viridiplantae > Streptophyta > Magnoliopsida > Poales > Poaceae > Avena > Avena eriantha. Next base: position 46,246,377 of record OU342742.1, read on the forward strand.
TTCCCAAGTGTAGCCCCCTTCGCAGACACGCGCTGTCACCTAAAAATGAATGTTCTAGAATTTAATTATTATTAGAGGGAACTCCCCGTTTATGTTAAACCGGGTTGAACTTTGTGACAACCTGGGCCCAAAAATGGTTTGGAATTATCCTATGACCCAAAAAAGCACAAACCAAGAGAAAAATCCACCGGATACCCCTGTCAGAAGAACATCTAGGGGGTAGACGATCTAGGGACCATAGATCAGGGTTTTGTAGGATGAAGCGCTTTAGACCATGGGAATACCTCCAAACCTTGCAATGGACCATAGTATGTGTATTAAAGTGTGGTGGAATAATACATTGTGCAAAAAATGGTTCCCAAGTGTAACCTCCTTCGCAGTCAGGCGCTGTCACCTAAAAACGAAGGTTCTGGAATTTAATTATTATTAGGGGGAACTCCCCGTTTATGTGAAACCGGGTTGCATTTTGTGACAACTTGGGCCCAAAAATGGTTTGGAATTATCCTATGACCCAACCAAGAACAAACCAAGAGAAAAATCCACCGTTCTACCCCTGTCAGAAGAACATCTAGGGGGTAGATGATCCGGGGCCCATAGATCAGGGTTTTGTAGGATGAAGCGCTTTAGAGCATCGGAATACCTCCAAACCTTGCAATGGACCCTAGCATGTGTATGAAAGTGTGGTGGAATCCTAAAATGTGCAAAACATGGTTCCCAAGTGTAACCCCCTTCGCAGACACGCGCTGTCACCTAAAAACAAAGGTTCTAGAATTTAATTATTATTAGGGGGAACTCCCCGTTTTGGTGAAACCTGGTTGAATCTTGTCACAACTTGTGCACAAATATGGTTGAAAATTATCCTATGACCCAACCAAGCACAAAACAAGAAAAAAAATCCACCGGGCTACCCCTGTCAGAAGAACATGTAGGGGCAGAAGATCCAGGGCCCACAGATCAGGTTTTCGTAGGATGAAGCGCTTCAGAGCATCGGAATACCTCCAAACCTTGCAATGGACCCTAGCATCTGTATTAAAGTGTGGTGGCATGATAAAATGTGCAAAACATGGTTCCCAAGTGTAACCCCCTTCGCAGTCTGGCGCTGTCACCTAAAAACGAAGGTTCTGGAATTTAATTATTATTAGGGGGAACTCCCCGTTTATGTGAAACCGGGTTGAATTTTGTGACAACTTGGGCCCAAAAATGGTTTGGAATTATCCTATGACCCAACAAATCACAAACCAAGAGAAAAATCCACCGGGATACCCCTGTCAGAAGTACGATCCAGGGACCATAGATCAGGGTTTCGTAGGATGAAGCGCTTTAGAGCATCGGAATACCTCCAAACCTTGCAATGGACCATAGTATGTTTATTAAAGTGTGGTGGAATACTAAAATGTGCAAAAAATGGTTCCCAAGTGTAACTCCCTTGGCAGTCAGGCGCTATCACCTAAAAACGAAGGTTTTGGAATTTAATTATTATTAGGGGGAACTCCCCGTTTATGTGAAACTGGGATGAATTTTGTAACAACTTGGGCCCAAAAATGTTTTGGAATTATCCTATGACCCAAACAAGCACAAACCAAGAGAAAAATCCACCGTGCTACCCCTCTCAGAAGAACATCTAGGGGGTAGATGATCCGGGGCCCATAGATCAGGGTTTCATAGGATGAAGCGCTTTAGAGCATCGGAATACCTCCAAACCTTGCAATGGACCCTAGCATGTGTATGAAAGTGTGGTGGAATCCTAAAATGTGCAAAACATGGTTCCCAAGTGTAACCCCCTTCGCAAACACGCGCTGTCACCTGAAAACAAAGGTTCTAGAATATAATTATTATTAGGGGGAACTCCCCGTTTTGGTGAAACCGGGCTGGATCTTGTCACAACTTGTGCGCAAATATGGTTTAAAATTATCCTCTGACCCAACCAAGCACAAAACAAGAGAAAAATCCACCGGGGTACCCCTGTTAGAAGAACATCTAGGGGTAGACGATCCAGGGCCCACAGATCAGGGTTTTGTAGGATGAAGCGCTTCAGAGCATCAGAATACCTACAAACCTTGTAATGGACCCTAGCATCTGTATTAAAGTGTGGTGGGATGCTAAAATGTGCAAAACATGGTTCCCAAGTGTAGCCCCCTTCGCAGACACACGCTGTCACCTAAAAATGAAGGTTCTGGAATTTAATTATTATTAGAGGGAACTCCCCGTTTATGTGAAACCGGGTTGAACTTTGTGACAACCTGGGCCCAAAAATGGTTTGGAATTATCCTATGACCCAAAAAAGCACAAACCAAGAGAAAAATCCACCGGATACCCCTGTCAGAAGAACATCTAGGGGGTAGACGATCCAGGGACCATAGATCAGGGTTTTGTAGGATGAAGCGCTTTAGACCATGGGAATACCTCCAAACCTTGCAATGGACCATAGTATGTGTATTAAAGTGTGGTGGAATAATACATTGTGCAAAAAATGGTTCCCAAGTGTAACCCCCTTCGCAGTCAGGCGCTGTCACCTAAAAACGAAGGTTCTGGAATTTAATTATTATTAGGGGGAACTCCCCGTTTATGTGAAACCGGGTTGCATTTTGTGACAACTTGGGCCCAAAAATGGTTTGGAATTATCCTATGACCCAACCAAGAACAAACCAAGAGAAAAATGCACCGTGCTACCCCTGTCAGAAGAACATCTAGGGGGTAGATGATCCGGGGCCCATAGATCAGGGTTTTGTAGGATGAAGCGCTTTAGAGCATCGGAATACCTCCAAACCTTGCAATGGACCCTAGCATGTGTATGAAAGTGTGGTGGAATCCTAAAATGTGCAAAACATGGTTCCCAAGTGTAACCCCCTTCGCAGACACGCGCTGTCACCTAAAAACAAAGGTTCTAGAATTTAATTATTATTAGGGGGAACTCCCCGTTTTGGTGAAACCGGGTTGAATCTTGTCACAACTTGTGCACAAATATGGTTGAAATTTATCCTATGACCCAACCAAGCACAAAACAAGAGAAAAATCCACCGGGCTACCCCTGTCAGAAGAACATGTAGGGGCAGAAGATCCAGGGCCCACAGATCAGGGTTTCGTAGGATGAAGCGCTTCAGAGGATCGGAATACCTCCAAACCTTGCAATGGACCCTAGCATCTGTATTAAAGTGTGGTGGCATGATAAAATGTGCAAAACATGGTCCCCAAGTGTAACCCCCTTCACAGTAAGGCGCTGTCACCTAAAAACGAAGGTTCTGGAATTTAATTATTATTAGGGGGAACTCCCCGTTTATGTGAAACCGGGTTGAATTTTGTGACAACTTGGGCCCAAAAATGGTTTGGAATTATCCTATGACCCAACAAATCACAAACCAAGAGAAAAATCCACCGGGATACCCCTGTCAGACGTACGATCCAGGGACCATAGATCAGGGTTTCCTAGGATGAAGCGCTTTAGAGCATCGGAATACCTCCAAACCTTGCAATGGACCATAGTATGTTTATTAAAGTGTGGTGGAATACTAAAATGTGCAAAAAATGGTTCCCAAGCGTAACTCCCTTGGCAGTCAGGCGCTGTCACCTAAAAACGAAGATTTTGGAATTTAATTATTATTAGGGGGAACTCCCCGTTTATGTGAAACCGGGATGAATTTTGTGACAACTTGGGCCCAAAAATGTTTTGGAATTATCCTATGACCCAACCAAGCACAAACCAAGAGAAAAATCCACCGTGCTACCCCTCTCAGAAGAACATCTAGGGGGTAGATGATCCGGGGCCCATAGATCAGGGTTTCATAGGATGAAGCGCTTTAGAGCATCGGAATACCTCCAAACCTTGCAATGGACCCTAGCATGTGTATGAAAGTGTGGTGGAATCCTAAAATGTGCAAAACATGGTTCCCAAGTGTAACCCCCTTCGCAAACACGCGCTGTCACCTGAAAACAAAGGTTCTAGAATATAATTATTATTAGGGGGAACTCCCCGTTTTGGTGAAACCGGGCTGGATCTTGTCACAACTTGTGCGCAAATATGGTTTAAAATTATCCTCTGTACCAACCAAGCACAAAACAAGAGAAAAATCCACCGGGGTACCCCTGTTAGAAGAACATCTAGGGGTAGACGATCCAGGGCCCACAGATCAGGGTTTCGTAGGATGAAGCGCTTCAGAGCATCAGAATACCTCCAAACCTTGTAATGGACCCTAGCATCTGTATTAAAGTGTGGTGGGATGCTAAAATGTGCAAAACATGGTTCCCAAGTGTAGCCCCCTTCGCAGACACACGCTGTCACCTAAAAATGAAGGTTCTGGAATTTAATTATTATTAGAGGGAACTCCCCGTTTATGTGAAACCGGGTTGAACTTTGTGACAACCTGGGCCCAAAAATGGTTTGGAATTATCCTATGACCCAAAAAAGCACAAACCAAGAGAAAAATCCACCGGATACCCCTGGCAGAAGAACATCTAGGGGGTAGACGATCCAGGGACCATAGATCAGGGTTTTGTAGGATGAAGAGCTTTAGACCATGGGAATACCTCCAAACCTTGCAATGGACCATAGTATGTGTAATAAAGTGTGGTGGAATAATACATTGTGCAAAAAATGGTTCCCAGGTGTAACCCCCTTCGCAGTCAGGCGCTGTCACCTAAAAACGAAGGTTCTGGAATTTAATTATTATTAGGGGGAACTCCCCGTTTATGTGAAACCGGGATGAATTTTGTGACAACTTGGGCCCAAAAATGGTTTGGAATTATCCTATGACCCAACCAAGAACAAACCAAGAGAAAAATCCACCGTGCTACCCCTGTCAGAAGAACATCTAGGGGGTAGATGATCCGGGGCCCATAGATCAGGGTTTTGTAGGATGAAGCGCTTTAGAGCATCGGAATACCTCCAAACCTTGCAAAGGACCCTAGCATGTGTATGAAAGTGTGGTGGAATCCTAAAATGTGCAAAACATGGTTCCCAAGTGTAACCCCCTTCGCAGACACGCGCTGTCACCTAAAAACAAAGGTTCTAGAATTTAATTATTATTAGGGGGAACTCCCCGTTTTGGTGAAACCGGGTTGAATCTTGTCACAACTTGTGCACAAATATGGTTGAAATTTATCCTATGACCCAACCAAGCACAAAACAAGAGAAAAATCCACCGGGCTACCCCTGTCAGAAGAACATGTAGGGGCAGAAGATCCAGGGCCCACAGATCAGGGTTTCGTAGGATGAAGCGCTTCAGAGCATCGGAATACCTCCAAACCTTGCAATGGACCCTAGAATCTGTATTAAAGTGTGGTGGCATGATAAAATGTGCAAAACATGGTTCCCAAGTGTAACCCCCTTCGCAGTCAGGCGCTGTCACCTAAAAACGAAGGTTCTGGAATTTAATTATTATTAGAGGGAACTCCCCGTTTCTGTGAAACCGGGTTGAACTTTGTGACAACCTGGGCCCAAAAATGGTTTGGAATTATCCTATGACCCAAAAAAGCACAAACCAAGAGAAAAATCCACCGGATACCCCTGTCAGAAGAACATCTTGGGGGTAGACGATCCAGAGACCATAGATCAGGGTTTTGTAGGATGAAGCGCTTTAGACCATGGGAATACCTCCAAACCTTGCAATGGACCATAGTATGTGTATTAAAGTGTGGTGGAATAATACATTGTGCAAAAAATGGTTCCCAAGTGTAACCCCCTTCGCTTATTGCCCCATATGGGGCTTATTGTTATCGAACCATGCCGTTTGGTTTACGTAATGCAGGGGCAACGTACCAGAGATGTATGAAAAAATGTTTGCACGACCAAATAGGTCAAAATGTATAGGTGTACGTGGATGATGTGGTTATCAAGACCAAGGAAAGCAAAATGCTCCTTGACGATATCAGGCAAACGTTCGCAAACCTAAGAAGGTTCCGGATGAAACTTAACCCGGAAAAATGCACCTTCGGTGTCCCGGCTAGAAAATTGCTCGGTTTTCTGGTTTCCAGCCGAGGTATCGAAGTTAATCCAACCAAAATCCGGGCCATCAAACGAATGGAATTGCCGAAGTGTCTTAACGATGTCCAGAAGTTTACAGGTTGCCTGGCCTCGTTAAGTCGGTTTGTATGTCGGTTGGGAGAGAAAGCTTTACCTCTGTACCAACTCATGAAAAGTCGGATAAGTTCATTTGGACACTGCAGGCTGATGAAGCCTTTACCCACCTAAAGAAAATGTTAGCCACGACACCAGTGCTAGCCTCACCACTATCAAAGGAGCCAATGTTGCTCTATATAGCCGCAACCAACCGAGTTGTAACTGCAGTGATAGTGGTGGAACGTGATGAGGAAGGTAAGTTGGTGCAAAGGCCGGTGTATTATTTGAGTGAAGTGTTGTCAACATCAAAGCAGAACTACCCACATTATCAAAAAGTGCCGTATGGCGTGTACATGGCCGCCAAGAAATTGAAGCACTACTTTGAGGAGCATCCCATCCGGGTCATATGTGAGGCCCCTATATCCGAAATAATGAGTAACAAGGATGCAAGTGGCAGAATTGCAAAATGGGCAATTGAGCTAGCTCCTTATGCTCCGCAATATGACCGGAGAGAAGCCATCAAGTCTCAAGCTGTGGCGGACTTTTTCGTGGACTGGGCCGAGGTACAGTACGAACCACCACTTCTGGATCCGAACTATTGGCGGATGCACTTTGACGGATCAAAAACCAAAACTGGCCTAGGTGCCGGAGTTGTACTCACGTCGCCAAAGAAGGACCAGTTGAAATATGTGCTGCAGATCCACTTCACCGCATCAAACAATGTCCCTGAGTATGAAACACTTGTGCACGGGCTCAAGGTAGCAAAATAAATTGGTATACATTGGATTATATGCTTTGGCGACTCGGATTTAGTGGTGCAGCAAGTGTCCGGAGTGTGGGACGCCCTTGATCCAAACATGGCACTATACAGATTTCATGTCCAGAAGATTTCTGGTTACTTTGAGGGATGCGAATTTCATCATGTACCCCGGGTGGAAAATGAGGCTGCCGACATGCTGTCGAAGCTCGGGTCAACCAGACGAGCAATTCCACCGGGTGTAGCATTAGAGCACCTCAAGAAACCATCCATCAGGCCATCCCCGGAGTCCGAGTCAATCTACGTCCCGGAGGACACAGAGTCCAGAGCTGTGCCTATGGACATTAACACGGGAAGTGGTGCGCAAAACCCGGGGAGTGTTTCGGCAAACCCGGGGACTGCTTCGCAAGACCCGGGGACTGCTCAGCGTGGTCCAGTTGAAGTTATGCCGGTGGATCAGATGGAGATAGACGAGGACATGTTCCCCATGCGGCCGATACCGGCTTGGGCACTGCCTATATTTCAATTCCTGAAAGATGGAACGTTACCCACTGAGGAGGTGCTGTCCAGGCAAACACAGAGGAGGGCAAAGGCCTACACGATCATCAATTCTGAGTTATGCAAAAGAAGTGTGACCAATGTCTTCCAGCGGTGTGTTGACCCGGAAGAAGGGCTTGAAATCATCCGAGATATACATCAGGGGGAATGCGGGCATCACGCCTCATCCCGAGCCTTGGTAGCAAAAGCTTTCTGACACGGATTCTACTGGCCAAATGCCTTAGAGCAAGCAGAAGATCTGGTGAGAAAATGTAATGGTTGTCAGAGGTACGCTACAAAGAGACATATGCCAATGTCGGAACTCAAGACCATCCCAATCACTTGGCCATTTGCCGTATGGTGCTTGGATATGGTGGGCCCGTTCAAACCAGCAAGAGGAAACATGACTCACATTCTGGTAATGGTGGAGAAGTTCACGAAGTGGATCGAGGTAAAGCCTATAAGAAAATGTGATGGAGCTACGGCCGTAACGTTTCTCAAAGATATCATCTTGAGGTACGGTTATCCACACAGTATCATAACTGATAATGGCACAAATTTTGCGGAAGGAGCATTTGCTCGTTTCTGCCGGGATAAGAGGATCCAGCTTGACGTAGCTTCGGTAGCCCACCCCGCATCGAACGGGCAAGTGGAGAGATCCAACGGATTAGTATTATCCGGGATAAAACCCCGGCTCATTGAGCCGCTCCAAAGATCAGCGGGGTGCTGGATAGAAGAACTACCAGCAGTACTGTGGAGTTTAAGAACAACTCTGAATCGATCAACAGGCTATACGCTGTTTTTTCTAGTATATGGGGCAGAAGCTGTATTACCAGCCGACATAGAGCATGATTCGCCTAGGGTCACCCAATACACAGAAGCTGAAGTGCAAGAAGCCCGGCAAAATGATGTTGATCTGCTGGAAGAAGTGAGAGAACTGGCACTGACCAGATCCGCCATATATCAGCAAAATCTCCGACGCTATCATAGCCGGAAAGTGTGCCCCCGAGTCTTTCGGGAAGGCGATCTGGTGCTCCGGTTGGTACAACGTACTACTAGAATGCATAAATTATCTCCCCCATGGGAAGGGCCATTCATCGTGAGCAAAGCATTGCACAATGATTCTTACTATCTTATAGATGCAAAGCCACAGGAAAAGAACAAGGCAGACAGGTCCGGTGAGGAATCTAAATGTCCATGGAATGTAGCTCTCCTTCGTCCTTTCTACACTTAGCGAAGAAGTATATGTATCCGGGTTATCTCATATGTCAGTATGTATGTCGGCAATGAGCTTATCAATGAATGTGGGCACCTCGAGTAGTAACTCGGGGACTGCCTTAATAATATTTGTTGTCTTTTGTTATTTGTGCGTCGGCCGGAGTAAGTTATTCTACTTAGCTCGGATTAGTAGTGTGTGAGCACCAAAAACCCAACTCTTCGACTTGCTGCTGTCCAACAAGAATTGGCTTCATGGCAAGCAAGAGAACAAGTTTGGAATTGCGTAGCACATGAAAAAGACTAAGGAAAAGAATTTATTCGACCCGACGTTTGTTTTCCAGACTAACGCTGTATTTATTTTCAAGTTATTAGGCAGTTTTATTTTTGAGCTAAGTTTAAAAGTTTCCCAGTATTGTTAAGACAATTTTTCAAGCTCGGATTCGTAAAGTTGTAAAACCGAATCAAGGTAGACACGATCCGAGCCAAAAGATTGAACGACCAAGAAAAAGAAACTCGGGGACTACGCCCAAGTTAATCCGGCATAAGTACTCAGTAGCAAAATATCACATGTATTTGGAATACAATTCCACCCGGCATACCAGGGATCTCATGAATTTTCAAGTGTTTTTACTTAGGGAGCAGCAAGAGGAAGTTCGGTATTATCGTCGCCCTTTTCGATGTCCGAGGCAGTGTCCTCCTCATCTTCACCCGAGTCATCTTCAATGTTCTCAACTTCTTCTTCACCTGCGGCTTCTAGGAAGCTCGGACCCTCTGTCCATTCATGAATGGGGGCATATTCGATGAGACTGTGGGCACAAGCCTGGCGCCGAGCTACCCACTCTGGGTCATCTGTCCATTTGGACCTGGTGCGCAGGCGTGTGAGGAGGCTGAGATCTATCTTCTCGTACCATGTCAAAATGTGGTGAAGGACGGTATCGGCGGCAGCGCGTCCAGCGGATTCTCGCCAGAGGTCAAGATGGGTCTCAATTTCTGAAAGCCTTTCAGCGAGTTGTGTGACTTTCTCCGGAGCATCATCGGCGGGCCAGAAGGCGTTGAAGACCCGGACTGAAACATCGAGGAGGTCCCTTGTCGTAGTTCTTGATAATTTCCACGCGAGATGACAGGCTGACCAACAGGTCCTCCATGTCAAAGGGAATGCTCTCACCCTCAGCAGCGACCGGAGTACCCCTTTCTTGGCGGAAGTTGGCGACAGCAGCACTTGCAATGGCAGTACCCTCTGGAAAGTGGTCTGGGAAACAAGGCAAAGGACAAAGCTGAGAAAACAAGACATATGGAGTAACCCGGATAAATAAGGCGGATAAAGGAAAAGGAGTTACGTGAGATGTGACTGTGAATCCGGGTCAACTCCTTGATGCAAGCATCACGTCTTTTCCGAAGCTGCTCAAGCTCAACATTTGCCGACTCAAGTTTGACCTCGGCTTCCTGAAGAAGCTCATGATCCTTAGCACTTTGGAGTTTGAGGCGCTCGCGTTCTTTGGTGTAGTCCTGGCCAACCCTTTTCAGCTCGGTTTGGTGCTGCGCCTTCATCTTAGCCATTTCAGCTTTGAGCTTGGCTATGTCATCATCTTTGGTCCGGAGGAGGGCGAGCTCATCATCTTTCTTCTTCAGCTCGGCTTGATGTTGTCCTGCTTGTTCGAGAAAATGCAGCATCATGTCAGGCACATGCACACTTTCTTCAAGCAATGCTGAAACCGTGTGTTGGCCCGGCAGAGCCGAGGTATGAATGTTTGCCGAGTCAAGGAGGTAAAATGATGAAAAGCACAGTAAAAATAGACAAGAAGGCCGTACCCTTGATCTGCTCCAAGTTCTTCCGCATTATTTTGTTTTCGGCTTCCACCCTAGCTGCGGAAACCGAATAATCAGATTAGTTCGGCAAGCGAAGTGGAAGAAAAATGAGGAAAGGAATGATAAAGAAATTTACCCCTTTTTTCGTACTCCGCGATGAGTGCAGCCTGTTTCGTGCGAAGATTTTTGTGCGTATCCAACAAGCGCTGGAATTCAGCACTTTGGCGGTTGGTGGTCACCTAAAAGAGATACAGAAACTTAAGTCAGCCTTGTGCATGTTCGAAGTGTACTAAAATCCGGGCCAAATGGAACTTAACCCGGCTCTAGGTGTGTGCTTGTTCGAAGTGTACTAAAATCCAGGCCAAGTGGAACTTAACCCGGCTCTAGGTGTGTGCATGTTCGAAGTGTACTAAAATCCGGGCCAAGTGGAACTTAACCCGGCTCTAGGTGTGTGCATGTTCGAAGTGTACTAAAATCCGGGCCAAGTGGAACTTAACCCCGCTCTAGGTGTGTGCACGTTCGAAGTGTACTAAAATCCGGGCCAAGTGGAACTTAACCCGGCTCTAGGTGTGTGCATGTTCGAAGTGTACTAAAATCCGGGCCAAGTGGAACTTAACCCGGCTCTAGGTGTGTGCATGTTCGAAATTATCATGGAGCTATGTTAGTTCTATAAAAGAGCATCCGGCCGAGTAACAAGTTACTCCCCCAGAGGCTCGGGGACTAACGGTTATTGTCTACAATTTGCAAGGGAGAAACGACGTACCTCCATCATTCGTCCAGCGAGGTTAATGGCCTTGGCGGCGGTATTCACCTGATCAAATTCGTGGACTACCTCGGCCTTGTTCCAGTTCATGACGAACTCCATCAGGCTCGGGGGGTACCGTTCACCTGTGGGCATATGAGGCGTCACCAAACCCTTAGCATGTGCTTCCTTCCTCTCCACCAAGGCAAGGGCGGGGCTGGTGTGCAGAACCAACTGCTGGGCTTCGGTTGGCTCGGCAGGCGCGTCCTTTGCTGCTGATGTCTTCTTGGGGAGCATGGACTCAAGGGTGCGTTGCCCAGTCTCGGCAGCACTGGGCTTGGCAGCGTCTTGAATCTTCTTGCCCTTGGCTTGCTGGGAAGAAGAAGCCGTAGCAGCGGTTTTTCCCTGCCGAGGTTGAGAGGACTCGGAAGATGCAGAGGAACTGGGCGCTGGTACTTTTGTTGCTGGACTTGGTGCCGGTGCTGATGTTTTCGCTGCCGGAGTTTGTGCTGCTGCCGAGGTTGGAGTTGGTGCTGGCTTGGCTGCTGGTACTGGAACAGACACTGGAGTCAAAGTAGCCTTAGTGGCCGCTGGTTGTGGCGTTGCGGAGGTAGTGGCTGCCGTTGTTTTGGCTGGGCCAGTTCCCCCCGCCCCAGGATGACCCGGAGCGGCCGCAGAGCTCTCCGGAATAGGGCTCAGCGGACGTGACTCGTCGTCACGACGGGGTGAAGGGCTGGCCCGGAGAGGTAATGAGATACTAGATCCACTTTGAGGGACCTCCACCGGAGCCCTATGAAATCAAGTAACGTCAGAAGAAAAATTACGACAAAGTAAGGAAGAACGAGTTACGGAAGAAAGAAGGACTTATGCATCCGAGGTTTCGGCTGCTCTGGGTTTCCGAGCCCTTCGTGCTGGGGCCTTCTTTCGCCTTTTAATGGGCTGGGAAGGTCCGGAGGAAGAGCTTCAGGAAGCCCCGCGCTTTTTCTTCGACGCCACCGGAACTGGCTCGTCCGTAGCGAGGGGAGGATCCTCGTGGATATGACCACCGGCGTGAGCTGATGGCGGAAAAGCAAAAGAAAGGGGGACAGCCTCAAAGGGTTCAATTATCTCGATATCCGAGTAATCTTCATCATCGGGCCAATCTCTAGCAGAAGAGAAGTTACCCGTGGGTCGTTTCGTGGTGTCGGTCATGGGGAGAAACATCTCTTGGTCCGGCTCCTCCTCGTCCAAAGTCACCCGGTCCGGTGCCCACTTAAGGGTCGGATCGGTGCCGTCCTCGAGCGTCTACTGAAGGAATAGCTGAGGAAAAGAGTAAACAAACGAGTCAAAAATACAACAATAACAGACAAGGGATTAGTCCGGGGTAAGTTTGGAGCATGAAACTTACCATGGGAGGAAGCCGGTCACGGCAGAAATGCTCAATCCCCCAAGTCCAGTCAGGGGAGAAGTCCTTGTGAGTGGTGAAGAGAGCCTTAAATCGGCGAAAGATCTCCGTGTTGTTCAGTTCGAAAGATGAAGTCCGGTTGGGATCGCGGCCGTAGCTCATATGGCACACCTAGTGGGTGCGCTTCTGGAGAGGGGAGATTCGGTTGCGCACGAAAGTGATCATTGCACCCTCGTTGCGCAACCCGAGCTCCTTCAGCTCCGCGAACCTCTTGTTCACTTGGTTGGCCAGCGCCGTAGGTTCCTGGGAACGGCATCCCACAGATCCGTGTTCGGCGGACCCGGTGTATAGGGGAGCAACCAGATCAAATCTTCGGTGCCCGTGTTCCGGACGTAAAAGAACGTCCAGGCCCAACCTTTGCAGGATTCTAGCCCTGTGACCCGGGGGAAAACAGAGAACCTCCGGGGTGAGATGGAGGCAGCTCTGAACTGAGTGAGCCGCTTGTCCTCCGGATCAGTGTGAATGTCGGGAATAACATTGCGATGAAGGGCGAAAAACCGGATCCACAGCTCCTTCGTGGGCCATAATCCGGCGTAGCCCTCGATTGTAGAAGCGAAGGCAGAGAGAGAGAAGTAATGGCATTGGCTGGAAGATGGTGCGGCTGGAGACGGTAGGTGCTGAGCCAATCGTGGAAGAAATCGCTCACCAGGAGTCCGAAGCCCCGTTGAAAGTGAGACAGGAACACGACGAACTCCCCGGGATTGGGTGAAGGAGCTAGCTCGGCAGAGGCGAGGCGAGCGGTGATGCCGGCGGGGATGTGTCTAGTCCGGTAGAGCCAGTCCAGATCGTCCTGGCAGACCCAGGAGCCGGCCCAAGCGCCGCGGTCCGCAGCAGCGGCGTCCTCCTCCATCTCTTGGTCAGCAATGCGGAGTTCTTCTTCCGCCATCTGCTCCTTGAAGCCCTCGCTGGCGCTAGAGGCGGCGGGGGACAGTGGCTTGGATTGACGAGGACCTGTAGCGGGAGATTTGCGTCGCAGTGACGGTGATGCAGAGGCACGACGGAGAAGTGCGGCGGCGACGCTGCTTTTTGGCAGTGCTGGCGGTGGCGCGGTCGTGAGGAAGACGAAGAGGAATAGCAGTGGGCAGAGGGGTGCGGAGGGGCAAAAATCCTAAGGGACGCACCCCTCCGCTATTTAACCACACCCATCAAGGGTGAGTAGGATCGCGTCCTGTGGACTGGCCACATGCTGTGGCCGTGTATTACCCGTTCGGACCAATCAGTAAGGAGCCACACGGAAGGCCACAGGGCGGAGAGAGTCCTGTGACGTGACGCGCTGATGCGGTAGACGAGGAGGCAGGCGTGACGTGACCTGCGCACAGTGATAACTGACAGTTACTGCGCCGGTTACTGTACCGTCCCTTAAAATAAGACAACATAATGATTACCCTTCACATGGGCTAGTGTACGAGAGAAGGAAGTAAGACCTAGATAGAGCTGTGGTAACCCGGCCGGCAAGTGAAAACTTGCAATGTGCGAAGGGAAAGTAAATCCAAGCCGTCCGAGGTACAGAGGTAACTCGGCAACAGCAACAATATGGGCACAAAATGGAACCTGGTGTGGCCTTAGCGGCCAAGGCGGCTAAGGCCGCACCAGCTTCGGGGACTAATGTTGGGGGATACCCCCGGGTAGGGTCACGCCGGGGTATAAAGGCCGAATTAGCCGAGGTTCAGCAAGGCCAAAGCAGATGCTGACCGGGTCACCTCAAGGCAGGCCGAATCACGGGGTAATCCGGACCTGGGGGCGTCCGCCTAACTAGCCCTCATCCGACTTAAGCGGTAAGTCGGAAGTGTGTGTTCTGCCTGTATGCAGGAAAGGGTGTGGCCGGATGAACCATCATCCGGGTCGCAGCAAGCTTCTAGGAGAAGGAAGGAATCTCGTTGGTCAAAAGGAGCCCCGGTACGCACTGCCTGAGCGAAGCGAGCAAGGACATGACCACTGGGGCGTCGCCGACAAGCGTGACGACGCCCGTGTCAGCTGACGAGGGCGCCGCAGTGGCTCACGTAGCTAAAGCATGTGTGACGCGGGGGGAAAAGAACCCCGGTCGGCTTACCACTTTGGGTGGAGGCATATTCTTAGGAATATGCCTCCACGTATGCCCTAGGCAGAAACCGAGCCTCCCCAATAAAAGGGGGGCTAGGGCTTTAGTAGAAGGGGTTGGTTGTTTATTCTCTGGACAAATCTGTTAAGGTCTAGGGTTTCAGTTGACATCTGTGGGTGAGAGTAAGAGAGCTCCTTCATCCTCCTCTCGCCAATACAGCTTTAGGAGCACTTGTAGCCTTGGAAAGAAATCAATACAAGTTCTTGTGTGGAGAATCACTTCACTATCCCTCCCTGGATTCCCCTAGCGTGTATTACTTCCCACCTTTAGCCTATACATGGCATCTGCCATGACACCACCACGACACAAGTGTAACCCCATTCGTAGTCAGGCGCTGTCACCTAAAAACGAAGGTTCTGGAATTTAATTATTATTAGGGGGAACTCCCTGTTTATGTGAAACCGGGTTGAATTTTGTGACAACTTGGGCCCAAAAATGGTTTCGAATTATCCTATGACCCAACCAAGCAAAAACCAAGAGAAAAATCCACCGTGCTACCCCTGTCGGAAGAACATCTAGGGGCCCATAGATCAGAGTTTCGTAGGATGAAGCGCTTTAGACCATCGGAATACCTCCAAACCTTGCAATGGACCCTAGCATGTGTATTAAAGTGTGGTGGAATGCTAAAATGTGCAAAACATGGTTCCCAAGTGTAACCCCCTTCGCAGACACACGCTGTCACCTAAAAAAAGTTCTAGAATTTAATTATTATTAGGGGGAACTCCCCGTTTTGGTGAAACCGGGTTGGATCTTGTCACAACCGGGTTGGTGCGCAAATATGGTTTAAAATTATCCTCTGACGCAACCAAGCAAAAACAAGAGAAAAATCCACCGGGCTACCCCTGTTAGAAGAACAACTAGGGGGTCGACGATCCGGGGCCCACAGATCACGGTTTCGTAGGATGAAGCGCTTCCGAGCATCAGAATACCTCCAAACCTTGTAATGGACCCTAGCATCTGTATTAAAGTGTGGTGGGATGCTAAAATGTGCAAAACATGGTTCCCAATTGTATGCCCCTTCGCAGACACGCGCTGTCACCTAAAAATGAAGGTTCTGGAATTTAATTATTATTAGGGGGAACTCCCCGTTTATGTGAAACCGGGTTGAATTTTGTGACAACTTGGGCCCAAAAATGGTTTGGTATTGTCCTATGAACAAATCACAAACCAAGAGAAAAATCCACCAGGATACCCCTGTCAGAAGAACATCTAGGGGGTAGACGATCTAGGGACCATAGATCAGGATTTCGTAGGATGAAGCGCTTTAGAGCATCGGAATACCTCCAAACCTTGCAATGGACCATAGTATGTGTAATAAAGTGTGGTGGAATACTAAAATGTCCAAGAAATGGTTCCCAACTGTGACCCCCTTGGCAGTCAGGCGCTGTCACCTAAAAACGAAGGTTCTGGAATTTAATTATTATTAGGGGGAACTCCCCGTTTATGTGAAACCGGGTTGAATTTTGTGACAACTTGGGCCCAAAAATGGTTTGGAATTATCCTATGACCCAACCAAGCACAAACCAAGAGAAAAATCCACCGTGCTACCCCTGTCAGAAGAACATCTAGGGGGTAGATGATCCGGGGCACATAGATCCGGGTTTCGTAGGATGAAGCGCTTTAGAGCATCGGAATACCTCCAAACCTTGCAATGAACCCTAGCATGTGTATGAAAGTGTGGTGGAATCCTAAAATGTGCAAAACATGGTTCCCAAGTGTAACCCCCTTCGCAGACACGCGCTGTCACCTAAAAACAAAGGTTCTAGAATTTAATTATTATTAGGGGGAACTCCCCGTTTTGGTGAAACCGGGTTGGATCTATTCATAACTTGGTCCCAAAAATGGTTTGGAATTATCCTATGACCCAACCAATCACAAACCAAGAGAACAATCCACCGTGCTACCCCTGTCAGAAGAACATCTAGGGGGTAGATGATCCGGGGCCCATAGATCAGGGTTTCGTAGGATGAAGCGCTTTAGAGCATCAGAATACCTGCAAACCTTGCAATGGACCCTAGCATGTGTATTAAAGTGTGGTGGAATTCTAAAATGTGCAAAACATGGTTCCCAAGTGTAACCCACTTTGTAGACACGCGCTGTCACCTAAAAACGAAGGTTCTGGGATTTAATTATTATTAGGGGGAACTCCCCGTTTCGGTGAAACCGGGTTGGATCTTGTCACAACTTGTGCCCAAACATGGTTTGGAATTATCCTATGACCCAACCAAGAACAAAACAAGATAAAAATCCACCGGGCTACCCCTGTCAGAAGAACATCTACTGGTTAGATGATCCGAGGCCCACAGATTAGGGTTTCATAAGAAGAAGCGCTTCAGAGCATCGAAGTATCTCCAAACCTTGCAATGGACCCTATCATGTGTATTAAAGTGTGGTGGACTTATGAAATGTCCAAAACCTGGTACCCAAGTGTCACCCCCTTCTCGCTGACATGCGCTATCACCTAAAAACAAAGATCCTAGAATTTAATTATTAGTGGGGAACTCCCCGTTTCGGTGAAACCGGGTTGGATATTGTCACAACTTGTGCCCAAACATGGTTTGGAATTATCCTATGATCCAACCAAGCACAAACCAAGAGAAAAATCCACCGGGATAGCCGTGTGAGAAGAACATCTAGGGGGTAGACGATGCAGGGACCATAGATGAGGGTTTCGTAGGATGAAGCGCTTCAGAGCACCAGAATACCTCCAAACCTTGCAATGGACCATATTATGTGTATTAAAGTGTGGTGGAATACTAAAATGTGCAAAACATGGTTGCCAAGTGTAACCCCATTCGCAGTCAGGCGCTGTCACCTAAAAACGAAGGTTCTGGAATTTAATTATTATTAGGGGGAACTCCCCGTTTATGTGAAACCGGGTTGAATTTTGTGACAACTTGGTCCCAAAAATGGTTTGGAATTATCCTATGACCCAACCAATCACAAACCAAGAGAAAAATCCACCGTGCTACCCCTGTCAGAAGAACATCTAGGGGGTAGATGATCCGGGGCCCATAGATCAGGGTTTCGTAGGATGAAGCGCTTTAGAGCATCAGAATACCTGCAAACCTTGCAATGGACCCTAGCATGTGTATTAAAGTGTGGTGGAATTCTAAAATGTGCAAAACATGGTTCCCAAGTGTAACCCCCTTCGTAGACACGCGCTGTCACCTAAAAACGAAGGTTCTGGGATTTAATTATTATTAGGGGGAACTCCCCGTTTCGGTGAAACCGGGTTGGATCTTGTCACAACTTGTGCCCAAACATGGTTTGGAATTATCCTATGACCCAACCAAGAACAAAACAAGATAAAAATCCACCGTGCTACCCCTGTTAGAAGAACATCTACGGGTTAGATGATCCGAGGCCCACAGATTAGGGTTTCATAAGAAGAAGCGCTTCAGAGCATCGAAGTATCTCCAAACCTTGCAATGGACCCTATCATGTGTATTAAAGTGTGGTGGAATTCTGAAATGTCCAAAACCTGGTACCCAAGTGTCACCCCATTCTCGCTGACATGCGCTATCACCTAAAAACAAAGATCCTGGAATTTAATTATTAGTGGGGAACTCCCCGTTTCGGTGAAACCGGGTTGGATATTGTCACAACTTGTGACCAAACATGGTTTGGAATTATCCTATGATCCAACCAAGCACAAAGCAAGAGAAAAATCCACCGGGATAGCCGTGTGAGAAGAACATCTAGGGGGTAGACGATCCGGGGACCATAGATGAGGGTTTCGTAGGATGAAGCGCTTCAGAGCACCAGAATACCTCCAAACCTTGCAATGGACCATATTATGTGTATTAAAGTGTGGTGGAATACTAAAATGTGCAAAACATGGTTGCCCAGTGTAACCCCATTCGCAGTCAGGCGCTGTCACCTAAAAACGAAGGTTCTGGAATTTAATTATTATTAGGGGGAACTCCCCGTTTATGTGAAACCGGGTTGAATTTTGTGACAACTTGGTCCCA
This sequence comes from Avena eriantha, assembly GCA_910589775.1. NCBI lineage: Eukaryota > Viridiplantae > Streptophyta > Magnoliopsida > Poales > Poaceae > Avena > Avena eriantha. The sequence continues at coordinate 46,265,005 of OU342742.1, forward strand.
AAAATGGTTTGGAATTATCCTATGACCCAACCAATCACAAACCAAGAGAAAAATCCACCGTGCTACCCCTGTCAGAAGAACATCTAGGGGGTAGATGATCCGGGGCCCATAGATCAGGGTTTCGTAGGATGAAGCGCTTTAGAGCATCAGAATACCTGCAAACCTTGAAATGGACCCTAGCATGTGTATTAAAGTGTGGTGGAATTCTAAAATGTGCAAAACATGGTTCCCAAGTGTAACCCCCTTCGTAGACACGCGGTGTCACCTAAAAACGAAGGTTCTGGGATTTAATTATTATTAGGGGGAACTCCCTGTTTCGGTGAAACCGGGTTGGATCTTGTCACAAATTGTGCCCAAACATGGTTTGGAATTATACTATGACCCAACCAAGAACAAAACAAGATAAAAATCCACCGGGCTACCCCTGTCAGAAGAACATCTACGGGTTAGATGATCCGAGGCCCACAGATTAGGGTTTCATAAGAAGAAGCGCTTCATTGCATCGAAGTATCTCCAAACCTTGCAATGGACCCTATCATGTGTATTAAAGTGTGGTGGACTTATGAAATGTCCAAAACCTGGTACCCAAGTGTCACCCCCTTCTCGCTGACATGCGCTATCACCTAAAAACAAAGATCCTAGAATTTAATTATTAGTGGGGAACTCCCCGCTTCGGTGAAACCGGGTTGGATATTGTCACAACTTGTGCCCAAACATGGTTTGGAATTATCCTATGATCCAACCAAGCACAAACCAAGAGAAAAATCCACCGGGATACCCGTGTGAGAAGAACATCTAGGGGGTAGATGATCCGGGGACCATAGATGAGGGTTTCGTAGGATGAAGCGCTTCAGAGCACCAGAATACCTCCAAACCTTGCAATGGACCATATTATGTGTATTAAAGTGTGGTGGAATACAAAAATTTGCAAAACATGGTTGCCAAGTGTAACCCCATTCGCAGTCAGGCGCTGTCACCTAAAAACGAAGGTTCTGGAATTTAATTATTATTAGGGGGAACTCCCCGTTTATGTGAAACCGGGTTGAATTTTGTGACAACTTGGTCCCAAAAATGGTTTGGAATTATCCTATGACCCAACCAATCACAAACCAAGAGAAAAATCCACCGTGCTACCCCTGTCAGAAGAACATCTAGGGGGTAGATGATCCGGGGCCCATAGATCAGGGTTTCGTAGGATGAAGCGCTTTAGAGCATCAGAATACCTGCAAACCTTGCAATGGACCCTAGCATGTGTATTAAAGTGTGGTGGAATTCTAAAATGTGCAAAACATGGTTCCGAAGTGTAACCCCCTTCGTAGACACGCGCTGTCACCTAAAAACGAAGGTTCTAGACTTGACTTATTATTAGGGGCAACTCCCTGTTTCGGTGAAACCGGGTTGGATCTTGTCACAACTTGTGTGCAAATATGGTTTAAAATTATCCTATGACCCAACAAAGCACAAAACAAGCGAAAAATCCACCGGGCTACCCCTGTTAGAAGAATATCTAGGGGGTAGACGATCTGGGGCCCACAGATCAGGGTTTCATAGGATGAAGCGCTTCAGAGCATTGGAATACCTCCAAACCTTGTAATGGACCCTAGCATCTGTATTAAAGTGTGGTGCGATGCTAAAATGTGCAAAACATGGTTCCCAAGTGTAACCCCCTTCGCAGACACGCGCTGTCACCTAAAACTGAAGGTTCTGGAATTTAATTATTATTAGGGGGAATTCCCCGTTTATGTGAAACCGGGTTGAATTTTGTGACAACTTGGGCCCAAAAATGGTTTGGAATTATCCTATGACCCAACCAAGCACAAACCAAGAGAAAAATCCACCGTGCTACCCCTGTCAGAAGAACATCTAGGGGGTAGATGATCCGGGGCCCATAGATCAAGGTTTCGTAGGATGAAGCGCTTTACAGCATCGGAATACCTCCAAACCTTGCAATGGAACATAGCATGTGTATTAAAGTGTGGTGGAATGCTAAAATGTGCAAAACATGGTTCCCAAGTGTAACCCCCTTCGCAGACACGCCCTATCACCTAAAAATGAATGTTCTAGAATTTAATTATTATTAGGGGGAACTTCCCGTTTCGGCGAAACCGGGTTGGATCTTTTCACAACTTGTTCTCAAATATGGATTAAAAATATCCTATGACACAATCAAGCACAAAACAATAGAAAAATCCATTGGGTTACCCCTGTCAGAAGAACATCCAGGGGTAGACGATCTGGGGCCCACATATCAGGGTTTCGTAGGATGAAGCGCTTCCGACCATCGGAATACCTCCAAACCTTGTAAGGGACCCTAGTAGGTGTATTAAAGTGTGGTGGAATGCTAAAATGTGCAAAACATGGTTCCCAAGTGTAACCCCCTTCGCAGACACGCGCTGTCACCTAAAAACGAAGGTTCTACAATTTAATTATTATTAGGGGAACTCCCCGTTTTGGTGAAACTGGGTGTGATCTTGTCACAGCTTGTCCTCAAACATGGTTTAGAATTATCCTATGACCCAAACAAGAACAAACCAAGAGAAAAATCCACCGGGCTACCCTGTCAGAAGAACGTGTAGGGGGTAGACGATCCGAGGCCCACAGATTAGTGTTTCGTAGGAAGAAGCACTTTGGAGCATCAGAATACCTCCAAAACTTGCAATGGACCCTATCATGTGTATTAAAGTGTGGTGGAATGCTGAAATGTCCAAAACCTGGTACCCAAGTGTCACCCCCTTCCCGCTGACATGCGCTATCACCTAAAAACGAAGATCTTCGAATTTAATTATTAGGGGGGAACTCCCTGTTTCGGTGAAACCGGGTTTGATCTTGTCACAACTTGTGCCCAAACATGGTTTGCAATTATCTTATGATCCAACCAAGCACAAACCAAGAGAAAAATCCACCGGGTTACCCCTTTCAAAAGAACATCTAGGGGGTAGACGATCCGGGGCCCATTGATCAGGGTTTCGTAGGATGAAGCGCTTCAAAGCATTGAAATACCTACAAACCTTGCAATGGACCCTAGCATGTGTATTAAAGTGTGGTGTAATGCTAAAATGTGCAAAACATGGTTCCCAAGTGTAAACCCCTTCGCAGACACGCGCTATCACCTAAAAACGAAGGTTCTAGAATTTAATTATTATTAGGGGGAACTCCCCGTTTCGGTGAAACCGGGTTGGATCTTGTCACAACTTGTGCACAAATATGGTTTAAAATTATCCTATGACCCAACGAAGCACAAAACAATAGAAAAATCCACCGGGCTACCCCCGTTAGAAGAACATCCAGGGGGTAGATGATCCGGGGCCCACAGATCAGGGTTTCGTAGGATTAAGCGCTTCCGAGCATCAGAATACCTCCAAACCTTGTAATGGACCCTAGCATCTGTATTAAAGTGTGGTTGAATGCTAAAATGTGCAAAAAATGGTTCCCAAGTGTAACCCCCTTCGCAGACACGCGCTGTCACCTAAAAACGAAGGTTCTGGAATTTAATTATTATTAGGTGAACTCCCAGTTTTGGTGAAACCGGCTTGGATCTTTTCACATCTTGTGACGAAACATGGTTAGGACTTATCCTATGACCCAAAAAAGAACAAACCAAGAGAAAAATCCACCGGGCTACCCCTGTCAGAAGAATATCTAGGGGGTAGACAATCTGAGGCCCACATATCAGTGTTTCGTTGGAAGAAGCGCTTCGGAGCATCGGAATACCTCCAAAACTTGAAATGGACCCTAGCATGTGTATTAAAGTGTGGTGGAATGCAGAAATGTCCAAAACCTGGTACCCAAGTGTCACCCCCTTCTTGCTGACATGCGCTATCACCTAAAAACGAAGATCCTGGAATATAATTATTTGGGGGGAACTCCCTGTTTCGGTGAAACCGGGTTGGATCTTGCGAAAGCTTGTTCCCAAACATGGTTTGGAATTATCCTATGATCCAACCAAGCACAAACCAAGAGAAAAATCCACCGGGCTACCCCTGTCAGAAGAACATCTAGGCGGTAGATGATCCAGGGCCCATAGATATGGGTTTCGTAGGATGAAGCGCTTTAGAGCATCGGAATAACTCCAAACCTTGCAATGGACCCTAGCATGTGTATGAAAGTGTGGTGGAATGATAAAATGTGGAAAACATGGTTCCCAAGTGTAACCCCCTTCGCAGACACGCGCTGTCACCTAAAAACGAAGGTTCTGGAATTTAATTATTATTAGGGGGAAATCCCTGTTTTTGTGAAACCGGGTTGGATCTTGTAACAACTTGTGCCGAAACATGGTTTGGAATTATCCTATGACCCAAACAAGAACAAACCAAGAGAAAAATCCACCGGGCTACCCCTGTCAGAAGAACATCTAGGGGGTAGACGATCCGAGGCCCACATATGAGTGTTTCGTAGGAAGAAGCGCTTCGGAGCATCGGAATACCTCCGAAACTTGCAATGGACCCTAGTATGTGTATTAAAGTGTGGTGGAATACTGAAATGTCCAATACCTGGTACCCAAGTGTCACCCGCTTCTCGCTGACATGCGCTATCACCTAAAAACGAAGATCCTGGAATTTAATTATTAGGTGGGAACTCCCTGTTTCGGTAAAACTGGGTTGGATCTTGTCAGAACATGTGCCAAACCATGGTATGGAATTATCCTATGATCCCAGAAAGAAAAAACCAAGAGAAAAATCCACCGGGCTACCCCTGTCAGAAGAACATCTAGGGGGTAGACGATCTAGGGCCCATAGATCAGGGTTTCGTAGGATGAAGCGCTTCAAAGCATTGAAATACCTCCAAACCTTGGAATGGACCCTAGTATGTGTATTAAAGTGTGGTGTAATGTTAAAATGTGCAAAACATGGTTCCCAAGTGTAACCCCCTTCGCAGACACGCGCTATCACCTAAAAACGAAGGTTCTAGAATTTAATTATTATTAGGGGGAACTTCCCGTTTCGGTGAAACCGGGTTGGATCTTGTCACAACTTGTGCTCAAATATGGTTTAAAATTATCCTATGACCCAACAAAGCACAAAAAAATAGAAAAATCCATTGGGTTACCCTGTCAGAAGAACATCCAGGGGGTAGACCATCCGGGGCCCACAGATCATGGTTTCGGTAGGATGAAGCGCTTCAGACCATCAGAATACCTCCAAACCTTGTAAGGGACCCTAGCATCTGTATTCAAGTGTGTTGGAATGCTAAAATGTGAAAAACATGGTTCCCAAGTGTAACCCCCTTCGCAGACACGCGCTGTCACCTAAAAACGATGGTTCTGGAATTTAATTATTATTAGAGGGAACTCCCCATTTTGGTGAAACCGGGTTGGATCTTGTCCCAACTTGTGCCCAAACATGGTTTGGAATTATCCTCTGACCCAAAAAAGAACAAACCAAGAGAAAAATCCATCAGGCTACCCCTGTCAGAAGAACATCTAGGGGGTAGGCGATCCGAGGCCCATATATCAGTGTTTCGTAGGAAGAAGCGCTTCGGAGCATCGGAATACCTCCAAAACTTGCAATCGACCTCAGCATGAGTATTAAAGTGTGGTGGAATGCTGAAATGTCCAAAACCTGGTACCCAAGTGTCACCCCCTTCTCGCTGACATGCGCTATCACCTAAAAACGAAGATCCTGGAATTTAATTATTAGGGGGGAACTCCCTGTTTCGGTGAAACCGGGTTGGATCTTGTCACAACTTGTGCCAAAACATGGTTTGGAATTATCCTATGATCCAACCAAGCACAAACCAAGAGAAAAATCCATCGGGCTACCCCTGTAAGAAGAACATCTAGGGGGTAGACGATCCGGGGCCCATAGATCAGGGTTTCGTAGGATAAAGCGCTTCAAAGCATTGAAATACCTCCAAACCTTACAATGGACCCTAGTATGTGTATTAAAGTGTGGAGGAATGCTAAAATGTGAAAAACATGGTTCCCAAGTGTAACCCCCTTCGTAGTCAAGCGCTGGCACCTAAAAACGAAGGTTCTAGAATTTAATTATTATTAGGGGCAACTCCCCGTTTCGGTGAAACCGGGTTGGATCATGTCACAACTTGTGCCCAAACATGGGTTGGATTTATCCTATGACCCAACAAAGCACAAAACAAGAGAAAAATCCACTGGGCTACCCCTGTCAGAAGAACATCTAGGGGGTAAACGATCCGGGGCCCACACATCAGGGTTTCGTAGGATGAATCGCTTCAGAGAATTGGAATACCTCCAAACCTTGTAATGGACCCTAGCATCTGTATTAAAGTGTGGTGGGATGCTAAAATGTGCAAAACATGGTTCCCAAGTGTAACCCCCTTCGCAGACACGCGCTGTCACCTAAAAATGAAGGTTCTGGAATTTAATTATTATTAGGGGGAACTCCCCGTTTCGGCGAAACCGGGTTGGATCTTGTCACAACTTGTTCCCAAACAAGGTTTGGAATTATCCTATGACCCAAACAAGAACAAACCAAGAGAAAATCCACCGGGTTACCCCTGTCAGAAGAACATCTAGGGGGTAGACGATCCGAGGCCCACAGATCAGGGTTTCATAGGAATAAGCACTTCAGAGCATCGGAATACCTCCAGGCCTTGTAATGGACCCTAGAATGTGTATTAAAGTGTGCTGGAATGCTGAAATGTCCAATACATGGTACCCAAGTGTCACCTAAAAACGAAGATCCTAGAATTTAATTATTAAAGGCGAACTCCCCGTTTCGGTGAAACCGGGTTGGATATTGCCACAACTTGTGCCCAAACATGGTTTGGCATTATCCTATGATCCAACCAAGCACAAAACAAGAGAAAAATCCACCAGGATACCCTTGTCAGAAGAACATCTAGGGGGTAGACGATCCAGGGACCATAGATATGGGTTTCGTAGGATGAAGCTTCAGAGCATCGGAATACCTCCAAACCTTGCAATGGACCATAGTATGTGTATTAAAGTGTGGTGGAATACTAAAATGTGCATAAAATGGTTCCCAAGTGTAACCCCGTTGGCAGGCAGGCGTTGTCACCTAAAACGAAGCTTCGGGAATTTTATTATTATTAGGGGGAACTCCCCGTTTATGTGAAACCAGGTTAAATTTTGTGACAACTTGGGCCCGAACATGGTTTGGAATTATCCTATGACCCAACCAAGCACAAACCAAGAGAAAAATCCACGAGGCTACCCCTGTCAGAAGAACTTCTAGGGGGTAGACGATCCGGGGCCCATAGATCAGTGTTTCGTAGGATGAAGCGCTTTAGAGCACCGGAATTCCTCCAAACCTTGCAATGGACCCTAGAATGTATATGAAACTGTGGTGGAATGCTAAAATGTGCAAAACATGGTTCCCAAGTGTAAGCCCCTTCGCAGACACGCGCTGTCACCTAAAAACGAAGCTTCTAGAATTTAATTATTATTAGGGGGAACCCCGTTTTGGTAAAACCGAGTTGGATCTTGTCACAACTTGTGCGAAAATATGGTTTAAAATTATCCAATGACCCATCCAAACACAAAACAACAGAAAAATCCACCGGGCAACCCCTGTCAGCAGAACCTGTGTATTAAAGTGTGGTGCAATGGACCCTAGAATCTGTGTTTCATAGGATGAAGCGCTTCAGAGCATCGGAATACCTCCAAACCTTGTAAGGGACCCTAGCATCTGTATTAAAGTGTGGTGGAATTATATAATGTGCAAAACATGGTTCCCAAGTGTAACCCCCTTCGCAGACACGCGCTGTCACCTAAAAACGATGGTTCTGGTGTTTAAGTATTATTAGGGGGAACTCCCTGTTTTTTGTGAAACCGGGTTGGATCTTGTCACAACTTGTGCCCAAACATGGTTTGGAATTATCCTATGACCCAAACCTGAACAAACCAAGAGAAAAATCCACCGGGCTACCCCTGTCAGAAGAACATCTAGGGGGTAGGCAATCTGAGGCCCACGTATCAGTGTTTCGTAGGAAGAAGCGCTTCGGAGAATCGGAATACCTCCAAAACTTGCAATGGACCCTAGCATGTGTATTAAAGTGTGGTGGAATGCTGAAATGTCCAAAACGTGGTACCCAAGTGTCACCCCCTTCTCGCTGACATGCGCTATCACCTAAAAACGAAGATCCTGGAATTTAATTATTAGGGGGAACTCCCCGTTTCGGTGAAACCGGGTTTGATCTTGTCACAACTTGTGCCAAAACATGGTTTGGAATTATCCAATGATCCAACCAAACACAAACCAAGAGAAAAATCCACAGGGCTACCCCTGTTAGAAGAACATCTAGGGGGTAGACGATCCGAGGCCCATAGATCAGGGTTTCGTAGGATGAAGCGCTTCAAAACATTGAAATAGCTCCAAACCTTGCAATGGACCCTAGTATGTGTATTAAAGTGTGGTGGAATGCTAAAATGTGCAAAACATGGTTCCCAAGTGTAACCCCCTTCGCAGTCAAGCGCTGGCACCTAAAAACAAAGGTTCTGGAATTTAATTATTATTAGGGGAACTCCCTGTTTTTGTGAAACCGGGTTAGATCTTGTCACAACTTGTGCCCAAACATGGTTTGGATTTATCCTATGACCCAAACAAGCACAAACAAAATAGAGAAGTCCACCAGGCTACCCCTGCCAAAAGAACATCTAGGGGTAGATGACGATCCGGGCTTACGGATCAGGGTTTCATAGGAATAATCGCTTCGGGGCATCGAAATATCTCCAAACCTTGCAATGGACTCTAGCATGTGTATTAATGTATGGTGGAATGATAAAATTTGCAAAACATGGTTTCCATGTGTAACCCCCTTCGTAGTCAGGCGCTGTCACCTAAAAAAGAAGGTTTTGGAATTCAATTATTATTAGCCCCATTTTGGTGAAACCGGGTTAGATCTTGTCACAACTTGTGCCCAAACATGGTTTGGATTTATCCTATGACCCAACAAAGCACAAACCAAGAGAAAAACCCACCGGGCTACCCCTGTCAGAATAACATCTAGGGGGTAGACGATCCGGGGACCATAGATTAGGGTTTCGTAGGATGAAGCGCTTCACAGCAGTAAAATACCTCCAAACCCTGCAATGGACCATAGTATGTGTATTAAAGTGTGGTGGAATGCTAAAATGTGCAAAACATAGTTCCCAAGTGTAACCCCCTTCGCAGGTAAGCGCTGGCACCTGAAAATGAAGGTTCGGGAATTTAATTATTATTAGGGGGAACTCCCCGTTTATGTGAAACCGGGATGAATTTTGTGACAACGTGGGCCCGAGCATGGTTTGGATTTATCCTATGACCCAAAAGGGCACAAACAAATAGAAAAGACCACCCGGCTACACCTGACAGAAGAACATCTAGGGGTAGATGACGATCCGGGCTTACAGATCAGGGTTTCATAGGAATAATTGCTTCGGGGCATAGAAATATCTCCAAACCTTGCAATGGACTCTAGCATGTGTATTAAAGTATGGTGGAATGCTAAAATTTCCAAAACATGGTTGCCAAGTGTAACCCCCTTCGCGGTCAGGCGTTGTCACCTAAAAACAAAGGTTCTGGAATTTAATTATTATTAGGGGGAACTCCCCGTTTTGGTGAAATCGGGTTGGATCTTGTCACAACTTGTGACCAAACATGGTTTGGAATTATCCTATGACCTAACCAAGCACAAAACAAGAGAAAGATCCACCGGGCTACCCCTGTCAGAAGAACATCTAGTGGGTAGACGATCTGGGGCCCATAGATCAGGTTTTCATAGGATGATGCGCTTCAGAGCATCGAAATACCTCCAAACCTTGTAATGGACCCTAGCACGTGTATTAAAGTGTGGTTTAATGCTAAAATGTGTAAAACATGGTTCCCAAGTGTAACCCCCTTCGCAGTCAGGCGCTGTCACCTAAAAATGAATGTTCTGGAATTCAATTATTATTAGGGGGAACTCCTCGTTTTGGTGAAACCGAGTTAGATCTTGTCACAACTTGTACCCAAACATGGTTTGGATTTATTCTATAACCCAAGAAAGCACAAACCAAGAGAAAAATCCACAGGGCTACCCCTGTCAGAAGAACATCTAGGGGGTAGACGATCTAGGGCCCATAGATCCGGGTTTCGTAGGATGAAGCGCTTTAGAGCATCGGAATACCTCCAAACCTTGAAATGGACCCTAGCATGTGTATTAAAGTGTGATGGAATGCTAAAATATGCAAAACATGGTTCCCAAGTGTAACCCCCTTCGCAGACACGCGCTGTCACCTAAAAACGAAGGTTCTGGAATTTAATTATTATTAGGGGGAACTCCCCGTTTCGGTGAAACCGGGTTGGATCTTGTCACAACTTTTGTGCAAATATAGTTTAAAATTATCCTATGACCGAACCAAGCACAAAACAAGAGAAAAATCCACCTGGCTACCCCTGTCAGAAGAACATCTAGGGGGTAGACGATCCGGGACCCACATTTCAGGGTTTCATAGGATGATGCGCTTCAGAGCATCGGAATACCTCCAAACCTTGCAATGGACCCTAGCATGTCTATTAAAGTGTGGTGGAATGCTAAAATTTGCAAAACATGGTTTTCAAGTGTCACCCCCTTCTCGCTGACATGCGCTATCACCTAAAAACGAAGATCCTGGAATTTAATTTTTAGGGGGTAACTCCTCGTTTCGGTGAAACCGGGTTGGATATTGTCACAACTTGTGCCCAGACATGCTTTGTAATTATCCTATGATCCAACCAAGCACAAACCAAGAGAAAAATCCACCGGGCTACCCCTGTCAGAAGAACATCTAGGGGGTAGACGATCCGGGGCCCATAGATCAGGGTTTTCTAGGATGAAGCGCTTCAGAGCATCGGATTACCTCCAAACCTTTCAATGGTCCCTAGTATGTGTATTAAAGTGTGGTGGAATGCTAAAATGTGCAAAACATGGTTCCCAAGTGTAACACCCTTCGCAATCAGGCGCTGTCACCTAAAAACGAAGGTTTTGGAATTTAATTATTATTAGGGGGAACTCCCCGTTTATGTAAAACCGGGTTGAATTTTGTGATAACTTGGGCCCAGACATGGTTTGGAATTATCCTATGGCCCAACCAAGAACAAACCAAGAGAATAATCCACTGGGCTACCCCTGTTAGAAGAACATCTAGTGGGTAGTCGATCCAGGGCCCATAGATCCGGGTTTCGTAGGATGAAGCACTTTAGAGCATTGGAATACCTCCAAACCTTGAAATAGACCCTAGCATGTACATTAAAGTGTGGTGGAATGCTAAAATGTGCAAAACATGGTTCCCAAGTGTAACCCCCTTCGTATTCAGGCGCTGTCACCTAAAAATGAAGGTTCTGCAATTCAATTATTATTAGGGGGAACTCCTCGTTTTGGTGCAACCGGGTTAGATCTTGTCAAAAATTGTACCCAAACATGGTTTGTATTTATCCTATGACCCATCTAAGCACAAACCAAGAGAAAAATCCCCCGGGCTGCCCCTGTCAGAAGAACATCTAGGGGGTAGACGATCTAGGGCCCACAGGTTAGGGTTTCGTAGGATGAAGCGCTTCAGAGCATCGGAATACCTCCAAACGTTGCAATGGACCCTAGAATGTGTATTAAAGTGTGGTCTAATGCTAAAATGTGCAAGACATGGTTCCCAAGTGTTACCCCCTTCGTAGTCAGGCGTTGTCATCTAAAAACGAAGGTTCTGGAATTTAATTATTATTAGGGGAACTCCCTGTTTCGGTGAAACCGGGTTAGATCTTGTCACAACTTGTGCCCAAACATGTTTTGTATTTATCCTATGACCCAGAAAAGCACAAACCATGAGAAAAACCCACCGGGCTACCCCTGTCAGAAGAACATCTAGGGGGTAGACGATCTAGGGCCCATAGATCAGGTTTAGTAGGATAATGCGCTTCAGAGCATCAGAATTCCACCAAACCTTCCAATGGACCCTAGCATGTGTATTAAATTGTTGTCGAATGCTAAAATGTGCAAAACATGGTTCCCAAGTGTAACCCCCTTCTCGCTGACATGCGCTATCACCAAATAACACAGATCCTAGAATTTAATTATTAGGGGGAACTCTCTGTTTCAGTGAAACCAGGTTGGATCTCGTCAAAAATTGTGCCCAGACATGGTTTGGAGTTATCCTATGATCCAACCAAGCACAAACCAAGAGAAAAATCCACCAGGCTACCCCTGTCAGAAGAACATCTAGGGGGTAGACGATCCGGGGCCCATAGATCAGGGTTTCGTAGGATGAAGCGCTTCAAAGCATCGGGGCATCCAAATATATCCAAACCTTGCAATGGACACTAGCATGTGTATTAAAGTATGGTGAATGCTAAAATTTGCAAAACATGGTTTTCCAAGTGTAAACCCCTTCGCAGTCAGGCGCTGTCACCTAAAAACAAAGGTTGTGGAATTTAATTATTATTAGGAGAACTCCCCGTTTCGGTGAAACTGGATTGATCTTTTCACAACTTGTGCCCAAACATGGTTTGGAATTATCCTATGACCCAACCAAGCAAAAACCAAGAGAAAAATCCACCAGGCTACCCCTGTCAGAAGAACATCTAGGGGGTAGACAATCTGGGGCCCACAGATCCGGGTTTCGTAGGATCAAGCGCTTTAGAGCATCGGAATACCTAAAAACCATCAAAATGGACCCTAGCATGTGTATTAAAGTGTAGTGTAATGCTAAAATGTGCAAAACATGGTCCCAAGTGTAACCCCCTTCGCAGACACGCGCTGTCACCGAAAATCGAAGGTTGTGGAATTTAATTATTATTAGGGGGAACTCCCGTTTTGTTGAAACCGGGTTGGATCTTGTCACAACTTGCGCGCAAATATGGTTTAAAATTAACCTATGACCCAACCAAGCACAAAACAAGAGAAAAATCCACCGGGCTACCCATGTCAGAAGAACATCTAGGGGGTAGACGATCCGGGGCCCACAGATCAGTGTTTCGTAGGATGATGCGCTTCAGAGCATCGAAATAACTCCAAACTTTGTAATGGACCCTAGTATATGTATTAAAGTGTGGTGCAATGCTAAAATGTGCAAAACATGGCTCCCAAGTGTAACCCCCTTCGCAGTCAGGCGTTGTCACCTAAAAACGAAGGTTCTGGAATTCAATTATTGTTAGGGGGAACTCCCTGTTTCGGTGAAACTGGGTTAGATCATGTCACAACTTGTGATCAAACATGGTTTGTAATTATCCTATGATCCAACCAAGCACAAACCAAGAGAAAACTCCACCGGACTACCCCTGTTAGAAGAACATCTAGGGGGTAGACGATTCGGGGCCCATAGATCAGGGTTTCGTAGGATGAAGCGCTTCAATGCATTGAAATACCTCCAAACCTTGCAATGTACCCTAGTATGTGTATTAAAGTGTCGTGGAATGCTAAAATGTGCAAAACATGGTTCCCAAGTGTAACCCCCTTCGCAGTCAGGCACTGTCACCTAAAACGAAGGTTCTGGAATTTAATTATTATTCGGGGGAACTCCCCGTTTATGTGAAACCGGGTTGAATTTGTGAAAACTTGGGCCCAAACATAGTTTGGAATTATCCTATGACCCAACCAAGCACAAACCAAGAGAAAAATCCACCGGGCTACCCCTGTCAGAAGAACATCTAGGGGGTAGACGATCCGGGGCCCATAGATGAGGGTTTTGTAGGATGAAACGCTTTAGAGCATCGGAATACCTCCAAACCTTGCAATGGACCCTAGGATGTGTATTAAAGTGTGGTGGAATGATAAAATGTGCAAAAAAAGGTTCCCAAGTGTAACCCCCTTCGCAGACACGCGCTGTCACCTAAAAATAAAGGTGTTCTGGAATTTAAGTATTATTAGGGGAACTCCCCGTTTTGGTGAAAACGAGTTGGATCTTGTCACAACTAGTGCCCAAACATGGATTGGAATTATCCTATGACCCAAACAAGCACAAACCAAGAGAAAAATCCACCGGGATACCCCTGTCAGAAGAACATCTAGGGGGTAGACGATCTGGGGCCCACGGATCAGGGTTTTGTAGGATGATGCGCTTCAGAGCATCGAATACCTCCAAACCTTGCAATGGAACCTAGCATGTGTATTAAAGTGTGGTGTAATGCTAAAATGTGTAAAACATGGTTCCTTAGTGTAACCCCCTTCGCAGTCAGGCGCTGTCACCTAAAAATGAAGGTTCTGGAATTCAATTATTAGTAGGGGAACTCCCCGTTTTGGTGAAGCCGGGTTAGATCTTGAAACAAATTGTACCCAAACATGGTTTGTATTTATCCTACGACCCAACCAAGCACAAACCAAGAGAAAAATCCCCCGGGCTACCCCTGACAGAAGAACATCTAGGGGGTAGACGATCTAGGGCCCACAGATCAGGGTTTCGTAGGATGAAGTGCTTCAGAGCATCGGAATACCTCCAAACCTTGCAATGGACCCTAGAATGTGTATTAAAGTGTGGTCTAATGCTAAAATGTGCAAGACATGGTTCCCAAGTGTAACCCCCGTCGTAGTCAGGCGTTGTCACCTAAAAATGAAGGTTCTAGAATTTAATTATTATTAGGGGGAACTCCCCGTTTCGGTGAAACCGGGTTGGATCTTGTCACTACTTGTGACCAAACATGGTTTGGATTTATCCTATGACCCAAAAAAGCACAAACCAATAGAAATGTCCATCGGGCTACCTCTGTCAGAAGAACATCTAGGGGGTAGATGACGATCCGGGCTTACGAATCAGGGTTTCATAGGAATAATCGCTTGGGGGCTTCAAAATATCTTCAAACCTTGCAATGGACTCTAGAATGTGTATTAAAGTATGGTGGACTGCTAAAATGTATAAAATATGGTTCCCAAGTATAACCCCCTTCCCAGACACGCGCTGTCACGTAAAAACGAAGGTTTTGGAATTTAATTATTATTAGTGGGAACTCCCCGTTTCGGTGAAACCGGTTTGGATCTTGTCACAACTTGCACCCAAACATGGTTTGGAATTATCCTATGACCCAACCAAGAATAAACTAAGAGATTAGTGTTTCCTAGGAAGAAGCACTTCGGAGCATCGGAATACCTCCAAACCTTGCAATGGACCCTAGCATGTGTATTAAAGTGTGGTGGAATGCTGAAATGTCAAAAAACTGGTACCCAAGTGTCACCCCCTTCTCATTGACATGCGCTATCACCTAAAAACGCAGATCCTAGAATTTAATTATTAGGGGGAACTCCCTGTTTCGGTGAAACGGGGTTGGATCTTATCACAACTTGTGCCCCAAAATGGTTTGGAATTATCCTATGACCCAACCAAGCACAAACCAAGAGAAAAATCCACAGGACTACCCCTGTCATAAGAACATCTTGGGGGTAGACGATCAGGGGCCCATAGATCAGGGTTTCGTAGGATGAAGCGCTTCAAAGCATCGGAATACCTCCAAACCTTGCAATGGACCCTAGTATGTGTATTAAAGTTTGGTGGAATGCTAAAATGTGGAAAACATGGTTTCCCAAGTGTAACCCCCTACACAGACACGTGCTGTCACCTACAAACGAAGGTGTTATGGAATTTATTATTATTAGGGGGAACTCCCCATTTCGGTGAAACCGGGTTGGATCTTGTCACAACTTGGGCCAAAACATGGTTTGAAAGTATCCTATGACCCAACCAAGCACAAACCAAGAGAAAAATCCACCGGGCTACCCCTGTCAAAAGAACATCTAGGGGGTAGACGATCTAGGGCCCACAGATCAGGTTTCGTAGGATGAAGTGCTTCAGAGCATCGAAATACCTCCAAACCTTGCAATAGACCCTAGCATGTGTATTAAGTGTGGTGGAATGCTAAAATGTGCAAAACATGGTTCCCAAGTGTAACCCCCTTCATAGTCAGGCGCTGTCACCTAAAAACGAAGGTTTTAGAATTTAATTATTATTAGGAGGAACTCCCAGTTTCGGTGAAATCGGGTTAGATCTTGTCACAACTTGTGGCCAAAAATGGTTTTAAATTATCCTATGACCTAACCAAGCACAAAACCAGAGGAAAATCCACTGGGCTACCCCTGTTCGAAGAACATCTAGGGGGTAGACGATCTGAGGCCCACAGGTCAGGGTTTCGTAGGATGAAACGCTTCAGAGCATCGGAATACCTCCAAACCTTGCAATGCACCCTAGCATGTGTATTAAAGTGTGGTGGAATTCTGAAATGTCCAAGACCTAGTAACCAAGTGTCACCCCTTCTCGCAGACATGCGCTATCTCCTAAAAACAAAGATCCTGGAATTTAATTATTAGGGCGGAACTCCCTGTTTTGGTGAAAACGGGCTGGATATTGTCACAACTTGTGCCCAAACATGGTTTGGAATTATCCTATGACACAACCAAGAACAAACCAAGAGAAAAATCCACCGGGCTACCCCTGTCAGAAGAACATCTAGGGGGTAGACAATTTGGGGCCCATAGATCAGGGTTTCGTAGGATGAAGCGCTTCAGAGAATCGAAATACCTCCAAACCTTGCAATGGACACTAGCATGTGTATTAAAGTGTGATGGAATGCTAAAATGTGCAAAACATGGTTCCCAAGTGTAACCCCTTTCACAGTCAGGCGTTGTGGCCTAAAAACGAAGGTTCTAGAATTTAATTATTATTAGGGGGAACTCCCAATTTCGGTGAAACCGGGTTGGATCCTGTCACAACTTCTGGCAAAAAATGGTTTGAAATTATCCTATGACCCAACGAAGCACAAAACAAGAGAAAAATCCACCAGTTTGCCCCTATCAGAAGATCATCTAGGGGTAGATGATCCTGGGCCCATAGATCAGGGTTTCGTAGGATGAAGCACTTCAGTGCATCAGAATACCTCCAAACCTTGCAATGGACCCTAGCATATGTCTTAAAGTGTGGTGGAATACTAAAATGTGTAAAACATGGTTCCCAAGTGTAACCCCCTTTGCAGATACACGCTGTCACCTAAAAACGAAGGTTCTGGAATTTAATTACTATTAGGGGAAACTCCCCCTTTCGGTGAAACGGGGTGTTGGATATTGTCACAACTTGTGCCAGACAAAGAGAAAAGTCCACCGGGCTACCCTTGTCAGAAGAACATCTAGGGGGTAGATGATGCAGGGCCCCCAAATCAGGGTTTTGTGGGATGAAACGCTTCAGAGCATTGGAATACCTCCAAACCTTGCAATGGACCCATTAATGTGTATTAAAGTGTGGTGTAACACTGAAATTTCCAAAACCTGGTACCCAACTGTCTCCCCCTTCTGGCAGACATGCACTATCACCTAAAAATGAAGATCCTGGAATTTAATTATTAGGGGGGATCTCCCCGTTTAGGTGAAACCGGGTTGGATATTTGAAAACTTGTGCCCAAACATGGTTTGGAATTATTCTATTACCCAACCAAGCACAAACCAAGAGAAAAATCCACCGGGCTACCCGTGACAGAAGATCATCTAGGATGTAGACGATTCGTGCCCATAGATCAGGGTTTCGTAGGAATAATCGCTTCGGGGCATCGGAATATCTCCAAACCTTGCAATGGACTCTAGCATGTGTATTAAAGTATGGTGGAATGTTAAAATGTTCAAAACATGGTTCCCAAGTGTCACCCGCTTCGTAGACATGCGATGTCACCTAAAAACGAAGGGTTCTGGAATTTAATTATTATTAGGGGAAACTCCCCGTCTCGGTGAACCCGAGTTGGATCTTGTCACAACTTGTGGCCAAATATTGTTTGGAATTAACCTATGACCCAACCAAGCACAAACCAAGATAAAACCCACCGGGCTAGCACTGTCAGAAGAACATCTAGGGGGTAGATGATTCAGGGCCCATAGATCAGGGTTTCGTAGGATGAAGGGCTACAGAGCATCGGAATACCTCCAAACCTTGCAATGGACCCTAGAATGTGTATTAAAGTGTGGTGGAATGCTAAAATGTGCAAAACATGGTTCCCAAGTGTAACCCCCTTCGCAGACATGCCCTGTCACCTAAAATGAAGGTGTTCTGAAATTTAATTATTATTAGGGGAACTCCTCGTTTCGGTGAAACTGGGTTGGATCTTGTCACAACTTGTGCCCAAACATGGTTTGGAATTATCCTCTGACCCAACCAAGCACAAATCAAGATAAAAATCCACCGGTCTACCCCTGTAAACATCTAGGAGGGTAGACGATCCGGGGTCCACGCATCAGGGTTTCGTAGGAGGAAGCGCTTCAGAGTATCGGAATGCCTCCAAACCTTGCAATGGACCCTAGCATGTGTATTAAAGTGTGGTGGAATGCTGAAATGTGCAAAACATGGTTCCCAAGTGTGACACCCTTCGCAGTAATGCGATGTCACCTAAAAACGAAGGTGTTCTAGAATTTAATTTTTATTATGGGGGAACTCCCCGTTTCAGTGAAAACGGGCTGGATATTGTCACAACTTGTGGCCAAAAATGGTTTGGAATTATTATATGACACAACCAAGAACAAACCAAGAGAAAAATCCACCCCTGTCAGAAGAACATCTAGGGGGTAGACAATTTGGGGCCCATAGATCAGGGTTTCATAGGATGAAGCGCTTCAGAGCATCGGAATACCTCCAAACCTTGCAATGGACCCTAGCATGTGTATTAAAGTGTGGTGGGATGCTAAAATGTGCAAAACATGGTTCCCATGTGTAACCCCCTTCTCGCAGACACGTGCTGTCACCTAAAAACGTAGGTGTTCTGGAATTTAGTTATTATTAGGGGGAACTCCCCGTTTCGGTGAAACCGGGTTGGATCTTGTCACAACCTTTAGTTGCAAACAATTGTTCAATTTTACTTAAAATATGGCCGAATATTTTATAAAAATGAGTCGGTGCCACTTCACAACATTTTTTGGTACGCCCTAATACTAGGGCACATAAAATGATGGCAGCTTCGAAATGCCCCAAATTTCCCTCCACTTCCCCAAAATTGCCCTCACTTCACCAAAATCTCCCGCTGGAAAACTCCCACCTTGACAACAGAATGACACAAATGCCCACCAAAAGAGAAAAGGAGAAGGGCAATTCGGACAAACCACACGAGGAGACGACCATCCACCCAAATCCCCCAGATCCCCATCCATTCGTCACTTCTCCATTCCCCTCCCCCTCCTCCTCCATTCCCCATCCACCCCCACCCAAGAAGACGACGGCCAGGCGCCCGCACGCTCGGGAAGACGACGGCCAGGCGCGCGCTTGGGAAGACGATGGCCACGCGCGCTCCGATGA
This sequence comes from Avena eriantha, assembly GCA_910589775.1. Classification (NCBI taxonomy): domain Eukaryota; kingdom Viridiplantae; phylum Streptophyta; class Magnoliopsida; order Poales; family Poaceae; genus Avena; species Avena eriantha. The sequence goes on from OU342742.1 coordinate 46,284,176, forward strand.
GGACCATGGGCGGGTAGCTCCGACCTATGACGGCCAATGATCTGTTCAGGCGAGTTCGTCTGTTGTTCTCCTCACATCCTCCTATTCCATGTCGTGCCATGACTAGGGTTATGCCGTTAGGATTTCGTTCCAATCCTAGGGTTAGGGTTTCTTTCCATGCCTAGGGTTCGGGTTAGGCTTTCATTACCATGCCTAGGGTTCAGGTTTCTTTGCCATGCCTAAGGTTCGGGTTTCTTTCCATGCCCAGGGTTCATGCCATTAGGGTTTCATTGCCATGGGATTTTGGGGGTTTCATTGCCATGGGATTTAGGGGGTCCATTTTCTGAAAGGAACACGCCTACGGTTCATGCTGTTAGACTTTTTTAGACATGCTGACTAAATTCATGTGTAGCTAGAGTGTGTGCTGATATATGTGTAGCTAGAGTGTGTAGCTAGACTTTTTTTGGAAGTTTTATAATTACTCAAGATCGAATAGATCGATATCTTGTAGTAGCAGCTTCATGTCATGATCCCCAATAGAAAATTTGATACGAGGGAATTTTGCCACCACAAGATGATATTTTTTTCGCTTTACTTCATCATTTGCTCATGCTGAATGGTAGTTGATGTGTTAATATGCATGCAGTAAGTGGTCCATAACATTTTGGGGTGTTTTGGCAGCATGGAAGAAGTGGCTTTATGTAAGTTTACATGTTGTGATAATTTGATGGTTTACTCACATGAAGGTTCTAATAATATTTAGTTCATGTGATAAAACTGCTATCCATGTTGTTTACTTGTTTGTTCACTTTTACAATTCTGATTTGCTTGCACTGTTATACCCTGAGACTAGGAGATGATGATTAATTACTGCTATTGGCTGCATGTGTTGCAAGTTTTTAATTTTGATTTTCTAGTATCGTCAATTTATAATTAGCGTGCATGGAAAGTTACTTCTCATGAAGTAGTAGTACTATAGTTGCTTGCTTGATTGCTAATGCCATCCTAAATTATTTGTTCTGTTGTTTCTTGGTTTGGCATAAGCAACAATAGTTACTGTTGTAACATAGCAGCATCCAGATAACATTGCATGCTAGTTTATTTGTTTAGTTATTACTGCCCAATCAGGAAAGGCATAAGCAACAATAGCATAATTTGAACAATGTGTATTGAACATGCTTATTCTAATTTATCTATGGTGATCTAACTCTTGTTCACTCTTTTTTGCGAGATATTAGTGCAATTGGACATCATCAAACTAACTAGCAAGGATCCAACAACACCGACATCATCCATGACAAGCATGACTAAGAAGACACAGTTGGTTGGTATGGAACTTGCACTCACACTGTTAGTTTTATTTAAGAATGTGTCTTTGTGTTTCATTGTTTGTATGAAGCATGACAAGAATTCTTACCCATGTTTTGTTTTCAATCTGGTTGTTGATGTGCATTGACATAATATGAATAACCGTGTTATATTTTGATTGTCCTGCTAGTATACTAGGAGTAAATAGAAATATAAATTGATAGCATACTTATAGCTGTTTGAGTTGTAATGCATGTCAATGCATTTCAACCATACATCTAATAGTATGTTTTTTCTATCCATGTAAAGAAGCGCCGCTCACTGAAATCGAGAAGCTTAGGGCTAGAACAATGATGCGGAACAACCGCATATTCCAGTCACTTGGCATCAATGCACTAGTGTCGATGATTAGAAATTTGAATGATTGTCCAGCAGTTAGTGGAATTACCAATGCTGCCTCAGCATCAGAGATGTCACATGGCGAAAGCTCAGAATACAATCCTCGAGATGATGAAGTCATTGATGAAGAGGAGGTCAATGACAATGTTGTGGAGAAGAATGTCAAGGTGCAAACTTTAACCTTGCTTGCAGGGGGGTTTACTTTGTTTGCTTTTGTGCTTTATTGTTTTCCTTTCATTATGTGCTCACACAATATTTTTACTTGTGATCTAATGACATTCTATTTTCTATTCATACAAGGCCAAGAAGTGTTCTAGGAGGAAGAAGAGTGTTGTGAAGAAGCCTAGTAAGATACTAGAAGCATATAGTGAAATGGCCCCGGGTAGGGTGTTTGCGGTAGCTCCAGGAGCATCAAAGAGCATTTTGGAAGCTGATGTACCTGCTCCTGCTAGAGTGACTAGGCAGAAAGGAAAGGAGACTCATGTGCAGATATGACCACCCCTTGATGATGGGTTTCAGTCCACTGATGAAGGAAGCTTTGTCTGCATGGACCTCAGCCCTGTGGCCAGGAATCAGCGTTTCGACTCTGCTGCCATTTCTGAAGAAGTTGAAGAACTTGAGCCGCATGATCAAGGCAAGTTTATATAGTACTGTTCTTTTACTAGTTCATTTCCTAAATGTAAGCAATGCATGTATGCCTGCCTGTTTGGCAGAACCATCCCTTGATTTGTACTTGTTATTAATGTGGTTAATTTTATTTTCAGAGATAACCACCATGGCCAAGCGTACCAAAAGAAACGTTCCAGTGTTAGCCTCCATGGATGAAGCAAGCTCTGCCTACATAGACCTCTGCCCTGTCAACATGGATCAGCGACTCCGCCCATCTATCATTTCTGAAGAACCTGAGCAGGCAATGTGTGATCAATGCAAGCTCGTCACCTCTGTTTTTTCTAGTTCATTTCCTAATTGGAAGCCATGCATCTATGAACCATTCTTTCATTTGTACTTCTTATTAATGAGGTTAATTTCATTTTCAGAGATATTCGCTGTGGCCAGGCGTAACAAAAGAAAGGGTGCAGGGCTCGAAAGGATGACCAAGGCGCTGGGTACCAAGGTGAAAATACACATTTCCGAAGGGATGAAGCGTCCACAGGATCCTGTGCAGGCTGCAAAGCTTGCCTCAGAGTGTGGACTTAACGCAAGAACCCATACTCCGGTGCTGCCACATTTCAAGGACTACAAAAAGGACGAGAACCTTGTGGAGAACTTCATTGGGGAAGTTGGTGTAAGTTAATTCTCTCATAGCTGGGTGTGTTTCTTTCTCACTATAACACCTGCCATTTGACCACTAACCATGTCCTTGCCTTGTTTGCTGTCTTGGCAGGTGAACTTTGTGATGGACACCAACTCAGAGATCATTAAGAGTGCATGCACTGATATGCTTCAGAAGGTATCAAAGAACAGATGCCACAAAATCAAGAAGCTATTCTTTGATGCGTACCAGCAAATCAAGTTAGCATCAAGTCTCTGGTTAATGGCCTGTCGGATGATGAATGGCAAGGTCTGGTTGCGTTGTGGTATACCCCAAGACACAGGGTATGGTTGTGTTTGTTCACATGGTCTTTTCTACATGTATTGGCTATGCTGGGTGTTGTTTCTTGTGGTAGCTGGCTGAGTGCTGTTTCTTGTGCTAGCTGGCTGGGTGCTTATAGTATTTTTTTTGTAGCAAACTTGTGAGTCGAACAAGGTCAATCGAGAAAAGGTCAAGTTCTAGCAAAAAACTGGTTCGAGGTCGTACATCGCGCATATATTTTCCACCGTAAGACTTGATTTTATTTACGCCCACATAACTATTGTCCCGAAAGCTTTTGCTTTGATTCTGATTCTTGTTTAATAACATTTCAGACGGAGGAACGCAAGGGTGAAGAGCTGAATGCCATTGATTTGTTCAAAAGCACACATAACAGCAAGAAAAACGGCTTTTCAGATCAAGTGAAGGAGGCTATTGTAAGTAAATCTGTGAATTCTCCTTTGACTTGTTTCTTGCTCCGATTGTCATTCACTTGTGCTTTAGATGATTTTTGTCCTAAAAATCTATTCTGCCAATAATGTGAAATCCTCCATGTACTAGGTCGAGATGGAAAATATGAAGGCTACACCTCTACAAGAAGGTGAGCAACCCAAGTCTGATGTTGAGGTTGTTGCTATAGTGCTTGCATCAGCAGATTGCAAGTCAAGTACTTTCTTGACTAATGTTGGGATCAAGTCATCTACAAACAAGGCCGGCAAATCCAATGTTGTTGTAGCTGCACATGTACGTGACCTAGAAGACAAGCTGGATAGATCTCGAGAGAAAGTGGCCATGCTCAAGAAGAGGTCGGAGGACGCTGAAGTTGCACAAGTTGCACACGACAAAGAGTTCGAGTTGTTGCGCAAAAAGACCGAAGAAAATGACGCGAGGTATGCTCACTTGATGGCACTACTTGGTGGTAAAGGATCTAGGAACTGTTGATGCAACTGTGTTGGTAAAGCAACTGTTGATCTGGGAACTAGTAGTTCTGGGAACTAGCTGTGTTGCTAGACTAGTTCTGGGAGCTACTTTCTGTATCTTTGTGAACCGTTGTTGATGTATGGCTGTGAACTTGTGAACCCGACTTGATGTATCTGTTCGTGAACCTGAACCTGTTTTCTATTTGTTTTTTACTTGATGGATCAAGTTTGTTTGTGACTTGAAAATCTGTTTGTATTATTATATTTCTTTGTATCCTTGTTATTGTTGGTCGATTATTTTATTTGCTGTCTATCTATCCTGGGTCGTATTTGGTACTTGGGCTATGATGCCATGGGCCGAACATTTCCAAACTGGGCTAAAATTAATGTTGATATTCGGACCTAGTTGGGCTGCAAAATGGCTACGGCCCAAAAAAATATGGGCATTTTTAGGAAACGAAAATTTGAAATCTGATATGAAATTAAACTATAAAAGGCCAAATGACCCAAAAAGAAACGAATTGCTAAAAGGCCAAGAGAAAAAGGAAATGAATTGCTAAAGGGCCAAGGTCCAAAAGGAAATGAATTGCTAAAAGCCCAAGGCTAGCAAGAAAGTGGAAAGTAAAAAGGCTGAGTCCAAGAAATTAAAAAGGCTAAACTGTTGGGCTTGGCCCATTTCCCCTATATTTAGTAAGTCTGAAGACCCTTTAGATTCGGATGACTGGCTGCAAACCATGGAGAACAATATGGAAGTAGCAGGAGTTGAAGCCAACGAGAAGGTACTATTTGCCACCCACTATCTGGCAGGAGATGCAAGAGCCTGGTGGAATAGCACCCGTACCATGAACCACAGTCAGGTGATGACATGGGAAGCATTCATGATCAAGTTTAGCCGCACCCATGTGCCGCAAGGTTTAGTCACCTGGATGAGAGATGAGTTCAGAGAACTGAAGCAAGGAAGTATGATGGCAGTTGAGTACCAAGACAAATTTATGTCCTTAGCTAGATATGCCCCTGATGAGATCAACATCGAAGCCAAGAAGAAGGAAAGGTTCCTGAATGGATTGCATGATGAAACGCAGATTGTTCTAGTCAACATCCATTTCCAAGATCTAGAAGAGCTTGTAGACTGCGCCATTCAGATGGAAGGGAAGATCAACCAAGCCAATGACAACCGCAAGCGTAGGATGATGCACCCAAGTGGATCCAACCATGTCCAGAAGTATTGCCCCAACCCGTCTGCAAGATATTCCCCAAGAAACAACAGACCCCCTATGTCCCGTCCCGACTATCCCAATCGTAGCGGAGGAAATTTGAAGCCTGGAGGAAACAACAACAACCCCGACAACTCCAACAACTTCAACTATGCACTGCTCAAGTCCAACAACCACAACCACAATAATAACAATACTGCCCCAAGGACTGGAAGCAACGCTATGCCTGTTGCACCCAAAGACAAGTCCCAGATTACCTGCTTTGAATGTGGAGTCAAGGTTCACTACTCCAATGAGTGTCCCAAGAAGCTTATAGCAGCCACCAATGTGAATGCACCTGCTCAACAAGAACGCCGTGTTCAGCCTGGAAGGATATTTGCCCTAGGGAACTCGCTCAATCGCAACGGTCGTCTGTTTTGCATGAATGCCAAAGAAGCTCAGGAAGCGCCAGATGTCGTGCTGGTTATGTTTTCTGTTAACTCAGTATTAGCAAGAGTGTTGTTTGATTCTGGAGCATCGCACTCATTTATTATAGAAGAATTTGCATGCACTAGTAAGATTCAACCAACAAAATTGAAGCATGTTATGATAGTTCAAATACCGTGTTCAACCACCAAAGCTAGAAAAATTTGCAAGGTTGTACCTATCAGAATCCATGGGATAGATTTTTATGCCAACCTAATAGTACTTGGAACGAAATGTTTGGAAGTAGTACTAGGAATGGATTGGATGTCGAAACATAAAGGATTAATCGACTGTGCCTAGAAAGCCATAACCATGACCAGTAGCTCAAGAGTATCAGTAAAGCATGAATCTGAAACCTTGCCCCGTCAATTCAAGTGCAAACAGAGTCTAGCCCAACCAACAATAGATCAAGTCAGAGTAGTCTGTGAATACCCCAACGTATTCCCAGATGAATTGCCCAGTATGCCCCTAGATCGGGATATTGAGTTCATTATTGAACTAGTTCCTGGAACTGAACCCATAGCTCAGAGACCTTATAGTATGAACCCATCTGATCTAGTGGAGCTGAAGAAACAACATGACGCTATGCTGGCGAAAGGTTTGATTCAACCAAGCGCATCGCCATGGAGATCACCTATTTTATTTGTGGATAATAAATATGGAGGTAACCGTTTGTGCACGCATTATCGAAAGCTGAATGGCGTCACCATCAAGAACAAGTACCCATTGCCGAAGATCGAGGATCTGTTTGAACAGTTGACTAGTGCTAGAGTGTTTTCTAAGATTGATCTTATAACTGGTTATCATCAACTCAAGATTCGTGCAATGGATATTCCAAAGACCGCCTTTACCACCAGATATGGATTGTATGAGTATACTTTCATGTCTTTTAGATTAACCAATGCCCCCGCTTATTTCATGAATCTCATGAATAAAAATTTTATGAACTTCCTGGATAAGTTTGTCGTTGTTTTTATCGATGAAATTCTGATCTATTCCAAGTTAGAAGAAGACCATGAGAAACACCTGAGAACCATCCTTGAAACCCTTAGAGAACATCAGTTATATTCTAAGTTTAGCAAATGTGAATTCTGGTTGAAGGAAGTAGGATTCCTAGGACATATTGTGTCGGAACGAGGAGTCGCCGTCGATCCAGCCAAGATCAAAGATGTTGAAGCATGGAAAGCCCCAACCACTCAAACCCAAGTCCGCGCATTTCTCAGATTAGCCGGATAATACCGCAAGTTTGTTGAAGGATTTTCCAGCATCGCAAGACCAATGACCCAACTGTTGAAGAAGGATAAGAAGTTTGAATGGACTAACAAATGTGAAGCAAGTTTTCGAGAACTCAAGAAGAGATTGATTTCAGCCCCAATCTTGATTATGCCTGATATCAAGAGGCCCTTTGATGTGTATTGTGATGCATCCAAGATTGGTCTCGGATGTGTGTTGATGCAAGAAGGCAAAGTCATAGCATATTTGTCCTAACAACTGAAGCAGCATGAGAAAAACTACCCTACCCATGTTCTTTAACTAGCAGCCGTAGTTTTAGCGTTGAAGACATGGCGTCATTACCTTATGGGTAACCGCTATGAGATTTATTCGGATCACAAGAGCCTGAAGTATATTTTCACCCAGAAGGGCTGAATATGAGGCAAAGGAGATGGATAGAGTTAATCAAGGGTTATGACCTTGACATTCACTATCACCCCGACAAAGCCAATGTGGTAGCGGATGATCTTAGCAGATTGCCGTGTAGGTTAAACACCATGATCCAAGAAACCCAACCAAGTTTGCATGAAGAGTTGGAGCAATTTAGAACAGAGCTAATTAGCAAAGGATTTTTAGCTAGCATTGAACTTCAACCCACGTTGATCAGGCAGATCAAGGAAGCTTAGAAGGGAAATGCAAGTATCGATGGAATCAAGCGTCGTATTGGTACATGGAAGGTACCTGGATTCACCGAAGATGAAGAAGGAGTTTTGTGGTACAAAGGGCGTATCTGTGTGCCAGCAGATTCTGAGCTGAAGCAAGCTATCATGCAGGAAGGTCATGATACTCTTTATTCTATCCACCTAGAGGAACAAAGATGTATCAGGATTTGAAGGAGCAATTTTGGTGGCACAACATGAAGAGAGAAATCGGAAGCTACATAGCCAAGTGTGATATGTGCCAGCAAGTCTAAGCAGAACGTCAGAGACCCACAGGACTTTTGCAACCATTGCAGATTCCGAAATGGAAATGGGATTCTTTCGGAATGGACTTTATCACCGGTTTGACCACTTCTAGTAGGGGAAATGACTCTATCTAGGTCATAGTTGATAGACTGTCCAAGGTAGCCCATTTAATACATGTCAAGACCACCTACCAGAGTTCGAAGCTAGTAGAGTTGTACATTGCTAGAATCGTCAGTTTTCATGGAACCCCCAACACCATATTATCAGATCGAGGAACCCAATTTACCTCAAGATTTTGGCAGAAGGTCCTAGAAGGATTGGGAACCAAGTTAAATTTCAGCATAGCTTATCAGCCACAGACCGATGGACAGACTGAAAGAGTCAACCAAATCATAGAAGATATGTTGAGAGCTTGTGTTTTGGAATATGGATCAAAATGGGAAGATTGTCTGCCTTTCGCAGAATTCTCATATAACAATAGTTATCAAGACACTTTGCAAATGGCCCATTTCAGTTCCTATATGGAAGAAAGTGTCGTACCCCCTTGAATTGGTCACAAGTAGGAGAGAGTCAGATTTTCAGACCTGACATCCTACGAGAAGCCGAAGAGAAGGTTCACAAAGTCCATGAGCACCTCAAGACCGCCCAATCCAGACAGAAGAGTTATGCTGATAAGAGACATCGAGACTTGACTTTCAATGTCGGAGATTTTGTGTATCTCAAAGTGTCACCTTTGAAGGGAATGCAACGTTTTCAACTGAAAGGAAAGTTAGCCCCCAGATATATTGGACGCTTCAAGATTGTGAATCACCGAGGAGAAGTATCTTATCAACAGGATCTGCCAGAGGAGATGTCAGCCATCCATGATGTGTTCCATATCTCGTTACTTCGCAAATGCTTAGAAGTTCCCGAGAAGACAGAAGTGTTCAAGAACATCGATCACCGAGCCATTGATATCAACAAGGATCTGATGTATCGTGAAGTGACCATTCGTATCTTGGAAGAAGCCTTTAGAACCACCAGGACCCGGAGTATCAAGTTTCTCAAGATCCAATGGAGCAACCATACCGAAGAAGAAGCTACCTAGGAGCGACAAAATTACATTAGGACTGAGTTTCCAGATCTCTTTAGTTCCTACTTTTTTCTTAAATCTCGGGACAAGATTTTGTTTAAGCAGGGAAGGTTTGTAACACCCCAAAACTTCTAATCAAGATTATCAAGTTCTAATCAACCAAAATTAGGGTTAACAAAAACTTTTATTAAGAAAATGAAGATGAATGCATGTGTGTTTGCATTAGTGTAGATTTGAGTGCTTATGCCCTGCTTAATTGTTACAAATGATGTGAAATGGTATAAAGATGAATACTAAATTATCTAGGCCAATTACAAACAAATTCAACAGAAAAATAAATCAAATAGGAATAAATAATGCAAATGGTCATTTTGACCAAAATCAACCACTAGGTCACTTTGTGTGTTCCTAGAAGATAATTTCTAACAGAAAAATGTCTACTTATTTTCACCCCTTGCTAGACCAAGTAAAATTGTATCAAGGCCCACTTTACAAACTTACAAAAACATATTTCAAATCAATTTAATGGACAGTTGAGAATTGAATCTAGTTCATATGTCAAGATCCCACTTTTTCAAAAACCTACCAAATCAATTCCCCTTGACCTCTCCAAGCAAACATAGACTCTCAAACTTAACTTAAGATCACTCAAAAAATTTGAATAAAAAATTCCAAACTTTAGTTCTTGCGGCCATTTCATCAAACACCTTAATTACACAAATTAACCCCTGGCCTAACTTCACTGTTGTGCATAGTAATCCTCGACCCTTTGGTCACCACTTCACCCCCTTGTCCCCTCTGGTGTCGAGCAGCACCCAGACCATTCCCCCTTAGTCGCTTGCACAGTGGAGCGCCCCCCGTTTGTGGTTATCGCCGGTCGACCACGGCCAGCTCACAGCAGACACCGCCGCAGCCAGACATGATGTCCAGGAAGCACGCCTCGGTCCACCGCCACCCCTTGTCCTAGCCTCGACCCCAGTCGAGCCCTGGACCACCCTAGCTACGCTGCGCACCGTGCCTCTGCTCCATGTCCAAAGCGTGCCAACTCGCCGCGCCCGACCAGCTCGCCCATACCACACCTTGCCTTCGCCGTGCAGGCGCACGCCCGCCATGATCACAGCACCGTAGCAGACAACCCTGTTCGCCACCATGCGACCCACAGCTGCCGCACGCAGCCGCAAACACCTCTGCGCCAGCGTAGTGCACCGCACGCTCCCGACTGAACCACACTGCCCCATGCCTCGCCATTATGCCCGTAAGAACTGCCAGGGAACACCGCACCGTCCACCTACCTCAGCCACACCGATAGCCGCTTGTAGCAACACCATCGTCGAGCTCACGCCTGCACCACTCGGTCCCCTCGCCGCACTATAAAAGGTGGCCACCCCCGCCTCCATTCTCCACACCACTTCACTCCCCACTCCTCACTAACCCTCCCCCACTTATCCTCGGAGCAAGGCGAGCACCACCGTGCCGGAATTTCACCAGAGCCCACCGCTGCTGGAGGAGAAGGGCATCGTCGATTTAGACCACCCCAAGCCCTGCCATGACCGTGCCTCGCCTCGCCGTCGTCTACCACGTCGATCACCCCCGTCGCCGACCCTAGATGGAGCCTAGGTGAGCCCGACCAGACCCCCACCGCTGCGCTAGGTCTGATTCCTCGCCGGAGTTGTTCGTCGTCGACGATGAACCACGATTGTTCGATTAGAATTAGATCGTAGTGCTCTGGTTGAAAGATACCATTTTGTTTAGTTAGTCTCGCTGACTGGTAGACCCCATCTGTCAGTAGGCAGCTGTGCCACGTAGTGTAGCTGGGCCAGCCCGTTTAACTTCCCGCGCTGGCCTGGAAATTCAAATAATGTTTTTTCATTTTAGTTTAACTAGTTTATGTGCCTAGATTCAAAAATCAATTCAGAGAGTTTCACTTAACCAAATTGCATGATTCAAATTTTGCTAGAAAGGTAATTAAAATATTTATCCAAGCCCGTTGAATTTAAATCATTTGGAGTTACAGATGATCTATAGAAAAAATAACAAGACGGAGGCTTTTGCAACTTCAAACATTTTTCAAAATCAACCATAATAGCTTTTGAGTTGATTCCAACTCTCAAAAATCACATTTAACAATATCTATCTGAATATGTAAAAATATTTAGGTTTGCATGAAGTGACATTGGACTAGTACCAAAATAATCCTATTAGGGCATTTCTAGTCACTTTAAATATATTAAATAATAATCTTAAACTTTATAAAATGTGACCAACACTTTAAATAACATTCTCATGTATTAGAATATGTGGTGATGACATGTGTCCAAATGATCCCATATTCTATTTGGAGAATATTAAATCTTACTTAATTTCAATGAGTAGAAATTAGTTTTCTCAAATAAACTAAATAAAACTAGTTGTTTTATGCATGTGATGATTGTGATGATGCTAGATCATCAAGTGTGAGCCTTAGTGTGCTAAATAGAAGTAATTAAGTATTATTTGGTGATTGTGTACCCCGTATTCCTTTATAGACGATAGTACTGACCAAGGATACGAAGAGGAGGAGTTCTACCCCGAAAAAGAGGAGGAATACTTTAATCACTGCACCAACCAAGGCTAGCTACCACTTGCAAGTATTATACTTATGCAAGCCATCACTACTAAGAAAGTTAGACCTTGCAAGTTAACCCTTGCAAGTATTAACCTAAGCAAGATGCACTAGGCATGCTTTGGTTATATCATTTTGATTATACCAATCCCAAGTTTTACTTGCAATCTTTATTCTTTTTACTTTACTAAAGTTCTTTACTTTTAGTGTAGATAGCATAAAGAGTATAAAACTAGGCCTATCTAGTTACACTTAGATGTCATTCTATGGCATGAGATTGAAGATGAGCACCCCTTATTAGTGAACACTCTTAACATTAGTGGCTAGTATTAAGCATAAAAGTTGATCACTTTAGATGAGAATACTTGGTGAAATGATTATGAAAACCTTGGAATGATTAGTCATTCTATTGAAATGTTTTGACATGTGTTGAGAAACACAAATGGATTTGATGATGAAAATGTTGAGACATGAGCCTTAGCCCTTTATAAAAACTGATGGTTGGGTTCGGATGCGATACCATTCCAATTTTACCGGATAACCACAATACCTAAAGTGGGTAGGGCTTAGCCAGAAGTTTATATGCCTTAGTATGGGTTCCCTCACGGGAGAGGTTTGAGATGAGGCTACCTCTTGATGTGTGTCCACCTATGCATTGCCTAGGATGGCAGATGTCCATTGCTGGGAGGCCAAGCTCATAAGGGAGGTGCCTATACTAGAGTGTGTAATTGAAAGGTTATGATTGATTATCCGCACACTAAGTATGATGATTTAGGGTTATCCTTGACGGATTTATCGAATTTTGTGGTGAAAGTGTACCACCTCTGCAGAGTGTCAAACTATTTGAATAGCCGTGTCCGCGGTCATGGACAGTTGGAATGGCCATACTGTTATGTCGTCAGATGTTTTCAAAATGACTTGTGAAATGAATTGTCATTTTGACTTGACCACAATAGAGTTGTCAATATGAAAACTAGGTTCCCACTTAAAGTGATTTAGAAAGTTAAATTGGCTTTCTTTACTTCTGAACTCAGCTTAAGATAAATCTGGCTTTTTCAAAAATAAACCTAGAGCTTAGTATTCCTACTAGAGCTAACTTACTTGTTAGTGATAGTTTGCGAGTACTTAAAGAGTTCTCATGGCTTTGTCCCTGGCTATTCCCGTGGCCAGACTATGTGGAGGACTACCAGGAAGATGGACAGCAGGACGTCTACGACAACTAGGATCATCTCCCATCGTCAGCATTGCCTATGACACTGAAGATGGAGCCCACTACTACGCTTTATTATTCCGCTTCTTGATTGTACTAAGACTGGATCATGAGATCCTTTATTTGTGTAAAACCTTATTATGGTTTGTAATGGATGATGTACTGTGATATCCAATTTTTTATGTCTCGCAAAAATGGTAATCCTGGGATTTTCAGGTATGGCATAACAGACATCTGGGATTAAAAATCCAGGTGTTGACAAAATTTGAGACTACACTTGAATATATAATATCACGACTGTATCCTCGGGGTCTACTCCTATCGGGAGAACTAGTTGGGCACCCAACAAAAAATACAGAAGCACTGGCGCCATAAAATTAAGTTTTTGATCCTATGTTTTGATACATATATCCAAGCATAGCCTCGGGGGCTACTCCTATCAGGAGTGCTGGAGCGCACCTGATAAAGAAAGGCAAAGGAAACATTCGACGACATATACTCCTATCAGGAGCGGTTACAAAAAACAAAAAGTTCTTCAGCTTCTATAAATCAAAAAACTCTCGGATCGCACCCGACGCGATAAAATTCCGAAGGCTATTGTCAACACCCGGATTATTAATCCCAGATGCCTGTTATGTCATCCATCGCAATCCCAGGATTACCATTTTTGCGAGACATAACAGATTGGATATCACAGTACATCATCCATTGCAAACCATAATAAGGTCTCACACGAATAAAGGATCTCATGATCTAGTCTTAATACAACAAGCAGCGGAAATAAATAATAAGCGTAGTGGTGGGTTCCATCTTCAGTGGCACAAGCAATGCTGATGATGGAAGATAGTCCTAGTTATCCTAGTCATCCTGCTATCTTTCATCTTGGTAGTATCCTTCATAGTCTGGCCATAGGAATAGCCAGGGACAAAAGCCATGAGTACTCTTTAAGTACTCGCAAACTATCACTAACAAGTAAGGTAGTGCTAGTGGGAAGAGTTAACTCTATGCTTATTTGTAAAGTTAAGTTTGAAACCTAAGGTGAGTTTAGAAGCAAAGAAAGATAAGATAAGGTTCTAGAATCACTTATGTTGGGAAGCTAGTGTCATAGTTACAACTCTGTTGTGGTCAAGTCAAGATTCATTATTTATTCCATAAGTCATTTTGAAAACATCTGACAACGAAACAGTATGGCCACTCCAACTGTCCATAACCACGGAGACGGCCATTCGAATAGTTTGACACTCTATAGAGGGGTACACTTTCCCACAAGATTCGATAGATCTATCAGGGATAACCCTGAATCATCATACTTAGTATGTAGATAATCAAACATAACCTTTCCTTTACGCACCCTAGTATAAGCACCTCTCCTTTGAGTATGGCCTCCCAACCATGACCATCTGTCATCTTGGGTACTGCATAGGTGGACAACATTGAGAGGTAGCCTCAGCTCAAACCTCTCCCGCGAGGGAACTAATACTAATGCATATAAATTTCCAACTAAGCCTTACCCAATTCAGGTATTGTGGTTGTACAGTAAAATTGGAATGGTATCGCATCCGAATCCAACCATCAGTTTTGTAAAGGGCTAAGGCTCATGCCTCAACATTTTCATCATCATAAACCATTTGTGTTTCTCAACACATGTCAAAACATCTCAATAGAATGACTCATCATTCCAAGGTTTTCATAAAGTGACTCAAGTATTCCCATCTAAAGTGACTCAAGTTTTGATTTAGCTCTAAGCCACTAAGTTAAGAGTGTTCACTAAGGTGGGATGCTAATCTCAATCGCATGCCATAGAATGACATCTAAAGTTATCTAGATAGGTCAAGTATTATACTTTTTATGCTACCTTCAAACAAGTAAGGGACTTTGGTAAAGTAAAGAAAGTAAAACTTGTAAATAAAATTTGGGGTAGATACTAGTCAAAGTGGCATAACGAAAGCAAGCTTAATGCATCTTGCTTAGGTTATCTAACTTAATTCTAGCTTGCTAACAATAGCTTGCCTTGTGTAGTGCAGTGGTTGAAGTTTTCTACCTCCTCTTCTTGGTACAACTCCTCCTCCTCGAAAGCTTGGTCGGTACTATCGTCTATAAATACATACAGGATACACAATCACCAAACCATACTTAACTAGTCTACTTAGCACACTAAGGCACACATTTGATGATCTATTATCATCACAAGCCTCACAAGGTTTTATTAACTAGCTTCATTCTTTTTATTTAAGAAAAGTAATTTCTACTCATTAAAGAAAATAACTAAGATTTAATATTCTCCATTTTAAATATGGGATCATGTGGACACATGTCATCACCACATGTTCTAACATATGGGAATGTGATTTAAAGGTTGGATCACATTTTAATAAGTTTAAGTTTAATATTTAATGATTTAAAGTGACTAGAAATGCCTATATAGCACTAAATTGGTAATAGTCCAAACTCACTGCATGCAAACCTTAATATTATTACATATTCAGATAGGTATGGTGAAATGTGATTTTTGAGAGTTGGAATCAACTCAAAAGCTATTATGGTTGATTTTATAAAAATGTTTGAATGTGCAAAAGCTTCTGTCTTGTTATTTTTACTAGGAGAGATCTCTAACTCTAAATGAATTACATCCAACGGGCTTGGATAGATATTTCAGAAGCTTTCCAAAAAATTGGAATCACTCCATTTGGATATGTAAATCTTCCTGAAAGTGTTTTTGAACTAAGGGACAGAATTGAGTTTAAAATAAAATAGAAAAGTCCTAATTTGAAATCGTGCGCTAGCGCGGGAAAAGAAATGGGCCGGCCCAGTGTCGCTCTGCAGCGCGGATGACAACTGAAAGGGGGGGGTCCACATGTCAGCGGCACAACTCAACGTGATGCGGTACGGGGCGATGTGGACCGTGCGATTAGAACCTAGATCGACGGTGGTGGTTCATCGTCGACGACGAACTTGTCGCCGGCGGGATGGAACCCTAGCGATTCGGTGAGGGTGCAATGGAGGCATACCAGGGCTCCAGCTAGCGTGGCGATGGGGGCGATCGAACGTGTGGTCAAAGGTGGACTCAGGCGTGGTTGCGGAGGCTCCTGGGGTGGACAAAATTGACGGGGCGCTTCCTCCTCTGCTGCGGTGGCTCTGGTGGAAATTCCGGTGAACTAAGGCTCGAGTGGCTCCGGTGAGAGAGGGGAAATGCTCAGGGGAGAGAGGAGAGTGTTGGATTGTGGAGAATTGGTGCTGGGGAGGGCTCCTTATATAGGTCGACAAGGGGACCGTGCGGCACGACGGTGAACTCGTCGGTGACGTTGATACAAGCTGCTAGAGGCATGGGCTGGGTAGGCGAACGGTGGTCTGCCTCCTGGCGGTCAACTACGGCGCAATGGCGCGGCTAGGGGTGGTGGTATATGGTCGGGAGCGTCGCGCGCTCTAGAAGACAAAGGCAGTGCTCGACGCGGCGCTCGGCGACTGTGGGTCGTGCGGTGGCGCACTGCCGTGTCTAGAAGGGTGTTGGGGTCGCGCTCTGGGAGACAGAGGCTATCGCGCTCTGGCGCGCTCTAGTGAGCTCGCAGAGAGAAAGGGCGGTGCCGCTGGGGAGTGGTCTAGGGGCTGTGGGTGATCGAGGGGTGGACAGTGGGCGGTGGTAGGGTTAGGCGGAGCTAGTGGTGGTGCTGGAACGGCGCGGCGCTGTCTGTGGAGCTTTGCCCATGTTCGGCCGGCAGTGATCAAAATGTGGCGGCGCTCCACTGCAGCTGTGACTAAGGGGTAGGCCGGTGAGGGTCTGGTTGACTCAGGGGGACAAAGATGATCAATGCAACTCAATTGGCTCGACAAGATTTGATCAAAAGCAGTAATAGTTAGGCTAATTTGATTCTGCTAACAAGGTATTCGACACAATGGCCGCATGAACAAAATATATGAATTTTGGGCGGAATTTTGGTCGAGTTGGTGATCACATGCTTGAGCATCTCTGGTGGCTTGGGATTTGAAAATGGAGTTTATTTGAGTGGTTTTTGAATAAGTGTGATCTTGACATATGAACTACATTCAATTTTCAATTGTCATTTAAAATTAGAGTTTGAAAGTTTTTGGGATGAAACAAAGTGGGCCTTGGTACATCACTACTTGTACTAGCAAGGGGTGCAAAGAACCACATTTGTTTCTGTTAAGATTTGAGTTCTAGGAATAGCCAAAGTAGGCATGGTGATTAAAATGGCACAAATGACCATTTGCTTATTTTATTCTTTTTGATTTATTTTTCTTTGGGATTTGTTTGGGAATGATCTAGATGATGTTTAATTCACCCTAGAATCATTTTACAATCAATGGATCACTCAAACATGGCAATTCAAAACAACTCATATTTTAAATGCATACACATATGAATGCTTAATGATTTTAAGTGGAAATTTTTTTGTTAACTCTGAATTTGATTATTTGGATCTTAATAACCTCGGATTAGAGTTTTGGGATGTTACAAACCTTCCCCCCTTAAACAAAATCTCGTCCAGAGATTTACGAAAGAAAAACTAGGAACTAATGAGATTTGGGAACTCTGTCCTAATGTAATCTTCTCGCCCCCAAGTGGCTTCTTCTTCGGAATGGTTGCTCCATTGAATCTTGAGAAATTTGATACTTCAGGTCCTGGTGGTTCTGTAAGCTTCTTCCAAGATATGGATGGACACTTCATGATAGGTCAGGTCCTTGTTGATATCAACAGCTCAGTGATCGATGCTCTTGAAAATTTTGGTCTTCTCCGGCACTTCTAGGCATTTGTGAAGTAACGAGATATGGAACACATTGTGGATGGCTGACATCTCTTCTGGCAGTTCCAGTTGATACGATACTTCTCCTCAGCGATTCACAATCTTGAAGGGCCCGATATATCTGGGGGCTAACTTTCCTTTCAGACAAAAGCGTTGCGTTCCCTTCAATGGCGAAACCTTGAGATAAACAAAATCTCCGACATTGAAAGTCAGGTCTCTTCTTCTCTTCTCAGCATAACTTTTCAGTCTGGACAGGGCGGTCTTGAGGTGCTCATGGACTTTGTGAACTTTCTCTTCAAATTCTCGGAGAATGTCGGGTCGAAAGATCTGTTGGAGATATGCCCAAGAGGCAATAATAAAAGTGATTATTATTATATCTTTGTGTTTATGATGAATGTTTACATCCCATGCTATAATTGTAATATTAGGAAACACTAATACTTGTGTGTTTTGTAAACATAAGAGAGTCCCTAGTAAGCCTCTTGTTGAACTAGCTTGTTGATTAATTGATGATCATGGTTTCCTGATCATGGGCATTGGATGTAATTAATAACAAGGTTATATCATTAGGAGAATGATGTGATGGACACACACCCATAGTAAGCGTAGCATAAGATCAAGTCATTAAGTTCGTATTGTTGTAAGCTTTTAAATGCATAGTAACCTAATCCTTCGACCATGAGCTTGTGTTAATCACCATCACCGGATGGGTACTTTGATGACATCAAACACCACTTCGTAACTAGGTGGTCATAAAGGTGTCATTGGGTATTCTGAAAGTATGTGTTGAAGCGCATGGACCAAGATTGGGATTTGTCCATCCATATGACGGATAGATATGCTCTGGGCCCTCTCGGTGGAATGTCATAAAGTTAGCTTGCAAGCATGTGACTAGGTCACAAGGGATGACATATCACGAAAGGAGTAAAGAGTACTTGTCAGTAACGAGGTAGAACTAGGTATGGAGATGCTGACGATCAAACCACGGATAAGTATAGTATCGCGTGACAAAGGGAATTGGTTTCGTATGTAAATGGTTCAATCGATCGTGAAGTCATCGTTGAGTATGTGGGAGCCATTATGGATCTCCAGGTCCTGCTGATGGTTATTGATAGGAGATGTGTCTCTGTCATGTCTGCATATTCACGAACCGTAGGGTGACACACTTAAGGTTCGAAGTTGTTTTAAGTAGATATGGAATGTGCGTCGGAGACCGAATGTTGTTCGGAGTCTCGGATTGGATTCGGGACATCACGAGGAGATCCGGAATGGTCCGGAGAATAAGATTCATATATAGGGGATCATTTTCTAAGTTAGGAAATGTTCCGGAGTGTTTGTATGAGGATTCTAGAAAGTTTCGAAATGTTCCGGAAGGTTCTAGAATATATCTTGGAGTTTGCTTGAAACTCAAGATAGGGATCAAGGAGTCCTGGTGGGTCAAGATACGGAGTCTCGGGGGAGGAGGACTCCTCCCCCCACCTCCAATCCGCCGGCCTACAAGGGAGGGGAGTCCTACAAGGACTCCCCCTCCCTAGGCGCCTCCCTTCTTTAAATAGAGGGGCAGGGGCGCCCCCTCCTCCCCTGCTCCCATAACCCCAATCTCTGTCGCCTCTCTCCTCCTTCTTTCTTCTGCACAGGCATAGGCGAAGCCCTGCAGAATTCTCTACTCCACCACCACCACCACGCCGTCGTGCTGCTGGGATTCCATGGAGAAGATCTACTACCTCCGCTGCTCGCTGGAACAAGGAGAGGAAGGTCTGCTTCGACTCCGCACATGTGACCGACTGCGGGAGCGCTGCCGAAATGCAGCGCCGGAAGGATCGTCCACTTGACCGACTGCGGAAGCGCTGCCGGAACGCGGCGCCGGAAGGATCGTCCACACGATCTTGAGGTCGACAAGTGATCGACTACATCAACCACGAGATCTAATCTCGTTAACGCTTTCGGATCTACGAGGGCTAGTTCCTATCTATCTTGTTGCACATGTCTAATAGATTAGATCTTGGCTTTTATCTAGATTAGATCTGGGTTTTGTTCGTTCTTGCGGTAGAAATTTTTTGTTTTCCATGCTACAAACCCATCAGTGGTATCAGAGCCGTATCTATGCGTAGATCTGTTGCACGAGTAGAACACAATGTTTTTGTGGGCGTTGATGCTTTTGTTGTCGGTGTCTTAGCGTGTACTTTGCATCTTGCGGCATGGTGGGATGAAGCGGCTCGGTCTAACATTACATGTCATCGCACATGAGACTTGCTCGACCTTGACGTGCAACTTGCTTTGCACAAGTGGCTTTGCGGGTGTCTGTCTCTCCCACCATAGTTAAGATTCAATTTACAATGAGCATCTTGACAACACTTGTATCAACGTTGTGGTTCTTGTTTGTAGGTAAGATCGGTCTTATGCGAAAGCCCCAAACCATGTAAAACTTGCAAAGAAAATTAGAGGCGTCTAACTTGTTTTTGCAGGGGTTTTGTGATGTGATATGGCCATCATGTGATTATGATTGTATTTGATGTATGCAATGATCCTTGTTGTAATATGGCAACCGGCAGGAGCCTAATGGTTGTCTTTAATTCTGTTAAGACCTGCGTGTCTATTCATCTTGTAATAGCTTTATTCCAAGTAGTTGTAATAGTTGCTGGTGATGATGGACAACCATGAAGCAGCGCCACTGACCTTGACGCAATGTTGGTGATGATGGAGATCATGTTCGTGCTTTGGAGATGGAGATCAAAGGCGCAAGAAGAAAAGGCCATATCATATCACACTAATTATGAATTGCCTGTGATGTTAATCCTTTATGCATCTTGTATTGCTTAGATCGCGACGGTAGCATTATAAGATGATCCCTCTCACTAAATATCAAGTAATAAAGTGTTCACCCTTAGTTGGCACCGTTGCTAAGACTCGTCGTTTCGAAGCATCTCGTGATGATCGGATGTGATAGATTCTACGTGTGCATACAATGGGTGCAAGCCAGATTTGCACATGCGGAAACTAAGGTTATCTTGACGAGCCTAGCATGTACAGACATGGTCTCGGAACACGGAATACCAAAAGGTAGAGCATGCGTCATATAAATGATATGATGAACATGAAGATTGTTCGCCGATGAAACTACATCTTCTCTCGTGAAGATCGGACTTGGTGTAGTGGACTTGGTTCGTGTAACCACTAAGACAATGTGAGGGATGTTGTTTTGAGTGGGAGTTCACCTAGTTAGTTTTGAGAATTAAATTTGAACTCAATTTATCATAAACTTAGTCTAAACTACTTGCAAATTGTTGTAGATTATGGCGACCCCCTCCATCAATTTCAATGCGTTCCTAGAGAAAGAAAAGCTTAAAAACAATGGAAGCAATTTCACGGACTGGTTCCGTGGACTGAAGATCGTCCTCAGGGCTGGTCAGTTGGCCTATGTGCTCGATGCACTGCTAGGTGACCCACCTGCAGATAATACCACCGATGACGAAAAGAATGTTTTCGCCACTCGGAAGAATCATTACTCCACAGTTCAGTGTGCCATCCTGTACGGTTTAGAAGCGGAGCTCCAACAACGTTTTGAGCACCACGACCCGTTCGAGATCATTAAGGAGCTCAGGCTAATTTTTGAGACTCGCGCGGCCATGGAGAGCTATGAGGCCTCCGAAAAGTTCTTTAACTGTAAGATGGAAGAGGGAAGCTCCGTTAGCGAGCACGTGCTCACCATGTCTAGGTACGCTAAGAAGCTCCAAGAGTTGGGAATATCGATTCCTAATGAATTGGGGATTCACCGTCTCCTTCAATCACTACCACCAAGTTACAAGAACTTTGTGATGAACTACAACATGCACTGCATGAACAAGACGTTGCCTGAACTATCGTCCATGCTGAAAACTGCTGAAGTGGAGATCAAGAAGGAGCACCAAGTGTTGATGGTAAATAAGACCACCAATTTCAAGAGACGGGGCAAGCCTAAGAATAAGGGCAACTTCAAGAAGGACGGCAAGAAAGCTGCGGCACCTGCTAAGAAGCCCAAGGCTGGTCCTAAGCCTGAAACTGAGTGCTTCTACTGCAAGGGAGCTGGTCACTGGAAGCGTAACTGCCCCAAGTACCTGGCGGATCTGAAGAACGGCAACATCAAGAAGAAAGGTATATTTGATATATGTGTTATAGATGTGTATCTTACTAGTAATCGTAGTAGTGCCTGGGTATTTGATACTGGTTCGGTTGCTCATATTTGTAACTCGAAACAGGAGCTGCGGAATAAACGAAGACTGGCAAGAGACGAGGTGACGATGCGCGTTGGACATGGCTCCAAGGTTGATGTGATCGCCGTCGGCACGCTCCCTCTACATCTACCTTCGGGATTAGTTTTAAATTTAAATAATTGTTATTTGGTGCGTGCGTTAAGCATGAACATTATATCTGGATCCTGTTTATTGCGAGACGGTTACTCTTTTAAGTCCGAGAATAAAGGTTGTTCGATTTATATGAGTAATATCTTTTATGGTAATGCACCTGAGATGAATGGCTTATTCTTACTGAATCTCGATAGTAGTGATACACATGTTCACAACATAGATGCTAAACGAATAAAATTGAATGATAATTCTACATACATGTGGCACTGTCGTCTTGGTCACATTGGAGTGAAGCGTATGAAGAAACTCCATTCAGATGGACTTCTTGAATCACTTGATTTTGAATCACTTGAAAGATGCGAAGCATGTCTAATGGGAAAAATGACTAAGACTCCATTCTCTGGTACAATGGAGCGAGCTACAGACTTATTGGAAATAATACATACCGATGTGTGCGGTCCAATGAGTGTAGCATCGCGTGGTGGATATCGTTATGTTCTCACTTTCACGGATGACTTGAGTAGATATGGGTATGTCTACTTTATGAAACATAAGTCCGAAACTTTCGAGAAGTTTAAGGAATTTCAAAGTGAAGTGGAAAATCATCGTAACAAGAAGATTAAGTTTCTGCGTTCTGATCGCGGAGGTGAATATCTGAGTTATGAGTTTGGCATGCATTTAAAGAAATGTGGAATACTTTCGCAGTTGACACCGCCGGGAACACCACAGCGTAATGGTGTGTCCGAACGTCGTAATCGAACTCTCTTAGATATGGTTCGGTCTATGATGTCTCTTACAGATTTACCGTTATCATTTTGGGGTTATGCATTAGAGACAGCCGCATTCACTTTAAATAGGGCACCATCTAAATCCGTTGAAACGACACCATACGAATTGTGGTTTGGTAAGAAACCTAAGTTGTCATTCCTTAAAGTTTGGGGTTGCGAAGCATATGTAAAGAAGTTACAACCTGATAAGCTAGAACCCAAAGCGGAGAAATGCGTCTGCATAGGATACCCTAAAGAAACAATTGGGTACACCTTCTATCATAGATCCGAAGGCAAAGTTTTCGTTGCAAAGAATGGATCCTTTCTTGAGAAGGAGTTTCTCTCGAAGGAGGTGACTGGAAGGAAAGTAGAACTCGATGAGGTTATTGAACCGTCTCTCGGATTTGAGAGTAGCGCAGCACCGGAGAGGAAGCTAATGATAATGATCATGAAACTTCAAGTGAAGTTACTGCTGAACCTCGCAGTTCAACGAGGGTTCGTACCACTCCTGATTGGTATGACTCTGCCTTGAACGTCATGTTGGTGGACAACGCTGATGACCCTGCGACGTATGAAGAAGCTATGGTGAGCCCAGATTCCGGCAAATGGCTAGAAGCCATGAAATCCGAAATGGGATCCATGTACGAAAACCAAGTGTGGACTTTGGTGGACTTACCGAATGGCCGTAAGGCTGTCGAGAACAAATGGATTTTCAAGAGAAAAACAGATGCTGATGGTAATGTTACTGTCTATAAAGCTCGACTTGTCGCGAAAGGGTTCCAACAAATTCAAGGAGTTGACTATGATGAGACTTTCTCACCAGTAGCGAAGCTAAAGTCTGTGAGGATTTTGTTAGCAATTGCTGCACATTTCGATTATGAGATTTGGCAGATGGATGTCAAAACGGCGTTCCTTAATGGTGACATTGAGGAAGAGTTGTATATGGTACAACCTAAGGTTTTTGTCGATCCTAAAGATGCTGAAAAGGTATGCAAGCTTCAGCGCTCCATTTATGGACTGAAGCAAGCATCCCGGAGTTGGAATCGACGTTTTGATAAAGTAATCAAAAACTTTGGATTTATACAAACTTATGGAGAAGCTTGTATTTACAAGAAAGTGAGTGGGAGCTCTGTAGCATTCCTAGTACTATATGTAGATGACATATTGTTGATTGGGAATGATATAGAACTTCTTAATAGTGTCAAAACATATTTGAATAATAGTTTTTCAATGAAGGATCTTGGCGAAGCGGCATATATTCTAGGCATCAAGATTTATAGAGATAGATCAAGACGCCTAATAGCGCTTTCACAAAGTACATACTTAGACAAAGTTCTAAAGAAGTTTAGAATGGAAGATAGCAAGAAAGGGTTCGTGCCCATGTTGTCAGGTAAGACCTTGAGTAAAACTCAAAGTCTAGCTACGGCAGAAGATAGAGAGAAAATGAATAATATTCCCTATGCCTCGGCCATAGGTTCTATCATGTATGCCATGTTGTGTACAAGACCGGATATAGCACATGCTGTTAGTTTGACTAGCAGATATCAAAGTGATCCTGGAATGGAGCACTGGACAGCGGTCAAAAATATCCTAAAGTACCTAAATAGGACTAAGGATATGGTTCTTTCTTATGGAGGTGATGAACAGCTTGTTGTAAACGGTTACACCGATGCTAGTTGGAACACCGATCCGGATGACTCAAAGTCACAGTCGGGATACGTATTTATTTTTAATGGTGATGCAGTGAGCTGGAGGAGTGCGAAGCAAAGCGTTGTGGCGAAATCTTCAACTAAATCGGAATACATAGCTGCTTCGGAGGCTGCACAAGAAGCCGTTTGGATGAAGGAATTCAATACTGAACTTGGCGTGGTTCCCAGTGCGTTGGACCCGATGGCCATCTACTGTGACAACACAGGTGCCATAGCTAATGCACAGGAGCCAAGGTCACATAGCAAGCTGAAGCACATCAAGCTACATTTTCACGCTATTCACGAGTATGTCCGAGATGGTGACATAAAGATTTGCAAAGTACACACTGATCTGAATGTGGCAGATCCGTTCACTAAACCTCTCCCTAGGGCAAAGCATGACCAACACTAGAATGCCATGGGTGTTAGGTATATTACTATGTAATCTAGATTATTGACTCTAGTGCAAGTGGGAGACTGTTGGAGATATGCCCAAGAGGCAATAATAAAAGTGATTATTATTATATCTTTGTGTTTATGATGAATGTTTCGTCCCATGCTATAATTGTATTATTAGGAAACACTAATACTTGTGTGTTTTGTAAACATAAGAGAGTCCCTAGTAAGCCTCTTGTTGAACTAGCTTGTTGATTAATTGATGATCATGGTTTCCTGATCATGGGCATTGGATGTAATTAATAACAAGGTTATATCATTAGGAGAATGATGTGATGGACACACACCCATAGTAAGCGTAGCATAAGATCAAGTCATTAAGTTCGTATTGCTGTAAGCTTTTAAATGCATAGTAACCTAATCCTTCGACCATGAGGTTGTGTTAATCACCATCACCGGATGGGTACTTTGATGACATCAAACACCGCTTCATAACTGGGTGGTCATAAAGGTGTCATTGGGTATTCTGAAAGTATGTGTTGAAGCGCATGGACCAAGATTGGGATTTGTCCATCCATATGACGGATAGATATGCTCTGGGCCCTCTCGGTGGAATGTCATCTAGTTAGCTTGCAAGCATGTGACTAGGTCACAAGGGATGACATATCACGGAACGAGTAAAGAGTACTTGTCAGTAACGAGGTAGAACTAGGTATGGAGATGCTGACGATCAAACCTCGGATAAGTATAGTATCGCGTGACAAAGGGAATTGGTTTCGTATGTAAATGGTTCAATCGATCGTGAAGTCACCGTTGAGTGTGTGGGAGCCATTATGGATCTCCAGGTCCCGCTGATGGTTATTGATAGGAGATGTGTCTCTGTCATGTCTGCATATTCACGAACCGTAGGGTGACACACTTAAGGTTCGAAGTTGTTTTAAGTAGATATGGAATGTGCGTTGGAGACCGAATGTTGTTCGAAGTCTCGGATTGGATTCAGGACATCACGAGGAGATCCGGAATGGTCCGGAGAATAAGATTCATATATAGGGGATCATTTTCTAACTTAGGAAATGTTCCGGAGTGTTTGTATGAGGATTCTAGAAGGCTTCGGAATGTTCTGGAAGGTTCTAGAAGATATCTTGGAGTTTGCTTGAAAATCAAGATAGGGATCAAGGAGTCCTGGTGGGTCAAGATATGGAGTCGTGCGGGAGGAGGACTCCTCCCCCCACCTCCAATCCGCCGGCCTACAAGGGAGGGGAGTCCTACAAGGACTCCCCCTCCCTAGGCGCCTCCCTTCTTTAAATAGAGGGGTAGGGGCGCCCCCCTCCTCCCCTGCTCCCATAACCCCAATCTCTGTCGCCTCTCTCCTCCTCCTTTCTTCTGCATAGGCATAGGCGAAGCCCTGCAGAATTCTCTACTCCACCACCACCAACACGCCGTCGTGCTGCTAGGATTCCGTGGAGAAGATCTACTACCTCCGCTGCTCGCTGGAACGAGGAGAGGAAGGTCTGCTTCGACTCCGCACGTGTGACCGACTGCGGGAGCGCTGCCGAAACACGGCGCCGGAAGGATCGTCCACTTGACCGACTGCGGAAGCGCTGCCGGAACGCGACGCCGAAAGGATCGTCCACACGATCTTGAGATCGGCAAGTGATCGACTACATCAACCATGAGATCTAATCTCGTTAACGCTTTCGGATCTACGGGGGTTAGTTCCTATCTATCTCGTTGCACATGTCTAATAGATTAGATCTTGGCTTTTATCTAGATTAGATCTGGGTTTTGTTCGTTCTTGCGGTAGAATTTTTTTGTTTTCCATGCTACGAACCAATCAAGATCTGACTCTCTCCTACTTGTGACCAATTCAAAGGGGTGCGACACTTCATTCCGTATAGGAACTCAAATGGTGCCATTTGTAGACTGGCTTGATAACTGTTGTTGTATGAGAATTCTGCGAAAGGCAAACAGTCTTCCCATTTTGATCCGTACTCCAACACACAAGCTCTCAACATATCTTCTAGGATTTGGTTGACTCTCTCAGTATGTCCATCGGTTTACGGGTGATACGCCGTACTGAAGTTCAATTTGGTTCCCAATCCTTCTTGGACTTCCTGCCAAAATCTCGAGGTAAACTAGGTTCCTTGATCTTATACTATGGTCTTGGGGGTTCCATGCAGACTAACAATTCTAGCAATGTACAACTCTGCTAGTTTTGAACTCTGGTATGTTGTCTTGATAGGTACAAAGTGGGCTACCTTCGATAGTCTATCAACGATGACCCAGATTGAGTCATTTCCCCTACTAGAAGTAGACAAACCGGTGATAAAGTCCATTCCGACAAAATCCCATTTCCATTCCGGAATCTGCAATGGTTGCAATAGTCCTGCGGGTCTCTGATGCTCTGCTTTGACTCTTTGTCAGATGTCACACTTGGCGATGTAGCTTCCGATTTCTCTCTTCATCTTGTGCCACCAAAAGTGCTCTTTCAAATCTTGATACATCTTCGTGCCTCCGGGGTGGATAGAATAAAGAGTATCATGAGCTTCCTACATGATAACTTGCTTCAGCTCTGAATCTGCTAGAACACAGATACGTCCTTTGTACCACATAACTCCTTCTTCGTCTTTAGTGAATCCAGGTACCTTTCCTGTACCAATACGACACTTGATTCCATCGATACTTTAATTTCCATTCTGGGCTTCCTTGATTTGGCTGATTAATGTGGGTTGAAGTTCAAGGCTAGCTAAAAAATCCTTTGCTAACTAGCTCAGTTCTAAACTGCTCCAACTCCTCATACAAACTTGGTTGCTTCTCCTTGATCATGGTGTTTAGCCTACACGGCAATCTGCTAAGAGCATCCGCTACCACGTTGGCTTTGCCGGGGTGATAGTGAATGTCAAGTTCGTAATCCTTGATTAACTCTATCCATCTCCTTTGCCTCATATTCAGCTCCTTCTGAGTGAAAATATACTTCAAGCTCTTGTGATCTGAGTAAATCTCACAGCGATTACCCATTAGATAATGACGTCATGTCCTCAATGCCAACACTACGGCTGCTAATTCAAGATCATGGGTCAGATATTTCTGCTCATGTTGCTTCAGTTATCGAGACAAATAAGCGATGACTTTGCCTTCCTGCATCAATACACATCCGAGACCAATCTTGGATGCATCACAGTACACATCAAACGGCTTCTTGATATCTGGCATGATCAATATTGGGGCTGAAATCAATCTCTTCTTCAGTTCCTGGAAACTGGCTTCGCATTTGTCAGTCCATTCAAACTTCTTGTCCTTCTTCAACAATTGGGTCATGGGTCTGGCGATGCTCAAAAATCCTTCGACGAACTTGCAGTAATATCCCGCGAATCTGATAAATGCACGGACTTGGGTTTGAGTGGTGGGGGCTTCCCATTCTTCGACATCTTTGATTTTGGCGGGATCGACAGAGACTCCTCCGGCAGACACAATATGTCATAGGAATCCTACTTCTTTCAGCCAAAACTCACATTTGCTGAACTTGGCATATAACGGATGCTCTCTCAGGGTTTCTAGGATGATTCTCAGATGTTGCTCATGCTCTTCTTCTGTATTGGAGTAGATAAGGATATTGTCGATAAACACAACGACAAACTTATCTAGGAAATTGATAAAGATCTTATTCATGAGATCCATGAAATAAGCAGGGGCATTGGTTAATCCAAAATACATGACCGTATACTCGTATAATCCGTAGTGAGTAGTAAAGGCGGTCTTCGGAATATCCATTGCATGAATCTTAAGTTGGTGATAACCAGTCCTAAGATCAATCTTTGAGAATACCTAGGCACCAGTCAACTGATCAAACATATCTTCTATCTTTGGTAGAGGGTACATGTTTTTGATGGTGACGTCATTCAGCTTTCTGTAATCGGTGCACAACCGGTTGCCTCCATCTTTCTTGTCGACAAATAACACTAGTGATCTCTATGGAGATGCGCTTGGTTGAATCAAGCATGTTGCTAACATAGCATCCAACTGCTTCTTTAGTTCCACTAACTCTGAGGGGTTCATGCTATAGGGTCTCTGGGCTATGGGTCCGATTCTGGGGATTAGTTCGATAATGAACTCAATATCCCTATTCGGGGGCATGTCGGGCAATTCATCTGGGAATACATCGGGTATTCATAGACTACCCTGACTTGGTCTACGGTGGGTAGGGCTAGACTCTTGTTGCACTTGAATTGACGAGGTAAGGTTTCAGATATATGCACTACTGTTACTCCAGAGCTACTGGTCATGGTGATGGATTTCTTAGCACAGTCTATCAGTCCTTTATGCTTTGACATCCAATCCGTTCCTAGTACTACTTCCAATCCTTTGGTTCCAAGTACTATTATACTAGCATAAAAATATATCCCATGTATTCTGATAGGCACAGCTTTGCGAATTTTTCTAGCTTTTGTAGTTGAACCGGGGATTTGGACTATCATGACATGCTTCAAGTTGGTTGGGTGGATCGTACTAGTGCATGCAAATTCTTTGGTGACAAATGAATGCGATGCTCCTGAATCAAACAACGAGTTGACAGAAAACATACCCAGCACTACATCTGGCGCTTCTTGGGCTTCTTCGGTGTTCATGTGGAAGAGACGGTTGTTGCGGTTGTGAGGGTTCCCTGGGGCAAACCTTCTCCCTGGTTGAACACGACGCTGCGGTTGAGCTGGGGGATTCACATTGGCAGTTGCGGCAGTCTTCTTGGGGCACTCATTGGAATAGTGAACCTTAACTCCACACTCGAAACAAGTTATCTGGGACTTGTCTTTTGTTGCGACAGGCACAACATTGCTTCCAGTTCAGGGTGCAGTGTTGTTGCTGCTCTTGGGAGGTGCACGGTTGAAATTGCTGGTGTTTTCGGGGTTGTTGTTGTTTCCTCCGGACTTCACATTGCCGCCGCTACGGTTGGGGTAACTTGGGCGAGACATTGGGGGTCAGTTGTTCCTTGGTGCATACCCTGTAGACGGGTTGGGACGGTACTTCTGGTGACTACTAGATCCAGCTTGGTGCATCATACAACGTTTGCGGTTGTCGTTTGCCTGGTTAATCTTCCCTTCTATCTGAATGGCAGAGTCGACTAGCTCTTCGAGATCCTCGAAGCGGATGTTGACGAGTACAGTCTGCATCTCATCATGTAGTCTGTTTAGGAATCTCTCCTTCTTCTTTGCCTCCGTGTTGATCTCATCAGGTGCATACCTTGCTAAGGACAGGAATCTGTCACGGTATTCCACCACAGTCATTCTGCCTTGTTTCAATTCTCTGAATTCATCCCTCATTCTGGTGACTAGGCCCTACGGCATGTGGGTGCGGCTGAACTTGATTTTGAAGGCTTCCCATGTGATCACTTGACCATGGTTCATCGGGCGGATGCTGTTCCACCAGGCTGTTGCATCTCCTGCCAAATAGTGGGTGGCAAAGAGAACTTTCTCGTTGTCATCAACTCTAGCTACTTCCAAATTATTCTCCATTGTTTGTAACCAGTCATCAGCATCTAATGGGTTCTCTGAAGTGCTAAAGATTGGGTGATTGGTATTCTGGAAATTCTTTAGCTTGGATCCTTGATGATCCTGATTTCCATGTCCTTGGTTGTTTTGGGCCATCTGCTGCAGTGTTGCTAAGTTGGCCTGGCGCTCTGCCCTGCTTGCTTCATGGTCTGCAACTAACATCTGCATAATCTGTAGCATTGGGTCCTGTGATGAGCTGCTCCCTCTAGGGTTTCCACGAGTCATCTAAAGATTGAGATATATAAAGGGGTAAGAGGGAAAGTTCTATGGTTCATGGTTTTGGTTTCAAGCCTAAAACTTTGAGTTTGACTGAGGTTTTGCAACTAACTCCATTTCATTCATTCAAACAAGCACACGATACAAACACACACACACTACAACAAGGAAAACAGATGGTTTTAAGAACCATTCTGCAGGCTACGATACATTGGGACCGATACATCTCATGCTACGACAGTGCTCTAGTGCATCTACTCATCATCGATGAAGTCAGAGTCCTCATTGTCAGTGTAGAAGTCCATGTCATCCTCCTCCAGAAAGTCATCGTCATTGCTGAGGTAAGATTCCATATCTCCCTGGATGTCTTCACCCTCCTCTTCTTCCTCATTTGCTGCAAGGTGAGCTTCTTGCTCCTTGACGGTCTTCTCGAGGTCGGCCACCTTCTTGCGAAGACGGGAGATGGTGCGATCCTTCTTTTCGCGCTAGCGGCAAAGAGACTGGCGGTCCTTGACAAGTAGGGAGAAAGTCTGGGCCTTCTGGTCGGCAATGGCACGGTTGTGGTTGGCAAACTCACTAGCATTGTCCAATTCCTTCTAGCGATCGTACAATAGGAATTCAAGGTTCTCCACTTGACGCTTCAACTCCGGGTGACCTGGCATCTCCAGTGGCATTCCACAGAAGTCACGCCTTGCATAGTGTGCAAAGCGGGTTCTTTGGATTTGGTTGGCACTGAGGGCACATAGACGTGCGAGAGCTTCATGCATTGCCCTGGCTAATCCATCTAGCCAGTTGTTCTCTCTTACGGAGAACTGGATTCTCCCGGACGTTGGTGCTTCTATGCTTCCTCAAAAATCAATGGTGACTAGCCATTGCAAATCTCCTCCTAGGGGTCCAGGAAGTTGAGCTCCAAGAAACTCCGGATGTGGGCGTCCCAATAACTCAGACAGTGAATCTAGATCGCTCTAGAAGATCAGTTGGCCTCCGTTGCCCAACTGGTAGAACTTGCTGAACTGAGTCGCAATCTACAAGAATTAAGGATGAGGAAGTTAGTGAAGTGATCAAGTGTGTCAAATTTTATGTAGTAATGTAAGAATTGGAGGAACATGAATTTTTGAGAAAGAATGAATTCCCAAGGGTAAGACAGGAAATAGTTTTCCATAAATACTCAATTTGGTTTTGAAGTTAAGTTTTTGTTCGGACATCCATTCTAACTAGGGTCTCCTATGGTTAGGATGGCTCCGATACCAACTTGTCAACACCCGGATTTTTAATCCCAGATGCCTGTTATGTCATCCATCGCAATCCCAGCATTACCATTTTTGCGAGACATAATAGATTGGATATCACAGGACATCATCCATTACAAACCATAATAAGGTCTTACACGAATAAAGGATCTCATGATCCAGTCTTAATACAACAAGTAGCGGAAATAAATAATAAGCGTAGCGGTGGGGTCCATCTTTAGTGGCATACGCAATGCTGACGATGGAAGATAGTCATAGTTATCATAGCCATCCTGTTGTCCTTCTTCTTGGTAGTCTCCTTCATAGTCTGGCCATAGGAATAGCCAGGGACAAAATCCATGAGTACTCTTTAAGTACTCGCAAACTATCACTAACAAGTAAGGTAGTGCTAGTGGGAAGAGCTAACTCTATGCTTATTTGTAAAGTTAAATTTGAAACCTAAGCTGAGTTCAGAAGCAAAGAAAGATAAGATAAGGTTCTAGAATCACTTAAGTTGGGAAGCTAGTGTCATAATCACAACTCTGTTGTGGTCAAGTCAATATTCATCATTCATTTCATAACTCATTTTGAAAACATCTGACAACGAAACAGTATGGCCACTCCAACTGTCCATAACCGCGGACGCGGCTATTCGAATAGTTTGACACTCTGTAGAGGGGTACACTTTCCCACAAGATTTAATGCATTTGTCAGGGATAACCCTGAATCATAAGATAAGGTTCTAGAATCACTTATGTTGGGAAGCTAGTGTCATAGTTACAACTCTGTTGTGGTCAAGTCAAGATTCATTATTTATTCCATAAGTCATTTTGAAAACATCTGACAACGAAACAGTATGGCCACTCCAACTGTCCATAACCACGGAGACGGCCATTCGAATAGTTTGACACTCTATAGAGGGGTACACTTTCCCACAAGATTCGATAGATCTATCAGGGATAACCCTGAATCATCATACTTAGTATGTAGATAATCAAACATAACCTTTCCTTTACGCACCCTAGTATAAGCACCTCTCCTATGAGTATGGCCTCCCAACCATGACCATCTGTCATCTTGGGTACTGCATAGGTGGACAACATTGAGAGGTAGCCTCAGCTCAAACCTCTCCCGCGAGGGAACTAATACTAATGCATATAAATTTCCAGCTAAGCCTTACACAATTCAGGTATTGTGGTTGTATGGTAAAATTGGAATGGTATCGCATCCAAATCCAACCATCAGTTTTGTAAAGGGCTAAGGCTCATGCCTCAACATTTTCATCATCATAAACCATTTGTGTTTCTCAACACATGTCAAAACATCTCAATAGAATGACTCATCATTCCAAGGTTTTCACAATTCATTTTCACCAAGTATTCCCATCTAAATTGACTCAAGTTTTGATTTAGCTCTAAGCCACTAAGTTAAGAGTGTTCACTAAGGTGGGATGCTAATCTCAATCTCATGCCATAGAATGACATCTAAAGTTATCTAGATAGGTCAAGTTTTATACTTTTTATGCTACCTTCAAACAAGTAAGGGACTTTGGTAAAGTAAAGAAAGTAAAACTTGTAAATAAAACTTGGGGTAGATACTAGTCAAAGTGGTATAACCAAAGTAGGCTTAATGCATCTTGCTTAGGTTATCTAACTTAATTCTAGCTTGCTAACAATAGCTTGCCTTGGGTAGTGCAGTGGTTGAAGTTTTCTTCCTCCTCTTCTTGGTAGAACTCCTCCTCCTCGAAAGCTTGGTCGGTACTATCGTCTATAAATACATACGGGATACACAATCACCAAACCATACTTAACTAGTCTACTTAGCACACTAAGGCACACATTTGATGATCTATTATCATCACAAGCCTCACAAGGTTTTATTAACTAGCTTCATTCTTTTTATTTAAGAAAAGTAATTTCTACTCATTAAAGAAAATAACTAAGATTTAATATTCTCCATTTTAAATATGGGATCATGTGGACACATGTCATCACCACATATTCTAACATATGGGAATGTGCTTTAAAGGTTGGATCACATTTTAATAAGTTTAAGTTTAATATTTAATGATTTAAGGTGACTAGAAATGCCTATATAGCACGAAATTGGTAATAGTCCAAAGTCACTGCATGCAAACCTTAATATTATTACATATTCAGATAGGTATGGTGAAATGTGATTTTTGTGAGTTGGAATCAACTCAAAAGATATTATGGTTGATTTTATAAAAATGTTTGAATGTGCAAAAGCTTCTGTCTTGTTATTTTTACTAGGCGAGATCTCTAACTCAAAATGAATTACATCCAACGGGCTTGAATAGATCTTTTCAGAAGCTTTTCAACAAAATTGGAATCACTCAATTTGGATTTTTAATTCATCCTGAATTGATTTTTGAACTAAGGGACATAATTGAGTTTAAACTAAAATAGAAAAGTCCTAATTTGAAATCGTGGGCTAGCGCGGGAAAAGAAATGGGCCGGCCCAGTGACGCTCCGCGGCACGGATGACAACTGACAGGGGGGTCCACACGTCAGCGGCACAACTCAACGTGAAGCGGTACGGGGCGATGTGGACCGTGCAATTAGATCGACGGTGGTGGTTCATTATCGACGACGAACTGGTCACCGGCGGGACGAAACCCTAGCGTCTCGGTGAGGGTGCAATGGGGGCATACCAGGTCTCCAGCTAACATGGCGATGGGGGCGATTGAACATGCGGTCGACGGCGAACTCAGGCGTGGTCGCGACGGCTCCTAGGGTGGACAAAATTGACGGGGCGCTTCCTCCTCTACTGCGGCGGCTCCGGTGGAAATTCCGACGAACTAAGGCTCGAGTGGCTCCAGTAAGAGAGGGGAAATGCTCAGGGGAGAGAGGGGAGTGTTAGAGTGTGGAGAATTGGTGCTGGGGAGGGCTCCTTACATAGGTCCACGAGGGGACCGTGCGGCACGACGGTGAGCTCGTCGGTGACGTTGATACAGGCTGCTAGAGGCATGGGCTGGGTAGGCGGACGGTGGGCTACCTCCTGGTGGTCAGCTATGGCGCGGCTAGGGCGGTGGTATATGGTCGGGAGCGTCGCGCACTCTGGGAGACAGAGGCGGTGCTCGACCCGGCGCTCGGCGACGGTGGGTCACGCGGCGGTGCACGGCCGTGTCTGGCGGGGTGCTGGGGTTGAGGCGGAGTGGCGTGCGCGTTCTGTGGTCGAGGCGCGGTTTGTGGCATGCTGGCAGCTATCGCGCTCTGGCGTGCTCTGGCGAGCTCATAGAGAGAAAGGGCGGCGCTGCTGGGGAGTGGTCCAAGGGCTGTGGGTGATCGAGGGGTGGACAGGTGGTAGAGTTAGGAGGAGCTAGTGGTGGTGCTGGAACGACACGGCACTGTTTGTGGAGCTTTTCCCACCTTCGGCCGGCGGTGACCAAAATGTGGCGGCGCTCCACTGCTGCTGTGGCTAAGGGGTAGGCTGGTGAGGGTCTGGTTGGACTGAGGGGGGACAAGGATGATCAGTTCAACTCAATTGGCTCGACAAGATTTGATCAAAAACAGTAATAGTTAGCTAATTTGATTCTTCTAACAAGGTGTTCGACACAATGGCCGCATGAAGAAAATATTTAAATTTTGGGCTGAATTTTTGTGGAGTTGGTGATCACATGCTTGAGCATCTCTGGTTCCTTGGGATTTGAAAATGGAGTTCATTTGAGTGGTTTTTGAATAAGTGTGATCTTGACATATGAACTACATTTAGTTTTCAATTGTCATTTAAAATTAGAGTTTGAAAGTTTTTGGAATGAAACAAAGTGGGCCTTGGTAATATCACTACTTGTACTAGCAAGGGGTGCAAAGATCCACATTTGTTTCTGTTAAGATTTGAGTTCTAGGAATAGCCAAAGTAGGCATGGTGATTAAAATGGCACAAATGACCATTTGCTTATTTTATTCTTTTTGATTTATTTTTCTTTGGGATTTGTTTGGGAATAATCTAGATGATGTTTAATTCACCCTAGAATCATTTTATAATCAATGGATCACTCAAACATGGCAATTCAAAGCAACTCCTATTTTAAATGCATATACATATGGATGGTTAATGATTTTAAGTGGAAAATTTTTTGTTAACTCTAAATTTGATGGTTTGGATCTTAATAACCTTGGATTGTTTTGGGATGTTACAGCTATGTTTAGAAACATGAAGGTAAGACACAATGATTTGTTCTATGTGGCCTGGTAATCACACAAGAATGCGCTCTACCAGTAAAATGTATGTATCAACGATACGATGAAAAATCCCGATGAACGCGTTGGGTACCCTATAAAATAGAAACTGGAATTCAGTATTCAGTAAGACCTCAGCGGCCCGAACTGAATTATGCCAGTTGCAAATTCCAAATTCAAGCCTGGGGACTTGAATTTGATGTAGGATAACCTTGTTTTTACCCAGGAGAAATTAACAGATTTCCGATCCATCGGAAGCATCAGACTCGTTGTACCAAATCCCTACAAAACACATAAAATGATAAAAATAAAGGAAAATAAACTTTGAGACTCAACCTGAAACTACGGTTCAGGTAGAGTCCCAGGGGCTGACATAGGTACGATTACTTGGAAGCTCATGATTGGCTACCCTACATTGGGTAAAAGGCTTACGGCCCAAGGAGATTCCAGATGAGGGCCTAGAGAAAGCAACCGACAAAGGCTATGATTGTATTAGGAAAGAGACTATGAACCGACATTATGTTGGTATTGTAATTACACGTGTATGAAACCTATCCGCGTATAGCTTTGAGACCTGGCCTATTATATATAGGACGGGAGAATCCTAAAGCAAGGGTACAGAAATCTAGATGACAACTTGTAATAGCGTGATTTACTCAATATTCAGGCAACTTTGTCTTCAACTTTTTCCTGACATCCGATAAAATCCCTAGTGTTCTCTTTCCCGCAAAACCACAAGTCCATCACTATGGGCATTGCTGAGGTTACCCCTCGTCACTCCGGGTACGTCGGTGACTCTTGCGTAGCCTTCCTTTATTCGGCATGGGCCTCCCTTCTAGATCCGTCTAACTGGGCAGCCCAGTAGGCCATAGGACTTGCTAACAACTGTGGGCCACCCTGGTTAGCCGGATTAAGGACGTGCTATGGTGATACCCATTTAGCATATCCCCAACATATTGGGTATTATAGAGGAATATGTTGAGCCGTATGCATCGAGATCGAGATTTGTTGTCTCGTGTGACGGGAATATACAACGGGCCCACTCAGCTAGATTTCATCCAGAATGTTGCGCAACATGTGACTAGGTCACGGGGATGAAATATCATGGGAACGAGTAAAGAACCACTTGTCGGTAACAATATCGAACAAGGTATTGTGATACCGATGATTAGATCTTGGACAAGTCATGTATCAAAGCAAGGACTCAGCATTTATGGTTCACACGATATTAAACATCATTGAATGCATATGGGTCATTATGGTCATCCTGGTACCACTAATGATCATTGGTATGAGAGGTGTATCGATCATGTCTATGATGTTCCCAAACCGCAGGGTAACACACTTAAGGGCACGATGACGCTCGGAGATCGTTTTGGTTAT
Organism: Avena eriantha; assembly: GCA_910589775.1. NCBI lineage: Eukaryota > Viridiplantae > Streptophyta > Magnoliopsida > Poales > Poaceae > Avena > Avena eriantha. The sequence goes on from OU342742.1 coordinate 46,321,619, forward strand.
GACAAAATCATCAAAGGAAGAGATAGATAATACCGTAAGTGTTCCAAGAGAGGACCAGAATCGTTCTAGGAGTGAAACAAAAAATGTTTCAGGTCAAAGGTAATTTAATAATATGTATTTATATATTAATTATTGGAATTCATATTAAATGAATATTTAAAATTAAATTTAAAGGCAAACTTCCCTAATGGGCCAAATCCTCAGAGGGAAAAGGCCCAAGAGGGAAACTGCCGCCACTTAGGACTAGGCGCGCGGGGTAGGGCCCACCCTATTACAGGCCCCTCCATGGGCCTGGCGCAGGACCTACCCCAGCCGGCTAACCCTCCACCCTTCCGCCTCCTCCCCTCCTTATCCTTCAGTCCTACCCCGAGAGCTGAGTATAAAAGGGTCTCCCCTTTCTCCCTATATATGGAGGGCCCTATGGGTGGAAAGAAATACAACAATTAATATATTCCCTAAGGAAGTTTCCTTAGAGAATATCCCTCTCTCTACTCTCTCGCAACTGCGGCCCCAAATCATGGGTGGCACGTGTAAGAGACTTCTTTGCCACGGGACGTTGTTGTGCTGTGGACATTCCTGCTAGAAGATCTACTTCCGTACTCTTGGCTAGATCAGAGAACCAGAGGTCGTCGTGGTGCACCAAACGTGTGCGAAACCACAAAGGTGTTGCTACTTGTGGCACTTGGATTCTTGAGCAAAGAGCTTCGTGACCTTGAGGTCAGCTATGAGTACGACTAAATCATCCACGTTCCCCGTGGAACGTTAAAAACTTTCGATCTACAAGGGTATCGGAAACCTTCTCCATTACATCATTAATGCTAGATAGATCCTGTCATATGGTGTTGCGCTAGTTAATAATGTTTTTGTTTTCTACTGCAAACCCCTTCATAGAAACCTTTATGATCACCATATTACGGTGTGACAGTTTATGCAGTCAAAGTAACCTCTAGTGATAGTGATTAGATATGATAGGTCAAAGGAGTGGGTTACTACGTTGTACCAGATATCGCAATGTTGAACTTTGTGACAGGTTATTGAAATACTTTGGTTGGGTGTGTGTCCATAACATCATTCACTCAATGACATGACCCTGTTGTTAATTAACATAAATGTCCATAATCAGGAAACCTCGATCATCAGTTGACCAATAAGCTAGTTGACTAGAGGCTACTAGGGACTTGATTTTTGTATATACCACACGTATATTAATGTTTCTGCTTAATACAGTTATAGCATGACATGAAATATGAAAATTTGAGTTATGAAAATGAAACATCTTTATTATTTGACTCTAGGGCATATCTCATATAGTCTCCCACTTGCACTAGTATCAATAATCTAGTTATTTCTTTGCACATTTGACACCTATGGCATTTCGGTATTGTTCACACACGTCCCTTGTGGTAAACCTCATCTCTAGAATTGACACTTTCAGCTCCCTGTGTATTTTCATGTCTTCTCATCACTACGCATCACTCGTTATCCAATGAGATGGCATTCTATAAATTTAGTCTTCTGGTGAGACCTCGATTCCTTAGCCAAAACTATGTTGACACTATTATCGTACTAGTTTACACAAAATCCCTCTTTATGCTGCTAGAGCAGTCATATACTCAGTCATCGTTGTTGTATCCATCACAATGTTACACCTTTGGAACTACTCCAAATTCATCATGGAACTTTCTTCCATTTCACGGTGCCACCTTCTTTCTTAACACATAGCCTAAATTTAGATAAACTTTATTTGTATACGTGCCAAAACTTGTAGCAATGTAACACATTACAATGAACTATTTCGTCACAGAGCATATTCTTGGTTCTTCCAAAGTACACAAGAATATAATTACTGTTGTCCAATGATCATCTTATGAATCACTTTGGCAAATGCTCCTAACACATAGAGCATAAGACTCATCTAGATATGTACATATCATGGCATTCATGATTAATCAAATCATTCGTGAGTTTTCACTTACCAATTGTAAGTACAATTGATCTTGATACCATGTGGCATGAACTTTTCTTGTCTAATATTGACTAGGAAACTCACTCAATTCCCACTCAAAATATGTCAACATATTGAACTAATTCATTATTTCATCTATGTATTTTGGCATAACAATATTAGCATTTCAACCTATCCGTATAGACTTTGATGTCTAACATTCTAGTTTTGACTAAGTCTTTCATGAAAGTCCAATTTTAATGAAATTATTAATCCGCGTTAAAATAAAGACACGTCACTTCCAACCAACAAAATGTCTTTTACATAAAGTATTGGAGGTATGTCTTAGCGCTCCCACTTACTTTCATGTAAACACAAGCATCTTCGTCATTTCTAGTGAAATTAAACCATTTAACAGTTTCAGCACGGGGAAGATTCGAACTCTTCGATACTTACTTCAACCATTGAAGTTTGCATATATTTTAGCACCCTTCAAATTAAAAAAAAACATTTGGATAGTGTCATGTACACATCCTAGGTAACCATTCTTTTTAGAAGAATGTTGTTTTGATTATCCTAGGTAACCTGTACATACTAAATATCGCTGCGGAAGATCAACTCTGAGAAAAAGACTATTGTACTACATCCGTGAATCCAGATCGAAGGTATAAACCTCTTTTTCTGGCACCATTGTCAGGGAAGCAATTCGGTATCCTAGTGAGGTCATTAGAGACCTTGTTTTTAGTTTTATTATTGTTTGTAATTTATTTCTTGTTATTAGTTTAGTTTCTTGTTATCTACTTAAAGACCCAAAAAAATAGTCAGTCCTACTGATGATTTTATTCGTGCACATATTACTCAGCCTACTGTTGATGCGGAAACATATGAAATTAAGCCTAACCTTTTGAGTTTGGTTCATCAGAACCAATTTGGAGGCTCATCTTTTGAGGATTTAGGTTTGCACCTAAATACTTTTACTAAAATTTGCAACATTATGCGCATTAAGGATGTTGACCCAAATGTTGTTAAATTACGTGTGTTCCCTTTTGCTCTAAGAGGAAAGGATAAGGACCGGTTGCTAGCTCTAGTTAAAGGCACTATTACATCTTTGGAGGATTGCACTAATCTATTTATGACTAAAATTTCCCCCCACCTAAGACTATGCAGTTAAGATCCAACATTACAAGTTTTAGACAAGAAGACCGCGAGCCACTAGCGCTTGCATGGAAATGATAAAAGAAGCCGTAATGAACTATCCTAGTCATGGGATGGAAGAATGGCTTATACTATATTTATTTTATAATGGTCTTAACCCAATGTCTAAGTCTATGCTAGATACCGCAATAGGAGGAAAAATCATGGGAAAGCATGTGAGTGTTTCGAAGAAACTACTTGATGATATGGAATACAACCATGCTCAATGGCATGTGGAAAGAACCTCAAAAAAGGTGAATTCAATCACCGAGGTAAACGATGAATAGCTTACTACAAAGGTAGATGAGTTACTCGACATAGTAAAGGGTAAGGATACCCAAATTAATGCTATCACTACTTATGTTAATTTTATAGCTTGCAATCCTTATAATCCTGCTTGGAAGAGCCAAAACTTTGGCTCAAATTTTCAAAAGCAATATGCTAATCCTGTAGGTGCTCCACATAATAATTATGATAACAATAATGGAGAAAATCATGGCAATCTCTCGTTATAACATACTATTAGAACTTTTATGGAAGCTCAAATCGAGTAAAATAATATGCTTATTAAAATCACGGAGAACCATGGGACTAGTATTGATTAATTGTCTAACTAGGCCGTTGCAATTAGAAATGATGTCCAAGGTTTATAGGAAAGAACAAAGACCGTGGAGGCACAATTGGGCAAAGTAGCCGAGAGCCAAGCTCTCATACTTGCAAAATTCGCCGGAAAGCCCGAGCTGAACCCGGTAGAAGACCTCAAGATGATGAAGGAAGAAATGAAGGAAGAGAATCCTGAAGACCTAGATTATAGCAATGCGCCAAAACCTGAATACACCATGGAAGATTTATTAAAGAAGATCATCGTGAAGAATCTCGGTCTAGAACAAGGTAACAATGCTACATACAAACAATTTATACAATAAGTCGCATCTAAAGTTCGTGAACTAGAAATGGAGTATGAGAGACTAGCTGATAAGCTTCCTGCTAAGATAGATGATATTTTTGAGCCCACTATAAAAGTTAAAATTGGTGTTAATGAGATATTTTCACTTTGTGATCTTGGTGCAATAATCTCAACAATTTCATCTTGCTGTTAATGAGTCTTTTGACAAGTTAAACTTGAGGCCTTTTACAACCACTTAAATGAGACTCCATCTTGCTGATTCAACTTATATACAAGATGTTGGGATAAAATAAAACATAGTTGTTAAAATTAAAGGATGTCCTACTCTTATTGATCTTGTTATAGTAGACATGCTTAAAGATTCCATAGCACCTATAATTCTAGGTAGGCCCTTTCTAAGAACTATTAAAGCTTTGATCAATCTACATAAGGGAATGTGAGAATCGGACTACCATCTCGAGATCCTTTTATAGTCCACTTCCCTAGGAAGAAGAAGGCAAAGCCTAATAACAATGATGATGGTATAATGACACTAAAATCCAATTACTTTGGAGTGGGCGTTAAAACCGAACTGATCACCATCTGGGTCAAGCTAATTGACCTTAACTAGAAACGCTTTATGGGAAGCAACCCATGTGAAATAAAAGTTTTTACTCTTGTGTTACTATTTGTTTTGTTTTGTTTGTTTTGTTTTTGTTTCTTTTTTAATAAAGAGTGTTCAAGAAGTCCTATGGAGAGCGGACAAGAAAATAAGGTAATCCTCGATCTTCTATTTTACTAACACATGGTCTTAAGGTATTGCTAAGTTTTATGAAGTCTTTTTGCTGTTATTTTGTCATTTGCTAAGATGTGCAAAGGCGTGTGAAGCTACTAAATAAATTCCACAAGTTCTTCAGCTTCCATGGTGCATAACAACCACTGGTACGATTGAGAGACCCCGTACGACGCGCCCGTACCACATCGCACCTCCAAAGAATAGAAATGTTGATTTTTGTTGTAGGAAACTGTAGCGTAACGATGGTCGTACCGCCTGCCCGTACCGTACCCCTAAGCAAAACATTGAATTTCAAGCAAATGTACTGAACGAATAACGACCGGTAGTACGAGCGTGCGAATGTACCGCGCGCTTGTACCGAGTGCACCGCTGGAAGGGGTCATTCGACCCCAAGGTAGGGCACCCGGTACAGGGTCCGGGCATACCGCCCGCCCGTACTGAGAACACGGCCGCAATTTCTAGCCAGGAAGAGGTAACCCTAAAATTTCCTAAACACATATATATCTTTCTTCTACCTCCAGCCTCCAAACCACCCCTTTGGATCTTCAATTCTGCTCATTCTTTCTTCGATTCCTTGCACCCATTCGATCTAAGGTTTGATTCTCCTTGGATCCCCAACTTATTTGCAGCAAAACCTTACTCAATCCCACCATTATCAATCTAGACTTAGGTCTTGTTTTCGAGCTAATCTTGATTATGAGCATGCTTAGTTTTTTAGAGTAGTTTGTTTTGTAACAAGTGTAGAGGATCATTTATGCTATGTTTCTACTGGACTAAAAAAATTATTAGCACTATTTTTTTTTCTGTTTTAGATGAACAGATAATCCGTACATGTGTGATGGCTGCGGAACAAGCCGCACCACCCATTGATACGCTAACCCTCGAGTCATTTGGTATAGAGTTCATTGCGGAGTTTCATCTCAACTATCTCAAGCTCTGAGAAATTAAGTCTAGCAAGTGGGCGTGTCCTTACATCCTCAACCAACTAGGCATTCATCGTGATTTTGACTTACTTTGAAACAATGTTGGTTTCTATGATTTTGTTTTTCAGGATGAAGTCACGTACTACCGCTTGATGCTTCATTTTCTTAGTACCTTGACGCATACGGTGTGCTCACACTAGTGCCCTAAGGAGCAAATGCCTAGAGTTGATCGTATCAACTTCCGTCTGACGAACTATGACTATTCCTTGACACTCGACCAATGGGCTCACTACTTTGGGTTTGCCAACAATGCCACCGACATACGCTCCACCACTTTTGTTCTTGATCCATCACCCTTGGTTTACTTTAATAGAATGGGAATTCATGGGAACACACCCAAGGGAAACCAAATTGATCACCTTGTTATTCATTATCTGTTCTACATTATTGCTAACACCTTGCAGGCACATGGTGAGTTTACTAGAGTTAATGAGGAGGATATGATGATCCTTGCTAGAGCTGCTATTCCTAACTGTAACTTAATGCCAAATTTGGGTGCCCTTATTTTGTTTTGTCTTAAGCATCAAGACTTGCATTCTAATGGTCCTATATGTGGACGAGGAGTCATAACCATTCATGCACGAGCGCTTCACGTCAACCTAGGTGATATCCAACCGTTGGCAGGAAGCCACCGTCTTAGTTTTTCTACTTCAAGAGCTTGTGGTATGAATTCTAGAACTAATGGTAGATACTTCCTTGATATACCTGGAGCAGATCACTTGATCCCAGCTCCTTTTCCTAATGGTCTATTCGCTATTGAGGAGGGATGTTTGTGTTATGACGCGCAGGTTGAGGCAAGTCTACCCCAACAAGAAGTACCCATGGATGAAGAAGAAGATGAAGAAGTAGAACAAGAAGGAGCCCAAAAAGATGTGCAGCCAACAAACTTCTATACCACCTATGATGAAATCTTTGCTCTCGACGAAAACATCCAAAATATGAACAACCTCTCCATCAACCTTCGAGATGCTACTACCAACCTCACCACCCAGTTTAATAATTGGAATGGCCAATGGAACATGGGAGACTATTCACCACCACCACAATAAGAAACAAAAGGGCTTGGAAAAGCCTGAGCTTGGGGATGTGTTCCCCGACAAATTTTATTTGTGTAATAATGAGGTTGTATGCCAGCTCATTGAGATCTTTGAAACACTTGTGTTAGTTTATTCCAACACTTTGCTTTTATTTCGTTTTTCGGTTGTTTTTGTTTTTTGTCTGTTTTTCTTTTCTTAGTTCCTTGCTTGGTCGCAAGGTCATTTCTATTCTTTAATCCCCATCCTCAAAAACAGAAAAGAATTTCCCTTTTTCCTTTTTTCAGGAAAGTGGATTTTCTTATTGCTTCTTTGCTTGAATTTGATTATAGGAGTGATTTTTACTTGAGTCTTGAAGGAACACATACCCATAAGGAATAGGATTATGAATTCGTTCATGAGAGTTATGTCCCATGTCTCCCACTTTTGAAGTTTGAATTGTTTATCTTAGTTAGTTGATGTGCTAAGATGTTATGCTAGTAGGAGGAATTAAAAATAGTTAGAGCAAAGCTTTTTATTTGTATGAATGATTAGTTGTGGAAGATTTTTCTCTAGTTCTTATAGCTAGCTAAGTGTTGTCTTGGAAATAATATTGCCAAACAAATATGATACGTCCATTTTGCATCACTATTCTATATCATAGTTTACTATTATTCATTGATATATTTCATATTAAGATATCATACTTATGTAATTTCATCTATTTTTGCATGGTTGATGACTTTTGGAGAATGGACCGCTGTAGTCAGGATTCTGATGAAAAAGGTGTTGTTTGGAGGCGAAATTCACGAAGATTAGAAAATCCGGGAAAATACATGGAAAATCCTATTTTTCAGAAGATGAAGATTGCCACCAAGGGAAGTGGACATGGGCCACAGGGGGCCCACACCACCCCGTAGCGCGGGCCACCCAGGCCGCGCCACCAGGTGGTGTGGCTGCCCTGGTCCACTAGTGGCTCTCCCCTCTATCGTATATTATCCTCGTGAAACCCTAAGACTCGGGGAGCGACCACACAAAGATTTCGCTGCCTCTACGGGGCAGAAAACACCGAGAGAGAAAGATCTCTCTGGAGACAAAATTTTGTCGGGGGAATTCATTCCCAGAGAGAGGAGATCGTCACCATCAACACCACCATCAAGCTGGACTTCATCGGGATCATCATCATCACCACCATCATCATCTCCATCACCACCATCAGCCCCACTTCAAACCGCTGTAAAAATTGGGTTGAATCTTGCTTAGTTCTTAGGGGAAACTTTCCTGGTGTTGATTACTCCTTGTAGTTGATGCTATTGAGTGAACCATTGAATTATCGTTTATGTTCAGATTGTTACACATAATTATTTCATCTCTGATCATGATCCATATGATGTCTTGTGAGTAGTTTGTTTTGTTCTTGAGGACATGGGAGAAGTCATGTTGTTAGTAGTGGAATTGTGTTGAGAAATATTCAATGGTTTGATCATTAAGTTGTGGTGTACTTCTTCTAGTAGTGTCATGTGTACGTCGACTACATGACACTTCACCTATATGGGCCTAGGCGAATGCATTGTGTATTTGGCTACTAATCGTAGGGGTTGCCGGAGTGACAGAAACCTGAACCCCCGTTAGGAAACCTTTGCACAAGGGACGTCAGGGTCTTAGAGTTTAAAGTTGTGGTTAGGTTTCTAACTTAATTACTTTATTGTATTTGCGGATGCTAGCAAGGGGTATAATCACAAGTATGTATTAGTCCTAGGAAGTTTGGTACATTAGCACAGGTTCACCCACACAACACTTAGCAAACAAAAGAAGATTAATCAACTATATGAAGCAAAAGCACTTGACGATATTCACGTGTGTTCTTGAGAATGTTTGGTCAACTTAAGTAATACAACCGACTTATCCTTTGCTAAAGAAAGGATTAGGTCACTTGCTGCATTTATTCTTATTGTCTTTTATTTACTCGTACTTTATTTACCTGCATTATCAAAAAACCCTAAAAATCCGTTTGCTAAGTATTTATAGAGAATTCCTGCTCCTAGCCACATGCCAGCACCTTCTGCTCCTCGTTGGGTTCGACACTCTTACTTATTGAAAATACTGCGATACACCCCCTATACTTGTGGTTCATCAAGACTATTTTCTAGAGCCGTTGCCGGGGACTGAAGCGCTATTGGAGAGTGGAATTGGTAAAAGAAACTTCTACTATGAGTATTGTTTACTTTTGTTAGTTGTTTTATTTTCATTATGGAAAATACTCTTATTTCGTAATGCTATGTAACAGACCATTTTTTGGAGTTTTCAAGAGCTTTTATTCAAAAATGAGGACTAGAAAATTTTGTTCAATAAATAAAAGCTTAACCGGAAATTTCATACACAAACGGTTCTAATATGAATTTTGTTTTATGGGTCCTTCAAGTTGGATTGCAATTTTTTTCTTTGCTTCAACATATTGGACTATGCTTCTCTAACTTTTTCTTTTCGTTTTATTTTGAGTTGCTAAAATTAATTCTCTGAAATTAATTTGATATATAAATGAACGAGAATACTTCTTGTATTTTTTTTTGGATCTTCTTTTAAATTGCCAATTTATTTCTTATTTGGGTTTTTATAAAAGAATCCCGTTGGATGTTGGCCCACATCCATGCACATGCCAGTCTCTACTGTACCATATACGTATATATGTATATATGAGACACTATCTTACTCTCTCTCGTCTTGTTTTTCGTGGCCTAACCCATGCACTCGACGCGTGCCATCCATTTGCCTATCTGTGTATATATACACGTATATATCATACTCCCTCTCTCTTCTCATTCTTATAAACCACAGAAATCAATCAGCTCCTGACCCACGACTCCGTCCGCCCAGCTCTAATACGGCAGCAATGCCGAAACGTGAGACGAAGTCAGCCCCACCGCTCCAGGTCTCCAACCAGCTGAAACGCCGCCACCGCTCCACGTCTCCAACCAGCCGAAGCGCCGCACCGCTTCTTCTTTCCGCACAAACGCCCAAAACCGCTAGCTCGCCAAAGCGCGTGGCCTGCACCTCGAGCGCCGCCACAAACTGCTGCCAGACGCCATGGTCGTTGCCGGTGAACCTGGCCACTCTGGGAAGAACCACTTCGCCACCATAACCTCCTAGACACCAGGAACTCATTCAGGTGACTGGTTTCTTCGTCCATCAACCACAGCTCGCCAAGTTTTCAATCTACGACAGCTCAATATGAGATGCGTTCGTCGTACACGGTGAGAATCATATCAAATCCTTTGAACAGCAGTGTCATATGATCTAAGCCTATCTTATAGATAACCTTTCGCAGCCCATCAATTCAGTGGACCGAGCCAACTCTCAACCATGCCATGGCACTTTCTATTGATCTTTAGACCTAGACCTCAACATATAGAAGTTTCCGGTCGACCTTGTAAACCATCTAGTGGAGTCGGATTTTTCGATCCGTTGGTAGAATTTAAACTAGGTTTTAATATACTCCCTTCGACCCATATTAGTTGACTTGGATTTTTCTAGATTTAGATGTATCTAGTACTAAAACATGTCTAGATACATCCGAATCTAGATAAACTCGAGTCAACTAATATGGGTCGGAGGGAGTATTAAAATGGTGAAGTCAAATTTTTAGGTCGGCGTATATTGAAATTCAATGGTGCGTGATTTAGTTCTCCTAGCTAAATCACACGTGTATGTTTTCTTTGTATTTTTTTATATACATATTATCTTGTCATATGTCCTGATGGTCATTTGTATTTAAAGGGTAGTTTCTAAGTTTCATGATCATAAATAGAGTTGCTTGTATTAGTTTGTAATTATCCAATAGCTTTATATTGTTCGTTACAGAAATATCTAGTGTATTGTTGATCCATGTTGAATATTCTATTTATGCATGACTTACCGCTAGTAGTTTTCTAGTTGAATGCATATTTGGTTGTGGTTTGCCTAGTGCTAGCTTATTAATAGTTTATGGTGATAAAAGTTAGATGTGTCTGCCATGATGACATTCTTTGATTGTTCTTATTTGTTTAGTATAGGCCATTCATAGACTTAATTGTTGTATTCATGTATATCCCTAGCTTATCATCTTATTGCATGTGCGTTGTTTGTCTAGACTATCATTCGTGCTTAACTACTCATTGATATCTTTTGTACCATATGTTATATATTATGTTTGATTCTATTTATTCTAGTAGCATAGTGCTTTGTGATGGTGTGTGTTCATGCTTTGTCTATATGTGTGGTTATACATATGATCCAGTGCCATATTTCATCACTTAGTTCTTTGTGTTATATGCATAGATTATAGCTTATTATCTTGTTACTATTGCATGCTTTTTATTGATGTGTCTTTGAGTATGCTAGCATACATTTACTCGTTGAAGTAGATAATAATATGTATTGCGTGCTTGCTTGATTATAGATGCATATGATGTATCATACTCGTATGGTAGCTTATAAGATGTTTTTACATTGCATAGTAGACTATCACATGCTTAGCCTAGTTTGTTTCTATGTTAAAAGTGCATGATATTATATTCCTGTGAGTATAGGTCTTATTTTTAAGTATGTAATAGATTGATGTGAGGGTTACCTTTGTGGTATATGCTTGTATCCCTTGTTATCTCATGCTAGTAATGTTAATCTTGATAGTTATCCTTCGCGAGTTGATAGTGTTATGCTATGATCATCTTTAGTATATATCATGCTCTATTACTTTATACATGTGTTAGTAGGCTTGTTGGTAAAGGTAGTTGTGTTTATTTATAGATGGTATATCGAACATTGATACATTACTATAACATGCTTTGAATGTTCGATATCATGCTACGTCATATTTAGCTATTGCCTTATGATCATTTAATCATACGTATGGTAGTAATTGTTTATTGTCCGTGTTTACCGTACTATCTGATGTGGTGTACATCTATGGTTTTCTAGTGTGATGCATGTTCTCTTAGTATCATCTTTAGTTTCCATTTATTATTGTTTATGATGGATGTTTATCCTAGACTTTGTATCGCTTATTTACTTGTGTTAGCATGCTAGATAATCTTTTCTACTCTTTATATCACTAGTATGATAGGTATTGTTTGATGATTGCAAGTTAGTATGATATGTTAATTACTATGTCTTGTTTACAAGTTTGCTAGTTATCTAGTTATGATAGATTATAGTAAATGGGTTTACTATGTTACACGGGTATGGACAACTATATTATAAACCATATGTTGGGTTTGTAGTCACTTGGATATAGCAAGGCTATCCCTGTATCTTATCACGATATTCTCTTGAGATAATCTATCTAAGCTTCCATTCTATTGGATCCATATTCGAGTTACTACAACTCACTTCCCCAATCCTAATCAAATTGTCCTATGTCCTATTCTACACCAACTCATCATTCATTCTGATTTGTATTTCATTTGGTATTTATTGCCTTGGTATTTATTTTATTTTTATTTGCTAGCGTTACAACGAGTAGGGAGTGACGAGTTTGGTCGTGGACATAATCAGCTTATTGAACAAGAAGGATCCATCAACGAAGGCATGCCCCTTTCATAATTATCCCATGTTTTACAAGTGCATGTTATTATTGTTTTACAAATATTGCTGCTATTTTGGCTACCCACATACCTTGATACACTTGTCGCCATACACAACCCTGAGTAGAGATTATATATTAATCTTGTAGAGTAGAATTGCTTAGCCATGCTAAATAATATTTAGGATCCTTGATCTCCCCTCTTAAGAGGATTTGGATGACCATCGGGTCACATATATACTTTTGAAACTTGTTGAGCTCGCTGAGCTAGCCATTGTTGCTTCCTCTACTCTATTCTACTCTAGGTGAAACTTACCATCTAAACACTGGCGCGGGCGACAGCTGGATCAAAGGAAGGAGCGATTGGCTGCCCTTCACTAGATTAAGGGGGCAATCCGTCGTCCGTGCCGCATGAGGGCCTAATAAGTCTTGGATTTGAAGATTGTGACCACCGTACAACCCCATGCTATAATGGGCACTGGCTTGGTCTAGTAAGTTAGTCAGCCTTAGGTGTCGATGTCGCCGTACCGCTGATGAGGTGTCTGCCTGCGGGGGAGCCTTCAGCACACATGGGGGGACCGGTTTGGAGATGTAATCTCAGTTCCGTGTGCCATACCCGGTGGGCATGTCACATCTTTGGGGGATCTAGCTAAAAGACCTTGTCACAATCCCTCTATCGGTACACCAACAGGTGTGTACTAAACCAGCGGTCACTGGTGGGCAACAAGACGTGATTGTGTCGTGTGGGAAAAGTGTACAACCTCTGCAGAGTGTAAACCTATTCGAATAGCCGTGTCCACGGTCATGGACGAAACATGAATCTTTCTTGACATACGGGGACCTGTCTTGCTACTTCCCTCTTTGCCCCTATCCTTATCTTGGAATCTATGAACTGTGTGAGTTGCCGTGGACAATCACACTATTGAGAAATACCACATTGATGATAAACATGTTTTCGTCTGAAACCGCTTTAACCAAAATTATTACCATATTGCAGATAAAACTAGATTTATGCAAAAGAACCATACAACCTCCACATAAAGCCGCATGTAGATACTATTGGTTTTGCATAAGGGGTATGTTGAGTACGTCATGTACTCATGGCAAAACTTTTGTTGAATTCAGAATACTATGATGGGGAGGACTATGACTACTATGATGACGCTGATGAGTGAGGGCTCGTGGACTACATCGACTGCATGTGGCTGAGATGGAGTCGCTACGCGTTTTATATTTTCGCTATGCTTTCTGGATGTAATAAATGTTAGTAGACATTTTACTATGTTGTTATCCAGACTTTGTAATAAATTACTTTTGTACGTTTGCAATGATATGCATTTCGCTGTGTCGTCAACATTGATCTTGGGATTGACGAATACACACAGAGGGATCTGGAAGTTATGTTCTGGTCCTCATATGCTACTACCACTGCTAAGGTAGTAGATGGACCATCACCTGCTGAGAATGATACTTTTAAAATACCTACAAGAATTATTGATCGTGTTATGGATAACTATTATGTTGAAGATGGAACTGTCCATCCCGGTGATCATTTGCTCTTTATACACGAATTATGCGGGTTGTTCAAGTGTGCAGGTATTACAAGAGATCAAGTCAAGAAGAAGTTATTCTCATTATCACTGAAAGGAAGAGCCAACGAATGGTATAAGCTGCTGAAGAATGGTCAAGCTTTTGAATGGGAGGAAATAGTGCCTCTCTTTTATTCAAAGTTTTATCCTCCTAGTGAGATTCATAAAGATCGGAATCAAATATACAACTTTTGGCCTCTTGATGGAGAGAGTACATCTCAAGCTTGGGGGAGATTGAAGTTACTAATGCTCAAATGTCCTATTCATGAGCTCCCTCACAATATTATTATCAATAACTTTTATGCAAGGCTTTCTCTTCATGATAAGGATTTATTGGATGCTTCTTGTGCTGGATCATTTACACGCATGGAAGAAGAAGCTAAATGGGATCTTCTAGACCGTATTCAAGACAATGCTGAAGCATGGGAGAATGACAAAGGAAGAAAGTCAGGTATACATTTTGATTATGAATGCATTGAATATTTTATGGGAACTAATGACTTTCAAAATATTAAAAATGCTTATGGTCTAGACTCTCAAGCTATTGCAACCTATTTTAAGGCTTTTGCTTCCTATATTGAAGTTCCTAAAAATAAGTGGAATTAGTATCATAAACCTTATAAAGATATTGTTAAGAGTGTTCCCGCAAGAAATACTGAAGTTTATATTGCTAATCATGTTTTACCTGAACCTTACATTGAGAAAATACCTTTCCCAGTTAAGATAAAGGAACATTCTATGATAGCTAGTATGGTTAATGAAAGTGCAAACAGAGTTGTTGAACTTGATAAGCAAATGGATGATGAACCTATAATAGCAAATGTGAAAGACTTTGTCACTAAATATGTAGAAGAGGGACACACTATCGTTTGTAAGGATACCTCTAATATTGTTTCACAAAGTGGTGTTATGAGAGCCAGTGTCCCGGTGTTTTATGTTAGGATAAGTGATCATTGCTACAATGGTTCTTGTGATAGCTATATCATTAAATTTATGCATGATACTGAAAGTTATTATGAGAGAGGAAAGATTCTTCTAATGCATCTCAATAATATTAAGTTTCCTCGTTTTATGCTTAAAGTCTTTATGTTGCACTTGTTTTGCCTTATTATGCTTATAGTTTCTGGTTTCAACAACTTGTTTTTTTACAAAGTTCCCTTGCATAGAAAGCGGGTTAGACTTAAACATGTGCATTTTTCCTTCTTAATGCTCTCTTTCACTTAAAATCATATTCTTATGTGAGCAACATTGAAATTATCATGCCCATCTTAATGGCTATAAAGAAAGAGCTTTTTGGGAGACAACCCAATATATTTGTGCTTTCAGTTTGTTTTCGTTTATTTGAGTCTTGGAAGTTATTACTTCGGTAATAACCTCTCCTTATCCTTTTTGTTTGGTTTTGTGTCAAGATCAACCTCTAATGAAAGAGAAGTAAGATTTGGGGAAGTTTCTGTCCCGAAACAGATTTTTGTGCTTCACCGTAAATATTCGTGAGAAATCTCTGTACGTCGGTTTGAGCTGTAATTTTTTGTGCTTCTGCCCCAGGTTGTTATTTAACTTTCGCTAGTTTTGCACTTTTTTATTTGAGCAACAGAAGATTTTCCAAAAATTACATCTTTACCTGCTGCTCTGATTTGACAGATTTTTGCCACTCTTGCATTTGCTTCTTAAATCGATTTCCTTTTTGAATTCTTTTTGGGTTTTCAGAAGGAGTTCCTACAGTTTCTTATGTTCTGATGGATTTCAGTTGAAATTGGACTTAAAAGGGTTATTGCCTCGCTCAATACTAATGTTGCTAATGAGAACTATATGAAGTTTTGTGTGAAAGAAATTTCCAGGTTAGTGGAGGAAATGGTTTCATGACTCAAGCAATAATTGTATGAAGATGAAGATATTGATGCTATTCAAGTGGTAACTCCGGAAAAATTCAGTAAAGACCAATTTCAGAGACTCGCAGAGTCCGTTTTCAAATAGGTAATAGTTTTGGTAAGAAAAGTTCCATGAAAATTCTGTCCAGTTATATTTTTGTAGTTTTTATCCAACAAGGAAAGCAACGAAACGAAAGAGGAACGGAAATGGAGCCTGGGTGGCTCACACCACCCTATGGCGTGGGCCCACCCCTGTCCCTGCCACTAGGTGGTGTGGCCGCCCCGGACTCCTTCTCCGACCCATTTTCTCCCAGTACCTTCCTTTTGTTGTAAAACTTCATAATATATAATCCCCCGGATCCCCCGAGGTTCGTATATCGTGTTCTCTTCGTGTTTTCGTTTCGATTTGTTTCTGCTAGGAACTATTCTTGGATGTTTAGAAGCACAATGGTGTCTGCCAAGGATAAAGGAACGAAGCCTATGGAGGAAGATATCCACGACCCCGGGCAGGAGGAGGAGATCAAGAGTGAAGATGAAGAGGAGGCAAAGCAAAGTCAACATCCGCAGAACGGCACTACCATTGCAAGAAATGGAGTGTTGGTGAACCGTGCCAAGGTCAAAAGGACTGCACGGATGTCAACTGGAGGGAAGCCTCCGCGTCACTGTTTGGCTCCACGGTCACTTCCTCCACGCACCAAGAATCCCTTCCATACCCTTATCCATGAGCATCAATACCAGAATATGCCCAAGGATAAATTACTCTCCAATTGGGATTTTCCTCGTTCTAGCCATGCAGGAAAAAAGACTTCAAGGAGGAAGAGTGGGGAAAGAACCGCAAGAGCTGGAATTCACAACCTGACATGATCATGAGCCGCATTGAGAAAAACTCACAGTTGATTCGTAATCTCACCCTCGAGATTGATGATTTTGGGAATCTAATCAAAAAGCTCATCGAGAGAATACCACCACCACCGAAGGAGTAATTCGTCATCAGGTTTTGGCATCCCCTTGGTTTGTTCCAAGCTTGGGGAGTGTTGCGGTATCACATCACTATCTTCTATCTTTTTACCTTGTTAGTAGATTCATATCATGAATAGAGAAGTTATCATGTAGGATGGTTTGCATTATGGAAGTGTCCCCTCTCTCGTTAGATATGTACCCCTTGGTATGAGTTGCCGTTATGGAATATTAATGAGAAGTTCTATCATTTACTCTTTTGCATATCTTACATTAGTTTTCAATTCATGGTTATATGATTGATCTTGTTGTTAGTATTGGTATCACATTGGGATCGTTGAGTTAATTTAGTTGGTTTTGGCAAACCTGGCTCGGTCAATAGCAATACTATTTTTGAGAATTGAATGTAAAAAGATAAAAGTATTCTTAAAGAAATATAATTTCATCATCTTTCTTTCTTGATTTTCTCATAAGTTTACTATTCTCTAGTTAAGATCTTTTGTGCTTCCAAGGAAGATTGCATGTTTGTTTTATCACTTGTATGTTTGTTTGTTTCCTTAAATTCTTATGCTTGCTACCCAGTCTTGCTAGTCAAAAACCTATATTGATAGGGAATGCTTCTCGTGCATCCATTCCTTAAACCAAAACCTATGCCATTTGTGTCCACCACACCTACCTATTAGCACTATTGCTATTCCTAGTAAATTCATGTTATTATCTACCTTCCAAATTAAACTTGTTATGTGAAAATTAGTGATTAAAGCTCTCACGAACTTGATGGCACACTTTACTTTCTTTCATTCAATAAACTTGAACCATTGTGCCCATCTATGTTGTGTATATGCTTGCGCATTGTAAGCTGTGAATTAGCAGAACCATGCTGTCATGGGGAACCCTTTAAACATTGCACTAGTACTTTGTACCTAGTGTTGGGTCTGCAGCATAGAAAACAAAAAAATTCCTACGGTGTGAACTACACGCCAAGATCTATCTACTAGGTACAAAGAAACGGGTGAACATACATCCAACGAGAACTTACCCTCGAAGAAAACGAGTTTTGTTAACGAGTAGGAACTCGTGGTTGATGTAGTCGTACACTTGCCGATCTCAAGATCGTGAGGAAGTCCGAGCGCCGCAACTCAGCAGCGCATCCGCACTAGCACACACGTTCAAGCCACCGGAAAACCTCCACCTCCTCGCTCCAGCGATCCAGCGGAAGCAGCAACTCCTTCCAGACGAAATGCCACCGGGAACATGTATCTCGCTAATCCGAGACCATGGGGGAATAATTCTAGAGGGGGAGAGAGATCCTTCACAAGAAGGTGTGAGGATGAAGGAGGAAATGGGTGGCCTTTTATAGGAGGAGGGGGTGCCCCCTCTCTCCATGGCCGGCGCATGGGGGGTGACCCCTCACCTCCCCCATTCATGTGGTGGTAATCCCTCCACATTAAAATGCCTCTTCACATTCTCTTTTAAAGTCTCCACTTTAAATGCATTAAATTTCTCCAAATTTAATGCTCTCTCATTTAATAAAACTCTTTTTATTAAATTTATTCAGAATTTTGTTAATTACTTTAATTAACAAACATTCACATATAGCCCCTTGCAATATTTCAATATCACATGCAGGACCACTTTCTGCAATTTCACCCGAAACAATTTCCGGTTTCTATTGAAACAATTCCTACGCTTTGCAATTCTTTTGTCTGAAACATATGTGCTCCAAAATGGTGTCAGGTAACTCTTAAGTGTTCCACCCTATGGTTCGCGAATAATGCAGACATGATCGAGACCCTTCTCCGATCAATAATCAGCAGCGGGACCTGGAGATCCATACTGATTCCTACACATTCAACGATGACTTCTGTGATCATGAGAACCTTTAACGCTTGTAACTAAATCCCTTTGTCTCTCGATATATTACATGTCCGAGATTTGATCATCGGTATCTCCATACCTAGTTTGGTCTCGTTACCGACATGCACTCTTTTCTTGTTCCCATGATATAACATTCTAGTGATCACATCACTTGCTTGCAAGATATCTTAATGTGATATCACCGAGAGGACCCAGAGTATATCTATTCGTCATCTGGATTGACAAATTCCACTCTTGATCCATGAGCCTCAACATAACACCTTCATAGTACTGAACCCATCTTTATAGTCACCCTGGTACGGTGTGACGTTTGATGTTATCAAGATACTCTTCCGGTGTTAGCGATTAACATGATCTCATGGTCTAAGGATAAAGATTACTTCGTATGATGTTATAGCAATATAAACATAATGACTTGATCATAATGCTATACTTCGGATGAATGTTCATCACATCATTCCACCAATGGTGTGACCTTGTTATTAACAACATCCAATGTCCATGATCAGGAAACCTTGATCATCTTGTTAATCAACAAGCTAGTCTATAAGTGAGGCATAACTAGGAACCCTTTTTGTTTATTAAACACACATGTATTGATGTTTCCGATCAATACAATTCTAGCATGTAAAATAAACATCTATCATGTATAAGGAATATATAATAACAACTTTATTATTGCCTCTCAGGGCATATTTCCTTCACCTAGTTGATATCATGCTCTTTTGTCTATGGATGTCATCGGTGTGAAATGAAAGGGGAGCTTGTAAGTCCATGGAGTTATGTATGTGTGTTAGAGAAATGTCTAGGCCGCCGGTCTAATCCATGTTGTCATGGTGGAAACCTGCAGCGTAACCATAATGAGCATCTATGAAGCATTCTTATTATAAAAAAAGAGATAGAGATTGAGAAAAAGAGAAAAAGAAAAAAAGATGAGAAAAGAGGAAATAGAGAAAAAAGCACCATATTCCCATGGTAAATAAGAAGATTGCTGAGATGCTTGTTGTCTGCTTGCCTTGTCATTTTGATATGGGGATTCTTCCGTATCATCGGGCAAGGGGTACCCCGTCGGCGATTCTCTATGATACACATATACTTACTATGATAAGAACTTACCGGTAACTAAACTTGAGTAGCATCAGGAGCGGCCCTCGTATTGAAGGGACCTGAGATTTTCAACTTGCAACTTGTCAAGCATATCCTCATATTTGATCACTTTAACCTTAATCACCTAAAGATGCATATGATAGGGGCAATGAGAGCTGAAAGCTAATAAGTACCATAATTTTTGGAAGCTCTTTATGAAACTTGAAATCCCTGCTTCCCTCTACGAAGGGCCTTTCTTTTACTTTTTAGTTGAGTCAGTAAACCTATTCCCTTCTATATCAGCAAGTATTTTGAGTTGTTGTGTTTCATTCATTCATATGATGATTTATTCAATCATGTTTCTTATGTTCCTTGTTTTGCACTTTGCTCTTATCTTCGTGATTACTACCATGAAAGCTATCATTGAAAAGTAGTTATTTGTGAACTCCTGCAAATTGTCAACTATTCTTCGACCAAGAGATAAGTTTGCCATTACCAATTATGATTTACTTTATGCATCTTTATTGTGTTTCCTTTACTTATTGCAAGTTAAGTTATATAATAGTGAGTTGTCTTCTATTATGATCTATGTATTGATGAATGTGATGCTTCTTGTCCGTATTCTTTTATCGACTCTTCACTCCATAAACCTGAGGTCATGTTTATTGAGCTCAGTTTCGCTTGGGGACAAGCGAAGTCTAAGCTTGGGGGGAGTTGATACGTCCATTTTGCATCACAATTCTATATCATAATTTACTGTTATTCATTGATATATTTCATATTAAGAGATGATACTTATGTAATTTCATCTGCCTTTTGCATGGTTCATGACTTTTGGAGCATGGACCACTGCAGTCAGGATTCTGATGCAAATGGTGCTGTTTGGAGGAAAAATTCGCGAAGATCAGAAAATCCGGGAAAATACATGAAAAATCATATTTTTCCAGAAGACGAAGATTGCCAGAAGGGGAAGTTGAGATGGGCCACAGGGGTCCCACACCACCCCCTGGCGCGGGCAACCCCAGGCCACGCCACCAGGTGGTGTGGCCGCCCTAGTCCACTCCTGGCTCTCCCCTCTGGCGTATATTATCCTCACAAAACCCTAAGACCCGGGGAGCGACCATAGAAAGATTCTGCCACCTCTCCGGGGCGGAAAACACCGAGAGAGAAAGATCTGTCTGGCAGACAGAACTCTGCCGGAGGAATTCCTTCCTGGAGAGGGGAGATCGTCGCCATCAACACCACCATCAAGATGGACTTCATCGGGATCATCATCATCACCATCATCATCTCCATCACCACCATCATCTCCACTTCATACCATTGTAACAATTGGGTTGAATCTTGCATAGTTCTTAGGGGAAACTTTCCCGGTGTTGATTACTCCGTGTAGTTGATGCTATTGAGTGAACCATTGAATTATCATTTATGTTCAGATTGTTATACATCATTATTTCATCTCTGATCATGATCCATATGATGTCTTATGAGTCGTTCATTTTGTCCTTGAGGACATGGGAGAAGTCATGTTGTTAGTAGTGGAATTGTGTTGAGAAAGATTCAATGGTTTTATATTTAAGTTATGGTGTACTTCTTCTAGTGGTGTCATGTGAACGTCGACTACATGACACTTCACCTATATTGGCCTAGGATAATGCATTGTGTATTTGGCTACTAATCGTAGGGGTTGCCGGAGTGACAGAAACCTGACCCCCGTTAGGAAACCTTTGCACAAGGGACATCAGGGTCTTAGAGTTTAAAGTTGTGGTTAGGTTTCTACCTTAATTACTTTCTTGTACTTGCGGATGCTTGCAAGGGGTATAATCACAAGTATGTATTAGTCCTAGGAAGGTCGGTACATTAGCATAAGTTCACCCACACAACACTTAGCAAACTAAAGAAGATTAATCAATTATATGAAGCGAAAGCACTTGTCAATATTCACGTGTGTCCTCGAGAATGTTTTGTCATCTTAAGTAATATAACAGGCTTGTCCTTTGCTAAAGAATGGATTGGGACACTTGCTACATTTATTGTTATTGTATTTTTTAATACTCGTACTTTATTTACCTACATTATCAAAAAACCCTAAAAATCCCTTTGCTAAGTATTTACAGAGAATTCCTGCTCCTAGCCTCTCGCCAGCACCTTCCGCTCCTCGTTGGGTTCGACACTTACTTATCGAAAATACTGTGATACACCCCCTATACTTGTGGGTCATCAAAATACAACAAGAAAAAGACTAAAATTTATGAGTTGTTTTATGAATGATTGTCTTGAGAGTTTACCTTTGAAGATACTTAACCCCATAAATGTTTTGATAGACTTGATAACACTCTTGAAAGGAGTTGTTTGATAGAAAATGAAGTCTAGTGGTAATTGTGATTCATGCCAAAGCTAACCTTGTGGATCAAATTCTGATACTATTTAAAGAGTTCTGTGTTTTTGATGCACACCTTTGGATGCCAACAACTTTGCTGCCCTACGAACAATGAATGGTACAACCCCTGATTTCGGCTATGAGTTGATGACATGGGTGGCACTTGTCACCGTAATGGGCAAAAGTATTGGTACTCTCGAAGGTTGTACAAAACATTGTTTAAAAGGATCACTCGATGATCCTTGTTGAGAATAGGAAGAAAAAACATGTAGATCCACATAACAAGTCCTTGGCATGGTCTCATTACTACTTTATGAATTTTCTTGAAACACAATGAATGGAATAGAAGTGTTTTGATAGCCTTGATTTATTGATGTGAGTGTCAATAAGACACTTCACTGTTATGCTACTTAGGACATGAACTCTCTTACTCAATTTTGCTATTATAAAACATCCTAGTGTTCCTTGGTGAGTTGATAGTTAACTAGAGGAAATGGATTGATTGTTACACTTCTAGTGATTTATACTTATATTAAACTCTACTTTGATTATTTTGGGTTATCGAAGCTTGTATAGTGTTCTTGGCATCTCTCTAACTTTGATGAGCCTTTAAAATAGAAGAAGTGCTAGACGCATATGACTATCGACTATAAGTGAATTCATATTCTCGTTGTTTTAGTTTAAATGCTGAATTCCTTATATTTTTGTTGTTTTTCTTGCTTGAGGGCGATCAAGGTTTGAGATTTGGGGAGGTTGATGGCTGTGAAAATAACCATCTTTTTTGCGTTTAAACATTGTTTTTAGTCAAGCAATTGACAAGAATCTCTCTAGCCTTTCCATTAATTACTAATTATTGCAAATATATGCAAACCATTGCCTTGAATTATGTTGTACAAGAAATAACACTTTTGAGAAAGGGATGTACGGTCTTCGCTTAGCGACCCATTCGAGAATAACAAAAACATCTCTTCTTAAGACTTTGATCTATGTTTTTCACTTAATAACAATTTGTAGCCTGGTATTCTGTGGTGCAAACGGTTGGATCAAAAGGCTATTTCTATGCCTGTGACACGCAGGGGCTTTAGTATATCAGCATATGCTATCCACAAAGATTATCTCTATTAAAACATTACACATGAGTGTGCTTATTATTATCTTTTATCCCATATGATGTGCAACTGCAGGTGAATCTTCAACCCTGGCCTATCTCCATCCATTGAGACAACCCCTGATATAAAGTAAACTAGAGTGGTCCGGTAAACAAAGGTAAAATCATAAAACAAAGCCTTGCAGACGTGTCCTTTTAAATTCATTTTAGCATTGTTTCCCAAAGTTTGATTAAACATATGTCTACTAGTGAAAAATACTATTATACTACATCTATAAATCTGGATCGAAGGTATCAATGATCTCTTAAATTTTCCCTTCTCTTGGAAAGCATCTAATGTCTCCTCGTCCAACTCTTCTAGTTCATCATCCCCTTCATCTTCCTCTTCATTCCCTTCATCACCATCTTCATCACGACCATCATCACCGCCTTCGTCAACAATATCCATAGTGTATTCTTTCTCCTTTGGTAGGACCGGCCCAAGTTGACATTCACCCTAGCATCCGCCAACATGTTCACGAAAGAACATAGAATCGAGTGCAAATCCTCATTACACGGTACACAAAATTGACAATCTAAATAATATGGTCAAAATATGCGATAAATTTTGGGGGGAAATTGTGCCTGCCTGGAAGCTCGGAGAATTGGGTAGAGGAGAACGACCACAAGGAGGGTCCGTCAACGGTGTGCCCATGAGGAGGGGCTTCTAACCCCAGTTTTTTAGCTTTGTGGCAGGCTTCCTTCGAGGCGGCTTCATGGGGATGATGTCTGGTCACTCGGGGGGGCAGAGGGAGTTGAGGGGGCCACTTTTTAACTACCGGTAGCCGCGAGGGACTTCGTGCCAAGGCGCTTTTGCCTGACCGCGGGAGGAGGGGCTATGTTCTGGACGGCAACTGTGGCGGTAGGGGCGCCGACTAGGCTTCCGCAGTGGAAACGTCTGAGAGGCATGTGAGGGTTCATGATGATGGTGGTGAAGTGCTAATACCTTCGATCCAGATTATGGATGTAGTATAGCTCTTTTTCCCTAGTATACCTAGGTTATCGAATCCTCAGGAAGTAGAAAGCATAGTGAAGTTACTTTAACGGACCCTCGGGAGTTTTAGAATTCTCTTTGTGTTTTACCGGACCAAGAGTTTGCTGTCTTTTGTTGTTGTCAATGATGGACAGAGAGGGCCTAGGGCTTTCTGTTTCACCTGTAGCTGTGCAAAACATCTCATGGTAATAAAAGATAATAATAAAGTATGCATGTAATTGTTAGAGCAAGATAATTATATGTGGGCAGTGGATCCATAATTGCTATTGCCTCCGCAACCGCTTATAGGAATAACCTACTAGTCTCATCCATCGAAGAAAGAGAACTAATGATATGCATGGTGATGTCACCGTTAATCCCAAGTAAATCCCACACATACAGCCGTACTACCCCTTCTGTCACTGGGTTCTTGATGGACTAGGTTTCTGCACCAAAACAGGGTTATTGCAGTACTTGCAACAACGAATATTTAAAGAGTTTGTCCCGATGGGAGCTCGGCGAACACAACCCCGCAGTCACATTGTCAATGCGGCCACGTTCACACCCAGACTGTGGTCTGGAAATAGCCTATTCTATAAGTTGCTAGGATAAATGAATTTAAGATGTTTTGTAATAACTACTACTAGGACTGGAAGAAAACTACAACAAAGGTAAAAAATGAAAAGAGGTGAATCCAATGAGATGAAATATTAATGCTATGATTCCTCAAGTAATGTTGTGTATACCGGTGTGCATGATAAGTGCTTATGGAAGAGCTGTTAACTATAATTGTGGCGGTCCCTCATATACCGTTGTCTCCCACCATTGGTAACTAGCAACTAGACAGCTCAATTGTCCACACCCTCTTTGTACATGGGTCATCTAGTAAGATAATAGTGTATTAAGGTAACAAGACCAAGCAAGGTAAACCAGAGCAAAGGCATTAAGTTCTATGGACAACCGTACTCCTAAGCAAGTGTGCTAGTCACAAGATATCCCATCCGTTACTTTGGGGTCAAGCAATTCCCAATACTATACCTATCTATATCATGAGTCATCTTGAGGGAACTCTGGATGGTGCATCCTAAGCTACTATTGCCTCCGCAAATCACGTATAGCAAATAGCCTATTAGTTCTACCCATGGACTTGTCAGGTACCCATGGGAAGAGTAGAGACCAACGATAAGTTTTATGACACTCCGTGACTCCCTAGTAAACTCCTCAACAATGTATTGGATGTCTCCAATCACTAGAATAATATCATTAATCGAACAATGTAAAGAGAAAGCACAAACATATTAATTAACAAGAACACACCACACTTCAATTACTCAAATGATCATAACATTAATAAAAGGGGGTACAAGCCATGCTACAATCCATCACTATCATGATGGGGAAGGATGAAGAAGTAGTGGCGATGGAGATGGTGATGATGGCACGGTGATTGTGGCGTCGGCGTGGTGATGGAGGCGTCCTCCTTCTCTTCATCTTCTTGTTTGGATGGATTGATGGTGTTGATGGAGATCTGGATCTTGGTGGAGTAGTAGAGGCTATGGAGACGGCACGGCGGTAGGGCGCCACCGTGGAGGCGGTAGATGGGATCTAGATCTTGTATATGGTGTATGGAGGCTTCCTCCTCTCTTGTTTGACTCCTCCCTCCTTTATATAGGACTTGGGGGTGCCCTGCGATTCCCCCAATACCGTCATATGACTTAGGGAAGGTTTTGGAGCTTCCAGAGGGCGAAATCCTGCCGTTTGCAACCTTTTTGGCAACTATATGGAGGGAGCTATACGGCCGGAATTTTTGCTCCGGCCGTATAGTTGGTCATCAAACCGTTTGTATGCTTTAGTATTTTGGTCGCCATTTCTTCATACGAACTCCGTTTTGGGTGTTCTTGGGCTCGTTGAGTTTGTATCGTCGAGGGCTACAACCCTGTAGTCTTGTATATTTATTTTGAGAAGTTGGAAAAATTAACCTTTCCAACACCTCAAATGGCTAAGTCCGGTCCCTACATCTCTTCCATACTATGCTCTCTTTGTTCCTTTTGCCTTTGTTTTATCCATAATAGTCATCAACACCTACAAACATGTCAAAGACAAGGAAGAGGGATAAAATTCTACCTAAACTACTAAATGTGCAAAGCTCATATTGAATTTAATAAAAACAAGTAATCATGCATATCAGGCATATCAATAGTTAGATGGAGCATGATATGATAGGCAAATGAAACAATTTATATTGCTAAAAAGTTTTGTATTATTACAGCCATCAACTTCCCCAAGCTAGATCTTGCTCGTCCTAAATCAAAAGGGATCCCTAACTTAATGGATTTGATCTTTCTTATCATTAGAAATCAATGCAACGTATCCTTGTTTTTCCTGCAAGCTTAAAGCAAGAGAGAACATAATCATACAAGTCAATATAAGCTCAGTTATATTATTCCAAACCACTAGAGATTAGTCAAAAACTTCTATGTACAAAGTTAAATCTAGCTTGCAAGTAAAGTTGTGATCCTTCTATACACACTTTATTGTATTTTTGTATTTTTATTTGTATAAGGCAAAGCTGAACACAGTTAGTTGTCAATCATAAATAGAAATAGAGTTTTCCAGTGCTGCCCACTCATGCCATCTATTAAAGTCTCTCAAGTGCAAACTTCAATCATTGAGATCATAGAAAATATATTTCTTAGTAATGAGACCATGCCAAAAGAGTGGTATATGTACAATCGAGATTGTGCAGGCTAGGAAGGACACTCGTGACCATTACCAAGGTTTCGCTTTTGGGTATTATGATTTCTCATAACGGTCATAGGAGTATTCCGACTTTTGCTTTTAATGCAGGCCGATGAGAATACCAATGCATACCCAAATATAGCATTTTTGCTACATATGTTGGGCAACTCATATCCGAACTCTAAGAGTTTCCTCTTTTTGGATTTTCCAAAGGCCAGGGGAGTTGTTAGCATCTCATGTTGTGCGACAGTGGTGCAAGACACGCATAAAGCAAATCTCACTTTGATTTCCAAGACAAAATTTTGGCATATGTAATCTCGAAACTTTGAAATATCATTTCTTTTTTGACAACTCACTCGGTAAGCATCTATTAAGACCATCATTTCCAACACTATGGGGTCATCATACTCCATAACCATTCACTTAAGACAATTCTGAATAGTGACAACTAGCAAGTTTCGAAGAACTTCTTTATTATATTTTTTCTTTTCAAAATGTAGAGAACATAGCAGTGTATATTTAGAGGATCACAATATTTTTCACAAGCTAGATAAAAGTTTAACAAGGTGCATCAAAGCAATGGCTTGTCTCCTATGGGTCCTAACATGAGAAAGTATATCCCTTATATAAATATTAACAAAAAATCACCTAAGCAAGCATTCAAAAATAGAGGGATACACAGTAGCATTAAAACTTTTTAAGATAAAGAACTTTGCACAAGACTCTATGCATACATAATAACTTCCCCAAGCTAAACTTGAGAAGATCATGAAAACAAAAGAGAAAATGCAGTTATCAAAAGAGAGTATAAGAAGTGGTTACCTCCCCAAGCTTAAGTTAAAGCAAGGGTGACACACTTTACTGTTGAGGTTCTTTTAACCTCTACTTTGATGGACAAAAAACCTTTGCTTAAATGAATGCTTCATGATCTAGTGTATGCCTTCCTTAAGAACTTGGTAGGAACAAGACTAGAAGGACAACACAATATTTTTTTGTTTTTGAAGACACGGGTTTAGCTCACAAGTGATAAAAAATACAAGTCCCACTGAGTCAGTTCATCAACCTAAGCACCACGCTTAAGTCAACAAAATAATTCTAGAAGTGCGCTTCTCCTAGATTGTGATAAAGTGTAAGTGAGACAAAATATGAAACATGAGTGTGCAACCCCTATGTGCTTATTTAAAAGAGGTTCGAGTCGGAAGGTTTTACCAGACACTGATTGTTGAAACGTTGAATTGAAACAACCAAGTGGCTCATGCGAGTGTTTGCACGATTGGCACTACCGTACACATCGTCACACAAGATTCAAGTCCCTGTGGAAATAACACACAAAATAAAAGACAACGGTTTGGTGTACGAACGAAGTTCATTCACCCAACTAATGAAAGAAAACAAAAAGGAAACATGAACTACTAAAGAGAATTGCAACTTAAGGAATTTATGAGATAGAACTTTATTGTTTACATATGCTCGGCTTCTCTAAAACATGGGAGAAGCTCCCATGTGGTGTTTTGAGGTTTTTAGAAGAAGAAGGGAGAAGAAATAATGAAATTTTGAGTAATGGTTACCTTCTACTTGGCGTTTGAGGGGTTTTCCCAACTATACGGGCGCAACTATACGGCCGGACTAAAGAGGTCCCACCATATAGTTGATCGTTAAACTTATAGTACCATGTAATAGAAATTTGGAGATGGGGTATATAACTATACGACCGCATCTATACGGCCGGAAAAAAATTCCCACCATATAATTGGTCATTAAACCTTCTGTACCCTGGAAAAGAATTTTGACGAAGGCATCGATAACTATACGACCGCAACTATACGGCCGGAATTTTTATTCCCGCCGTATAGTTGGTCATTAAATCTTCTATTCCCACGAAAGAGAATTTGTTGATGGCAAAGATATCTATACGGCCAAACTATTCGGCCAGAATTTTTATCCCTGCCATATAGTTGGTCGTTAAACCTTTAGTAGTCATCAAAAAAATTCTATTTCTTCAAGAATTCTTTCTTATCCCGAAACTTAGCGAAACACCTTGTTTGGACAGTAAAAAAAGAACTTTAATTTTTGACCAACAACAACATGTATAAAACGGGATTTAAGTACAATTGAGTTTATGCAACACATAGTAACAATAAGTTCTACCTTTTGAAAACTTCAACATGATTACTCTAACAGCAAGACATGCGAAGAATAAAAGTGCCAATGCAACATGAATGCAACTAGACTCGAGAAACAAAACTAAGAAAGACACCTAGTAACTTCCGGGTTGCCTCCTGGGAAGCGCTCTCTTTAAAGCCATAAAGCTAGGCTAGGATGCTCCATATATTTCCAACCTGGATCCCAAGGGATATCGACTCGAGGTGAGGTTGTACATACTATCTTGGAGCATCTTGAAGTAGAGTTCGGTTGGAGTCGTACCTACTTACGGTGCATCGGTATCATGTAGATGAACAAGTTCTCGCTTTCAAGCGAGTGTTGATGCACCAATCTTGGTGAATATACCTTCGTGTATAACTGCAATTTGAGGATTTGAGATTCATATAAAATTCTTAAATCTTTGCCTTGGTTACCTGTGTAGGGGAACACTTCATAGTATTCTTCCCTCATAGCAGGGAGTTTAGGACCCTGCATGTTAGTATAGCAAGTTTCTATCTCTAGTCCATCATTATTAATGCTCTCCATATGAGTGTCTAGGCACAAGGCCTCTGTAGAACAATTATCCACAGTTTTAGCATCATAAAAATCACTACTATAGTGAGAGACATCACAAACAAAAGTTGTAGTGTGACTCTCTTTGTCAACCTCACCTTTTTGTTCCTCCTTTTCATCGACTAGTGTTTTAATAGCAATGATAGAATCAAAAGTAGGAGTCGAAGGTGTGAGCGGGTGATCAATCCGTTCTTCCTCGTTGTGCTCATTTTCCTCTTCGCTCTTTAGTGAGTCCTGCAAAAGGTTATCTTTCTCTGGTTTTAGACCGCTTCGAATAATATAATACCAATGTATTTTTACTTAAAGGGATTTCTATTTTCGTGGCCCTAGTTTGTTAGTTGTACTCAATTTTCCACAGCCACTTAGTTTTTCCTCACTTCCCCTCCCTCCATTCAGAAACCCTCACATACGCTCGGACGGATGGATGTCGTCAGGTTAAAGGCTTGACCGGTACATGCTAACAGGTGGGACCATTGTTGGGCAGGTCCTGTGTTGAGCGTTACATTACGTCGCCTCGACCGTTACATGCTGACAGGTGGGGCCGTGTTGGGACGGGTCCTGCATACGTGGTGAAGGGTGGGGCCGTGTTGGGATGGATCTTTCATATGTGGTGAGGGGTGGGGCCGCATGGAGACACATCGAACTAGCCATTCTTGCTCCGAGCCTAGAACAACTCCCACACCACCCTCCACTCCGCTCCCCCGCCGTCGTGCCCTCCTACCTTATGTCGTCCTCGGTCCCCGTGCCACCCCCTCCTCCTATCCACGGAGCCCACTCTAGCTCTGCTTCCTCCCCCGCTAGATCTACTCCTTTCGCAGAACAGTATGCGACACCCGCGGGTGTACCGGTCCTCCCCATCGAGCGCGGAGAAGATTGGGTGGAATCGGAGGGATCTAACGCATGGATTCCATCTGGGTAAGTATTGTTTCCCTTTGTGGATTGATTATAGGAAGTAATTGAGCGCGGATCGCTGGTGCTCATCTAATTGCCTTTCTTTTCAAATAGGATTGATCTAGCGCTGGTATTTCGGCTGGCGGTTAAACTGGATACTAGCGTAATTTGTGGTTGTGAATGGTATCTCTCTAGATTTTACTTCCCAGCGGTGGTTGCAACCTCCATAACTCTCAGAGATTTGAAAGATAAAATATATTCTAAGTTCCCTAGAGGAATGGCGATTCAGTTGATTTGCAATATTTCAACATTAGCAAGCAAATATTGCTCCCACTAACTAGCGAAGCTGATCTGGTAATAATTTTATCTTTGAATGCTGCCGAACATTTTGGTCGAATTCGTCTTCATGTCCAACCTAAAGTTGAACACACGAGAAAGAGGGATAAAGCATCATTTGGTGGTTAGGCATCATCAGGTGGTCGGGCATCATGTGTCTATGTTGTCTGTACTAATAGTGTGCACCGCCGCGCTCCTTGTAGGTCCACAACAGTACCATCTATTGGCACTACGAGTGTAAGCAAAATCGCTCGTGCGGCCGATGTGGAGGATGAAGCAGAGCTTGTCGAGGGAGCGCCTCCACTAGATGATGAGGATGAGTTGATGTTTCCAGAATTGGTAGATAGATTCAGTAAACATGCACTAGAGGATCAATACACGGAGGAATTGGCCCACGGTGCCAGATTTGACGACACTGATGAAGAAGAGAATGAGGAGAATAATGAAAGTATTGTTTTAGCCGAGTACGATGGTGAGGACTTGCCAGTAATTGAGTGGGATAGGAACGATCCTAAGATTTTAGAAGGCACCGTATTTGGAACGATGCGAGACTGTCCTAATGCCCTTACTACATATTGCATCTGCACTAATAATGATTACTCTACTAGGAAAACAGCTATAGGTAGACAATATATTCTATGGCGCATATGAAAAACCATGCGCCACATACAAGTATCAGTGGCGCACTAGGTAAAATGCGCCATAGAAACTAAAAACGTCTATGGCGCATTTCAGTATACATGCACCATAGAAGTTAGGTGGGACCCGCTAGCCGGGGTGGGGCGATCCACTTTCTGTGGTGCATAATGACATATGCGCCATAGAAGAGACAAGATTTATGGCGCATATTTCCTTATGCACCACAGAAAGTGGAAGCGGGCCCACCACAGAATCTTTTTGACCCACTTTCTGTGGCACATGGGTTGATATGCGCCACATACATGTTTGCTTTTTGTGGCGCATATCCACACCTGCGCCACGAAAACCTGACCTGGGTCCCACCACTTTAACCTGCACCACCTTGTTCTGTGGCGCATATGCTATCATGCGCCACAGAAGTTTGAACATTTGTAGCGCATGACAGCCATATGCGCCAAAGATCAAGGCATCCAGATCCATGTGAAAAAGGTGGCATTCTCACCCCCTATCTATCTACCTCCACCCATTTCACATCTCTTCTTCCTTTCTACCTCCTCCCAGCTCGTCTTCCTCCTCCCTCCCACCCCATTTTGCCAATAGTTTTTCCATTTTTTGTAACTAAACCTACTTTAGTCCATAGATTCGTAAGTGGAAGCCTCCCTCCAACTTGTAGATCTAAAAGTTCCTTACTTTTCTCTCTCACATCTCTATTCGTTTACTAACTTCCTCTCCACCAACTTGTAGATCTATTTGTCCACACTGTCTCATCACACGGTCTCGTCTTGCTATTATTGAGTCTACTAGGGAAGTACTTGGCAATGAACATGTAGGTGAAGCTTGTCGCGCGGGCGGTGTGTGTGCGATGCATGGCGAGACGATTCTTGTGTGGTGCATGAATGTTTGCATTGGGAGGAAGTTTGTTGTTGCTTGCTTGCTGTTGTCCCGGCCAGTGTGGTGCATGGATGTTTGCCGAAATGTTGATTCATTTCCATTTCCGCAAATTTGTTCACTACCCATATGTCCTAATTTTAGGAAAGGTCATGCCGAATTTTTCCTGCTAGCATTCATGCATGTGTGTGTGCATATGGTGTGGTTCTAACCTATACTCTCTATTGTGACCGCTCAGGCAACCATGGTCCTCACGATGAGCGAAAGTTGAATTGCTAGGTATAAGAAAGAAGCGAAGGAGGACATGATTCTAAACAACAAGACCATGATAAGATGTCCATGTCGAACATGCAAACTCTAGCGCTGGATCGATCCTGATTCTGGACAATTGGAGGGTCACCTGCTCAGGCGTGGTTTCATGCATGACCTCAATGAGGCGCCGACAGGACATGGTGGTCACGAGGACGTGGGCGGGCGAGAAGACGAAGTGTCTACCAGACATGATCATCATGACGAGGGAGATGCTGACAGGAATGATCAGCATGATCATCATGAAGAAGGAGATGCCGACGGGCATGATCGTCATGAAGAAGGAGATGGCGAAGAGCATGATCATAATGAAGAAGGAGAAGATGTGAACACACAGACGCTGCTAACTTCGGCCTTGTAGGACCCTCATGTTCAAGAACTGCTCCTCAAGGATACGAGCAACAACAAAGCTGCAGCCAGAGAGAAAGCCAAGATAGCCCAAATGGAGATAGACAGGATGACTCCATTGTATCCTAGGCATGGCCCCGAGGATACACATTTGAGTGTAACGCTCAAGGCTATTGAGATGAAGGCCAAACAAAAATGGACCGATGTGAGCTTCAACGCGAACATGGAATACGGGCACAACCGACTTCCTAAGGCGAACACATTGCCAACGAGTATCGAGGACGGCAAGAAAATCGTGTGCCCTCTCGACCTACCACATATTAAATACCACGCATGCATCAATGATTGCGCACTTTATCGAAACGAGTACGCGGATAGAACCACATGTCTAGTGTGCAGCCAAGGACGGTACAAGCGAGGGAACCAGAAAGTTCCTCAAAAAGTGGTATGGTACTTTCCTATCACCCCCCCTCCCGTCTGCATCGATATTTCGTAGATCCTAAGGAAGCAAAGCTCATGCAATGGCACGCAGAAAGGGAGAAACCCGAAGATGATCCATAGAAGGGCAAGATCCTGACACACCCTTCAGATGCTAGCCAGTGGAATACATTAGACATTGAGTTCGAAGAGTTCTGGGGCGATGCAAGGAACGTCAGGCTGGGTATGAGCACCGATGGACTCAATCCTTTTGGAAACCAAAGTAGCATGCATAGCACCTGGCCCGTGTTTGTATGGCCGTAGAACCTCCCCCTGTGGCTGTGCACTAAGCAAAGGTATGTACACATGAGCATTCTTATTCAGGGGCCAAAACAACGAGGTATCGATATGCATCTGTATCTCGGGTCGTTGAGATAGGAGTTAGCCAGCTTCTGGGAGACGCCGACCCATACATGGGACGCCTACACTAAAGAATATTTCCATCTAAGAGCCGCGTTGCTCACGATGGTGCAGGACTATCCTGGTTACGCATATGTATCTTCCCAGGTGAACCATGGACACAATGCATGTGTCAAGTGCATGGATGAGACACCGCATCTCCAGCTACCAAGGGATCCCAGGTCTTAGAAAACCGTGTTCCAAGGTACTCGAAAGTGGCTCCGCGTGGCTCACCCGTGGAGAAAACGTGGTGACCTGTTCAATGGTAAGGATGAGCTCGTAAGAGCCCCGCGTCCAAGGAGCGGCAAAGAAATCGAGGAGCTTTTGAATAATTGGGTAGATTGCCCTGGGCCAAGAAAAAAACGACCGAGGACAAAGCCGTTGTTGTGCGTATGGAAAGCAAGGTCTGTTTTCGGGGACCTACCGTACTGGAAGTTCCTCCACAGTCCCCATAGCCTCGATGTAATGCACATCACGAAGAACGTTACCGAGAGTGTGCTTGGCACTCTACTGAACATGCCGGAGAGGACCAAGGATACGCCGAAAGCAAGAAAGGACCTTAAATTGCTTGGCATCTAATGTCTACGCACTTCTATTCTTGTAGACAGTTGTTGGGCCTCCAAGTGCAGAGGTTTGTAGAACAGCAGCAAGTTTCCCTTAAGTGGATTACCCAAGGTTTACCGAACTCAGGAAGGAAGTGGTCAAAGGTATCCCTCTCAAGCAACCCTGCAATCAATATACAAGAAGTCTTTTGTGTCCCCAACATAGCCAATACATTTGTCAGGTGTATAAGTTCACTAGTTCGGCGAAGAGATAGTGAAATACACGTGGTATGGATAATTATAAGTGGTAACAGTGCCAGAAAATAGCTTGATGGCGTGGAATAGACTAAAGGCAAACTGAAATAAAGATGGAAGCAAGCAAACATGTAACAGATCTAGTAGCAAACGGTGTTTCAATTCTTAGAAACAAGGCCTATGGATCATACTTTCGCTAGTGAACACTCTCATATAAATATCTTCTCTTCATGATACTACTCTGAACTACTCTCCGGTTGGACACTCTAATCCAAGGTAGGGCTATAACAGCACTCCTCAAAGTTCGCTTTCCGCATCTAGATAACCCCACACTATCACCTTGAGCACTAGAT
The DNA here is from genome assembly GCA_910589775.1 of Avena eriantha. Classification (NCBI taxonomy): domain Eukaryota; kingdom Viridiplantae; phylum Streptophyta; class Magnoliopsida; order Poales; family Poaceae; genus Avena; species Avena eriantha. Next base: position 46,356,762 of record OU342742.1, read on the forward strand.
GGTTCCAACAAACACCACAATTTCATAGAGACATCCAACTCCAAATATAACTCATAACAAGTATTTGTAATCTCTAGCCTAAGTGCCACCATGGTGTGCACGCTGTCACTTTCACACACATGGGGAGAGTAGAGATCTATTAAAGCACTTGAGTAGCAAGGTAGATCTATTTGATTACAAAGCTCATGATCACAATATGATCATGCATAGAGAGAGAGAGAGATGAACACATAGCTACCGGTAGAACCCTTAGCGTCGAGGGAGAACTACTACCTCCTCATCATGGGAATCAGCAACGGCGATGGAGATGGTGGTGGACATCGATGGAGATGGCCCCGGGGGCACTTCCCCGTCCCGGCAGGGTCTGGAACAGAGACTTTCTGTCCCCCGAATCTCCCCTTCGGTGGTGGCGGCACTGTGGAACTTTTCATGGCTAGAGGTTGTTCTATTTAGGGTTTATGCATCGGGAGGCTTCTTATAGGCAAAGGGCAAGGTCGGTGGAGGCCGGAGGGGCACACACCACCTGGTGGCGCGGCCAGGGGGACCTGCGCCACCCTATGGTGTGGCCGGCCCCTTTTTGTCTCGTCTTCTGGCTCCTTGAGTGTTCCGGTAAAATATCGACTTTGGCTTTTGTCCGGTCTAATTCTTAGAATATTCATTTTCTGACTTTCTGGAATCAAAAATAGCAGAAAACAGGCAACTGGCATTGTGGCATCTTGTTAATAGGTTAGTCCTAGAAAGTGTATAAAAAGTACTCCAAAGTTGGAACAAAACATAAGAAAGTAGATAAAACCAAGCATGGAACATCAAAAATTATGGATACGTTAGCAACGTATCAACACCCCCAAGCTTAACTCCTACTCATCTTCGAGTAGGTAAGTGATAAAAAGAAAGAATAATTTTTGAGGTGAAATGCACCATCATAAACTTGATCAAAGTATTTGTAAAACATGGATAGCTGGGATCATAGTACTTCAACATATCATGAAAGATAAAGTTCTAACAATAAGACATAGCAACTATGTTGCAACATGAAAAGGCACAAACAAAATATTCATGAATAACAATGCTTTGCAAGACGTTTGTTTGTTTCACATAAATAAAACATAGCATAGTGGCATTCAGCTTGTAGATTAACAAACATAAATGCAAAGGACACCTTCAAAGTTCATAAGGGTGACTACATACAAGTAGTATAAGAACAAGCAATATCAAGTTATGCATCAATCAACAAGTCTTGGGACAATGCACATAGAACTAAGAATGGCCACTATGTTCTCAAAGTAGGTGCATAAAGATAGAAGGTGGAGACTCAACATAAAAGTAAAAGAAAGGCCTTCATAGAAGGAAGCAGGGATTCAAGTTTCATAAAGAGCTTCCAAAAATTATGGTACTTATTAGCTTTCATCTCTCATTGCCCCTATCATAAGCATCTTGAAGTGATTAAGGTTAAAGTGAACAAACTATGGAGTATATGCTTGACAAAGTATAAATTGGAAATCTCATGTCCCTTGAATACGAGGGCCACTCCTCATGCTACTCAAGTTTAGTTACCTGTAAGTTCTTGTCATAGTAAGTACATGTGTATCATAGAGAACCGCCAACGGGGTACCCCTTGCTCGATGATACAGAAGAATACCCATATCAAAATGACAAGGCAAGCAGACAACGAGCATCTCAACAATCTTCTTATGTACCATGGGAAAATGGTGTTTTTTCTCTCTTTCCTCTTTTCTCATATCTCTGTTTTTTCTCTTTCTCTTTTTCTCAATATCTGACTCTTTTTCTATAAGAAGAATGTTTCATAGACAGCTCATTATGGTTACGTTGCAGGTTTCCACCATGACAGCATGGATTAGACCGGTGGCCCAGGCGTTTCTCTAACACACATACATAACTCCATGGACTTACAAGATCCCCTTTAATTTCACACCAACGACATCCGTAGACAAAAGAGCATGATATCAACTAGGTACAAAGTACAAGTGCAATGTTGAAAGCGTTCCCCATGACAGCATGATTCTGCTAATCCCCAACATATAAGTGCAAGCATATACAACATAGATGACACAATGGTTCAAGTTTATTAAGGGCAAGAAAATTAAAGTGTGCCATCAAGTTCGTGAGAGCTTTAATCAGTAGTTTTCTCATAACAAGTTTATTTCGGAAGGTAGATAAAAACATGGATATACTTGGAATGAAAAATGCTAATAGGTAGGTATGGTGGACTCTTTGGAATAACTTGGTTTTAGGAGTTGGATGCATGAGTGTAACTCATACTTGGTTATGGAGGCTGGCAAAAGACTGGGAGCGACCAACTAAGAGAGCAATAATGGTCATAATCATGCAGAGCGACAAAACATCATTCATTAAAGCATAAAGTGATATTACAAGTCGAAAACTAAAGGATCATAAAGGCTATGGTGACTTTGGATAGTCATAACATGGTGTGAGCATGCGCCAAGCCAACCCAAATAAAGCATCAAAGGAGAATACCACAATACTATGCTTTAGTATGCTAAAACAACGCATGATTATTCCAAGGCACATTAAGAAATCTCAATTGTTTATTACATGTCATGCTACAGCAAAGATCACTAAGCATAAAGCCAAAACAATATCAAGCATGACATGACAAAGCATAGGCCACAGTCAAAAACAAGCTCCTTTTTATCAATTAAGCATGAACTTTCCTACTCTTTTCCAATCCAAATCAACCTATTTGAAAGAACTCACAAAGATAATAATAAATAAATATCAGTGAGCTTGTATCACAAATCCCAAAAGAAGAACTAAAAAGTTCTAAGCTGAAAGCACAAGAAAACTAAGGCTAAACCCAGTGCTAGCAAAAGAGAACACTCGCAGAACAATAAGAGTGAAAACTAGAGTGTTCTAGGCAATGAATAACGGGGTGTATCTCTCTCCAAAAGAAGTGTGTTGGGATCCAACCAACTTATTCAAGCAAACTAAGCAAACTAAGAAAATTAAAACCAAAATGAAAACGAAAAGAAAGACGCTCCAAGAACAACACAACAATGCATGAAATAATAAAAATGAAGTGTTTGGAAGAAACCTGGGATTTTTATTAATGAAGAAGGAGATGCCTTGGGCATCCCCAAGCTTTGATGCTTGTACTTATTGGATATTTCTTGGGGTGACACGCGTGGCATCCCCAAGCTTGAGCTTTAGTCCATTCTTCATCCCATTACATCATTCTCTCCATACACCTGAAATTTTTCCTTCATACAAAACTTCACACAATCTTTATTAGCAACATTAGTGCACTCAAGATAATAAGTCTTTTGGTTCAGTTTCAACACCAATAAAACTTCCATTAAAACACAAGCTACTGTAGCACCTCCCTCAAAAATCTCAATTCCCCAAAAGAACTCAAAAAGGAACCAACAAGAAGCAAATGCAAATAATGGCAGAAATCTGTCAAAATGGACAAGCAGGTAAAGACGAATTTTTTCGATGACCTTCTGTTGCTAAAATCAGAACGTGTTGAACTAACTAAAGTTATATAACAACCTAGGGCAGAAGCAAAAAAATTCACACCTCAAAAAACGTACAGAGATTTTACACGAATTTTAACGGTGAAGAATAAAAATCTGTTTCGGTACAACAACTTTCCCAAGCATTACTTCTCTCTCATTAGAGGTTACTCTTGGCACAAAAAAAATTAAAAAGGATAAGGAGTGGTTATTACAGAAGTAATAACTTCCAAGACTCATCTAAAACTTTTGGGTTATGTCCCAATAAGTACTTTTCTTTAACGCCTTTAAGTTAGGCATGATAGTTTGAGAAGATGGTCACATAGGAAATATGAATTGAAGTAAAAGAGAGCATCAAGAAGAAAATTCAAAACACATTTAAGTCTAACCCACTTCCTATGCATAGGAATCTTGTAAAGAAACAAGTCATGAAAGCATAAAGCAACAAGCATAGGAAAGCAAAACAAGTGCAACTTCAAGACTTTCAACATAAAGAGGGGAAACTTAATATTATTGAGATGCATAAAACCATGTTTCCCTCTCTCATAATAACTTTTAGTAGCATCATGAATAAAATTAACAATATAGCTATCACATAAAACATTCTTATCATGAGCCACATGCATAAAAGAATTAATACTCTCCACATAAGCATAGTCATTCTTATCAGTTGTAGTGGGAGCAAATTCAACAAAATAGCTATCATTATTATACTTATCACCATAATCATCAAATATAGGAGGCTTATTGTAATCATAATTAATTTTCTCCTTAATAGTAGGTGGACTGAAAATATCATATTCATCATTTAATCATCATATATTGGAGGTTTTGTATCATCATAAGCAATAGAATAACTATCTTCCAAAGCTGGGGAACTAAAAAGATCATTTTCATAAAAACTAGCTTCCCGAGCTTAGACTTTTCCATAGAATTAGCAATAATGGTGTTCAAAAAATTCATACTAATAACATTGCTATTAGCATGCAAATAAAGTTCCATAGGTTTTTAATTTTCTCTTCAAACACTTCATGTCCTAACTCAAGATAAATACTATAAAGCTCTCTAATTTTGTTGTTGTTTTCCATTAAGCCTAACTAGTGAAAACAAGAAACAAAAATACAAAATTGCAGAATCTAAAGGAAATAACTTCGAGCAGTCACACTGGAGGATGTGAGTACCTTTTACCTTACCTCCCCGGAAACGGCGCTAGAAAATATCTTGATGTCTATGAACTTCTATTCTTCTAGACAGTTGTTGGGCCTCCAAGTGCAGAGGTTTTTAGAACAGCAGCAAGTTTCCCTGAATGGATTACCCAAGGTTTATCGAACTAAGGGAGGAAGTGATCAAAGGTATCCCTCTCAAGCAACCCTGCAATCAAGATACAAGAAGGCTCTTGTGTCCCCAACACACCCAATACACTTGTCAGGTGTATAAGTGCACTAGTTCGGCGAAGAGATAGTGAAATACAAGTGGTATGGATAATTATAAGTGGTAACAGTGCCAAAAAATAGCTTGATGGCGTGGAATAGACTAAAGGCAAACTGAAATAAAGATGGAAGCAAGCAAACATGTAACAGATCTAGTAGAAAACGGTGTTTCAATGCTTAGAAACAAGGCCTAGGGATCATACTTTCGCTAGTGAACACTCTCATATAAATATCTTCTCTTCATGATACTACTCTGAACTACTCTCTGGTTGGACACTCTAATCCAAGGTAGGGCTATAACAGCACTCCTCAAAGTTCGCTTTCCGCATCTAGATAACCCCACACTATCACCTTGAGCACTAGATGGTTCCAACAAACACCACAATTTCATAGAGACATCCAACTCCAAATATAACTCATAACAAGTATTTGTAATCTCTAGCCTAAGTGCCACCATGGTGTGCACGCTGTCACTTTCACACACATGGGGAGAGCAGAGATCTACTAGAGCACTTGCGTAGCAAGGTATATCTACTTGATTACAAAGCTCATGATCACAATATGATCATGCATAGAGAGAGATGAACACATAGCTATGTAGAACCCTAAGCCTCGAGGAAGAACTACTCCCTCCTCATCATGGGAATCAGCAACGGCGATGGAGATGGTGGTGGAAATCGATGGTGATGGCTCCAGGGGCACTTCCCTGTCCCGGCAGGGTGCCGGGACAGAGACTTTCTGTCCCCTGAATCTCCCCTTCGGTGGCGGTGGCACTGCGGAACTTTTCGTGGCTGGAGGCTGTTCTATTTAGGATTTATGCATCAGGAGGCTTCTTATAGGCGAAAGGTCAAGGTCGATGGAGGCCAGAGGGGCCCACACCACCTGGTGGCGTGGCCAGGGGGACCCGCGCCACCCTATGGTGTGGCTGGCCCCTGGCCCCTCTCTGTCTCGTCTTCTGGCTCCGTGAGTCTTCCGGTAAAAAATCTACTTTGGCTTTTGTCCGGTCCAATTCTTAGAATATTCATTTTCTGACTTTCTGGAACCAAAAACAGCAGAAAATAGGCAACTGGCACTGTGGCATCTTGTTAATAGGTTAGTCCCAGAAAGTGTATAAAAAGTACTCCAAAGTTGGAACAAAACATAAGAAAGTTGATAAAACCAAGCATGGAACATCAAAAATTATGGATACGTTAGCAACATATCAGCATCAAGAATGATCTTTAGTACCCTGATAGTGATGATGATGATGATGATCAGATGGAAGGGACTCAAGGTCGCCGCAAAAGAGTTAAGAAGAATGAGGTGGTGCTTCGCACTGCCTGCTTTACTCTGAGTCTGGGGGAGCTCGAGCAGTTTTCCAAGTGCCTCCTAGGAGTGAAAGTTCCTCACGGTTAATCGGGGAGGATAAGCAGATATCTGGACGTGGCGAAGAAGAGCTTCAGCGGTATGAAGTCTCACGACTGTCACGTCCTGACGACGCAGATACTACTCGTTGCGATCCGTGGGATAATGGACGGGCATGTCCGTGAGAAGTAGTTTGGCCTCTATAACTTTTTCGACGTCATATCTAGGAAGTCGGTCGGTGTGAAGTTGCTCGACAGGCTATAGGAAGAGATCGTGATGATACTATGCGAGCTTGAGATTTAGTTCCCGCCCGCATTCTTCGACATCATGGTGCATCTGCTTGTACATGTCGTGGATGACATCATCTAGCTCAGGCCGACATTCCTGCACAACATGATGCTGTATGAAAGGCTAAACGGTGTCATCAAAGGATTCGTTCGCAATAGGTCCTGTCCAGATGGAAGCATAGCCAAGGGATTTCTGATCTACGAGTGCATCTCCTTCTGCCAGAATTATCTAACCACCGAGAACAAGGAAGTTGGAATACCCACCAAGAAGCACCTCGGCAGGCTCGGTGGATATGGTCACCGCGAGGGATACCGCTCACTACATGTCGGAATTGATGGTCGACGCACCAACTTTGACAGGGCACACCGAGTCGCGCTACAACACATTGAATTGGTTGGCCCTTGGGTGGAAGAGCACAAAAGCTTAATCGAGCAGGAGTACATCAACCAGGGCCAGCAGAGGAAGAAGGGAGACGTAACCAGAGCGCACAACTCCAGCTTCACGGGTTGGTTCAAAAAAAAGGCAACTAGACAATCCCCGCAGACGCCTTCTACGAAAGATCAAAAACTCATATTCTCCTTGTCGCAGGGCCCAGGGCACAACCTAAGGACCGATCAGTCATATGACATAAACGGTTACAGATTCTACATCAAGGAAAAGGACAAGAATAAAATATCAAAACTCAGGAGTAACTATGTTATCCTTCGCAGATGACGAGACTACTGTCATGGAAAGATTCTACGGAAGGATCGAGGAGATATGGGAGCTCGACTACTATGGAGAGATCGTACCGATGTTCCGTGTTAGATGGGCCAAGAACGTGTAAAAAGAAGGCCGGTATTTCACCACAATGGTTACATCAGATGCCAAATCGACGAAGAACGCCTCCGCAAAAAATGAGCCTTGGGTACTCGCTAGCCAAGTTGATTAATGTTTTTTATTACCGACCCGTCAAAGCCCAACCGTGTTGTAGTTAGGAGGGGCAAGAGGAGCATCATCGGAATGGAAGGAGCCGCCAACGAGCAAAACTTCAACAAAAGCGGCGACCCGAAGATCGAAGAGGAATTCGACAAGTACTTCGACATGCCTACTACTAGTAAAGTATGAAGGAAGACCACACTACCTAATAAAGGTTGTCCATTCACAAGAAGAAATCTCAAAGTGCATGGGCTAAAGTATTCAACCGCGATGAAAAAGGGCAAGAAAATTGTGAAGAGACGCTAGCTCGACACATCACATGACGACATGTGACATTTTTTGTGTATTAATTCATGTGTGCTCGCAAATATATATTTTTTCGAGATTAAACATATATCATGATATTCGTGTGGGTATATAAATTCACATGTGTTTGTGACAAGTACAATATATACATATAATTCGGGGAGGTTTTTTGAATAAATATGCATGTGTATGTGCTTGGTTTTAAATATATTTGTAACATATAATTTTTAAATAATGAAAAAAATGTTGATTTGAATAAATATGCATGTGTATGTGCTTGGTTTTAAATATATTTGTAACATATAATTTTTAAATGAAGAAAAAATATTGACCCAACCATGATGCGAACCTGGCTGCCACAGGTTTGTGCTACCAATATGCATCATAACCGCTAGGCTAGTGTGTGTTTGATGTCCAAGTATAGCCTCGAGCCAGTTTTGACTAAGTGCCAAGGTTCTGTGGTGCATTTCTCTAGAACACGCCACATAAGTTTTCTATGGCGCATTCTAGAGAAATGCGCCACAAAACCTTGGCACTTAGCCAAATAACTGGCTCGCCCTTCCCCCTTTCCCCTTCCACTTTCTTTTCCCCAACCGCGTCCGATGAACCCTAGCTCTCGCACCCGCCCCCGCCGGAGCCCATGGAGGAGGGTTTCATGGAGGAGAGCCGCCCCCATCGCCGGAGCCCGTGGAGGAGAGCTGTCGCCATCGCCGGAACCCGTGGAGGAGGAGCCCGTCCGCAGCGCGCAGGAGGAGGAGCCCGTCCACAGCGCGTAGGAGGAGCCCGTCCGTAGCGCAGGAGGAGAAGCCACCTCGCCGTCTGTCGTCCACCAGATAGCATCCACCTCGCCGTCCACCATCATCCCTAGGTAATCGCCAATTCCCATGGATGCATCCTTCCCCTGGCTCTCTTGATGTGTTCGTAGCATGGAAAACAAAAAATTTCTACCGCAAGAACGAACAAAACCCAGATCAAATCTAGATAAAAGCCAAGATCTAATCTATTAGACATGTGCAACGAGATAGATCTGTACTAACCCTTGTAGATCCGAAAGCGTTACGAGATTCGGATCTCGTTGTTGATGTAGTCGATCACTTGCCGATCTCAAGATTGAGTAGACGATCCTTCCAGCGCCGCGTTCTGGCAGCGCTTCCACAGTCGGTCACACGTGCGGAGTTGAAGCAGACCTTCCTCTCCCCGTTCTAGCGAGCAGCGGAGGTAGTAGATCTCTCCACGGAATCCCAGCAGCACGACGGCGTGGTGGTGGTGGTGGAGTAGAGAATTCTGCAGGGCTTCGCCTAAGCCAGAGCAGAGGGAAGGAGGAGGAGAGAGGCGGCTAGGGTTTGGAGTGGAAGGGGGCAAGGGGGTTGGCGCCTCCACCCCCTCTATTTATGGGAGGGAGGCGCCATGGGGAGGTGGAGTGCTTGTAGGACTCCCCTCTCCCTTGGCCGGCAGATCAAGGAGGTGGGGGAGAGTCCTACTCCCCCACGAATCCTTGTCTTACCCCACAAGGATTCCTTGATCCTTTCTTGGTTTTCAAGGAAACTCCAAGAAACCTTCCGGAACATTCCGAAACCTTCTAGAATCCCCATACAAATACTCCGGAACATTTCCTAACTTAGAAAATGATCCCCAATATATGAATCTTATTATCCGGAAATTTCCGGAGCTCCTCGTGACGTCCCGAATCCAATCCGAGACTCCGAACAACATTCGGTCTCCAACGCACATTCCATATCTACTTAAAACAACTTCGAACCTTAAGTGTGTCACCCTACGGTTCGTGAATATGCAGACATGATGGAGACACCTCTCCGATCAATAATCATCAGCGGGATCTGGAGATCCATAACGGCTCCCACATACTCAACGATGACTTCGTGATCGATAGAACCATTAACATATGAAACCAATTCCCTTTGTCATGCGATACTCTACTTATCCGAGGTTTGATCGTCGGTATCTCCATACCTAGTTCTAACTCGTTACTGATAAATACTCTTTACTCGTTCCATGTTATGTCATCCCTTCTGACCCAGTCACATGCTTGCAAGCTAGTTAGATGACATTCCACCGAGAGGGCCCAGAGCATATCTATCCGTCATATGGATGGACAAATCCCAATCTTGGTCGATGCGCTTCAACACATACTTTCAGAATACCCAATGACACCTTTATGACCACCCAGTTACGAAGCGGTGTTTGATGTCATCAAAGTACTCATCCGGTGATGGTGATTAACATAACCTCATGGTCGAAGGATTAGGTTACTATGTATTTTAAAGCTTATAGAAAACGAACTTAATGACTTGATCTTATGCTATGCTTACTATGGGTGTGTGTCCATCACATCATTCTCCTAATGATATGATCTTGTTATTAACGACATCCAATGTCCATGATCAGGAAACCATGATCATCCATTAATCAACAAGCTAGTTTAACAAGAGGCTTACTAGGGACTCTTTTATGTTTACAAAACACACAAGTATTAATGTTTCCGGTTAATACAATTATAGCATGGGATGTAAGCATTTATCATAAACATAAAGATATAATAATAACCACTTTATTATTGCCTCTTGGGCATATCTCCAACAGTCTCCCACTTGCACTAGAGCCAATAATCTAGTTAAAAAACTTGTGCATTCGACACCTATGGCTTTCTGGTGTTGTATAGACACTATTGCTAGTGGTAAACATAATCTTCGGATCTGGCACTTCCAGGTCTGTGTGTATTTGCATGTCCTTGCGTCTCTACGCATTACTCATTCTCCAATGAGATGGCATTGTATAAATTTGGTCCTTTGGTGAGACCTTTAGTTCCTTGGGATTAAATCATGTTGATACAATTGTCGTACAATGTATCTTCATAGTATTATCCCACTATGAACCACGCCTAGTTTGATAACAAACTACTTAACACAAATGCCCTCCTTTGCTTCTACTATAGCAGTTATATACTTAGCCTTTTGTTGTAGTATCCGTCACAATATCTCAACTTTGGAACTCATCCAAATCCATCATGGAACATCATTTCCATTATATTGTGCCACCCATAGTCTAAATTGAGATAAATTTAATTTGTATCTTGTGACAAAACTAGTATCAATGTAACACTTTACAATGAACTACCTTTAACTATTTGTCACTTATACATGATATATTCTTAGTTCTTCCAAAGCTCATAAGAATATCTTTACTATTGTCCAATGATCATCTTATGAATCATTCTGGTATATGCTCATAACATTTAGAGCATAGGACATATCTGGATGTGTACATCTCAAAGAATGATTGATCAAAATATTCTTGTGATTTCACCAAATGTCAAAACACTTGAATCTCGTGTCAACACACTTGAATCTTGATTTAGTCCTTTCCGTGCGTCAAGAACCTTTCTTGTTGTTTCCATATTGAACTCATTCAACATCTTATCTATGTACATTTGGCAAAACCATATTAGCGCCTCAATCTATCCATATAGACATTGATGCCTAATTCTTGAGTTATGCCTAAGTCTTTCATCGAAATGAAATTCTTAACCTGTGTCAATAAAAGATACATTATTTATAATCAACAATATGTATTAGAAATATGTCTTAGCGCTCCCACTTAATTTCTTGCAAAATGCAAACATCTTCATCGTCTCTGAAGATCCCAACTCCACGATGCTCACTTCAACCATTGAAGTTTTGCATACGCTTTTAGCATCCTTTGAATTAACAAAACCCTTTGGATCGTGTCATGTACACGTCCTAGGTAAGCATTCTATTAGAAGAACTTGTTTTGTTTGTTCAACTACCATATACCAAAATATATGTAGTGGTTGCTACATTAATCCGTCCAGACTAAATATCGCTATGAAAGATCAAATCTTATCATAGTCAATTCTTTGAACATTGTCGTAAACTCTTTCAGACATGTCGACTATTTCATAGACTTGAAACATCCATGTCTATTTCTTTATAGATCCAAACACGACCGATAGGCTTCACGCCTTTCCGGAGGGTCTTCTAAGTTTAGAAACTTGATTTCTCGTGTATGGATACTATCACGGATTCCATGACTTCTAGTCATTTTATGGAGTCAGGGCCCATCATCGCTTCTTTGCATGTAGTCGGTTCATCATTGTCAAAAAAATAACGACTTGCTTATCAAATCTTACTATTTGATTCTTACCGACCCACACGGTTCTATAGGAACTCTAATCTCCGAGATCACACCTTTTGTAATCACGAGAGCCATGAGCATTGTGGCCGCCACCGGGACACTTTCCGGCGCTGCGCTACTTAGCACATATAGCTAAGGTTCAACAACCTTATCAAAGTTCTATTGTCCTCCCACTTAACTTTTCACGAAAAATTCCTTCTCAAGAAACTTGACGTTCCAAGCGACAAACTCTTTTGTCCTCGGCGTTATGGAGAAATTCCCAACAAATTCTTTGGAATAACCTACAAACACGTGCTTATCCGACTTTGGTTGTAAACATTTCACTTATGCATAGTATACCAAAATTCAAGAAAAGATAATTCAGGTTTTATCCCAAACCATAACTCATATGGTGTCATTTCAACGGATCACGATGGAGCTCTTTTCAGTGTAAAAGCGGTAGTACTAAAGCTTTAATCTTTAAAATATAATGGCAGTTTTATAAATGACACCTTTGATCTTACCATGTAAAACAAGGTTTCATTACATATCACGAACACTCCATACTCCTATGGTGTTTTGGGAAATGCAAATCCATGGAACGATTCCTCAAATCTTAGGTGTTTTGCTAAACTTGTAACTCAAACATCTTTCTTTATGATCCAATCATAAACTCTTTTATTTTCTTGTTACAATGATTTTCCACTTCATCTTGAAAGTCTTTGAACATTTTTCAAATGTTTCATACTTATTCCTTATTGAGTAAGTATATACATATACTCACTCAAATCTTCGGAGAAAGCATATGAAGTTGAAATCCATCGCCCACGACTACACATAATGGACTATATACATCAATATGTACAAATTCCAATCAGTTAGTCACCCGTTCCTCTTTGGGCCTACGAACAGAGTTTTAATTATCTCCAGGAAAGTATCACAAGCGTCATTTGATCCAAATCAAAGACTCCAAAAATCCATCAACATGGAGTTTCTTCATATATCCTTTCAATATAATTTAAACGGCAATGTCACTTCTCAAGTGATCTTTCAATCATTTGTCTTGCGACATTTTAACATTAGTTTTATGGTCGTTATTTCTCCAACCAGACTTGTATATCATCCATCTATTATGGAATACGGTAATTATTTGAACAACCTTTTGTCGTCATAATACCTGATCAAAATAACAATTATTGAAACAAATCTTGAAGGCAAGCTTTGGTGTTAACGAGCAACACAACAACCCTTTGTTTGTTTTCGATGAACATCATCACATTTTCTCTTGCTAGTTACTTAGGCCATTGCAGTTCATGAATTGTGTTGTCCTGTATGACACTTCATACCAACCAATTCGGTATCCAATATCGGTATACAATACCTAAGAACCACATTGTTTAACAAGCAAGGAATACAACCATAACATGTATATCTTCTATATGCCTAAGTTGGACATCTCCAACCTTTTATTTTCTGCCAAATATTTTATAGATTCTCTTTCAACAATTCCTTTTTCTTTTAAAAGAACCTATCAACATCAATAGTGGTGCCATTCACATGACACATAGTACAAAGTGTGTATAGTCAAATACCAATACCTTTGGACTTGCACTTTGAAGTGGATCACCATTATCAAATGTTTGGTGTTCTTTCAAAAATCCATTCTTTAGTAATCTTTTAGTGTAGTAAACATTTTACTTACATCTTCTATTCATCCTTATCATGACAACTTTCATGATCAAGCTACTATAGCCTATAAGGAAGAATCGCGAATATAATATCAGTTCCCAAAACCTTTTTGGTAGATTCGGATGCCTAGCATCTCCATCCTTCACAAATTCTCATACAATATGAGAACATGTATTTTGCTAAATTATACTCTATCATAATGCAACCAAAAACATTGTTTCGGATATCACAATATCTTTCACACATGATGGTTTCTGAAACAATTTTCAGCTCCAATATAATCTTGATATTAAAACAACCTTTTGAATATCAATAATCATGGAGGCAAACATGATACTTTAGATATTAACATTGGAATTCTTACTTTTGATTTAATACTACTTATTAAACTTCATGGAGTAAATAGAGTTTGCTGAAAATTTGCAATAGGACTTATAAACTTTAAATTGACATTCAAAACAATACGATACCAGTTCGTGAAGTAAATATCCAGAATTTCTATAGTTCCACTATCTCAACTATAACTAAGCGTAAGGTGGTGAACGGATGCCAATGACTATAACAAACTATGCAAATTCACTTTGATTGTGTTTATGATAAATTGAGTTCGACTAATCCAAATTACAAATGAACTCTCACTCAAAACAACATCCCTCGAGTTGTTTTAGTGATTACACGAACCAAATCCACTACACCAAGTCCGATCATCACGTGAGATGATGTAGCTTTAAAGACGAACAATCAACATGTTCATCATATCATCCATATGACTCATGCTTTACCTTTCGGTATTCCGTGTTCCGAGACCATGTCTGTACATGCTAGGCTCGTCAAGGTTAACCTTAGTTTCCGCATGTGCAAATCTGGCTTGCACCCGTTGTATGCACACGTAGAGTCTATCACACCCGATCATCACAAGATGCTTCGAAACGACGAGTCTTAGCAATGGTGCCAACTAAGGACGAACACTTTATTACTTGATATTTAGTGAGAGGGATCATCTTATAATGCTACCGTCACTATCTAAGCAATACAAGATGCATAAAGGATTAACATCACAGGCAATTCATAATATGTGATATGATATGGCCTTTCTTCTTGTGCCTTTGATCTCCATCTCCAAAGCATGGACATGATCTCCATCATCACCAGCGTGGCATCAAGGTCCGTGGCGCCGCTTCATGGTTGTCCATCACCAACAGCAACTATTACAACTACTTGGAATAAAGCTATTACATGATGAATAGACACGCAGGTCTTAAACAAAATTTAAAGACAACCATTAGGCTCCTGCCGGTTGCCATATTACAATAAGGATCATTGCATACATCAAATATAATCACAATCACATAATGGCCATATCACATCACAAAACCCCTGCAAAAACGAGTTAGACGCCTCTAATCTTCTTTGCATGTTTTACGTGGCTTGGGGCTTTCGAATAAGAACGGATCTTACCTACGAACATGAACCACAACGTTGATACAAGTGCTATCAAGTGCAAAGTGTAGATTGGATCTATACTATGGTGAGAGAGACAGACACCCGCAAAGCCACTTGTGCAAAGCAAGTTACACGTCAAGCGTGGAGCAAGTCTCATGTGCGATGACATGTAATGTTAGCCCGAGCCGCTTCATCCCACCATACCTCAAGATGCAAAGTACACAAAGCAAAAGACGGCACTAGCACCAACGCCCACAAAACCATTGTGTTCTACTTGTGCAACAGATCTATGCATAGACACGGCTCTGATACCACTGATGTGTTCGTAGCATGGAAAACAAAAAATTTCTACCGCAAGAACGAACAAAACCCAGAACTAATCTAGATAAAAGCCAAGATCTAATCTATTAGACATGTGCAACGAGATAGATCTGTACTAACCCTTGTAGATCCGAAAGCGTTACGAGATTCGGATCTCGTGGTTGATGTAGTCGATCACTTGCCGATCTCAAGATTGAGTAGACGATCCTTCCGGCACCGCGTTCCGGCAGTGCTTCCGCAGTTGGTCACACGAGCAGCGGAGGTAGTAGATCTCTCCACAGAATCCCAGGAGCACGACGGCGTGGTGGTGGTGGAGTAGAGAATTCTGCAAGGCTTAGCCTAAGCCAGAGCAGAGGGAAGGAGGAGAGAGGCGGCTACGGTTTGGAGTGGAAGGGGGCAAGGGGGTTGGCGCCTCCAGCCCCTCTATTTATGGGAGGGAGGCGCCATGGGGAGGTGGAGTCCTTGTAGGACTCCCCTCTCCCTTGGCCGGCGGATCAAGGAGGTGGGGGGAGAGTCCTACTCCCCCACGAATCCTTGTCTTACCCTACAAGGATTCCTTGATCCTTTCTTGGTTTTCAAGTAAACTCCAAGAAATCTTCCAGAACCTTCCGGAACCTTCTAGAATCCCCATACAAATACTCCGGAACATTTCCTAACTTAGAAAATGATCCCCAATATATGAATCTTATTCTCCGGACAATTCCGGAGCTCCTCGTGACGTCCCGAATCCAATCCGAGACTCCAACAACATTCGGTCTCCAATGCACATTCCATATCTACTTAAAACAACTTCGAACCTTAAGTGTGTCACCCTACGGTTCGTGAATATGCAGACATGATGGAGACAGCTCTCCGATCAATAACCATCAGTGGGATCTGGAGATCCATAACGGCTCCCACATACTCAACGATGACTTCGTGATCGACAGAACCATTAACATACGAAACCAATTCCCTTTGTCATGCGATACTCTACTTATCCGAGGTTTGATCGTCGGTATCTCCATACCTAGTTCTACCTCGTTACTGATAAATACTCTTTACTCGTTCCATGTTATGTCATCCCTTGTGACCCAGTCACATGCTTGCAAGCTAATTAAATGACATTCCACCGAGAGGGCCCAGAGCATATCTATCCATCATATGGATGGACAAATCCCAATCTTGGTCCATGCGCTTCAACACATACTTTCAGAATACCCAATGACACCTTTATGACCACCTAGTTACGAAGCGGTGTTTGATGTCATCAAAGTACTCATCCGGTGATGGTGATTAACATAATCTCATGGTCGAAGGATTAGGTTACTATGTATTTTAAAGCTTATAGCAAATGAACTTAATGACTTGATCTTATGCTATGCTTACTACGGGTGTGTGTCCATCACATCATTCTCCTAATGATATGATCTTGTTATTAATGACATCCAAATGTCCATGATCAGGAAACCATGATCATCCATTAATCAACAAGCTAGTTTAACAAGAAGCTTACTAGGGACTCTTTTATGTTTACAAAACACACAAGTATTAATGTTTCCGGTTAATACAATTATAGCATGGGATGTAAACATTTATCATAAACATAAAGATATAATAATAACCACTTTATTATTGCCTTTTGGGCATATCTCCAACATCTCTGTACTCTAGGAACCCTATGTAATCCACCGTCTGCCGTCCACCATCCGTAGGTAATCCACCGTCCGAACCCTCCCTAGGAACCCTAGTATCTGTTCAGTGAAGAACTAGTAGGAACCCTAGTAGGAACCCAAAGGAGTAGGATTTCAATGTTCTGAGTATACTAGGCAGAGTATTTCCAAGTCACATTTTTAGTGTTAGTTGTTGATTAGAAATATAATGCATGATATATCATGTTACATTTTCAAGTGAAATATCATGTGTCCATGTAGTGCCTCTGCTGGTTCCACTCTTATCTCCATCATCACCCAACATGAAGCAGCATCTTTTGAGCAGTATATATACACAGTTTTTGTCCTCAACTAGAAACTCTACAAGCTGCATGCAAACCTGCTAGCAAATTAATTGGCAAATTAATTATGATGTCCAGCCTGCTAATTATGTCCACTGGTAGGAACCCTAGTACACTGGTTCACTGGTTCAGTTGATGATGTCCAGCCTACTAATTATGCACTTTTAGTAGTACATTGTTTGGTACTACACCATTATTATGCTTAGCTTGCCTGACACTGGTAAAATCCTAGTACACTGTTTCATTTGTACTGATACAATCCATTCTTTGGTTCAGTTTTTACATACTGAAGATGATATGAAAACTGTCGGAAACGAGTTTTTCTTTGAATCTACTCCCTGTCTTAAGAAAAAGTTCAAGCTTTGGTGTCTGTTTACATTTTGGAGCCCACGTTTCCTGAATCCCTTCTTGTGCTAACACATGTAGAAATACCAATTGATGCAATTTCAATATAGCATGAATCTTTCACAAAGTGTCCTTTGATGTAATGGCACAGCCTGGCACAAACTATATATGAAACTTTCATGTAGATGATTGTCTAGCCTGTTAATTCTGTACTAGAAACTACATTGTTTGGTACACCATTTTATGCTGGCTTGCTTGGTACTGGTTCAGTTGTAGTACTAAGAGGTTTGGGTTGGATGCAATTTGTATAGTTGAGTAGGAACCCTAGTAGGAACCCTATCAATCCTTTGATGCAAACTACCTAGAGAGAAGGTTCAAAAAACCAGCTAATATTTTTTCTATCATGGTACCCTTCTTCTACTTATATCAATCTTGCATTGCTACAGCTTGTGAATGATGGATGGGCTTAGAAGATTTAGTTTTAACCTTTGTTAAGCTGCAGCAGATCAACAAATTTCAGCATTGTTTATCTTAGTGTATTGGATCCTGGAAGTTGGTGCTAGAAGTGCAGGGGCAGCGGCTGACTGTAGATCACAGTCTGGTTGAAGCAGTTTTTTCTTTGGACTATTTGCTATTGCTATTTTTCATACTGTAGTTGTAATTCTAATGTAATGAGGATAGCATTTGTTAAAGTGGGTGTGACTGGTTCACTGGTTGGTGTATAGTTGATGAGGGGGTGTCTATCTGTACTTTATCAAAATTTTGACTAGTGAAATGTAATGAGAACAGCATGACCAACCTAAGTATACTATTTCGACAAGAATTAGAGCATTTAAACTATTCCTGGGAATGATTTGCACCATAATAAGTACTAGTACTAGTACTTTTCTGTAAGATTGAAGCAAAACATATATGAAAACATAGGTTGATAAGAAACATTAATATCTCTTGAGTGTATATCTGTATACTTGTATCTGTTATACTTGTTGTTTTTAAAGTTGTTGTATAATTGCTGATGGTACCTAGAGTGTATATCTATTATACATGTAGCTGATGGTACCTATTATATATATAGTGAATGTGGATGATGGATGATGGATACTGGGGTCAATGCATGGGGGGATGGGGTCTCTTGTCTTGCAGGGATATATTTCTTCAGTTGAGTTGCCCATTTCTCCCGAAGTGTCGATTCACTTCTGTTTAGGTTGAGAAATGGGCACTCCTAGGTCAAAAAACTAGCAAAGGTCATGCCGAATTTTTCGGCAGAGATTTATGTTAACTTTTTGCCTCTTTTTAATAGAGTGCAAACATGTCGGGCAACAACGAGGCCGGCCCTTCTAAGCACATGAGCGTCGAAGAATAAGCTAGACAGGCCAACAAGTCATTCTGGCGGGGGTCCCAATAGGAGGAGGAGATGAGGATAACACCACCACCGCAGGAGGATGCGACCGCTGCTAGAGCTACTGGGGGCAATGAGGGAGGATATCCTGATTATGAGGAGGACGAAGACGACTATGATGGAACTAGTGAAGGCGGCGGTGAAGAGGATGACACCACCAATGGCGGCACCTGCACCGATGGCGGAAAGCGCACGGATGGAGGTAGTGGCAACCCGACCGCTTCTCAAAAGAAGAAGATGGAAAAGAAGGATCGGAAGGTGCCAGTGCTCGCCACCGTCTGCGATGAGTTCACTGAAGTCATAGAAAGTGGCCAACCCATTGCGCCAGAGGCGTTTGTGATGACCCACAAGTATAGGGGGTGTATCGCAGTATTTTCGATAAGTAAGAGTGTCGAACCTAACGAGGAGCAGAAGGTGTTGATGAGTGGCTTGGAGCAGGAATTCTCCGTAAATACTTAGCAAACGGATTTTTAGGGGTTTTTGATAATGCAGGTAAATAAAGTACAAGTAAATAGAAGACAATAAGAATAAATGCAGCAAGTGGCCCAATCCTTTCTTCAGCAAAGGACAAGCCGGTTGTATTACTTAAGATGACCAAACATTCTCGAGGACACACGGGAATATTGTCAAGTGCTTTCGCTTCATATAGTTGATTAATCTTCTTTAGTTTGCTAAGTGTTGTGTGGGTAAACCTTTGCTAATATACTGACCTTCCTAGGACTAATACATACTTGTGATTATACCTCTTGCAAGCATCCGCAAGTACAAGAAAGTAATTAAGGTAGAAACCTAACCACAACTTTAAACTCTAAGACCCTGACGTGCCTTGTGCAAAGGTTTCCTAATGGGGGTTCAGGTTTCTGTCACTCCGGCAACCCCTAGGATTAGTAGCCAAATACACAATGCATTCCCCTAAGCCCATAAAGGTGAAGTGTCATATAGTCGATGTTCACATGACACCACTAGAAGAAGTACACCACAACTTAAATATCAAACCATTGAATCTTTCTCAACACAATTCCACTACTAACAACATGACTTCACCCATGTCCTCAACAAAACAAACTACTCACAAGACATCATATGGATCAAGATCAGAGATGATATAATGATAAGTAACAATCTGAACATAAACAATAATTCAATGGTTCACTTAATAGCATAAACTACAAGGAGTAATCAAATCCCAGAAAGTTTCCCCTAAGAACTATGCAAGATTCAACCCAATTGTTACAGCGGTATGGAGTGGTGATGATGGTGATGGTGGAGATGATGGTGGTGATGATGATGATGATGATCCCGACAAAGTCCAGCTTGATGGTGGTGTTGATGGCGATGATCTCCCCTCTCCGGGAAGGAATTCCCACAGCAGAATTCTGTCTGCCGCAGAGATCTTTCTCTCTCTGTGTTTTCCGCCCCGTAGAGGCGACGGAATCTTTCTGTGGTCGCTCTCTGAGTCTTAGGGTTTCAGGAGGATAATATACACTAGAGGGGAGAGCCAGAAGTGGACCAGGGCGGCCACACCACCCGGTGGCACGGCCTGGGGTGGCCCACGCCAGGGGCTGGTGTGGGCCCCCTGTGTCCCATCTCCACTCCCCCTTCTAGCAACCTTAGTCTTATAGAAAAATAGAATTTTCCATGTATTTTCCCAGATTTTCTGATCTTCACGAATTTCGCCTCCAAACAACACCTTTTTCCATCAGAATCCTTACTGCAGCGGTCCATGCTCCAAAAGTCATCAACCATGCAAAAACAGATGAAATTACATAGTATCATCTCTTAATGAAATATATCAATGAATAAAAGTAAATTATGATATAGAATAGTGATGCAAAATGGACGTATCAGTTTGCCAAAGGGTACGGCCTGCAACTCGGGTGCATCGTCTAGGAAAGCATGTCGATCAACACGAAGTACATCAGACATGCTGACAATGCAGCTTTGGTTGATAACCTCCTTAAGAAGCTTCACAAGCGATACAGATTCCCAGAGCGGTTTGGAAACCTGGAGAGAAAGAACCCGATGAACAAACTAGCCCTCACGAAGATGAGCAATGTCTTGAGCAGCTGGAAAACCTGGGTAAAGAATAGCATTGACAAAGGTGAAATCTGGGAGGTTGTTCGTAAGAAAAATTCGATGCTCGACGAAGAGGAGTTTAAGATATTCAAGGTGGATATAGCTACCAATGATGCTATAAAATGGACTAAATAGGGCAGGAGTATGCGAGAACAGAACATAGGTAACCTCCACCTTGGAAGCAGTGGTTACAGTGGGAAACATGCCAATTGGGACAAGGAGGACGCCGAGCTTGAATGCCTGGATAAAGACAACCATTGGCTTAAAATCACGTACTTGCAGCTTAGGCAATTTGTCCGAGCCCGCTACTACCTGGATAAGGAAACAGGGGAGTTCATCACCGACGATCCGGAAGTGAAGGACTTCGAGAAGAAGCTGGTAATGAATTTATTGCTGATCTCAAGTCTATAGCATTCTAATTAAAATAATGAAGCCAAGAATCTAAATGGGTTCACCTTTCCTTGTCTCTATAGGAGGACAAACTGAACGCTCCTGCCAAAGAGTCATCCCAGGATTTGACGGAGCCGTGGGACACGGTTTTCAACAGGGCGACGAATTCTTACAAGAAGAGGGACAAGGGGTTGCTGCCGTCCTCAGCTGGCCATGTGTCTGGCTTCGGTACGAGTATGAAGTTCAAGGAGTACTACAAAGAGGACGCCAAGAAAAGAAGGGAGAGGAAGAACCAGTCGGCGGCTATGGATAAAGCCGCTGTTGAAGAGCTGAAGATGAAGGTGCAGACACTGGAGGAGAATGTAGTGGACGATAAAACAGTGGACAAGTTAGTGGAAGAGAAGCTCCGCGCGATGATGCCCCCTAAGTTTTTCGAGGGACTAACTGCTTGGAATGCGGGAGGTCGACAAGGGCCGATACATCTGCCCAGCTTAAGTGGCAGCAACTCGGGCATCAAAGTTAACATGTCGCCGGACCCGGTGACCCCGTTGGTCGTCAACACCGGGACGCAGCCGCTCGTTTTGGTCACACCGATGCCCCCTCCCACCAAAGATACCAATAAGGCGCAGCCGACGGCGGCGGTGCTTCGTGAGACACCCGAGCGGGAGAATGTAGATGATGATAGGCCAGCCGCCGGCATCGGCCGTGTCTCTACATTAGCTGAGCTCCACGCCATCATCAAGGTAACTAATTAGTTAGTGCACGTCATCTCCTTTATGCCTTTGATGGATGACTGCTGCAATCTCATGATGCCCAATAACATGTTTTGCCTCAGGACACTTCTTGCGTACTCCTGCTTAAAGATGTCAGCGGTGAGTTGAAGAATGTTGCCAAGGGCACTCTCATAAAACCGGCGAGCTGCACGATGCACAACAGTCCAATGGATGATGACGTGATGAGGGTCAGGTTGGCTCGGGTGTTGCCAGGGTGCGACGACATGGACCCCCCCTTTCAACCTTAGTGAGCCGACAAACACAAGATCCTTGGATAATGCTACAACTAGCCCTTGACATGGCCGAAGACCCAGATTCATCTTGCATGGGGAGCACCGGCGCCACCTCTCGATCGATCACCTAGCCACCACCTCAGAAGCCAGCAGCAGCCGCCGTCGTTGCCACCACTAGCCGTCACCAGCAACTCTTTGTAGTGTGTGTACTGCCCCATGGAAAACACGGTGTGCCACAACCGTCGTCGCCCCGCTACCACCACCACATGATGGCACCCATGAAGATGATGACGAATTGTCAATGTTGATGACTTCATCAGCACCAGCGCTGACAAAGGATTGTATATGCCTTTTGAAGATGAAGAACCCTTCACAGCTCGTGACCATCAAGTTGGTCAGCCCAATACATGCACGCAACGCCTGGTCTTTCATGGTTTTTCTCAAGTGACACCTCCAGCCGCCGTCCACCACAGGAGAAACCGGGATTGGTTTTCATCCCCAACACACTCCGAAAGGCGGCCGATGAGCAGATGGCACTGGAGGACACTGTTATGAAGAAGAAGCACAGGAAAAGAGGCAATACTAATAATAAGAAGGGTGTGAGCCATCCTCTTCGAAAGAGGATCTGGGCTCAGGATGGCGTCGTCGTACCATCCACACAATATGGCTTGCCCCGAGTGCATGTAGCTGGTGATATGATATTGACCCCGGATATGCTCCACATTGCGGTTGGACCCATGTTATATTTGCACGAGGGTGTTAAGACACTAGAGAGCCTCCTTCTTAAAGACAAAGATCCAAAATACCCGGTTTTCATGGCCAAGGTGCCATTGGACGTGGGATTAGTTGATGAACCCCCCACGGATATATTCTTCATAGCATACGAAGACATTGATACGTCCATTTTGCATCACTATTATATGTCATAATTCACTGTTATTCATTGATATATTTCATATTAAGAGATGATACTTATGTAATTTCATCTGTTTTTGCATGGTTGATGCCTTTTGGAGCATGGACCGCTGCAGTCAGGATTCTGATGGAAAAGGTGCTGTTTGGAGGAGAAATTTGTGAAGATCAGAAAATCCGGGAAAATATACGGAAAATCCTATTTTTCTAGAGGACGAAGGATGCCAGAAGGAGGAGTGGAGATGGGCCACAGGGGGCCCACACCACCCCTGGCGCGGGCCAACCTAGGCCGCGCCACCAGGTGGTGTGGCCGTCCTGGCCCACCTCTGCCGTACATATTCCTACCGGAACCCTAATACTTGAGAAGCGACCACAGAAAGATTCCGCCGCCTCTGCTGGGCGGAAAACACCGAGCGAGAAAGATCTCTCTGGCAGACAGAATTCTGTCGGGGGAATTCCTTCCCGGAGAGGGGAGATCATCGCCATCAACACCACCATCAAGCTGGACTTCATCGGGATCATCATCATCATCACCACCATCATCACCATCAACACCCACATCACCATCTCAATATTGCTGTAACAATTGGGTTGAATCTTGCATAGTTCTTAGGGAAAACTTTCCCGGTGTTGATTACTCTTTGTAGTTGATGCTATTGAGTGGGACCATTGAATTATTGTTTATGTTCAGATTGTTATACATCATTATTCCATCTCTGATCATGACCCATATGATGTCTTGTGAGTAGTTCATTTTGTTCTTGAGGACATGGGAGAAGTCATGTTGTTAGTAGTGGAGTAGCTATGTTGAAAAAGATTCAATAGTTTGATATTTAAGTTGTGGTGTACTTCTTCTAGTGGTGTCATGTGAACGTCGACTACATAACACTTCACTTATATGGGCCTAAGGGAATGCATTGTGTATTTGGAGGAGACGAGGATTTATTTATACCTACTATGAGAGTGGCAGACAATGACGGGGAAGAGCTTTAAACTCATGTCCTGCATCTAGTCAGTGCGTCAGTGGCGGGGTTGCCTCTTGGTTCTCCGTCCGGAAGAGGCGGCGGGAATAAACTCACCATGACTTTTGTACTGTTGTATGTAAAGAATCGAAATAACAATCAAATATTTGTTTACATTCGGACCTCCTGAATAAAAATGAGAATTAATATTAAAAGGCCCATGTACTAACATGTGTATTTGCTACTATTCTTTCCCTGATTTGTTTTGTGAAACGGGAAGCGAAGAATAAAAGATAGAGCAATATGTCCGCGTCGGCTGTTTTATGTGCTGGCAGTCAAGCTAAAACATACACTGTTATCAGGTGTAGAACATAAGCTAGAGCCAATGGTTGTTTAAGGAAGAAACAAGTTTGTAGGATCTATAAAGGCTAAATAAATAGGTTCCGAAATGTACTCACCAGTAGAAACACGGCACTAATAGGCAACAGCTAATTGTCTGTTTGTCTGCTACGTAAATGGGTGTACAGTGTTCATAAATATGACAACCTATAATTAAACATTACGAAATCCAGATGTGTTCTTCTCGGCAAATTAAGTAATACTACAAATCAATGGATATATGTAATTTCCCTTCCAACTAAAGGTTAGTCTAGGTTTCGAATTAAAGTGCTAATAATGGGAGATATTTACCGGTATCCCAACAGCCCAGGATTTGGCTGCAACAGTTACAGCGTTCCCCACACCATTGGTTCCTTTCGCATCATCTTCGAATCAGTAGGCACTGAGCAACCATCCTGCACAGACGATTATATGAGCAATTTCTCCATCTAATGCAGCAAAGGGGGAAAAAGAGTTGGCTTCGTTTTTCTGACCTGCAATGAACGGGTCGGTCGTCTTGAACGTCTCGGCATCAAGCACGGGCAGGCCGTGGCTCAACCTTCCTATCGCTGAGAAGACCAGGAGGCAAAGTAGATCCCCTCCGGCCAAAAGCCCTACCTTCCTGCAAACGCACGCAACCACGGATCAGCGAACGGTCTGAAATTCAGAACATAGATGGGGAAATGAAGCGTTGTGGGGAGAAGGGATTATGCGTAGGAGACGAGCTTGGACTGAGCGTCGGCACCGCCGGGCTTCTCGACCTGGATGACGCCCTCGAGGGGCACGCAGTCATCATTGATGCCGACGAGGACTGGGTCCTCGGCGGAGGTGGAACCGGAGGCCCCCTCGCCCGTGGCCGTGCGGGAAGGAGGGGGCTGCGCCGAGGCGCGGCGGGGCGCGTCGGTGCCCGAGAGCGCGAGGCGGCGGCGCGCGATGCGCGGGTTGGCAAAGAGAGGGTAGGGGTTGGCGCTCTGGTGGCTGGCGGGCGGCTTGGAGGGCAGCCGCCGCGCGGAGAGGGAGCCGTTCCCGTCCTGGCTCACCAGCAGCATCGTCACGGCTGTACGCCGATTGGTGAGAGGCGGCGGTGGCGGTGGCGTCGGCGTGGGAGGGGCTTGGTTGGCCGGCGAGGTGAGGTGCGGGGGAGGGGCTTGACTTGCAAGTGATGCCGGCGGCGTGGGTGGACTCGGGGAGAGAGAGGGAGAAATTAAGAGGAGAGGTTTGGATTGGGGATTTGGACTTGGTCGTGGTGGATAAAGTCCTAGACACTGCAGTACTTTTTTTAATCAAAAAATATCTCCTTTGACCCTATGCCTGTTAATGATAGTTTCCCAAATGAACAATTGGCTGCGGTAGGGGTAAGCTCGAGGAGGAGCCCTTCGTACGCTGATTATGCTAACTTTATTGTCTCCAAGTATTTTCCTCCAACTTTTATAGCCTAGCAAAGAAGAAAGTTCTTTTATGATTTGAGGCATTATTTTTGGGATGACCCACACTTATATAAAGAAGGAGTGGATGGTATTATGCGAAGATGTGTTCCAGAATATGAACAAAAGGAGATATTGCATAAATGTCATGGTAGTGCTTATGGAGGACATCATGTAGGAGATAGAACTGCGCAAAAGGTGCTGCAATCAGGTTTCTACTGGCCTACCCTTTTTAAAGATGCAAGAAAATTTGTTTTATCTTGTGACGAGTGTCAGTGTGTTGGTAATATCTCTAGACGCAATGAAATTTCTATGAACTATTCTCTAGTTATTGAACCCTTTGATTATTGGGGATTTGACTTTATGGGTCCTTTTCCTCCCTCGAAAGGTTATACTCACATTCTTGTTGCCGTTGATTATGTTACAAAGTGGGTAGAAGCCATTCCTACGAATAGTGCTGACGGGGAGACTTCTCTCAAAATGCTTAAGGATGGTATCTTTCCTAGGTTTGGAGTGCCTAGGTATCTCATGACTGATGGAGGTTCGCATTTCATTCATGGTGGTTTTAGAAAGACCCTTGCTAAATATGATGTTAATCATAGAATTGCTTCAACTTATCAAATAGAGAAATTAAATCCATCTTGCAAAAGACTATTAATTTATCTAGAAAAAACTGGGCTAAAAAGTTGAATGATGCTTTATGGGCATATAGGACTGCCTACAAAAACCCTATGGGGATGTCTCCTTATAAAATGGTTTATGGGAAAGCTTGTCACCTACCTTTAGAATTAGAACACAAAGCTTACTAGGCAGTTAAAGAACTCAATAGAGATTGTAAGCTCGCTGGTGAGAAATGATTATTTGACTTAAGTTCTTTAGATGAATGGAGGGGTGAAGCCTATGAGAATGCTAGGATCTTTAAGGAAAAAGTTAAAAGATGGCATGACAAGCGAATAGTTAAGAGAGAATTTCATGTTGGTGAGAAAGTTCTATTGTATAGGTCTCGTCTCAGATTTTTCAGGGAAACTACTGTCAAAATGGGAAGGACCTTTTGTTATTGAAGAAGTGTACCGTTCGGGAGCAATAAAAATTTCTTCTTTAAAAGATAATACTACACAAGTAGTGAATGGGCAGCGACTCAAGCACTATATTGCTGGAGATTCCTACAATGAAGATGTTGATGCCTTTCAAGTTATAACTCCGGAAAAAATTATCAAGGACCAAATTCAGAGACCTACAGACTCCGTTTTTGAATAGGTAATAGTTCTGGTAGGAAAAGTTCCGCGAGACATCTATCCAACTATATTTTTGCAGTTTTTAACCAATAAGGAAAGTTATGAAGCGAAAGAGGGATAGAAATGGAGCGAGGGTGGCTCACACCACCCTGTGGCGTGGCCCCACCCTTGGCCCGCCACCAGGTGGTGTGGCCACTCTAGACTCCGTCTCCGACCCATTTTCTCCCAGTACCTTCCTTTTGTTATGAAACTTCGTAATATATAATCCCCAGATCTCCCGAGGTTCGTATATCGTGTTTTCGTCGTGTTTTCATTTTGATCTGTTTCTGACAGGTAGAGTCCCAGATTTGGAGCCACAATGTCTTCCTCTAGATCAGCCAAGGAAGATTCCTTAGAGGATATCATCAACCCATACATGAGAGGGTTGAAGATTCATCTTAAGGAGTTGTTTCTTGAAGACGGGGATGTCCGGATAAAACAGGTTCAAGGCCCTAAAGGTGAAGGAAGTCTGGAGGACAGGATGGAAGCACTGGAGCAAGAAGTCTTTAGGTACAAGAAGATGGCAGGACGCGAAGTGGATATCATCCATAAGATTTGTTCCGAACTCATCGCCGAGCACCAAAAGGAGGCTGCTAAGCTCAAGCATGAAATCCTCTCACTTCACCAAACGAGCAACCAACTGCAAGCACAGCTCTACGACGTTCAAAATCAAAATTGTGAGTATGAAGTTAGGTTTAAACGCATAAGTGTTGCTGCTAATTTCAGGATGATGGAGACCGGGATGTCTTTTGTTGATGGGGAGCCTTTACCTTGGAAGTCCGACAAAGATGAGAGAATACCACCACCACCGAAGGAGTAATTCGTCATCAGGTTTGGCATCCCCTTGGTTTGTTCCAAGCTTGGGGGAGTGACGCGGTATCACATCACTATTTTCTATCTTCTTACCTTTTTAGTAGAGTCATATCATGAATAGAGAAGTTATCATGTAGGATGGTTTGCATTATGGAAGTGTCCCCTCTCTCGTTAGATAGGTATCCCTTGGTGTGAGTTGATGTTATGGAATATTAATGAGGAGTTCTATCATTTACTCTTTTTCATATATTATATTAGTTTTCAATTTGTGGTTATATGATTGATCTTGTTGTTAGTATTGGTATCACTTTGGGGTCATTGAGTTAATTTAGTTGGTTTTGGCAAACCTGCCTTGGTCAATAACAACACTATTTTTGAGAGTTGAATGAAAAGATAAAAGTACTCTAAAGAAATATAATTTCATCATCTTTCTTCATTGATTTGCTCATAAGTTTAGTATTTCTAGTTAAGATATTTTGTGCTTCCAAGGAAGATTGCATGTTTGTTTTATCACTTGTATGTTTGTTTGTTTCCTTCAATTCTTATGCTTGCTACCCAGCCTTGCTAGTCAAAAACCTATATTGATAGGGAATGCTTCTCGTGCATCCATTCCTTAAACCAAAACCTATGCCATTTGTGTCCACCACACCTACCTATTAGCACTATTGCTATTCCTAGTAAATTCATGTTATTATCTACCTTCCAAATTAAACTTGTTATGTGAAAATTAGTGATTAAAGCTCTCACGAACTTGATGGCACACTTTACTTTCTTGCATTTAATAAACTTGAACCATTGTGCCCATCTATGTTGTGTATATGCTTGCGCATTGTAAGCTGTGAATTAGCAGAACCATGCTGTCATGGAGAACCCTTTCAACATTGCACTAGTACTTTGTACCTAGTGTTGGGTCCGCAGCATAGAAAACAAAAAAATTCCTACGGTGTGAACTACACGCCAAGATCTATCTACTAGGTACAAAGAAACGGGTGAACATACATCCAACGAGAACTTACCCTCGAAGAAAACGAGTTTTGTTAACGAGTAGGAACTCGTGGTTGATGTAGTCGTACACTTGCCGATCTCAAGATCGTGAGGAAGTCCGAGCGCCGCAACTCAGCAGCGCATCCGCACTCGCACACACGTTCAAGCCACCGGAAAACCTCCACCTCCTCGCTCCAGCGATCCAGCGGAAGCAGCAACTCCTTCCAGACGAAATGCCACCAGGAACATGTATCTCGCTAATCCGAGACCATGGGGGAATAATTCTAGAGGGGGAGAGAGATCCTTCACAAGAAGGTGTGAGGATGAAGGAGGAAATGGGTGGCCTTTTATAGGAGGAGGGGGTGCCCCCTCTCTCCATGGCCGGCGCATGGGGGGGTGACCCCTCACCTCCCCCATTCATGTGGTGGTAATCCCTCCACATTAAAATGCCTCTTCACATTCTCTTTTAAAGTCTCCACTTTAAATGCATTAAATTTCTCCAAATTTAATGCTCTCTCATTTAATAAAACTCTTTTTATTAAATTTATTCAGAATTTTGTTAATTACTTTAATTAACAAACATTCACATATAAAACCAAACCTTTGCCATTTGTGTCCACCATACTTACCTGTCAGCATTATTGCTATTCCAAGTAAATTCATGTTTTTATCTACCTCCCAAATTAAACTTGTTATGTGAAACTTAGTGATTAAAGCTCTCACGAACTTGATGGCACACTTTATTTTCTTTCACTTAACAAACTTGAACCATTGTACTACAGTAAATCTTCCATGGTTCCCATTAATACCTCTGAAGACAGATGCCAAGAACTGGCTGATACATTTGGTTGCAGAAGAGAATGCCTTCCTTTCACATACCTAGGCTTACATTTGGGAACTACCAGCCTAGAATGGAACATCTGATTAGCATTATTGAAAGGATTGATAGAAGACTTTCTGGAGTGGCATCTACCCTATCTTATGATGGCAGACTGATATTTGTGAAATTTGTCATTGCTGCTATTCCCAATTTTGCCATGTGCTCTTTCAAGCTCCCCTTGGGCTTCATTGATCATGTTGAAAGTTCTGGCAGAGGTTTCCTTTGGGCTGGCAAGGCCAGTGAGAAGAGAGGCAAATATTTGGTAAAATGGGAAAAGGTATGCAAACCAAAAAATGCAGGTGGACTTGGAGTCAAAGACATGAGAACCCAAAACACTTGCCTCATCATGAAGCACCTATGCAACTTCATGAACCACAAAGATACTCCCTAGGTTCAACTTATTTAGAATGCCCACTATGCTAATGGTAAATTACCCCATGTATCCAGCACCTGTGTCTCTTGGTGGTGGAAAGACTGCCTCTCACTATGGAACTCTTTTATGGATATTGCATCTGTTGAAGTTGGCAGTGGGAACACAGTAAGGCTGTGGAAAGATTCTTGGAATGAAGAACCCTTGAAAGAAACATTTCCCCATTTATTCTCGTTCTCTTTGAACCAAGATATCTCACTTGAGCAAGCTGTGCAGGCCTGTAATGAAGACCTATATGGACATTTTTATCTTCCACTTTCGATTGCTGGGCAGCAATTCAATCAGTTGCAAGTTATGTTACAACAGGCCACGACTCAGGGTCAGCTGGATAACTGGAAATGTAAATGGGCTAGTGGTTTCTCATGCAGCAAAGTTTATGACTCCCTCGGAATATTTGATATGGCACTAGCACCATTCTAGTGGATATAGAAATCATGCGTTCTACCTAAACACAAATTCTTCTTCTGGCTACTTATTCAAGACAGGCTGAACACTAGAGACATGTTGGGCCGGAAAAATTTCAATGTTGATTCCACTTCATGTTCTGTGCGAGGATGAAACCAGGGAAGACATGATCCATCTTTTTTTACATGTGACTTTAGTCAGGCCTTCTTGTGGAAGATTAACATGGAATGGAACCCTGATCTTCCACTTATTGAGATGCTTATTGATGGGAACCAGAGAGTGAATTCTACCTACTCTAAGGAGGTGATCATCACTGCCAGCTGGAGCATTTGGAACCACCGCAATAAAATTATCTTTGACAATCAGAACCTGGATGTAAGAGAATGTTTTAGATTCTTTAAGGACTCTTTCTATCTAGTTATGCTTAGAGCTAAACCGAGTCTTAAGGAGGGTATGCAAGAATGG
This sequence comes from Avena eriantha, assembly GCA_910589775.1. Classification (NCBI taxonomy): domain Eukaryota; kingdom Viridiplantae; phylum Streptophyta; class Magnoliopsida; order Poales; family Poaceae; genus Avena; species Avena eriantha. The sequence goes on from OU342742.1 coordinate 46,388,283, forward strand.
CTTGATACCTTGTAATCCTGAACTATGAACCTGCTGGTGGTACTCATCCCACATGTACATATTTTTTATTTTAATTAAATTTGGCACAGTAGGGATTTTCCCTACTATTAACGTGTCAAAAAACTTGAACCATTGTGCTCACCTATGTTGCGTATATGCTTGCGCTTTGTAAGTTGTCATGGGGAACGCTTTCAACATTGCACTTGTACTTTGTACTTAGTTGATATCATGTTCTTTTGTCTATGGATGTCGTCGGTGTGAAATGAAACGGGAGCTTGTAAGTCCATGGAGTTATGCATGTGTGTTAGAGAAACGCCTAGGCCGCTGGTCTAATTCATGCTGACATGGTGGAAACCTGCAGCGTAACCATAACGAGCATCTATGAAGCATTCTTCTTATAAAAAAGACTCCGATATTGAGAAAAAAGAGAAAAAGAAAAAAAGAGATCATGAAAAGAGGAAAGAGAGAAAAAGCACCATATTCCCATGGTAAATAAGAAGATTGCTAAGATTCTTGTTGTCTGCTTGCCTTGTCATTTTGATATGGGGATTCTCCCGTATCATCGGGCAAGGGGTACCCCGTTGGCGGTTCTCCATGATACACATGTTCTTACGATGACGAGAACTTACCGGTGACTAAACTTGAGTAGCATGAGGAGCGGCCCTCGTATTCAAGGGACATGAGATTTTCAACTTACAACTTGTCAAGCATGTCCTCGTATTTGATCACTTTAACCTTAATCACCTAAATATGCCTATGATAGGGGCAATGAGAGCTGAAAGCTAATAAGTATCATAATTTTTGGGAGCTCTTTATGAAACTTGAAATCCCTGCTTCCCTCTGCGAAGGGCCTTTCTTTTACATTTTAGTGCAGTCGGTAAACCTACTCCCTTCTATATCAGCAAGTATTTTGAGTTTTTGTGTTTCATTCATTCATATGATGATTTATTCAATCATGTTTCTTATGTTCCTTGTTTTGCACATTGCTCTTATCTTGGTGACTACTACTTTGAAAGCTATCATTGAAAACCAGTTATTTGTGAACTCCAGTAAATTATCAACTATTCTTCGACCAAGAGCTAAGTTTGCCATTACGAATTATGATTTACTTTATGTATCTTTATTGTGTTTCCTATACTTATTGCAAGTTAAGTTATATAATAGTGAGTTGTCTTCTATTATGATCTATGTATTGATGAATGTGATGCTTCTTGTCCGTATTCTTTTATCGACTCTTCACTCCATAAACCTGAGGTCATGTTTATTGAGCTCAGCTTCACTCGGGGACAAGCGAAGTCTAAGCTTAGGGGGAGTTGATACGTCCATTTTGCATCACCATTCTATGTCATAATTCACTGTTATTCATTGATATATTTCATATTAAGAGATGATACTTATGTAATTTCATCTGCTTTTTGCATGGTTGATGACTTTTGGAGCATGGAAACCTGGAAGTTTTGTGGCGCATTCTGTACAATATGCGCCACAGTGGATTGGTGGGACCCGCCAGCCGGGGTGGGTTGATCCAAGTTCTGTGGCGCATAATGAGATATGCGCCACAAAAGTTGCCTCTTCTGTGGCGCATATTTTATTATGCGCCACAGAAAATGGGGGAGGGCCCCCCCACGAAATCTAATTCACCCACGATCTGTGGCGCATTTGCGGATATGCGCCACAGATATGTTTCACTTTTGGGGTGCATATCCTCACATGCGCCACAGAACATGGAGGAGGGCCCCACCACACGGGATCTAATTCACCCACTTCTGTGGCGCATATGGACTTATGTGCCACAGAAGATTGAGCATCTGTGGCGCATTTCCTCCATATGCACCACAGATGAGGGCATCCAGATCCATGTTAAAAAGGTGACAAAAGCTCCCACCTTATCTATCCACCACCACCCATTTCACATCTCTTCCTTTCTACCTCCTCCCAACCCGTCTTCCTCCTCCCTCACACCCCATTTTGCCCATAGTTTCTCCATTTTCTTGTAACTAAACCTACTTTAGTCCATAGATTGGTAAGTGGAAGCTTCCCTCCAACTTGTAGATCTAAAAGTTCCTTACTTTTCTCTCTCACATCTCTATTTGTTTACTAATTTCCTCTCCACCAACTTGTAGATCTATTTGTCCACACTCTCTCATCGCGCGGTATCGTCTCGCTATTATTGTGTCTACTAGGTGAGTACTTGGCCTTGAACATGTAGGTGAAGCTTGTCACGCGGGCGGTGTGTGTGTGTGCGATCCATGGCGAGACGATGCTTGTGTGGTGCATGAATGTTTGCAATGGGAGGAAGGTTTTTGTTGCTTGCTTGTTGTTGTCCCGGCCGGTGTGGTTGCATGGATGTTTGCCGAAATGTTGATTCATTTCCATTTCGGCAAATTTTTGCACTACCCATATGTCCTAATTTTAGGAAAGGTCATGCCGAATTTTTTCCGGCTAGCATTCATGCATGTGTGTGTTCAGATGGTGTGGTTCTCACCTATACTCTCTGTTTTGACCGCTCAGGCAACCATGGTCCTCACGATGAGCGAAGGTCGAATTTCTAGGTACAAGAAAGATGCGAAGGAGGACATGATTCTGAACAACAAGACCATGATAAGATGTCCATGTCGAACATGCAAACTGCAGCGCTAGATCGACCCAGAATCTGGACAATTGGAGGGTCACCTGGTCAGTCGCGGTTTCATGCGCGACCTCAATGAGGCGCCGGCAGGACATGGTGTTCACGAAGACGTGGGCGGTCGAGAAGACGAAGAGTCTACCGGGCATGATCATCATGACGAAGGAGATGCCGGTGAGCATGATCATCATGACGAAGGAGATGCCGACGGGCATGATCAACATGGAGAAGGATATGTCAACGGGCATGATTATCATGAAGAAGGAGAAGACACGAACACACAGACGCTGCTAACTTCGGTCTTGCAGGACCCTCATGTTCAAGAACTGCTCCTCAAGGAGACGAGCAACAACAAAGCTGCAGCCAGAGAGAAAGTCAAGCTGGCCCAAATGGAGGTAGACGGGATGACCTCATTGTATCCTGGGTGTCGCCCCAAGAATACACGTTTGAGTGTAACGCTCAAGGCACTGGAGATGAAGGCCGAACACAAATGGACTGATGTGAGCTTCAACGCGAACATGGAATACTGGCGCGACCGACTTTCTAAGGGGAACACATTGCCAACAAGTATCAAGGAGGCCAAGAAAATCATGTGCCCTCTCGACCTACCATACATTAAATTCCATGCATGCATCAATGATTGTGCACTTTATCGGAAAGAGTACGCGGATAGAACCACATGTCCGGTGTGTGGCCAAGGACGGTACAAGAGAGGGAACAAGAAAGTTCCTCGAAAAGTGGTATGGTACTTTCCTATCACCCCCCGTCTACAGCAATATTTCGTAGATCCTAAGGAAGCAAAGCTCATGCAATGGCACGCGGAAAGAGATAAACCCGAAGATGATCCAGAGAAGGGCAAGATCCTGACACACCCTTCAGACGCTAGCTAGTGGAATGCATTAGACATCGAGTTCGAAGAGTTTGGGGGCGATGCAAGGAACGTTAGGCCGGGTATGAGAACCGATGGACTCAATCCTTTTGGAAACTAGAGTAGCACGCATAGCACCTGGCCCATGTTTGTATGGCCGTACAACCTCCCCCCGTGGCTATGCACAAAGCAAAGGTATGTACACATGAGCATTCTTATTCAGGGGCCGAAACAACCAGGTATCGATATGCATCTGTATCTCGGGCTATTGAGAGAGGAGTTAGCCAGCTTGTGGGAGACGTCGGCCCGTACGTGGGATGCCTACACTAAAGAATATTTCCATCTGAGAGTCACGTTGCTCACGACCGTGCAGGACTATCCTGGTTACGCATATGTATCCGCCTAGGTGAACCACGGACACAATGCATGCGTCAAGTGCATGGATGAGACACCGCATCTCTAGCTACCAAGGGATCCCGGGTCTTCGAAAACCGTGTTCCAAGGTACTCGAAAGTGGCTCCGCATGGATCACCCGTGGAGAAAACGTGGTGACCTGTTCAATGGTAAGGACGAGTCGAAAGAGACCCGCTTCCGAGGAGCGGCGAAGAAATCGAGGAGCTTTTGAATAATTGGGTAGCTTGCCCTGCGCTTGGAAGAAACGACTGAGGACAAAGCCGCTGCTCGGTGTATGGAAAGCAAGGTCTGTTTTCTGGGACCTTCCATATTGGAAGGTCCTTCACACTCCCCATAGCCTCGATGTAATGCACATCACGAAGAACATTACCGAGAGTCTGCTTGGCACTCTACTGAACATGCCGGAGAGGACCAAGGATGGGCCGAAAGCAAGAAAGGACCTTAAATTGCTTGGCATCAAGAAAGATCTTCAGTACCCTGATAGTGATGATGATGATGATGATCATATGGAAGGGACTCAAGGTCGCCGCAAAAGAGTTAAGAAGAATAAGGTGGTGCTTCGGGCTGCCTGAGTCTGGAGGAGCTAGAGAAGTTTTTCAGGTGCCTCTTAGGAGTGAAAGTTCCTCACGGTTACTCGGGGAAGATAAGCAGATATCTGGACGTGGCGAAGAAGAGGTTTAGCGGTATGAAGTCTCATGACTGTCACGTGCTGATGACACAGATGCTCCCTGTTGCAATCCGTGGGATAATGGACGAGCATGTCCGTGAGACGTTGTTTGGCCTCTGTAACTTTTTCGACGTCATATCTAGGAAGTCGATCGGTGTGAAGCCGCTCGACAGGCTACAGGAAGAGATCATGATGATACTATGCGAGCTTGAGATTGACTTCCCACCCGCATTCTTCGACATCATGGTGCATCTGCTTGTACATGTCGTGGACGACATCATCCAGCTCGGACCGACATTCCTACACAACATGATGTTGTTTGAAAGGCTAAACGGTGTCATCAAAGGATTCGTTGGCAACAGGTCTCGTCCAGATGGAAGCATAGCCAAGAGATTTCTCATCTACGAGTGCATCTCCTTCTGCCAGAATTATCTAACCACCGAGAACGAGGATGTTGGAAGACCCATAAAGAAGCACTTCGGCAGGCTCGGTGGATATGGTCACCGCGAGGCCTGCCGCTCACTACATGTCAGCATTGATGGTTGACGCACTGATTTTGAAAGGGGACACCGAGTCGCGCTACAACACATTGAAGTGGTCGGCCCTTGGGTCGAAGAGCACATAAGCTTAATCGAGCAGGAGTACATCGACCAGGGCCGGCCGAGGAAGAAGGGAGATGTAACCAGAGAGCACAACTCGAGCTTCACGGGTTGGTTCAAGAAAAGGCAACTAGACAATCCCCCATAGACGCCTTCTACGGAAGATCAAAAACTCATATTCTCCTTGTCGTAGGGCCCAGGGCACAACCTAAGGACCTATCAGTCGTACGACATAAACGGTTACAAATTCTACACCGAGGAAAAGGACAGGAATAGCGAATATCAAAACTCAGGAGTAACTATGTTATCCTTTGCTGATGACGAGACTACTGTGATGGAAATATTCTACGGAAGGATCGAGGAGATATGGGAGCTCGACTACTGTGGAGAGGTCGTACCGATGTTCCGTGTTAGATGGGCCAAGAACGTGGAAAAATAAGGCCGGTATTTCACCACAATGGTTATACCACATGCCAAATCGACGAAGAACGCCTCCGCAAAAAATGAGCCTTGGGTACTCGCTAGACAAGTTGATAAATGTTTTTTATTACCGACCCGTCAAAGCCCAACCGTGTTGTAGTTAGGAGGGGCAAGAGGAGCATCATCGGAATGGAAGGAGCCGCCAACGAGCAAAACTTCGACAAAAACGGCGACCCGAAGATCGAAGAGGAATTCGACAAGTACTTCGAAATGCCTACTACTACTAAAGTAAGAAGGAATACCACACTGCCTACTAAAGGTTGTCCATTCACAAGAATAAATATCAAAGTGCACGGGCTAAAGTATTCAATCGCGACGAAAAAGGGCAAGAAGATTGTGAAGAGACACTAGCAATTGTGTGACTTTTTGGTGTATTAATTCATGTGGGTATAATGTGATATTAGGGTGGGTATTAGTTAGAGACAAAAACATATAATGTGAGATTTGTGTGGGTATACAAATTCACATTTGTGTGTGACAAGCAAACACACCTATATATATGTTTGAATAAATATGCATATGTGTTCTTTCTTTTTTGAATAAATATGCATATATGTATATGTTCTTGCTTTTCTAAAATAAATATGCATATGTGGATAAATATGCATATATGTATATGTTCTTGCTTTTTTTGAATAAATATGCATATGTATGTAATTAAAAATATTTTTAAAAAAGTAAAAAATGTGTGAGACAGCCAGGATTCGAACCTGGCTGTCCCAGGGGAGAGTAAGGGAGCAAGACCTCTAGGACAAGTATCGGATCTTGTCATACAACGACGCCATGCTTTTTTGTACCATGTCAAGGGCCCTGTCTCTACATTAGCCGAGATCCACGCCATCACCAAGGTAACTAATTAGTTAGTGCACGTCATCTCCTTTATGCCTTTGATGCATGACTGCTACCATCTCATGACGCCCAACAACATGTTTTGCCTCAGGACACTTCTTGCGTACTCCTGCTTAAAGATGTCGGCGGTGAGTGAAGGATGTTGCCAAGGGCACTCTCATACAACCGGCGAGCCGCACAATGCACAACAATCCAATGGATGATGACGTGATGAGGGTCAGGTTGGCTCGGGTGTTGCCAGGGTGCGACAACATGGACCCCCCCTTTCAACCTCAGGGAGCCGACGAACACAAGACCCTTGGAGAATGCTACAACTGGCCCTTGACATGGCCGAAGACCCAGATTAGTCTTGCGGGGGGGGAGCACCAGCGCCACCTCTCGACCGATCGCCAAACCACCACCTCGGAAGCCAGCAGCCGCCGTCATCGCCACCACCAGCCGTCACCAGCAACTCTTGGCAGTGTGTGCACCACCACGTGGAAAAGACGTTATGCCGCAACTGCCATCGCCCGCGCTACCACCACATGATGGCACCCATGAAGATGATGATGAATTGGTCAACGTTGACGACTTCATCAACATCGGTGCCGCCAAATGATTGTATATGCCTTCTGTGGATGAAGAACCCTTCACAGCTCGCAACGACCAATACATGCACGCAACGCCTGGTCTTCCACGGTCTTTCTCAAGAGACGCCTCCGGCCGCCGATCCACCACAAGAGAAACCGGGATTGGTTTTTAGACCCAACACAATCCGAAAGGCGGCTGATGAGCAGATGGCAGTGGCTGACACTATTGTGAAGAAGAAGCACTACATGAAGAGAGGTAATAATAATAATAAGAAGGGTGCGAGCCAGCCTCTTCTGAAGAGGATCCGGGGTCAGGACGTCGTCTTCGTACCATCCACACAATATGGCTTGCCCCGAGTGCATGTAGCTGGTGATCTAATATTGACTCCGGATATGATCCACATTGCAGTTGGAGCCATGTTAACTTTGCACGAGGGTGTTAAGACACTAGAGGGCCTCCTTCTTAAATAAAAATATCCAAATTACCTGGTTTTCACGGCCAAGGTGCCATTGGATGCGGGCTTGGTCGATGAACCCCGCGCGGATATATTCTTCATAGCGTTCGAGGAAATATTCAAGTTGTTTCTCACGAAACGGCTGGACTATAACTTGGTTCGCCTATACGCGCTCAATCTGGTGATCAAGATCAAGAGAGAGAGTACCTTGGAAATCACGATAGTGGATCCCTACTACATGCGGGATAGCTAGTTGGTCGAAGGATCAGAGACACGGACCAAGGCGACGACGTACCTCAAGAAGTTCATGGTGGACACAGACCAACAGAGACTTCTTTTGCCTTTCTTTCCCTAGTAAGTACACACACTCGCTCATCGCCACCGTAACTTATGCATTTCTTATAGATTTCTTCTTTTGCTCTTTTTCCAACATTCCGTTCCAATTGTGTTGCGTAGAGACAAATACTGCACACTCATCGTCCTTGCCCCGAGGTATTCGCTAGCCACGTATTTCCACTCGGGGAGTTTGACAAAGAAGAAAGACTACACCAGAATAAGGGGTGTTCTCAATGAGGCTCTCGAGGGCTACACCAAGAAGGGATGCACCTTCGTAGATAAGGGGGAATGTATCAAGGATGGCAAACACGTGTTCAAGCGCGTGCTCGAGTTCCCCTGCGTCAAGCAGTCGACTATTGGTGCCAAGGAGGCCTTCTATGTCCTCCATCACCTTAAAGGCTATGTTCGGGATTGCTAGAACCTAACGCTGCCATCTAGTCTCCGAGGATGGGCCGAAACTTTGGCGCGAATCGACGATGATGATCTTAGAGAAGACTTCCATTGCATTCAGATGAAGTTGTCGCAAATCATCATTAAAGATGTCAACACAAGGGGGTGCCCTACAACAATCCAGAGGGTTGAGTAAGAGGGAGATCGAAGAATGCCTCCATAAGCAGGGTGACACAAGGACGTGGATGACGAAAGAGGGCTATCTACCATTCCCGAAGCTGAGCGAGAAGAGGAAGTCTTCATGATTGATGTGTGCCTCTAGCATGATCCAGTGTGTGTATATTCTTGATGGATGCCTGCTATATTAGTGTGTGTGTCATAAACTTTACTATCTTGTGGTCGAAATGGTCATTGTTGTTAGACTTAAACTACCTTGTGGTCGTGTTGTCGTTGAACTTATTGCTTCTATGATAATCTATCTTTTAGGTTTATGGATCCTTTGTTTTATATTATGTGAACATATATATATATATCTATATGGATGTGAACCCTTTATTAATTCTTTTCATTGTATTTTTACTAATATTCCTTGTCGTCTATAGAGATGGCGACGGGGTGGTATGTGGTGTACTCAGGTAGGGTTCCAGGAGTCTACGAGGAGTGGGAGGATTGTCGCAAACAAGTGAACAAGTTCAGCGGCAACATCTATAAAGGATACGCGACTAGAGAGGAGGCGGTGGCCAAGTGGAGGAACCACTTGTGGAAGAAGAACCGCATGAAGATATTGGTCAGGCTAATGCTCTTGCTCACCATTATCACAGCTGTATTCTATTTGATCCTAGTGTAGGCGGCGGTGGCCACTTCATATTTGTAATGTGAGATGATATGAGCTTTGTATTCGGCACTTGTGTAAAAATTCGGCACTTGACACTATATATGTATCTCGATCGGGCTCTAAGTGTTTGTATTATATATATATGTCAGTTTTCATGCATCTACTACTTGTGCAATCTACTTTATACTCATCTGGATAAATAATGTATAAATCCTGTATAAATACCTGATTATACATCAGGAACGTATTTTACTTTGAATATGTGTTACACAATAAGTGGCGCATATAATTATATAGTCAGTGGCGCATGGGCTTTCTATGGCGCATATATGTAAATGTGCCACAGAAGTTCTTCCTGTGGCGCATATCCATATGCGCCACAGGAAGTAGTTATCAGTGGCGAGGTAACAGTGGCGACTAGGATATGCGCCACAGAAGTCCCATTTCCATGCGCCATAGATAGGTTGTTTCCTAGTAGTGCCACCATCAAGCTGGACTTTATCGGGATCATCATCACCACCAGCATCATCACCACAAGCACCCTCATCACCATCTCCATATTGTTGTAACAATTGGGTTGTATCTTGCATAGTTCTTAGGGGAAACTTTCCTGGTGTTGATTACTCTTTGTAGTTGATGCTATTGAGTGGAACCATTGAAAATTGTTTATGTTTAGATTGTTATACATCATTATTCCATCTCTGATCATGATCCATATGATGTCTTGTGAGTAGTTCGTTTTGTTCTTGAGGACATGGGAGAAGTCATGTTGTTAGTAGTCGAATTGTGTTGAGAAAGATTCAATAGTTTGATATTTAAGTTGTGGTGTACTTCTTCTAGTGGTGTCATGTGAACGTCGACTACATGACACTTCACCTATATGGGCCTAGGGGAATGCATTGTGTATTTGGCTACTAATCGTACGGGTTGCCGGAGTGACAGAAACCTGAACCCCCGTTAGGAAACCATTGCACAAGGGACGTAAGGGTCTTAGAGTTTAAAGTTGTGGTTAGGTTTCTACCTTAATTACTTGCTTGTACTTATAGATATTTGCAAGGGGTATAATCACAAGTATGTATTAGTCCTAGGAAGGTCGGTACATTAGCACAGGTTCACCCACACAACACTTAGCAAGCTAAAGAAGATTAATCAACTATATGAAGAGAAAGCACTTGACAGTCTTCCCATGTGTCCTCGAGAACATTTGGTCATCTTAAGTAATACAACCGGCTTGTCCTTTGCTGCATAAAGGATTGGGCCACTTGCATTTATTCCTACTATCTTTTATTTACTCGTACTTTATTTACTTGCATTATCAAAAACCCCTAAAAATCTGTTTGCTAAGTATTTGCAGAGAATTCCTAATCCATACCACTAGCCAGCACCTTCTGCTCCTCGTTGGGTTCGACAGTTACTTATCGAAAATACTGCGATACACCCCCTATACTTGTGGGTCATCAGACATCTTCAAGCTATTTCTCACGAAATGGCTGGACTATAACTTGGTCCGCCTATAGGCGCTCAATCTGGCGATCAAGATTAAGAGAGAGTACCCCGGAAGTCGCGTAAGTGGATCCCTACTACATGCGAGACAGCAAGTTGGTCGAAGGATTAGAGACAGGGACCAAGCCGACGGCGTACCTCAGGAAGTTCATGGTGGACAACAAGAGGAAGGACACACTTCTTTTGCCTTTCTTTCCCGAGTAAGTACACACTCGCTATTGCCGCCGTAACTTATGCATTTCTTATAGATTTCTTCCTTTGCTCTTTTCCAACATTCCGTTCCAATTGTGTTGCACAGAGACAAATACTGCACATTCATCGTCCTTGCCCCAAGGTATTTGCTAGCCACGCATTTCGTCTCGGGGAGTTTGATGAAGAAGAAACACTACACCAGAATAAGGGGTGTTCTCAATGAGGCTCTCAAGGGCTACGCCAAGAAGGGCTGCACCTTCGTAGATAAGGGGAATGTATCAAGGATGGCAAACACGTGTTCAAGCACGTGCTCGAGTTCCCCACCGTCAAGCAGCCTAATTCTGGTAGCGCCAAGGAGGCCTTCTACGTCCTCCATCACCTTAAAGGCTATGTTCGGGATTGCCAGAACCTAACGCTGTCATCTAGTCTCCGAGGATGGGCCAACACTTTGGCGTGAAGCGACGATGATGATCTTAGAGAAGACTTCCATCGCATTCAGCAGAAGTTGTCGCAAATCATCATTAAAGATGTCAACTCAAGGGGGGCCCTACAACAAGCCAAAGGGTTGAGTAAGAGGGAGATCGAAGAACGCTTCCGTAAGCAGGGTGACACAAGGACGTGGATGACGAAAGAGGGCTATCAACTGTTCCCGAAGCCGTGTAAGAATAATAAGTCTTCATGATCAATGTGTGCCTCTAGCATGATCGAGTGTGTGTGTATATTCTCGATGGACGCCTGATGTAGTGTGTGTGTCATAAACTTTACTATCTTGTGGTCAAAATGTCATTATTGTTAGACTTAAACTATATTATGGTCGTGTTGTCGTTGAACTTATTACTTCTATGATGATCGCGATGCTATGTTTTAGGTTTATGGATCCTTTGTTTTATATTTTGTGAACATATATATATATATGGATGTGAACCCTGTATTAATTCTTTTCGTTGCATTTTACTAATATCCCTTGTCGTCTATAGAGATGGCGACAAGGTGGTATGTGGTGTACATAGGTAGGGTTCCAGGAGTCTACGAGGAGTGGGAGGATTGACACAAACAAGTGAACAAGTTCATCAGCAACATCTACAAAGGATACGTGACTAGAAAGGAGGCGGTAGCCATGTGGAGGAACCACCTATGGAAGAAGAACCGGATGAAGATATTGGTTGGGCTCATGCTCTTGCTCACCATCATCACAGCTGTATTCTATTTGATCCTAGTGTAGGCGGCGGTGACCACTTCATATTTGTAAGAGATGATATGCACTTTGTATTCAGCACTTGTGTAAAAATTCGGCACTTGACACTATATATGTATCTCGATCGGGCTCTAAGTGTGATGACATTATACTTGTGTTTGTATTATATGTCGGTTTTCATCTACTACATGTGCAATGTACTGTTTATACTAATCTGGATAAATACTGTATAAATCATGTATAAATACCTGATTATACACCAGGAACGTACTTTACTTTGAATACATGTAATACAGTCAGTGGCTCATATATAAAATATGTCTATGGCGCATATACTTTCGGTGACGCATATGAAGAAATGCACCACTTAACATATTCCTGTGGCGCATATGAAGAAATGCACCATAGAAGTCTGAGACTTATGTGGTGCATATCTATATCCGCCACAGAAAGCAGATATCAGTGGCAAGGTAACAGTGGCGACAAAGATATGCGCCACAGAAGATAGATATAAATGCGCCACAAAAGAGTTGTTTCCTAGTAGTGTTATGTTGTTATTAAGAGTGAGCCAGCAAGGTTCACGGTGAAGTGCCCATACAAGAGTTGTAGGTGGAGGATGCACGCATCCACTAAGCTCAGGAGTAGTTTTGTTCAGGTATTACAGCTAGTTATGTATTTTAGATCATTGTGTAGAATTTGTTAACTGTACCTGAAATTTTCATTATGTTTCAGATAAAAGGTAACCAGTTCGAACATTCTTGTCCACCTCAAGGGGGACAGACAAAGGACAAAAAAAACTAGCAAATACTAGGTGGTTGGCAGATGCAATCATGGATTGGATGAGAGCAAACCCATCACTTGGTGCAACAACGCTCATAAAAAAGTTTCTAAAAAGTTTAATACTACAGTACCTTAGATAGGATGTTCTATGCAGAGGAAATGTCTCTTGATAGGATCAATGGTCCATGGAATGAAAGTTTTTAGTTGCTTTGCAGCTTCAAAGCTGAAGTGGAGATGGCTAGTCCAGTAGTGTTGTATAGATAGACAGGCATACAGTTCAGTACAAAATAGGAGAGAAGACAATGGAGAAGGAGTGCTTTAGAAGGGCTTTTGTTTGTTTCAAAGCTTCCTGGCAAGGGTTTCTGGATGGTTGCGGGCCTTATTTGGCCGTGGATGCAACATCTCTTCATGCTAGATTTAAAGGACAGCTAGTAGCTGCTACTACAGTTGATGGCCACAATTGGATGCTCCCTATTGCTTTTGGAGTTTTGGAGATTGAGTCAGACGAAAGCTGGACTTGGTTTCTGGAGAATTTGCGCGGCCTTATAGGTCATCCACCAGGACTTACTATCCACACAGACGCTTGCAAAGGGATTGTATGTGACACTTAGTGCAGAATTTTACAAAGAAATTCAAGGGTAAGGTTATACTAACAATCTATGGCCAGCTTCATACACATGTAGTTTAAGGAAGCATATGTATCATTTGGAAGTGTTGTATAAACAAAAACCTGCGGTGAAGGAGTACTTGGATGCACATCATGGAATGGTGTGGTCAAGAAGCCAATTCAATGAAATTTGCAAGGTAGACTATGTGACAAGTAACCTTGGAGAGAGTTTCAATGCAAAGGTCAAGTCATTGAAATGGCTTATGCTGTGGCAAATATTTGATAAGATTATGCAGATGATCATGATAAAGATCGATTTGCGTCAAAGAATTGCATCAACAGTATATGCTAGCCATCTCATCCTCCCATCTTTGATTAAGGCATTTCATGCCAGGGAAAAACAATTGAAGATGAAATGCATTCGAAAAGGAATGGAGGCTGAGGTAACGTACACTGATTGACATGGGTATACCTTACAGGTACTCGAGCTTGGTATATACAGCCTGAATACATAGAGGCCCATGGTGTCGCCAAGGCCCCAATGAAGAACTCAAGTAACCTACGGACTCTCGATTACTTGAAGAACAAGAAGAAGCTAAAGATATAAAGTCCAAAGGGGAAAACCCTAACTTGTAACCGACTCGATCTGTCACCCGAGACCTAGCCTATCTATATAAAGGCTAGGAGGGGGCGGCGAGGGGGACACATGCAACCCTAGTTTCCACAACCCTCGCCACATTGCATCTGCGCACCATTGTAATCCTCGATTCCTTTGATAATTCCACGAGCAGACAAGCAGGAGTAGGGACCTCTACGAGGCCTGAACCTGGGTAAATCTTCGAGTCCCCTGTGTACTTGTTTGCTAGCCGATAGATGTCTACAGCGCTCCCTCCTTCTACAAAACCCAAGTCCATAACAATGGGCATTGATGAGTTAAACCCTCGTCAATTGGTACTGTCTGTGGGAACTGGGAGTGCTGTTGTTGCGGCTTCTTTGGCCCCATCAACCGCGATCTACAACTCCACAACTGCGGAGATTCGCCGACTCTTCGGCGCGTTCGACTTCACCGTCCACATGCCAGCCACTCGCCCGGCTTTCGAGTCTGTGGGCGACGGAATCAGCTTGGCGATCGGGAGCTTCTGCTTCCAAGTTGGTTAGATGGGCACGCTTCGCATGCCTGACCAGCCGACAATACCATCAATTTCCCCAGCATCATGGTTGAAGGGTAACGGGTAGGCTACACTAGCGTAAAATCAAAAATTTCTACCGCGTCAACCAGGAATACTATGGTCATAGATCACGGGATTACCGCTAGACGCGCAGGTGCGGAACTCGATGAAGCACGTTGCGGCAGTGTAGATGTTCTATGTCTCCTCCTCGTCCTCGTCCCACGAGCAGCTCCCCTTTGCGCGGCTCGTCCAAGTGCTACAGATGCAGCACCTCCGAGGTATCCACACGTCCGGAGTGGAAGCCGTCACACGCCAGACTGCTAGGTCTGCGCGTGCAACACAGGCGGAAGAGGAGTGGCGGTTGGGTGGAATGCTCTCTCCTTTTCAGCTCGCCTCACTCCCTCTTATATAGGCATCCCTGGTGGGCTTCTACATTAGCAGCCCATTAGCAGCCTAAGCCTGGTCTAATTCGGATCCAATCCTCATTAGGCTTCCAGCCCCTAAAGTGTGTGACCCTATAGGTTCATACACGTATAGACATGACGCGAGTACACTTACTCCGTCAATAGTTGGTAGCGGCCTCTAGCAAGACGTGCCAACTCCTAAACGCATATAAAGATCATTCGGACGAACCATCACAAGGTTGAGTACATGTCTTTCCCTTTGCCTCACGATATTTGGTCTAGCTCTAAGCTGACCTCTCTTTCTCGATACTGTGATTTAGAATCCCTTTACTAGGTTAACTCTTAACCATATGTAGCACGGCCATGCATTTCTGGATCCGATCACTCGAGGGGCCCAGAGATATCTCTCTCAAGTAGAGAGGGGCAAATCCCATCTTGATTGACCGATGCCTTGCAGCATGTATCAGGACAAACCCGAAAGCTACCTTTATAACTACCCAGTTACGGAGTAGTGTTTGATAGTCCCAAAGTAGGTCGATCCACATCTCAAGTACATGCGACAATCTCAGGTCTAAGGACAAAACGTACACGATGAGTAGAGAGAGCTGCAAGTATTATTGCTAGTCTCATGTTGGGTCAGTCCAACCCCATGTTCATAACATGTGTCCACATCATTGGTTTGACATCTCCATGTCAATGACTTGCGAAACATAGTCATTAACCAATCGATGTGCTAGTCTAATATTCACGTGTGTCCTCGCATGAACTCTGACTAGGGACAATTATTAGATAACCATACAAGTAAAGAGTTTCACAAACAATTCACATAATTGCCAATCAATACAAGTTGCCTGGTATATGGATATTCAAGGAACATTATAATAACTCATGGATACACATGAAATACAATCATCTCTATGATTGCCTCTAGGGCATATTTCCTTCAATGGTTCCCTCCGTCGATCGGCACCCTTAGCGAACTCAATGCCCCGGCAACAGCTGGGAGTACGGACAACAACAGTAGTCGCGAATCCGATCTGGGAGATCTGGCAACTGAAGATGGAACCTACGGTTCCGGATCTAAAAGTTGCGGGAGCAGTAGCTTCCCCAACCACTTCATGTGCGCCGTCATCAATGCAGGCGACACCTCCGCCAATCGCGACAACACGGGCAACGGCGACCACGGAGCTGACCCGCCAAACAGCGGCATACCCAACGGCGGACCACCGCCAAACGGCGGCATACCCAACGGTGGACCACCACCAAACGGCGGGCCATCGCCAAACGGCGCCCCCAACCATAATAAACGAGCAGACTGGCGAACGCATCGTGATCAGGCTCAATGAACTCGAGTGGGCTCGCTGCCGCGAAGCCCTACAGGGTAACCCTTTACCCTTTGGCTCCCCGCAAGAGCTGCTAATGGGCTATCATTGGCTCCTGAAGGAAGAATTCAAGCGTCAAGTGCAAACAATCGCGCAACTCGAGGCACGCAAAAAGGCGGCAGATGAGTCGAGTCTTCGACGTGCTGGGCTCTCCTCCCACGGAGGATCCTCCTCAAAGGGAAACGAGCACATCGCAAACAAGAGGCGATCCCAGATTGCCCATCTCACTGAGCAAGAACGCATAGAAGCTGCAAAGGTCCTCGACTTCAGCTCTATGACAGTCGACACACGGGGCGACGTGGTCCCGAAGACGCCGCAAGCTGCGGTGACGGCAGTCACCATGTACCTCCTAAACAACCATCCGTCGGCTGGAGATCCCTGAGCCGCCATGCACCGATCTACGATCGCAAGCTTGGGACTAGTCGAGGCCGCCCTCGATAAAGAGCCAGCACTAGAGCCGAAGAAAGGCAAGGCTCTAGAAAAACGCTACTCCTCGCCCTCATCCAGCGGCGATAGTCACGACCTGTCTTGACGTCGCTGCTCACGGCGACACGACCACGACTATGATGCGTGTGATGACCTCACGCAGCGCAAGATCGACAAATCAAGGGCGCGACGTGCTCGGTCGACTGACTCAGAAGATGAAGATGTGGAGCTCTATGGTGTTAGATGCTTCAGCAGGGCCATCAGGCAAAAGCGAATGCCCAAGGGGTTTAAGCTCCCGTCGGATAACCCGAAGTTTGATGGCCTATAGGACCCGAAGATCTGGTTGGAGGACCACATCTCCTCTGTCAGGCTCCACGGTGGGAGTCGAAGCACGGCCATGCAATGCCTATAGCTACAGCTGTAGGGCGCCGCCCGAGCCTGGCTCAACAACCTCCCACGCGGATCCATTCGCAGTTGGGAAGAGATGGTATACAGCTTCATGCGCGACTTCAAGGGCACATAGAAATGGCCCGCATCAATCGAAGAGCTGAGATGCTGTCAGCAAAGATCGGTCGAATCGCTACGCTCCTACATCTAGAGGTGGTCCATCATCAAGAACTCCGCAGAAAACATCTCGGAGGATCGCGCAATTGACGCATTCAACGGCGGCGTACGCTGCATAGAGCTCAGGGAGGAGCTGGGCCGCTCAAAGCCCAAAACCATCGACCACCTGATGGAAATCGCGAATCGCTGGGCAGATGGAGACGATTCGGTGAAAAACCGCGTTCACTCTGATGACGAGGAAGAACTCGAGCGCAGACGCAATCGCCGAGGCAAACACCGCATGCGCATCTACGATGACCACGACGACGTCAACATGGTCGCGGCCGGCTACGCCGACAGACGCGACGACAACTGCAACAGCAGCTACCGTAGCAGTGGATACCGCGACTCTAGAAAAACCACGCAAGTATGGCAGCGCCGCAATCGCGATGAGGCACCCGCAACATCCATTGAAGACAAGCTGTCTGGGCCATGCACTGTGCACTTCTACGTCAACAAGCATGACGGAAAGGAGAAGTCAAGTCACCTCCTCAAGGACTGCCGCGAGTTCCTCAAATTACATGAGGGATTGCCTCGGATGAACAGTAGCGCAGTCGAAAGGGGTTACGGAGCCGCCCTAGGCGCCGTGGCACATGGAGCTCCGCCACAACCACCCGGGCCACCCCCGAATGCAGCTGCGCCGGACCAGCACCAGGGAGGCGAACCATACCCACGGGCCATGGGTACCATGATGATCCAAAAGGGGCGCCCCTCGAATCGGGTGTAGAAGGCCATCACTCGCCAAGTCAACTTGGCGACAAACTCGCCAGCATCTACCACTGAGTACCTCAGCGGAAGCGAGTCCTGCATCACCTTCGACATGCGCGACCATCTGCCCCAAGTACCTAGCCCAGGCCATTGTCCCCTCTTACTCGATGCGCAAATCGGAGGCTTCGACATGAGCCGCATCTTCATGGACGGTGGAAGCGGCATCAACCTTATATTCGCGAGTACCTTGAGAGCAATGAGGATCCCTCTGACTTGCTTAGAAGCCTCAGACACAACGTTCCACGGCATCGTCCTAGGCAAGGGCGTGTATCCCCTTGGCAAAATCAACCTCAACGTCATCATCGGCACGCCGAAAAACTATCGGCGCGAGCGCGTCGACTGGCCCTCGCAGTACCACTGCATCCTTGGACGTGTCGTGTTCGCTAGGTTCATGGCAGTACCACACTACGCCTATCTGCAGATGAAGATACCAGGCCCTAATGGTGTCATCACATTCAACGGGAGCTTCGAGAGATCTGACAGTTGCGACAGGGAATTCAATAGAATCTCCCAGTCCTTCGGCATGCAGGAAGAACTCGTGAGACTAAAGGAGTTGACAGACAACAGTCTGCCTCCCCTAAGCCAGCCAAGCTCACCCGACTTGTCCTTCGACTCCTCAGTGCACACGAAGAAAGTCTAGGTCCACCCATCGGATCCCGCCAAGACGGCCCTCATCACCAACAACTTGAGTCCCGCATAGGAACTCGCGCTCGTCGAATTCCTCCGTGAGCACTAGGAAATTTTTGCCTGGTGTCCAGTGGACATGCCAGGAGTTCCCAGGGAATTCGCCGAGCACGCACTCAATGTCAATCCGGACACAAGGTCGGTCAAACAAACAATTCGGTGATTGTCTGAACCAATGGCAAATGCAGTTGGGATGGAGATCAACAGACTCCTTGACGCCAAATTTATACGCGAGATCAAGGAAAGCACTTGGCTCGCCAACACGGTCCTAGTACCAAAAAAGGACACGGACATCCTGCGGATGTGCGTGGACTTCACCTCTTTGAATAAGCACTGTCCAAAGGATCACTTCCCGCTACCGCAAATTGACTAGATCATCGACTCCACCACGGGATGCGAGCGCCTCTGCTTCCTCGACGCCTACTTAGGCTATAACCAGATTCAAATGAAGGAGGAAGACCAAGAAAAAACAGCGTTTACAACGCCTTTTGGTGTGTTCTGCTACAACACAATGCCCTTCGGGCTAAAGAACGCAGGAGCCACCTACCAGCAGTGCATGCATGCTTGCCTCATGAACCAACTCAGTCGCAACATTGAAGTCTATGTCGACGACATAGTAATCAAGACCAAAGAGGAAGCCTCACTAATCGATGATTTGCACGAAACCTTCGCCAACCTCGATCGCTACCGGATCAAGCTCAATCCGGACAAGTGCGCCTTCGGCGTACCACCTAGGCAACTACTCAGGTACCTTATCT
Organism: Avena eriantha; assembly: GCA_910589775.1. Lineage (NCBI taxonomy): Eukaryota > Viridiplantae > Streptophyta > Magnoliopsida > Poales > Poaceae > Avena > Avena eriantha. The sequence continues at coordinate 46,407,842 of OU342742.1, forward strand.
CCGCAAGGGGAATCGAAGCAAATCCGAAGAAAATAAAAGCTATACTGGCCATGGAGAAGCCGAAAAACATAAGAGGCGTCCAGGAGCTGGCTGGGCGAATCGTGGCTCTCAGTCGATTTATCAGTCGGATGGGTGAAAAGGCACTGCCCTTCTACCAACTCCTCCGCAAAGCTGACAAGTTCGAGTGGACCAATGAGGCGCAGGAAGCATTCGAAGACCTCAAGCGCCTGCTATCCACCTCGCCGGTACTGGTGACCCCACACGAAAGGGAACCATTGTTGCTATACATCTCCGCCACCAACCAAGTGGTCAGCACAGTGCTCGTAGTCGAACGAGCCGAAGAAAACAAGGTCCACGGGCTACATCGCCCAGTCTACTACCTCAACGAGGTACTTACACCAACAAAACAGTGGTACGTGCACTACCAGAAACTGGCGTACAGCGTCTTCATGATGGCTCGGCGAATGCGCCACTACTTCCAGGAACACCCAATCGTGGTAGTCAATGACGCCCCGCTTGGGCACATCCTCAACAACCCCGACGCCACCGGACGAGTCGCACTTTGGGGAATCGAACTGTCTCCACGAGACATCACATATGAAAAACGTGACACAATCAAGTCACAAGTTCTCCCTGACTTCCCCGTGCACTGGATGGAGAACATGCTCCCCGAAAAACCAGATATGTCCTACCTCTGGACAATGCACTTCAACGGATCCAAGCGGATGGACGGAGCTGGTGCAGGTGTCATACTGACATCGCCCCAGGGAGACAAGCTGAAATATATCCTGCGAATGCAGTTCACCGCCTCCAACAACGAAGCTGAATACGAGGCCCTGCTCCACGGGATGAGGATGGCAAAAGCCTGCGGCGCCAAAAGGCTCATAATATATGGTGACTCGAAACTGGTGGTTAATCAGACAATGCACGAGTGCGACGCACTGAACGACAACATGATCGCCTACCCCGACCTCTACGACACACTCGAAGGGGATTTCGACGGCTGCGCGCTACGGCACATAGGTCACGAAAGCAATGAAGAGGCGGACGCACTCGCCAACATAGGCTCTAGCTACGCCCCCATACCACCCGGGGTATTTCTCAAGCGCATCTGCGAACGCTCCATCAAGCCAAAGGCCGCAGAGAAGAAAACAAGCGCAACAACGGACTCGGGGGCTACGCCGCCCAATGAGCCAATGGCACTCGACGACTTGGAGCTGGATACAGGACTCGAAGGACCAATGAGCGTCATGATGATCGAGCCATCCTAGACTCAGCCGTACATCACGTACCTTCTTAGCAAGAGGCTACCGGACGATCCGACTGATGCACGGCACATCACACGGTGATCCAAGGCATTCGCTGTTATCAACGGTGAACTGTACAAGCGCAGCATCACAGGAGTGCTCCAACGATGTGTCTCCACGGCCGATGGAAGAGTTGTTCTCCTCGACATCCATGAGGGGACCTACTGGCACCACGCCGGCAGTCGCGCCCTTGTTGCCAAAGCTCTACGAGCTGGATTCTGCTGGCCTACGGCCATTGATGACCCACAAGTATAGGGGGTGTATCGTAGTATTTTTGAGGGAAGTGAAACCCAATTTATTGATTCGACACAAGGGGAGCCAAAGAATATTTATAAGCCTTAACAACTGAGTTGTCAATTCAGCTGCACCTGGAAACAATCTTGCTCACAGCAGTTTATCAGTAGCAATAGTTTTGTAGTAGGAATAGTAAAGTAGCAGCAGTAGCAAAGCAAGGACAGTAGTAACAAAAGCAGTAAACAGTGGGATTCGAGTGCGGTAGGCATAGGGATGGATGGACGGGCGTCGCATGGACAAGACAATTCACATAGCAATCAGAACATAGGGCAATTGCAGATAAATAAGATAAAGCACCCAAGTACTAGACAATCCTAGGCATGTGTTCCATATATAGTCATACGTGCTCGCAATGAGAACTTGCACAACATCTTTTGTCCTGCCAGCCCGTTTGCAGTGGGGCCTCTAGGGAACTACTAGCAATTAAGGTGCTCCTTTTAATAGAGCACCGGAGCAAAGCATTAACACTCCGTGAACACATGTGATCCTCACATCAAAGCCATTCCGTTCCGGTTATCCCGAACAATACTATCACATCGGGGCCATAGGTTCCGGACAACGACGTGTGTATACAACTTGCAGATAAGACCAAGAACAATACTATCATAATGAATCAATAATAAGTTCAGATCTGAAATCATGGCACTCGGGCCCTAGTGACAAGCATTAAGCACAACAAGTCGCAACAAAGTCATAAAGCACTAATAAAAGATACTAGGCACCATGCCCTAACAATCTGATGCCATTACATGAACGATCTCATCCAATCCCTACCATCCCCATAGCCTACAGTGGGGGATTACTCACTCATAGATGGGGGAAACATGGATGGTCGATGGAGAAGCGATGGTGATGATGATGGCGATGATCTCCTCCAATTCCATGTCCCGGCAGGGTGCCAGAACGTAGTTTCTTATGCTGTTTCGTGGAATCTGGTGGTGGCGGCGGAGCGGAACTCCTCCTGGAAAAACGTCGAACCCCCTGAAGTTTTTAGGTCAGAAGGCTTCTTATAGGCGAAGAGGGAGACTGAGGGGGTGCCTGGGGCCACCACACCATGCCCTGGCGCGGCCAGGCCCAGCCCGCGCCAAGGGGTGGTGTGGCTAGCCCCTAGCCCTCCTCCGTCTCGTATTCTGGCTCCTGGAGTCTTCTGGAAAAATAGGCACTTTGGCTTTTGTCCCGTCCAATTCCGAGAATATTCATTTTCTGACTTTCCTGGAACCAAAAACAGCAGAAAACAGGCAGCTGGCACTGTGGCTCTTGTTAATAGGTTAGTCCAAGAAATCATATGAAAAGTACTCCAAAGTGTGGACAAAACAAAAGAAAGTGGACAAAACCAAGCATGGAGCATCAAAAATTATAGATACATTTGCAATGTATCAGCCATGCGCGAAGCCAAGGACATCATCCAGAAATGCAACTCTTGCCAGTGATTCGCGGACAAGCCACACGCACCTGGCGCAGAACTCCAGCCAATTCCATTGGCCTGGCCCTTCGCGCAATGGGGACTTGACATGGTCGGCAGCCTCCCAAAATCCTCACGAGGAGGCTACGTCTACCTCCTAGTCGCAGTCGACAAATTCACCAAGTGGATAGAGGCCATGCCAGTGACCAATCAATTACAGCACAGTCAAGTTCTTCGAGTCCATTGTCTACCACTTTGGAATGCCACACAGCATCATCACAGACAATGGGACGGACTTCACATCCAAGGACTTCCAAAAATTCTGCGAGAATCTTGGAATCAACGTCAGCTATGCCTTGGTAGCACATCCACAGACCAACGGTCAGGTCGAAAAATCTAATGGGCTCGTCTGCGGCGGCATCAAGAAGCGACTCCTCCGACCACTGGAACAAGCCATGGGTTGCTGGCCAGACGAACTACAATCAGAACTCTGGAGCCTACGCACAACTCCAAACAGTGCTACAGGGTACACCCCGTTCTTCATGGTGCACGGGGCTGAAGCGGTGCTACCCGCCGAAGTATGATACAAAGCACTGCGTGTGGTCGCTTACAGCAAGCAGGAATCAACTCTCGCACTCGAAGACTTTGTAGACCTCCTTGACAAGGCAAGGGAAATTGCCGTGGATAGATCAACGATCTACCAGTAGAACCTGCGCAACTACCACAGTAGGAGGCTAAGCCCCAGATCATTCGTCGAAGGCGACCTGGTACTGCGACTGAAGCAGCAAGGGCATCTCAAGCTCGAGTCCCGCTGGGAAGGACCATACGTGATTACAGAAGTAATCCCAGGTGGCGCCTATCGCCTTCAAAATTTAGAGACAGGAGCCGCATACTCCAACCCCTGGAATGTCGCACAGCTGCGATGCTTCTACCCCTAGTCACTTTTTACTTTTACGTTACAAATAAGGCTACTCAGCCAAGGGTACTTAGCCACACATTGTACTTCGTACTACCCCGGAAATAAATAAAGCTAAGTGCCCCGAAACTCTATGTTTTTCTTTCATTTCTCGCAAATTATCCACTCGGCGGCTGCGCCACCATGTACACATCTGATTTACAAAATCAAACGCGATATCCTGAGTAGCTGGCACACCAATTGAAACCCTTGACAAAACATCAACCCAGTTGCAACGCACCTGACAGGTTGACAAGGGACTGAGATAAACGCATAGTGCAACGCACTCACAAAACATACACGCTAACAAGAGCTTTTATACATCATCATCAATCAATTATAAACAGCATATATATGAACTTTACAACATTGATACAACTATGTGGAGGATACAAACTAAACTACTGTTGCAGCAAAAGAACATTTGTCTGCTCCTCGAAGAAATCGATGATCTCCTCTGCCAGGCGGTCCACTGCCTGATAATGCGGCACCATGTTCCAAACAGAACCCGTTGGAGGTGCAGGTGGCCCAGCCGCAATTGCTGCAACATCCACATCAGGCCTATGCAATCGCACCAGTGACAGAGCAGCTTTGGCACCAGCCACTAATTGTTGTCGCACACACTCGCGGACCACACTCAAATCCTGGAATCTCGCAAGAAGGGCCAGCAGGCTCGATGGAACAACGTCCAGCGGGAACATCGTCTGGTAAATATTCTTCAAGCATGACTGCGACTTCTTCAAGAAATGAAGCACTCGCGACGCACGATCCTGCAGGTCCGCCAACGCGATCACACGATCATGATTTACCCAGAAGTACCCACTCGCCTAAAGCTGCTCTTGGGTCAAGTCATTCATACGAATGGCAATTCGATCCTTCTCATCCTGGGGATGGCGCGCGCTGACAACTATACAAAGCAAAAGTGGAAGTATGAGGATAGCAAACCATCGCAAGTGACTACAAGGAAAAGATAAGAGTAAGAAAGCTAACATTTAAATCGGTCGCCCAGCTGCGTCACCTCCCCCAATAGATATTCTTCTCGAGCGGTGGCCTTCTCTGCCTTCGATTTCCATACATCCGCATTACCGCAGAGTACGGGAAATTCACGCTCCAATTGCTTCACGCGATGACGGAGTCGCGAGAGCAGAGACAGCTCATCCATCCTTGAGCGCGGCGGTGCCAAAGTGTCATCACGGGGTGGCGAATCCTGAGGTTCCCACAACGGTTCACTCGATGTGCCCTATCAGAATCCAAGCAAGAAGCAATAAGAAGACTAAAGCGATGCACAGACAAAAGATTCGAGTACATTCAATATTAGCAAAAGTATCAGCACATACACACGCCAAAAGGCATGTTTTCGACAAGAGACATAAGCTATCTAACTATTACAAAGCTACTGAGGAGCAACTGGTTTCTTAGACTTGGACTTTGGCTTTGGGGGCCTCATCGAGTCCGTGGCGGTATCAGATGCCACTGACTTTCCGCCAGCCCCTGACGCTGCAGCCTTCGCCGCCTTCTTGGCTCGCTACAGCTCCTCAGAGTACTTTGCAACTGTGTTGATCAGCTGTGGCCCATACTTGCCACAAGCAGTCGCGAAAGGAGCAAAGACTACCTGCTGGCCGTCCGTGCCATCAGGCATCTCCCTTGAGACTGCTACAGGATCAACTTCGACTCCGTGGGCTTGCACCATCGCAAGTGACATTGACGCACCAGCCGCACGAAGCGAGTTCTTGAATCTCGCAGAAACGCCTCCGGCAAGTGATTCCACCTGCTCATCCAGATTTTCGATCAACTCAGCCTTGGATGTCATCTCCTCCCGAAGATGGCTGAGCACGCCTTTAACCTTGGAGAGCGTACCCTGCACAACAGCGTTGCGGTCTTCGACTGCCGAGAAGGCACCCGCCAATGCGTCATCACGACGGAGCGCCTGTGCGTCAAAGCTCAGCCCACTAGCATCTACACAAAAATCGAGCATTGGCATAGCATCAGCAGCAAAGAACCACATCAAAGGCAATCAAAAAAGAGGCATTTGAGGAAATTGCAGACCAGAAAATACCTGAGAGAGCCTTGGCAATCGAAAAAAGTTGTTCTTCTAACATCTTCTCCCTGGCCGCTATGGAAGCACGCAGATCCTCTTCACGCTTTTGCGACTCGTCATACGCCGCGATTGCCTCATCGCGGCTCTTCACAGCCGTGGCGAGCGTCTTTTCCCGGGTGGCGGCGTCGCGAAGAAGGGCATTACGTTCAGCTGAAAAACAAACACAAATTATAGACTATCAGTTGAATACATAGCAACGATGCATATGAAGAAGAAGTAAAAAGCACCTACCTTCCACCACGCGATGGCGCGTATCCAGCATTGCATGCTGGCGACCCATCACAAGGACCTGCTCCGCTAAGTGAGCGGCATCCTTCACAAGGAGCTTTCGTAAAAGGAAAACAACAGAGGATCAGCAAATGACATAGATAAAATCAACTGCAACATCAGAAGAAGAGATACTACACTTACATGATCCTCTGGTGACTCCGAAGTCGATTGGTGTGCAGTCATCCGGGCAACCATCCGATGCTCCCCATCGTGTGGAGAGCTTGATGAATTATGCCCGGAGTGGGCCGCCAATGGAGCGGAAGGAGAACGTTCAACCTCTTTCTTGGCCCTAGAGGTCGCGACTCCAGATTCTTTCAAAAATTGTACGTCGTCAGAAGATGACGACGCTTGTTGGCTGCAAAACAAAACCAATGTGAAGAAAAGGTAACTCCAAAGAAGAACCAAAAATGAAGACTCGAATACTTACGAATAAAACTTATCAAAGTCGAAGGTTTGATCCCCCGACTCTGACGACGATTCCTTAGGCAGCCGCATCTTCTTGCGAGAGGATGGCGCCATGGCACTCACAAGAATGGCAGGGATCGGAGACTCTGCACCAACACCTGCACCTTCCGGAGTCGAAGGGGACGACACATCCGAATCCTTGCTGCGCAAACACTTGCGAGTATCCGGACTACTCGACTCGGGGGCTTCCTCCTCCACATCAGATGGGATGGTCGACTCCGACTCGTCCTCTTCCAAGGCTTCACGAGGGATAACCCCCTCAGAAAGAGGGGGCATACAGGGTGACACCGCCCAATCCTGCATACAGACAATAATTTAGCACAAAGTCAAGAAACAGCAAAGAAGCAATCGACAAACAAAGCTACTATGTAGCACAACTGTACCTCAGGAGGAGGGTTAGCAGCATCGAACGAAGGAACGACTGGTTCACTGGGGAGCACATCCTTGACGGTGTACTTGGTGACCAGTCGCACCCTTTTGTCTACCTCACTCGCACACATGCCATCGGCAGACACACGAATGACATCGTCCGCGCCAGCCCACTGAAACATGGGGTGGACTCTGGTCTGCAGGGGCTGGACGCGACGGCGCAACCATGTGCGAATGAGGGCGCAACCTCCCTCCTCTTTGCCCATGCGACTCTCGAGGTCGCAAACGCGCTCGTACAGCACATCTGTCTCCGCGGACTCGCCGGGCATAATCACGTTCTTCTAGGAACGCCTCCTCTTGCACGGCGTCGCGGGGTCGAAGGGCGCGAGTCCGTAGTGGTCTCCATCGGCCTTCTAGTCACGGACGTAGAACCAATTGAACCTCCACCCTTGGACGGACATCATCAGCTTGATGTTGAAGTACGTGGCGGAGGGATGGACGTGGATACCGCAGCCGCCTACATCGTAGACTAGGGAGCCAGACGCCGATTATCGCTTCAACTTGAAGAGGCGCTTGAAGAGGCCAAAGTGCGGCTCGATTCCGAGCCAGCACTCGCAAAGGGTAATGTAGCAAGCTCCGTGGAGGATGGAATTGGGGGACAGTTGATGGAGCTGGAGCCCGTAAAAACAGAGAAGGCCCCTGAAGAAAGGATGTAGGGGCAACGAGAGGCCGCGGATGATGAACGCTAGGAACATCACCCGAAAGTCGGCAGGAGGAGAGGGGATTACCTCGCTGCCAGGGACGCGCGCGTTAGCAACTGCGGACGACAAAACTCCATCTTGGGGAAGAAGAAGAAGCTCGGAGGACTTGATCACAGATGCACACCACGCACCATTTGTGACGCGAGTGCCCGTGCCTTTCTTCTTTCCGCCGATGGCGGTGCTCGTGCCCGCAGCGGCGGAGCCGCCCTTCTTCTTCATAGCAGCAACGGTAGCAGCACAATCGGCCGCAACACCTCACTTTTTCTTCGCCATTCCGCGGCGGCGATGTGACCGGAGGAAGTAGCTAGGAAATACGCGGAGTTGGTCCAGCGCCGCAAAGGAAAGGAGCGCAAAGAAGCAGAGGAGCAGCGACAATGGCGATGGAGGCAAAGGCAGAAGAGAAGTTGATGTGAAGTTTACCGTCGCCGCATCACTACTTAACCCCCTGGAAGATGCAATCCAACGGCTAAGAAAAACCCTATCAGACGCGTGGCGTTCATCGCGCTCGACACGTGGAGGACCTGAAGCGCGAACCGTCCCCCACTAGTCCCATTACACGCGGAAATCGAGGAGGCGAAGTTAAAATAAAGATTACACACGCTCGGTCAAATTAGAGTCAGGAAATGGGACCCAGCGCTCGTCATGTCCCGTCAAACTCGCTCACACGGACAACTGAGGTCATGGAATCATTAGCACTGACGTCATCCAAAATTTTGCTGCAAAAGACTTCGACTACTTTCGTCGTTGCTTGAGTCTTTAACTCCACCAAGCACTCGGGGGCTACTCCCATAGGGAACGCTGGTCGCGCACCCTACGATTTAATTTTCTTTGTTATTAAAGGAACATGGACAATCAAAGCAAACCCAACCACTCGAAAACATGGTTCGACTAGTGGGTTACTCCCATAGGGAGCGCCGGAAGCAAATTCGACTGAAACAAGCAAACAAAATACGGCAGCAGTCGCAAAAGTTCTTTAGTCCCTGCCTGAGTCTTCGACTCAACCAGGCACTCGGGGACTACTCCCATAGTGAGCGCTGGTCGCGCACCCTATGATTATTTGTACAAAGTATTGTGTGTTGATAACACCCACACTCGAAGCTTATGGTGACACCACCTCATGATTTTTCCCTACAAAGAGACTGTGTCTCCTAGGTCACCCGAATCGTCTCCGCGATGACAAAAATTCGGATGCCGCGCTTACAACTTGAAGATAAGACCTGAATAAGGCCTGGCAACGCATTTGTTGCGCACTACCAGAAATATAACCGTGCCTACAGGCACGATGAACATGCCTTGACAGACGCGTCGAGTGCTCACACCCATACACTGGAAGTCGACTCCTGTAAGACCTTCGTGGCTTGAGTCGAATTACACCAGCACTTTTCTGGATTCGAGTCCGGGGACTCGAGTTCGAGTAGATGGCGTTGTTTTACCCTAAGGTAGTTAACTGATACCGATACATCAGTTAAATCAGGCACGCACATCAACAATCCCTAAGACACAAACAAGGCAGTCGAAAAACATACCTGGTCATGCACTCGAAAGGATTCATAAAGTCCCCAGTCGAATCTGCGATTCCACTGGACACTCGGGGGCTACTGACATGGGTATACCCTACACGTACTCGAGCTTGGTATATATGGCCTGAATACATAGAGGCCCATGGTGTCACCAAGGCCCAAATGAAGAACTCGAGTAACCTACGGACTCTCGATTACTTGAAGAACAAGATGAAGCTAAAGATAGAAAGTTCAAAGGGGAAAACCCTAACCTGTAACCGACTCGATCTCTTACCCGATACCTAGCCTATCTATATAAAGGCTAGGAGGGGCGGCGAGGAGGACACACGCAACCCTAGTTTCCACAACCCTCACCAAATTGCATCTGCGCACCATTGTAATCCTCGATTCCTTTGATAATTCCACGAGCAAACAAGTAGGAGTAGGGACCTCTACGAGGCTTGAACCTAGGTAAATCTTCGAGTCCCCTGTGTGCTTGTTTGCTAGCCGATAGATGTCTCCAGCGCTCCCTCCTTCTCCAAAACCCAAGTCCATAACAATGGGCATTGATGAGTTAAACCCTCGTCACTGATAGTAAAGATAGGCAATGGAGGTATCCAGTGAGTTTGGCTAACAAGATATGCCATTGCTGGCAATGGAAGCTCCGTGGGAAACCCTACATACATGCATTGTTTTTCATGGGTGTTCTAGGAGGTGAAGATGGTGAAGTTGATCAGTACGTGTCAGAGTATTTATCCGTTACCAAATTTAGGGCAACATATGCTCAGAATGTTCCAGCCTTGTTGGGAAAAGACCAATGGATGGAAGTGAATCCAGGCTTGAAGTTATACCCTCCAGTTTTTACTAGACCAGCAGTTAGGCCATCGAAGAATATGATGAGAGCTAGTGCAGAGGGTAGTGCACCACCTCGACGATGTAAGTGCAAACGTTGTGAGATCCTAGGGCACATTGCTACGCTTTGTAAAAATGCAGTGGACCTAGATTATGGAATGGATGATCACGCGGGATCGCCAAATGCAGATGAGAATGAAGTATATGAACGAGAGGAGAATGAAGCAATGGATACATTGTAGATTGAATCAATAGATTGAGAGGAGATTGAACCAGATGTAGGGGAGATTGAACCAAATGCAGGGGAGATTGAACCAGATGCAGGGCGATTGAACCAATGCATCGAGAGGAGATTGAACCAAATGAAGGGGAGATTGCACCAAATGCATGGGAGATTGAAGTAATTTATTCATTAGAAGCAGAGTTCAAAAGTAAAGGGATCACACAAGAGGATATTGAAGAAATGATGCCAATTCATTTGAACCATATGAACCAATGAATCGAAACGTGGTTGAACCAATTGTACGACAGACTGAAGCACTTGATTCATTTGATGCATAGAAAAAGAACAAAGGGGACAAAGGGAAGAAGCTGATGGTGGACTCCGAGAATATTCTAGCCAGGATCACCCGGAGCAAGGTGGTGAACTCCGAGAATATTCCAGCGAAAAATACTAGGAGCAAGAAAAAAATAAATTTGAATTATTAATTTGAATTTGTATGATGAATTTGAACTATTTTCAATGTTTTTATTGAATTTGAACTACTGTCAATGTTTGTGACGCTTCCAAGTTTGTATTTTGGATAACCCCATAATGTATGTGTTATTGGAAGTTTCTATTGTCATGCACCTAGTTGCTTAGCAGTGCTCTGTTTTGCCCTCGACACGTGGTCAACACATGGGGTTTAGCTAGTTAATGGCTAAAACCATAGCAAACGTTGACCAATTTATCCCAAATTTGGCACACTTGTGTATCCTGGATTGATTTACCATATGAAATTGGAAATTTTGGATTTACTTGTAATCAGCCACATTTTTCTTTTTCTAAGTGATTAAATCCAAATAAATAGTAAACATACAGCAGGGAGGGCGGCTAGCTCACCGTCCGCTTAAAATTGGGACAAATTTAAGCCCAATTTGAACCAAAATTCCGTGACTTAAAATATATGTATGATTTGAATAAATTTGACATGTATTTGAGCCATGAGACCGATGGATATGCTCTAAAGCTGATTCATAAGTAGTAGTACTTGCTTTGATAATCTCCGATGGGCTTGTCTAAATTTGATCGAAATATGTATGATTTGAATCAAAATTGATATGTATTTGAGCAGTGTTTGTATTGAATTTGAACTACTGTCAATGTTTGTGACGCTTCCAAGTTTGTATGTTGGATAACCCCACAATGTATGTGTTATTGGAAGTTTCTATTGTCATGCACCTAGTTGCTTAGAAGTGCTCAGTTTTTCCCTGACATGTGGTCAACACATGGGGTTTAGCTAGTTGATGGCTTAAACCATAGCAAACGTTGACCAATTTATCCAAAGTTTGGCACACTTGTGTATCCTGGATTGATTTACCATATGAAATTGGAAATTATGGATTTACTTGTAATCATCCACATTTTTCTTTTTCTAAGTGATTAAATTCAAATAAATGGTTTTAGGGTTATTTTAATTCAAAAAAGAAGTCAAAACATAGTGCAACCTTTGCATGGAGTCTTGTTATGTTAACTAAAACCTAGCATGAATAATAAAGGAAAAGTAAATAAAGAGAAATAGACTTCTCCCCTAAACCACTTCTTGGAATGAGCTACTAGCTATGAAGATGCATGGCTTTCTACTTAGTAAACCTCCAAGATAACCCATCCCAAAACATACTTTGTCTAAATGAGGCCAAATCTAACACACTTGTGTATCTTTGAGTTACAAACAATATAATGTCGGCCAAGATGGATTATTTTGTTCAAATAACACATTTCCCATTTGTTATGCCAAAAGCTTGAATTTCCCTTAGTCATTTTTTTATCTGAGCGCCCTTATTTTCCTTAGCTCTTCTCAGTTTTCCCCTCTCGCTAAAGTTTTCCTCAGTTTTCCCCTCCCGCTAAAGTTTTCTTCACTTTTTTCCCTCTCTCATGTCTCAGTTTGGCTAGCGCTCTGATTGGTCGAGATGTATGTCACATGGATCTTGGCCAACCACCGTTCGATACATCATGATCCAATAGGCTGGAGGTCTCTCTCTCCCGATGGGCGCACCTAACCTTGTACGGCGAGGAGAGCCCGACAAGCTGGATGTCTCTGCCTCCATTTTCCTGTCGAATGTATACTAGCCGCATCAACTAGCACTCAGTTTGGTTGAGCTCTGATTGGTCGAGGTATGTCACACAGATCTTGGACAACCTCCGTTGGATACATCATGATCCGATGGGCTGGAGGTCTTTCTCTCCCTTTCCTTGTCGCACGTATACCAGCCGCATCTTCCTCCCCTCCAATCGACGTACGATGGTGCAAACCTACGCGTGGGGGTCGGAACGGCTTGCGGCAGCGCGGATCTAAGAGAGACTACTAGAATGGCGTGCGACGGTGAGGATCTAACCATTTGAAAGAAACCAATGGAAGCCATCATCCGCAACATTAGTGCGATTGCGGTGGTGACGACAATGGCCATCGATGAAAGACACTGATGGAAGCCATCATTTGTTCACATCTACGGCTATGGTGCCGATAGTGGTCATCGATGCGACAATGATTGAAGCCATCATCTGCAACATCTACGGCGATGGTGCCGACAGTGGCCATCGATGCGAAGACGATTGAAGCCATCATCCGCAACATCACTGCGACGGCACAGATCAAGCCCTCGTGAACCGAAGCTGTGGGAGGCAGGCCGCGGTCGCGGCCGGCATGTCGAGGTGCATTCGACGGTGAAAGATGGATGGGAGCACTTTGCCCGTACTTCTCGAAGTACACATACAGCAAGGAGGGCGGCTAGCTCACCGTCCGCTTAAAATTGGGACAAATTTAAGCCCAATTTGAACCAAAATTCCGTGACTTAAAATATATGTATGATTTGAATAAATTTGACATGTATTTGAGCCATGAGACCGATGGATATGCTCTAAAGCTGATTCATAAGTAGTAGTACTTGCTTTGATAATCTCCGATGGGCTTGTCTAAATTTGATCGAAATATGTATGATTTGAATCAAAATTGATATGTATTTGAGCAGTGTTTGTATTGAATTTGAACTACTGTCAATGTTTGTGACGCTTCCAAGTTTTTATGTTGGATAACCCCACAATGTATGTGTTATTGGAAGTTTCTATTGTCATGCACCTAGTTGCTTAGAAGTGCTCAGTTTTTCCCTGACATGTGGTCAACACATGGGGTTTAGCTAGTTGATGGCTTAAACCATAGCAAACGTTGACCAATTTATCCAAAGTTTGGCACACTTGTGTATCCTGGATTGATTTACCATATGAAATTGGAAATTATGGATTTACTTGTAATCATCCACATTTTTCTTTTTCTAAGTGATTAAATTCAAATAAATGGTTTTAGGGTTATTTTAATTCAAAAAAGAAGTCAAAACATAGTGCAACCTTTGCATGGAGTCTTGTTATGTTAACTAAAACCTAGCATGAATAATAAAGGAAAAGTAAATAAAGAGAAATAGACTTCTCCCCTAAACCACTTCTTGGAATGAGCTACCAGCTATGAAGATGCATGGCTTTCTACTTAGTAAACCTCCAAGATAACCCATCCCAAAACATACTTTGTCTAAATGAGGCCAAATCTAACACACTTGTGTATCTTTGAGTTACAAACAATATAATGTCGGCCAAGATGGATTATTTTGTTCAAATAACACATTTCCCATTTGTTATGCCAAAAGCTTGAATTTCCCTTAGTCATTTTTTTATCTGAGCGCCCTTGTTTTCCTTAGCTCTTCTCAGTTTTCCCCTCCCGCTAAAGTTTTCCTCAGTTTTCCCCTCCCGCTAAAGTTTTCTTCACTTTTTTCCCTCTCTCATGTCTCAGTTTGGCTAGCGCTCTGATTGGTCGAGATGTATGTCACATGGATCTTGGCCAACCACCGTTCGATACATCATGATCCAATAGGCTGGAGGTCTCTCTCTCCCGATGGGCGCACCTAACCTTGTACGGCGAGGAGAGCCCGACAAGCTGGATGTCTCTGCCTCCATTTTCCTATCGAATGTATACCAGCCGCATCAACTAGCACTCAGTTTGGTTGAGCTCTGATTGGTCGAGGTATGTCACACAGATCTTGGACAACCTCCGTTGGATACATCATGATCCGATGGGCTGGAGGTCTCTCTCTCCCTTTCCTTGTCGCACGTATACCAGCCGCATCTTCCTCCCCTCCAATCGACGTACGATGGTGCAAACCTACGCGTGGGGGTCGGAACGGCTTGCGGCGGCGCGGATCTAAGAGCGACTACTAGAATGGCGTGCGACGGTGAGGATCTAACCATTTGAAAGAAACCAATGGAAGTCATCATCCGCAACATTAGTGCGATGGCGGTGGTGACGACAATGGCCATCGATGAAAGACACTGATGGAAGCCATCATTTGTTCACATTTACGGCTGTGGTGCCGATAGTGGTCATCGATGCGATAATGATTGAAGCCATCATCTGCAACATCTACGGCCGTGGTGCCGACAGTGGCCATCGATGCGAAGACGATTGAAGCCATCATCCGCAACATCTCTACGACGGCACAGATCAAGCCCTCGTGAACCGAAGCTATGGTAGGCAGGCCGCGGTCGCGGCCGGCATGTCGAGGTGCATTCGACGGTGAAGGATGGATGGGAGCACTTTGCCCGTACTTCTGGAAGTAAACATACAGCAGGGAGGGCGGCTAGCTCACCGTCCGCTTAAAATTGGGACAAATTTAAGCCCAATTTGAACCAAAATTCCGTGACTTAAAATATATGTATGATTTGAATAAATTTGACATGTATTTGAGCCATGAGACCGATGGATATGCTCTAAAGCTGATTCATAAGTAGTAGTACTTGCTTTGATAATCTCCGATGGGCTTGTCTAAATTTGATCGAAATATGTATGATTTGAATCAAAATTGATATGTATTTGAGCAGTGTTTGTATTGAATTTGAACTACTGTCAATGTTTGTGACGCTTCCAAGTTTGTATGTTGGATAACCCCACAATGTATGTGTTATTGGAAGTTTCTATTGTCATGCACCTAGTTGCTTAGAAGTGCTCAGTTTTTCCCTGACATGTGGTCAACACATGGGGTTTAGCTAGTTGATGGCTTAAACCATAGCAAACGTTGACCAATTTATCCAAAGTTTGGCACACTTGTGTATCCTGGATTGATTTACCATATGAAATTGGAAATTTTGGATTTACTTGTAATCATCCACATTTTTCTTTTTCTAAGTGATTAAATTCAAATAAATGGTTTTAGGGTTATTTTAATTCAAAAAAGAAGTCAAAACATAGTGCAACCTTTGCATGGAGTCTTGTTATGTTAACTAAAACATAGCATGAATAATAAAGGAAAAGGAAATAAAGAGAAATAGACTTCTCCCCTAAACCACTTCTTGGAATGAGCTACCAGCTATGAAGATGCATGGCTTTCTACTTAGTAAACCTCCAAGGTAACCCATCCCAAAACATACTTTGTCTAAATGAGGCCAAATCTGACACACTTGTGTATCTTTGAGTTACAAACAATATAATGTCGGCCAAGATGGATTATTTTGTTCAAATAACACATTTCCCATTTGTTATGCCAAAAGCTTGAAATTCCCTTAGTCATTTTTTTATCTGAGCGCCCTTGTTTTCCTTAGCTCTACTCAGTTTTCCCCTCCCGCTAAAGTTTTCCTCAGTTTTCCCCTCCCGCTAAAGTTTTCTTCACTTTTTTCCCTCTCTCATGTCTCAGTTTGGCTAGCGCTCTGATTGGTCGAGATGTATGTCACATGGATCTTGGCCAACCACCGTTCGATATATCATGATCCAATAGGCTGGAGGTCTCTCTCTCCTAATGGGCGCACCTAACCTTGTATGGCGAGGAGAGCCCGACAAGCTGGATGTCTCTGCCTCCATTTTCCTGTCGCATGTATACCAGCCGCATCAACTAGCACTCAGTTTGGCTGAGCTCTGATTGGTCGAGGTATGTCACACAGATCTTGGATAACCTCTGTTGGATACATCATGATCCGATGGGCTGGAGGTCTCTCTCTCCCTTTCCTTGTCGCACGTATACCAGCCACATCTTCCTCCCCTCCAATCGACGTACGATGGTGCAAACCTACGCGTGGGGGTCGGAACGGCTTGCGGCGGCGCGGATCTAAGAGCGACTACTAGAATGGCGTGCGACGGTGAGGATCTAACCATTTGAAAGAAACCAATGGAAGTCATCATCCGCAACATTAGTGCGATGGCGGTGGTGACGACAATGGCCATCGATGAAAGACACTGATGGAAGCCATCATTTGTTCATATTTACGGCTGTGGTGCCGATAGTGGTCATCGATGCGACAATGATTGAAGCCATCATCTGCAACATCTACGGCCGTGGTGCCGACAGTGGTCATCGACGCGAAGACGACTGAAGCCATCATCCGCAACATCACTGCGACGACATAGATCAAGCCCTCGTGAACCGAAGCTGTGGGAGGCAGGCCACGGTCGCCGCCAGCACGTCGAGGTGCATTCGATGGTGAAGGATGGATGGGAGCACTTTGCCCGTACTTCTCGGAGTACACATACAGCAGGGAGGGCAGCTAGCTCACCGTCCGCTTAAAATTGGGACAAATTAAAGCCCAATTTGAACCAAAATTCCTTGACTTAAAATATATGTATGATTTGAATAAATTTGACATGTATTTGAGCCATGAGACCGGTGGATATGCTCTAAAGCTGATTCATAAGTAGTAGTACTTGCTTTGATAATCTCCGGTACGCTTGTCTAAATTTGATCGAAATATGTATGATTTGAATCAAAATTGATATGTATTTGAGCAGTGAGGACGGTGGATATGCTCTAAAGCTGATTCATAAGTAGTACTCCCTCCGACCCAAATTAGTTGATTTATATTTGACTAGATTTGATTGTATCTTGAGGATTTTGAGTCAACTAACTTGGATTGACAATCTCAGCCACTAATTTGGAACGAGGAATGGATGATGCCGCCAACGCTGCAACTCTACCTGGCAGCCACGATGGCAGCGACATAACAGTCAATTATAGGCCCCAACTTGACCCTCTAGGCATTTTGCACTTCAACTATGGGCAGCTAGATCCAATGGCAAGCAACTCGGGCCCCGCAATGCATTCTCTCGACAACTTTGGGACCGCTAGATCCAATGGAAAGCAACTCGGGTACCGCAATGCATTCTCTCGACCACTTTGGGACTGCTAGATCTAATGGCAAGCTACTCAGGTACCGCAATGCATTCTCTCGACAACTAAGGGACCGCAAGGTGACTAAATTAGCAGGAACTAACAACCATCTATTGAATAACAATTCTACTCTCTACTACCCCCCCCCCCCCCCACGCGCGCTTCACTTGAAGTTCATGTTTTAGATTTTCTACGACTTGATCAAATATGGAAAGATCAACCTCAGGTGTCAACTTCTCTTTGCGAATAAGCTCTAAATTCTTCCTCGATGGTATGCTTCAGCTCGAATATCAAAAAGTTTTATGGGCCAATTCATCACCTAACTTGGAAACCATCTCCTCCAAATCCATCCTATGGCTAGACCACTGAGTTGATTCATCTTGGTATGCAATGTACCATGGATCATCGGCCTCCATAGCACACTGTAACAATCCCAAAATAAACTAAATTTGCACCTACAATACCGAGGAAATTACGGGAACCGAATCGATTAGGGTGGGCAGAGCAGGAGCGGAGGTCTTAGCAAGCACTACTAGCAATTGCTGCGATTGTTCGTCGAGCTATGGTGGCGGAATCAAATCCCGGTTGTCATGGGCGGCGGACCATCCTACGGTCGGTACTGCCCCAACATACAATGTGTGCGGACGAAACAGGTGCTGGAGCCATGGTTGAGGTGCAGCGCAACAGTCCGTCCGATACCGCCTTAGGACAGATCCGGTGACGCGCCGACTATGGCTGCTCTGTCTGCCGGTGGGATAGGAGCTGGTCGGGCTGGGGGCTAGGAGCAGATAAGAGAGAAAGCCAACATGTCATACACGACCCCACCTGTCAATTATTTCATATTTGCCAATTTTGCACATCTGCCAAACTTTTTCTTTCAAATTTGCATATTTTCTACATGACCACCACATGCCAGTGACACACAAAATGTAAAACAAGGCAAATATGCAAATCCCCCGTCCATCCCCACATGACGGAACGACCGGTCATTGGCTACGAAGTCCCCTCAGAACAGCCCCACATAGCGGCCCCATCGTTCATTGGCTTCGACAGCCCCACAGAGCGGCCCCATTGTCATTGGCTGCACCAGCCACACAATGAGGAAAAAGAGGCCCACAAGTCAGCGAGAGACGGATGGCTGGTCCGCCGTGTATCATGGCCCCACCTGTAAGCATGTAACAGTCGAGGCGACGTAACATAATGCTCAACGCAGGACCCGGCCAACGCGGTCCCACCTGTCAGCATCTAACGGTCAAGCCTTTGACCTGATGGCATCCACCCGTCCGAGCGCATGTGAGGATTTCAGAATGGTGGGAGGGGAAAAGTGAGGAAAAACTAAGCGGATGGGGAAAACTGAGTATAACGAACAAACTAGGAGCACGAAATTAGAAATCACTTACTTAAATTATTGTCGCAAAAGAGGAATATGAGGTATACTAAATTAAAATCTTCATCAAGTGCTTCACTTTTAACATCAATAATTCCTAGTCTAAATACCATTTTAGATGCACCTTTGAAAATAAAGTATTCTAGTACTTCCAAACTAGAATAGGATTTATCTCTATTATAATTTGTTAGAGTAGGATTGTTGGAACACTCACATTGAAAATTAAGGTGGTCATATGTTATACAAATTGTGTAATAAGATCCATCATTAGCATGCAACCATAATGAATTAATTTCCAATTGGTCCACCAATTTCTTTATCAGCTCATATCTAGCAACCAGGCTTGATGAACTTGAATCCTTTATCTCCTCCAATGCTTGAATTATCTTTTAAACAAAATTTATCTCGGAAGACATGATTAGTAGCAACCGTTTTTTATAAATTTTTGGTTTTTTAATTTTTTATTGTTTTCAATATAAAAGAAAGCAGTAAGATAACAACAACAAACTGAAATAAACTATGTGCGAGTAGATAACCGAACGCTTTGCTCCCCGGCAACAGCGCCAATTTGATGGACTGGGCTCCTGCACCAAAACAGGGTTATTGTAGTACTTGCAGCAGCAAATATTTAAAGAGTTTGTCCCGATGGGACCTCGGCGAACACGACCCCGTAGCCACGTTGTTAATGCAACCACGTTCGCACCCAAAACCATAGTTCGGAAATAGCCTATTCTATAAGTTACTAGGATAAATGAATTTAAGATGTTTAGTAATAACTACTACTAGGACTGGAAGAAAACTAGAACAAAAGTAAAAATGAAAAGAGGTGAATGCAATGAGATGAAATATTAATGCTATGATTCCTCAAGTAATGTTGTGTATACCGGTGTCCATGATAAGTGCTTATGGAATAACTGTTAACTATAATTGTGGTGGTCCCTCATATACCGTTGTCTCCCACCGTTGGTAACTAGCAACTAGACAACTCTATCCATGACCTCTTCGGACATGGGTCATCTCGTAAGAGAATAGTGTATTAAGGTAACAAGACCAACCAAGATAAACCAAAGCAAATGCATTAAGTTCTATGGACAACTGTACTCCTAAGCAAGTGTGCTAGTCACAAGATATCCCATCTATCACTTTGGGGTCAAGCAATTCGCAACACTATACCTATCTATATAATGAGTGATCTTGAGGGAACTCTGGGCGGTGCATCCTAAGCTACTATTGCCTCCGCAAATCATTTATAGAAAATAGCCTATTAGTTCTACCCATGGACTTGTCAGGTACCCATGGAAGAGTAGAGACTAATGATAAGTTTTATGACACTCCATGAATCCCTAGTAAACTCCTCAACAATGGATTGGATGTCTCCAATCACTAGAATAGTATCATGAATATAACAATGTAAAGAGAAAGCACAAACATATTAATTAACAAGAACACACCACACTTCAATTACTCAAATCATCATAACATTGAAAAAAGGGGGTTCAAGCCATGTTACAACCCATCACGGAGATCATGATGGGGAAGGATGAAGGAGTAGCGGCAATGGAGATGGCGATGATGGCGCGGTGATGGTGGTGTCGGCGTGGTGATGGCGATATCCTCCTTCTCCTCCTCTTCTTGCTTGCATGGCTTGATGGTGTTGATGGAGATCTGGATCTTGGTAGAGCAGTAGAGGCTATGGAGGCGGCATGGCGGAAGGGCACCACCGTGGAGGTGGTAGATGGGATATAGATCTTGTATATGGTGTATGGTGGCTTCCTCCTCTCTTCTTTGACTCCTCCCTCCTTTATATAGGCCTTGGGGTGCCCTAGGGTTCCCCCAATACCATCATATGACTTAGGGACGGTTCTAGAGCTTCCGGAGGAAGAAATCCCGTCGTTTGCGACCTTTTTGGCAACTATACGGTGGGAGCTATACGGCCAGAATTTTTGCTCCCGCTGTATAGTTGGTCGTCAAACCGTATGTATGCTTTAGTATTTTGGTCGCCATTTCTTCAAACAAACTCCGTTTTGGTTGTTCTTGGGCTCGTTGAGTTTGTATCATCGGCAGCTACAACCTTGTGGTCTTGGATCTTTATTTTGAGAAGTTGGAAAAAATCACTTTTCCAACACTTCAAATGGCTAAGTCTAGCCTACAATTCTTCCATACTATGCTCTCTTTGTTCCTTTTGCCTTTGTTTTATCCATAATCATCATCAACACCTACACACATGTCAAATACAAGGAAGAGGGATAAAATTCTACCTAAAATACTAAATGTGCAAAGATCATATTGAATTTAATAAAAACAAGTAATCATGCATATCAGGCATAGCAATAGTTAGATGGAGCATGATATGATAGGAAAATGACACAATTTATATTGCTAAAAAGTGTTTTTTATGACAGCCATCAGTTCCCAATCTGCAAATTAGTCATTACTCGTACTCCCAATACCTGGCATAGTCCTCGGGGTCTTGGGGGTACCTGACAAGTCCTTGGATTGAGGCAAGAGAGGATACAATAATCATAATGTCATACAAACTAATACATGATCCCATCTATGATAAATAACATGCACAAAAGCTACATGGCTACGCCGAAGCCCTTAGCCCGAAGAGAATTACTCACGCATAGAGATGAAATCAACAATCATAAACATTGTAATGGAAATCATGAGATTGATGACAATAGTCTTACAATGTCACCAATCAAAGATGAGATCTACTATTACAAGTGGTGGAATATGGCTATGGTGGTGGAAAAGGTTTGGAGATTAGATCTAAGTCTATTCCTCCGGCGGCTCCTCGGTATTGTGGATGCAGGTTTCTGGGGTCCTCGGGGCGGCTCGTTTCTCGTTGCATGAAGACTCTTTATATAGGGGTACCTTCACGAAAGTTGTTCTGTTTGACCTAGCGGTGTCGATGGCAACTATACGGCCGGAACTAGACGACGGGACTAAAATTCCAGCCGTATAGTTGGTCGTTAAAGCTTCAGCATACATTTCATGAACCCCTGGATTCTTTGGGTTGTTGGAAATCTCGTATCTTTGACTTTAATGTTGTGATTCACATCATCAAACATCATTATCTGCACAGGGAAAAATAGAAAGGAAGGATTGCATACCCCTTTGATCACTAGGCATTAGTGGCAGGGTTTAGAGAGATATTTCATCAAAAATATGAATAATATCCAGTTTAAATGTGGATGTAGATGGCTATATTTCATAGCTATCAACCTCCCCAAGCTTAAACTTGATCTTCCTCGAGCAAGAAAACCAAAATCAAAAAGGAACTCAGCATTTATAGTGAAATCACGAGATAATGATCTTACTCATGATTGGTAATCTCATGTTTCCTCCACTTTATTAATCTGAAAAACTTCAGCATAGATCGAGTAATGGCAAGCATATCATAAGGGTTTTTATGCATCCTTATAGCACAGTAAAATTATTGTTAACATGGATGATTCAAATGAGTAAACCTTATTTCATGTCATGTAATCAACTCATAGGCTTGCCTTTGAACAATAAAGTATAATCATGTAAAATTGAGAGTGTGAGAGTTTGTCATGAAAACCATATAGACTAGAGTATCTCAATTCTCCCACATCAATGAATCAAGACTTTTCAATCACTACTTTTCTGTTCATTGTCCTTCAAGAATTTCAGTTCTTAAGTAATTGAGAGCATGCCAAAAATTTCAATTAGTTTATCAGGCTGTGATGGACACTCGTGGCATCACCAAGGTTTTTGTTCCTTTTGCACAATGATTACTCATATTAGCCAGATGAGTGATTCCATCATGAACACAGCTACCCGAGAATGCCAATAATCTTACCCATTATAGCATTGCCGCTACATATGTTTAATCAACTCACAGGTGAAATCTACGAGTTTCCTCCATGAAGATCGTTCGTACGCTAGCGGAGTTGTTCGCATCTCATGAAGTTTGACACACATAAAGCTATATCATTCTTATGATTCACAAGTCAAACTTTGGCATGCTCACAAAAACCGCTAAACATTAATTCAATCGAACAAATCCTTTTAAAGAGAGCTATCAAGTCAATCATTATTTTCTATGGTGTTGAGTGTCTCTAGAAATAAGCCTTCAAGGCTAAACACTACAACACCCAAGCCTTCAATTGTGAGACTTTTCTTATTACAATTGTTTAGCAATTTTTTAGGCAAGACTTGGTTAACTACAAGATATAGAACAAAACTTACCGAACTAAATATCCATGCAAACAAAACATTACTACAATATAAAGACTCACTCCACTAATATAATATCTTAACATTTAATACTAACTAGCATGGGTTTCTCAAACTTCAAAAGTGGGGAGTCTTAAGGCATACCTCTCATGATTGGTTCCACTTCTCTCTTCCCTTTTGATTTGCTTCTTGGAAACTCGAAGTTGATCACTCTCCTGCAAATATGTGAAATCCACAAGGAGAATAGAAAAGAAGGAAGAGGTAAAATAAAGATAAATGGAAAAATCTTTTTGTTGTTTTCAAGAGAGGGAATTAAAGAATAGAAAGTTGGAGGCAAAGCTCGGCTAGAAAATCTCGAAAACAAATATAAATAACTAAAGATAAAGTGTTGGGGAAACCAACACAAGTGCTTATAAACTCGAATTAAAAACATAGCCTCGAAATAAAAGCAAATGAACGCCAAATAAAGATAATGAGGAAACTTCCCCAATCTTGGGCTTTTGCAAGCCCTTCAAATCATTGTGGTGGCGGGAAAAAGTCGTAACTCTAGTTTGCCAATTGAGTTGATAAATTACTAGTTGGTTCTCGGAGGTTCAAGGAGAGGTTATGCATCCTCTCCACAGTTCCTCCAAGTTCTTGGAAGTCTTGGTATGTAGCGAACCGGGTTGGTGGCTGCTCCTCTTGATAAGGAACTTCTTGCTCCTGTTCTTGGTCCTCATCCTCATATGGAATCTACTCTTTGGGTTTGGTGTTGCTCAACCTGCAAGTCATATAGCAAACATCCTTCCTCGATAGAGAAAAGACCATTAGGCAAAGGAGCAGCATAGAGACACCTAGCTCCAGCAATATGAAAGTAATAAACACCACCTCTCCTAGTGAGCATTCCACAAGCTTTTAAAGTAGAGAAACCAACACGTCGCTCACCTAGCACTGGTTACAACTCACCTTGGACGATGCCTAGGGAAATGGCAAGAATGGTAATGACGCATCCACCTGTGACTGGTCCGTGGCTTTGGGAGGATTGGTACTCCAGGTAGCGCACAAGAATTGCGCCCAAGTTGAGTGACAAGTCGATGTTGTTGAAAGCAGCTTTTGCAAGGACTAAGTTGTTCTCATTGAGTCTCGTGAACTCACTTCGTGCCTGCAAGGTGTTAGCAATAACATTGTCGTTGTATTGGGAATGGTAGTACCTAAATAGGTTAGATAGAGGTGTGGGGACTAGCAGGGAATCTCTTGACGGCGTCTTCATGCGGGATTGGATACGAGCAAGTGTAGCGAGACACAAGAAGTACCCAGGTTCGGAGCCCTCGTGGTGAGGTAAAGCTCATACTCCTGCCGATCTGACTATGAGTGGTATACGGGCTATAATCGCTCTTGGAGATGTATCTTCTATC
Organism: Avena eriantha; assembly: GCA_910589775.1. Taxonomy (NCBI): domain Eukaryota; kingdom Viridiplantae; phylum Streptophyta; class Magnoliopsida; order Poales; family Poaceae; genus Avena; species Avena eriantha. Next base: position 46,432,499 of record OU342742.1, read on the forward strand.
TACCTCCTTAAATGCACTGAGACCAACCCTTGCTACGAGAGCCTTGCCTCTCCTTATATAGGCAGAGAGGGAACGGTCTCACTGGCCAGTCCGGCTAGCGGGTCCCACAGGCGGGCCCTAGCCGACTGGTCATCTATAGTATCCGGTACACTTACATCCCATCGAGGTACATGCGGTAGGGTCGTGGTGGGTACAGTGAACGTTGTGCGAGCCTGTTGTCAGCATCTAGCCATTGTTCCCATGTCACCTAGCAAAGTCTTTGGTATGGCCGTGTAGTTACGAGTCTTGTCATCGTACCAGGGCATACCGTGCACTATGCAGCACGTCGCCCTGTCCTCCTGATTGAGTCCGGCTACGCTGATGTAGCCAGTTTCGTGCCTTGCTTCTCCTCATGGTTTCGGCTACCGTAACATAGCTGGTATGACTTGCTCGTGTATGGCTGCGCTCAGCCAGCCGGACGCGAACCGACTGCCGTAGTTCTTGTTCGGTTGGGGGTATCCAAAGGTCATCCCCCGACAAACATAGAACAAATAGCGAATTGTACGATGTTGAATATTCTTCCCCTCACTTACTCTAGAAGTGAAACTCACTCCATTATAATAATGTTCCGGGGAAGGGTCTATGCTAGTAAAGGATGCGTGTAAGGCATTAGCATGGTTGTTTGGAAAATTAAAACATGCGCACCATTCATCTAGTGATAAAGCATAATTATTGTTCATAACTCAAAAAGAAATCATGTCCTCTCCATCCCATGCTTTAACGGTGCTTTGCAAAGAACTTAGGAATTCAAGAGTTAATCGGCGATAAGTAGGCACATCATTGAATACAAAGTTTTGTAGGCCAAATCTATTGCAAAGTAAATTGAAGCCATTAGAAATACCGAGTTGATTCAGTATAATGGGGCAAGCCCACTTGGTTGTCTTCACTTCTCGGTTATTGATCATGTTGAAGCAATCACATTGGAGCTCATCCCTGAACCGTATCCCCATGCGTTCTTGAGAGGCAGCCCGAGAAGCACTAGCGGCATCAGGAGCACGTGTTTGGCTCCTTGTGTTCATCATCTAAAATAATAAGGAAGGACAAAAAATAAAAGCTACATGGGTCAATCCTCGGGGTCTTTGGTACCTGACAAGTCCTTGGATTGAGGCAAGATAGGATACAATAATCATCATGTCATAAAAACTAATACATGATCCCATCTATGATAAATAACACGCACAAAAGCTACATGGCTAGGCCAAAGCCCTTAGCCCAAAGAGAATTACTCACGCATAGAGATGAAATCAATAATTATAAACATTGTAATGGAAATCATGAGATTGGTAGCAAATAGTGTTACAATGTCGCCAATCAAAGATGAGATCTACTATTACAAGTGGTGGAATATGGTTATGGTGGTGGAAAAGGGTTTGGAGATTAGATCTAAGTCTATTCCTCTGACGACTCTTCGGTGTTGTGGATGCAGGTTTCTAGGGTTCTCGGGGCAGCTCGTTTCTCGTTGCCCGAAGCCTCTTTATATAGGGGTTCCTTCATAAAATTTGTTCTGTTTAACCTAGCGGCGCCGATGGAACTGTACGGCCGGAACTATAAGGCGGGAATAAAATTCTGTCTGTATAGTTGGTCGTTCAAGCTTCAGCATCCACTTCACGACCCCTGATTTCTTTGGTTTGTTGGAAATCTCGTATCTTTGACTGATTCCCATCATCAAACGTCATTATCTGCACAGGGAAAAATAGAAAGGAAGGATTGCATACCCCTTTGATCTTTAGGCATTAGTGGCAGGGTCTAGAGAGATATTTCATAAAAATATGAATAATATCCAGTTTAAATGTGGATGTAGATGGCTATATTGTACAGCCATCAGGTGCGGAAAGGGATAAAGGCACGAGGGCGAGCAAATTAGCGACGGCGGTGGAGGCGGCGGTGGCTGAGTGGGAAGATGGGAAGGGGAAATGCCCATCCCGCCGGCCAAAGTATCTTGATGCGGTGAGCCACATCGTGAACCCTCCATACAAAAAATATGCAGCATAGAAGCTCGCATTTGCGGTGAACCGCTATTTTTTTCATATGTGGTAGGCTTTTCCGCATCTAAATGTCCAATTTTTCATCTCTACACCGCAAAGTGGTGGTTATTTTGCAGGTTGGCTATGCACCACCAAGTTCTCGCCAACGAGGGATGCCTGCCCTCTCGATGTGTGTCGTGGAGCGTCGATCCTGGCAGGGGACACCGAGGACAAAGAGTGGTGAAGACTAAATCACATGTATGAGTACAAGATAGGAGACCCCCGATAGCGTCCCACACCACCAGCGCCGGAACTGTCACGAGACAGGATCCGAACCCGCCTTTCCATCGATGACACTGGAAAAAAAAATAATGCTAGGTTTACGAGAATTTTCTTACGGGATAGTTTTACGGGTTGAGTTGGAGTAAGCCGGTTGGTGCATGCCTTTCCCCTCCCGTGAATTCAGGAACAGTAACCCATTCGTGATCCACCACATCTGCCCATACCTTTGATTTAGTAGAAAGTACCCCCGTAAGTGTAGCATTGTTGGGAAAAAATTGAGATGTACGAAAACTTCACAACGATGGTCCAAGACGGTGACGCAGCATGTCGTCGGTCGAGACCGAGATAAATAGTTCTACGATTATATAGAGACCCAAGAAAACAAATCAACTAATCGAGAGGCTCAGACCGATCTCTGTCAATGCACGATCGATGAATCTCAAGACCGCTGGTTGATACGATTCCCTAATGAAAAGAATGGCGAATTTTCCATAGATATTTCTTTCGTACGCACGTGCAACATTTGCACCAAAAACTGCAGTGTGCTACAGTACTCCATGGCGAGATTCGCAGGAAGGAACCCGTCATGCGCTAGGCCTATGGTAAACCGAAGCACCGAACGCTGCCTAACTGGCCCCGGCCACCCCCGCACTCTTTGGAGTTGGAGGCACGGGCAATTTCCCGTTTTCTGCTGAGGACCAGAAAGCAGAAGCAAAAGACACCATGGGGCGACGCCCTACCCTGATCGAGGACATGAGGAACCCGCGATATTTTTCTCTCTCTTAATGACTCGATCGACGGTGTCACCTCACGCTTTCAGCGTGCGGCCGGCGTGCGGTGCTGGGAGACAGGTCGACTAGTAGCTACTCCTTCCGTTTCGAAATATAAGATGTTTTAGTTTTGTGAAGAGAATGTATCTAGAACACTTCTAGTGTCTAGGTTCATTTATTTGGAGTGACCTAGACATTAAAAGGGATCTAGATACACTTCTTTCACAAAGCTAAAACATTTTATATTTTGAAACGGAGGGAGTATATCTCTTCTTCGGTCGTCTTCTGGATGCCGCTGGCGCTGGCTCGCATTTCACGTGCTGCTTTCCTTCCCGGGAAACAGAAATTAGGCCTATTCTCTACTCATCTAGCCTAAGCTTGGAGATGTGTCCCGCGACAAATTTTATTTAGTAATGAGGTTGTATTCCAGCTCATTGAGAGCTTTGAAACACTTGTGTTGGTTTGTTCCAACACTTTGCTTTTCTTTCGTTTTTCATTTGGTTTTGGTTTCGTCTGTTTTTCTTTTCTTAGTTCCTTCCTTGGTCACAAGTTCTTTTCTATTCTTTAATCCCCATCCTCAAAAACACAAAAAGAATTTCCTTTTTTCCTTTTTTCAGGAAAGTGGATTTGCTTATTGCTTCTTTGCTTTAATTTTATTATAGGAGTGATTTTTACTTGAGTCTTGAAGGAACACATACCCATAAGGAAGATGATTATGAAGTCAACTCATGAGAGGTATGTCGTGGTGGTGGCACGGCAGATACGATGGATAGAATAAAGATGGGGCCAATGAGTGCTAGGGGAATCCAGGGAGGGAGAGCGTGGTGATTCTACGCACGGAAGTTCTTGTATATCCACTATCAATGGTGTTTACAAGTGCTCTTGAGGCTTTAGGAAAGAAGGAGACAATGTCTCTTACTCCCTACCAACTAGCTCTCGAGTTCTACCTTAGACAGAGAGTGATTCCTCTATTTGCCGTCCCCCTCTATGGAGGCCCTGGTGCTCCTTATATACGGGAGCCTGGGTTACAATTCTAGGGCACGGGTGGCAGCATATTCTACGAATATGCTCCTTTCCTAAAGCATATGCTTCTTTATTCTTCTTTAACGGCTTGTTCGGGCTTTGGACATAACCCGCGGCATCATCCTTGCCTTTTGGCGTCATGGGCTGTGCCATCCGGCTTTGCCCGCGTCACCATGGTCGCCACCGACCCGCTGGTCCTCTCCTTTGCTTTACTTTGCACATGTTTCAGCTAATAAAGCCACCTTTTGACCAGCGGGGGGATTCCTTCTCTCGGAAGCTAAGATAGTCCGGATAGCATATAGCTAATCCGGCTTACCCATTTACCTGCAAAACAGATAGACATGCCCGACATAAATCTTATGCCAGCCGGACCATTGTCAAGGAAATGCCCCATGGGCCGGGCCACACCGTGATTCGGCCTGCCTTGAGGTGACCCGGTCAGCACTTTGCTTTGACCGCGCCGTACCCCGGCTAACTCGGCCCTTATACCCCGGTGATACCCTACCCGGGGGTATCCCCCCAACATTAGTCCCCGAAGCTGGTGCGGTCTGAGCAACTTTTAGTTGTTAAGGCCACAACAGGTTCCCATATCCGGATCTTTCGCTCCTTGGGCCGAGTTACCCCGTAGCTCGGAGTTTCTCATCTTGCGACCCTTTGCTCTTTATAAGTAATTCCTCGTTGGCTTGGTCTTTTGCTCGCTCATCCGGGTCACCTTTCCTTCTTTCGTACGCTTCTCCACATCCTACGTGGAGGGTAATCATCATTTGCCTCATTTTAAGGGCCATGCGCATTTACCGCGCCGGTTACTGTCGCCATGTCAGGCATAACTGCTGTGAATGTCCCATCACTGTAGCGCCTTGTTAACTGTAACGCCATGTCCCGTCATGGGATCCTTTGCTCCCGTGGCCCCTTGTGTGGCCTTGTTCTGATTGGTTGCTTGGGCTGCATACACGCTTGCTGCGTGCGGCAGGCCACCCGCAAAGGATCCCACGACGCACGTGGCACGGTTAAGTAGAGGGAGCGGTGCACTCCTAGGGGAAGTTCCCCCATTCGCGCCACGCTCCATTGCTCTCTCTCTTTCACTGCGACTCTGCCGCTGCCGGTTTTCTTCTCCACGAGCGCCACTGCGACCGTGCTCCGGCACTATTTCACGCCAGCGCCACTGTGTCCAGTGCCAATCTCCACCACGGGGCCTTCCGCTTCCCGTTTCCGTTCTTCGGGCTACCATTATTCCGATTACCCTCTTGAAAGCTTCGATCTCACCATGACTGAGGCGGAGGCTTCGATGGTGGCGCAGCAGGAAGAAGGGATGGAGGGCCGTGAGCACGGATGCTGGGATGGTTCCATCGTCCGCGAGAAGGACCTGGCTTGGCTCCACGCCTCCCGTCGCATCCCCACCAGCGTTGCCTGCTGCCTCCCCGCTGGTGAGATTACTCCTGCCCCCAAATCTGGGGAATGCGTGGTTTTATTGTTGCATTTCCAACGCGGCTTCGGCCTTCCCACCTCTGATTTCTTCTTCGATTTCATCTCCACCTACAAACTGCAGCCGCATCATCTTCCTGCAAATGCTATCACATCTCTATCCTCCTTTGCCTCCAGCATTAAGGGATACATTGGCCTATGGCCAACCAAAGAACTTTGGATCAAGTTCTTTGGTCTGCGAAGGAATGTGGTTCCGGATAAGGAGCGTGCCCTGGAGGACTGATGACCTAGGGTGTATCGTAGTATTTTCAGTAAGTAAGAGTGTCGAACCCAACGAGGAGAAGAAGGTGCTGGCTAGTGGTATGGATCAGGAATTCTCTGCAAATACTTAGCAAACGGTTTTTTAGGGTTTTTTGATAAAGCAAGTAAACACAATACGAGTAAATAAAAGACAGTAGGAATGAATGCAATAAGTGGCCCAATCCTTTATGTAGCAAAGGACAAGTCGGTTGTATTACTTAAGATGACCAAATGTTCTCGAGGACACATGGGAAGACTGTCAAGTGTTTTCGCTTCATATAGTTGATTAATCTTCTTTAGCTTGCTAAGTGTTGTGTGGGTGAACCTGTGCTAATGTACCGACCTTCCTAGGACTAATACATACTTGTAATTATACCCCTTGCAAAGATCCGTAAGTACAAGAAAGTAATTAAGGTAGAAACCTAACCACAACTTTAAACTCTAAGACCCTTACGTCCCTTGTGCAATGGTTTCCTAACGGGGGTTCAGGTTTCTGTCACTCCGGCAACCCCTACGATTAGTAGCCAAATACACAATGCATTCCCCTAGTCCCATATAGTTGAAGTGTCATATAGTCGACGTTCACATGACAGCATTAGAAGAAGTACACCACAACTTAAATATCAAACTATTGAATCTTTCTCAACACAACTCCACTACTAACAACATGACTTCTCCCATGTCCTCAAGAACAAAACGAACTATTCACAAGACATCATATGGATCATGATCAGAGATGGAATAATGATGTATAACAATCTGAACATAAACAATAATTCAATGGTTCACTCAATAGAATCAACTACAAAGAGTAATCAACACCGGGAAAGTTTCCCCTATGAACTATGCAAGATTCAACCCAATTGTTACAGCAATATGGAGATGGTGATGAGGGTGCTGATGGTGATGATGGTGGTGACGATGATGATGATGATGATGATGATCCCGATGAAGTCCAGCTTAATGGTGGTGTTGATGGCGACGATCTCCCCTCTCTGGGAAGGACCCCGGCAGAAATCTGTCTACTGGAGAGATCTTTCTCTCTCGGTGTTTTCCGCCCCGTAGAGGCGGCAGAATCTTTCTGTGGTCGCTCCCCGAGTCTTAGGGTTTCTGGAGGATAATACGCTAGAGGGGAGTGCCAGGGGTGGACCAGGGTGGCCACACCACTTGGTGGCGCGGCCTGGGCTGGCCTGCGCTAGGGGGTGGTGTGGGCCCCCTGTGGCCCATCTCCAGCCCCCTTATGGCTTCCTTCGTCTTCTGGAAAAATAGGATTTTCCATGTATTTTCCCGGATTTTCTGATCTTCGTGAATTTTGCCTCCAAACAGCACCTTTTCCATCAGAATCCTGACTGCAGCAGTCCATGCTCCAAAATCATCAACCATGCAAAAATATATGAAATAACATAAGTATCACCTCTCAATACGAAATATATCAATGAATAACAGTGAATTATGACATAGAATAGTGATGCAAAATGGACGTATCAAGGACAAGCACCTAACCCAATGTGGCGCCGCCTCCATCTCGCCCCGGAAACGGTCCGTGTTCCCCCGGGTCACTGGGCTCGAATCTTGCAAGGGTTGGGCCCGGACCTTCTTCTACGTCCGGAACACCACCCAGGAGGACCAGATCCGGCAGCTCCCCTTCAAGCTTGGCCCTCCAGATGTCTCGCTTTGGGAAAGCGTTCCAAGCGCGCCACGGCCCTAGCGAATAAAGTGGCTCCCCGGATCACTTAGCTGCTTGAGGAGCACATCCGGGGGGACGATATCATGATCACTTTCCTCCGCAGCCGGGTCTCCCCCCTCCAGAAGCGAGCCCACAAGATCTGCTATCTTAGCGGTCCTCTTGACCCTCACCGGACCTCCTCTTTTGAGATGCATAACTCGGCGGTTTACCATCGGGTTAAGTCAATTTTCAACGTGGAGAAGGAGTTCTCTAAGGCCTGGGAGTGGGGACTTGAGCCCTTCACTCGCGCCAACCCTCCTCCAAAGGTAAGTTAACCCTTCTTTGTTTTCCGGATTTTCTTTGTATGTTGATTTCCCTTTCTAACTTGGCGATTATTCTTTCAGAAATTCCTCCAGCAACCACTGGAGGATGGCGAGGTTCTGGCCCGCAAGTGGTTGGAGGACCGCCCCATGGGAGACGAGGTCGAGACTCATCCGAAGGCTTTCCTGCCTGCCCCAGATGTCGTCAAACGCAGCGCTGGTAAGGCCTCTTATCTAAGGGATTGGCCATACGATGATGATTCGGACATTGAGGTCCTTGAGGTACTTGATCCAGTTCTTGTCTCTTATTTTCACCTGGCTTATGTTCGAATGTTCAGCTAACCCGGACGCTCAGGTCCATGAGGTTCCTCCGCTTGCTACCGGTGGCCCGGCTCCAGCCCCTTCCCAGAAGCGCGCAGCTACCCCGGCCGCAGCTTCGGAGGCGCCGCCGCCCAAGAATAGGCAAAAAAAGTCCGGGGATAAACCCTCGGCCAAGCCCGCCACCAAGAGCACAGTCCGGAGGGCACCCAAACCTCGGGCTCCTCCTACCGTTGACGAGTAAGTCCTTTTGGCATTGCTACCTCGGATTCTTCCATTGTTTGCCTTAGTCTTTGGTTGGTTCTCTCTTTTTGACTTGTTGTCCTTCCCCCCTTTTTTTAGAGCTCCTGTGGATATTTCCCAGAGCGGTTCCGGCATAGCCTCCCCACTCCAGAGCGGTCCTTCTCCCCCCCCCCCACAACGATGATCATTGTCCACTTAGCCCTATTCAAGAGGGTTCTACGGCCGCACCTGACCAGAGTCCACCTCGCTAAGAGGAGGGCAACATCGGCGCGGGGGGTAGTGGGACGGATCTGGATATGACAATGCCAGATCTGTCCAGCTCCTCGGCCTCTGTGCCCAATGTTGAGGCGCCAGCTTCATCGGCGCCGCCCCTAGTACCAGCAATAGCACCAGCAACACCAGCAGCAACAACATCACCAGCACCAGCAGCAACAACACCAGCACCAGCACCAGCAGCACCAGCAACAACAACACCAGCAGCAACAGCAACAGAAGCATCCGCGGCAACAGCCGCATCAAGAGCCTCCAAGCCTCCCAACGGGAAAGCTCCTTCGGCTCCCACCGGGTCTACCCCTTCAATCACTGACTTCTTTCAACATGTTCCTCAACCCTCATCCGACAAAGCTAAGAAAGCTTCCGGGTTAGCTTCATCCGGGCCAGCTTCCGGATCAGAGCGTAGCAAACAACTGGTTTTGCACACCAGCCCTACTACGGCTCAATGCGCCAGGCGTGAGGCCCATGTGAAGTGCCTAGTGAAGAGCCATTCCCCGAGCGGCGAGAGTTACAGTCCACTACTCCTTGAGTACGTGAAGAACTCGAACAATGCCGAATTCGTCGACCCTCAAGACGATCTCCTGGAAAGGTTCGGCCGAGCCGAGTTCAACGCCTAGATGAACTCCGCTACTAAGGCTATCTCCTTGGCTGGCCAGATGATGGAAGTAATCTTCTTTCTCTGCTTCTGGTGTCTTCCATAACTTAGCATTTGCAGATATATGCCCTAGTCCCCGAGCCTCCAAGGGAATAACTTGTTATTCGATCAGATGCTCCTTAGTTTTTGTTCATAATGTCATTAATTTGCAATAGACTTTGGGCCGGGTCTAGTTCTACTTGGCCCGGATCTTGTAGACTTCGAATATCCACACACCTAGAGTCGAGTTAAGTTCCACTTGGCCCGGATCTTGTAGACTTCGAATATCCACACACCTAGAGCCGGGTTAAGTTCCACTTGGCCCGGATCTTGTAGACTTCGAATATCCACACACCTAGGGCCGGGTTAAGTTCCACTTGGCCCAGATCTTGTAGACTTCGAATATCCACACACCTAGAACCGGGTTTAGTTCCACTTGGCCCGGATCTTGTAGACTTCAAATATCCACACACCTAGAGCCTGGTTAAGTTCCACTTGGCCCGGATCTTGTAGGCTTCGAATATCCACACACCTAGAGTCGGGTTAAGTCCCACTTGGCCCGGATCTTGTAGACTTCGAATATCCACACACCTAGAGATGGGTTAAGTTCCACTTGGCCCGGATCTTGTAGACTTCGAATATCCACACACCTAGAGCCGGGTTAAGTTCCACTTGGCCCGGATCTTGTAGACTTCGAATATCCACACACCTAGAGCCGGGTTAAGTTCCACTTGGCCCGGATCTTGTAGACTTCGAATATCCACACACCTAGAGCCGGGTTAAGTTCCACTTGGCCCGGATCTTGTAGACTTCGAATACCCACACACCTAGAGCCAGGTTAAGTTCCACTTGGCCCAGATCTTGTAGATTTCGAACTATTTCTACCTTGCCTCTGAATTTTTGTTTCTTTCCTGTTTCAGATTACCACTAACCGCCGAACCGCTGAGTTCCAGCGCCTGCTGGACTCCTACAAAGACATGCGCGGGCATTATGGTAAACTCCTGGAGGAGTACCAGAAGAGGGGTTAGTTTCCATTCCTCTTCCTTCCTTGTTCATTCAAACTTCTTAGAACTTATATGAATGTTTTGTCTAGATCAGGCAGCCGAGGTTGAGGCTGAGAATATCATTACGAGGAAGAATCCTGCAGATATCAAAGGTAAAATCATCCGCTTCACATAATCATTATACTTTCCTTGCTTTATCCAGTGGACACTCATATCTTGGGTCCTCCGGATGACAATAGTGTCCCCATGCCTGAACTGATGACCCACTGCCTCGAACAAGCAGGGAAGTACGAAGCTGAACTGAAGAAGAAGGACACTAAGATAGCTCGGCTCCAGCTGCAGGACTCGGAGATTACTCGGCTGAATGCCGAAATCTTGAGGCTCAAGAGCTCTCATCAGTCCGCACTAGAGAAATCCGACCAGGAGTTTGCCAAAGAGAAGGAGCGTTTAATCACGCAAATCTCTAAGGACAAGGCCCTACTGGAGGAAGCCGACGTTAAACTTACGTCGGCGACCACTGAGTACGAAAAACTCCGGGTCCATAATGCCAACACTAATTCCGAGCTTCAGCGACTCCTATTCCAGATTGCGCGTAAGTTCTCCGCCCCATCTTTATTCGTTATTATTCGGACTTGGTCCATCCGCTCACTGTTGCTCCTCTTATCCTTAGGAAAATTACCAGAGAGCGATACGTTCGCCGCCTCTGCCGTACGCCAATCCCGTGAGCAGTGTGGAGTTCCTATTGGCCTTGATGCCGAGCCAATTCCCTATACCACAGAGGATCTCCTGGTGAGTCTCACCGCTCATCTTGAGATAGTAAAGAACTTCAGCACGGACATTGTCCCAGCAGCAACATGGATGTTCAGCTGACTCTAGCCCAGTGAGACCATTCCCAAGAAAACCTCAGACTTTATAGGCAAACTCATGGAATGTGACACGCAGCTGCATCTGTGGCACGAATCTGCAGCACGGGCTGGAGTCGACATTGCTCTGAAGTCTATGCTTTCATGGTACGAAGGGATTGGTTGGCATTGCTCAAGCATATGCGCACCGGGTATAAGTGGTGCGAGGATCCGGAGTGGATCGCGCGCCGCCAGGCCTGTGCGAACAATCTCATCCAGTACTCCTTCTGCCATGCCTGGAATGAGGGGCCGATCTTCCTTGATGTTGCTGATGACGAGATTGTCTCTGGAGCTAAAGAGGAAGGGAATGAGAGCGACGGCTCCGAGCTAGGCGACAAGGCTGAAGTTCCGAAGGACAACGATGTTGACCCGGAGGACGAAGCGGAAACTAGCGCTCCTCCCGCACACTCTGGAGTACCTTCCTTCTCAATAGCTGATTCTTCTGCTGCTCCTGCCCCTTGAAAAACACTCATCATATTTATCAGATCCCCGGAATGCCGGGCGCAGATGTACTAAAATACCTTGGTTTTTTTGTGCTACAATTTTAAGTTTCGAACTAAGCTTATATTGCCAGATTATTGTGGGCGAAGTCCCTGAGTTTCATTTTCTTGTTCCCCCAATTTTTGACTCGGCCCGCGTCTACCTTGATTCGGTTTTTCGACTTGCGAGTCCGAGGTTCAAAAAATTGACTTAACAATACTTGAAACCTTGAGATTAGCTCAAAATGATTCGGCATTTTAGTGAAGACAATAGACTAAGGGTTAGCCCAAAAACCAATGTCGGCCCGCTTAAGCTCTTTTTCCTTAGTTGTTTTTCATGTGCTTTGCCATTCCAAACTTGTTCTCTTGCTTGCCATGAAGCCAATTCTTGTTGGATAGCAGCAAAGTCGAAGAGTTAGGTTTTTGGTGCTAACACATTACTAATCCAACTAAGACATAAGGGACTTAACCTAGCCGACATAAAAAAAGCGAAAACAAGACAAGTGTTATAGCAGTCCCCGAGTTTCTGCTCGGCGTGGAAAGGTTTTTATTGATAAGCTCGTTGCCGACATACATACCGACATACAAGTAGTCCGGATACATTCACCTCTTAGGTGTAGAAAGGACGCAGCAGTGCTACGTTCCATGGTATTTTGGATTCTTCTCCGGACCTGTCCGCCTTGTTCTTTTGCTGGGGCTGTGCATAAATAAGATAGTAGGAATCATTGCGCAAGGCTTTGCTCACATGAAAGGTCCTTCCCATGGAGGGGATAACTTATGCATGCCAGAGGTGCGGTGTATTAGCCTTAGCACCAAATCACCTCCCCGAAAAACTCGGGGGTTTACTTTCCGGCTATGATAGCGTCGGAGATTTTGCTGGTATATTGTGGATCTAGACAAGGCCAGTTCTCTCGCTTCTTCTAGTAGATCAACATCATTCTGCCGGGCTTCACGCACTTCGGCTTCTGTGTATTGGGTGACCCTAGGCGAATCATGCTCTATGTCGGCTGGTAATATAGCTTCTGCCCCATGTACCAGAAAGAATGGCGTATAGCCCGTTGATCGATTCGGAGTTGTTCTTAAACTCCATAGTACCGCTGGTAGTTCTTCTATCCAGCACCCTGCTGATCTTTGCAGTGGCTCTATGAGCCGGGGTTTTATCCCAGACAGTACCAGTCCGTTGGTCTTTCCACTTGCCCGTTCGACATGGGGTGGGCGACTGAGGCGACATCTAACCGGATCTTCTTTTCCTTGCAGAATCTCGCAAATGCTCCTTCAGCGAAATTTGTCCCGTTATCAGTTATGACGCTATGAGGGTAGCCATACCTTAGGATTACATCCTTGAGGAATCTTACTATTGTTGCCCTATCACATTTCTGAATCGGTTTCACTTCAATCCACTTGGTGAACTTGTCAACCATGACCAATATGTGGGTCATCCCTCCTTTGGCCGGCTTAAATGGTCCTACCATGTCTAGGCACCATACAACAAATGGCCACGTAATGGGGATAGTTTTCAGCTCCGACATTTGCAGGTGAGTTTGCGTGGCGTATCTTTGACAACCGTTACATTTTCTCACCAAGTCTTCTGCTTGCTCCAAAGCACTAGGCCAATAAAATCCATGCCAGAAAGCTTTTGCTACTAAGGGCCTTGAGGAGGCATGGTGGCCACATTCCCCTTGGTGAATATCTCGAAGTATGTCGAGTCCTTCCTCCGGATCAACACATCGTTGTAGTACCGCTGTCACACTCCTTTTGTATAGTTAGGCGTTGATTATGGTATAGGCCTTTGCCCTTCTCTGAATTTGCCTTGAACTTATTTCATCATCTGGCAGGATTCCCTCATTCATGAATTCAAAAATTGGCTTGGCCCAAGATGGTATAGGTCGGACGGGAAATGGTTCCTCATCCACTTCCATTGCATCCACCGACATAACTTCCGCCGGATCAAGATGCACAGTCCCCAGGTTTGCTGAAGCAGTCCCCGGGTTTGCTGAGGTGCTTCCCCATTCTATCTCCATAGGTACAGCGCCTGATCCGGCGAGCGCCGGGATATAAATTGAATCTGATTCGGGTGACGGTGTGATAGACGGTTTTCTCAAGTGCTCCAAAGCTACATTTGGTGGAATGGGTTGCCGGGATGAGCCCAGCTTGGATAGTGTATCCGCTGCCTCGTTTTCGCTCCGAGGTATGTGACGGAACTCACAACCTTTGAAAAATCCGCTTATCTTCTGGACATGGAACCTATACAGGGCCATGTTAGCATCCATGGCATCCCAGTTTCCAGACACTTGCTACACCACCAAATCCGATTCTCCAAAGCATTGTATCTGACGTATCCCCACTTCCTTTGCCACTTTGAGACCATGTACCAATGCTTCGTACTCTGCCACATTATTCGAGGCACTGAAATGGATCTGAAGGACATACTTCAGTTGATCCTTCTTTGGCGAGGTAAGCACTACTCCAGCGCCTAATCCATCTTTCAGTTTCGATCCGTCAAAATGCATTTGCCAATATTTGGAGTCCGGCAGCGGTGGTTCGTATTGCATTTCAGCCCAGTCCACAAAGAACTCTGCCACGACTTGTGACTTGATCGCATCTCTTCTATCGAACTGTGGCGCGTATGGAGCTAACTCGATTGCCCATTTTGCTATCCGGCCACTTGCTCCTTTGTTATTCATGATTACTGAAATGGGTGCCTCACATACCACCTTGATGGGGTGTTCCTCAAAATAGTGCTTGAGCTTCTTGGCTGACATATATACTCCATACGCCATCTTCTAATAATGAGGATAATTCTGTTTAGACACTGACAATACCTCGCTCAGATAATACACCGGCCTTTGCACCAACGTTCCTTCCTCTTCGCGCTCCACTACGATCACTGCACTTACGACTCGGTTGGTCGCGGCTACGTAAAGCAACATTGGTTCCTTAGGTAGTGTTGCAACTAGGATTGGCGCGGTAGATAACATCTTTTTCAATTCTCGAAACGCGAGATCTGCATGTGGTGTCCATGTGAACTTATCTGCCTTTTTCATCAGCTGATAGAGGGGAAAGGCCTTCTCTCCCAGCCGACATATGAATCGACTTAACAATGCTAGGCAACCAGTGAACTTCTAGACATCGTTAAGACACTTTGGCAACTCCATTCTTTCTATGGCCTGGATTTTCGTTGGGTTAGCTTCAATGTCGCGGCTAGACACCAGGAAACCGAGTAACTTTCCAGCTGGTACGCCGAATGTGTATTTCTCCGAGTTCAGTTTCATTCGGAACCTTCTTAAGTTCGCGAATGTCTGCCGAATATCCTCAAGGAGCGTATTGCTTTCCTTGGTTTTTATCACCACATCATCCACATATACCTGTACATTCTGACCTATTTGATCATGCAAGCATTTTTGCATGCATCGTTGGTGCCTTGCTCCTGCATTACGTAGACCAAACGGCATAGTGCGATAGAAATAAGCCCCGTACCGGGTAATAGACGCAGTCTTTATTTGATCATCCGGATCTAGGTGTATTTGATGGAAACCAGAATACGCGTCAATGAATGATAGTAGCTCACATCGGGCAGTTGAGTCTATGACTTGATCTATTCTAGGGAGTGGAAATGGATCTTTTGGACATGCCTTATTCAGGTTCGTGTAGTCAATACACATGCGCCATACCACTGCCATGTTCGGATCATCTTTCTTCTTCTCCACTAGCACTGGATTAGAGAGACAATCTAGGTTGAGTACCTCCATGATAAATCCGGCCGCTAGTAACATTGCTATCTCGTCTCCAATAACTTTCCTTCTATCTTCTGCGAAACGCCTGAGAGGCTGCTTTACCGGCTTAGCCCCGGGTCTTACATTCAATGAGTGCTCAGCCAACTCCCTCGGTACACCTTGCAGGTCTTGCGTAGACCAAGCAAAGATATCCTGATTATCACGGAGGAAGTTGACGAGCTCTCTTTCCTATTTGCTGCTTAACCCGGCACCTATGGTGACAGTGCGCTCCGGGAACAGATCATCAATTGGCACTTTCTTCGTGTCCTTAGTTGCTTGGAATGATACGCTTCTGTGCGGGTTGGTCAGGGCCAGCATATGTTGTTGCGCGGATTGAGCCAATGCTGCCACCTCTAGTATGTTCCTTTTTTCCTGAGCTATCACGAGTGACTCGGCTAAATTGGATCCGGATGATGCGCACTCGATCGAACGCCTGAGTCTCCTGACATAGTTATCACGCCCCTTGGTCTGGGCAACTTCATCTTAAGGTAGCTGATGTGGGTTGTGGCCATGAATTTGCTCAGCGTTGGCCTGCCGAGTAACGTGTGATAAGCACTTTCTAGATTTACTACCTCGAATTCCAAGTTCCTATTGTGGCAGTTGTATCTTGTGCCGAATAATACGTCACCTCGGACCTTACCAATTGGTTCACAAGAAATACACGGCATAATACCGTGAAAAGTGGTCCTTATCGCTTGCAACATGTTCTCTGTTATCCCCAACTTGTGCATGGTATCCTTGTACATAATGTTGATATTGCTACCATTGTCAATCAATACCTTGGAAAACCTCACGTTGAGATTCGGCCCAATGAATGTCAGATCCAAGACTAGAATGTAGATTCCTAGGCTTGGCATGATCTTTGGGTGATCCTTGACACTCCAGGTGATCTCTTGATCCGCCCAAGGCATATATCTTGGCACAGCTGGCATTACTGTGTTCACCTCCATATGTCGGTGATGTAAGCTTTTCTGGTCATTCTCTTCCGTGGTGAATACGTAATAGCTCTAATGATGCTCCGGGACGTTTCGTTTCTAGGTGCTTCATTCTGAGGTGCCTGTGTATTCCCCGAACCCACCTGTTCCAATTTCCTCATCCATTCACACTGTCGGGTAGTATGATTCGCTAGACTGTTCGGACTTGGCTTATGAAATTTGCAAGGTTGATCTAGCATAGACTCAAACTTATACCTCGGCCTATCCTTTCGTTCCTGCCATTGCTTTTTCTGGTTCGTGGTCCAAGGCTTTCTCCCTTCGCTTTTCTGCTGCCAGATTTGCCCTCCAGTTTTCTGGCGTTGGCTTGCTCCGGCATTGGGCTGATCCCGGTCCACTACTGCGACCTGCTGCGAGTTATACCGATAATCCGGACTCTCGTCCCTTATTTTTCCTCGGAAATCATTCCTCCTTGATGACCTGGAGATGTCTCGGTTGTAGTATTTCGCATTTGCTTTGCTGGATATTATCCGGGGTTGAGTTGGATCTCCCAAGGCATATGAATCTACAATCCGGATTGTCTCAGCCAAGGTAGTTGGCATATCTCGCTGTAACCTTTGCCATAGCATACTTCCGTATCTGCATCCCTGAGCGAACCACGCAATTGCTTGTGATTCAATCACCCCTTCGCATGAGTTTCACACATTGCACCACCGAGTCAGGAAATCTCTATCTGGCTCATTCGGTCTCTGCCGGCATAATGCAAGGGTCTGTGGTCTATTGGGTCTCTTGTAAGTGCTTGCTAAGTTACTAACAAACAGTTCCTGCAAATCCAACCAATAGTTGACACTCCCTGGTGGCAAATTGTTCAGCCAGACTTGCGCTGGTCCTTCCAACATCTGTGGTACGTATCTCAACGCCCATCTCAGATTTCCTGTCGCAATCTTGACTGTTGTGGCATAGTCAATCAGCCAATCCTCTGGCCTGGTACTTCCATCATAAGTTCGGGTCCCCCTAGCTAGCTGAAATTTCGGCACTGGTGGCTCATTCATGATCCGGGGCCCGAAACATGCTGCACCCGGTGGACCTTGCAACTCGATTTTCTTTGACCTATAAATCCAATCCAACATCAACCTCGCATCATCTGGCTGCAAGTTACTGCTTCCCAACCTTGATCCAATTACATGGTGATCCGGTCTGGGGTATCCATCGTTGACCATGGTCGAATAACCATTGATGACCCACAAGTATAGGGGGTGTATCGCAGTATTTTCGATAAGTAAGGGTGTCGAACCCAACGAGGAGCAGAAGGTGCTGGCTAGTGGTATGGATCAGGAATTCTCTGCAAATACTTAGCAAACGGATTTTTAGGGGTTTACGATAAAGCAAGTAAACAAAATACGAGTAAATAAAAGGCAGTAAGAATGAATGCAGCAAGTGGCCCAATCCTTTATGCAGCAAAGGACAAGCCGGTTGTATTTCTATAGATGACAAAATGTTCTCGAGGACACATGGGAAGACTGTCAAGTGCTTTCGCTTGATATAGTCGATTAATCTTCTTTAGCTTGCTAAGTGTTGTGTGGGTGAACCTGTGCTAATGTACCGCCCCATCCAAGACTAATACATACTTGTGATTATACCCCTTGCAAACATCCGTAAGTACAAGAAACTAATTAAGGTAGACACCTAACCATAGCTTTAAACTCTAAGACCCTTACGTCCCTTGTGCAATGGTTTCCTAACGGGGGCTCAGGTTTTTGTCACTCCGGCAACCCCTACGATTAGTAGCCAAATACACAATGCATCCCCCTATGGCCCACCTCCACTCCATCTTCTAGCATCCTGAGTCTTCTAGAAAAATAGAATTTTCCGTATATTTTCCCGGATTTCCTGATCTTCGCGAATGTTTCCTCCAAACAGCACCTTTTCCATCAGAATCCTGACTGCAGCGGTCCATGCTCCAAAAGTCATCAACCATGCAAAAACTGGTGAAATAACATAAGTATCACCTCTCAATACGAAATATATCAATGAATAATAGTGAATTAAGACATAGAATAGTGATGCAAAATAGACGTATCAACTCCCCTGTGAGATCCAGGCACATGGCTTAATAGGATTGATAGGATACCCATATCAACAAGTTGCAACTTCTTTTCCGGAAGCTCATTCTAAAAGAACTCTAAGGTTAAGCGTGCTTGGCCTAGAGCAATTCTAGGATGGGTGACCGACCGGGAAGTGGGTAACCGGGTGCGCACGAGTAAGGACAAAGTGCGTAGAAAAGACTAGTCTTGGTTTGTGGGGCCAGTCTAGATATCCTATTAAGCTACCAGGAGTGACACCCCCCAGGCCCAGGAGTGGACGGGGTGTTACACCCCCAAGCTTAGACTTCGCTTGTCCCCAAGCGAAACTGAGCTCAATAAACATGACCTTAGGTTTATGGAGTGAACAGTTGATAAAAGAATATGGACAAGAAGCATCACATTCATCAAATACATATATCATAATAGAGGACAACTCACTATTATATAACTCAACTTGCAATGAGTAAAGGAAACACAATAAAGATACATAGACTAAAACATAATTGGTAATGGCAAACTTAGCTCTCGGTCGAAGAATAGTTGATAATTTGCTGGAGTTCACAAATAGCTGGTTTTCAAAGAAAGCTTTCAAAGTAGTAAACTTCAAGATAAGAGCAACGTGCAAAGCAAGGAACATAAGAAACATGAATGCATAAATCATCATATGAATGAATGAAACACATCAACTCAAAATACTTGCTGAGATATAAGGGAATAGGTTTACTGACTCAACTACAAAGCAAAAGAAAGGCCCTTCGCAGAGGGAAGCAGGGATTGCAAGTCTCATAAAGAGCTCCCAAAAATTATGATACTTACTAGCTTTCAGCTCTCATTTCCCCTATCATAGGCATCTTTTGGTGATTAAGGTTAAAGTGACACAACTAAGAGGGTATGCTTGACAAGTTATAAATTGGAGTCCCATACCCCTTACTTATGAGTACCGATCCTCATGCTACTCAACTTCAGTCACGAGCAAGCTCTTGTCATTGTAAATACATGCGTATCATTGAGAACCGCCAACGGGGTACCCTTGCACATGACACATGAGCTATCCCATAATCAAAATGACAAGGCAAGCAGACAGTGAGCATCTCAGCGATCTTTTTATTTGCTATTTGCATAGATTTTTATTGAGGACGCTTCATAGAATGCTCACTATAGTTATCCTGCAAGTTTCCACCATGATTAGGCATGGCTTAGGCTAGCGACCTAGGCGTTTCTCTAACACACATATAAACTCCATGATCTTACAAGTTCCACTTTTATTTCACACCGCCGGGATCCATAAGCAAAAGAACATGATATCAACTAGGTACAAAGTACCAAATGAAGTTTTGAAAGTGGTCCCCATGATACATGGTTCGGCTACTTCAACTCATAAAGCACAAGCATACACGCAACAAAGAAGGACCCAATGGTTCAAGTTTATTAAATGCAAGAAAGTAAAGTGTGCCATCAAGTTCGTGAGAGCTTTAATCACTAATTTTCACATAACAAGTTTAATTTGGGAGGTAGACAAAACAGGAATTTACTTGGAATAGCAATAATGCTACTAGGTAGGTATGGTGGACGCAAATGGCAAGGGTTTTGGTTTAAAGGAGTGGATGCATGAGAATAATTCCCTCTCAGTACAGGTTTCTGGCTAGCAAGGCTGGGTAGCAAGTAAAAGAGTTGAAGGAAACAAACAAGCATACAAATGATAAAGACAAACATGCAATCTTCCTTGGAAGCACAAAAGATCTTAACTAGAGAATACTAAACTTATGAGCAAATCAAGAAAGAAAGATGATGAAATTATTTTCCTCTAGAGTACTTCTATCTTTTTCTTTTCAACTCTCAAAAAGGTGTTGCTACTGACCGAGCCAGGTTTGCCAAAACCAACTAAATTAACTCAATGATCCCAGGGTGCTACCAATACTAATAACAAGATCAATCATATAACCACGAATTGAATACTAATATAAGCCATGCAAAAGAGTGAATGCTAGAACTTCTCATTAATATTCCATAACGGAAACTCACACCAAGGGATACATATTTAACGAGACAGGGGACACTTCCATAATGCAAACCATACTACAAAATAACTCCTCTATTCATGATATGACTCTACTAATAAGGTAAAAAGATAGAAGATAGTGATATGATACCGCGGCACTCCGCCAAGCTTGGAACAAACCAAGGGGATGCCAAACTTGATGACGAATTACTCCTTCGGTGGTGGTGGTATCCTCTCAATGAGCTCTCTGATAAGTTTCCCCAAGTCCTCAATCTCAAAGGTTAGATTATGAATAAGCTGCGAGTTTTGCTCAATGCGGCTCA
The DNA here is from genome assembly GCA_910589775.1 of Avena eriantha. Classification (NCBI taxonomy): domain Eukaryota; kingdom Viridiplantae; phylum Streptophyta; class Magnoliopsida; order Poales; family Poaceae; genus Avena; species Avena eriantha. The sequence goes on from OU342742.1 coordinate 46,453,249, forward strand.
TGATCATGTCGGGTTGAGAATTCCATCTCTTGCTATTCTTTCCCCACTCTTCCTCCTTGAAGTCTTCTTTTCCTGCATGGCTAGAACGAGGCAAATCCCAATTGGAGGGTAATTTCTCCTTGGGCATATTCTGGTATTGATGCTCATGGATAAGGGTATGGAAAGGATTCTTGGTGCGTGAAGAAAGTGACCAGGGATCTGAACGGTGATGAGGAGGCTTCCCTCTAATGGCTGGGTTTGCCACCACTACAATGCTTGCAATGGTAGTGTCGGTATGCGGATGTTGGCTTTGCTCCTCTTCACCTTCACTCTTGATCTCCTTCTCCTTCCCGGGGTCTTGGAGGTTTTCCTCCATAGGCTCCTTCCCTTTATCCTTGGCAGACACCATTGTGCTTCTAAACTTTCAAAGAGTATGTCCTGGCAGAAATAGATCGAAACAAAAACACGACTAAAACACGATATACGAGCCTCGGGGGATCCGGGGGGGGTTATATATTATGAAGTTTCATATCAAAAGGAAGGTACTGGGAGAAAACGAGTCAGAGGCGGAGTCCTGGGTGGCCTCACCACCTGGTGGCGCGGCCAGGGGAGGGCCCGTGCCATGGGGTGGTGTGGGCCACCCCGGCTCCGGTTCTGTCCCTTTTTCGCTTCGAAACTTTCCTTATCGACTGAAAACTGCAAAAATATAGTTGTATTGTATTTTCGCGAAACTTTTCTTTCCAGAATCGTTACCTTTTTGAACACGGACTCTGTAGGTCTCTGAATTTGGTATTTAGTGGATTCTTCCGGAGTCACCACTTGAATCATCAATATCTTCATCTTCATACACTTATTACTTGAGTCATAAAACCCTTCTCTTCCTTATTACACCATTGTCTCCACTTCCTGGAAATTTCTTTCACACGAAACTTCACATAGTTCTCATTAGCAACATTAGTATAAGTGAAGTGATAAAACCTTTTGAGTCCAACTTCAACTGAAAACCATCAAAACATAAGCTAATGTAGCAACTCCTTCCGAAAACCCAAAAAGAATTCAAAAAGGAGATCGAATAAAGAAGCAAATGCAAGAGTGGCAAAATCTGTCAAAACATACCATCAGGTAAAGATCAATTTTTTCAAAAATCTTCTGTTGCTCAAATAAAAAAGTGCAAAACTAACGAAAGTTAAATAACAACCTGGGGCAGAAACACAAACAATTACAGCTCAATCCGTCAGACAGAGATCTCTCACAAATTTTTACGGTGAAGCACAAAAATCTGTTTCGGGACAGCAACTTCCCCAAATATTACTTCTCTCTCATTAGAGGTTGATCTTGACACAAAAACCAAACAAAACGGATAAGGAGCGGTTATTACCGAAGTAATAACTTCCAAGACTCAAAGAAATAAAAACAAACTAAAAGCAAAAACAAATTGGGCTGTCTCCCATAAAGCTCTTTCTTCATAGCCATTAAGATGGGCATGATTCATTTGAAGAACCTCTCATAGGGATATGAATTGAAGTGAAAGAGAGCATTAAGAAGCAAAAACACACACACATTTAAGTCTAACCCGCTTCCTATGCAAGGGAACCTTGTAAACAAACAAGTTATTGAAACCAAAGGCAACTTGCATAAGATGGCAAAAGATGTGCAACATAAAAACTTTTAGCATAAAACGAGGAAACTTGATATTATTGAGATACATAAGAACACTTTTCCCTCTCTCATAGTAACTTTTAGTATCATGCATAAACATAACAATATAGCAATCGCAAGGACCATCCTAGCAATGATCACTTATTCTAACAGAAAACACAGGAATACTATCTCTCATAACACTACTTTGTGAAACAAGATTAGAGGTATCCTTACAAAGGATAGGGTGTCCCTCTTTTTCATATTTAGTAACAAAGTCTTTCACATTTGCTATTATAGGTTCATCAACCATTTGTTTATCAGGTTCAACAGCTTTATTTGTACTTTCATTAACCATACTAACTATCATAGAATGTTCCTTTACCTTAACTGGGAAAGGCATTTTCTCAATATAAGGTTCAGGTAAAACATGATTAGCAGTATAAACTTCAGTATTTCTTGCAAGAACACTCTTAGCAATATCTTAATAAGGTTCATGATACTTATTCCACTTCTTTTTTGGCACTTCAATGTAGGAAGCAAAAGCCTTAAAATAAGAAGCAATAGCTTGAGAGTCTAGACCATAAGCATTTTTAATATTTTGAAAGTCATCAGTTCCCATAAAAGATTCAATGCATTCATAATCATAATTTATACCTGACTTTCTACCTTTGTCATTCTCCCAAGCTTCAGCATTGTCTTGAATACGGCCAGAAGATCCCATTTAGCTTCTTCTTCCATACGAGTGAATGATCTAGCACAAGAAGCATCCAATAAATCTTTGTCATGTAGAGGGAGCCTTGCATAAAAGTTGTTAATAATAATATTGTTGGGGAGCTCATGAATGGGACATTTGAGCATTAGTAACTTCAATCTACCCCAAGCTTGAGTTGTACTCTCTCCATCAAGAGGCCAAAAGTTGTATATTTGATTCCGATCTTTATGAATCTCACTAGGAGGATAAAACTTTGAATAAAAGAGAGGCACTATTTCCTCCCATTCCAGAGCTTGACCATTCTTCAGCAACTTATACCATTCCTCGGCTCTTCCTTTCAGTGATAATGAGAATAACTTATTCTTAACTTGACCTGTAGTAATACCTGCACACTTGAACAACCCGCATAATTCGTGTATCAAGAGTAAATGATCACCGGGATTGACAGTTCCATCCCCAACATAGTAGTTATCCATAACACGATCAATAATTCTTGTAGGTATTTTGAAAACATCTTTCTCAGCAGGTGGTGGCTTATCTACTACCTTAGTAGTGGTAGTAGCATTACCAAATAAGAAACTCAGCGAATTATCCATAACGAAAATAAAGCAACTAGCAGAAGTAAACAATACTCATAGTAGAAGTTTCCTTTACCAGTTCCACTCTCCAATAGCGCTTCACTCCCCAGCAACGGCGCTAGAAAATAGTCTTGATGACCCACAAGTATAGGGGGTGTATCGCAGTATTTTCGATAAGTAAGAGTGTTGAACCCAATGAGGAGCAGAAGGTGCTGGCTAGTGGTATGGATCAGGAATTCTCTGCAAATACTTAGCAAACGGATTTTTAGGGGTTTTCGATAAAGCAAGTAAACAAAATACGAGTAAATAAAAGGTAGTAAGAATGAATGCGGCAAGTGGCCCAATCCTTTATGCAGCAAAGGACAAGCCGGTTGTATTTCTATAGATGACCAAACGTTCTCGAGGACACATGGGAAGACTGTCAAGTGCTTTCGCTTCATATAGTCGATTAATCTTCTTTAGCTTGCTAAGTGTTGTGTGGGTGAACCTGTGCTAATGTACCGCCCCATCCAAGACTAATACATACTTGTGATTATACCCCTTAAAAACATCCGTAAGTACAAGAAAGTAATTAAGGTAGACACCTAACCATAGCTTTAAACTCTAAGACCCTTACCTCCCTTGTGCAATGGTTTCCTAACGGGGGTTCAGGTTCCTGTCACTCCAGAAACCCCTACGATTAGTAGCCAAATACACAATGCATTCCCCTAGGCCGATATAGGTGAAGTGTCATGTAGTCGACGTTCACATGACACCACTAGAAGAAGTACACCACAACTTAAATAACAATCTATTGAATCTTTCTCAACGCAACTCCACTACTAACAGCAAGACTTCTCCCATGTCCTCAAGAACAAAACGAACTACTCACAAGACATCATATGGATCATGATCAGAGATGGAATAATGATGTATAACAATCTGTACATAAACAATAATTCAGTGGTTCACTCAATAGCATCAACTACAAAGAGTAATCAACACCAGGAAAGTTTCCCCTATGAACTATGCAAGATTCAACCAATTGTTACAACATTATGGAGATGGTGATGAGGGTGCTGATGGTGATGATGATGATGATCCCGATGAAGCCCAGCTTGATGGTGGTGTTGATGGCGACGATCCTCCCTCTTCGGGAAGGAATTCCCCCGGCAGAAACCTGTCTGCCGGAGAGATCTTTCTCTCTCGGTGTTTTCCGCCCCGCAGAGGCGGCGGAATCTTTCTGTGGTTGCTCCCCGAGTCTTAGGGTTTCGGGAGGATGATATACGCCAGAGGGGAGAGGCTGGAGTGGGCCGGGGCGGCCACACCACTCCTAGGCGCGGCCTAGGCCTACCCGCACCATGGGGTGGTGTGGGCCCCCTGTGGCCCACCTCCACTCCATCTTTTGGCATCCTGAGTCTTCTAGAAAAATAGTATTTTCTGTATATTTTCCCGGATTTTCTGATCTTCGCGAATTTTGCCTCCAAACAGCACCTTTTCCATCAGAATCCTGACTGCAGCGGTCCATGCTCCAAAAGTCATGAACCATGCAAAAACAGATGAAATAACATAAGTATCACCTCTCAATATGAAATATATCAATGAATAATAGTGAATTAAGACATAGAATAGTGATGCAAAATGGACGTATCAACCATCATTGTATCTTTCCTGATCTAGCGTCTAACGCTGTTGTGCTGCTTGTCCTGCATTTCCTACTTGCCGAGGTACGCGTTGTTGCGTCTGAGGTACATTCTGCCCCGCTCCCACGGGATTATGCTGTCCGGCATTGCCATTGGCAGCATTCCTTTGACCGGCATTGCCTTGGTCATGGTTACCCCGGGCAACCACACCCCGGCTGGTACTGTAGCGATCCTCATCAACTTGCACTGCTTTTCTTTTCCAGCCCTTACCGGGTCATAAGGGACCATTTGCTTATTTCTTCTCCCAGAGTCTACTACCTCTTCTCTCCTGGGATCGTGACCTGGAGACGACGCGGCTCCTCTGGATCTTGCCAGGTTATTTCTGGCTGAATGTACCACCTGTGAGGCCCTTGGTGGTGCTGGGTCAGCCTTGTTTATTTCTTCATTTTGTTGGCATGCAACCCTTAACAGGTGATTTACCCTCTCCTACTGCCTCTGCCGGGCCTCTCCGGTTAAACCTTCTAACTCGGATGCGACCGCATTTGCTGCTCTGAGGTTTTTTGCCGGGGTACTGTATCGATCCAACCCTCCTGTCACTATCGTAGTTGTCTGACCCGGCCTAGGCTCATACTCCTTGTCAATCTCGGTGATCAGGTTTCTGCCCCGGATTTTCACTTCATCGATATGATTTTACTTGGCATATTCTCTCAAGGTGATGTTTAGTGACTGATGCAGCTCTTCTACCTTCTTTGCTCCGGCTAAAATTTTCCACCTAGTTTTGTCTAACTCAACTTGCGCCTGAGCCGGATCTACCACAGGTGCTATTGGTGTTGCTAAGCTATCTATCGCTTGCTGGAGCACATTTTCTAGCTTCTCTAGCGGAGGAAGCCTAGACCTGGTCTGTTTGGGCGTTACCTCTGGCTCTGGCGCCGGATCTTTGCTTGGTCCCGCATCTTGCGCGATCATCAGAACTTCAACGCTGCTAGTGGGGCGAGCGATACGCACTCCACGAGCGGCGCTGAGAGATGGTTTGCCTCCTTCGACGACGTGCCGCGGGTGAACGCAGGACTCAACCACCCCGACATAGATCTTGTGCGCGCCAAGCTTGAGGAAGATGTCGTTGTGTGGTGGAGGGTGCCTGCCGAAGCTTCCCACGTTGTCACTGACGTAGTCCAGCGCTCCAAAGCGCTGAACCAAGCCTGAGACAATACGCTCACCGGTGCTCGAGAAGTTTCCCGTCTGGATTTTCACCGCTGCTAGCACCGCTAGCCCCATGGTGGGTGCCAACTATCGTGGTGGTGGCACGGCAGATGCCATGGATAGGCTAAAGATGGGGCCAATGAGTTCTAGGAGAATCCAGGGAGGGAGAGTGTGGTAATTCCATGCATGGAAGTTCTTGTATATCCACTATCAATGGTGTTTACAAGTGCTCTTGAGGCTTTAGGCAAGAAGGAGACAATGTCTCTTACTCCCTACCAACTAGCTCTCGAGTTCTACCTTAGACAGAGAGTGATTCCTCTATTTGCCGTCCCCCTCTATGGAGGCCCTGGTGCTCCTTATATACGGGAGCCTGGGTTACAATTCTAGGGCACGGGTGGCAGCATATTCTACGAATATGCTCCTTTCCTAAAGCATATGCTTCTTTATTCTTCTTTAACGGCTTGTTCGGGCTTTGGACATAACCCGCGGCATCATCCTTGCCTTTTGGCGTCATGGGCTGTGCCATCCGGCTTTGCCCGCGTCACCATGGTCGCCACCGACCCGCTGGTCCTCTCCTTTGCTTTACTTTGCACATGTTTCAGCTAATAAAGCCACCTTTTGACCAGCGGGGGGATTCCTTCTCTCGGAAGCTAAGATAGTCCGGATAGCATATAGCTAATCTGGCTTACCCATTTACCTGCAAAACAGATAGACATGCCCGACATAAATCTTATGCCGGCCGGACCATTGTCAAGGAAATTCCCCATGGGCCGGGCCACACCGTGATTCGGCCTGCCTTGAGGTGACCCGGTCAGCACTTTGCTTTGAGCGCACCGTACCCCAGCTAACTCGGCCCTTATACCCCGGTGTTACCTTACCCGGGGGTATCCCCCCAACATGGTATGTCCTATGTCTCCCACTTTTGAAGTTTGAATTGTTTATCTTAGTTAGTTGATGTTCTAAGATGTTATGCTAGTAGGAGGAATTAAAAATAGTTAGAGTAAAGCTTTTTATTTGTATGAATGATTAGTTGTGGAATCTTTTTCACTAGTTCTTGTAGCTAACTGAGTGTTGCCTTGGAAATAATATTGCTAAACAAATACAACAGTAAAAAGTCTCAAATTTATGACTTGTTTCATGAATGATTGTCTTGAGAGTTTACCTTTTAAGATACTTAACTCCATAAATGTTTTGATAGACTTGATAATACTCTTGAAAGGAGTTGTTTGGTAGAAATGAAGTCTAGCGGTAATTGTGAATCATGCCAAAGCTAACCTTGTGGATCAAATTGTGATACTATTTAAAGAGTTCTGTGTTTTTGATGCACACCTTTGGATGCCAACAACTCTGCTGGCCTACGAACAATCCATGGTACAACCCCTGATTTTGGCTGTGAGTTGACTGTTGGAAATATGCCCTTGAGACAAATAGTAGTAAGGACTATTATCATATTTCATATAGTTTATGATTAAGTTTTATATCATGCTATAACTGTGTTGAGTGGAAACATCAATACACATGTGATATACAAACAACCAGGGGTTCCCAATTAAACTCTAGTCATTGGTTCATTGGTCAACAGATGATCATGTTTCCTAATCATGTGGCATTTATGCCAGTTGGAAATGAGGTCATCACATTCTGAGAATGAGATGATGAACCAATGCCCAACCTAAACATCATGACCCGATCATGTCACGAAGTTCAAGTTACGAGGATTAGAAATGGATCCTCGTAGACTATTCCTTAGACCGTGAGGCTATATAAATCACTGTCTCCCGAGAGTGCTTAGATAGCATCAAACGCCATCTGGTAAAACGGTGGTTATAAAGGTGTGTTCAGGTATTCAGAGGAAACCGTAGAGGCAATATATGTCAAGAGCGGGATTTGTCCGTCCATGTGACGGGAAGATACTCAAGGCCCCACTCGGATAAGTTATATCCAATAGCTGCGCAGCGTGTGATTTGATCACGGGGATATCACTTGTCCGAACGAGTCAAGTAGCATTGTTCAGTAACTAGATTGAACATGACATGGCAATGTCATTGATCAGATCTCGGGCAATGCAAGTATCAAGAGCCAAAGGGAATAAGACACGACTGTCCCGGTTCAAATGACAAAAGATCTTTGTGGAACGCACAATGGTCACATGGCCATCCAGGTCCCTTTGTTGATCATTGCTGCGGGAGTGTCTCGACCATGTCTAGAGTGTTCCTGAACCGTGGGGTGTCATGCTTAAGGGCTTGATGATGCTTAGAGAGTGTTTACAGGATCGGTAGAATCGCCGAAGAAAAGAAAGGAGAAAACCAGAAGGGTTTCGGTAAGTCCGGAGGATGTCCGGAGTGGAAGTGGAAGGTGTTCCATGGCCACGAAGATTGAATGATATATGAATGAATGTTAAATATTGATTTAATCATTTATTCATAATTATTTAATAAAGAGAAAATCAATTAAAAGGTCAAAAGGCTTAATGGGCCAATTCCGGAGGGAGAGGGCCCATTAGGGAAAAGGAGAAAGGGGAGAAGGGGCAAGGGGGAGGCCGGCTGGCCCTTACCCCCCGCGGGTCCCACTAGGGGCTGGCCGGAGGCCACCCCACTCCCTCCTCTCCTTTAGTCCCACCCCGGGACTTGAGGGGAGGTAGTACCTCCCCTCCCCCTATATAAAGTGGGGTATTTGGCCTAGAAAGATACATCCAATAATAAATAAAGGTCTCCCCACTTTTGGGAGGACCTCTAATTGATATTTTCTCTCTTACCCTATCTCTCTCGTGACCGTGGTCCCAATTCTAGACTGCACGAGCGAGAGACATCTTCACCTTGGAGCGCCGTCACGCTGCGGGATTCGGATCCGGGAGCTCAACTTCCACAACTGCTACTGGATCGGGGAAGCGGGAATCATCGTCAGGCACCGGACGTGTGTAACTCCCCGCGAGGTGTCGCACTTGAGGCACTCAAGTCATTGGAGCCAGAAGGAGCGCAAGGACTTCATCACGACCTTGAGGTCTGCTTCGTCTCGTCTACATTAACCACACTCCCCTGAGTGTGGACAACGCTTTTCGGTCTTCAAGGGTAAGTTCGCGAAAAGCCCCTCCCGTTACTGTATTACTAATAGATAGGTCCTGGCAGCTTCAGGGGTTCAGGGGCGTAGAGTAAAATTTATATTTTTTATGCGCGGAACCCCTATAGTGGTATCAGAGCTAGATCTATGCATAGTAATGCTAGTACGGGTAGAACACACGAGAGGTAGCGTGTGGGCGTTGATCTTTTAGTTGTTACCCTCCCACATGTACTTGTGCATACCGTAGTAGTGCTTGATGAAGCGGCCCACAACCGACTTTACACGTTCATTCGCGAGACTGCTCCACGCTTGGCATACGGCTTGTACCGTATAAAGTGGCTTAGGGGGGTGTCTGTCTCTCTCGCATTAGTTGGTATGCCATTCGCAACGGAGGGCCCCGAAAGGGGAGTAGTATAGACAACTACTTGATCAGCGTTGTGCTGAAAGTTCGTAGGTAAGAACGGTTCTTGTGTGAAAGCCCATTCAGCCACCTAAAACATGCAAAGATAAAGTAGAGGCGTCTAACTTTGTTTTCCAGGAGGGTGTTGCTTTGTGATATGGTTGTGGCAAAGGTAAAGTGATTACCTTTTGTTGCGTAGTAGTAGATAGTCATGGAGGTGACGAACTACCACGTCGGAATGACACCGGTACCCTGGTGTCTACGGCACCGGAATCCTGGCGCCGGAACCCGGCGACGACGGATGGAGATCACGACGTGAAGGACCATATCACATAGCATTTACATTCAATGTTATTGTTTGTATGTCTTATTGTGTGCTAGTATTAGATACTAGACGGTAGCCTAATAAGATGATCCCTGATAAAATTACCAACGATTGTGTTCCCCCTTAGTGTGCACCACCAAGAAAGTTCTTCGGTATGAGGCGATCCAGGGTTACAGGCCTGGGTGTCAGACATATCTAAGTTCACATAAAGTGGGTGTAAGCCATGTTGCACAACAAAAACACTACGATTGAGTTTGTTGGAAATATGCCCTAGAGACAAATAGTAGTAAGGACTATTATCATATTTCATATAGTTTATGATTAAGTTTTGTATCATGCTATAACTGTATTGAGTGGAAACATGAATACACGTGTGATATACAAACAACCAGGGGTTCCAAGTGAAACTCTAGTCACTGGTTCATTGGTCAACAGATGATCATGTTTCCTGATCATGTGGCATTTATGCCAGTTGGAAATGAGGTCATCTCATTCTGAGAATGAGATGATGAACCAATACCCATCCTAAACATCGTGATTCGATCATATCACGAAGTTCAAGTTACGATGATTAGAAATGGATCCTCGTAGACTATTCCTTAGACCGTGAGGCTATATCAATCACTGTCTCCCGAGAGTGCTTAGATAGCATCAAACGCCATCTGGTAAAACGGTGGTTATAAAGGTGTGTTGAGGTATTCGGAGGAAACCGTAGAGGCAATATATGTCAAGAGCAGGATTTGTCCGTCCATGTGACGGGAATATAATCAAGGGCCCACTCGGAGAAGTTATATCCAATAGTTGTGCAGCGTGTGATTAGATCACGGGGATATCACTTGTCGGAACGAGTCAAATAGCATTGTTCAATAAGGAGATTGAAATCGACATGAAGATGTCATTGATCAGGTCTCGGGCAATGCAAGTATCGAATGACAAAGGGAATAAGACACGATTGTCCCGGTTCAAACGACGAAAGATCTTCGTGGAACGCACATGGGCCACATGGCCATCCAGGTCCCTCTATTGATCATTGGTGCGGGAGTGTCCCGACCATGTTTGGAGTGTTCCCGAACCGTAGGGTATCACGCTTAAGGGCTTGATGATGCTTAGAGAGTGTTTATGGGTTCGGTAGAATCACTGAAGAAAAGAAGGGAGAAAACCGGGAGGGTTTCGGTAAGTCCGGAGGATGTCCGGAGTGGAACTGGAAGATGTTCCATGGACACGGAGATTGAATGATATATGAATGAATGTTAAATATTGATTTAATCTTTTATTCATAATTATTTAATAAATAGAAAATCAATTAAAAGGTCAAAAGGCTTAATGGGCCAATTCCGGAGGGAGAAGGCCCATTAGGGAAAAAGAGAAAGGGAGAAGGGCAAGGGGGAGGCCGGTTGGGCCTAGCCCCCACCCCCCCCCACGGGGCCCACTAGTGGCCGGCGGCCACCTCCCCCCCCCCCTCCTCTCCTTCAGTCCCACCCCGGGACTTGAGGGGAGGTAGTACCTCCCCTCCCCCTATATAAGGTGGGGTATTTGGCCTAGAAAATACACCCAATAATCAAGAAAGGTCTCCCCACTTTTGGGAGGACCTCTAATTGATATTTTCTCTCTCCCCCCTCTCTCTCTCTCGTGACCGTGGTCCCAAGTCTAGACTGCGCGAGCGAGAGACATCTTCACCGCGGAGCGCCGTCGCGCTGCGGGATTCGGACCCGGGAGCTCTACTTCCGCAACTGCTGCTGGATCGAGGAAGCGGGAGTCATCGTCAGGCACAGGATGTGTGTAACTCCCACGAGGTGTCACACTTGAGGCACTCAAGTTGTTGGAGACAGAAGGAGCCCAAGGACTTCATCACGACCTTGAGGTCGGCTTCGGCTCGTCTACATCAACCACGCTCTCTTGAGCGTTGACAATGCTTTTCCGTATTCGAGGGTAAGTTTGCGAAAAGCCCCTCCCATTACTGTATTACTAATAGATAGGTCCCGGCAGCTTCAGGGGTTCAGGGGTGTAGAGTAATATTTATTGTTTTTATGCGCGGAACCCCTACAGTGGTATCAGAGCTAGATCTATGCGTAGTAATGCTAGTACGGGTAGAACACATGAGATGTAGCATGTGGGCGTTGATCTTTTAGTTGTTACCCTCCCACGTGTACTTGTGTATACCGCAGTAATGCTTGATGAAGCGGCCCCCAACCGACTTTACGCGTTCATTCGCGAGACTGGTCCACGCTTGACATATGGCTTATACCGTATAAAGTGGCTTAGGGGCGTATGTCTCTCTTGCATTAGTTGGTATGCCATTTGCTGCGGAGGGCCCCGAAAGGGGTGTAGTAGAGACAACTACTTGATCAGCGTTGTGCTGAAAGTTTGTAGGTAAGAACGGTTCTTGTACGAAAGCCCATTCAGCCACATAAAACATGCAAAGATAAAGTAGAGCCGTCTAACTTTGTTTTGCAGGGGGCGTTGCTTTGTGATATGGTTGTGGCAAAGGTAAAGTAATTACCTTTTGTTGCATTGTAGTAGATAGTCACGGTAGTGACGAACTACCACGCCGGAGTGACACCGGTACCCTGGTGTCTATGGCCCCAGAACCCTGGCGCCGGAACCCGGTGACGGCGGATGGAGATCACAACGTGAAGGACCATATCACATAGCATTTACATTCAATGTTATTGTTTGTATATCTTATTGTGTGCTAGTATTAGATACTCGACGGTAGCCTAATAAGATGATCCCTGTTAAAATTACCAACGATTGTGTTCCCCCTTAGTGTGCACCACCAAGAAAGTTCTTTGGTATGAGGCGATCGAGGGTGACAGGCCTGGGTGTCATACATATCTACGTTCACATAAAGTGGGTGTAAGCCATGTTGCACAGCGAATACACTAAGGTTGAGTTGGCGAGCCCAGCACGCTAGAGAAGCGTGGCCTCGGAACACGGATGGTCGAAAGATCGAGCACGAGTCGCATGAATGATGTGATCGACGCTTAGCGTCCACCCTTGAACCCACATTGATGGCCGTGACGATCGGGGGAGATGTGGCTGATAGGGGCCATGTTATCACTAGAAACCCTCACTGGGGATAGGTGTTTCTGAGTGGAGTTATTATTAACTCATTTAATTATAAACTTAGTCTAAATTCCTTTTGCAATTATAAATGTAGATGGCTCACCGTGAAGCTTACTTTGAGATTAAGGATTGGGTAAAGGGTGAGAAACTTAGACTTGATGGATCCAACTTCCCTAGTTGGCTTGTGCACTTAGATGATCTCCTTACTAGGAATCATGTGGTAGACTACATACGCCGAACGATGGATTTGACTGAGCCAGACTACCATGATACTCCACAAGAGCTGGCAGACCGCTACTATCGCCAAGAGATGTCCACTTATATTCAGATAATAATGCGTTACGGGATGGTGGATGAACTACAACCGCTCATGGGTGATCTTGACCCCTATTCGATGGTGGATCAGCTGAGAGCAGAGTTCATAACCCATGTGCGCATGTGGAAGCACGAGTTGCTTGGAGAGTTTCTTTACATACACATGGAGGAGCATACATGTCTGAAGAGTCGCTTGGAGCGCATGTTTGATGCACACACGAGACTGGTTCACTTCGTGGATTACTGGATGGCTGATCCATTTGCGATAGACGTACTGCTTCGGTCATTGCCACCCAGCTACAAAGGACATGTCTGGAGTAGCATCATGAGTGGTGATACGGAAGCATTCGATTTCCATGAGTTCATATTACATTTCCAAAACATAAAGGTTGAACCAATCGCCGGAGAGGTCATCGATGACCAAGGTATATATTTGATATACAGTTTTATAAATGTTATAATCTTGCAAACACATTGCAGTGTTAAGTATATCTGATACTTGTTCTGTTTTACTGAAAACAGGTCCTTCTGCATAGAGGTGCTTGCTGGAGAGGAGGTGGCGTTGCGTGTTGATGGCGAGCATGATGATGATGGCCAACGACACTCTCCTTCGACATTTATCATTTAGTTTATGTTTTAGGATGAATTTTGTAATCAAGAGATTTTGAACTTCTTTAGTGTGTCTCACACTTCGTGAGACAATTATTCATATAAGTTTGTGACAAAAAGTTGTTCCACTTTTATGAATGATTTCTATTCATGTTCATATCTTGTTTGATTACTTGTGAATTATCCTTGTTGTTTGAAACTAATTGATAATGTATGAACATTTGTAAAACATTAAAAATGCCTTGTTTAAAATACCCAATTTAATGATATTTCATTAATTGAATGAAACCATTGTTTGAATTCAAAGTTATGTGATAATATGTGAAAGTCATTCGATTTCTTCTCACATATAAATCATGCCTAAGTTCAGGAAAATAACTTGAACACCGTCTATTACTTGAATACAAAGTGTTTGATGAATTGTTAAAAGGAAAAACATATTCGATGTATTGTGTTTTAATGAAAATGGTAATTATCATTAAATGATTGTTTAAATGTGTAAAGTAAGTTTACCGAAGGAAACATGAATATGAAACTATTTGATTTGATCAAAGTGTTTCGTCAACAAAGGGTATAAGTATAGAAGAGAATCCAATTACTATGATTTGATCAATAGTAATAAAGTTCAAATTCATAAGAATGGCATAAAAGACATTGTGGAATTTAAAGTGTTTTGAAACGTCAAAATACAAAGCATCACAATATGATATTAGATATCAAAAAGAGGGTTAAATAGAAGGCACCAAATAAATCATTGTAGTGTAGATGTAGAGACCATTAGTTAGAAATAGTTAGCACTCAATTAGAATTGGTAAACCATTTGAATTCGTGAAAGTTTTGGGGTTATTCGATATAACCAAAACAATAGCGAATAAGTCCTTGTAGATTATTCATTGGAAATTTTGAATATGAAAACCATAGCTCAAACCAAAAGGAAAGCAACATTCGTATTGCTTGGATTTTGGTGCATTCTTGAGAAAGCTCACTTCTAGTGATGTTTCTCAATTATGGAGCAAATGGAAATTAGTGTAAAACACGATGAGGATTCAAAACCCTGCATCAGAGTGTGGAGAAGAGCAACGGACAACATTCCTGAACGATTCTCTTCATGGAAGGAAAGAATCAACGATTCTGATCATTGTGTTTTTCCCTCCACTATTGTTTTTCACTATATGAAGTAGGATTCAAAATGTAAATTCATATCTTGTATGGAAACATTTCTGAACCACTTGTCATGATTTTTGAAATATGACATACCTACAAACTACAAAGGAAATGATGGTAAACTAGAATTATGAGAAATCCTAAGAGCAAAATTCCCTTGAGATTATAAAGCAATTCATTGCTGAATCTCACAAGTAAAAGGAGTTACTTGAATTTTCCAAAATGACTGCAAAGCCATAGTAGGAAAAGGGAGGTGAATGACAAAAGCACAATTTGTCAAATAGTGGATAAATTCAAATGAATTTGATTCATGTGTGCTAACTGTCTAGTGGATTTAAAACTAGTAAAGTACTAGTATCTCATAATAAATCTCCAAGTTTGATATTTGATCAAAGGATTTTGAAGTTATTCAAAATAGTGGGAGATACGCAATTTGCATAAAATTGAGTGGGAGCTATGAAAGCCTTCCTAAAACAATATGTGATTGACATATTTTAAGTGGGAGCAACATAAGACTCAAATTCAAATATGTAGGAACATAGTTTGAGTAAGAGTACTGACTCATACCCAAATATGTTAGCAACATATTTTGAGTGGGAGCTTATAGGAGTAATTCTTAAAGTAAATTAAGGATGAAAGCGCAAATACTTAAAAATAATGATTTATAAGATGTAGAAGTTAATGATAGATGTATTATGATATTATGTAGTATTCCTTAAGGGATTCTGAAAAAGTGTTTTGGGATAGAAGTTAATTAAGGAACTAGTCCTTGATAACTCAAATTAGGAATATCATTAAGTTTAATATCAATGGTTGAAAGAAAGAAAAGGATGATCGTCATCCACTATGTTAAGACATAGGTTCTATCTTAGAAACCATGATGATAAACTTAGCATAATATGTGATCCAAATAAGGAACGTTTGAAAGTGATCAAGTTCGAATCACAGAATGTTGAGCTGAGTTTTTATCCGTAGTGTCTAGTAGAGAACCGTAGACATATTTTCCAAATCCATAAAGGATGACATATCTTAAAGCATAAAGAGTTATGTTATAAGGGAATATGTTGGAATCTCCTGTAGATACAAATTAAAGTCAAGTAGGAAGCGAGGTGAACAAAACATCGAAAGTTGCACATAGTGCACTAGTGTTTCGATGAATACATTTATAATAATAGATAAGGGTACCATTTAAAGTGTTGTATAAAGTTATGGCGGGGCTAATTCGCTTCTAACGTAGAATGATGTGTCCCAGGGCACAGTGCCCATGATAAAGCCCTCGAGATTGATCTAACGTCATTGTAGGCTCCTGGAATCAGGCCTCGTTCTGCTGCCATAGCGACGATGCATACACCCAGATGCTATCATGTGATGATAGAATATTAACGTCAATCAAAGTGACATTAGTAAGTTGCAAAGAATCTGGGACTGTAAAGTACAGAACTAAGACTCAACCTCTTCCATGAGCAAGCATGTTCAGGGTACCGGTTATATGGCGCCAATAACTAAGAACAAATGCAGCTAGTGTATTTGTACTCTAGTGCAAGTGGGAGACTGTTGGAAATATGCCCTAGAGACAAATAGTAGTAAGGACTATTATCATATTTCATATAGTTTACGATTAAGTTTTGTATCATGCTATAACTTTATTGAGTGGAAACATCAATACACGTGTGATATACAAACAACCAGGGGTTCCCAGTGAAACTCTAGTCACTAGTTCATTGGTCAATAGATGATCATGTTTCCTGATCATGTGGCATTTATGCCAGTTGGAAATGAGGTCATCTCATTCAGAGAATGAGATGATGAACCAATACCCAACCTAAACATCATGATTCGATCATATCACGAAGTTCAAGTTATGATGATTAGAAATGGATCCTCATAGACTATTCCTTAGACCATGAGGCTATATCAATCACTATCTCCCGAGAGTGCTTAGATAGCATCAAACGCCATCTGGTAAAACGGTTGTTATAAAGGTGTGTATAGGTATTCGGAGGAAACCGTAGAGACAATATATGTCAAGAGCGGGATTCGTCCGTCCGTGTGACGGGAAGATACTCAAGGGCCCACTCGGAGAAGTTATATCCAATAGCTCCACGACGAGTGATTAGATCACGGGGATATCACTTGTGGAAATGAGTCAAATAGCATTGTTCAGTAACGAGATTGAACTCGACATGAAGATGTCATTGATCAGGTCTCGGGCAATGCAAGTATCGAATGACAAAGGGAATAAGACACGACTGTCCCGGTTCAAATGACGAAAGATCTTCGTGGAACGCACAAGGGTCACATGGCCATCCAGGTCCCTCTGTTGATCATTGGTCCGAGAGTGTCCTGACCATGTCTGGAGTGTTCCCGAACCATAGGGTATCACGCTTAAGGGCTTGATGATGCTTAGAGAGTGTTTATGGGATCGGTAGAATCACTGAAGAAAAGAAGGAAGAAAACTAGAAGGGTTTTGGTAAGTCCGGAGGATGTCTAGAGTGGAAGTGGAAGGTGTTCCATGGCCACGGAGAATGAATGATATATGAATGAATGTTAAATATTGATTTAATCATTTATTCATAATTATTTAATAAAGAGAAAATCAATTAAAAGGTCAAAAGGCTTAATGGGCCAATTCCGGAGTGAGAGGGCCCATTAGGGAAAAGGAGAAAGGGGAGAAGGGGCAAGGGGGAGGCCGGCTGGGCCTAGCCCCCCCTCCGCGGGGCCCACTAGGGGCCGGCGGCCACCTCCTCCCCCCTCCTCTCCTTTAGTCCCACCCCGGGACTTGAGGGGAGGTAGTACCTTCCCTCCCCCTATATAAGGTGGGGTATTTGGGTTAGAAAATACACCCAATAATCAATAAAGGTCTCCCCACTTTTGGGAGGACCTCTAATTGATATTTTCTCTCTCCTCCTCTCTCTCTCGTGACCGTGGTCCCAAGTCTGGACTGCGCGAGCGAGAGACATCTTCACCGCGGAGCACCGTCGCGCTGTGGGATTCGGATCCGGGAGCTCTACTTCCGCAACTGCTGCTAGATCATGGAAGCGGGAGTCATCGTCAGGCACCGGATGTGTGTAACTCCCACGAGGTGTCACACTTGAGGCACTCAAGTCGTTGGAGCCATAAGCAGCACAAGTTCTTCATCACGACCTTGAGGTCGGCTTCGGCTCGTCTACATCAACCACGCTCTCCTGAGCGTTGACAACGCTTTTCGATCTTCGAGGGTAAGTTCGCGAAAAGCCCCTCCCATTACTTAATTACTAATAGATAGGTCCTGACAGCTTCAGGGGTTCAGGGGCGTAGAGTAAAATTTATTGTTTTTATGCGCGGAACCCGTACAGAGTTGGCGAGCCTAGCATGTAAAGACATGGCCTCGGAACGCGGATGGTCGAAAGATCGAGCACGAGTCGCATGAATGATGTGACCGACGTTTAGAGTCCACCCTTGAACCCACATTGATGGCCGTGATGATCGGGGGAGATGTGGCTGATAGGGGTCGTGTTATCACTAGGAACCCTTTTGGGGATAGGTGTTTCTGAGTGGAGTTATTATTAACTCATTTATTTATAAACTTAGTCTAAATTCCTTTTGCAATTATAAATGTAGATGATACCTTTCGTGTTGACAATTGAATGGTTAGAAGGAGAGAAGCTCAGATTAGACGGATCGAACTTCTCCATATGGGTTGCAAGTCTCCATGTTCTCCTTAGCGAGAACGACATGGTCGACTACATACTCGACATGATGGATTTGGATATGTCCACAGACCTTGAGACCCCAGAGGAGCGGAAAGACCGTTATCTCCGTCGGGAGATGGCCTCCTATATTTCAGTTGTGATGCGTTTTGGAATGGTGGACGAGCTTTGGCCTTTCGTGGGTGATTTCAACCCTAATTCGGTGATGCTACAGCTTGGGACACATTTCGTGGATCAGACATGCATTTGGGAGCATGAGTTGATGGGAGACTTCCTCCCCATTAAGATGGAGGAGAACTCGTCACTATACAACCATTTGCAGCACATGCATGATGTGTACATGAGGCCAGAATACTTCCTAGACGTCTGGATTTCAGGCTCTTTTGCAAATGCTGTTGTGCTGCGGTCGCTACCACCAAGCTACCAATCACAAGTCAGGACTTGCGTAATGAGGGGCGACACAGAAGTGGAGTTCCACCGGTTCATGACACATCTCAGGAATGTGTTGGTTGAACCAGATGTCGCTTAGGTCGTCAACGACAAAGGTATATATTTGATATACAGTTTTATAAATTTTATAATCTTGCAAACACATTGCAGTGTTAAGTATATCTGATACTTATTCTGATTTACTGAAAACAGGTCCTTCTGCATGAGAGGTGCTTGCTGGAGAGGAGGTAACGGTGCGTGTTGATGGCGAGCATGATGATGACAGCCGACAACACTCTCCCTCGACATTTATCATTTAGTTTGTGATTTAGGATTATTTTTTGTAATTAAGAGATTGTGAACTTCTTTAGTGTGTCTCACACTTTGTGAGACGGTTATTCATATGAGTTTGTAAAAAACAGTTGTTCTGCTTTTATGAATGATTTCTATTCGTGTTCATATCTTGTTTGATTACTTGTGAATTATCCTTATTGTTATGAAACTAATTGATAATGCATGAACATTTGTAAAACATTAAAATGCCTTGTTTAAAAATACCCAACTTAATGATATTTCATTAATGAATGAAACCATTGTTTAAATTCAAAGTTATGTGATAATATGTGAAAGTCATTCGATTTCTTGTCACATATAAATCATGCCTAAGTTCGGCAAAATAACTTGAACACTGAATATTACTTGAATACAAAGTGTTTAATGAATTGTTAAAAAAAATACATATTCGATGTATTGTGTTTTAACGAAAATGGTAATTATCAGTATTTGATTGTTTAAATGTGTAAAGTAAGTTTACCAAAGGAAACATGAATATGAAACTATTTGATTTGATCAAAGTGTTTCATCAACAAAGGGTATAAATATAAAAGAGAATCCAATTACTATGATTTGATTAATGGTAATGAAATTCAACTTTATAAGAATGGCATGAAAGAAATTGTGGAATGCAATGTGTTTTGAAACATCAAAATACAAAGCATCACAATATCATATTAGATATCAAAAAGGGGTTGAATAGAAGGCACCAAATAAATTGTTGTAGTATATATGTAGAGACCATTAGTTTAGAAATAGTTAGCACTCAATTAGAATTCGTAAACCATTTGAATTCATGAAAGTTTTGGGGTTATTCGATATAACCAAAACAATAGCGAATAAGTCCTTGTAGAGTATTCATTGGAAACTTTGAATACAAAACCCATAGCTCAAACCAAAAGGAAAACAAGATTTGTATTGCTTGGATTTTGGTACATTCTTGAGAAAGCTTGCTTTTAGTGATGTTTCTCAATTATGGAGAAACTGGGAAATAGTGTAAAACACGATGAGGATTGAAAACCCTGCATCAGATTGTTCAGAAGCGCAACAGACAGTGTTCCTGAATGATTCTCTTCACAGAAGGAAATAATCAATGATTTTGATCATTGTATTTTTCCCTCCAATATTGTTTTTCACTACATGAAGTAGGATTCAAAATATAAATCCATATCTTGTATGGAGACTTTTGTGAATCATTTGTCATGATTTTTGAAACATGACATACCTACGAAATACAAAGGAAATGATGGTAAACTAAATTATGAGAAATCCTAGAAGTAAAATTCCCTTGAGATTAGAAAGCAATTTGTTCCTGAATCTCACAAGTAAAGGAGTTACTTGGAATTTTCACAAATGACTGCAAATCCATAGTGGAAAAGGGGTGAATGACAAAAGCACAATATTTCAAGTATTGGACAAGTTCAAATGTACTTGATTCAAGTGCCCTGAATGTCTAGTGGATTTAAAACTAGTAAAGTACTAGTATCTCATAGTAAATCTCCAAGTTTGATATTTAATCAAAAGGATTTTGAAGTTATTCAAAATAGTGAGTGGATATGCAATTTGCATAAAATTGAGTGGGAGCTATGAAAGTCTTCCTGAAACGATATGTGATTGACATATTTTAAGTGGGAGCAATATAAGACTCGAATTCAAATATGTAGAAACATATTTTGAGTGGGAGCTTATATGAGTCATTCTTAAGTATGTTAAGAATGAAAGCGCAAATACTTATAAATAATGATTTATAAGATGTAGAAGTGGATAATAGGTGTATTATAATATTATGAAGTATTCCTTAAGGGATTCTAAAAAGTGTTTCGGAATAGAAGTTAATTAAGGAACTGGTCCTTAATAACTCAAATTAGAAATAGTATTAAGTTGAACATCAATGGTTGAAAGAAAGAAATGGATGATCATCATCCACTATGTTAAGACATAGGTTCTGTCTTAGTAAACCATGATGACAACTTAGCATAATATGTGATCCAATAAGAAACGTTTAAAAGTGATTAAGTCCGAATCACAGAATGTTGATCTAAGTTTGTCCGCAGTATCTAGTAGAGAACTGTGGACATATTTTCCAAATCCATAAAGGATGACATATCTTAAAGCACAAAGAGTTATGTTATAAGGGAATATGTTGGAAACTCCTATAGATACCAATTAAAAGTCAAGAAGGAAGCGAGGTGAACAAAAGATCGAAAGTTGCACAGAGTGCACTAGTGTTTCGATGAATACATTTATAATAATAGATAAGGGTACCATCTAAAGTGTTGTATAATGTTATGGCGGGGCTAATTCGCTTTTAACGTAGAATGATGTGTCCCAGGGCACAGTGCCCATGAGAAAGCCCTCGAGGTTGATCTAACGTCACTGTAGGCTCCTGGAATCAGGCCTCGTTCTGCTGCCATAGCGACGATGCATTCACAGAGATGCTATCATGAGATGATAGAATATTAATGTCAATCAAAGTGACATTAGTAAGTTACAAAGGATTTGGGACTGTAAAGTACAGACCCAAGACTCAACCTCTTCCATGAGCAAGCATGTTCAGGATACCAGATATATGGTGCCAATAATTAAGAACAATTGTAGCTAGCGTATGTGTACTCTAGTGCAAGTGGGAGACTGCTGGAAATATGCCCTAGAGACAAATAGTAGTAAGGACTATTATCATATTTCATATAGTTTATGATTAAGTTTTATATCATGCTATAACTATGTTGAGTGGAAGCATCAATACACGTGTGATATACAAACAACCAGGGGTTCCCAGTGAAACTCTAGTCACCGGTTCATTGGTCAACAGATGATCATGTTTCCTGATCATGTGGCATTTATGCCAATTGGAAATGAGATCATCTCATACTGAGAATGAGATGATGAACCAATACCCAACCTAAACATCGTGACCCAATCATGTCACGAAGTTCAAGTTACGATGATTAGAAATGGATCCTCGTAGAATATTCCTTAGACCGTGAGGCTATATCAATCATGTATCCTGAGAGTGCTTAGATAGCATCAAATGCCATCTGGTAAACCGGTGGTTATAACGGTGTGTTCAGGTATTCAGAGGAAACCGTAGAGGCAATATATGTCAAGAGCGGGATTTGTCCGTCCATGTGACGAGAAGATACTCAAGGGCCCACTCGGAGATTATATCCAATAGCTGCGCAACGTGTTATTTGATCACGGGGATATCACTTGTCGGAACGAGTCAAGTAGCATTGTTCAGTAACGAGATTGAACACGACATGGCGATGTCATTGATTAGATCTCAGGCAATGCAAGTATCGAGAGACAAAGGGAATAAGACACGACTGTCCCGGTTCAAACGACGAAAGATCTTCGTGGAACGCACATGGGTCACATGGCCATCCAGGTCCCTCTATTGATCATTGGTGCAGGAGTGTTCCGACCATGTCTAGAGTGTTCCCGAACCGTGGGGTATCACGCTTAAGGGCTTGATGATTCTTAGAGAGTGTTTACAGGATCGGTAGAATCACCGAAGAAAATAAGGGAGAAAATCGGAAGGGTTTCGGTAAGTACGGAGTGGAGGTGGAAGGTGTTCCATGGCCACGGAGATTGAATAATATGTGGATGAATGTTAAATATTGATTTAATCAGTTATTCATAATTATTTAATAAAGAGAAAATCAATTAAAGGTCAAAAAGGCTTAATGGGCCAATTCCGGAGGGAGAAGGCCCATTAGGGGAAAGGAGATAGGGAGAGGGACCAAGGGGGAGGCCGGATGGGGCTTGCCCCACTAGGGGCTGGCCGGCCGCCACCCCACCCCCTCCTCTCCTTTAGTCCCACCCCGGGACTTGAGGGGAGGTAGTACCTCCCCTCCCCCTATATAAAGTGGGGTATTTGGCCTAGAAAGATACACCCAATAATCAATAAAGGTCTCCCCACTTTTGGGAGGACCTCTAATTGATATTTTATCTCGTCCCCTCTCTCTCGTGACCGTGGTCCCAAGTTTGGACTGCGCGAGCGAGAGACATCTTCACCATGGAGCGCCGTCGCGCTGCGGGATTCGGATCCGGGAGCTCTACTTCCGCAACTGCTACTGGATCGGGGAAGCGGGAGTCATCATCAGGCACCGAACATGTGTAACTCCCCGCGAGGTGCCGCACTTGAGGCACTCAAGTCGTTGGAGCCAGAAGGAGCGCAAGGACTTCATCATGACCTTGAGGCCGGCTTCGGCTCGTCTACATCAACCACGCTCTCCTGAGCGTTGACAACGCTTTTCGGTCTTCAAGGGTACGTTCGCGAAAATCCCCTCCCATTACTGTATTACTAATATATAGGTCATGGCAGCTTTAGGGGTTCAGGGACGTAGAGTAAAATTTATTGTTTTTATGCGCGGAACCCCTACATTGACAACATAGGTGGCACTTGTCACCATAATGGGAAAAAGTATTGGTACTCTCGAAGGTTGTACAAAACATTGTTTAAAAGTATCACTTGATGATCCTTGTTGAGAATAGGATGAAAAAAAAAATGAAGATCCACATAACAAGTCCTTGGCATAGTCTCATTACTACTTTCTGAATTTTCTTGAAACACAATGAATGAAATAGAAGTGTTTTTAGTCTTGATTTATTGATGTGGGTGTCAATAAGACACTTCACTGTTATGCTACTTAGGACATGAACTCTCTTACTCAATTTTGCTATTATAAAACATCCTAGTGTTCCTTGGCAAGCTGAGAGTTAACTAGAGGAATTGGATTGATTGTTACACTTCTAGTAATTTATACTTGTATTAAACTCTACTTTGATTATTTTGAGTTATCAAGGATTGTATAGTGTTCTTGGCATCTCTCTAACTTTGATGAACCTTTTAAATGGAGGAAGTGCTGGACACATATGACTACCGACTATAAGTGAATAAATATTCTCGTTGTTTCAGTTTAAACGCTGAATTCCTTAATGTTTTATTGTTTTTCTTGCTCGAGGACGATCAGGTTTGAGCTTTGGGGAAGTTGATGGCTGTGAAAATAGCCATATTTTTCATGTTTAAACATTGATTTTAGTCAAGCAATTGACAAGAATCTCTAGCCTTTCCATTAATGACTAATTATTGCAAAGATATGCAAACCATTGCTTTGAATTATGTTGTACATGAAATCACACTTTTGAGAAAGGGCTGTACGGTGTTCGCTTAGCGACCCATTCGGGAATAGCAGTAACATCTCTTCTTAAGACTTTGATCTATGTTTTTCACTTAATAACTGTTTGTAGCCTGGTATTTTGTGGTGCAAACGGTTGGATCAAAAGGCTATTTCTATGCCTATGACTCGCAGGGGCTTTAGTATATCATGTTGCATTGTCCACAAAGGTTATCTCTATTAAAACATTACACATGAGTATGCCTATTATTATCTTTTATCCCATATGATGTGCAACTTCAGGTGAATCTTCAACCCTGGCCTATCTCCATCCATTGGGACAACCCTTGATATAAAGTAAACTAGAGTGGTCTAGTAAACGAAGGTAAAATCAAAAAACAAAGTTTGCAGACGTGTCATTTTTAATTCCTTTTGGCATTGTTTCCCAAGGTTTGATTAAACATTGGTCTACTAGGGAAAAAGACTATTATACTACATCCGTGAATCCGGATCAAAGGTACCAATGATCTTTTAAATTTTTCCTTCTCTTGGACAACATCGAACGTCTCCTCGTCCAACTCTTCTAGTTCATCATCCCCTTCATCTTCCTCTTCATTCCCTTCATCACCACCTTCGTCACCACCATCATCACCGCCTTCGTCAACGACATCCACAGTGTATTCTTTCTCCTTAGGTAGGACCGGCCCAAGTTGACGCTCACCCCAACATCCACCAACATGCTCATGAAAGAACATAGAATCGAGTGCAAATCCTCACTACAGGGTACACAAAATCGACAATCTAAATAATATGATCGGAATATGCGATATATTTTGGGGGGAAATTGTGCATGCCCGGAACCTCAGAGAATTGGGTAGATGAGAACGGCCACAAGGAGGGTCCATCAACGGCGTGCCCGCCGGGAGGGGCTTCCGCCCCCACGGGGAGGGGCTTCCGCCCCCGGAGGGGGCCACTTTCGAACTACCGGCAGCCGAGTGGGACTTTGTGCCGAGGCGCTTCTGCCTGACTGTGGGAGGACGGACTACAGCTACGACGGTAGGGGCGCCGACTGGGCTTCCGTAGTGGAAACATCCGAGAGAGGCACGTGAGGGTTCATGGTGATGGTGGTGCTCTGCGGAAAGGGATAAAGGCGCGAGGGCGAGCAAATTAGCGACGACGGTGGAGGCGGCGGTGGCTGAGCGGGGAGATGGGAAGGTGAAATGTACCTCTCGCCAGCCAAACTGTCTGGATGCGGTGAGCCACATCGTGAACCCTCCATACGAAAAATATGCAGCACAGAAGATCGCATTTGCGTTGAACCGCTATTTTTTTAGATGCGGTAGGCTTTGTCGCATCTCGAATGGCCATTTTTCAGCTCTGCACTGCAAAGTGATGGTTATTTTGCGGGTTGGCTCGTGATGCGGTATCTTCTAGAGATGCCCTGATGCACCATGCATGCCGCTGTTGCTACACTCCTCGTCGAACTGCACCACTGCTACCATCTCTAGGGGACGTCGCCGTCATGCACTGCCTAGCTCGCCTAGACCCAAATGGGGGCCCGAAAGTCCTAAATCTGCGCAAGCGAAGCTCTGTCCACCCGTACCTCCGCGCTGCCGCGACGCCACCACGCTTACCCGAGCCGAGTCATCGCCTCCTTCCGAGATGGGAGTGGCGAGGGGGGATGGGAGGAACTCGCGATGGAGGTTGGAGTGGCACTCGACTTCGGCGGGCGAAGGCTAGGGAGGGGTGAGGGAGGCGGCAAGAGGACTGCAAGACATTTTTCCAGTCTTCTTGTTATCCACCAAGTTCTCGCAGACGAGGGCTGCCTGCCCTCTCGATCTGTGCCGTGGAGCGTCGATCCTGCCAGGCGACACCGAGGACGAAGAGTGGTTAAGACTAAATCACATGTATAAGATAGGAGACCCCCGATAGCGTCCCACACCGCCAGGGCCGGATCTGTCTCGAGGCAGAATCTAAACCTGCCCTTCCATCGATGACATTGGAAAAAAACTGAGAAGTACGAAAACTTCACAACGCCGGCCCAAGAGGGTGACGTAGCATGTGATCGGTCGAGACCGAGATAAATAGTTCTAGGATTATATACAGAGACCCTAAAGAAAACAAACCGAGAGGCTCATACCGATCTCTGTCAATGCACGATCGATGAATCTCAAGAGCGCTGCTCGATACGATTCCCTAATGAAAAGAATGGCGGCTTTTCCTTTAGATATTTCTTTCGTATACGAACGTGCTACATCCTTAATTTGTTGCACCAAAAACAGCGGTGCGCTACAGTACTCCATGTCGAGATTCGCAGGAAGGAACCCGTCATGCGTCAGGCCTATGGTAAACCGAAGCGCCGAACCGCTGCCTAACTGGCCCCGGCCGCCCCCGCACTCTTTGGAGTTGGAAGCACGGGCAATTTCCCGTTTTCTGCTGAGGACCAGAAAGCAGAAGCAAAACACGCCATGGGGCGACGCCCTACCCTGATCGAGGACATGAGGAACCCGCGATATTTTTCTCTCTCTCGATGACTCGATCGACGGTGTCACCTCGCGCTTTCAGCGTGCGGCCGGCGTGCAGTGCTGGGAGACAGATCGACTAGTAGCCATATCTCTTCTTCGGTCGTCTTCTGGGCGCCGCTGGCGCTGGCTCGCATTTCACGTGCTGCTTTCCTTCCCGGGAAACAGAAATTAGGCCTATTCTCTACTCATCCAGCTGTATAGCCATAAGAAAGGAGGGCCGAGACTTAAATTAAGCTGCAGAGCCCCATCTTCCCGGCTCGACGGACAAACAAATTTTAACTTACACTATACCTCGATCGTCTCATCTCGTCTAGCTTCCTTCCCGCGTAATCGATTAGCATGGCAGCGGAGCAGCAGACTAAGGTTGCCGGCGGCAGCAGGTTCACCGCGGCGTGCGGCCAGCTGCGGCAGTACATGATGGAGCAGGGCGGCGGCAAGGAGGCCGTTACCATGGGCCTCATGCCGGGCGCCCAAGGTGTGGCGGCGGAGGAGATGATGGAGAAGATCATGGAGCTCTTCCCTCAGCGGGCCGGCACGCTCAAGGACGAAAGGTACGCACTTGCAAACTAGGGCCGCTCTCTCTGAGTAATTACGTACCAAACACGCATGCATGTCGGCCTGCCGCCTGAGACGCTGATCTAGGCTATGGGCTTTCTGTTGTCGTCGTTGTTAATTAGGATCTTGCAGCCTGAGACGACCGAGAGAGCGCAGCTGACCATCTTCTACGGCGGGAGCACGGTCGTGTTCGACGATTTCCCTGCCGACAAGGCCGACCAACTGATGCAGCTCGCCGGAGCCGAGCCCGTCGGCCCGAACGTCCTGGTGCAGCCCTTCTTGGCAGGTAATTAACTAAGGATCCAACTCCAACCACACCTACTCGCATCACGTATCTGCAGTCCACGTAGTACAAGGCGAAACACATCCCATACTGATGACAACGTACGTCGTGTGCGTTTGTTCAGACATGCCGGTCGCCAGGAAGATCTCGCTCCGGAGGTTCCTCCAGAAGAGGAAGGGCAGGCTCGCCGCGGCAGACCCGTACCCGCCGCCAACCCGGGCGGCCAAGCACACGGGCAGCAAGCCTGTTGAAGACTGTGGCGCGCCTTGGCAGCTCGGCATCAACTCCGTGATCCATCTGGACTGAAGCAGTAAAGACAAATAAATCCTTACTGCAATACTACTACTTTAATTTCTATGTGTACGACGCCCATTAACCGGCTGCGCCACTGGCCGACCGGCTACCTATCATCGGTTAAGCAGTGTGTATACTATCTGTTTGAGAATTCTTTGGTATGTAAGACAAGAATTCCTTTTATGCTCATGAAACAATCGAGTTTGTTATATGCGAGTATACTTTTTTTTTGCGGGTATGTTATATGCGAGTATTGCTACTCATCTGTGTAGCTTTGTAAGCTGAATTAAAATGTAGTTCATGAGCTCGGCCGCAATCATATTTTATTCTTTTTTTTATTTTGCTGGTATTTGAAATAACCAACCTGTGTTTGCGTGGCTAGAAGGGTGTTGTACCCCTAGTCCACCAGAGTTTAAACCCTAGGTTTGACACTGTGTGTTGCATAAAAGGCGAAATATTCTTTCAGTAAGAGGCGACGTTCCGGTCCACAGCGAGACGCCGGTGGTGACTTCGTCAATCGCAAGACCCGATCCGTCGGCTCGGTCTCTCGGAGGTGCTCATAGGGGTAGGGTGTTTGTGTGTGTGCGTTTATAGGGATGAGTGCATGTACGTATTGTGAGGGTCTAGGATTGTAGTGTGTTTCTAAAAAAATAGCAACCATTTGTTCCCGTCATCTTAGGTATTCCGACGAGAATACGTAAAAATCAATTACTGTTTCCTGAACAAAATTTGGCACATAATTCCACTTTAGTCACCGGCTCTAAAAGTGTGGTGTCGTCTACACTAACTGGGGAAACTGTAGCCCACATGGAGAGGTAACAACGCCTGCCTAGTTTATTTGATGGACAACTATTGAGCGTGTGATGAAATTTTGGTCATTAAATCGACATATGTGTCTCTCGCGTCAGGACGATCACTTACTCATCTGAGTCATCTTAACCAGTGAGGTCTCGTCATCGGTTAACTAAAGCTAAACTTAAAATTCAACCCTATGAAATGCGAATACATACCATAACTTAGAGGCTTGGAGCTTTGCCTGTCTGGACCTAGACATGGCGGACTCCGATCGAGATGTATCGGCGGTCATCAACGCAGTGGCTCCCTGCTAACAAGCTCACGACAGTCATACCATCCCGTTTACCCGTCCCTTCGTTAACTTCTCGAAAAAAAAAACTTCTATGGTGTTCTTGCACGAGTGATAGAGCAACATGAAGTGACTAACTTGGAGAACGCTCTGGCCCCCCGAGTCGCTCTCCTGAAGGAAACCCAAACACTTGCCATCGGTCTTCTCCTCCCCTCCTCCCCTCGCCCGCCACTGCTTGAGGGGGTCACCGTACCTTTCTGCATGGCCTACGGTGAGGATAGCGACGAGGTTCCCCGTTGCTACATCAGAGAACACTGGATGTCTGGTTGGCGACCCTGCGAGGCGTGGCGGTATCTACCGGAAGGTGGGTTCACTATTGGAAAGAAATGAGGTGCCGACGGCCGGATGCCGTTGGCACAGCGCCAAATTGCCGTCGGCACAGGCTGTGCCGACGATGGCCGTCGGCGTAGCCCCCTCGGTGTAGCTCCTTGACGACACATCCTCTTGGCCGTCGGCACAGGCACATCCCCTCGGCATAGCAATCGCAGCGGGCCCCACGATGTCAGGCGACGGCTGTTAGGAAACGGCCTAGCCTGGAGCTATGCCGACGGCCCTAAAATAATTTTTTTTAATTTTTCTTTAATTTTTTTTTCAATTTTTTTTCAATTTTTTTTTATCTTTGAATTGTTTGACTCGTTAATCTCTCACTTTAATCATTTTTAGCATTATTTATACTTAATAATTGATTAAATTGCAGTCTTAGTCAAACGGTCCCCTATCCTAATACTACTCCAGCTTCAGCACGCTTAACTTCCTCGTTCCTTCAGAATCTTTTTCCGCAAAGCAATTTACACATTGTTATTAATAGTATGATACCAATCATATTAACTCTTATATCATCATGTCACATGGTTGTATTTTTTGAAATTACAAACAATTATTTAAGTAAACAACAATGAATAAGTAAAAATATTATTGAATTCAAATAAAAATATAATGATTTTACTTTTTTGTATTTTTTTTAATATGAAATAAATAATATCTTTAAATCTGTAAATCGGAATTCGACAAATAATATGTCTAAATTGATTAGAAAAATGTGAGGAATCCAAATATGATATCAATATCAACTTATCACAAACTATGCCATGATTCTTATCATAATTTTATTTGTCCGTTTAAAACGACACGCATAAAGATTTTTAGCTCGGGGCTGAGACTCGCTAAACTTGAAGTGGATCTCTGATGAAACAACATATTCTGAACTTAAAAATGATTTTTGTAAAAAATCATGAGCATCCGATCATGTACCTGTAGTTCATATCTAACACACTTCCTACCGATTCAGCAGGAATTTTTCTTTTCCACTAGGGATAGACGGAAAGGTTTGAGATCCCCCTGTTATAACATTATCCATGTAAGATGGTCTAGTATTTTTCAAAAATATGATGGTAGCATTTTGAATTAGCCATTTGGTGGTTTCTTCACAAAACCGTCCGTTTTTTACACTTGGAAAATGGAAAACGGCTTTTTGGTGCGACGAAAAGGAAAACTTCCTCCTGAAACATTGTTCTCTATCCCATGATACACATATATGCATAATATGTACATATTATTATACATTATGCCTTCATTCTAGCCATAACATTGGTCATTTGACCCGAAAGCCAACCTCGAACGTGATAGGTCATTTTGTGAAGGATTTTTTGAGACATAATCAATATACCAAGTTTGATATTTTTCCTTCTAACTATATCACATCATATGGCACCACGCAAAGGTTTCGCATTGTTTGGATCGTTTTTGAATTTCTAATGCCCGTTTTAAAGTACCGTTAAACTTTGTTGAAGGGCGGGAATGAAGATTCTTAGCTCGGGGCTGAGACTCGCTAAACTTGAAGTCGATCTCTGATGAAACAAAATATTGTGAACCTAAAATTGATTTTTGTAAAAAAACATGAGCATCTGATCATGTACCTGTAGTTCATATCTGACCCACTTCCTACCGATTTGGCAGGAATTTGTCTTTTTCACCAGGGATAGACGGAAAGGTTTGTGATCCCCCTGTTATAATATTATCCATGTAAGGTGGTCTAGTATTTTTCAAAAATATGATGGTGGCATTTTGAATTATCCATTTGGTGGTTTCTTCACAAAACCGTCCGTTTTTTACAGTCAGAAAATGGAAAACGGATTTTTGGTGCGATGAAAAGGAAAACTTCCTCCTGAAATATTGTTCGCCATCCCATGATGCACATATAGGCACAATATGGATACATTATTACAAACTATGCCTTCATTCTAGCCATAACATTGGTCATTTGACTCAAAAGCCAAGAAACCTCGAACGAGATAGGTCATTTTATGAAGGTTTTTTGAGACATAATCAATATACCAAATTTGATATTTTTCCTTTTAACTATATCACATAATATGACACCACGGGAAGGTTTCGTATTGTTTGGATTGTTTTTGAATTTCTAATGCCCGTTTTAAACTATCGTTAAACTTTATTGAAGGGTGGACATGAAGATTCTTAGCTCGGGGCTGAGACTCGCTAAACTTGAGGTGGATCTCTAATGAAACAACATATTGTGAACCTAAAAATGATTTTTGTAAAAAATCATGAGCATCCAATTATGTACCTGTAGTTCATATCTCACCCACTTCCTACCGATTCGGTAGGAATTTATCTTTTTCACCAGGGATAGACGGAAATGTTTGAGATCACTCTGTTATGACATTATCTATGTAAGGTGGTATAGTATTTTTTTTAAATGTGATGGTAGCATTTTGAATTAGCCATTTGGTGGTTGCTTCACAAAACCGTCCGTTTTTTGCACTCGGAAAATGGAAAACGGATTTTTGGTGCGACGAAAAGGAAAACTTTCTCCTGAAACATTGTTCGTTATCCCATGATACACATGTATGCACAATATGGACACATTATCACAAACTATGCCTTCATTCTAGCCATAACATTGTTCATTCGACCCGAAAGCCAAGAAATCTCGAACGAGATAGGTCATTTTGTGAAGTTTTTTTGAGATATAATGAATATACCAAGTTTGATATTTTTCCTTCTAACTATGTCACATAATATGACATCACGCGAAGGTTTCGTATTGTTTGATCGTCTTTGAAGTTCTAATGCCTGTTTTAAACTATATACAATGTTTTTCACATAATTTTTGTTTACAAATATGTAATATTTGAGTATAGATAGATAGATCTTATTTTTCTGCAAATTTTGATATATTATTTGTATTTTTATGAATTAGAATGATTTAGTTATGATTTTTCCAAAATTAATGAGGTAAACAAAAAAATCTGGAGGCCTACGCCGACGGCCTACGCCGACGGCCTAGCCGTCGGCACAGACCAAACAATTTTTTTCAAAGAGCTGTGCCGACGGCCCCTAGCTACCTAAATCCGTTTTCATCGCCGTGTCTGAACTGGGGCTACGCCGAGGGCTATATCTACGTCGAGGGCCACCGTCGGCACAACCCTCTCTACTACGCCGATAGCCACGCTACGCCGAGGGTTACCCTCGGCACCGTCATCTACGCCGACTGTCGTCCCTACGCCAACGGCCAGGCTGGTCGGCTGGCTAGGGGAGGCAGCTACGCCGACGGCCCCGACATTTGGCCGTCGGCGTAGCCGGCCGGCCATCGGCGCCTCAGTTCTTTCCTGTAGTGGTTCTACACGCTAGTGCTGGCCGGTTTCCTTGACCGTGTGGGAGGTGAGGAGCTGGTGGAAGACCCATCGCGGCGCAGAGGTGCTCTAGCAATCTCCGCGCCAGATCTACTAGTGTCCCCTGATGTACTTCTTTGCATCAGATCTAGCGCGGTTGATCCTCGGGCCACCCGAACTGCATTCCTGTGAGGCGGTTAGAGTGGATTCCGGGGAAAAACATCCTTGGTTGGCTGCGAGCCAACCACATCGGCAACGACGAACTTCGACATTCTCCTTCTTGGAAGGTTGATGAGGTATAATGCCCTGTCCCTCATCTTTTCACGTGGAGAAGCAATGCTGGCCTAGTTCGAATGGACAACTAGTGAGCGCGTGATGAAATTTTGGTCATCAAAACGGCACGTGTCACTCGCGTCCAGACTATCACTTACTACCATAACTTGGAGGCTTGGAGCTTTGCACGTCTGGACCTAGAAAGGGCGGAGTCCAATCAAGATGTCATGGAGGTCATAAGCGCAGTGGCTCCCCTGCTAACGAGCTCGCCATGGTCATACCATCTCGTTACCCGTCATTTTGTCACCTTCTATAGTGTTCTCGCACAGTCACACGAGTGACGGAGCAGCAGGAAACGACTAACTCGAAAGAACGCTTCGGCCCCCGAGTCGCTCTCCCGAAAGAAACTCAAACCCTATCCACCAGGCTTCTCATCCCCTCCTCCCCTTGCCCACCACCACTTGAGGGGGTCACTGTCGGGGGGATGACCTCTGGATACTCCAACTGGACAAGAAATGTGGTAGCCGGCTCTTCAGGCTGTCCTAGGGGCGGAGGCCCCTTGCCTCTTCTTCTTCCTTGGAGATGGTGCGGATGTTGAGGAGATCCTCCCCCTCCTTGGTAGCTTCCAAGAGGAGCAAATTTCGTGGCTATGGATCGATGCCTCCAAAAGTAGGGTTTCCACTCAATATATAGATGTGGAGATGCAATCTGGGCCATGGGATGGATGCTCCTTTGATCTAAGGGCTCTTGGACACCTCTAGAACCTTCCTAGGTATTTCCTCTGTCCTTTGGGAGCGCCTTGGGTCGTGACTTGGCCAAATCCATCAACTATGGAAAGAGTTGGAGTCAATCAGGTCACAAACTCTCGGAATCCTGAAACTGCTTCTCTACCCTTTCAGTAATCCGGGGCTAAAAGTCCCGTCCGAACTTTGTTTGAGGAAAATTGTATAACTAGAATCATCAGCGTAAAATTCCCCACAACTTTTGTATTTTGTTTTTTCCATTTGAAGCCATCTTCAGGGGCTGCTATGGAAATCTTCGAAAGTTGTTCTTGAGGGACAAATTTCAGGAAACTCTGAATTACACCGTAATGACTGGTGTCCTTCCATATTCACATATTTCCTACACAACAAAGTTCGAAACAAGAACTTTGTAATTTTTCAACTATTACTAGGTTAGTCCCAATAAATATAATAAAGTTGCAATATAATGGGAATTTTGGCACAATAAACTACAAAGTTCATGGATGCATTTTACATGCATCAATGAGCTATTTGGGTATGTTGTCTCTAGTATGAAAGCTAAGTTTGTTTTTCTAAAGGAGGGTGTTTCAATATGGTGGGGCTAGCAATAGTAACCGTTTGACCATCTATAAGCTTGAAAAAAGTGTCCACAGTACTAGATAATTTCTACTAGACAATATAAACATTGTGTTGTCCATTTACGTTGAAAATAATAACTAGCACTAGATAAAACACTTGTAAGTTATTACTCCATAAAGCATATGGACATTATAACTAGAAGCAATAGCATGCATAACTTATTACACTCTTTTTCTTTTTATCATGGCATTCAAACTTAACTTTCATTTTGCAGTAGCTCTTTCTTAAGATGCAAAACATCTATCATGGTGGTATTATTTATTCCAAAGGGTAACATGCAAAACTGTAACATGCAAAACTAAATAAAATACGAGATAAAGACGCTCCAGGTTTTTATGATCATCTTATGTTGCTCAAAAAACAAAGTTTAGAGGTTTGCAAACCGGGAGTTTAATAGGTCCAGCGGGGTGCCTTGGGCATCCCCAAGCTTATGGTTTTCACCATTCTTGGATAGCTATTGGTGTGGTGTTCCTCCATTCCATGTCAAAAAACATCAACACAAAACATTCTCCCATTTCTTTTCTATGGGGTGATATTAGTGGTACAAAGATATGTTGCTAGCTGTCATATAATCTTAAAACAAAATTCAAGTGTCCAGCAAGTATATCATGTTGTATACATTATTAGAATATCAAATACTCATGGCAAATTACTTTGAGACTCAAAAGAATGTCTTAAACAATACAAGACATAATGTGTCTAGATTTTTAGAAGTGGCAAAACGTATTTATTTTGACCACTTATAAATGTCAAGCATTTTAGCCAACTATTTTGCGTAGAATGAAAAGATGTAACTTCAGTTTAAGTATGAGCGCAATCAGAGTTACAAAAAAAATTAGAGAATTGTTTTACTAAATAGTGTTGGTGCAGGAATTTGCTAGTCCATATATTTTATCAACTTTATATCATCCAAATGGATTCAACTTTATACTTTATTAAAAACTTCAGAGAATAAACTAAAAATAGACTATTTAAACTATAGCAAGAGTGCAAAATAAAATCCAAGAAAAAAACAAGGTTACCTCTCAAAAAGCCCTTTCTTTATAGCCAGATAGCTAGGCTTTTTTTACTTGTTTAAGACATATGGAGATCATGTGGTAGCTTGTACCTTGGTGCTATCTACTTCTTCCTTGGAAATTTTTCCATAAATTATGCCTTGGTCCCATGGCGTGCTCATACCAATCAAAGTAATAGTCAAGTTGAAACATGGTAGAGAATAACACAAGACATGGAAACAATAACAACGAAGTCTAACTTTGTTCTATGCATTGGAATTTTATAAATTAATAGATCACACCAATTATAGGCATACCAATGCATAACAACAGCAGGTAGTTGCAATTTATAATTATTATAAGCATAAACATGGCTCTTATCACCTCCTCTTTCATAATAGTTGCAAGTACTATAAGTAAACTTAACAATATAACCATTTAAAACATGCAACTTTGCAAAGTTTGTTATATAGTGAGGATCATTATAATTATCATGGTATTCATTAGCATGCTTCCCTCTTTAAAAATAGTTGTTAGAATTACTATCAAGTTTAACATCATGGTTGCAACAATTATTTGTAACTCAAGATAGTTGCGAACAACACAAGTATTTTTCAACATAAGAATATTTACCCTCTATAGTGAGACTATGGGAACTAAAAAATATAGAAGTACTCTTGCTAATAAGAGTATCATCATGAACATCAAGTATATAATTTTTATCCTCATGTATTATACATGGAGGGTTATCAAGAATCATATGACCATCATCTAAAGCATTATCATATAGCATATCTAAACAACACTCCTCATTATTATCAATAATTTTACTAGTAGAATTACTAGCAAGTATAGGATCATTATTAGTTTCACAATGATAGGTTTTTATAAATGACCATAGAGTTTATAGTTGGAAAATTATCGTAGCATGGTTTCTCATAAATGACAAATGGGTTTTGAGTTTGAATGTTACTATCTGATGATCGGCTCAACACGCCGAGCTCGTTGGGGAATCCCAAGAGGAAGGTATGATGAGCATAGCAACAAGTTTTCCCTCAGTTATGAAACCAAGGTTATCGAACCAGTAGGAGCAAGGAAACACCTCCAAGGTGTTGTTTCCAACTTGGAATCCTGCACAACACTACCACAGAACTTTGCCCCCAACTTACAGTGAGGTTGTCAATCTCACCCGTTTTGCTGAAAAAAAAGAATTAAACGTATTGTGTGGAAGATAGTAATTGCTTGTAGAAAGTAAACAGAAACCAGTAAATAGTAGATTGTAGATTGCTGTAAAGAATGGACTAGGGTACATAGTTGTAACATCCCAAAAAACTTTAATACAAGCTTATCAAGATCCAACTCATCAAATTTAGGGTTAACAAAAACTTTTCCAAATTAAAAATGAAAGCATGCATGTGTATGTGCATTTAATTTAGGAATTGTTTTGAATTGCCATGGTTCTATGACTCCTTGCTTGTAAAATTATTCTTAGGTGAAATAAACATCATCTAAATCATTCCCAAACTTTTCCCAAAGAAAAACAACTCAAAATGAATAATTGAAGTGAATGGTCATTTTGGCCATTTTAATCCACTACACTACTTTGGCTATTTCTAGCACTCTTTTCTCAACAGAAATAATTCTTGATTTTTGCACCCCTTGCTAGTACACATAATGAGGTACCAAGGCCCATTTTGTGATCTGCTAGAAACATTCAAATACTAATTTTAATGGACAGTTTAAAATTTAATCTTTTGCATATGGGAAGATCCCACTATTTCAAAAACCACTCAAACAAGCTCAATTTTCAAAACCCAAGCACCCACAGACTCTCAAGCTTATGCCTAGCAAACACACCAAAAATCTTTTCAAAATTCAAAAGAAAATCTCATGCGGCCATTTAATCAAACACTTGGCATGCATGATTTACACCCTAATCCTAGCTCACTATTTTGAACAGGGTTTTGCCCCCATTTGATGTCCATTTAATCCCCTTGGCCCCTCATGATCTAGCCATGCCATTAGCACCTCACCCCTTGTCCCTAGCCATAGTGCAAGGCCATGTCGAGCACCAACTCGCCGGCCGACCATGCACTCACCCCAGCAGACCACCTCCCTCTCTCTTGCCATGTCTAGGAGGTAGCCAGGACCTCACCGCCACCCTCTGTCCCCTCCCCGAGCCAAGCCCAGCAGTGGACCATCGAGCAATCCCCGCGCCCAGTGCCACCGCACCATGCCGAGCACGCGCTAGGGCGCCGCCCCGGCACGCGTGCACAAGCTGCCACTCGACCACAACCCGCGCCCACCGCTCCACCACGACCCAGGGAACACGACGGACATGCCCGTTCGCTCCCCAACGCACCACAACCACCTCTCGCCATGGACACCGCCGCCTCTGCCGCTCAGAGCGCCAGCTGCCCCCGACCGCATACCATCGCCCCTACACCCGGATTCAATTCCTAGAGCACCGCCAGGAGACCGCCTGTCGATTGCCACCCTCAGCCATGCCGCTAGCCGCCCGTAGCCATGTCGCCACCGTCGCCGGCCCATCCCTCTCGGTCTCGCCGTCGAGCCTATAAAAGGACGGCACCCCCAGCTATTTGAAGCACACCACTCCACTCCCCTCAACTCACTAACCGTTCCCTACCTCTAGTCGGAGCAGCGCGAGCACTTGCTCACCGGAATTTGGCCGGAGTAGCCCGCAGCAGAGGAGGAAAGGGCGCCGCTGATT
The DNA here is from genome assembly GCA_910589775.1 of Avena eriantha. Lineage (NCBI taxonomy): Eukaryota > Viridiplantae > Streptophyta > Magnoliopsida > Poales > Poaceae > Avena > Avena eriantha. The sequence continues at coordinate 46,491,302 of OU342742.1, forward strand.
GCGACCACCCCCGGAGCTGCCTCGACCGTCCCTGAGCTCGCCGTTGACCACCAGTTCATTTGCCCGCCTCGCCGTCGTCGCTGGAGTCCTGGTATGCCCCCTATGCACCCCCACCGAGCCGCTAGGGTGCGACCTCGCCGGCGACCTGTTCGCCGTCGACGACGATCCCCGGCCGTAGATCCTAGTTCTAATCCAACATCCCACATTGCCCCGTATCGCTTCGCGCGTTATGAGCCACTGACGGATGGACCCCCTGTCAGTTGAGGCCCGCGCTGCGGAGTGACACTGGGCCGGCCCATTAGAGTTTCCCGCGTGACCCAGTTAGTTTGAATTAGGATTTTTCTTTTTAGTTTAAACTTAGTTCTGTCTCTGAGTTTGAAAATCAATTTAGAGAGTTTGACAAATCCAAATTGCTTGAAACCAATTTTTCCTGAAAGGTATTCAAAGGTTCTATCCAAGCCCATTGGATTTAATTCAATTAGAGTTATAGATCTCTCCTAGTAAAAATAATAAAACAGAAGCATTTGCACCTTACAACATTTTTCAAAATTCAACCATGATAGCTTTTGAGTTGATTCCAACTCTCAAAAATCACATTTCACTATATCGATCTGAATATGTAATAATATTAAGGTTTACATGCAGTGACTTTGAACTAGTACCAAAATAATGCTATATAGGCATTTCTAGTCACTTTAAATCATTAAATAATGAACTTAAACCAAAGTAATTATGATCCAACCCTTAAATCACATTCCCACATGTTATAATATATGTTGATGACATGTGTCCACATGATCCCATATTTTAAGTGGTGAATATTAAATCTTCGTTAAATTTTCAATGAGTAGAAATTACTTTTCTAAATTAAAAAGAGCGAAACTATTAATTTAAAGCTTGTGATACTTGTGATGAAAATAGATCATCAAATGTGTGTTTTAGAATGCTACCTAGACCAGTTAAGTATTGCTGATTGTGTACTCCGTATGTATTTATAGATGATAGTACCGACCAAGCTTTCGAGGAGGAGGAGTTCTACCAAGAAGAAGAAGAAGAAGAAGAAAACTTCAACCACTGCACTGCACAAGGCAAGCCACGATTAACAATGCAAGCTAACACTTGCAAGTATAATACTTAGCAAGCTAGGGTTTAAACTAGATGGTTTAGCAAAGATGCTTGAGGCATGCTTTGATTACACTACTTTTACTAGTATTTACCCCCAAGTATTAAATTCAAGCTTTACTTCTCTTACTTTACACAAAGTTCTTTACTTGTTTTAAAGGTTGCATAAAGAGTATAAAACTTCACCTATTTAGAACCCCTTTAGATGTCATTCTATGGCGTGAGATTGAACCCATATTTTCCACCTTAGTGAACACTCTTAACTTAGTAGCTTAGAGTAGATCAAAAACTTGAGTCACTTTAGATGGGAACACTTGGTGAAAATGAATTGTGAAAACCTTGGAATGATGAGTCATTCTATTGAAATGTTTTGACATGTGTTGAGAAACACAAATGGTTTATGATGATGAAAATGATGAGGCATGAGCCTTAACCCTTTTATAAAACTGATGGTTGGATTCAGATGCAATACCATTCCAAATTTACCGTACAACTACACTACCTGAATTGGGTAAGGCTTAGCTGGAAATTTATATGCATTAGTGTTAGTTCCCTCGCGGGAGAGGTTTGAGCTGAGGCTACCTCTCAATGTTGTCCACCTATGCAGTGCCCAAGATGACAGATGATCATGGTTGGGAGGCCATGTTCATAGGAGAGGTGCTTATACTAGGGTGTGTAAAGGGAAGGTTATGTTTGATTATCTCCATACTAAGTATGATGATTCAGGGTTATCCCTGACAGATGTATCGAATCTTGTGGTGAAAGTGTACCACCTCTGCAGAGTGTCCACTATTCGAATAGCCGCGTCCGCGGTTATGGACAGTTGGAATGGCCATACTGGTTCATTGTTAGATGTTTTCCAAATAACTTATGACAATAGATGTCCCACTTAAGTGAGTCTAGAACTTTATTTTATCTTTCTTTGCTTCAGAACTCAGCTTAGGTTTCAAACTTAACTTTATAGTTAAACTTAGACCTAGCACTTTAACTTAGAACTATATTACTTGTTAGTGGTAGTTTGCGAGTACTTAAAGAGTACTCATGGCTTTTGTCACTGGCTATTCTCATGGCCAGGCTATGAAGGAGACTATCAAGATGATGCCAACAGGACGGCTATGATAACTAGGACTATCTGCCTTCGTCAGCATTGCATGTGCCCCTGAAGATGGACACCACCGCTACGCTTATCTTTTAATTCCTCTGTTTGTTGTATCAAGACTGGATCATGAGATCCTTATTTGTGTAAGACCTTATGTATGGTTTGTAATGGATGATGTACTGTGATATCCAATCCGTTATGTCTCGCAAAAATGGTAATCCTAGGATTGCGAGGTATGGCATAACGGGCATCTGGGATTAAAAATCCGGGTGTTGACAATAGTTCACTAGAGGTGATTCTCCTTAAGATAGATGACATGTTGGGTGAACAAATTATAGCGGGGCAACTGACAAATATCTAGAAAGCATACATGCATATACTAATCATCTTGACTCCTATGAGATTTGATTGGGAATTACAACATTATACATAGACTATAATCCAACTGCATCTATGACTAATAATCCACCTTCAGGTTATCATCCGAACCCCCTCTAGTATTAAGTTGCAAGCAACAGATAATTGCATTAAGCAAAATGTGTAAAGTAAACAATACGATTGTTCTATGAACAAAGGATTGATGTTTTCTCCCTAGTAGCAACAACACATCTATTACCTTAGAGATTTCTGTCACTTCCCCAGATTCCTAGAGGCATGGACCCACTATCGAGCATAAATACTCCATCTTGGAGTTGCTAGCATCTACTTGGCCAAGATAGCTACTAACAACGGAAAGCATGCAAGATCACAAATAACAAAGACATGATAGAATCAATAATCAATCTAAAATAGCATCTCAATATCCATCGAATCCCCGCAAACACAACATGTAGGATTACAAATAGATGATCTTGATCATGAACGGAGCTCACAAGATCTAAACATGGTAGCACAAAGGAGAAGAACCAACCATCTAGATACTACATGGACCCATAGTCCAGGGATGAACTACTCACGCATCACACCGGAGGTAGTCATGGTGATGAAGAAGGCCTCCAGGGTGAATTCTCCCCTCTAGAAGGGTGCCAGGAAGAGCTTCAGATCCCTTCTGATCTAGGGATGGAGATGACGGTGGCTACAGACTCTTACGTGGAATTTTGATCGGGGGTAATTAGGGTTTTTGTCCCGGAGGCAATATATAGGCGAATGGGAAAGGTCGGTGGAATGCCAGGGGGCCCACACCCCCTGGTGGCATGGCTAGGGCTGGCCCCGCCACCACCAGGTGTGGATGGCATGGTTCCCTTATTCATCTCCCCTCCGGACTCCGTGTTCCTTCTGGTGAAATATTGACTTGGGATTTTGTCTGGTCCAATTCCGAGAATATTTCCTTAGTAGCTTTTTTGAAACCAAAAACAGCAGAAAACAGGCAACCGGCACTATGGCATCTTGTTAATAGTTTAGTTCCAGAAAATGTGTAAAAATACTCCAAAGTGTGGACAAAACATAAGAAAGTAGATATAAACAAGCATGCAACATCAAAAATTATAGATATGTTTCCAATGTATCAACATCCCCAAGCTTAACTCCTGCTCGTCCTCGAGTAGGGGTAAGTGATAAAAAGGAATAATTTTTGAGGTGACATGCACTATCACAATCTTGATCAAAGTATTTATAAAACATTGATATATGGGATCATAGTACTTTAACATAGAATGAAAGATAAAGCTCTAACAATAAGACATAGCAACTATGTTGTAACATGAAAAGGTACAAACAAAAGATTCATGAATAACAATGCTTTGAAAGACGTTTGTTTGTTTCACATATAGAAAACATAATGAGAATGGTATTCATCTTGTTCCTCATAGTGTAGCAAAACATAAATGCATAGGACACCTTCAAAGTTCATAAGGGTGACTAGATACAAATAGTTTAAGAACAAGCAATATCAAAGTTATGCATCAATCAACAAGTTTTGGGACAACGCGCATTAAACTAAGAATGACCACTATGCTCTCTCAATAGGTGCATAAAGATAGAAGATGGAGACTCAACATAAAATTTAAAAGAACAGCCCTTCATAGAAGGAACCAGGGATTCAAGTTTCATAAAGAGCTTCCAAAAATTATGGTACTTATTAGATTTCAGCTCTCATTGCCCCTATCATAAGCATATTTAGGTGATTAAGGTTAAAGTGAACAAATATGAGGATATGCTTGACAAGTTATAAGTTGAAATCGCATGCCCCTTACTTACGAAGACCGAACCTCATGCTACTCAACTTTAGTCACGAGTAAGTTCTTGTCATTGTAAGTACATGTGTATCATAGAGAACCGCCAACGGGGTAGCCCTTGTCCGATGATACGGAAGCATTCCCATATCAAAATGACAAGGCAAGCAGACAATGAGCATCTCAGCGATCTTTTTATTTGCTATTTGCATAGGTTTTTATTGAGGATGCTTCATAGATTGCTCATTATGGTTATGCTGCAAGTTTCCACCATGATTAGGCATGGCTTAGGCTAGCAGCCCAGGCGTTTCTCTAACACATATACAAACTCCATGAGCTTACAAGCTCCCCTTTTATTTCATACCGCCGGGATCCATAAGCAAAAGAACATGATATCAACCAAATAAAGTGCAATGTTGAAAGCATACCCCATGGTAACATGGTTCTGCTAATTCACAACTTATAAAGTGCAAGCACATACGCAACATAGATGGGCACAATGGTTCAAGTTTATTAAGTGCAAGAAAAGTAAAGTGTGCCATCAAGTTTGTGAGAGCTTTAATAACTAATTTTCACATAACAAGTTTAATTCGGAAGGTAGATAAAAACATGAATATACTTGGAATAGCAAATGCTAATAGGTAGGTATGGTGGACTCTTTGGAATAACTTGGTTTTATTTGGATTTGGATGCATGAGTGGAACTCATACTTGGTATGGAGGCTAGCAAAAGACTAGGAGCGACCAACTTAGAGAGCAATACTGGCCATAATCATGCAAAGCGACAAAACATCATTAATTAAAGCATAAAGTGATATTACAAGTCGAAAACTAAATGATCATAGAGGCTATGGTGACTTGGAATAGTCTTACATGGTGTGAGCATGCGCCAAGTCAACCCAAATAAAGCGTCAAACGAGAATACCACAATACTATACTTTAATATGTTAAAACAACACATGATTCATTCAAGGCACATTAAGCAATCTCAATTGTTCATAACAAGTCATGCTACGGCAATAATCACTAAGAATAAACCCAAAACAATATCAAGCATGACATGATAAAGTCTAAGTCACAATAAAAAACAAGCAACTTTTATACCACTTATAAGCATGAACTTTCCTACTCTTTTCCAATCCAAACCAACTTATTTGAAAACTAATGTATGAATGAAGGGTCCAACCAATTTATTCAACCAAACTAAGCGAATTAAGAAAACGAAAACTAAAAACAAAACGAAGAAGCTCCAATAACAACACAACTGTGCATGAAACAATAAAAATGAAGTGTTTGGAAGAAACCTGAGATTTTTATTGATGGAGAAGGGGATGCCTTGGGCATCCCCAAGCTTTGACGCTTGTACTTCTTCAATATTTCTTGGGGTGACACAGGTGGCATCCCCAAGCTTGAGCTTTTGTCCATTCTTCATCTTATTGCATTACTCTTCCCTACACTTTAAAATTTCCTTCATACAAAACTTCACACAATCTTCATTAGGAACATTAGTGTACTCAAGATAATAAGTCTTTTGGTTCAGTTTCAACACAAGTAAAACTTCCATTAAAACACAAGCTACTGTAGCACTTCCTTTAATAAGTTCAAATGATCAAAGAGAAAGAGATTAAGAGGCAAATGCAAATAATGGCAGAAATATGTCAAAACAGACTAGCAGGTAAAAACCAATTTTTTCGAAGACCTTCTGTTGCTCAAATCGAAAAGTGTTGAACTAAAGAAAGTTGGATAACAACCTGGGGCAGAAGAAAAAAAATTACAGCTCAAACCAACATACAGGGATTTTTCACGAATTTTTACAACGAAGCACAAAAATCTATTTAGGGGCAGTAACTTTCCCAAGTCTTACTTCTCTCTCATTATAGGATATTCTTGGCACAAAAACCACACAAAAATGATAAGGAGAGGTTATTACTGAATTAATAACTTCCAAGACTCAACAAAAAGGTTCCTAATGAAAATTTTGTTATCTCCCAATAAGTGCTTTTCTTTAACGCCTTTGAGCTAGGCATAAGAAGCAAGAAAAGAATCTAGTATTCTCAAATGAAGAAGCATTAACAGCAAATTTTGTTTTAATAGGAGAGGCAAAATGAATCTTTTCTCTCTTCTTAGGGAAGTGTTCTATACCTTTCTTGAGTGGAAATTGATATTTAATGGTGCCTTCTTTCATATATATAATGGCACCAACAGTTCTAAGAAAAGGTCTTACCAAAATAATAGGACAAGAAGCATTGTATTCAACATCCAAAACATAGAAATCAACGGGGACATAGGCATTGTTAGTCGTAATAAAAACATCATTAATACTCCCCATGAGTTTCTTTTTAGCATTATCATCAAGTTGGACATTTAAATAACAATCTTCCAATGGTGGAGAATCCAGCATTTCATAAATCTTTCTAGGCATAATAGAAACACTACTATCAAGATCACATAGAGCTTTGAGATCAAAATCATTCACTTTCATATTAATGATAGGTTCCCAACCATCTTCTAATTTCATAGGAATAGAAGCTTTATGTTTCATCTTTTCTTCTATAATTTTTATGAGAGCATCAGTAATGTGTTTCGTAAAGGCCATATTCATAGCACTAGCATTAGGACTTTTAGCAAGCTTTTGTAGGAACATAATTACTTCAGAGATATTCCAACATCAAGATCAAAATCATAATTATCATCTAAAGTAGTAGAGCTATTGTTTCCCAGATTTTGAAGAATTTCAGCATTTTATTAGAAAAGGTTCCATTTGTTTTACTAGCTTCAACATTAGTGGTAGTGATGGTAGAAATACTAATATTTCTAGCAATTTCATCCTCTCTTTCCCACTTAGCATGCAATTGAGCTAACGGTCTAACATTTTCATCAATTCTAACTTGTATGGCATTAGTAGCAGCAAAGGGGTTTTCAATAGTTTCAGGTTTAGCAGCCATTTTATTAAAAGAAGATTGTGCTTCAGACAATGATGCTATACTTGTTTCAGCAATAGAGAATTTTTGCTCAATAATTTAATGAAAGCAGTTTGTTTACTAATAAAATCTTTAAGCATCAATATGAGCTTTCCCATTAACAAGCATAGACATAATAACATCAATTTTATCACTCAAGGAGGAGATTTCCTCAACAGAATTTACCTTCCTACCTTGCTGAGCTCTCTTAGTGTGCCATTCAGAACAGTTAACCATCATATTATCGAGAAGCTTTGTTGTAGCACCCAAAGTAATGGTCATAAAGGTACCTCCAGTAGCAGAATCTAGTAGATTTCTTGAAGAATAATTCAGTCCGGCATAAAAGGTTTGGATAATCATCCAAGCAGTCAGTCCATGAGTGGGACAATTCTTTACCAAAGATTTCATTCTTTCCCAAGCTTGAGCAATATGTTCATTATCAGATTGTTTAAATTTCATTATTTCACTTCTCATAGATATAATCTTAGCAGGAGGATAGTATTTTCCAATGGAAGCATCTTTGCATTTAGTCCAAGAATCAATACTATTTCTAGTTAGGGATAGCAACCATTCTTTAGCTTTTCCTCTCAAAGAGAAAGGAAACAATTTAAGCTTAATAATATCTCCATCTATATCCCTATGTTTTTGCATCTCTCAAAGTTCAACACAGTTATTAAGATGAGAAGCAACATCTTCAGTACCAATACTAGAAAATTGTTCTTTCATAACAAGATTAAGCAAGGCAGATTTATTTTCAAAGAAAGTAGCTTCAGGAACATGTGGAGAAATAGGTGTGCACATGAAATCACTATTGTTGGTGCTAGTGAAGTCACACAACTTAGTTTTTTCAAGAGTAGTCATTTTTTTGTGTTTTTAATATAGAAAGCAAACTAGTACAACTAATATTTTTGTGTTTTTAGAAAGGAAAAAGCAAACAAAGTAGAAATAAACTAAGCAAAACAAATAAAACAAACTAAAGAGATTGGTTATGAGGGACTCCCCTTGTGAAGATGTCCTTGACTCCCCAGCAACGTAGCCAGAAAAAGGCTTGATGATCGGCTCAACACGCCGAGCTCGTTGGGGAACCCCAAGAGGAAGGTATGATGAGCACAACAACAAGTTTTCCCTCAGTTATGAAATCAAGGTTATCGAACCAGTAGGAGAAAGGAAACACCTCCAAGGTGTTGTTTCCAACTTGGAATCCTGCACAACACAACCACAGAAATTTTCCCCCAACTTACAGTGAGGTTTTCAATCTCATCGGTTTTGCTGAAAAAAAGGATTAAACGTATTGTGTGGAAGATAGTAATTGCTTGTAGAAAGTAAACAGAAAATAGTAAATAGTAGATTGTAGATTGATGTAAAGAATGGACCGAGGTCCATAGTTCACTAGAGGTGATTCTCCTTAAGATAGATGACATGTTGGGTGAAGAAATTATAGCGGAGCAATTGACAAACATCGAGAAAGCATACATGCATATACTAATCATCTTGACTCCTATGAGATTTGATTGGGCATTACAACATTATACATAGACCGTAATCCAACTGCATCTATGACTAATAACCCACCTTCAGGTTATCATCCAAACCCCCTCTAGTATTAAGTTGCAAGCGACAGATAATTGCATTAAGAAAAGTGTGTAAAGTAAAAAATACGATTGTTCTATGAACAAAGGTTTGTTGTTTTCTCCCTAGTAGCAACAACACATCTAGTACCTTAGAGATTTCTGTCATGTCCCCAGATTCCTAGAGGCATGAACCCACTATCGAGCATAAATACTCCCTCTTGGAGTTGCTAGCATCTACTCAGCCAAGATAGCTACTAACAACAGAAAGCATGCAAGATCACAAATAACAAAGACATGATAGAATCAATAATCAATCTGAAATAGCATCTCAATATCCATTGGATCCCCGCAAACACAACATGTAGGCTTACAAATAGATGATCTTGATCATGAACGGAGCTCAGAAGATCTAAACATGGTAGCACAAAGGAGAAGAACAAACCATCTAGCTACTACATGGACCCGTAGTCCAGGGATGAACTACTCACGCATCACACCGGAGGCAGTCATGTTGTTGAAGAAGGCCTCCAGGGTGAATTCTCCCCTCCGGCAAGGTGCCGGGAAGAGCTTTAGATCCCTCCCGATCTAGGGATGGATATGACGTCGGCTACAGACTCTTTCGTGGATTTTTGATCAGGGGTACTTAGGGTTTTCATCCGACAGGCAATATATAGGCGAAGGGGCAAGGTCGGTGGAGTGCCAGGGGGCCCACACCCCTGGTGGCATGGCTAGGGCTGGCCCCGCCACCACCAGGTGTGGATGGCATGGTTCCCTTATTCATCTCCCCTCCGGACTCCGTGTTCCTTCTGGTGAAATATTGACTTGGGCTTTTCTTTTGAAGAACATGACCGTAGGGGAAGCCCCTACGGTGTGAATTTTTTTATTTATTTAGACTTGGGCTTTTGTCCGGTCCAATTCCGAGAATATTTCCTTACTAGCTTTTCTGAAAACAAAAAAATAGCAGAAAACAGGCAACTGACACTGTGGCATCTTGTTAATTGGTTAGTTCCAGAAAATGTGTAAAAATACTCCAAAGTGTGGACAAAACATAAGAAAGTAGATATAAAACAAGCATGGAACATCAAAAATTATAGATACGTTTCCAACGTATCACTATCATCTTTGAGAGGTTCCCATGCATCCCCAAGCTAGAAAAACTTGCAACATGAATGAATGTGATGCTCCGGAATCAAATAAAACTCTAGCTAGAATTGGATTGATACGAAGCATACCCATACTGACGCTTGGATCTTCCTCGGACTCTTCAGCAGAAATATGGGTCAAACGACAACTTCCAGTAACCTGAGGCTTGGTATTCTTCTTTGGTGGAGGTGCTATCTCAGCAGCACCCTTTTTAGGACACTCCCATACAAAGTGGCAAGATGGAGAAGTGTCACCCATCCTATAAAACTAGAAGGATTTAGCCAAAGTATTCAGAGGCAAAATATACTTGATATAAAGCATATCATCCCATCAAGCATGGTAGTATCCAAGCATACTATAGTATACGCTAACCAGCTAACTTACAAACCATAACAATGGAATGCTAAGATATCTATACATCAAGCAGAACAAAGATATCTTGGTAACTCTGAGAATAGCAAACAGTTACAGTGTACTTAGAAAAACAACCCTGAAACCATGATCCTAAAGTTTTTGAAATAAAAGGTGAGGGATGAAAACCTTTTCAAATACACTAGGATAAGAAAACTCCAGTATTGGAATCACACCAGAGAAGGAGTAAAAAGAATCCAATCAGATTTTTTGCAAATAATTTTCATATTTTAAATAGTTTTCTCAACTTCTAGACTCAACATCGACCAATAAAAGGGTTTCCTACAGGAAGTCATGCATTGATACCAAAATATGTAACACCCCCGGGATTAGGGTTAAACAAACCCAGATAAACATCTGGGATAAGCTCAACTCTAAACTCAGAAGATCACAGTATAATATTAGGTAACATCACATAACACAGGGATACAACAACATAAGTTTAAACTCTTAACGAAGTACGTTATCAGATTATTACAAACTAGGGGTCAGAGACCCAACATTATACCAAATAGAAAAACCAATTTATGTTGTTCTACACAACAAACTTAGCAAAGGGCCTAAGAGGCCATAATATAAGTGATTTCCATCCCATAGTCCTCAGGAAGCTACCTAGGAACCCCAAGTACTCATCTATGTCAACCATGAAACCACCTTCAGTCGCAACTAGATCATCTGTAGGAAGAACAACAATGGTGTAAGGCTGAGTACGAGAATGTACTCCGCAAGACTTAGATAACCTAGTATCTACATGCCCTGGCTAGTGAAGCTTTCTCTGGATTTACTTTTGCATAAAGCGATTTTTGTTTGTAAACAAGAGCGAGTAGGGGATCGACTACACAAAATATTTTAAAAGGGGTAAGAGAGCGACAACTTCATCTTGAGCATCAGATCTTGTTAACCAAGAACAACAGAACTTCTCATCTAGGATCACCCCCTAGGAAGTATCATTAAGCACACGTGGATCACCAGGTTTATAGTAGTTAATGTTATCTATGATCATCATGTTTGTTCCCAAGTCGGTCATAACCGTGAACACGGCTTTCTAAAAGATTTAACCCGGCATGGGTGTACAACTTTACCCACACATACCAACCGACTTTTAATGCCAAATATTATTAGCCATCTTCCTTGGAAGACCACCAGAGGGTGGTTGACCACGATCTTTACCTTTCCTTCACCGATACCATGAGTCACACTCTAAGGAGGTTTCTGTAGTAACGGGTCAAATCCCGAAGTCGGTCTCTAGAGATGTGAGGCGAGGTTGGTTTACCAGGGGCTCTATCCACCCCAAGCAACCTAGTCCATGCTTTGCTACCTGCTATGATGCACATCCTTCTCCTCCTCTTTTGAAAATGTTTTCAATGTGTATGCCAAATGAAAAGCCCAAACTATGTGACTCACGGAATCTACTAGGCAAGTTATTTAGTTGAGGGGTTGTCCAAGCCCCGTGTGGTTGTACACTCGGTCTTGGTCCAATAGGCAAGAACTCGGGGCCTATTGGTGGCGAGCATGGAACTGCAAAAACCACACCTAGTGTGGCCTCCCATACAAGCCTTAGCATGTTTAGTTGTCACCTCCAATCATGTCTGAATCTCCTACCTTTCTATATTTTTTGGCATCTCGAGATTCATAATCTGAATGGACTAGACGTAACTACTAAGCATGGCTAACCTTGACGGCCGCAGAAGATCTAACAATGCTCACATGCTATACCTTGATGTGCTAGGAGTAGTGGATCAGGTGTATAAAGCTACAAAGGGAAACTATGCAGTAGATAGGTAACTCTAGCTACTGACAAAAGACCACATTGGAATCGTATGCATCTTAGCGAGAAAGTAGATACTTTGTAAAACATAGGTTCAAAATGAGAGTCTACGCTTTCCTTGTCCTTCGATACACATGTATGGATCTTCGGTGTTATTGACTTTGGCCTCGGGCTCAGATCCAATCACGAAGAAGCAATACCAAAAAGAAAGACAAAATTCAAGACATGGTACAATGAAATGCTCTGAAAAACATAATTGGGTACATCGGACATCATCGGTTGCTTCCTAAGGATCACCCCTATAGGAGAAGTAAACTGTTCAATGGTAAAGTTAAGAAGAGGGATCCACCAAGTCAGTTCAGTGCAGAAGAAAAAAAGGAGAAGCTGGAATCAATTAAGGATTATGTACATGGTAAAAATCCAACTTGTAAGAAGCACAAGCGTGTTGTCAAAGGTGAACCAACCTGGCAACTTAGGGTCAGCTTACATGATTTACCTTATTGGTCCACACTTTTGTTATCACACAACCTTGATGTGATGCACATCAAGAAGAACATAAGTGACAACATAGTAGGTACACTTCTCGAAATTGATGGAAAAAATAAGGACACTGTCAGTGCTAGAGTTGATTTGAAGAAAATGAAGATTATGAGGAAATTTTGGATGGAAGAAGAAGGGGATAATTGTTTGAAGCCACATGCCCCCTGGACGCTTGAAAAGGAAAATAAGAAACATGTTTGTAGGTTTTTGGCAAAAACTAGGTTCCCAGATGGTTTTTGTTCAATCTGGGAAAGGTGTGTGTGGATATTGAAGCTGGAAAAGTACATGGTATGAAGACACATGACTGCCACATTCTTCTGAAGCGTATTTTGGCAACTGGCTTGAAAGGTGTTGTACCAAAATAAATGTATCATGCTATTGCTGATTTGGGTAGTTTTTTAGAGAGTTGTGTACCAGAACTCTTCATGTAAAAGTCCTGGAACGACTGAAGGTAGAGATAGTTTTAATTCTTTGCATACTTGAGAAGCTCTTCCTCCTGCATTTTTTGATATCATGGTGCACTTAGCTGTTCATCTTCTTGAGGAGGCTATTGTAAGGGGGCCTGACCATCATGGCTGGATGTATCCAATTGAGAGAAGACTAGGTTATCTTAAGTCTACTATCCGTAACAAAGGAAGGAATGAAGGTTCAATTGCTGAAGGGTATATCATCTATGAGTGCATCACATTTTGCTCTAGATATTTTAATGATGACATGGAAACGAGATTTAACAAAGCTGAAAGGAACCAAGATAACCAAAGGGAAGTTAGTGCTGGTGAGTTCAAAGTTTTCTCTGATGAAGCCAAAGGGTTTGGAAAATTATATCTGAATTTTTTTGAGAAGGAATTTGACAACATGGTTTGGTATGTTTTGGACAATTGTGAAGAGGCAAAACCTTATATCAAGTAAGTTTTTTGGACATGATTATGCATAAATAATTGCTGGTAATTATACTTAATATCATATTGTCTCATTTTTATTCGTTTATTTCAGTGTTTGCCAAGAAGAATTACTTGTTAGGGATGCTAATAACATAAATGAGGCACTCAAGAAAGTGTTCCCAGTATGGTTTAAAAATCTTGTGACTCAACTGGACAATGCATCTAAAGATTTGAAGTCACTTGTAGATGGGCCAGACAAGCATGTAATTGTACACTCTGATTGCAATGTAAAGGGTGCTAGGTTTCGTATGGTCACTCGGGAGAAGAACCTAAGAACTCCGAATTGTGGGGTAATGAATAAGGCATCTGTTGGTGCTCAACAATATAATGAGTTTTATGGTGTTCTGTAGGAAGTTCTAGAGCTCAAGTATGTTCCTAACAAGCATGGTTCCAGATTAGTATTCCTATTTCACTACCACTGGTTTGATCTAGATAGCAAAAAATCGAAGATGAAAGATGATGGACACTACAAAAGTGTTAATACTTTTGTTCTTCGGTACAAGAATGCCCCCTTCATATTGGCATATCAAGAAGAATCATGTTTTTATTAGGAAGATATTGAGTTTGGTTTCTCTTGGAAAATTGTGTAGACATTCAGCAATAGGAATGTCTATGATGTACCAGAAATTGAATTTGGTAATGAAGCTACTGATCAAGATAACTTGGCATACCAAGAGGTCATATGTCAAATGGATCATAGATTTCAACATGTAGTTGTCGAAGAAGATGAAGATGATGATATCGAGGTTGTTGATCGTCCAGACAAAGTGGAACGTGTTACAACAAGATTTTTCCAAGATCTAGAGAAGGAACACAACAGTATAGAGGACATGGACATAAGTGATGATGACCATGTTTATAGCATGGAAGACCTTACAAATGATGTTGAAGGCAGGAACTCTGATTATGACACAGATGTTGAGGATTAGATATGGGTACTACATTATTCATAATTTTGGGAAAACTTGCTAGATTATGAACCAAACTCTTGTGTTGTAACCATAACCAGTGATACCAATGCATCTTGATAATTATAAATCAAAAGGCAGGGCACATAGTTTTGTCCACACACGTTACACTATTTCTAGAGTTAGAAACAAATACTACTTCCAACAAACAAGACTAGCTTCTTGCAGATGTTATGGTAGATTAGTTCTAATAACCACGGCGACGCTTGGCCCCATTGTTTGAAGGAGTACCCTGGGTCACTAGATTGATTATGTGAAATGGTTCATACGCGACATATCCATCAGTGTCAGCATACTCCAGGTTCTTCTCTGCAAGCGGCCTCTATTCCCAGTAGTCATGGCCTTGGAGTTTGGCAATGTCCTTGACAAAGGAATCCTTCATGCCTCCGCACCTAGGGTGGATGAGGTTTACAGCCATGGCAACCATCACAGCCCTATCTCCATGACCTTTTAGTTTGAATATGTCCTAGATGTCGATGTGTTTGCCTTGTGGAATGTACAACCATTTTCCCACAACACTCTGTTGTCTTTCCTTATGTCCACACCAACAAAAGTTACATTTTTGTGGCAAAGGAAATCTTGAAGGCTAGCAACATAGTCCTTGTAGCATTATTTAACTCAGGTAGTTCAAAATATGTTGCAATACTAAATACAATGATTCTCTATTAAAAGAATGAAATGACATGCTTGGACTGTGCCATTTAAGTATTGGAAAAGATTTAACCCTTTCAAAGATTGAAACGACTATCCAAAGTAACATTACAACTAGGATTATTACAAGGTGTACTAGAAATCTTGTTTGAAGAAGCACATTCACAAATATAACACAAGCAATTCTGATTTCCAAATTAACTTTACAGATAAGACTATAGAATTTCCTACTTAGGCATTCAAAAATATAACACAAGCAATTCAGAGTGCTATTGTC
The DNA here is from genome assembly GCA_910589775.1 of Avena eriantha. Taxonomy (NCBI): domain Eukaryota; kingdom Viridiplantae; phylum Streptophyta; class Magnoliopsida; order Poales; family Poaceae; genus Avena; species Avena eriantha. The sequence goes on from OU342742.1 coordinate 46,506,923, forward strand.
TGCAAAATATGTACATATTGCAACAAGGAACCTGCCTGGTATTTTTTTGTTCATTTAGAAATTTTGGTTACAACATTCTGTACCTACAATTGGGCCAACGGGTTGGGGTGGAAAATGGGCCATGGACACCTTTTGGGCCACTTTTGGGGGCAAATGGGCCAAATATGACTAAATTTGGAGCAGAATTACCTTACTCGAAAAAAGATAAAAAACGATAGCATAATTAGATAAACTGCAAAAAATCGAACCTGATTATATGGAAGACGAGGACGTGCTCCTTCATCGCAATATGCATGACCGCAATCTTCATCTGGGTGATGTCGTACTCCAAATCGAGACTGACAAACCTGAAATCCTCGTCCTTGAGACACACCAGGTATATGGCGAGGAGGCTGTCGACGGTGCTGCCCTCGTTGGTGTAGACAGCTTGGATGCAAGTGTCGTTGGGGACATGGAATTGATGAACCTTCGTCTTTCGCTTGGCGTCGTCCATGTTGTCCACTAGGCGGTCCCAGTGCATCAAGGTCGAGCCTCCCACACCCATGGAGAAAGAGGATCGACGGGAAAAAGAGGGAAAGAGGACTGGAACCGCCGTAGAAGAAATGGAAGGCTAGCGGCACTATCTAGAACAGCCGTAGAAGAAATGGGGATGAGAAATTGGAGATTTTACAGGGACAAGTTTGTCCCTAGTTTTTTGGACCGTCTGTTCAGTTATCGAGGAGAGAGTCGCATCGTAGCAATGTAACTAGGAGAATAAAAATTCATTTTATTCTCTATCTACCGTAGTAACTAGTGGCACATTAAAATGTGTAGAGAACAAATCTGCACTTCTATTCATTACATACCTAATTATAGTTATGTTTTAACAACCTAGTATGCACACATATGAACATGTCATGCACATTACTTGTGCATCGTCATTTGTTAATTATATAGTAAAATGAGTAAATTTATGAAGATTACCGTAAGTGCACACATTAAATGTTGCAAACTCAATCATTGAAAAGATTAACTTGTAGCCATATTAATATATTGCAACCGTACATACATCTTGCAAAATATGCATAAATAATAGTCTTCAAGACAAATATGACATTACTAGTTGAGGGAACATTGTAATGTCCTAAAACTACTAACCAAGTTCAACATTCTGGCATATGAGAGACAAATAGATAGGTGCCATGATCACCAAGGTAGATCATCATGAACAACTTGTGTCCAATCTCAAAACTATGTTCCTTCTCCATGAATTTGTCCCATCTATTGACACACGCACGACCATCATCAGTAGAAATGGTGTACGTCGATTGCACCATCATCCTAGGATCGCAAACTATAGTAATAGCATCTCCTTGGTCCATGTCATTTGGAAGAAGACGACAAGGCAGTTTTCTGTTGAAAATTTTCAAATAATGGTGTTTGGGACAATTCAAAAACATTAACAAAGTTAGTTGAATTATGATGTAATAAAAAATACCATAAAATTCTTGGTGCAGTTGGACCAATTCAAGGTATGAAGCAATCCATAAGCTCTTCCAAGATCATAGTCTCTAGCATATCATGATGGTCTGCAAACACGTCAAGCTTTCCTACCTTTGTGCACACCTTCTCCAGCATTCTCCAATTAAATTGGGTTCCCTCAGTTGCAATGAGACGATCAACTATGTCTCTCCCCTCAACTCCCAAATGGTAGTATGCTACAAACAAAATGTGGCAAAAATCGTTATGCATTGAGCTTTTGGCACATTAGTTAAATCACAATATGTTAATCAAACCAGAATGAAATTAAGATAGAAGTATTACTTGGATGGATAATACGGACATTTCCATAGACAACACTATTTGATTCACAAAGATTTTGTGAATGGTGAAATTCACCTGATGTTCCCTTTGAAGTTTGTACACTCTACAAAATTCTTTCCAACCATCACCACTTATGAAAGTTAAATTTGGTTCATTCGTAACCATGAATACAAATTCAAAATTCTCTGGTGTAGTAAAGGACATGTAGCATCTCCTTCTTTCATGCTTTTTCACTAAATACTTATTAAGCAAACTAGATCTTGAATAGCATGGGAGAACCTGCGTAGCATGTATTACACAATGAGAGGGAGGCACTTACATGGAATAGTAATAGATGACCCCTCAAATTATTTTTATGTACATGATAGTCTCTTTAAATATACCTTATATTTTTGATTTTTTTATCAAAAAAAATATAGACACTATAGAAAGGAACAGAGGGAGTATAAAACGATCTGCACATTCATATGTTTTTTGATAAGAAAAATCGTACCGCCCTCTCCTTGAATCCTTGATGTAGGGTAAATGCGAAAAAATTGTGCTTCTGAGTCACAGTAGTGCACAAACCCTTCGTGTCGAAACAAACACCACACTACATGATAAATTAGGTCGTGAGTGTGAAGTCACATCTTGAGCGCAATCGCTCAGATCTACAAGATATGCGGACCACTTTAACAACCGAAAGCACAAACAATCTCAGCTGTAAGAGTTCAAATCGCGTTAGGTCAAGAAGATATACGTACCTCGGCATTCATAGCCATAGTTCTCCTAGTGGTGTAGGACCGTTCGCCATCGGCAGATGAAAGAGTGAGGTCGCGGCAGAACAAGACCTCACTATAGTCCTTCTTGCCACTTCCCTTCTTGGAGGAGGATCCATTATTTTTCTCACCACCCAACTCGTCTTCCTTGGAGTTTGCATTAGTTTTGTCCTTAGATAGCGAAGTGGAGGCCTCAGAGGTAGATGGTGGTGGGGTTGTAGATGAAGTGAGATGAGCAATCATTTGCTGTATCTCTTCCATTTTGGACTCAAAGGATTTCAACAAGGTTGTTTCCAACGTCTTGAGATCACCCATTGTGACCTTGTCCGCAGCCTCACTCCTATCTCCCTTAGTACCCATACTTCTCTTAGGCTGTTAAGCCCGAATATAGAGCTGAGGCTCTGATACCAATTGAAATGGATCATATGGGCACCTAGAGGGGGGTGAGTAGGTGCTACTCCAAATTATAATACCTTTTTAATTTTAGGCTTAACACAAAGGTAAATTCTCTAGATATGCAACTATAGAGAATTTCCCTATATGTAAACCTAACTACTAAGAGAGTAATGGCAAGTAAGAGTGAGAAGCAAGGAAACCGTAGTGGAGCATACGGAGACACATGATTTGTTTTACCGCAGTTCCTTCCTTGTTAAGGGAAGTACGTCTGCGTTGCAGGGGTGGGCGGTACTAAGACCACCACGCCAGAATAGGCCTCACCCAGTTCTCCGATGGATCTCGCCACCAAAGGCCTGATCCACCTTTTCACTATTGGTACCCTTCGAGGCAGGAACCAGTGCCTTTACACAACTAGCGGGGCACACATCCACAACCGAATTGGAGGCTACCGTAATGACAAAAGGCTGCCACAAGAACAAATATTATCAAAACCGAAACACAACATCTAGATATTAGCAAGTAATACTAGATCAAGAATCCTCCAAGTGAATGGAGGGGAAGTGATGCGCTTGATTCGTGATGTCGATGATAGAAGTCTCCTCCTTCGATTCCCCAAAGATTGGAGCCTTCGGGTGGTTGAAGTGAGAAATCTCGATTAGGAGTTTGAAGAACAGGCCAGTAATTTTTCAAATGAATCAAGAGATCTGACAGGAGGAGTGATTGGGGCATTTATACCCCTATCCAAACTTGGCCGTTGGAGAAGTTGGGGCCGGATTATCCGGCTGGGGCAATCCTCCGCCCTAGAGTCGGATTTTCCGGGCGAAAATCTGCCCCCTATACCGCACGACGCGCCTTGCCTCCCTTTGCAAACTTTCCTGGGGGGGGGGGATTATCTGGCCCCCTTTGGGTTGGATTATCCGGCCTAGGCAAAAACTCCAGCTCTTGCCGTACATTCCGAGAGATACTCCACCCCTTACTACATGACGCTCCTGGCCAGCCTTTCCAAAACTTCTCGGGGGGGGGGGGCGCATTATCCGGCCCGGGTAAAAACTCCGGCCCTGGCCGGACAATCCAAAGAATAGTCTGCCCCGTACTGCATGACGCGCCTTGCCCGCGTTTGTATATTGGTTTAGGCCAAATTATCCGGCCCTTGGCAGGGCGGATTATCCGCCCCCAACAACTGATTTTGGCAGCTTTTCATATTAACAATCATCTATAGCACTTAGCACACATGAGATGATCCATGGTATTGTTATCTAACACACAAAACAATAGAGATCATAAAATTTTCTTTCAAAGAAAAAGTCTCAAATTTATGAATTGTTTTATGAATGATTGTCTTGAGAGTTTACCTTTGAAGATACTTAACCCCATAAATGTTTTGATAGACTTGATAACACTCTTGAAAGGAGTTGTTCGATAGAAATGAAGTCTAGCGGTTATTGTGATTCATGCCAAAGCTAACCTTGTGGATCAAACTATGATACTATTTTAAGAGTTCTGTGTTTTTTATGCACACCTTTGGATGCCAACAAGTTTGCTAGCCTACGAACAATCAATGATACACCCCTGATTTTGGGTATGAGTTTTTTTTTGACGGGGAACTGTGGGGAAACACCCCACAGTATTTTATTAAAATACGAGACAAATTTTACATATTTACAATATATATACAAAAAGATAAAACTAAGAGGGATTATGCTAAGTTGTTAATCCATTGTAACAGTTCTGTAGTGTGCTTGTCTTTCACCCTATGCACATGCATGGTGATCTCATGGAGAAAGGCTCTCTTCCAAGCCCTAAAGGTTGGCATAATTTGTTCAAAAATAGCCCCGTTACGTTGTTTCCATATATGCCAAGCAGCCAACAGCACCACTTCTGTGAAGAACGGTTTTGCAAATGTTCGACGAGCATGCATAAATTTCTCCTCCATGGTCTGTCCATTCGACCAATCAATCTGCAGATAATTCCAAATTCTTGTACTGAAGTTACAGCCGAAGAAAAGATGTAGCCAGTCCTCATGTATATGATATGAACATAGGACACAATGATATACTTGTGTGACATTCCAGTTTCTTCTCTAGATCATATCTCGAGTGTTTAGGTGGTCACTAATCATCAACCACGCAAACACTTTAATCTTCAAAATACATTTGCTTGCCCAGATGTGAGCATAAATACTACTGCATGTGATCCCTTTAAAACCATGTTTATAAAAACGACTAGCAGTATATTGCCCGTCTTCCCAAATCGTGGACCATGTGTCCTTTACCTGCTCATACAAAATAATACCAGAGAGAAAGCCTTAGAGTTGCATGAATTCATGATAAGCTTCCAGAGACATTGGAAGATGGAACATGGATGTCTTATCTTCAACCTGTAGGAACTCCTAGACTGAAATATTTGTCTCCTTTGTAAAAGAAAACAATCTAGGGAATTCAGTTTGAGGACAGTGTCCATTCCAGCGGTCAGACCAAAACATAGCAGTATCACCTGCCCCCACTGTAATCTGGGTCACTGATCTATAATCATCAGACAATTTCATGATGTCTCGCCACCAAAATGGCCCACAAAGCTTATTAGCATGAGGGACTCCATTTGGATAATGATTCCATACCAAATTCACCTAGGGCACGTCATCCTTATTAAAGAATGTGTGCAAGTGCTTAAGAAGAAGTGCTTTATTTTGCCTTTTAAAGTCTAGGGTGCCTAATCCGCCATTTTCTTTTGGTTTGCATATCATTTCCCATGAGGCAAGAGATTGGCTTGTATGACTTTCACCCTATTTTTTCCGCCATAAACACTTCCTGATGATCCTATTTAGCTGTTTGATGATGCCTTCAGGTATGCTTAGGGAGCATAAAAAGAAGATGGGCATAAAACTCAAGCATGATCGAATTAGTTGTAGCCTACCCCATAGGCAAGAAAGGTTGAGCTGGCAGAGAGCCTTCTCTCGATTCTGTCCACTAATGGCAAAAGATCATGAATAGTAGGCCGTGTAGTGCCTAGAGGCAAGCCAAGATATATGAATGGCATGGACCCCACAACACAGCCAAAATCAGAAGCAAGTACTGAAACCTGATCATCCGAGATATTAATAGGTAGCATGCATGATTTGTGGAAGTTGATAGCTAGTCTAGTAGAAGAACTAAATCTTGCAGAGCATTTTTTAGTACAGCTAATTGCTCAACATCAGCAGGCATGATTAACAAAGTATCATCCGCATACTGAATTATCGGAAAATCTGGGTCTCCAGTGATAATGGGCAGAGAGATTAGTCCTCTTCTCAATAATTCATTCACCACTGACTGTAAAAGATTAGCCCCAGAACAAAGAGAAGGGGCGATAATGGGTCCCCTTGTCTAACTCATCGCCTACATTTAAACTGTTTTCCTGGTACTCCGTTGACAAGGACAGAGGAAATCCCAGACTCCAATAGCATTCTGACCCAACCAATCCATTCCTTGGAGAATCCCTTATGTTCAAGAATTTGATATATTGCTTCGTGTTCAATGGTGTCAAAGGCTTTTTCGAAATCAAGCTTCAGAATCACCATGGGTTTTATAGATGCCTTACATTGATAAATGTACTCAAAGGTCCATGCTAGGCAATCATGTATGGTTCTATTTTTTATGAAACCGTACTGATTCTTGTGTATGCAATCCATAATCCTTATCTACAATCTATCAGCTGCAATCTTTGTAAGAAATTTCAAATAACAACTAGTGAGTGAAATTGGCCGGTAGTCATTTATTTGATCAGGGGACTGCTTCTTTGGGATGAGTGTAATATGTGAGGTGTTAATATGCTCTAATTTGGCAACACCTTTGCAGAAATCTTCAGCTAAGTTATAGAAATCTTGCTTAATAATACCCCAACTTCTCTTCAAAAAGAGGCCATTAAAACCATCCGGGCCAGGTGCCTTATCAATGGGCATTAACTTAACAACTTTATCCATTTCATCCATAGTAAAGGGTGTAGCAAGATCAGCTAGATTATCTAACCGCTTAAGCAACACAGGTAAGTGAAACCTCATATTTATCCCTTGTGACATGCCCATTCGGTCTCTATAACAGCTCCATGCAATCCCAGCAATTTCAGTATGATTACTAACTAGCCTGTCATCCGGAGCCACTAATGAAGAAATAGTGTTTCTCCTATATCGCTCAGTAGCCATTGAATGGAAAAATTTCGTGTTTTCATCCCCCATTTTGATCCAACGAATGGTACACCTTTTCCTCCAGTATCTATGCTGAGCCTGTAAGAGATGCTGTTGGTGTTTTTTGACAAGTGTTCTGAAATTCTTTTCCTGCACTGACAGCACTCTGGCCTCCTCTAAAGTGTCAAAAAATACAATCACGTAGTTGCATCTGATAATAAGCTCTTTAAGTCTGCCCAAACTCGTTTTCCACTTCTTGAGAGCGTATCTGAGCCCCTTTAGCTTCTTCATAAGCAAGGTTGTAGAGTTAGGTGCCAAGTAATTTTGCTGCCAAGCATTTGAAACACATTCCATAAACCCTGGTTGATCAACCCAAAAGTTTTCATAGAGGAATATATGTGCACTAGGAATCATTGTTTCAATGGCGACACTACAGGGTACATGGCCAGAGGTCATTTTTACTAAAGCGTGTACGACTGTATTCGGGTAATTTGAAGTCCAATTGACTGACGTAAAAAACCAATCAAGTTGCTCGAGTAAAGGTTCAGTCTGCATATTGGACCGACCTTTCAGAGGCAATTCTATCAGGCCCAAGTGACTTATAATTTCATTAAATAGAAAAATATCATTTGCATTCCTCCTGGCAAATTCCGGTTGTCAGTTGATCGAATAAAATTGAAAGCCCATAAATAGCCAATCCTCATCATCTGGCACATTTAAATTATAAAGCCACTGTACAAAATTATCCCGTTCTTCCCCTTGACATGGACCGTATACTGTGACCAACGTCCATTGCTGATTAGAGTGAGTTGAGGTAAACTTTACAATAATACCAAATCTTTGCACTTCAATAAGCTGGCCCGAAAAAATGTGAATTCCATACGACCAAAATTCCCCCAGATGCCCCTACCGACGGAGAATAAGAAAAATTATGGAAGCGACGAGGACAAAAACCTTTGATGAATTTTCTATCAAATGATTCTTTTTTTGTTTCTGCAAACATAAAATAGCACATTTACTTTCTTCCATTTTCTCTCTCACTTGCAGTTGTTTTTCTTCAGCATTTATACCCCTTATATTCCAACCCAAGACAGACCATAAACGATTATAATTCTGATTATCCATAAAAAACCACAGTGCGAGGAAGATTCAGAGAAGAGGCATAACCATCTCCCCATACAGACCAAAACAACAAAATGACACAGACCGGATGCATATGGATAATGAATGTGAGCAAGGCACATTCACCCTTAACATCTATGAGCAACTTAAACATCAGGAACAGATGCACTGCTGGTCTTGCTTGGGTATGCGTTAAGCTTCGCCTCTGTGATATCCTCTGGCTGCATATCTAGAAGACCACCAATATGTTGCAGCACCTGAACTGGGATGAATTGATTAGCCATCCTCTGCTTAGACTTGGTCTTCTTGCCTTTGTCCTGGGCTTGTGAGTTTTCCAAAGCAAGAGACTCTACTGGGACAACTTTCCTAGATCTCTTACGAGGGCGTGGCAGCAGCTCTTGGATGGGTGGGGCTCTATATTCTTTATTGGCTGTAACACTGCGGGTCACACGACAAGAGGACGCATCTACTACAGAGGGTACAATCTTCTTCCCTTTCTCAGCACGAACTGAGGGTTTTTTAGCTGCTGATTGGAACTTTATCAACGACATAGGAGTAGGAGCATCTTGTGAATTTTCAAAAATCTGTTCCCTTGTTGCTACTTTAGATCTGTTCTGATTTACAGCAGGAGTCCGAACTGTTCATACCACCACATTATCTGAACAAGAAGGATTAAAAGCTGCAATTTCCTCCTCAAAAGCTTCAGCCCAATTTCTCTTGTTTGATGAATCAGTAACAGAAGAATGTGGAGAAATACCATACGCAAGTATATGTAAGAGAATAGCATGTGTATGAGGGGGTGCAAAGGAACAATAGCTAGGCTTCTGTTTTCAATAAATGTTGGTTCATCAGTCTGACCTGAACCGAACTCATGTTCACCAACATTAACAGGTGACCCCTGTGGGACAGCAGGGACTTCAACCACAACTTCCATCTCCTCAATGTCCTCCTCATCATCTGCCAAGAGGGGTTGTACAGGAACCTGCAGAGCAAGAGGAATTTCCTGAAGAACTGGCCCATTAAAATCATTTGGATCAATTAGCTCCAGCTGAACATCCATCAGCACAGCATCCTCCGGTGCAGCCACAACTGAGATCTCCGCAGACTGGGAGGATTCTGAATGATCTCCAATTGAAATTGAACCCTGAGGTGGGTGCTGTACCGGCTGATCATAAGGACTCGGCTGATGTGGATCATTCATAAACGGAGGTAGAGGTGGCATATTCCAACCAATGGCTGGATCCTCAGGCAGTGTAAAAGGATGTGCATCAAGTTTACGTGGTAGGCACGTTGCCCCTCCATCAATGATCGGGTGCCCCCACGGCAGCCAACATTGTGGGTCAACCTCCAAGTTTGCCATAGCAGGGAACAGTCTAATGTACAAGTGTTCAATTGCGGCGGAGGATGCTGTGGAGGGTTTTGCGTAGGGTTCTGCGTAGTAGGGTTCAGCGTATGGTTCAGTGTAGGAGGGCCAGAAGGCGGCATATAATCCCTAGAAATTGAATCGACACCGGTAAGCAGAGACTCCGTCTGATATGAATAGGACTTATCGACACCAACCTTTTTAGGCACCCAACATTGCTTCCTTTTGGAGAAGCGATTTAAACAGGCCTTGACCTTATGTCCATAGTGGAAACATTGCTTACATATGATTTTATTTTGACAGGTAGCAATTGTATGGCCCATACTCAAACACTTGCGACAGTCCCAGAACCTAAACGCTATGTCATCAACCACCTCTTCCAGTCCAGTTGGCTCCGGCACGACCTCATCTTCTGAATCATCCCACAGTTCCTGATCAAGATTTGACTTATTAGACAGTACCACAGTCTGAAAAGACTGCAACAGTCGAGTCGGCACTGCAGTGTCTGAATTAACTCCAGGATCTAAAGAAGAGGTAGTCTGAATATCATGTGAGTTAGGTTCAGAATATCCTTTGTAGACCGAATACTTCAAAGAATCAGCAAAGACAAGATTTTTTTATAGCATTAGTAGATCGCAAGATAGATGTTGGTTTATGCTTTTGCATGGCATAGAGACCCTTTTGAGCCCAGGTCTTAGACGGACTAATAAGAGTCCATTCTGCATCACAGTCCTTTTGCCAATCGGAGAATTCACGCTACCAGTTAGGTCCTCCTCTCCCCCAAAGATGGAAAAACATTTGAATTGGGGACATGCATATCTTCTTTGTTTAATAACATGAAAGCCCACAAGTTTGGAAGACACACAAAAGGAGAAGACCCGATCTTTGATTAGAGAGACTTTGAGCTCTCCACAAAAGCCACCCAGGGCTGCTTCCAGAGACAAGCTAACATGATCCTCAGTCAGCCTAAAATTAGCCCTTCCGAAGGAAACCACAAGAGTAAACTACCCAGAGTGTCTAGGCGGATGAACGTCAGAGGAAAATTTGAATTTAACATCCTTGGCAAAATTAATCCCATGTGAGAAATTCAGTCCCAACGAAAGATATTCATGCAAAGACATGAAAATATCATTATCTTGGCAAGAGACAACCTGTTTAGCATGTTGCAATTTATCAATATTATGAACAATTCTCACATCAAGAGTAACATGAGTCGAATTTTCTGGAGACTGTATATCATTGGGAGATTTCAAAGTATTATCGTCGAGCGCAGACTTCCCCTTTGACAGACCCAGAGTATCCAGCATCCTCATACCAATTCTCACCACATGAGCTGAGAAATAAAGCTTTGAACCAATACTGAATTTTTCCCTAGAATCAAGATTCATATGGCCAATGCGGACACCAGGGGCATTATACAAACAGGATTTCATGGTTTGAATACAGAAATCTAGAGATCCATCATAAGCTTTCATTCTCCCACGATTCAGATCATCCAAAGTTGAATAAGTGATTTTCCAATGTCTGAAAGCCGGCAAAATGGGCGCAATAACCTGAACGGATCCCAGATCCCGAGGTAAAACGGGATTCGGATGTGGCGAAATGAAACCCTGGGGTTGAGGACAAACCACGGAATTCGAGAACATGCAAGAATGATCTCTAGTAGGTGAGATCCTACAGGACCCACAAGGGCCACGTGAGTCTGGAATTTTACCTCAGATCCCAAAGATATCAGCTCACCCTCGAAAAGGTGCCTTCCAACGATCCCAAAACCTTTAGTAGTTTGCAACGTGATCCAATTCGACCAGATAGAAATGACACCATGCAGATCCTTATCACCGCCATCTGGATCTGAAATGCGCGCATACGTAACCTTCCAACTCCAAGTGGGGGGAACATGATCGCTGGGTATTGGTGGGAAGAGGATGGGAAGGCGGAGAAAATGTTTGATTGGGATTTGGGAAAGGATCACCGGCAAGGGAGATCGCCGGCAACAAAGAACGGCAGGGGCTACGGTGGAGGGGTTGGGAGGAAAGCCATCGTTTCATCAAACACTTATTTTGGCTATGAGTTGACGACATGGGTGGCACTTGTCACTGTAATGGACAAAAGTATTGGTACTCTCGAAGGTTGTACAAAACATTGTTTAAAAGGATCACTCGATGATCCTTGTTGAGAATTATCCTTGAAATAAGGAAGAAAAAAATAAAGATCCACATAACAAGCTTGGTATGGTCTCATTGCTACTTTATGAATTTTCTTGAAACACAATGAATGGAATAGAAGTGTTTTGATAGTCTTGTTTTATTGATGTGGCTGTCAATAGTACACTTCACTATTATGCTAATTAGGACATGAACTCTCTTACTCAATTTTGCTATTATAAAACATCCTAGTGTTCCTTGGCAAGCTGAGAGTTAACTAGAGGTATTGGATTGATTGTTACGCTTCTAGTTATTTATACTTATATTAAACTCTATTTTGATTATCTTGAGTTATCAAAGCTTGTATAGTGTTATTGGCATCTCTCTAACTTTGATGAGCCTTTCAAATGGAGGAAGTGCTGGACACATATGACTACCGACTATAAGTAAATTCATATTCTCGTTGTTTCAATTTAAACGCTGAATTCTTTATAGTTCTGTTATTTTTCTTGCTCTAGGACGATCAAGGTTTGAGCTTTGGGGAGGTTGATGGCTGTGAAAATAGCCATCTTTTTTCGCGTTTAAACTTTGTTTTTAGTCAAGTAATTGACAATAATCTCTCTAGCCTTTCCATTAATGACTAATTATTACAAATATATGCAAACTATTGCTTTGAATTATGTTGTACATGAAATCACACTTTTGAGAAAGGGTTGTACGGTCTTCGCTTAGCGAACCATTCGGGAATAACAACAACATCTCCTCTGAAGACTTTGATCTGTGTTTTTCACTTAATAACTGTTTGTAGCCCGGTACTTTGTGGTCCAAACGGTTGGATCAAAAGGCTATTCCTATGCTTATGACTTGCAGGGGCTTTAGTATATCATGATATGCTACCCACAAAGATTGTCTCTATTAAAACATTACACATGAGTGTGCCTATTGTTATCTTTTATCCCATATGATGTGCAGCTATAGGTGAATCTTCAACCCTGGCCTATCTCCATCCATTGAGACAACCCCTGATATAAAGTAAACTAGAGTGGTCCGTTAAATGAAGGTAAAATGAAAAAACAAAGTCTTGGAGACGTGTCCTTTTTAATTCCTTTTAGCATTGTTTCTCAAGGTTTGATTAAACCTAGGTCTACTAGGGAAAAATACTAATATACTACATCCGTGAATCTAGATCAAAGGTATCAATGATCTCTTTAATTTTCCTTTCTCTTGGAAAACATCGAACATATCATTGGATAACTCTTCTAGTTCATCATCCCCTTCATCTTCATCTTCACCCCCTTCATCACCACGTTCGCCACCACCATCATCACCGCCTTCCTCAGTGACATCCATAGTGTATTTTTCTCCTTATGTAGGACCGACCCAAGTTGACGTTCACCCCAGCATCCGCCAGCATGCTCAAGAAAGAACATAGAATCAAGTGCAAATCCTCACTAGACGGTACATAAAATCAGCAATCTAAATAATACCATCGGAATATGCGTAGATTTTGGGGGGAAATCATACATGCCCGGAACCTCGGAGAATTGGGTAGAGGAGAACGATCACGTGGAAGGTCCGTCAACAGCGTGCCCGCGGGGAGGGCCTTCCACCCCCTATTTTTCCAGCTTCGCGGCAGGCTTCCTTCGAGGAGGCTTCATGGGGACGTCGTCTGGTTTCTCGGCGGGGGCGGAGGGAGCGGAGGGGGCCGCCTTCGAACTACCGGCAGCCACGTGAGACTTCGTGTTGAGGCGCTTCTGCCTAACCGCGGGAGGTGGGACGGCGTTCTGGACGGCGGCCACGGTGGTAGGGGCGCTGACTAGGCTTCCGCGGTGAAAACATCCGACGGAGGTACGTGAGGGTTCATGGTGATGATGGTGTAGCACGGAAAGGGCTAAAGGCATGAGAGCGAGCAAATCAACGACGATGACGGAGACGATGGTGGCTGAGAGGAAGCTGGGAATGGGAAATGTCCCTCCCGCCAACCGAAGTGTCTGGATGCGGTGAGCCACATCATGAATCCTCAATACAAATAAGATTCAGCACGGAAGATCACATTTGTGGTGAACCGCTATTTTTACAGATGCGATAGGCTTTGCCGCATCTGGAATGGCCATTTTTTAAGCTCTGCACCGCAAAGTGGTGATTATTTTGCAGGTTGGCTCGTGATGCGGTATCTTCTAGAGATGACCTTATGCACCATGCACGCTGCCACCGCTACCATCTTCCTCGAGCTGCACCACTGCTACCATCTCTAGCGGACATCGCTATCATGCACTACCTAGCCCGCCTAGACCCAAATGGGGCCCGAAGGTCCTATATCAGGGCAAGCGAAGCTCTGTTTGTTGCGAATATTCCCTAGAGGCAATCATGTATGATGTTATTTCCATTGTATTCATAAAGTTATTATCCATGTATGAACTACTGATATATATCATTGAATATGCGATTCGATTGTGGAACTATATATTCATGTTGTTTATACTGATTGTCCTTGGTCGTTGAGGTTGTTCTGGACACACAACTTAGACTAATGTGAAAGTCGGCTGATGACTCGGTTCCACTTGTCCTGGGCATAGAGATGCTATTCCGACTTACATTGATTCGTCTAAAGAGTTTAGCGAGTCGTACTGACCCATATTGACATACAACGAATAAGTCGTCATTTGTATATTGCAATCAATGTAATCCTTAGACCTGAGGTTATTGCACAATCCGAGTTGAGGATCACCGACTTAGGTTCTGTCAAACGCTATTCCGTCATGGGGCAGTTATAAAGGCGGAGTTCGGGTCGACTAAGAATCAAGCTGGGTGATGTGAATAACCAAGATGGGATTTTGCCCCTCTGTCTGGAGAGATATTCTCTGGGCCCTCTCGGAAGATATGATTCGGAAAGCATGGCCATGCATGACTTGGTTAAGTGTTAACAGAGGCAATCAACTAACAGTTAGTCAGATGAATCACTTATCTCGGATCGAGAAAGAGAGTCGAACTATTTAAGGGATGACGATTATTCGCCTATAGTTCGACTAGGTATATCGTGAGGCAAAAGGGACTCATACGAAAGTCTCATTGGAAGGTATGTCGTCATGACTCGTTGGGACCTGTGAGTTGGCACGTTCTGCTAGGAGCCCCTATCAACTGATCGGTCAAGAGTGAGACTCGGATCGTGTCCGGGTCACCATGAGCCTATCGGGTCACACACTTAAGAGCGGGAGCATATTTGGGTTGGAACCAAAAAGGAAACAGATAAAGTCAGTGAGTTGGACTCACAATGACTAATATAGGCCTTTTAGTGAATGGGCCACAAGTGAGTGGAGCCCACTTTCACTCCCTATATAAGCTGGGGCACAGGTGCTTAGAGCACACAGTTAGGTCAGTCCTGTAGGGGTTTCGCGTATGAAAACAATAAATTTTACACTATGCCCTTGAACCCCTGAAGCTGCCAGGACCTATATATTAGTAATACAGTAACGTGAGGGGCTTTTCGCGAACTTACCCTTGAAGACCGAAAAGCGTTGTCAACGCTCAGGAGAGCGTGGTTGATGTAGACGAGCCGAAGCCGACCTCAAGTTCATGATGAAGTCCTTGCGCTCCTTCTGGCTCAAATGACTTGAGTGCCTCAAGTGCGACACCCCGCGGGGAGTTACACATGTCTGATGCATGACGATGACTCCCGCTTCCCTGATCCAGCAGCAGTTGCGGAAGTAGAGCTCCCGGATCCGAATCCCGCGGTGCGACGGCGCTCCGCGGTGAAGATGTCTCTCACTCGTGCAGTCCAGACTTGGGACCACGGTCACGAGAGAGAGAGGGGGGAGAGAAAATATCAATCGGAGGTCCTCCCAAAAGTGGGGAGACCTTTATTGATTATTGGTGTGTTTTTCTAGGCCAAATACCCCACTATATATAGGGGGCCTCAAAGTCCCGGAGTGGGACTAAAGGAGAGGAGGGGGGGAGGTGGCCGTCGGCCACCTAGTGGGCCCTGCGAGGGAGGGGGGGCGGTAGGCCTAGCCAGCCTCCACCTTCGCCCCTCTCCCTCTCTCCTTTCCCCTTATGTGCCCTCTCCCTCCGGAATTGGCCCATTAAGCCTTTGACCATTAAAATTGATTTTCTATTTATTAAATAATTATGAATAAATGATTAAATCAACATTTAACATTCATTCACACATTATTCAATCTCCGTGGCTATGGACCACCTTCCACCTCCACTCCGGACATCCTCCGGACTTACCGAAACCCTTCCGGTTTCTCCCTTCTTTTCTTTGGCGATTCTATTGATCCTATAAACACTCTCTAAGCATCATCAAGCCCTTAAGCGTGATACCCCACGGTTCAGGAACACTCCAGACATGGTCGGGACACTCCTGCACCCATGATCGATAGAGGGACCTGGATGGCCATGTGACCCCTGTGCGTTCCACGAAGATCTTTCGCCGTTTGAACCAGGATAGTCGTGTCTTATTCCCTTTATCACTCGATACTTGCATTGCCCGAGATCTGATCAATGACATCACCATGTCGTGTTCAATCTCGTTACAGAACAATGCTACTTGACTCGTTCCGACAAGTGATATCCCCATGATCAAATCACATGCTACGCAGCTATTGGATATAACTTCTCCAAGTGGGCCCTTGAGTATCTTCCCGTCACATGGACGGACAAATCCCGCTCTTGACATATATTGACTCTACGGTTTCCTCTGAATACCTGAACAGACCTTTATAACCACTGTTTTACCAGATGGCATTTGATGCTATCTAAGCACTCTCTTGAGACAGTGATTGATATAGCCTCAAGGTCTAAGGAATAGTCTACGAGGATCCATTTCTAATCATCGTAACTTGAACTTTGTGACATGATTGGGTCACGATGTTTAGGTTGGGTATTGGTTCATCATCTCATTCTCAGTATGAGATGATCTCATTTCCAACTGGCATAAATGCCACATGATCAGGAAACATGATCATCTGTTGACCAATGAACTAGTGACTAGAGTATCACTGGGAACCCCTGGTTGTTTGTATATCACACGTGTATTGATGTTTCCACTCAATACAGTTATAGCATGATATAAAACTTAATCATAAACTATATGAAATATGATAATAGTCCTTACTACTATTTGTCTCTAGGGCATATTTCCAACAGTCTCCCACTTGGACTAGAGTACAAATACACTAGCTACATTTTGTTCTCAATCATTGGCACCATATTACCGGTACCCTGAACATGCTTGCTCATGGAAGAGGTTGATTCTTGGGTATGTACTTTACAGTCCCAAATCCTTGGTAACTTACTAATGTCACCTTAATTGACATTAATACTTTATCATCACATGATAGCATCTTTGTGTATGCATCGTCGCTATGGCAGCAGAACAAGGCCTGATTCCAGGAGCCTAAAGTGACGTTAGATCAACCTTGAGGGCTTTCTCATGGGCACTATGCCCTGGGACACATCATTCTACGTTAAAAGCGAACTAGCCCCGCCATAACATTATACAACACTTTAGATGGCACCCTTATTATTATAAATGTATTCATCGAAATACTAGTGCACTCTGTGCAACTTTCGATGTTTAGTTCACCTCACTTCCTACTTGACTTTAATTGGTATCTACAGGAGTTTCCAACATATTCCCTTATAGCATAACTCTTTATGCTTTAAGATACGTTATC
This sequence comes from Avena eriantha, assembly GCA_910589775.1. Classification (NCBI taxonomy): domain Eukaryota; kingdom Viridiplantae; phylum Streptophyta; class Magnoliopsida; order Poales; family Poaceae; genus Avena; species Avena eriantha. Next base: position 46,524,346 of record OU342742.1, read on the forward strand.
CTTTATGGATTTGGAAAATATGTCCACAGTTCTCTATTAGACACTACGGACAAAAACTTAGCTAAACGTTCTTTGATTTGAACTTAATCACTTTCAAACATTCCTTAATTTGGATCACATATTATGCTAAGTTATCATCATGGTTTACTAAGATAAAATCTATGTCTCAACATAGTGGATGATGATCATCCTTTTCTTTCTTTCAACCATTGATGTTAAACTTAATAATATTCCTAATTTGAGTTATTAAGGATCAATTCCTTAATTAACTTCTATTCTGAAACCCTTTTCAGAATCCCTTAAGGAATACTACATAATATCACGATACACCTATTATACACTTCTACATCTTATAAATCATTATTTATAAGTACTTGAGCTTTCATTCTTAACACCCTTAAGAATCACTCCTATAAGCTCCCACTCAAAATATGTTCCTACATATTTGAATTTGAGTCTTATATTGCTCCCACTTAAAATATGTCAATCACATATTGTTTCAGGAAGACTTTCATAGCTCCCACTCAATTTTATGCAAATTGCATATCCACTCACTATTTTGAATAACTTCAAAATCTTTTGATCAAATATCAAACTTGGAGATTTACTATGAGATACTAGTACTTTACTAGTTTTAAATCCACTAGACATTTAGCACACATGAATCAAATTCATTTGAATTTATCCAATACTTGACAAATTGTGATTTTGTCATTCACCCCCTTTTTCCTACTATGGATTTGCAGTCATTTGGGAAAATTCAAGTAACCCCTTTTACTTGTGATATTCAACAACGAATTGCTTTCTAATCTCAAGGGAAGTTTGCTTCTAGGATTTCTCATAATTTAGTTTCCCATTATTTCCTTTGTAGTTCGTAGGTATGTCACATTCCAAGAATCATGACAAATGATTCACAAATGTCTCCATACAAGATATGGATTACATTTTGAATCCTACTTCATGTAGTGACAACACTAGTGGCGAAAACACAATGATCAATATCATTGATTCTTTCCTTCTGTGAAGAGAATCGTTCAGGATTGTTATCCGTTGCGCTTCTCAAAACTCTGATGCAGGGTTTTGAATCCTCATCGTGTTTTTCTTTCCTTTTGGTTTAGCTATGGATTTCGTTTTACACTATTTTCCGTTTGCTTCATAATTGAGAAACATCACAAGAAGTGAGCTTTCTCAAGAATGCACCAAAATCCAAGCAATACAAGTTTTGCTTTCCTTTTGGTTTAGCTATGGATTTCGTATTCAAAGTTTCCAATGAATACTCTACAAGGACTTATTCGCTATCGTTTTGGTTATATCGAATAACCCCAAAACTTCCACGAATTCAAATGCTTCGCTACATTCTAATTGAGTGCTAACTATTTCTAACTAATGGTCTCTACATCTACACTACAATGATTTATTTGGTGCCTTCTATTTAACCCCTTTGATATCTAATATCACATTGTGATGCTTTGCATTTTGACGTTTCAAAACGCTTTGCATTCCACAATTTATTTTATGCCATTCTTATAAGTTCGAATTTCATTACTATTGATCAAATCATAGTAATTAGATTCTCTTTTATATTTATACCCTTTGTTAATGAAACACTTTGATCAAATCAAATAGTTTCATATTGATGTTTCCTTTGGTAAACTACTTTACACATTTAAACAATCATATAATGATAATTACCATTTTCGTTAAAACACAATACATCGAATATGTATTTACTTTTAACAATTCATTAGACACTTTGTATTCAAGTAATACATGGTGTTCAAGTTATTTTGCCGAACTTAGGCATGATTTATATGTGACAAGAAATCGAATGACTTTCACATATTATCACATAACTTTGAATTCAAACAATGTTTTCATTCATTAATGACATATCATTAAGTTGGGTATTTTAAACAAGGCATTTTAATGTTTTACAAATGTTCATACATTATCAATTAGTTTCAAACAACAAGGATAATTCACACATAATCAAACAAGATATGAACACGAATAGAAATCATTCATAAAAGCAAAACAACTGTTTGTTACAAACTCATATGAATAACCGTCTCACGAAGTGTGAGACACACTAAAGAAGTTCACAATCTCTTGATTACAATAATCATCCTAAAACACAAACTAAATGATAAATGTCGAGGGAGAGTGTCGTTGGCTATAATCATCATGCTCGCCATCAGCACGCAACGTCACCTCCTCTCTAGCAAGCACCTCTCATGCAGAAGGACCTGTTTTCAGTAAAATAGAACAAGTATCAGATATACTTAACACTGCAATGTGTTTGCAAGATTGTAATATTTATAAAACTATATATCAAATATATACCTTTGTCATCAATGACCTCTCCGGTGATTGGTTCAACCTTTACGTTCCTGAAACGTAATATGAACTCATGGAAATCCAATGCTTCCGTATCACCACTCATGATGCTACTCCGGACATGTCCTTCGTATCTTGGAGGTAACGACCGAAGCAGTACGTCTATCGCAAATGGATCAGCCATCCAGTAATCCACGAAGTGAACCAGTCTTGTGTGTGCATCATGCATGTGCTCCAAGTAACCCTTCAAACATGTATGCTCCTCCATCTGTATGGAAAGGAACTCTCCAAGCAGCTCGTGCTTCCACATGCGCACATGGCCTATGAACTCCGCTCTCAGCTGATCCACCATCAAATATGGATCAAGATCACCCATGAGCGGATGTAATTCATCCACCATCCCATAAAGCATTATTATCTGAATGTAGGTGGACATCTCTTGACGATAGTAGCGGTTTGCCAGCTCTTGTGGGGTCTCATAGTAGTCTAGCTCAATCAAATCCATCGTGCGACATATGTAGTTTACCACATGATTCCTAGTAAGGAGATCATCTAGGCGCACAAGCCAACTAGGGAAGTTGGATCCATCAAGTCTAAGTTTCTCACCCTGTACCCAATCCTCAATGACAAAGTAAGCTTCACGGTGAGCCATCCACATTTATAATTGCAAAAGGAATTTAGACTAAGTTTATAATTAAATGAGTTAATGATAACTCCACTCAGAAACACCTATCCCCAAAAGGATTCCTAGTGATAACACGACCCCTATCAGCCACATCTCCCCCGATCATCACGGCCATCAATGTGGGTTCAAGGGTGGATGCTAAACGTCGGTCACATCATTCATGCGACTCGTGCTCGATCTTTCGACCATCCGCGTTCCGAGGCCATGTCTGTATATGCTAGGCTCGCCAACTCAACAAACAATAACATTGAATGTAAAAGCGATGTGATATGGTCCTTCACGTTGTGATCTCCATCCGCGTCACCGGGTTCTAGCGCTAGGGTTCCAGCGCCGTAGACACCAGGGTACCGGTGTCATTCCGGCGTGGTAGTTCGTCACCTCCATGACTATGTACTACTACGTAACATAAGGTAATCACTTTACCTTTGCCACAACCATATCACAAAGCAACGCCCCCCTGCAAAACAAAGTTAGACGCCTCTACTTTATCTTCGCATGTTTTACGTGGATGAATGGGCTTTCGCACAAGAACCGTTCTTACCTATGAACTTTCAGCACAATGCTCCTCAAGTAGTTGTCTCTACTACACCCCTTTGGGGGCCCTCCGTTGCAAATGGCATACTAACTAATGCGAGAGAGACAAACACCCCCCTAAGCCACTTTATACAGTACAAGCCGTATGTCAAGCATGGACCAGTCTCACGAATGAACAAGTAAAGTCGGTTGGGGGCCGCTTCATCAAGCATTACTGCGGTATACACAAGTACACGTGGGAGGGTAACAACTAAAAGATCAAAGCCCACACGCTACACCTCGTGTGTTCTACCCGTACTAGCATTACTACGCATAGATCTAGCTCGGATACCACTCTAGGGGTTCCGCGTATGAAAACAATAAATTTTACTCTATGCCCCTGAACCCCTAAAGCTTCCAGGACCTATCTATTAGTAATATAGTAACGGGAGGGGCTTTTCGCGAACTTACCCTTGAAGACCGAAAAGCGTTGTCAATGCTTAGGAGAGCGTGGTTGATGTAGACGAGCCGAAGCCGACCTCAAGGTCGTGATGAAGTCCTTGTGTCGTGGTGGTGTCATGGCAGATGCCATGGATAGGCTAAAGGTGGGGACTAATACACGCTAGGGGAATCCAGGGAGGGATAGTGAAGTGATTCTCCACACAGTTGTTTGTATAGCTCTGTTACCAAGATTACAAGTGCTCCTAGAGCTGTATTGGCGAGAGGAGGAAGAAGGAGCTCTCTTACTCTCACCCACAGATCACACCTAAAACTCTAGCCCAAAACGGAACAGCAAAACAACCAACCCCTTCTACTGAAACCCTAGCCCCTCTTTTATAGAGGGAGCTCGGTCTCTACCTAGGGCATACGTGGAAGCATATTCCTAAGAATATACTTCCCCCCAAAGTAGTAAGCCGACCGGGGTGCTTTTCCCCTGCGTCATACATGCAGAGGCTACGTGATCCTCTGCGGCGCCCGCGTCAGCCGACATGGGCGTCGTCACCCTTGCCGGCCACGCCTCGGTGGTCCTGTCCTTGCTTGCTTCGCTCAGGTAGTGCGTACCGGGGCTTCTTTTGACCAGCGAGATTCCTTCCTTCTCTTAGAAGATAGACGTGACCCGGATTATAGCTGATATGGCCACACCCGTTCCTGCATACAAAATCAAACAAACACCTCCGACTTACTCCTTAAGTCGGTTGAGACTTAGTTAGGCGAACGCCCCCTGGTCCGGGTTACCCCGTGATTCGGCCTGCCATTAGGTGACCCGGCCAGCATCAGCTTTGGCCTTGCCGAACCTCGGCTAACTCGGCTTTTATACCACGGCGTGACCCTACCCGGGGGTATCCCCCCAACATTAGTCCCCGAAGCTGGTGCGGTCTTAGCTGCCTTTGCCGCTAAGGCCACATCAGGTTCAATTCTGTGCTCTGGTCGTTATTGCCAAGTTACCTCTTTACCTCGGATTATATGGATTTACGTTCCCTTCGCCCATTCCAAGTTTTCACTTGCCGGCCGGGTTACCACTTTAACTCAGACCTCCTAGTTTTACGTTCCCTCCGCACATTCCAAGTTTTCACTTGCTGGCCGGGTTACCACAGTTCCATCCGGGTCTTGTTTCCTTCTCTCGTACGCCAACCCATGTGAAGGGTAATCATTATGTTGTCTTATTTTAAGGTCCTGTACAGTAACCGCCGCAGTAATTGTCAGTTATCACTGTGCGCGGGTCACGTCATGCCTGCCTCCTCGTTTATCGCATCACAGTGTCACGTCATGGGATCATCTCCGCTCCGTGGCCCTCCGTGTGGCTCCCCACTGATTGGTCCGGGAAGGTGATACACGGCCACTGCGTGTGGCCGATCCGCAGGATGCGATACCACTCACCACTTGAGGGAGTGGTTAAATAGCGGAGGGGCGCATCCCTTAGGATTTTTCTCCTTCCGCGCCCCTCTGCCCGTTGCTCTTCTCTTTTGTCTTCCTCGCGACCGCGCCGCCGCCAGTGCTCCAAATAGCAGCGTCGCCGCCGCGCTTTTCCCTCACACTTCTGCATCGCAGCCACCGCTACGCAACTCTCTCGCCACGGGTCCTCGCCAATCCAGGCCTCTGCCCCCCGCCGCCGCTAGAGTCAGCGAGGGCAGCGAAGACCAGATGACGGAAGAGGAGCTCATGGTCGCTGATCAGGAGATGGAGGAGGACGCCGCGGCGGCGGACCGCAGTGCGTGGGCCAGGTCCTGGGTCTACGAAGACGACCTGGACTGGCTCTACTGCACCAGGTGCATCCCCGCCGGCATTGTGGATCGCCTTGCCTCCTCCGAATTGGCCCCCTCACCCAATCCGGGCGAATACGTCGTATTCTTGTCCCACTTCCAACGGGGCTTCGGGTTGCCGGTGAGCGACTTTTTCCGGGACTGGCTCAGTACCTACCAACTCCAGCCGCACCATCTTCCTGCCAATGCCATCACTTCTCTTTCCGCCTTTGCTTCCAAGATCGAAGGCTATGCTGGACTGTGGCCCACGAAGGAGCTATGGATCCGTTTTTGGCCTTCCTCGCAACGTTATCCCAAACATCCACACCGATCCGGAGGACAAGCAGCTCACTCAATTCGGAGCGGCTTCCATCTCACCCCGGAGGTTTTCCGTTTTCCCCCGGGTCATCGGGTTAGAGTCCTGCAAAGGGTGGGCCCGGACTTTCTTTTACGTCCGGAATACAGGCGCCGAAGACTTAATCCGGCTGCTCCCCTATACTCCGGGTCCACCTAACCCGGATCTGTGGGATGCTGTTTCCAAGAAGCCCACGGCCTTGGCCAACCAGGTCAACAAAAGGTTCGCGAAGTTGAAGAAACTCGGGCTGCGCAACGAGGATGCTATGATCACTTTCGTGCGCAACCGAATTTCCCCCCTCCAGAAGCGCACCCACAAGGTGTGCCACATGAGCTTTGGCCGTGATCCCAACCGGACCTCATCTTTCGAGCTGAGCAACATGGAGATATATCGCCGGGTTAAGGCTCTCTTCACCACCCACAAGGACTTCTCCTCCAAGTGGACTTGGGGAAAATTGAGCATGATTGCCGCGATAGGCTTCCTCCCGCGGTAAGCTTCATGTTGCAAACTTACCCCGGACTAATTACATGTCAGTTATTGTTGTATTTTTTACTCTTTTGTTCATTCCTTTCCTCAGCAATTTCTTCAGCAGACCCTCGAGGACGGCACCGATCCGACCCTTAAGTGGGCGCCAGACCGGGAGACTTCGGATGAGGAAGAGCCGGACCAGGAGATGTTCCTCCCGATGACCGACGCCACGAAATGACCCACGGGTAAATCCTCTTCTATCAGAGATTGGCCCGATGATGAAGATGACTCGGATGTCGAGGTGATTGAACCTGTTGAGGCTGTCCCCCTTTCTTTTGCTTTTCCGGCATCAGCTCACCCCGGCGGTCATATTCACGAGGATCCTCCCCTCGCTATGGGCGAACCGATTCCGGTGGCACCGAAGAAGAAGCGCGGGGCTGCTCCAAGTTCTTCCTCCGGACCTTCTCAGCCTGCTAAAAGGCGAAAGAAGTCCGGGGACAAGACTACCTCCAAGCCAGCAGGCAAGGCCCCAACACGAAGGGCTCGGAAACCCAAGGAGGCCCAAACCTCAGATGCGTAAGTCACTCTGCCTTCTGTAACTTGCGCTTCCTTACATTGTTGTAATTTTTCTTCTGACATTATTTGATTTTGCAGGGCTCCGGTGGAGGTCCCTCAAAGTGGATCTAGCATCTCTTCACCTCTCCGACCTAGCCCTTCTCCCCGTCGCGACGACGAGTCACGTCCGCTGAGCCCTATTCCAGAGGGTTCTGCGGCCGCTCCGGGTTCTGCTCCACCTCGGCAAGAGGAGGGTAACCTTGGAGCGGGGGAGACCAGCCCAGACGAGGCGACGGCATCCACCACTTCGGCATCGCCGCAACCAGCAGCCACTGAAGCTACCTCGGCTCCAGCACCAGTACCAACAACCAGACCAGCACCAATACCCACTCCGGCATCAGCACCAACTCCGGCTGCAAAAACATCAGCAGCGGCACCAAGTCCAGCAACAAGAGCACCAGCGCCTAGCTCCTCTGCCTCGTCCGAGTCTTCTCAACCTCGGCGAGGAACTACCCGGCCGCTCCTAAGGGGAAATCCGCTGCGACGGCTTCCTCTTCCTAGCAAGCCAAGGGCAAGAAGGCTCTGGACGCTACCAAGCCAACATTCGTCGAGGCTAGGCAGCGTACCCTCGCATCAATGCTTCCCAAGAAAGCTCCAGCAGCGAAGGACGCCCCTGCCGAGCCAACTGATGCACAGCAGATGGTTCTGCACACCAGCCCAGCCCTTGCCTTGATTGAAAGGAACGAAGTGCACGCGAAGGGCTTGGTGGCGCCCCATATGCCCACCGGTGAACGGTACCCTCCGAGCCTGATTGAATTTGTCATGAATTGGAATAAGGCAGAGGTAGTTCAAGACGCTGATCTCCGCCGAGTTTTCCGCCCAAATGAACACAGCCGCAAAGGCAATTAACCTCGCTGGGCGGATGATGGAGGTACGTCGCTTCCCCTTTACATGCTGTAGATAATAACCATTAGTCCCCGAGCCTCTGAGGGAGTAACTCGTTACTCGGCTGGATGCTCTTTAGAAAACTAACGAAGCTCCATGAGAACTTCGAATATGCACACACCTAGAGCCGGGTTAAGTTCCACTTGGCCCGGATTTTAGTATACTTCGAATATGCACACACCTAGAGCCGGGTTAAGTTCCACTTGGCCTGGATTTTAGTACACTTCGAATATGCACACACCTAGAGCCGGGTTAAGTTCCACTTGGCCCGGATTTTAGTACACTTCGAATATGCACACACCTAGAGCCGGGTTAAGTTCCACTTGGCCCGGATTTTAGTACACTTCGAATATGCACACACCTAGAGTCGGGTTAAGTTCCACTTGGCCCGGATTTTAGTACACTTCGAATATGCAATGAGCTAACTTGCGTTTCTGTATCCCTTTCAGGTGACCACCAATCGCCGGAGTGCTGAATTCCAACGCTTGCTGGATACCCACAAGATGCTACGCGCAAAGCAGGCTGCACTTATCGCAGAATACAAGAAAAGGGGTAAATTTCTTCCTTAGCGCTTCTTCATTTTTCTTCATCTTCCTTTGCCGAACTAATCTCATCATTCGGTTTCCGCAGCTGGGGTGGAGGCTGAGAACATTATTATGCGGAAAAATCTAGAGCAGATCAAGGGTAGGTATTTTCTGTCCGACCTTTCCGTGCTTTCCACTTCCTTTTCTCCTTGGCTCGGCAAACATTCATACCTCGGCTCTGCCGGGCCAACACACTATTTCAGCATCGCTTGAAGATAGTGTGCCCGTGCCTGATATGATGCTGCATTTTCTCGAACAAGCAGGGCAGCACCAAGCCGAGCTTAAGAAGAAAGATGACGCGCTCGCCCTCCTCTGGATCAAGGACGATGAGATTGCCAGGCTCAAGGCTGAGATGGAGAAGATGAAGGCCCAGCACCAATCCGAACTTCAAAAGGCTGGCCAGAATTACACAGAAGAGCGCGAGCGCCTCAACCTCCAGATCGCCAAGGACCAGGATCTTCTCAAGGAGTCCGGCATCCAGCTTGGGTCGGTGAACGCTGAGCTTGAGCAGCTTCGGAAGAGACGTGATGACTGCACCAAGGAGTTGACCCGGATCCTCAGTCATATATCACGTAAGTTCCTTTCCCTTTTCCGACCTACTTCTCCGAGTTACTTCATATGTCTTTTCTTGACCTTCCTGCTTTGCCTCATTTCTAGGCAAATTTCCAGAAGGCACTCCTATTGCGAGCGCAGCAGTTGCCAACTTTCACCGACAAAGGGGTACTCCGGCCGCTCCTGATGGTGAAGGGATTCCTTATGACCTGGAGGACCTGTTGGTCAGCTTGTCATCTCGCGTGGAGCTCATCAAAAATTACGGCAAGTACATCCTCGGCGCTGCAGCTCGCATCTTCAACACGTTCTAGCCCGGCGAAGAAGCCCCGGAGACCAACGCACTTCTCATTGAGAAGTTAATGCAAACCGAGACTCAGCTTGACCTCTGGAGAGAGTCCGCTGGACGTGTCGCAGCTGATACCATTCTTCACCACATACTCACGTGGTATGAGAAGATCGATCTCAACCTCCTGACACGTCTGCGCACAGGATCCAGATGGACCAATGACCTGGAGTGGGTAGCTCGGCGCCAGGCTTGCGCCCATAGCCTCATCGAATATGCTCCCATTCATGAATGGGTTGAGGGGCCGAGCTTCCTGGAAGCCGCTGCGGACGAAGAGGTTGAGAATGATGAGGATAGCTCAGACGGTGAAGGAGAAGATGACGCCTCGGATATTGAAGGTGACGAAGATGATGCCGAACTTCCTCCTGCTGCTCCTTGAGCGAAAAAACTCAAAAATTTATCAGATCCCCGGTATGCCGGGTGGAGTTGTATTCCAAACACATGTGATATTTTTCTATTAAGTTCTTATGCCGGATTAACTTGGGCGTAGTCCCTGAGTTTCTTTTTCTTGTTCGTTCAATCTCTTGACTCGGTTCGTGTCTACCTTGATTCAGTTTTATGACTTACGAATCCGAGCTTCAAAAATTGTCTTAACAATACTGGGAAACTTTTAGACTTAGCTCAAAAATAAAACTGCATAATAACTTGAAAATAAATACAGGGTTAGTCCAAAAAACAAACGTCGGCTCGAATCAATTCTTTTCCTTAGTCGTTTTTTATGTGCTACGCAATTCCAAACTTGTTCTCTTGCTTGCCATGAAGCCAATTCTTGTTGGACAGTAGCAAGTTTAAGAGTTGGGTTCTTGGTGCTCACACATTACTAATCCGAGTTAAGTAGAATAACTTACTCCAGCTGACGCACAAAAACAACAAACATTATTAAGGCAGTCCCCGAGTTACTGCTCGAGGTGCCAACATTTCATTGATAAGCTCATTGCCGACATACATACCGACATATGAGATGACTCGGATACATACAATTCTTAGCTAAGTGTAGAAAGGACGGAGTAGAGCTATATTCCATGGTCGCTTGGATTCCTCTCCGGACCTGTCCGCCTTGTTCTTTTCCTGTGGCTTTGCATCTATAAGATAATAAGAATCATTGTGCAATGCCTTGCTCACGATGAACGGCCCTTCCCATGGGGGGATAACTTATGCATGCCCGCAGTACGTTGTACCAACCGGAGTACCAAATCGCCTTCCCGAAAGACTCGGGGGCATACTTTCCGGCTATGATAGCGTCGGAGATTTTGCTGATATATGGCGGATCTGGACAATGCCAGTTCTCTCGCTTCTTCCAGCAGATCGACATCATTTTGCCGGGCTTCTTGCACTTTGGCTTCTGTGTATTGGGTGACCCTAGGCGAAGCATGCTCTATGTCGGCTGGTAATACAGCTTCTGCCCCATATACCAGAAAAACGGCGTATAGCCTGTTGATCGATTCGGAGTTGTTCTTAAACTCCACAGTAGCGCTGGTAGTTCTTCTATCCAGCACCCCGCTGATCTTTGCAGAGGCTCAATGAGCCGGGGTTTTATCCCGGATAATACTAATCCGTTGGATCTTTCCACTTGTCCGTTCGATGCGGGGTGGGCTATCGAGGCTACGTCCAGCTGGATCTTCTTATCCCGGCAAAAACGCACAAATGCTCCTTCCGCAAAGTTTGTGCCATTATCAGTTATGATACTGTGAGGATAACCGTATCTCAAGATGATATCTTTGAGAAACATTACGGCCGTAGCTCCATCAAATTTTCTTATAGGCTTTACTTCAATCCACTTGGTAAACTTGTCCACCATTACCAGAATGTGAGTCATATTTCCCCTTGCTGGTTTGAACGGGCCAACTATATCCAAGCACCATACGGCAAACGGCCAAGTGATTGGTATGGTCTTGAGTTTTGACATTAGCATATGTGTGTTGGTAGCATACCTCTGACAACCATTACATTTTCTCACCAGATCTTCTGCTTACTCTAAGGCACTTGGCCAGTAGAATCCATGCCGGAAAGCTTTTGCTACCAAGGCTCGGGATGAGGCGTGATGCCCGCATTCCCCCTGATGTATATCTCGGATGATCTCAAGCCCTTCTTCCGAGTCAACACATCGCTGGAGGACATTGGTCACACTTCTTTTGTATAGTTCAGAATTGATGATCGTGTACACATTTGCCCTCCTCTGTGTTTGCCTGGACAGCACTTCCTCAGCGGGAAGTGTTCCATCTTTTAGGAATTGAAATATAGGTAGTGCCCAAGCTGGTATTGCTCGCACAGGGAACACATCCTCATTAATCTCCATCTGATCCACATGCATAACTTCAACCGGATCATGCTGTGCAGTCCCCGGGTCTTGCGAAGCAGTCCCCGGGTTCAGTGAAGAAGCCCCCAGGTTTGCCGAGGCAGTCCCCGGGTTTCGCGCACCACTTCCCATGTCAATGTCCATGGGCACAGCTCGGGATTCTGTGTCCTCCGGGACATAGATTGAGTCGGTTTCTGGGGAGGGCCTAATGGATGGTTTCTTGAGGTGCTCTAATGCTATGCCCGGTGGAACTGCTTGTCGGGTTGACCCGAGCTTCGAGAGCATGTCGGCAGCCTCATTTTCCACTCGGGGTACATGGTGAAATTCGCATCCCTCAAAGTAACCAGATATCTTCTGCACATCAAATCTGTACAGCGCCATGTTTGGATCCAGGGCATCCCACACTCCCGACACTTGCTGCACCACCAAATCCGAGTCGCCAAAGCATACAATCCGACGTATCCCAATCTCTTTTGCCACCTTGAGCCCATGCACAAGTGCTTCATACTCAGCGACATTGTTTGATGCCGCGAAATGGATCTGTAGCACATATTTCAACTGGTCCTTCTTTGGCGACGTGAGTACAACTCCGGCAAATATCCCGGTTTTGGTTTTTGATCCGTCAAAGTGCATTCGCCAATAGTTCGGATCTGGGAGTGGCGATTCGTATTGCACCTCGGGCCAATCCACGAAAAAGTCCGCCACAGCTTGAGATTTGATGGCCTCTCTTCTGTCATATTGCGGCGCATAAGGAGCTAGCTCAATTGCCCATTTTGCAATTCTGCCACTCGCATCCTTGTTACTCATTATCTCGGATATGGGGGCCTCACAAATGACCCGGATAGGATGCTCCTCAAAGTAGTGCTTCAGTTTCTTGGCGGCCATGTACACGCCATATGCCACCTTTTGATAGTGTGGATAGTTCTGATTTGAGGCTGACAACACCTCGCTTAAGTAATACACTGTCCTTTGCACCGACTTACCTTCCTCGTCGCGCTCCACCACTATCACTGCACTTACAACTCGGTTGGTTGCGGCTATATAGAGCAACATTGGCTCCTTTGATAGTGGCGAGGCTAGCACTGGTGTCGTGGCTAACATCTTCTTCAGGTGGGTAAAGGCTTCATCGGCCTGTGGCGTCCAAACGAACTTATCCGACTTTTTCATAAGTTGGTAAAGAGGCAATGCCTTCTCTCCCAACTGACATACAAACCGACTTAACGAGGCCAGGCAACCTGTGAACTTCTGGACATCGTTAAGACACTTCGGCAGTTCCATTCGTTCGATGACCCGGATTTTGGTTGGATTAACCTCGATACCTCGGCTGGAAACAAGAAAACCAAGCAATTTGCCAGCCGGGACACCAAAGGTGCATTTCTCTGGGTTACGTTTCATCCAAAACCTCCTTAGGTTCGCAAACGTTTGCCTGATATCGTCAAGGAGCGTTTTGCTTTCCTTGGTCTTGATAACCACATCATCCACGTACACCTGTACATTTTGACCTATTTGGTCGTGCAAACATTTTTGCATACATCTTTGGTACGTTGCCCCTGCATTACGTAAACCAAACGGCATGGTGCGATAGAAATAAGCCCCATACGGGGTAATAAACACAGTCTTTATTTGATCATCCGGATTCAGAGGTATCTGGTGGAAACCAGAATATGCATCAATGAATGACAACAATTCACATCTAGCAGTTGAGTCTATGACCTGATCTATTCTTGGCAGCGGAAATGGATCTTTTGGACACGCCTTGTTCAGGTTTGTGTAATCGATACACATGCGCCAAACCACTGCCACGTTCGGGTCATCCTTCTTCTTTTCCACCAGCAACGGATTAGACATCCAATCTGGGTAAAGAACATCCATGATAAATCCTGCAGCTAGCAACCAAGCTATCTCATCCCCAATGACTTTCCTCCTATCTTCGACGAAGTGGCGGAGTGGTTGCTTCACCGGCTTAGCTCCGAGTCTCACATTTAAAGAGTGTTCGGCCAACTCCCTCGGAACACCTTGCAAGTCCTGTGTGGACCAAGCAAAAATGTCCCGATTCTCACGGAGGAAGCTAACGAGCTCGCTTTCCTATTTATCACTTAACCCGGCACCGATTGTTACGGTGCGCTCTGGGAACATGTCATCAATAGGAACCTTCTTGGTATCTTTCGTGGCCTGGAAGGAGACACTTCCATGCGGGTTACTCAGCGCTGGCATATACTGCTGGGCGGACTGAGCCAATGCCGCCACCTCTTGAATTTTCCTTTTTTCCTACGCGATGACTCGGCTAAGTTTGACCCGGCTGACGCACACTCCATGGAACGTCGGAAATCCCCTGCAATGGTAATCACCCCGTTTGGTCCGGGCAACTTCATCTTCAAGTAGCTAACGTGACAGCTTGCCATGACCTTGTTCAGGGTTGGCCTTCCGAGTAATGCATGGTAGGCACTTTCCAAATTCACCACCTCGAACTCCAAATTTTTGGTTCGACAGTTATCCCTTGTGCCGAACTGGACGTCAACCCGGACCTTGCCTATGGGCTCACAAGAAATGTTGGGCACAATACCATGGAAAGTTGTCCTCGTGGCCTGCAGCATGTTCTCCGAGATACCCAACTTGCGCATTGTGTGCGCATACATGATGTTAATGCTACTGCCATTGTCGATCAACACCTTTGAGAACCTAAAGTTAATGCTAGGTCCAATGAGTGTCGGATCCAGCACCAGCGCATACGAACCAGGGCTTGGCATAAGCTTGGGATGATCCCTGATGCTCCAGGTGACTTCCTGATCAGACCAAGGCATGTACCTCGTTACTGCAGGCATCACTGCATTCACCTCCATATGCCTACGCTGCAAGCTCTTTCTATCTGTTTCCTCAGTGGTGAACACACAATAGCTCTGATGGTGCTCTCTGTACTCATTTCTCCCCTCATTTCCGGGGTATCTCTAATCTGGCTGATGCTGATTTTCCACCTGATGCCTGCATCCCTTCTCTCATTGTTATCATACCTCGGCGGAGGGGGAGGCAACATTAGCTGTTGCGTGTTCGCTCCGGAGAGCAATTGCTGCCGGGGTAACTCCTGCCGAGGCTGATCATTCCGGGGTGCCTGAGCATTCCCCGAACCACCTTGTTCAATCTTGCGCATCCACTCACATTGCCTCGTCGTATGACCCGATGGGTTATTCGGATTTGGCGTGTGAAACTTACACAGCTGGTCCAACATCGACTCATAAGTATACCTCGGACGGTCTTTCCTTTCTTGCCACTTCTTCTTTTGCTCTGGTGTCCAAGTCTTCTTGCCATTGTTTCTCGGAGTCCACTGCCCTCTAGTTTTTTGGCGTTGACTGCCCCCTGCTCCGGGCTGATCTTGATTCACAGCTGCAACTTGGTGCGAACCGTATCGATGATCCGGTCTATCATCTCTCCTTTTTCCTCTGTACTCATTCCTCCGGGATGATCCGGCCCCATATCTCTGATAGTACTCATTGTTTGACTCGTTTGATACGAGCCTAGGTTGAGTCGGATCACCCAACGCATACGAATATACTATCCGTATCATCTCTGCCAACGTAGTTGAGATTTTCCTTTGCAACTTCTGCCATAGCTCGCTTGCATATCTGCACCCTTGTGCAAACCATGCTATGGCCTGTGATTCTATCACGCCCTCACATGAGTTTCTCATAGTGCACCACCGGGTTAAAAACTCCCAATCCATCTCATTTGGCCTCTGCTTGCACATAGCTAGGGTCTACAGCCTCTTTGGCCTCTGATACGTACTCGAAAAATTGCTGATGAACATTTCCTCGAAATCTATCCAGCAGTTGATACTTCCTGGTGGCAAATTGTTCAGCCATACCCTTGCCGGTCCTTCCAACATCTGGGGTACATATCGTACAGCCCATCTCAGGTTGTCAGTGGCAATTTTCACAGTTGTAGCATAATTTATCAGCCAATCCTCCGGCTTTGTACTGTCGTCATACGTCTTCATGCCCCTGGGTAGCTGGAAGTTGGGTACCGGTGGCTCCTTCATGATCCGGGGTCCAAAACATGCTGGACCCGGTGGACCTTGACATTCAATTTATTCCGACCTATACAGTCGATCCAGTTTCAACCTGGCATCATCCGGCATCAAATCCCTGCTTCCCAATCTTGACCCTATCACATGATAGTCCGGCCTTGGGTATCCCGCGTTTGCCATTTCCGAGTCTCCATCATTATACATGTCTTGCTCTCGTGGAGCGCCTTTCTGTTGCATACCTCGGCCGGCACTTTGCTCTTGCCTTGGTATATTCTGCTGCTGCGGTTGTCCTGCTCCGGCCGAGTTTCGCTGCCCGGCATTGCCGTTGACAACGTTCCCTTTACCGGCGTTGCCTTGGTCGTGGTTACCTCAGCCAGCTTTACCTCGGCTCACACTCCGTCGATCATCATTTTTCTGCGCTTCTTTTCCTTTCCCTGCCCGCGTTGGGTCATAGGGGACGATCTGTTTGTTCCGTCTGGCCGAGGTTACTACCTCTTCTCTCCTTGGACCACCATGAGGAGACGATGTGGCTCTAGCGGATTTCTCCGGGTTACCCACCGCGGAATGTACGATCTTGGAAGCTCCAGCTCTCTCTGGATTAGCTCTGAGTAGTTCCTCATTTTGCCTGTTCGCGATCCGAACCAGCTCATTAACCCTATCCTGTTGTCTTTGTCGGGCTTCACCCGTCAGACCCTCTAACTCGGACGCAGCTGCATCCGCTGCCCTGAGGTTCTTGGCCGGGGTACTATACCTCGGCAGCCCCACAGACAAACAGTTTTCTGATTCCTCAATTCTAATATCACCCTCTTTGTTCATCTCGCTCATGAGATTTCTTCCCTTCATTTTTACAGCGTCAACCTTTTTCGCCTTTGCGTACTCACGCAGTGACATATTCAACGACTGTTGTGCCGCGGCTATCTTTTTTGCGCCCTCTAGTATTTTTTCTGCCTAGTTTCTTCCAGCTCGGCCTGCGCTCGAGCCGGATCTACTGCTGCTACTACAGGGTTTGCCAAGCTATACATTGCTTCCCTCAACACGTTCTCTGGCTTCTCGAGTGGAGGACCTCTTCCTTTCCTCGGCGCCTTAGGCGTTACCTCCGGATCTGGCGCCGAATCCTTTCTCGTGCCCGCACCTGGCGCAGTCATCATCACCTCTGCATGGTCCTGGGAGCAAGCGATACGCGTTCCGGGAACCACGGTGAGGGGTGGCTCCCCCGCCTCGACGACGTGACGCGGATGAACACACGACACGTCCACAACAACATAGACCTTGTGCGCACCGAGCCTGACGAAGAGGCCATTGTGCGGAAGAGGACGCGTGCTGAAGCAGCCAGCGTTGTCGCTGACGAAATCCAGTGCTCCAAAGCGCTGAACGAGCCCGGAGACGATGCGTTCGCCAGTGCCGATGATGTTTCCCGTCCAGATCTTGACCCCTACTAGCGCCGCTAGCCCCACGGTGGGCGCCAACTGTCGTGGTGGTGTCACGACAGATGCCATGGGTAGGCTAAAGGTGGGGACTAATACACGCTAGGGGAATCCAGGGAGGGATAGTGAAGTGATTCTCCACACAGTTGTTTGTATAGCTCTGTTACCAAGATTACAAGTGCTCCTAGAGCTGTATTGGCGAGAGGAGGAAGAAGGAGCTCTCTTACTCTCACCCACAGATCACACCTAAAACCCTAGCCCAAAACGGAACGACAGAAGAACCAACCCCTTCTACTGAAACGCTAGCCCCTCTTTTATAGAGAGAGCTTGGTCTCTGCCTAGGGCATACATGGAAGCATATCCCCCCAAAGTAGTAAGCCGACCAGGGTGCTTTTCCCCTGCGTCACACATGCAGAGGCTACGTGAGCCTCTGCGGCGCCCGCGTTAGCCGACATGGGCGTCGTCACCCTTGTCGGCCACGCCCCGGTGGTCCTGTCCTTGCTTGCTTCGCTCAGGTAGTGCATACCGGGGCTTCTTTTGACCAGCGAGATTCCTTCCTTCTCTTAGAAGATAGACGTGGCCCGGATTATAGCTGATCCGACCACACCCGTTCCTGCATACAAAATCAAACAAACACCTCCGACTTACTCCTTAAGTCGGTTGAGACTTAGTCAGGCGAACGCCCCCTAGTCCGGGTTACCCCGTGATTTGGCCTGCCTTTAGGTGACCCGGCCAGCATCAGCTTTGGCCTTGCCGAACCTCGGCTAACTCGGCTTTTATACCACGGCGTGACCCTACCCGGGGGTATCCCCCCAACACCTTGCGCTCCTTCTGGCTCCAATGACTTGAGTGCCTCAAGTGCGACACCTCGCGGGGAGTTAGACACGTCCAGTGCCAGACGATGACTCCCGCTTCCCCGATCTAGCAGCAGTTGCGGAACAACAGCTCCTAGATCCGAATCCCGCAGGGCGACGGCGCTCCGCGGTGAAGATGTCTCTTGCTCGCTCAGTCCAGACTTGATACCACGGTCACGAGAGAGAGAGGGGGAGAGATAAAATATCAATTGGAGGTCCTCCCAAAAGTGGGGAGACCTTTATTGATTATTGGTGTGTTTTTCTAGGCCAAATACCCCACTATATATAGGGGGAGGGGAGGTACTACCTCCCTCAAAGTCCCGGGGTGGGAGGAGGGGGAGGAGGTGGCCGCCGGCCACCTAGTGGGCCCCGCACCGGGAGGGGGGGAGGGGGCTAGGCCCAGCCGGCCTCCCCCTTGACCCCTCTCCCTCTCTCCTTTCCCCTAATGGGCCCTCTCCCTCCGGAATTGGCCCATTAAGCCTTTGACCATTAAAATTGATTTTCTCTTTATTAAATAATTATGAATAAATGATTAAATCAACATTTAACATTCATTCACACATTATTCAATCTCCGTGGCTATGGCACACCTTCCACCTCCACTCCAGACATCCTTCGGACTTACCGAAACCCTTCCGGTTTTCTCCCTTCTTTTCTTCGATTCTACCAATCCTATAAACACTCTCTAAGCATCATCAAACCCTTAAGCGTGATACCCCACAGTTCGGGAACACTCTAGACATGGTCGGGACACTACCGCACCAATGATTGACACAGGGACCTCGATGGCCATGTAACCCCTGTGTATTCCACGAAGATCTTTCGCGTTTGAACTAGGACAGTCATGTCTTATTCCATTTGTCACTCGATACTTGCATTGCCCGAGATCTGATCAATGACATCACCATGTCATGTTCAATCTCGTTACTGAATAATGCTACTTGACTCGTTCCTACAAGTGATATCGCTGTGATCAAATCACATGCTGCACAACTATTGGATATAACTTCTCCGAGTGGGCCCTTGAGTATCTTCCCGTCACATGGACGGACAAATCCCGCTCTTGACATATATTGCCTCTATGGTTTCCTCTGAATATCTGAACACACCTTTATAACCACCGTTTTACCAGATGGCGTTTGATGCTCTCTAAGCACTCTCAGGAGACAGTGATTGATATAGCCTCACGGTCTAAGGAATAGTCTACGAGGATCCATTTCTAATCATCGTAACTTGAACTTCGTGACATGATCGGGTCACGATGTTTAGGTTGGGTATTGGTTCATCATCTCATTCTCAGAATGAGATGACCTCATTTCCAACTGGCATAAATGCCACATGATCAGGAAACATGATCATCTGTTGACCAATGAACTAGTGACTAGAGTTTCACTGGGAACCCCTGGTTGTTTGTATATCACACGTGTATTGATGTTTCCACTCAATACAGTTATAGCATGATATAAAACTTAATAATAAACTATATGAAATATGATAATAGTCCTTACAACTATTTATCTCTAGGGCATATTTCCAACAAGTCCATGTGTTGGAAACCCTAGCTCCAGTCCAGTCTTGTCGCCGCCGTACCGGACCTAGCAGTCCATCGCTGGTGCTCCTCCTCGTACGTGTGGATATTGGCGGAGGTGTTGTATGTTCAACACTTTGACGATCGTGGATCAGAATGGATCGTGAGGAATGCACTACATCATGCGACGTGCTTCATCGATTCCGCAACTGCGTGTCTAGTGGTAATTCTCGTGTCCTACTACCTCAGCTAGATCTTGGGATCACCGCGTAGGGAAAAAGTTTTGTTTATCTCTGCGTGGCCCCACAGTGGTATCGGAGCGTTAGCTTCTGGTTTTAGGCTCCAGATCGTGCCTATGTGATATGCGGTTGGCGTTCGATTGGATCTAATTACAGTTTTGGTGGTCGATCTATGAGATAGATCAGTTTTGTACGAAGTGGATTGGATAAACTGTACCCAGGAAATGGATGATCTGGTTTCCATGATCTAATTGCTAAGATTGTGGAACAACATACCCCTACCGGTCGGCTTCCGCCATCGGGGTAGACTGTGACACGTAAATCCAGATGCGGTGATCGAAGATCAAAGAGTTTGGTCGAATCAGAGTCCGGATCAGATTTGGATAAAATTGTTTTATCCGATGAAAAAATCCATGTCAAGACCGCTGGCTTTGCCCTATCATAGCGCCTTAGATGTCGTTGCGAGTTTTCACAACGCCCATAGATATCGTATCTATGCATAACTTGTTTTTGCAGGATGATGTTGTGAATGGTATGGCTTATGTGCATGTGATGTGTGTAATCCATACGTGATTTGCGTATCGCGGTTTTGTCAGCCAGCTGGAGCCTAGGTGCTGTCATTTTATTGTATAACGACATGTGTGTCGGATTCTCTATGTAATTTACATTACTAGCTAGTGTAGCTGTTTGGAGAACCCGGATGGCATGCAAGTCGATGTACATGTCGGCTACATGGTGTAAGACGGCATGTGACAAGAGTTGACACGAGTCGAATTACAAGCTTTGTAGAGATGGAGATCGCCATGAAGAGAGCCATACCATTTCACACCATAATTGCTTTGTTTTGTGTTATGTTTATATCTCTGTTTTACCTCTATTAGATAGTTGGTAGAAAGTAATCCCTCAAAGAAGGTCTAGTCGGTTTCCCTGCCAGTGCTGCACCATCACAAGTCGGACATTTTTGGTAGTGGGCTCATAAAATTGAGGTGCTATCAATTCTTTCCGACTAGGTGGGTTCGAGTCGGACTCTTACAGCGGAAGCACTCGGTAATCTAGACGGGTCTATCACAACGGTTGTGGGACTCAGGGAAAATTTGGATGGGAGTCGGGGCATATGATGCCACCCATCCAACAAGGGTCGTATGAGATGCGATTGACAAGGAGTTGTCTACCTAGATCACTTGACGGCTAGCAGTGATGCTAAAGCTCACTAGTCGACTTGCTTATTTAGGATCCTGAATCACTAAGACACCATCAGAGGGGTGTTGGTTCTAGTGGGAGCATAAGTATTAAAGTATTTAATATGCTTGCTCTTTTATGGATACATGTCTTAAGTGTTTTGCATATTTTTCTGCTATAGATCAATGGCACCTAGCAGTCTCCCTCACATTTCTAGTTTTGCTTTGAGAACCATCTTAGAGAAAGATAAGCTAAATGGAACTAACTTCACCAACTGGTATCGTAATCTGAGAATTGTTCTCAAGCAAGAAAAGAGGGACCATGTCCTAGACAACCCACTTCCAGATGAGCCGAATGAGAATGCGACAGTCGCGGCCACCAATGCCTACCGTCGGATTTGTGATGAATCCATGGAGATTAGTTGTCTTATGCTTACTCACATGGAACCGGACTTGCAGCAGCAGTTCGAGAATGTTGAGGCCTACGATATGATCGAAAGCCTCAAAAGCATGTTCCAGGATCAAGCAAAGACTGAGAGGTATCAAGTCTCTCAGGCTTTGTTGAGCTGCAAGCTTAAGGATGGCGACCCACTGAGTCCGCATGTGATCAAGATGGTTTGTTACATGCAGTCTTTGGAAAGTCTTGGCTACCCCATTAGCGAAGAGTTCGCTACAGACATAATTCTGAACTCTCTTCCTAGTGCGTATGGACAGTTCATATCAAACTACCACATGCATGGTATGGATAAGAAGCTCATTGAATTACATGGGATGCTCAAGCAGGCTGAGGCGGATGTCAAGAAAGGCGTCAGTCAAGTGTTGATGGTGCAGAATAAGGCTAAGTTCAAGAAGAATTCTTGGACTAAGAAGAAGATGGCAAAGTCGGGAGGTAAGGTTGAGGACCCGGTACAAAGAACTTCCTCAAGGACTAAGCCATCTCCTGCAGCCGGATCCACTTGCTTCTATTGCAAGGCGGATGGCCAGTGGAAGAGGAATTGCAGCAAGTATCTGGCTGATAAAGCCAAGAGTGGAGGTCTGACTTCTGGCTCAGGTACGCTTGTTTGCAATGTTATAGACATTTATCTTGCTGATGCACCCGGTAGTTCTTGGGTATATGATACCGGATCAGTTATTCACATCTGCAACTCATTGCAGGGACTGGTAAGAACTAGGAGCGTGGCGAGAGGCAAGGTTGACATTCGAGTCGGCACAAAGTGAGAGTCGCTGCGTTGGAAGTCGACACGATGCAACTTCATTTACCTTCTGGATTCTTAATGGAGCTCAATAATTTTTATTATGTTCCAGTGCTTAGTCGAAACATTATTTCTGCCTCATGTTTGATGAGACAAGGCTATGAGTCAAATATTAAGAATAATGGTTGTTCTTTGTATTTAAATGATATGTTTCACGGCTTTGCACCCGTCCAGGACGGGTTATTTATTTTGAATCTTGAAGGTGAATCGGTCTATAACATAAATGTGAAAAGGTTGAAACCAAATGATCTGAATATGACTTACTTTTCGCATTGTCGGCTTGGTCACATAAGTTGGAAACGCATGAAGAAGCTCCATGATGATGGACTCCTAACTTTGTTCGACTTGGAGTCGTTCGAGACATGCGAATCCTGCCTACTCGGCAAGATGACCAAAACACCTTTTGCAAAGAGTTGTGAAAGGGCATCCGACTTATTGGGACTAGTACATAGTGATGTATGTGGCCCAATGAGCACGACAGCCAGAGGTGGTTATGAGTACTTCATTGCCTTCAATGATGATTTGAGTAGGTATGGATATATCTACTTGAGGAAACATAAGTTGGAAGCCTTTGAAAAGTTCAAAGAATTCCAGAATGAAGTACAAAATCAACTCGGCAAGAAAATAAAGTTTCTTCGGTCGGACCGAGGAGGCGAGTACATGGGCCACGAGTTTGATGAACATCTGAAGAGTTGTGGAATAGTTCCCCAGCTCAGTCCTCTAGAAACGCCGCAGAGAAACGATGTATCGGAAAGGAGGAATCAGACCTTGGTGGACATGGTACGATCAATGATGACTCGGACATATCTGCCTTTATCATTTTGGGGTTATTGTCTAGAAACTGCAGCGTTCACACTAAACAGAGTACCATTAAAGTCGATAGAGAAGTCACCGCATGAGATGTGGACTGGCAAGAAGCTGAGTTTGTCCTTTCTTAAGATTTGGGGTTGTGAAGCTTTTTTCAAGCGACTTCAGTCGGACACGCTTACAGCTAAGTTGGATAAGTGTATTTTTGTGGGGTATCCAAGGGAAACCTTGGGTTACTACTTCTATAACCGAGAAGAGGGCAAAGTGTTTATCGCTCGGAACGGTGTCTTCCTGGAGAAAGAGTTTCTCAGTCGGGGAGTTAGTGGGAGCATGGTGCAGCTCGAAGAAATTCGAGAGATACCGACCAGCGGCGAGTCAGCAAAAGCCTTAGAGGTTGAGCCAATCGTGGTACCTGAGCCGGCAACTGCACCGACACTACGAAGATCGGCCAGATTGCGAAGTGTTTATGATGTGTTGCTGTTGGAGAGTGATGAGCCGGCAACTTATTTGGAAGCGGTGGTGGGATCTGATTCTGAGTCGTGGCTTGGAGCCATGAGATCCGAGTTAAAGTCCATGGATGAAAATCAAGTTTGGAACTTGGTTGATCTGCCAGACGGTGCCAGACCCGTCGAGTGCAAATGAGTCTTTAAGAAGAAAACTGATATGGATGGAAATGTTTCTATCTATAAGACACAGCTTGTCGCGAAGGGGTTCCGACAAGTTCAAGGAGTTGACTACGATGAGACTTTCTCTCCCGTGGCGATGCTTAAGTCAGTTCGGATCATGTTAGCTAGAGCAGCCTATTTCGACTATGAGATATGGCAGATGGATGTCAAGACGGCTTTCCTTAATGGAAATTTAACCGAGGATGTGTATATGATACAACCTGAAGGGTTCGTCGATCCGACTAGTGCTGACAAGGTATGCAAACTTCAGAAATCCATTTATGGGTTGAAGCAAGCATCTCAGAGTTGGAACATTCTCTTTGATGAGGTAGTCAAATCGTTTGGCTTCATCAAGAGTGATCATGACTCTTGTTTATACAAGAAGTTTAGTGGGAGCAAAGTAAACTTTCTGATCTTATATGTGGATGACATATTACTGATTGAAAATGATGTCCAGATGTTGCAAGAGACCAAGGAATCATTGGAAAAGAGTTTTTCGATGAAAGACTTGGGTGAGGCGACTTACATATTAGGAATCCGGATCTATAGAGATAGATCAAGGCGGCTCATTGGATTGAGTCAGAGTACATATTCGGACAAAGTGTTAAAAAAGTTCATCATGGAATCGTCTAAGAAGGGGTTCTTACCGATGTCCCATGGCATATAACTTAGCAAGACTTAGTGTCCTTCGACAACTGATGAGCGATGTCGGATGAGTGCGATTTCGTATGCTTCTACAGTCGGATCCATCATGTACGCTATGATTTGTACCAAGCCAGATGTTTCCTATGCTCTGAGTGTTGTGAGCAGATACCAGGCTGACCCTGGAGAGATCCACTGGGCAGCGGCTAAAAATATCCTCAAGTACTTGAGAACGACTAAGGATATGTTCCTGGTTTATGGAGGTGAGGATGAACTCAGTGTAAGGGGTTACACGGATGCGAGTTATCTCACTGACTCGGATAATTCTCGTTCGCAATCCGGATATGTGTTTGTGATAAATGGAGGGGCTGTGAGCTGGAAGAGTTCCAAGCAAGAGACGGTGTTTGCGTCTACGACATAGGCTGAATATATTGATGCCTCGGAGGCGGCAAAGAAAGCTGTTTGGATGAGGAATTTCTTCATGGATCTTGGTGTGGTTCAGGGCTCGTCCAATCCATTAGACGTCTATTGTGACAACAATGGTGTCATCGTACAAGCCAAGGAATCTAGACAACACCAGAAGAACAAACATATATCATGCGGTACCATCTTATTCGCCAGTTCGTGGATCAAGGTGATATCAAATTATGCAAGGTACATATGGATGCAAACATTACGGATCCGTTGACAAAGCCACTTCCACAACCGAAAGATGAGGCACACCTGAGAGATATGGACATTAGATGCCTAGACATGTGATGTCGGATGATTGACTCTAGGACAAGTGGGAGACTGTTGGAAATATGCCCTAAAGACAATCATATAAGTTATTTCCAATGTATTTATAAAGTTATTGTCCATATATGAATTACTGATATATATCATTAAGTATGTGATTCAGTTGTGGAACTATATATTCTTGGCAGGTAACTAACTAAGGATCCAACCACACCTACTCGCATCCCCTCTCTGCAGTCCACGTACGTATTAGGCGAAACACACATCCCATACTGATGACACCGTGTGCGTTTGTTCAGACATGCCGGTCGCGAGGAAGATCTCGCTCCGGAGGTTCCTCGAGAAAAGGAAGGACAGACTTGCCGCCGCAGACCCATACCCGCCGCCAACCCGGGCGGCCAAGTACACGGGCAGCAAGCCTGTTGAAGACGGTGGCGTGCCTTGGCTCGGCATCAACTCCGTGATCCACCTGGACTGAAAAGTTCGATGAAGCGGTAAAGACAAATAAAGCCTTACTGCAGTACTGCTTTCTATGTGTACGACGCCCATTAACTGGCTGCGCCACTGGCCGGCCGGCTACCTATCATCGGTTAAGGAGTGCGTATACGATCTGTTTGAGGATTCTTTGGTATGTAAGACAAGAATTCTTTTTATGCTCATGAAACAATCGAAGTTTGTTGTATGCGAGTATACTCTTTTTTGCGGGTATGTTATATGCGAGTATACTAATTAATTGCTATACTCGTGTGTGTAGCTTTGTAAGCTGAATTAAAATGTAGTGTATGAGTCCGCAATGTTATTTTATTCTTATTTACTATTTTGTTGGTATTTGAAATAGCGGCCATTTGTTCCCGGACTCGCATTTTGCCGAAGGATTCGGTGCGCAACCGATTCTCGGCCACTCGCTTTTAGTGGGGTCCGTCTAACTGGGGCTGGCTAGACTGTTCACTTTTTTCCTAATATTTCCTCATAAAGTAGAAGAACATTCACGTATGTACTTTTTAAAATCAAAAAGTACTTTATAGATCCAATCGGTAAAATAGAAGGACGCTATAAAACTTCTTCTCAGACTTATTGACACACAATGAAGGACTGTATAGATCCGCTGTTTTTACATAATTTTTTCTATATTGAAAATTAGACTCGTTTTGAAGAGCTCGCCACGACAAAGTCAAATGTGCAAATGAAATTAAATTTGCATTTTTTTTATAAATTACACACTATTTTTAGTTTCTAGTATATAAGGGGAAGGGAGTCTAACCAAAAGGCAAAAGCTGGCAGGTCCAGGTTCCAACCAAAACAAGTGACCGAGAAATCGGTTGTGCGCTGAATTCGCTCGTACAAGCACTTATCTTTTGTTCCCTGTCATCTTAGGTGTTCTGTATTCTGATAAGAATATGTGAAAATCAATTACTGTTTCCAGTACGAAATTTGGCACATAATTCCACTTTAGTCACCGACTCTAAAAGTGTGGTGTTCACTAGTAGAAAAACTGCCTTTGATTCACAGCGTCCTAAAGATTTTGCCCCGGTCCCTCCTCGAACCGGGACTAATGCAAGCATTCTCTTTGTTTGCCTTATCCACTTCCTCGAAAATCATTCGCGGCCACCTGGTTCGGAGAGGTTTCATGCCCAGCTATAATTGCTGGACCAAGCACGGAGAAAGAGGGGTTATGATGGAAGACAATAAAGAAGAAGAGGATCATGACAACTATTGTCATATGTTCCCTGAATACGATGATACTGCAATGGAAGAGAATAAAGAAGAAGGAGGTGAAGAACGGGCATCAGATGAGCCTGTTAATGATCTTGGTCGGGTCATTTCTGATGCAAAGCAAGACTGTGAAACACAGAAGGATAAGTTGAAGTTGGAGGGCATGCTAGAGGATCACAAAAAATTGTTGTACCCAAATTGCAAAGATGGCAGCACAAAGCTCGATACCACACTAGAATTGCTAAAATGGAAGACAGAGACTGGTTTATCTGACAAGAGATTTAAGAAGTTACTGAAAATAATAAAGCCGAAGTTTCCAAAGGATAACGAATTGCCCGAGAGTACTTACGAAGCAAAGAAGATTCTCTGCCCTCTAGGATTAGATTTGTGCAGAAGATACATGGATGCATAAATGACTGCATCCTCTACCGCGGTGAGGAGTACGAGAATTTAGATAAATGTCCTGTATGCACTGCACTGCGGTATAAGATCAGACGACATGACCCTGGTGATGTTGATGGCGATGACGAGCCCCGCAGGAAGAGGGTTCATGCTAAGGTTATGTGTTATTCTCCTATAATACCAAGGTTGAAACGTCTGTTTAGAAACAAAGAGAACGCCAGGTTGTTGCGATGGCACAATGAAGACCGTAAGAAAGACGGAAAGTAAAGACACCCCGCTAATGGGTCGCCGTGGAAAAAAATCGAGAGACAGTTCCCGAACTTTGCAGGTGACACAAGGAACTTATTGTTTGGTCTTAGTACATATGGCATGAATCCTTTTGGGAAGCAGAGCTGCAGTCACAACACCTGGCATGTGACTCTATATATCTACAACCTTCCTCCTTGGTTGTGCATGAAGCGTAATTTCATTATGATGCCAGTGCTTATCCAAGGCCCGAAGCAACCTGGCAACGACATTGATGTGTACCTAAGGCCATTAGTTGAAGAACGTTTACAGTTGTGGAGAAAACCAGGTGTACGTGTGTGGGATGAGCACAAATGTAAGAAGGTTTAGATGATACTGAAGCTACATATTTGCATAAATGTAAGAAGGTTGTGTACCTGGGGAATTGTCGATTTCTTCCGATCAATCATCAAGTAAGAAAAAGGCAAGCATTTCAACGGTGAGGCAGATTACCGGAAGAAGCCTAACCTCCCTACTAGTAATGATGTATTTGGAATGGTCAAGGACATAGAAGTGATCTTTGGAAAGGGTCCTGGCGGTCAACCTGTTCCAAACGACGCCACTACCGGACACGCGCCCATGTGGAAGAAGAAATCTATATTTTAGGAGCTACCCTATTGGAATGTCCTACGTGTCCACTCTTCAATCAACGTGATGCACGTGGCGAAGAATCTTTGCGTGAACCTGCTAGGCTTCCTAGGCGTGGATGGGAAGACAAAAGATGCACTAGAAGCACGAGAGGACTAACAGCATACGAAAGACCCACAAAAGATGAATCCACAGAACAAGACGGATAAAGGGCGTCACTTAAGTCCTACCAGCTACGCTCTTATGAAAGCAGAGAAGGAAATCTTTTTTGAAGTCCTTTCCAGTATCAAGGTGCCGTCTGGATTCTCGTCTAGCATAAAGGGGATAATAAATATAGCAGAAAAAAATTCCAAAACCTGAAGTCTCATGACTGTCACGTGATTATGACGCAGTTGCTTCCGATTGCATTGAGGGGGCTTCTACCGGAAAATGTTCAAGTACCCATTGTTAAGACTTTCGGCAGTTGGTTGCGAACACATCTAATGAATGACACCACTGTTGGAGATTAGCTCTACTTGTTGATTGGGTCACCATCTTCTACTATATGGAATTACCAAGGGTACAAGATAAATGGGAATACATTTTACACGATCGCCCAAGATAAAAAGAGCACCACCCAGAACAGTAGTGTACACTTTGATGCAATCGACGAGAATGGCAAAAAGGACATATACTATGGTTACATAGAGGAGATATGGGAACTTGACTATGGAGTTTCTTTTAAGGTCCCTTTGTTTCGGTGTAAATGGATCAACCTCGATGGAGAAGGGGTAAAGGTAGACCAGTTGTATGGAATGACAACATTAGATCTCAACAATCTTGGTTACAGAGATGAACCATTTGTCCTAGCCAATGACGTGGCATAAGTTTTCTATGTGAAGGACATGTCCTCCATACCGAAAAAATAAAAAATAAGCAATCGAATTCATCACACGATGAGCCAAAGCGTCACATAGTTCTTTCAAGGAAAAGAAATATCGTGGAAGTCGAGGAAAAGACAAACATGTTAGGAGATTATAATAAGTTTGATGAAATTCCGCTCTTCATAGTGAAAACTGACCTAAGTATCCCGTTAAGCAAAGAAGATGCTCCATGGTTACGGCCGAAGCGACCATAAACGGGCATAAGAAATTCAAAAATAGTCCGAACAATGTAAATCCTTCGTGTGGTGTCATATTATGTGACATAGTTGCAAGGAAAAATACAAACTTGGTATATATTGATTATGTCTCAAAAAACCTTCACAAAATGACCTATCATGTTCGAGGTTTAAGGCTTTCGGTCCAAATGACCAATGTCATGTGCATAATCGAGGCATAGTTTATGATACTATGCCCATGTTATGCATGCATGTGCATCTTGGGAGGGTGAACAATGTTGCAGGAGGAAGTTTTATTTTTCATCGCATGGAAAAGCCATTTTCTATTTTCCGAGTGCCAAAATCTAGGCGTTTTGTAAAGCAACAACAAACATTAAATAAAAAAATGGTACCACCCTATTTTTAAAAATATACTAGACCACATTACGTGAACAATGTACCAATCGGGGATTTAAAAACCTTTCCGTCAACCCCTAAAGAAAAAGGCAAATGTCTGCGGAATCGGTAGGAAGTGGGTCCGGTTTGACCTACAGGTACATGATCTAATGCTCGTGATTTTTTGAAAAAATCATTTTTAGACTCATAATGTGATGTTTCTTCAGATATCCAATGCAAATTTTAATGAGGCTCATCCCCTATCTTCATGCCCGCCGTTATGATCAAAGTCGGAAACGGGTAAATTTTGAAACGAGCATAAAAAATTCAAAAACGGTTCGAACAATCTAAATCCTTCGCGTGGTGTCATATTATGTGACATAGTTTCAACGAAAAATACCAAACTTGGTATATTTATTATGTGTCAAAAAAACCTTCACAAAATGACCTATCATGTTCGAGGTTTCATGGCTTTCGCTCCAAATGACCAATGTTATGTGTATAATCAAGGCATAGTTTGTGATATTGGGCATGCATGTGCATCTTGGGATGGTGAACAATATTGCAGGAGAAAGTTTTATTTTTCGTCGCATGGAAAAGCCATTTTCTATTTTTCGAGTGCCAAAATGTGGGCGTTTTGTGAAGCAACACCAAACGTTAAATAAAAAATGGTACCACCCTATTTTTCAAAAATACTAGATTCCTGAGGACTGGATCATCTGGCATCTCCCTGAAACTAACCATAGTGGTGTCCCTGCTCTCGCACACCATCATGTTTGCAGTTGATAACTTCACAAGGATGCCTATTTATATAAGCAGCACAACATAGTGTCGACACTCTTGTTGATAGTCCTGGTTGGAGCCACTAATCGGGACTAAAGACATTTCCCGCCATTTCCCACCACTTCCCTCTATGCTTTCCCACCCTTTTCCTCTAACCGGGTCTTTTAGTCCTAGTTGGAGCCACTAACCAGGACTAAAGATATTTCCCGCCATTTCCCACCACTTCTCACTATGCTTTCCCGCCCTTTACCTCTAACTAGATCTTTTAGTCCCAGTTGGAGTCACGAACCGGGACTAAAGATATTTCCCGCCATTTCCCACCGCTTCCCGCTATGCTTTCCTGCCCTTTACCTCTAACCGGGTCTTTTAGTCCTAGTTGGAGCCACTAACCGGGACTAAAGATATTTCCCGCCATTTCCCACCACTTCCCGCTATGATTTAGCATCCTTTACCTCTAACCAGGTCTTTTAGTCCCAATTGGAGCCACTAACCGAGACTGAAGATATTTCCCGCCATTTCCCACTGCTTCCCGCTATGATTTCCCGCCCTTTTCCTCTAACCGGGTATTTTAGTCCCAGTTGGAGCCACTAACCGGGAATAAAGATATTTTCCGCGTTTCCTATCGCTTTTCGCTATGTTTTCCCGCCCTTTCCATCTATATCTAGGATGACTGCGCCATGGGTATCCACACATCCACACCTTCCTCTCTCAACAATAAACACCGCATACTGGGCCATTCTCACACTTGAAGAGACCGAGGCACTGTGCGCCTCCAGCTACCCATGCCCGCCGGGCTACCGGGTGCCCGCTGACTAGATGCTGAGCATTGGAGGAGTTCCTGTCCCTCCTGTACCTCAAGGTTCTGCCCGCCAGGTGGCCATCACGAACCAATTCTACCTAGAGCTCATGCCGGAGCAGCAGATGGATCCCCACTTGGATCACGACAACTACGACACCTGGAATGCCTTCTTCACTAACCGGCGGGAAAGGGAGCTCGCCAGGTACGAGGGTGCCGGCCCACTCCTGGTGAACCACAATGAAACCGGGAGTCGCCTTTGGTGGGCGAACCAGACTATCGCTAGTGTGATGCGCTACATCGCTGAGGGAGATCATCCTCGCCTGCAGTACCCACACTCCCACCCGCCACAAAGCCACAATAAGGGTGATTGTGGTGAAGGTCGTGGGTGTAGCGGCTCATCATCCGGGAGCCCCCTCCCCCCCGTGTCGTGCATCCGAGGCCAGAGTGGCAGGTGCCCCCAAAATATTTCATGGTTCACGATCGCCGGTTCCCACCTACACAAGACGGGGAAGGGCTGAGGATCCCCGAAATATGCCATAGCGACAACAACGAAGATGATTCGAAAGATGACCCTGAAGCTGTGTACTATAGGGCTAGACATGATTATGACTAAATCCATTGGCTAGGACGAATGGTTCGTTTGTGTACCCAAGATTGTCGAGAGGTCCACTATTTTCATTCTGTAATGCATTTTTATTTGAAATGGCTAAATAGAAAATAGTTTGAACAATTATTTTAGGAATCAGAAAATGGTACCGCATTAGTTATTCAAATTAAAACACTTTTCATGTTGAAAGTGTTTTCAAATTAAAAACCATTTCAAATTTAATAGTTTGAATAATTATTTTATAAGACAAAAAGTTTTTTCAAATTCAAATCATTTCAAATGTGAACACCTAAATAAGAAATAAGAAATAAGGCGGGAACATCTAAAAAGTTTGAAAAACACTTATTACAGTGGCCATCATACGTCCCTGCTGGTGGCTCCAACCGGGACGTATGCTCTGGCCTTTTGTTATAGGTCTCCTTGTGGATTAACCTTGGAGTGGCCCGATCTTCACGGATTTGAGGCAGAAGTGAGGGAAAAGGCGATGAACACTATGAACACAACTCTAATGCAAGGTAAAGATACAAACACACACCAAAACACACCCAATTCTATTTGCTCCCGTTGGTTCGAATAACCAATCCAATAGAATCCTCGGCGAGAGACCTTGTGGTAGAATCACCAAAGGAGAGATCAGCAAGCGGATGATAGAATTCAAACCAAGGAGAGAGTAGCAACCAAGTAGAATCCCAAAGGGGAGAGACCAAGCACTACTAGAATCCTTTATAGGGAGAGACCAAACACTTGAGGAGGGTCTTGACAACTTGGAGAAGGGCACCGACTCCAAGACCTTGTACAACTCATAGATTTACTATTGAGAGGGGGTTCCCATATAGGGTTAGGCACATGCCTTAATTCATTATCATCTCTAGGGTTTCAAGGAGGGGGTGGGGGCATATATATAGGCCATCCACGAGCTAGGGTTAAAACAGGCATGATTTGAGGTGCTACATGAGCCAGGCCCAACATGAGGTGCGTAGGCCTGAAGAAGTCGGTCCAGAGACTCAACATGAAGTTATGGGAGTTACATGAGCCAGGCCCAACTTGAGGCGCGTAGGCCTGAAGAAGTCGGTCCGGAGACTCTGGTGTAGTGGTCTGGAGACTCCGGTCGATCTCTAGGCAATCTCCGGAGGGGGTCACAGACTGTCCCAGGCGCTGGTTCGGGGCTCGGTCTGGAGACGGGCCGGAGACTCCGGTGTGGTAGACCGGAGACTCCGGTCTGCTGGTCCGGAGTCTCCGGTCTGGCTTCAGCAGCTTCTTGCGTCTCCTCTTCTAGGCCTCTTTCTTGGGTGTCTTGGCTCCCGGTCCATCCTTGCTGCATCTTCTTGGCATCATGTTCATGGACCCAGTCACATCATGGGCATTTGTCTCTAGTAGGATTCGATTCGCATAATAACCAACAAAAGGCGAAGCATGGAAGGAGTTCACCTTTGGAGTGATGATTAGCGTGGCATGATGTGGACCAAAGGTGGTTTTCGTATGTTGGGCTACATCATCTCCCCCCACTTGAAAACGATTCGACCTCGGCGATGTTCTTTCATCATGTAAGGGGAGAGGTGTGCCCGTTGTCTTGAGCTTGTTCATGGGTGGATCATCGGTGTCGAAGCCATTCTCAAACATGTTGAAGATCTTGTGGTACATCTTGCCAACATGTTGTGTGTGGAGGTCTTGTAGCCTTATCCTTGTAGGTGGTGGCATATCTTGGGTACCTTGCAAAACCAACAACAAAGCGAGAGAATTATATGAAGGAATGTTAGTATGGGTCACACTCAAGTCTCTCTTCTCACATTTTGTGGCTTGCTTCGTGGCACTCATGATTTTTCCACTCATTTTTGGCTTGTGGCACTCGGTTCACTCTCTCACCACTCGTCTCACAAGGGTCCTTAGCTTGTTTTATTTTTTTGACGGATGCCATGTTGGATGTGATGACTTGGCTTGGCGTCATGGGTTGGAGCAGAAATTTCATGTCGTTTCACTTGAAGGAGTATTGGTTGGTGGAACCATGATGTAGTCCTCTTCTATCGTATTGCCATGGCCTTCCAAGTAGCATGTAGCACACGGACATTGGCACGACATCACATTCGACGGTGTCTTCATATGGGCCAATCTTGAAGGAGACATGGACCTATGATGTTATCTTGAGTGCTCCATTTTCATCAAGCCATTGGACATGATAGGGGTGAGGGTGCTCTATGCATTGCAACTTGAGTTTCTCACAAAGCTCCGTACTAGCGAGGTTGTGGCAACTACCTCCATCAATGATCACTTTTATGGACTTGCCATCAATTCTAGCACGAGTTTGGCAGATATTGAGGCGTTGGTCCTCTCTTGGGATGGAGTTTGTTGTCGAGACTTGAGCTATGACAAGTGGGGGGCCCGGATCATGCTCGCACACAAGTGTGTCATCCTCTTCCAATGCAGCTGTCCTTGCAATAGCTCGTTGAGTGAGATCTTCATATTCCTCTTCACTCACGGAGTAGGTTGCACCATTCTCATCCATAAGCATCACTCGTGAGTTGGTGCACTCATATGACTTGTGACCTTTCACTCCACACTTGAAGCAAGTGACTTGACTATCCGATGTGTGTTGGAGGAGGGTGCTATCACGGCCTTTGCTTGCTTGGATGAGCTTGTTTCTTGGTTTGTTGGATTTGCGGGGGCATTTGCATTGATGGACGCAAAGTATGACTTGGACTTATCATATGCATTCTCCTTTTGCAAGTGCCGCTCAGCTTTGGTAGCTTGATGGAGGAGCTCGGTGAGGTTCTTGTACGGTTGAAAGTCAGCAATCTTCCTTACTGGGCTGTGCAAACCATTGAGAAACCTTGCTATGGTTTACTCTTCGAGTTCTTTCACATCAGCTCGCATCATGGTTTTCTCCATTTCCTTGTAGAACTCTTCAATTGACTTGGTGCCTTGTTTCAAGTTTTGTAGCTTGTCGAAGAGATCTTGTCGATAATGCTCGGGGACGAAGCGCTTGTACATCACTTCCTTCATCTCGGTCCAAGTTTCAATTGGAGGTTCCTCATCCTTCTCGCCGTTCTTTTGGAAGTCTTCCCACCAAACATTTGCATAGTCCTCAAACTCAAGGGATGCCATTGCAACTTTCTTCTCTTCGGAGTAGTTGTGGACTCGGAAGATCTTGTCAACTTTGAGCTCCCAATCAATGTATGCATCAGCATCTTCTTCTCCCTTGAACTTGGGCATAATGAACTTGAGCTTCCCAAACTTGCCCTCTTCATGTTCATGGTGGTAGTTGCGGCGATCTTGCCTTATGATCGCTTCACTTGGTGTAGGTGGTGGTGGGGGAGGAGCTTGATTTTCTCGAGGACGTGGTTGAGGAGGAGCTTGATGCACAAAGTCTCTTCTACGCCTTTGTTCGGGGTCATTTGCATTCATTGGTTGTTGATGACGATGGTGGGGTTGAGCGTAGCGGTTCTTGTGTCTCGCGCGGTGTGCATCCTCATCATCGTCACTTGTATCCCATTGCGGTGCCCAATGAACTTGTTGTTGTTGGCGATGGTCATGGTTTGGGTGTTGGTGCCTATCATTGCGTCTGTCTTCAGCATGGCGTTCTTGCTCTTGAGGAGGTGGTGGTTCTTGTACCATAGCTTGTTGTGGAGGGCAACCATGTTCTTCTTGGTGTTGCGGATGCACATGGTGATCATGGTGTCGATGACGTCTTGCGTGGTGCGGTTGTTGATGTTGTGGCTCAACCACTTGTTCATGGTGATGACGAGCTTGATGTTCCCCATTGTGGTGGTGGGGTTCTCCATGATGAGAGTGGGAGCGCGAGGTGTCGCCATGATGACTTGAGGAGCGCACGCGAGACGAACTTGACGAGCGTGAATGGCATCCATGACGGTTGCCGAGGTTAGCAATAGCTTGGTGAAGAGCTTGGAATTGAGCATTGTGCTCCACTTGGGATTGCCGGTCAAAGTAGTCGAATTCTTGAAAAGTTTCATCAAGCTGGTTCTCGAGCCTTTCAAATTGGGCACAGAATTCTTGGTGTTGTGCCCATAATTTGTGGCGCATGGCAACACATCTTGGTTGTTGAAGGTGCCATCTCCGCTTTCTCCGCTTCCCCTAGACATGTTGTATGACCACAAGTGGAACGAGGGTGGTATTGGTGGTATGGTATGAGCTACCTTTCCTCACCAAGTCAAAAATTGGAAAGGGTGTTCTTGCCGAGAGCAAAGCGAATACACAATACACACATAAAGGGCTATGGTGGAAGGTTAGGAAGGTGGATAGCAAATGGAAGAACCAAATGAAAATGTTATTGTCAAAAGTGGGTAAAATCCAACAAAACGAAGTCAAAGGCAAAGGTCAAAAGGGTGATGAGAACCTACGGCTATACACACACAGTCGAGATTAATGTGGCTAACACGACTATGAAAAAGAGAAACGAACAAAATTGGTCCTAACGAAGACTAATGCTCGGTGTCATGCCAACACTAGGAGAGTCCGTAGCCCGTATGCCCAAAAGATTGAGAAGCAACGGATTTGTACGCTTGTCTTGCTCTTGGTCACACTCTTTCTTAGAGCTTTGGCTCTCTTTTGTATCAGTATATTTCTCTTTTTCTTTTGCTTAGAAGCTTTTTTTGTACCTCTTTCTTTGTTATGCTATGGAGTCAAGTTTTGCTATTGCCTCTACACTATGACTTATGCAAAGAGCAAGCGCACAATGCTTCAACAAACACAAGATGAGCTACTCTCGATAGGTTAGGTAACACACAAAGGAAGAAGGGGTTAACAAGGGTGGTGCAAGTTATACCTTGTGGTGATGTCGCACTTGCAACCGTTGGTGGAGGGATGGTTCGAGTTCCGTGGTGTCGATGTCGAGCGCAAGGAGTTTCGGAAGCTTTTGTTACTTGAAAGACACACACACACGAAACACAAATGTCAAAAGGAACCAGTTGAAAAAGGAAAAGGGGGTCAAAATTTTGTTAGGGCCGGAGACTCTGGTGTTGATGGTCCGGACACTCCGGTGTAGGCCGGAGACTCCTGTCTTGCTGTCTGGAACTTCCGATGTGGGTCAGAGACTCCGGTCTGATAGTCCGGAAACTTCGGTCTAGGGTCAGCACGACGAACAACTCATGTTCTTGAGAGGAAATTCGGCCCCTGAACCCTCAAATCTAGAAAATTTCAACAAAATTGGGCTGGGAAACTGATGACCCACAAGTATAGGGGGTGTATCGTAGTATTGAGGGAAGTGAAACCCAAGTTATTGATTCGACACAAGGGGAGCCAAAGAATATTTATAAGCCTTAACAACTGAGTTGTCAATTCAGTTGCACCTCGAAACAATCTTGCTCACAGCAGTTTATTAGTAGCAACAGTTTTGTAATAGCAATAGCAAAGTAATAGCAGTAGTAGAAGTAAAGACAGTAGTAACAATTGCAGTAAATAGTAGGATTAAAGCGCGCTAGGCATAGGGATGGATGGACTGGCGTTGCATGGACAAGACAATTCATATAACAATCAAGACATAGGGCATTTGCAGATAAATAAGATAAAGCATCCAAGTACTAAATAATCATAGGCATGTGTCCCATATATAGTCATACGTGCTCACAATGAGAACTTGCACAACATCTTTTGTCCTGCCAGCCCGTTTGCAGCGGGGCCTCAAGGGAACTGCTAGCAATTAAGGTGCTCCTTTTAATAGAGCACTAGAGCAAAGCATTAACACTCCGTGAACACATGTGATCCTCACATCAAAGCCATTCCCTCCGGTTATCCCGATTACTGTCACTTCGAGGCCTTTGGTTCCGGACAACAATGTGTGTATACAACTTGCAGGTAAGACCATAAACAATACTATCATCATGAATCAATAACATGTTCAGATCTGAAATCATGGCACTCGGGCCCTAGTGACAAGCATTAAGCATAACAAGTTGCAACAAAGTCAAAAAGCACTAATAATAGATACTAGGCACCATGCCCTAATAATCTGATGCAATTACATGAACGATCTCATCCAATCCCTACCATCCCCATAGTCTACAGGGGGGGATTACTCACTCATAGATGGGGAAAGCATGGATGGTTGATGGAGAAGCGATGGTGACGATGATGGCGATGATCTCCTCCAATTCCCCGTCCTGGCAGGGTGCCAGAACAGAGTTTCTGGTTCTGATTCACGGAATCTGGTGGTGGCGGCGTAGCGGAACTCTTTCTGGAAAAACATCGAACCCCCCTTGGTTTTTAGGTCAAGAGGCATCTTATATGCAAAGACGGAGGCCGAGGGGTAACTGAGGCGGCCACACCACCCCCTGGTGCGGCCAGGCCTAGCCCGTGCGGCCAGGTGGTGTGGGCCCCTCGTCGCCCTCCTGCGTCTCGTATTTTGGCTCCGTGAGTCTTCTGGTGAAATAGGATTTTTGGCATATTTTCCGGGATTTTTCCTAATAGTTGATTTTCTGCACAAAAATTAGACACCAAGGTAATTCGGCTGAAAACTTCGTCAGTCCATGTTAGTTGTATCCAATTCACACAAGTTTAGAGGAAAAACAATAGAAAATGTGTTTGGGAAAGTAGATACGTTTTGGACGTATAAGAAACGTAGGGCACAAGTAGACCAACTCCAAAGATAAGTTTCTATTGGACCTAAACCACAATCAACTCACCAAAACACGAGATCGATCCAAAAGCAATTTGGGGCTATATTTTTGGTATTTTTCAGTTCATGGTGGAAATCGAAGGGCGAAGTCAAATCCGTGGAAACCAAAACCTCCTGATACCAGTTGTTATGGGTCTCCTTGTGGATTTACCCTTGGAGTGGCCCGATCTTCACAGAATTGAGGCGGAAGTGACGAAAATGTGATGAACACGATAAACACAACTCTAATGCAAGGTAAAGATACAAACACACGCCAAAACACACCCAATTCGATTTGCTCCTGTCGGTTCGAACAACCAATCCAATAGAATCCTCGGCAGAGACCTTGCAGTAGAATCACCAAAGGAGAGATCGACAAGCTGATGATAGAATCCAAACCAAGGAGAGAGTAGCAACCAAGTACAATCCCAAAGGGGAGAGACCAAGCACTACTGGAATCCTTGATAGGGAGAGACCAAACACTTGAGGAGGGTCTTGACAACTTGGAGAAGGGCACCGACTCCAAGGCCTTGTACAACTCATAGATTTACTATTGAGAGGGGGTTCCCATCTAGGGTTAGGCACATGCCTTAATTCATCATCATATCTAGGGTTTCAAGGAGGGGTGGGGGCATATATATATATAGGTCAGCCACGAGCTAGGGGTAAAACAGGCATAAACGGGAAGTTATGGGCATTACATGGGCTAGGCCCAACGTGAGGCGCGCAGGCCCAAAGCACTCGGTCTCGAGACTCTGGTGTAGTGTTCTTGAGACTCCGGTCTGGACCAGAGACTCCAGTCGATCTTTGTTCAATCTCCGGAGGGGGTCACAGACTGTCCCAGGCGCTGGTTCAGGTGTCGGTCTGGAGATGGGCCAGAGACTCCGGTGTGCTAGACCGGAGACTCCAGTCTACTGGTCCGGAGACTCCGGTCCGGCTTCAACAGCTTCTTGCGTCTCCTCTTCCAGTCATCTTGCTTGGGTGTCTTGGCTCCCGGTCCTTCCTTGCTACATCTTCTTGGCATCATGTTCATGGACCTAGTCACATCATGGGCATTTGTCTCAAGTAGGATTCCATTTGCATAATAACCAACGAAAGGCAAAGCATGGAAGGAGTTCACCTTTGGAGTGATGATTAGCATGGCATGATGTGGACCAAAGGTGGTTTATGTATGTTTGGCTACATCACCTTTCGTCCCGGTTGGAGCCACTAACCGGGATGTATGAACTTGTTATCTCGGTTGGTGGCTCCTACCGGGACGAAATGCCATCCTCTTTATAACCGTGTGTCGTTCCTCTCTCTCCCCCAATCTCTCTTGCACACTCTGAAGGTCACTGCCGCTGCCAGGAGGAGCTGTAGCACGTGCAGTCACCGTCGTATACGCTGCGCCACCGCCGTCCGTCCATGTAGGGCGGTTTGGCGGCCGCTGGGCGAGTAGGGGCCACCGCGAGCAGGGCGCGCGGCCGTGAGCAGGGGAGCCGCTGGCAGCGCGAGCAGAGGCGCGAGGAGGCGAAGCGTTCCCTTGACCAGCAGGGCGCGCCGTGGCGCGTCTGCAGAGATGGCGGCTCAGGGGAGCCGACCGGCATGAGCAGGGGCCGGCACGAGCACAGGGGGCCAGTGTGATTTTTTTCTTTTTTATGTGTTTATTATTATTATGTGTTTATTAGTATTTTTAGTATTTGTCTTTATTATTATGTGTTTATTAGTATTAGTAGTATTTGTAATATTATTTGTAGTAGTAGTAATAAGTAGTAGTAGTAGTAGTAGTAGGGATGGCACCCGCCGGGTTTGGGGCCAGGTCCGAACCCCCATACCCGCCATGTTTAATTAGTCGGGTCTCATGTTTTATCAAACCTGTGACTCGACCAGGTTCGGGGCCCCAACGGGTACCCGCCAGTGCATGAGACGGGAGCGACGCTAGCGCATGTGGATATAGTTGGTGAAAATGGACGTGTGCATGCATGTGTTGTCTCAAGGACTCCATATTCCATGCGTGTATGTGATATGTGTAGGTGCATGCATTGTCGCGTGGGACGTGTGGTTAGGCATAGGATTATTAGGGATATGATTAGGGCTTAAAGCGGGTCTGTGGATCTACGGATACGGGTTTGCCACCCCCAAACCTGCCTCGTTAGACTTCGCGGGTCTAACTTTTTACCAAACCCTCCCCGTTATTGCTTATGAGCATTGGAGTTACACAACCCTGCCGACATTTGAGGTTAGGGACGGGGGCGGCAACGCGCACCATATAGGGACGATGGACGGGCGCAGAAACACGCGCCATATAGGGCCGATGGATGGGTGCGTCAACGCGCTCCATATATTAGGGTTTCTTCGAATTACGGTTTATATCCCGCCCATCAAATCTTGCCTACCTAACCTCCTCGCTTGGTCACTTCGACTCATCAGGTTTTCCCCTTTTGCAGAAATATGGAACCCAGAGACGAAGAAAAGAAAATGGCGCTTCCGGATATGATCAACGAGGGAGGAGATATCAATAACGATGTCACCTCGCTATATCTGAATAACTCTGGTGAGGAGATCAATCATGGTAACAAAAAGTGACGGTAATAAAATAATATTGTGAATGCATTGCTGACATCGACTCTATAATCTTTGTGCTTAGTGGTAAACGTGCGAATGAACTTGCAAACGTAGAATCCACATATATTCGTCCTCGGTGGCTGCCTCGCGTACTTTACGAGAATAGAATTCAATCAAAATAATAATCTAGCATCATAATTGTATTGAAACTAGAAGTAAAGATATGTGTGTACTACTTACCGAGACCGGCTTAAACATCAGCTTCTCACTAAAGTCACCGGTAACCGCACTTTTGAACTGGTTCCAAACCCTGCCCGTTCAAGAAAAGGAACGAGTTTTTTATTTCGTGATATCTCAGGAAATCAACAAAAGAGACCGATGTAGCGCGAAAATGACCTCTAGAGCATGTCCTGTATGTCCCTAAATTGTTCCAGGGGTCTCTTTAATGGGCCATGACTTGAACTCTTCCCTTATCAAGTTGAATGTTTAGCAGAATCTAGTGTAAACTGCACACGTTTATATATACATTAGTAACTCATCAATTACACTTAACATCGATAAGCAAAAGTGAATGTGTACGACAGAGTAAGACCCTCACTTAAAATTGTAAGCAAATAGTATGTGGTCATAGAAATTTTTCTCCGTTAGAAAACTTAGAAGGTTTTCCTCTGTCTCCTCAGGTTTATCCGTTAGCGTCTTTACATGTATTTTATCTAGGTAAATAAACCCAACACTAAAGAGTGACCTTCTTTTACATTTCTAGATCTTCATTCTGCATAATAATAGAGTACAAAAGGATATAATGAGGATAATTACATGCAATGAACTGAACAACTAAAAAACTGAACAACTTATATGTAGATAATGAATTCAACAACTTATAGACAATAGCAACTCATGGGAATTTTGTCGAG
This sequence comes from Avena eriantha, assembly GCA_910589775.1. Classification (NCBI taxonomy): domain Eukaryota; kingdom Viridiplantae; phylum Streptophyta; class Magnoliopsida; order Poales; family Poaceae; genus Avena; species Avena eriantha. The sequence continues at coordinate 46,566,278 of OU342742.1, forward strand.
GGCGTCGAAATTGTATAACTTGAAGAGTTCTGGAAACTCAACATGGACCTCATCGGCTCGGAAGTAGTAGCCATGTGGGACTTTTGCCACAATCATTATTTTGTCCTCCTTTACAGCTTTCAAGTACCATTTATGTAAACTCCGCATTTGTGTTGGCAGTTTTTGGAACTGTTCATCACTGACCAGAGGCATCCCTAGGACATATCTAGGGACTACATTAGCCTTGGGTAACTTGTTGTCCTAGGAACTAAGCAATTCCTCAACAGTCACATTCATAGCGACTGTAAACTTCGTAGCTTCTTCCATATCCTACTGGGGAATGTCATAGGATACTACCCTGAGGGGTGGGATCGATTTTTTGGCCTGTTTCTCGAGCCGGGGGACATCCATTCTTTTACCAGTTGCACTTTGACTTGATTATTTGCTCCCGCTTGCACTTCTACTTGACTTGCCGTTCTTCAGTTCCTTTTTAGGTGTGTGTAGATAGTCATCTGGCTTATGGTGCAAGTCATATTGCGATTTTGTGTTCACAAAACCAAGTGCATACACTTTTTGCTTCTCGGTGTATACCGGGGCAGGCTCAGGTTTCTTATTTTGAAGCTACGCAACACATTCAGCCATTGCGATCACTACGTTTTCCTCTTCAGTACGATCATAAGGTCTGATGGGAATATTCTTATGAGGTACTCTTGGGAGGGGCGACATTTGTAGTTTTGGGCTGCTGCGTTGTTTAGTACTCATCGACAGAGCATGCTTCCACTTATTATCCTCAGCGGGCGGCGAAGACGGCTGACCCTACGGCGGAGATCGAGATGGACTCGTGCTATGGTGGTCGTAATCATGGGGTCGGCTTCTTGGAGGTGATGGAGTTTAAGGTGACATGCGACGACTCAGAGGTGGTGTCGGCCTTGGCACTGAGCCTGGAAGCTTGATGTTGTTCTTGTCCCATAGAATGATACCACCCAATACTTCTTCAAGCGTCCTCTCACCTTCAGGTCCAGGGATGTCAAGCTCCATTGAGTCCCACCCTATTGCGATTTCATCCACCCCGACTTTCGCATAGCCATCTAGAATCTCATGGCCATGCCAGCGTGCATCACGTGGACAAGGTAAAGCACATCCGACCGCCACCTTGATGGATAGGTTCTTCACCTTCTAATGGAGCTCACAAGATGTCTGCTCCTTGATCCCATCCACAGGGTAGCCGATACCACCATCTACCATCTGTGCATCGTCATACAGGATCTCCGATTCAACCACGCTGCATCTCCGCTGAGACGGGACGACGGTAATATCGAGTGCAGGATCTTGCAGGCGCGCTACTCCTCGAAGATCGTCAATCTGTTGCTGATGTTTTTCCAGTCTTCCTAGCAACTCATTGAACCTGTCTCCCTCCTCCTATCGTCGCCTCTTTGCTCTCTCTCGGCTCCTATAAGTATCTCTGTCTTTTGGAAACCCCATCTCCCATATATAACTAGGGCCAAGGCCTCGTACTCATCCTCCGTGTTCGTCATTCCCGATGACCTTTGTTAGCAAGTCTTTCTCTCTATCAGGATGGAACTTTGTTTTCCCCTCTTTAATTTCCTTCACCACTCTCTGCCATGTCTCCCAGGGTATCCTAATCCCGTCACTGCAAATAAGGTCCCTTGTATTATCGTCATACTCACTCCCATGCCCAAGGAACCAATTTCTTGCCCTCAAATCTAATTCTTTGCGTATTGGTTCTGGAGTGATCCCTTTAGCAAGGAGCTCATTCTCTTTAGGATCGCACTTTGGCATGGCAGTCGCGTAGCCCCCTGGCCCGAGGTGATGGTGATATTTCTTCTTCACGACATTTATCTTGTTTTTTCTGACTTTTCCTTAGCAGGTAATGACTCCTTGTACTTCACAAATGCATCCCAGTTAGCCTGGAGCTTCATTAGATAGCCTTCAAAGTTAGGACGAGTCTTCTTCTTCTGATACTTTTGCCATAATGATTTCTTCCAGTTCTTTAATATTTCGGCCATGTTCGTAAAAGTCTACTACTTGACTTTCTTCCTCAATGCATTTGTGTCGGCATCATCCTCATATTCTGATAGGGTGAAATGTGTCATGAGGTCATTCCAAAGAACCTCTTTGTACCTGTCGGCGACATACTCACCCTCTTTCGCCCCTTTGGTCTTATTCCACTCTCAAACGGTGATCGTGATGCGATCCCTAACCATAACCCCGCATTGTTGTACAAATACACTTTTAGCCTTTCCAGGTTCCAATGGTTCACCCTGTGGTGATACCACCATAGTTTTATAACACATAGATGCACCCAACTTTTTGGTTGGGCCTCATTTGGAATATTTTTTGCTCGATGTGGAGGCCTAAGATAAGAAACAATCGTCAATTTATATATATACAACTCAATGCATCTACTGATCACCAGACGTCATATATATACCTCGCTGGACTTCGTTAAGGGTCCACTAGAGCCGTCAGCTTCTCCATCATTGGAGCCGTCGGCTTCTCCCTGATCATTTTGGTCGACTTCCTCACCCTCACCGAAGGGGTTTAGATACATCGATAGAGATTCAGGTGGATGAACATGGGGGCGCCGTTGATCATATTGTCGAGAATTTCTTCTTGTTTCAGGTCTCTGCGGATTGGACTAGGTGGATCCATAGTTTCTGCAAAATGTGAGATGCACACAATATTATTTCAAAATGCACACAATGTTTGAACATAGCAAAAAAATGCGAGATCCACATTTCTATACAATATTTCTATTCAATATTTCAATTGCAACACAATATTTCTATACAAATATTTCCTAAAATATTTCCTATATAGATATTTCCTATACAAATATTTTCCTATTTATTTCCTATCTATACAAATATTTCCTATACAAATATATTTCCTATACAAAAATATTTCTTATATACAAATATTTCCTATATACAAATATATATTTCCAATATACAAAAATTTCCTATATACAAATATTTCCTATATACAAAATATATTTCCTATATACAAAAAATTTCCTATATACAAATATTTCATATATACAAAAATATATTTCCTATATACAAATATTGATGGGTTCGTAGCATGGAAAACAAAAAAAATTCTACCGCAAGAACGAACAAAACCTAGATCTAATCAAGATAAAAGCCAAGATCTAATCTATTAGACATGAGCAACGAGATAGATAAGAACTAACCCTCGTAGATCCGAAAGCGTTAACGAGATTAGATCTCGTGGTTGATGTAGTCGATCACTTGCCGATCTCAAGATCGTGTGGACGATCCTTCCGGCGTCGCGTTCTAGCAGCGCTTCCGCAGTCGGTCAAGTAGACGATCCTTCCGGCGCCGCGATTCGGCAGTGCTTCCGCAGTCGGTCACACGTGCGGAGTCGAAGCAGACCTTCCTCTCCCCGTTCCAGCGAGCAGCGGAGGTAGTAGATCTTCTCCACGGAATCCCAGTAGCACGACGGCGTGGTGGTGGTGGTGGAGTAGAGAATTCTGCAGGGCTTCGCCTATGCCTGTGCAGAAGATGGTGGAGGAGAGAGGCGGCAGAGATTGGGTGTTATGGGAGCAGGGGAGGAGGGGGCGCCCCTGCCCCTCTATTTAAAGAAGGGAGGCGCCTAGGGAGGGGGAGTCCTTGTAGGACTCCCCTCCTTTGTAGGCCGGCGGATTGGAGGTGGGGGGAGGAGTCCTCCTCCCCCACGACTCCGTATCTTGACCCACCAAGACTCCTTGATCCCTATCTTGATTTTCAAGCAAACTCCAAGATATCTTCTAGAACCTTCTGGAACATTCTGAAACCTTCTAGAATCCTCATAAAAACACTCCAGAACATTTCCTAACTCAGAAAATGATCCCCTATAGATGAATCTTATTCTCCGGACCATTCCGGATCTCCTCGTGATGTCCCGAATCCAATCCGAGACTCCGAACAACATTCGGTCTCCAACGCACATTCCATATCTACTTAAAACAACTTCGAACCTTAAGTGTGTCACCCTACGGTTCATGAATATGTAGACATGATAGAGACACATCTCCTATCAATAACCATCAGCGGGACCTGGAGATCCATAATGGGTCCTACATACTCAACGATGACTTCGCGATCGATTGAACCATTTACATACGAAACTAATTCCCTTTGTCTTGCGATACAATACTTATCCGAGGTTTGATCGTCGGTATCTCCATACCTAGTTCTACCTCGTTACTGATAAGTACTCTTTACTCGTTCCGTGATATGTCATCCCTTGTGACCCAGTCACATGCTTGCAAGCTAACTAGATGACATTCCACCGAGAGGGCCCAGAGCATATCTATCCGTCATATGGATGGACAAATCCCAATCTTGGTTCATGCGCTTCAAAACATACTTTCAGAATACCCAATGACACTTTTATAACCACCCAGTTATGAAGCGGCGTTTGATGTCATCAAAGTATCCATCCGGTGATGGTGATTAACATAACCTCATGGTCGAAGGAATAGGTTACTATGTATTTGAAAGCTTACAGCAATATGAACTTAATGACTTGATCTTATGCTACGCTTACTATGGGTGTGTGTCCATCACATCATTCTCCTAATGACATAACCTTGTTATTAATCACATCCTAATGTCCATGATCAGGAAACCATGATCATCAATTAATCAACAAGCTAGTTTAACAAGAGGCTTACTAGGGACTCTCTTATGTTTACAAAACACACAAGTATTAGTGTTTCCTAATAATACAATTATAGCATGTGATGTAAACCTTCATCATAAACACAAAGATATAATAATAATCACTTTTATGATTGCCTCTTGGGCATATCTCCAACAGTCTCCCACTTGCACTAGAGTCAATAATCTAGATTACATGGTAATATATCGAACACCCATGGAGTTTTGGTGTTGGTCATGCTTTGCCCTAGGGAGAGGTTTAGTCAACGGATCTGCCACATTCAGATCAGTGTGTACTTTGCAAATCTTTATGTCACCATCTCGGACATACTCGCGAATAGCGTGGAAACATATCCTGATGTGCTTCAGCTTGCTATGTGACCTTAGCTCCTGCGCATTAGCTATGGCACCTGTGTTGTCACAGTAGATGGCCATCAGATCCAACGCACTGGGAACCACGCCGAGTTCAGTAATGAATTCCTTCATCCAAACGGCTTCTTGTGCAGCCTCCGAAGCAGCTATGTATTCCGATTCAGTTGAAGATTTCGCCACAACGCTTTGCTTCGCACACCTCCAGCTCACTGCAGCACCATTCAAAATAAATACGTATCCCGACTGTGATTTTGAGTCATCCGGATCGGTGTTCCAACTAGCATCGGTGTAACCGTTTACAACAAGCTGTACATCACCTCCATAAGAAAGAACCATATCCTTAGTCCTATTTAGGTACTTTAGGATATTCTTGACCGCTGTCCAGTGCTCCATTCCAGGATCACTTTGATATCTGCTAGTTAAACTAACAACATGTGCTATATCTGGTCTTGTACACAGCATGGCATACATGATAGAACCTATGGCCGAGGCATAGGGAATTTTATTCATTTTCTCTCTATCTTCTGCCATAGCTGGACTTTGAGTTTTACTCAAAGTCTTACCTTACAACATGGGCACGAACCCTTTCTTCCTATCTTCCATTCTAAACTTCTTTAGAACTTTGTCCAAGTATGTACTTTGTGAAAGCCCTATTAGGCGTCTTGATCTATCTCTATAAATCTTGATGCCTAGAATATATGCCGCTTCGCCAAGATCCTTCATTGAAAAACTATTATTCAAATAGGTTTTGACGCTATTAAGAAGTTCTATATCATTCCCAATCAACAATATGTCATCTACATATAGTACTAGGAATGCTACAGAGCTCCCACTCACTTTCTTGTAAATACAAGCTTCTCCATAAGTTTGTATAAATCCAAAGTTTTTGATTACTTTATCAAAACGTTGATTCCAACTACGGGATGCTTGCTTCAGTCCATAAATGGAGCGCAGAAGTTTGCATACCTTGTTAGCATCTTTAGGATCGACAAAACCCTTGGGTTGTACCATATACAGCTCTTCCTCAATGTCACCATTAAGGAACGCCGTTTTGACATCCATCTGCCAAATCTCATAATCGAAATGTGCAGCAATTGCTAACAAAATCCTCACAGACTTTAGCTTTGCTACTGGTGAGAAAGTCTCATCATAGTCAACTCCTTGAATTTGTCGGAACCCTTTCGCGACAAGTCGAGCTTTATAGACGGTAACATTACCATCAACATTTGTTTTTCTCTTGAAAATCCATTTGTTCTCGACAGCCTTACGGCCATCCGGTAAGTCCACCAAAGTCCACACTTGGTTTTCATACATGGATCCCATTTCGGATTTCATGGCTTCTAGCCATTTGTCGGAATCTGGGCTCACCATAGCTTCTTCATATGTCGCAGGGTCATCAGCGTTGTCCACCAACATGACGTTCAAGGCAGAGTCATACCAATCAGGAGTGGTACGAACCCTTGTTGACCTGCGAGGTTCAGCAGTAACTTCATTTGAAGTTTCATGATCATTATCATTAGCTTCCTCTCCAATTGGTGCAGGCGGCACAAAAACATCTTCCGGTGCTGCGCTACTCTCAAATCCGAGAGAAGGTTCGATAACCTCATCGAGTTCTACTTTCCTTCCAGTCACCTCTTTCGAGAGAAACTCCTTCTCAAGAAAGGATCCATTCTTTGCAACGAAAACTTTTCCTTCGGATCTATGATAGAAGGTATACCCAATTGTTTCTTTAGGGTATCCTATGAAGACGCATTTCTCTGCTTTGGGTTCTAGCTTATCAGGTTGTAACTTCTTTACATATGCTTCGCAACCCCAAACTTTAAGGAACGACAACTTAGGTTTCTTGCCAAACCACAATTCGTACGGTGTCGTTTCAACGGATTTAGATGGTGCCCTATTTAAAGTGAATGCGGCTGTCTCCAATGCATAGCCCCAAAATGATAACGGCAAATCTGTAAGAGACATCATAGACCGAACCATATCTAAGATATTTCAATTACGACGTTCAGACACACCATTACGTTGTGGTGTTCCCGGCGGTGTTAACTGTGAAAGTATTCCATATTTCTTTAAATGCATGCCAAACTCATAACTCAGATATTCACCTCCACGATCAGAACGCAGAAATTTAATCTTCTTGTTACGATGATTTTCCACTTCACTTTGAAATTCCTTAAACTTCTCGAAAGTTTCGGACTTATGTTTCATAAAGTAGACATACCCATATCTACTTAAGTCATCCGTGAAAGTGAGAACATAACGATATCCACCACGCGATGCTACACTCATTGGACCGCACACATCGGTATGTATTATTTCCAATAAGTCTGTAGCTCGCCCCATTATTCCAGAGAATGGAGTCTTAGTCATTTTTCCCATTAGACATGCTTCGCATCTTTCAAGTGATTCAAAATCAAGTGATTCAAGAAGTCCATCAGAATGGAGTTTCTTCATACGCTTCACTCCAATGTGACCAAGACGACAGTGCCATATGTATGTAGAATTATCATTCAATTTTATTCGTTTAGCATCTATGTTGTGAACATGTGTATCACTACTATCGAGATTCAGTAAGAATAAACCATTCATCTCAGGTGCATTACCATAAAAGATATTACTCATATAAATCGAACAACCTTTATTCTCGGACTTAAAAGAGTAACCGTCTCGCAATAAACAGGATCGAGATATAATGTTCATGCTTAACGCAGGCACCAAATAACAATTATTTAAATTTAAAACTAATCCCGAAGGTAGATGTAGAGGGAGCGTGCTGACGGCGGTCACATCAACCTTGGAGCCATTTCCAACGCGCATCGTCACCTCGTCTCTTGCCAGTCTTCGTTTATTCCGCAGCTCCTGTTTCGAGTTACAAATATGAGCAACCGAACCAGTATCAGATACCCAGGCACTACTATGATTACTAGTAAGATACACATCTATAACACATATATCAAATATACCTTTATTCTTGATGTTGCCGTTCTTCAGATCCACCAGGTACTTGGGGCAGTTACGCTTCCAGTGACCAGCACCCTTGTAGTAGAAGCACTCAGTTTCAGGATTAGGACCAGCCTTGGGCTTCTTAGCAGGTGCGGCAGCTTTCTTGCCGTCCTTCTTGAAGTTGCCCTTGTTCTTAGGCTTGCCCCGTTTCTTGAAATTGGTGGTCTTATTGACCATCAACACTTGTTGCTCCTTCTTGATCTCCACTTCAGCAGTTTTCAACATGGACGACAGTTCAGGCAACGTCTTGTTCATGCAGTGCATGTTGTAGTTCATCACAAAGTTCTTGTAACTTGGTGGCAGTGATTGAAGGAGACGGTGAATCCCCAATTCATTAGGAATCGATATTCCCAACTCTTGGAGATTCTTAGCGTACCCAGACATGGTGAGCACGTGCTCGCTAACGGAGCTTCCTTCTTCCATCTTACAGTTAAAGAACTTTTCAGAGGCCTCATAGCTCTCCATGGCCGCGCGAGTCTCAAAAATTAGCCTGAGCTCCTTAATGATCTCGAACGGGTCGTGGTGCTCAAAACGTTGTTGGAGCTCCGCTTCTAAACCGTACAGGATGGCACACTGAACTGTGGAGTAATGATTTTTCCGAGTGGCGAAAACATTCTTTTCGTCATCGGTGGCATTATCTGCAGGTGGGTCACCTAGCGGTGCATCGAGCACATAGGTCAACTGACCAGCCCTGAGGATGATCTTCAGTCCACGGAACCAGTCCGTGAAATTGCTTCCATTGTTTTTAAGCTTTTCTTTCTCTAGGAACGCATTGAAATTGATGGAGGGGGTCACCATAATCTACAACAATTTGCAAGTAGTTTAGACTAAGTTTATGACAAATTGAGTTCAAATTTAATTATTAAAACTAACTAGGTGAACTCCCACTCAAAATAACATCCCTCACATTGTCTTAGTGATTACACGAACCAAGTCCACTACACCAAGTCCGATCTTCACGAGAGAAGATGTAGTTTCATCGGCGAACAATCTTCATGTTCATCATATCAATTATATGACTCATGCTCTACCTTTCGGTATTCCGTGTTTCGAGACCATGTCTGTACATGCTAGGCTCGTCAAGACAACCTTAGTTTCCGCATGTGCAAATCTGGCTTGCACCCATTGTATGCACACGTAGAATCTATCACATCTGATCATCACGAGATGCTTCGAAACGACGAGTCTTAGCAACGGTGCCAACTAAGGGTGAACACTTTATTACTTGATATTTAGTGAGAGGGATCATCTTATAATGCTACCGTCGCGATCTAAGCAATACAAGATGCATAAAGGATTAACATGACAGACAATTCATAATTAGTGTGATATGATATGGCCCTTTCTTCTTGCGCCTTTGATCTCCATCTCCAAAGCACGAACATGATCTCCATCATCACCAAGGTCAGTGGCACCGCTTCATGGTTGTCCATCATCACCAACAACTATTACAACTACTTGGAATAAAGCTATTACAAGATGAATAGACACGCAGGTCTTAACAGAATTAAAGACAACCATTAGGCTCCTGCCGGTTGCCATATTACAACAAGGATCATTGCATACATCAAATACAATCACAATCACATGATGGCCATATCACATCACAAAACCCCTGCAAAAACAAGTTAGACGCCTCTAATTTTCTTTGCATGTTTTACGTGGTTTGGGGCTTTCGCATAAGACCGATCTTACCTACGAACAAGGACCACAACGTTGATACAAGTGTTGTCAAGATGCTCATTGTAAATTGAATCTTAACTATGGTGGGAGAGACAGACACCCGCAAAGCCACTTGTGCAAAGCAAGTTGCACGTCAAGCGTGGAGCAAGTCTCATGTGCGATGACATGTAATGTTAGCCCGAGCCGCTTCATCCCACCATGCCGCAAGATGCAAAGTACACGCTAAGACACCGACAACAAAAGCATCAACGCCCACAAAAACATTGTGTTCTACTCGTGCAACAGATCTACGCATAGATACGGCTCTGATACCACTGATGGGTTCGTAGCATGGAAAACAAAAAAAATTCTACCGCAAGAATGAACAAAACCTAGATCTAATCCAGATAAAAGCCAAGATCTAATCTATTAGACATGAGAAACGAGATAGATAAGAACTAACCCTCGTAGATCCGAAAGCGTTAACGAGATTAGAACTCGTGGTTGATGTAGTCGATCACTTGCCGATCTCAAGATCGTGTGGACGATCCTTCCGGCGTCGCGTTCCAGCAGCGCTTCCACAGTCGGTCAAGTAGACGATCCTTACGGCGCCGCGATTCGGCAGCGCTTCCGCAGTCGGTCACACGTGCGGAGTCGAAGCAGACCTTCCTCTCCCCGTTCCAGCGAGCAGCGGAGGTAGTAGATCTTCTCCACGGAATCCCAGCAGCACGACGGCGTGGTGGTGGTGGTGGAGTAGAGAATTCTGCAGGGCTTCGCCTATGCCTGTGCAGAAGATGGTGGAGGAGAGAGGCGGCAGAGATTGGGTGTTATGGGAGCAGGGGAGGAGGGGGCGCCCCTGCCCCTCTATTTAAAGAAGGGAGGCGCCTAGGGAGGGGGAGTCCTTGTAGGGCTCCCCTCCCTTGTAGGCCGGCAGATTGGAGGTGGGGGGGAGGAGTCCTCCTCCCCCACGACTCCGTATCTTGACCCACCAGGACTCCTTGATCCCTATCTTGATTTTCAAGCAAACTCCAAGATATCTTCTACAACCTTCCGGAACATTCCGAAACCTTCTAGAATCCTCATACAAACACTCCGGAACATTTCCTCACTCAGAAAATGATCCCCTATAGATGAATCTTATTCTCCGGACCATTCCGGATCTCCTCGTGATGTCCCGAATCCAATCCGAGACTCCGAACATAATTCGGTCTCCAACGCACATTCCATATCTACTTAAAACAACTTTGAACCTTAAGTGTGTCACCCTACGGTTCGTGAATATGTAGACATGATAGAGACACGTCTCCTATCAATAACCATCAGCGGGACTTGGAGTTCCATAATGGGTCCTACATACTCAACGATGACTTCGCGATCGATTGAACCATTTACATACGAAACTAATTCCCTTTGTATTGCGATACAATACTTATCCGAGGTTTGATCGTCGGTATCTCCATACCTAGTTCTACCTCGTTACTGATAAGTACTCTTTACTCGTTCCGTGATATGTCATCCCTTGTGACCCAGTCACATGCTTGCAAGCTAACTAGATGACATTCCACCGAGAGGGCCCAGAGCATATCTATCCGTCATATGGATGGACAAATCACGGATGTCATCAAAGTATCCATCCGGTGATGGTGATTAACATAACCTCATGGTCGAAGGAATAGGTTACTATGTATTTGAAAGCTTACAGCAATATGAACTTAATGACTTGATCTTATGCTACGCTTACTATGGGTGTGTGTCCATCACATCATTCTCCTAATGACATAACCTTGTTATTAATCACATCCTAATGTCCATGATCAGGAAACCATGATCATCAATTAATCAACAAGCTAGTTTAACAAGAGGCTTACTAGGGACTCTCTTATGTTTACAAAACACACAAGTATTAGTGTTTCCTAATAATACAATTATAGCATGTGATGTAAACCTTCATCATAAACACAAAGATATAATAATAATCACTTTTATGATTGCCTCTTGGGCATATCTCCAACAAATATTTCCTAAAAAAATTCCTATATACAAAAAATTAGAAAAAATACCGGCGGTGGTGGTGGCGGCCGGCAAGGGGAGGGGCGTGGCTGGGGCGGTGGCGGAGCTCGTGGCGGTGGCGGCCGCGGTGTTAGAGCTCGTGTAGGTGGTGACTGCAGCGATGGAGCTCGTGGCGATGGCGGCCAGCGAGGGGAGGGACGCGGAGAGGTGAGGCCGGGGAGGGTTGCGGAGGCGCTCGACGGAGGGGCCAGCAGTGGTGGCGGAGACCGGAAAGGGGTGCAGTGGCGACCGGTGATTTGGTAGCCTAGCGGCGATGTGCGTTCTCCTCGCAATGTGCTAGCTCTAAGTCCCGGTCGATGGATTCGACTGGGGAAGAAGCGGCGCTATAAATACCCCCCCACACCCCCCCTTTAGTCCCGGTGCGTGGCACCAACCGGGACCAAAGGGGGGTCTTTTGTCCTGGTTGGAGCAACGCAACGGGACTAAAGGGGGGCTGGCTTTTCAGCTACATAGTTTTTAGTCCCGGCTGGTGTTTTAGGCCGGGACTAAAGGCCCAAATTTGCACGCGCTGGGCCAAATTAGTGCCTGTTTTTCAAAAATCTCAATTTGCCTACTATTATATTTTTTGAACAATTGAATTATACAGTTTTTGCATACTTATGAATTTGAGAAAATTTTCAACATGAAAAGTTCTTGAATTTGAATAAGTAATCCAAATCTATTTTCTGAATATATAAATAATTATTCTAACTAGTCAAACTATTAACCATTTTGCCATTTTCAATTTAAAAATGCATTAACTATTATATTTTGCATATTTTTGAATCTCACTAAACTTTCTACATAAAAAATGATTGAATTTGAATAAGTAATCCAAATCCATTTTCTGTTTTATAAAATATTTATTCTAACTAGTCAAACTATTAACCATTTTGCCATTTTCAATTTAAAAATGCATTAACTATTATATTTAGCATATTTTTAATCTCACTAAACTTCCCACTGCTTCCCGCCATGTTGGAGCCACTAACCGGGATTAAAGATATTTCCCGCAATTTCTCTCCGCTTCCCGCCATATTTTCCCAACTTTTCCCTCTATATCTAGGCTGGCCGCCATGGCCATCCATACATCCACATCTTCCCCTCTCACAACAATGGACACCGCATACTGGGCCATTCTGACCCTCGATGAGACCGAGGCATTGTGGGCCTCCAGCTACCGGCTGCCCGCCGACTGGATGTTGAGCGCTAGAGGAGTTTCTGTCCCTCCTTTGCCTCAAGGTTCCGTCCACCAGGCGGCCATCACAAACCACTTCTACCTCGAGCTCACACAAGAGCAGCGGATGGATCCCCATTGGGACCCCCACAACTACGACACCTAGAATGCCTTCTTCGCTAACCGGCAGGAAAGGGACCTCGCCAGGTACGAGGGTGATGTCCCACCCCCGGTGAACCACAACGAAGCCTGTCACCGCCTGTGGTGGGAAAATCGGACTATCATCGTTGTGATGCGCTACATCGCCTAGGGAGATCATCCTCGCCTTCGGTGCCCACACTTTGACCCTCCACAGAGCCACAAGAAGAGTGGCGGTGGTGAAGGCCGCGGGCGTAGAGGCATCGTCATCCAGGAGCCCCTTCCTTCATGCGTCGTGAATCCGAGGCCGGAGTGGCAGGTGCCCCTAGAATATGCCCTGGCTGGGCTTAGGATCCAGCCGCGTGCGCCTAGCAACGACGATGATGATGATGACAAAGACGAAGATGACCCTGAAGCTGTGTACTATAGGGCTAGACATGAGTATGACTAATGGGGGGCCTTTAGTCCTGATTTCATAGTCCAGTTTTTTAATAACAATAAATGTCTTGAGTGTTAGTCCTGGTTTGTGGCTGGACCGGGACTAAAGGGGGTCTTTAGTCCCGATTCTGTAGTCCCAGTTAGAAACTGGGACTAGTGGATCGTTTCCTACTAGTGTTGGTGACGAGGGTTTAACTCATCAATGCCCATTGTTATGGACTTGGGTTTTGGAGAAGGAGGGAGTGCTTGAGACATCTATCGGCTAGCAAACAAGCACACAGGGGACAAAGATTTACCCAGGTTTAGGCCTCGTAGAGGTCCCAACTCCTGCTTGTCTGCTCGTGGAATATCGAAGGAATCGAAAGTTACAATGGTGCGCAGATGTGATCTGGCGAGGGTTGTGGAAACTAGGGTTGCGTGTGTCCTCCTCGCCGCCCCCTCCTAGCCTTTATATAGATAGGCTAGGTCTCGGGTAGGAGGTTGAGTCGGTTACAAGTTAGGGTTTTTCCCCTTCAAACTTTCTATCTTTAACTTCTTCTTGTTCTACAAGCAATTGAGAGTCCGTAGGTTACTCGAGTCCCTTGTTTCGGCGTTGGCGACACCGTTGGCCTGTACGTATTTGGACCATATATACCAAGCTCGAGTACCTGCAGGGTATACCCATGTCAGTATCCCCCGAGTGTCCAGTGGAATCGCAGATTCGACTAGGGACTTTTTGAAGACTTCGAGTGCCTGAACGAGTGCATTTCGACTGCTTTTATTGTGTCATAGGGATTGTTGATATACGTGCCTGATATAACAGAAGTATCGGTATCAGTTAACCACCTTAGGGTGAAACAACACAATCTACTCGAAATCGAGTCCCCAAACTCGAATCCGGAAAAGTGCTGGTGTAATTCGACTCAGGCCGCAGAGGTCTTACAGGAGTCGAATTCCAGTTATATGGGTGTGAGCACTTGACGCGTCCGTCAAGGCATGTTCATCGTACCTATAGGCACGAATACATTTCTGGTAGTGCACAGCTAAATGCGTTGCCAGGCCTTATTCAGGTCTTACCTTCACACTGTAAGCGCGGCATCCGAATTTTATCATCGCGGAGACGATTCGGGTGACCCAGGAGACGCAGTCTCTTTGTAGGGAAAATTATGAGGCGGTGTCGCCATGAGCTTTGAGTGCAGATGTTATCAACACACAGCTTTCTGTATAAATAATCATAGGGTGCGCGACCAACGCTCCCTATGGGAGTAGCCCCCGAGTGGCTGGTTGAGTCGAAGACTCAGGAAGGGACTAAATAACTTTTGCGACTGCTGTCGTCTTTTGGTTGCTTGTTTCAGTCGAATTTTTCCAGCGCTCCCTATGGGAGTAACCCATGTCCATAATCGAATCGTATTTCTAATGGCCTGGGTTTGCTTCTGATTGTCCTTGTTCCTGCAAAAAGAAAAGAAAATCGTAGGGTGCATGACCAGCGCTCCCTATGGGAATAGCCCCCGAGTGCTTGGTGGAGTCGAAGACTCCAGCAAGGACTAAAGTAGTCGAAGTTTTTCGCCGCGTAGGTTTGATGACGTCAGTGCCGACGCTTGTATGACCTTAGTTGCCCGCGTGAGCGAGTTTGACGGGACGTGACGAGCGGTGGGTCCCACTTTCTGACTTTGATTTGACTGGGCGTGCGTAATCTTTATTTTAACTACGCCTCCTCGATTTCCGTGCGTAATGGGAGTAGTGGTGGGACGGCTCGCGCTTCCCCTTCTCCACGTGTCCAACACGATGTGTGCCACGCGTCTGGTAGGGTTTTTTTGAGCCGTTGGATTGCATCTTCCAGGGGTTAAGTAGCGGCGCTGCGACAGTAATTTTCCCATCTGTTCTCATTCATCCTTGCTGCCATCACTATTGTTGTTTCTCTCTGTTTCCTTGTGCTCTTTCTTGTTGATTTTTGTTGTCTGTATGCAGGATTGGGTGGTGTCGCCTTGTATGCCCCCTCTCTCTGAGGGGATTATTCCTCGCGAAGCCTTGGAAGAGGATGAGTCTGAGTTGACTGTCCCTTCTGATGTGGAGGAGGAAGCACCCGAGTCTGATAGTCCGGATACCCGCAAGCGTTCGCGTAGCGAGGATTCCGACGCGTCGTCTCCTTTGACTCCGGAAGGTACGGGCATTGGTGCGGAGTCGCTAATTCCTACCGTTCCTGTGAGGGCTGTGGCACCATCTTCTCGCAAGAAGATGCGATTGCCCAAGGAGTCTTCGTCGGAGTCGGTGGAGGCCACATTTGATTTTGACAAGTTTGACTGGTAAGTTTTCTAATTCACTTGTTCTTCTCTGTTTTCTTCTTGTTGGCTTGTCCCGGAGTTTTGCCTTTTCTCAATGTGGGTTTTTCTTTGTAGTCAAGAGGCGTCGTCATCTTCTGGCGACGTCGAATTTTTGAAGGAATCAGGAGCCGCGACCTCAAAGGCCAAGAAAGAGATTGAGCGTGCTCCTTCTCCTCCATTGGTGGCCCACTCCGGGCACAACTCTTCCAACTCTCCTCACGCAGGGGAGCATCGAATGGTTGCCCGGATGACGGCACAGCAAACATCTTCGGAGGCATTGGAGGACCATGTAAGTGTAGTTGTTTCCTCCTTTGTAGTGTTACAGTCGATGTTATCTATTGCCTCTGATGGTTCTTTGTTGTTCGATAGCTCCTTGTGAAGGAAGCCGCACACCTGGCAGAACAAGTGATGGCGATGGGCCGCCAGCATGCAATGCTGGAGAGGCGTCACCGTGTGGTTGAAAGTGAGTGTTCTACACTTACTATTCTTTGTCTTCGCCTTTTTTAGTATAGTCGACTGATAGTCAACTTTTTTTGTCGTGTAGCTGAGCATAATGCTCTATTGCGTGACGCCGCCACCTTGGAGAAGACACTGGCCGCGGCTGTGAAGGGTCGCGACAAGGCAATCGTAGCGCGTGACGAGGCACGGAAGCGTGAAGAGGATCTGCGTGCCTCCTTTGCGGTCAGGGAAAAGTTGTTCGTAGAAGAACTGTTCTCAGTCGCCAAGGCTCTCTCAAGTACTTTTGCTTGTGGATATTGTTATCCTTCTCTGCTTCTGATGTTTTTGCTGGAGACGCTGATATTTTGGTCCATGTGTGGGTTTATGTACAGATCCTGTTGATTTGAGTTTTGACCCATAGGCCCTTTGTCGCGATGACGCTCTGGCGGCTGCGCTGGCTGCAGTCGTGGATCGTAGCCCCGCCGTCCAGGATACACTTTCCAAGGCCAAGGGCGCCCTCAGTCGCCTCCGGGAGGAGTTGATGCCTAAGGCGGAGCTCATCGATAATATGGACGAGCTGGTGGAGTCACTCGCCGGGGGTGTGCCTTCCAGCTACAAGAACTCACTCCGCGCGGCTGGCGCGTCCATGTCACTCGCCATGGTGCAGGCCCACGGAGTCGAGATTGATCCTTCCGAAGTGTCGAAGGCGATGCCTGTTGGCGCGGACGGTCAGCGGGTAGTCTTCGCTCCTTTCGCGGCTGCATGTGGCAAATATGGGCATCACTTGATAAATACTGTTGCGAAGTACTCTGAGGAGCTCCAACATGCCAAGAAGGCGGCGAAAGCTTCGGCCTTAGGGGCCGGCGGAAAGTCAGTGGCGTCTGATACTGCCACGGACTTGATGAAGCCCCCGAAGCAATCGAAGTCAAAAAAGTCAGCTGCTCCTTAGTTAGCTTTGTAATAGTTGATTAGTTTATGTCCTTTTGTTTAAGAACATGCCTGCTGGCGATTGTATCTGCTGATACTTATGGTGGTCTTGAATGCATCTGACCCTTTTGTCTTTGTTTTGATTTGGTCGTCTTATTTGCTTCTATCTTGACTTGTGGTAGGGTTCATCAAGTGATCCTATGAGGGGGATCCAGGACTCGCCAAATCTTGATGATACCTTGGCACCGTCGCGCTCCAGGGTAGATGAGTTGTCCTTGCTTTCGCGACTGCGTGATCACGTGAAGCAGCCGGAGCGTGAGTTGCCCGTGCTCCGCGGTAGCACCGACGTATGGAAGTCGAAGGCGGAAAAAGCTGCCGCCCGAGAGCAATATCTGCTTGGCGAGGTGACGCGGCTGGGCGACCAATTCAAGTGTTAGTTTTCTTGTTCTCATCTTTTCCTTGTAGTCACTCGTAGTGGTACGTTGTACTCATGCTGCTGGTGCTGCTTCGTGTAGTTGTTAGCGCGCGTCACCCGCAGGAGGAGAAGGATAGAATTGTTATTCGCCTTCATGATCTCACCCAGGAGCAACTTCAAGAGAGTGGATACTTCAGGGTAGATTATGATCGTGCCACTGCGCTAGCGACCCTGCAGGATTGTGCATCGCGAGTGCTGCTCTTTCTGAAGAAGTCACAGTCATGCTTAAAGAACAGTTATCGGGCGATGTTCCCGCTAGATGATACTCCATCAAGCTTGCTGGCCCTCCTTCCCAAGTTTCAAGATCTGTCCACGGTTCGCGAATGCGTGAGGCAACAGTTGGTGGCTAGTGCCAAGGCTTCTCTCTCGATGGTGCGATTGCACAGGCCTAACGTAGATGTTGACGCCATTGCGTCTGGGCCGCTTGCCCCGCCGGCAGGTTCTGCTTGGAATATGGTGCCGCACTATCAGGCGGTGGACCGCCCAGCAGAAGAGAACGTCGACTTCTTTGAGGAACAAACCAACATTCTTCTGCTGCAATAGTAGCCTAGTTTTCATCCTGCACATAAGTGTACTTGTGTTGTAAAGTTCGTATAGATGTTGTAGATAATTTGTTGTCAAATGTGTATAAAGAGCTTTGTTAGCATGAGGTGCTTTGCACCATGCGAGTCCTTTTCGTTAGCCTGGCCATGTTTTATCTCAGTCCCTTGTCAACCTGTCAGGTGCATTGCAGCCGGGTTGAGGTTATGTTAAGGGGTTCGATTGATGTGCCAGCTACTCAGGATATCACGTTTTGGTTCGAAGAACAGGTTTGTATAGGGTGGCGCAGCCCCCGAGTACATAAATTGATAAAGTAAAAGAGGACACAGAGTTTTGGGGCACTTAGCTTTATTTATTCGAAGGTCAGTGAGAGGTACAATGTGTGGCTAAGTAGCCTTGGCTGAGTAGCCTCATTTGCAATGTAAAAGTAAAAACGACTAGGGGTAGAAGCGTCGCAGTTGTGCGACGTTCCAAGGGTTGGAGTATGCGACTCATGTCTCTAAATCTTGAAGGCGATAGGCGCCACCTAGGATTACTTCTGTAATCACGTACGATCCTTCCCAGGGGGACTCGAGCTTGAGATGCCCCTGCTGCTTTAATCGCAGGACCAGGTCACCTTCGACGAATGATCTGGGGCAAAGCCTTCTACTGTGGTAGTTGCGCAGGTTCTGCTGGTAGATCGTGGATCTTTCTGCGGTGATTTCTCTTGCTTCGTCAAGGAGGTCGACGGAGTCTTCGAGTGCAAGGGATGATTCTTGTTCACTGTAAGCGACCACGCGCGGCGCCTTGTATCATACTTCGGCGGGTAGCACTGCCTCTGCTCCGTGCACCATAAAGAATGGCGTGTAGCCTGTGGCGCTGTTTGGAGTTGTACGGAGGCTCCAGAGTACAGATTGCAGCTCATCTGGCCAGCATCTCGCGGCTTGTTTGAGTGGTCGCAGGAGTCGCTTCTTGATGCCGCTACAGACGAGCCCGTTTGCTTTTTCCACCTGACCGTTGGTATGTGGATGCGCTACTGAGGTGTAGCTGATGTTGATCCCTAGGTTCTCGCAGAATTCTTGGAACTCCTTGCATGTGAAGTTCGTCCTGTTGTCGGTGATGATGATGTGTGGCACCCGAAGCGGTAGACGATGGACTGGAAGAATTTAACTGCGATGTGCGCGGATTGATTGGTTACTGGCATGGCCTCAATCCACTTGGTGCATTTGTCGACTGCGACCAAGAGGTAGACGTAGCCTCCTCGTGAGGACCTTGGAAGCTTGCCGACCATGTCGAGCCCCCACTGTGCGAAGGGCCAGGCCAATGGAATTGGTCGTAGCTCTACGCCTGGCGCGTTCGGCTTGTCCGCAAATCACTAGCAAGTATTGCATTTTTGAACTATTTCCTTGGCGTCGCGCATGGCCATGGGCCAGTAAAATCCAGCTCGTAGAGCTTTGGCAATGAGGGCCCGACTGCCGGCATGGTGCCCGCAGGTCCCTTCATGGATGTCGAGGACGACTGCTCTTTCGTCGACCATGGAGACGCATCGTTGTAGCACTCATGTGATGCTGCATTTATACAGTTCGTCGTTGATAACGGCGAATGCCTTGGATCGCCGCGCGATGTGCCGTGCATCTGTCGGATCATCCGGTAGCCTCTTGCTGAGGAGGTACGTAATGTACGTCTGCGTCCAGGATTGCTCGATCATCATGACGCTCATTGGTCCCTCGAGTCCTGTGTCCAGCTCCAAGTCATCGAGTGCCATTGGCTCATTGGGTGGCATAGCCCCCGAGTCCGTTGATGCGCTTGTTTTCTTCTCTGCGGCCTTTCGCTTGATGGAGCGTTCGCATATGCGCTCGAGAAATACCCCAAGTGGTATGGGGGCGCAGGTAGAGCCTATCTTAGCGAGTGCGTCTGCCTCTTCGTTGCTTTCGCGACCTACGTGTCGCAGCTCGCAACCATTGAAGTCTCCTTCGAGTGTATCGTAGAGGTCGTGGTACGCGATCATGTTGTCGTTCAGTGCGTCGCACTCATGCATTGTTTGGTTGACGACCAACTTGGAGTCACCATATATGATGAGCCTCTTGGTGCCGCAAGCTTTTGCCATCCTCATCCCGTGCAACAGGGCCTCGTATTCAGCCTCGTTGTTTGAGGATGTGAACTGCATTCGCAGGATATACTTCAGCTTGTCCCCTTGAGGTGACGTTAGTATGACACCTGCGCCGTCTTTCCGCTTGGACCCATTGAAGTGCATTGTCCAGACGTAGGACATATCTGGCTTGTCCGGGAGTTGGTTCTCCATCCAGTGCACGAGGAAGTCAGGGAGAACTTGCGACTTGATTGCGTCACGCTTTTCGTATGTGATGTCTCATGGAGACAGTTCTATTCCGCAAAGCGCGACTCACCCCGTGGCGTCGGGGTTATTGAGGATATGTCCCAACGGGGCGTCGTTGACTACCACGATTGGGTGTTCCAGGAAGTAGTGGTGCAGTCGTCGGGCGGTCATAAAGACGCCGTACGCCAGCTTCTGGTAGTGCGGGTACCGCTGTTTTGTTGACGTGAGGACCTCGCTGAGGTAGTATACCGGGCGTTGTACGCCGTGGACCTTGTTTTCCTCAGCCTGCTCGAGGACGAGCACTGTGCTGACCACCTGGTTGGTGGCGGAGATGTACAGCAACCGTGGTTCCCTTTCTCGTGGAGTCACCAGCACTGGCGAAGTGGATAGCAGGCGCTTGAGATCTTCGAATGCTTCTTGCGCTTCATTGGTCCACTCGAATTTTTTAGCTTTGCGGAGGAGCTGGTAGAAGGGAAGTGCATTTTCACCCATCCGACTGATAAATCGACTAAGGGCCGCGATTCGCCCGGCCAGTTGCTAGACGCCTCTTATGTTCTTCGGCTTCTCCATTGCCAGTATGGCTTTTATCTTTTTTGGGTTGGCCTCGATTCCTCTCGCGCAGATGAGATACCCGAGTAGCTGCCCAGATGGTACGCCGAAGGCGCATTTGGCCGGATTGAGCTTGATCCGGTAGCGGTCGAGGTGGGCAAAGGTTTCACGCAAATCATCGATTACAGAGGCTTCCTCCTTGGTCTTGATTACTATGTCGTCAACATAGACTTGGATGTTGTGACCTAGTTGTTCCTTGAGGCAAGCCTGCATGCACCGCTGGTAGGTGGCTCCCGCGTTTTTTAGCCAGAAGGGCATTGTGTTGTAGCAGAACACACCAAAGGGCGTTGTAAATGTTTTTTTCTCCTGATCTTCCACCTTCATTCGAATTTGATTATAGCCCGAGTAGGCGTCGAGGAAGCAGAAGCGCTCGCATCCCGCGGTGGAGTCGATGATCTGGTCGATCCATGGCAGTGGGAAGTGATCCTTTGGGCAGTGCTTGTTCAGAGAAGTGAAGTCCACGCACATCCGCAGGATATCCATGTCCTTTTTTCGTACTAGCACCGTGTTGGCTAGCAAAGTGCTTTCCTTGATCTCGCGTATGAACTTGGTCTCAAGGAGTCTATTGATCTCCATCCCGACTCCCTGCGCCTGTGGCTCAGACAATCGCCGAATTGTTTGCTTGACTGGCCTTGCGTTGGGGTTGATGTTGAGTGCGTGCTCGGCGAATTCCTTAGGAACTCCTGGCATGTCCATAGGACACCAGGCAAAAATTTCCCAGTGCTCACGGAGGAATTCGACGAGCGCGAGTTCCTATGCGGGACTCAAGTTGTTGGCGATGAGGGTCGTCTTGGCAGGATCCGATGGATGGACTTGCACTTTCTTTGTGTGCACAGATGAGTCGAAGGAGAGATTAGGTGAGCTTGGCCTGCTCAGGGGAGGCAGGTTGTTGTCTGTCGTCTCTTTCAATCTCGCTTGTTCCTCCTGCATGCCGAAGGACTGGGAGATTCTGTTGAATTCCTTGTCGCAACTGTCAGATCGCTCGAAGATCCCGTTGATCGTGATGACACCGTTGGGACCTGGCATTTTCATCTGTAGGTAGGCGTAGTGGGGAACTGCCATGAACCTAGCGAACGCGACGCGCCCGAGGATGCAGTGGTACTGTGAGGGCCAGTCGATGACTTCAAAGTCGATATGCTCGCGTCGGAAGTTCTTCGGCGTGCTGAAGATGATGTCGAGGTTGATTTTGCCCAGGGGGTATACACCTTTCCCTGGGACGATGTCGTGGAATGTTGTGTCCGATGCCTCTAGGCAGGTTAGAGGGATTCTCATTGCTCGCAAGGTACTCGCGAATATGAGGTTGATGCCGCTTGCGCCATCCATGAAGACGCGACTCATTTCGAAGCCACCAATTTGCGCCTTGAGTATGAGGGGGCAGTGACCTGGGCGGGGTATCTGAGGCGAGTGGTCGCATTTGTCGAAGGTGATGCATGACTCGCTTCCACTGAGGTACTTAGTGGTGGACGGTGGCGAGTGCGTGGCCAAGTTGACTTGGCGAGTGATGGCCTTCTGCACCGTGTTGGAGGGGCGTCCCTTTTGGATCATCATGGTGCCCATGGCCCGTGGGTACGGTTCGCCTCCGTGGTGCTGGTCCGGTGCGGC
The DNA here is from genome assembly GCA_910589775.1 of Avena eriantha. Taxonomy (NCBI): domain Eukaryota; kingdom Viridiplantae; phylum Streptophyta; class Magnoliopsida; order Poales; family Poaceae; genus Avena; species Avena eriantha. The sequence continues at coordinate 46,588,989 of OU342742.1, forward strand.
TCCGTTCGGGGGTGGCCCAGGTGGTGGTGGAGGTGCGCCATGTGCCACGGCGCCTAGAGCGGCTCCGTAGCCTCTTTCGACTGCATTGCGGTTCATCCGAACCAATCCCTCGTGTAGCTTCAGGAACTCGCGGTAGTCCTTGACGAGGTGGCTAGACTTTCTCTTGCCACCACGCTTGTCGATGTAGAAGTGTACCGTGCATGGCCCAGACAGTTTGTCCTCGATAGAGGTCGCGGGTGCCTCATCGCGAGTGCGGCGTTGCCATACTTGCTTGGTTTTCCCGGAGTCGCGGTATCCGCCGCTACGGTATCCGCTGTTGCGGATCATCGCGTCTATCGGCGTAGCCGGCCGCGACCATGTTGATGTCGTCGCGGTCATCGTAGATGCGCATGCGACGCTTACCTCGGCGGTCGCGTCTGCGTTCGAGTTCTGCCTCCTCGTCGGAGTGAGCGCGATTCTTTACCGAATCTTCTCCATCGGCCCACCGATTCGCGATCTCCATCAGGTGGTCGATGGTTTGGGGCTTTGAGCGGCCCAGCTCTTCCCAGAGTTCTAGGCGGCAGACACCACCGTTGAATGCATCAATCGTACGGTCCTCCGAGATGTTCTCCACGGAGTTCTTGATGATGGACCACCTTTGGATGTAGGAGCACAACGATTCGCCAGATCTTTGTTGGCAGCATCTCAGCTCTTCGATTGATGCGGGCCGCTTGTACGTGCCCTTAAAGTTGCGCACGAAGTTGTAAACCAGCTCATCCCAGCTGTGAATGGATCCACGTGGGAGGTTATTGAGCCATGCTCGAGCGGCGCCCTGCAGCTGTAGCTGCAAGCATTGCATGGCAGTGCTTTGACTGCCTCCGTGGAGTCTGATGGAGGAGATGTGGTCCTCCAACCAGATCTTGGGGTCCTGTAGACCGTCGAATTTCAGGTTCTCCGATGTGAGTTTAAACCCTTTAGGCATTCGCTTCTGCCTAATGGATCTGCTGAAGCATCTGGCACCGCAGAGCTCCCCATCTTCTTCTTCCGTGTCTGTCGACCGAGCACGTCGTGCCCTTGATTTGTCGATCTTGCGCTGCGTAAGGTTGTCGCGCGCATCGTAGTCACGATCATGTCGCCGTGAGCGGCGGCGCCGAGACAGGTCGTGACTGTCATCGCTGGATGAGGGCGAGGAGTGGCGCTTTGCTAGCGCTTTGCCTTTTTTCTGTCTAGTGTTGGCTCCTTGTCGAGGGCGGCCTCGATTAATCCCAAGCCCGCGATCGTAGATTGGTGCATGGCAGTTCGGGGATCTCCAGCTGGCGGCTAATTATTGAGGAGGTACATGGTGGCTGCTGTCACCGCAGCCTGTGGTGTCCTGGGGACCACGTTGCCTCTCGTGTCGACTATCATAGAGCCAAAGTCGAGGACTTTCGTGGCTTCTATGCGTTCTTGTTCGGTAAGATGAGCCATCCGCGATTGCCTCTTCTTGGCGAGGTACTCGTTGCCTCTTGAGGAGGATCCTCCGTAAGAGGAGAGCCCTGCGCGATGAAGGCTCGATTCGTCCGCTGCCTTTTTACGCGCCTCAAGCTGCGCGATTGTTTGTAGTTGGTGCTTTAATTCTTCCTTCAGGAGCCAGTGATAGCCCATCAGCAGTTCTTGCGGGGACCTGAAGGGTAGAGGAGTGCCTCGTAAAGCCTCGCGGCAGCGATCCCACTCTTGCTCGTTGAGCTTGATTACGACACGTTTGCCGGTTTGCTCATTGATTATGCTGGGAGGTTCGGCTGCTCCTCCGTTGTTGACGGGGGCGCGATTGCCACCGTTACCGCCGTTGCCACCATTGCCACCGTTACCTGCGTTGGGTGGATCGATACCATTGCCAGGGTTGCCACCGTTGTCGCAATTGGCAGAGGTGTCGCCTGCGTTGATGACGGCGCACATGAAGTGATTGGGGAAGTTGTTGCTTCCACAACTCTCAGATTCTGAACCGTAGGTTCCATCTTTAGTGGCCAGATCGCTCAGAACGGAATCGCGGCTGCTGTCGCTGACCGTGTTTTCGACTGCCACCGGGGTGTTGAGCTCGCTGAGGGTGCCGATCGATGGAGGGAACCATGATGCTGGGGCAATCGCTGGTGATGTCGGCTGATCAGGCATGCGAAGCGTCCCCATCTGACCAACTTGGAAGCGGAAGCTCCAAATCGCCAGGCTGATTCCATCGCCCACGGACTCGAAGGCTGGGCGGGTGGCCGGCGTGTGGACGGTGAAGTCGAACGCGCCGAAGAGCTGGCAAATCTCCGCTGTTGTGGAGTTGTAGATCGCAGTTGATGGGGCCGATGAAGCCGCAACATCAGCACTCCCGCTTCCCACAGACGGCGCCAATTGAGTCTCTCTACAACATTCCCAAACTATGAAGATGTTGTTATATTCTTGTGTCGTGGAGAAAACTAATTTCACATATTACGGAGTACATCTATGGCCAACTTGTTGGAGATGCCGGAGGACTGGACTCTGCCGACATCTCCCTCAAGTTGGTCGTAGTGTTGTCCCTACTCTTGCACACCATCAGAATGCCAGGGAGCTAACTAATTTCACATATTAGGGAGTGCCTCTATGGCTAGTTTGTTCGAGATGCTTGGAGGAGTAGATCCTTAGGACTCTCCCTCAAACTGGTCATAGTGGTGTCCCTGCTCCCTCAAGCTAGTCGTAGTGGATCATTAGTGTTTGCAGTTGATAACTTTAGAAGGATGTTGGCCTATTTATAGTGTCTCCACCCATGTTTAGTCCCGGTTGGTGTCTCCAACCGAGACTAAAGATGAACCTTTAGTCCCGGTTGGAAACACCAACCGGGGCTAAACATATTTCCTGCCATGTTTTCCTACCCTTTCCCTCTGTTTCCTGCCACATTTTCCCGCCACCCATGTTTAGTCCTAGTTGGTGTCTCCAACCGGGACTAAATATGGAGACACCATCCTGGGCTAAACATATTTCCCGCCATATTTTCCTGCCATGTTTTCCTGCCATGTTTCCCTGCCCTTTCCCTCTATATATAGGTCGGTGACCGTCATGACCACCACACATCCACACATTCCCTTCCGCCTACTTTAGGATGCCCCCACGTGTTCGTCCATGACTCGGCGGCAACGACGGAGTACTGGGATTCATCGGGCATGTTCGAGACTGGGCTCTGTCGGGCGGGCACTAGGAGGTGCTACCTTCCGAGATGCGTAGCTTGGTAAGGAATCTAGGTCCCGTCGTCGACTCGGAGCTTCTTTGGTGGCGGTCGCATGCTCCAAGAGTGGTGTAGAGGGAGCTGGCCCTCGAGGAGGTGGTACGGAGGCATGCCAGGGAGGAGGACGAGCATGTCCGCCGCTTTATGTATGCGTTGGAGGTCAGGTTTTCCAATACCTGGTAGCTTCTTCAGGGACCTCACCCGAGCTATGCTCCTGTGATGGTTCCTTCTCTTTGGGTGACCACCTCCCGCGGCTCAGAACCCAGTCGTCGACATCCAGTTTGATTGAGCAAGATGTATTACATGAAAGGGGGGCCTTTATGTCTCAAATAAAATGTTTAATACATTACATAGATTTATGTCTCAAATAAAAGGTTTAATACATTATTACACATCACCAACATCTAGTGTTGTGGTTTTCTTCTGCACCGTAGCCATGGAGAATCTTCATCAGTTAACAGGATGCTTGGGTCAGTCTTCACTTTGAAGGGCGGAATTTCATGAAACTTATGGCAATCTTTTGACATGTCTATCTTGTCATCTAGTCCCACGATGTTTCTTTTCCCTGAAAGAACTATGTGGCTCTTTGTCTCATCATATTCTGTATTCTTTTGCTTATCTTTCCTTTTAATCGATTTAGTAGACATGTCCTTCATATAGAAAACCTGAGCCACATCGTTGGCTAGCACGAATGGTTCATCCATGTATGCAAGATTGTTGCGATCCACTGTTGTCATGCCGTACTTTTGGTCTACATGTACCCCGCCTCCTATCATCTTGAACCATTTGCACCGAAATAAAGAGACCTTAAAAGTAGGTCCATAGTAAAGTTCCCATATCTCCTCTATGTACCCATAATATGTGTCCTTCTGCCCATTGTCATCTGTTGCATCAAAGCGGACACCACTGTTTTGGTTGGTGCTCTTTTTATCTTGGGCGATCGTTTAAAATGTATTCCCATTTATCTCGGACCCTTGGAAAATACATATAGTCGAAGATGGTAACCTGGCAAACGAGTACAACTAATATCCAACAGTGGTGTTATTCATGAGATGTGTCTGCAACTATCTGCTGAAATTCTTCTCATGTTCCCCTTTAATCAAGGAGTCAGGCTTCTCCGGGTTTTCGGAGCGTAGAATATTGTTGTGTTTCTCGATATACGGAGCCACCACGGTGGAATTGTGTAGAACTGTGTAGTGTGCTTGACTGAAAGAATGTCAGTCCCTACATACCATTGATTTCCTACCTAGTGTGCCTTTTCCAGTCAGTCTCCCCTCATACCGAGATTCAGGAACACCAATCGGCTTAAGGTCAGGAAGAAAGTCAACACAAAACTCAATGACCTCCTCTATTCCATAGCCCTTGGAGATGCTTCCTCCTGGCCTAGCACGGTTATGAACATATTTCTTTAAGACTCCCATGAACCTCTCGAAGGTAACATATTGTGTAGAAACATAGGACCGAGAATTCTAATCTCTTCGACTAGGTGAACTAGGAGGTGCATCATAATATTCAAGAAGGATGGCGGGAAGAACAACTTGAAGCTAACCAGACATTGGATGACATCAATTTGTAACCCTGATAGACTTTATTGATTGACTACCTTCTGAGAAGTTGCATTGAGGAATGCACATACCTTCACAATGGCTAGTCGAACATATTCTGGTAGAATTCCCCTCGATGCAATCAGAAGAAATTGCGTCATAAGGACGTGGCAGTCATGAGACTTTAGGTTTTGAAATTTTTTCTCTTTCATATTTACTATTCCCTTTATATTCAACGAGAAGCCAGACGGGACCTTGATACTGAAAAGGACTTCAAAAAAGATTTCGTTCTCTTCTTTGGTAAGAGCATAGCTAGAAAGACCTTGAAACTTCCCTTGATGCTTGCCGTCTCGTCCTTTATGATGTTACTGGTCCTCCCGTGCTGCCGGGGTATCTTTTGACTTCCCATACAAGCCCAAGAAGCCTAGAATATTCACGCAAAGATTATTCATCAGGTGCATCACGTCGGTTGCAGAGCGGACCTCATGCACTTTCCAATAGGGTAGCTCCCAAAAAATAGATTTCTTCTTCCACATGGGTGCGTGTCCTTCGGCGTCTTTCGGAATAGGTTGTCCTCTTGGACCCTTTCCAAACATTACATCTAAATCCTTAACCATACCAATACATAAGCACTAGTACGGGGGACATGCTTCGTCCGTGTTTCTGCCTTGCCATTGAAATGCTTGCCTTTCTTCCTTAAGAGATGACTGGGGAAAGGAAAACGATGATTGTATGGATACACATTCTTACTACATTTATCAAGATATATACTTTCAGTCTCATCTAAACAGTGCATGCATGCATTGTATCCTTTGTTCGTCTGTCCTAAAATGTTACTAAGAGCAGGCCAATCATTGATGGTTACGAACAACAACGCTTGTAGGTCAAATTCCTGTTGTTTGTGCTCATCCCACACACGTACACCTGGTTTGGCCCACAAATGTAAAAGTTCATCAACTAATGGCCTTAGGTACACATCAATATCGTTGTCGGGTTGCTTCGGGCCTTGGATGAGCACTGGCATCATAATGAACTTCCGCTTCATGCACAACCAAGGAGGAAGGTTGTAGATACATAGAGTCACGGGCTAGGTTCTATGACTACAGTTCTACTCCCCAAAAGGATTCATGCCGTCAGTACTTAGACCAAACCATAAGTTCCTTGCGTCACCAGCAAAGTCCAGGAAGTCTCTCCTGATTTTTCTCCATTGTCGACCATCAGCAGGGTGCCTCAACATCCTGTCTTTCTTACGGTCTTTCATGTGCCATCGCAACAACTTGGCATGCTCTTTGTTTCTGAAAAAAATATTTAACTCTGGTATTATAGGAGCATACCACATCACCTTGGCAGGAACCCTCTTCCTCGTTGGCTTACCCTCAACATAACCATGGTCATCTTTTCTGATCTTATACCGCAATGTAGTGCATACCGATTACTTATCCATATTCTCGTACTTCTCACCGCGGTAGAGGATGCAGTCATTACGGCATGCATGTATCTTCTGCACGTCTAATCCTAGAGGGCATACAAGATTTTTTTCTTTCTACGTACTGGAGGGAAATTCGTTATTCCTTGGAAGATCTTCTTCATTATTACCAGCAACTTTTCAAATCCAGAGTCAGTCACACCGATCTCTTCCTTCCAGTTCAGCAATTCCAGTGTGCTACCCAGCTTCTTCTGGCCATCTTCACAAGTTGGGTACAACAATTTGTTGTGGTCCTGTAACATCTGCTCGAACTACAGTCTCTCCTTTTCTGTGTCATAGTCTCGCTTTGCATCAGAAATGACCCGACCAAGATCATCAATGGGCTCATCTGGTTCCTGTTCTTCATCCCCTTTTTCTTCATTGTCTTCCATTGCGGTATCAGCGTATTCAGGGAAAATAGATCGGTAGTTTTCATCATCGTTCTCTTCTTCATTGTCGTCTTCCATCATAACCCCTATTTTCCGTGCTTGGTCTAGACATTATAGTCAGACATGAAACCGAACCGAAGTAGGTGGATCTGAATGACTCTTGAGGAAGTGTGAGCCTGCTCATTCTGACACTCAACACATGGACAACACATAAAACTATCCCGCCGCTTGTTTGCCTCGGCCACAAGGCAAAAAGAACGCACGCCTTATCTGTAAGCGTCAGAGCGTCGGTCACCGTACATCCATGGATGGCTCATCTGCATCATACAACCATATATATCAAACGGTTCTCAAATTAGTACCGCACGGTCTAAACGAAAAAATATTTGCTAACCTTTTAGGACACTTCGAAACAAAGAGGAGAAACCTTAAGTGTGGCTCGGGCACCTCATATCATGTTTGTCTTGTGTGAAGTCAAGTGGCATCGCTCTCAGAGGCATTTCATCGAGCACCTCTAGTGCATAAGAGAAAAAACCTAGCACAAACTTTGCCACACCTTCCCCCATGAAAAAATAGAGGAGAGATGTACCATATATATATAGGCCAGCCCATTGGTCCCGGTTTGAGATACAAACACGGACTAATGGGTGTGCCAGGATCGCACAGCAGGCACCAGACCCTTTAGTCCTGGTTTGTATATCAAACCGGGACAAAAGGTCTCTTACAGGCTAGGACAAATGATTTCGGGGGATTCTGGCCGTCCGGTTCGGCCCATTAGTGCTGGCCCTAGCCACAACCGGGACTAATGGCCCGAACCAAGGGCCCTTTTTCTACTAGTGTTTATATGCGTGAGCATGCATATAAGACTTGGAACATGGTTTCTGTCGGTCCATTCATCCCTCCTCCTAGCAACATGCGATGGTGACAACCTTATGCATCCTCCAAAATATGTGTGCACTCATATATCAGTACATAAGACCAACATAGAAGATAACATACTTGTATGCAACCAATAAACGAAGTATTTTGCAATTCCCAAGGACAAATCACTACTCAAACATAGACATAGATACAATAGATCATGGGAAAACAATAGATTGTACCACACATCATGTTTGCCAAGAGATTACAGTAGGGGGATCAAGATGGTATTTTTGTACATGGTTATGGAGACGTGCCTCCCCAATGGGGGAGGTGACCACTTCGTGACTAACCTTGACGGTCATAGAAGCTCTAGCAATGCTCACATACCATACCTAGGTGTGCTGGGAGTAGTGGATCAGGTGTATAAGTCTACAAAGGGAAACTATGCAGTAGATAGGTAACTCTAGCTATTGACAAAATACCACATTAGAATCGTATGTACCTTAGCGAGAAAGTAGATACTTTATAAAACATAGGTTCAGAATTCGAGTATAATGAGAGTCTACGTTCTACTTGTCCTTTAGTACACAGGTATGAATATTTGGTGTCGTTGACTTCGGCCTCGGGTTCGGATCCTATCGCAAAAAAGTAATACCGAAAAGAAAGAGAACATTCAACACATGGTACAATGCAATGCTCAAGCAGTGTGTATGCCATGTCATGTTAGATATCCTAAATCTACCCTACGTGCAACATCAATTTAAGAGGGTTCGGGATGCCCTGGTAAAGATACACCATCAAACCCACATGTACTTAAGGGATTCTTTGTGCTTCTAAATAAACTAGGGTTTTTGGTTGGTTTACAATGTATTGTGCTAAGTTTAATGGGTAGATCTCATTTTTATAAACATTTTGATATATTATACATATTTTTTGACTTAATATGAATTAGTTATGAATTTTACAAGATTGAAAGAATTTCTGCGATTTTAAATCATTTATGAAAATATTAAAATATCTGACAAGTGGACCCCACTGGGTATTATTAATTATAGAATTTAAAATGAATTATGTCATCACAGTGACATTAGCAAAGGCTGACGTCGGGCTGACGTAGCCAGTGGGTGAGAACACCATGACGTTGCACGACTACCATGTCGGACGGTGGCCTTCACCAGCAACACAAGCCACCCCAGCAAGCGCGGGTAGGTGCGCTGGGAAGAGCTCAGCGAGGCGGACCGCATAGTGGTGTCGCCGCCTCGTTAGGGTCACCAGAGCTACACCTCCGACGAGCTTCTAGGGCGGCTCGCTCGGGCTCATGACGTGGTGGTGTTGTAGGATACAATCGGCATAGAAAAGGAGTGCTGGAGAACCAGGGGCTCACTAGAAGCAAGAAGGAGGGCTCAACGAGGCGAAGGGATGCCAAAATCGATGGAGTCAGTGGTGGTTGGCGTTAGGGAAGGAGACGCCAATTGGGGCGATGGGGACGGCTCCGGCTTGTGCTGACTAGGGAGATCGATCGAGGTGACCACTTCGGACACTCCCGCGAGCTCAGAACGACAATGGGAGGGGAGGAAAAGTGGCGACCCAGAGCTTCCGCGAGCTAGGGTTCATTAGAGGAGAGAAATGGGGAATAAGAAAAGTAGGGTTCGTCCTAGAAGCGGTTGTGGGGGTCTTATAAGCGCAAACGGTATTGGTAGCTCGACTTCATGCAGCGGTCATCATAGTGGCAGCGGACAGCGCGAGCAGCACCAGCGAGCTGCTTTGCTCGGCATCGTCCTTCTGGTGACAAAGAAGAAAGGGAGAAAGAAGAGTGAAGTGGTGCGTGCCACAGTTGGGCCAGCTAGGCCGTGGGGAGAGAGGGAGAAGACGAGGTAGTAGCTGGGCTGCATCCTGGCTCCCTCTCTACCTATTTTTTCTTTGGAAACCTTTTCTTATTTTCCTGTTTTTATTTCTCTCTTCTTATTTCCAAATCCTTTATTGATTTTGAAATACTAAGATTTTCAAATATTTAGAATACACTAGTGTGTCCATATATATAGTAGGGATCCACTAGGGTTTTTGTCCTTTTCAAAACCAAAGCTTTTTGAGAAGGTGGTAAAGAGAGGAGGGATATTGGAAACTAGGGTTTTATTTCTCTCTTATTTTTTTCAAACCACAAAGATTATGCAAGATGATTATGCATGCGATGCTCATAACTACAAGGTTTACTTTATTACAAACATGGCCTGTTAAATCACTGAACGTGCACGATAAACCGCCTCCAAATCAGCCTACTTTGCACGAGTTGCACAGGAGCGTTGATAGACTCGTGAAAGAACAATATCCCCTTTGCTGTGTGGGCAAGAAGACATGGAAAAAGCCTTCTAGAACATGGAAAAGGCTTTGCCGTGTGTACACACGGCAAAGTTTGCCACGCCAAAGGCCCTTTGCCATGTGCCTGACGCAAAAGACATGGAAAATCCTTTGATGTGTGTTTTGTGGGGGGCACGACAAAGTAAAGGCAGTTGACGGTTCTGTCAACTGACGGTGCCAGAGGGCCTTTGCCGTATGGGCGCTTTACGTGTGTTTTCATCCTTTGCCATGTTAGTTTTCTTTGCCGTGTGTCTTCAACCTGCCGTCTTTGTTCCCTTTGTTGTGTGCCTCTTATAAACACCACACGAAAACCTTTCCTCCTTTGTCGTGTGCCTTGTTTGAACACCACACGGCAAAGCTTCATCCTTTGATGTATGCCACTGGCAAACCACACATGGCAAAGGCCCTCTGCCCCAGCGCCGCAAGCACAGGCTGCTGCCACCTGTTCCCTTTGCCGCAGCAAAGGCCCCATATTTTCCCATTTTTCTTTTTGTTTCTTTTCATTTCCTGCAAATTCAAAACACAGAATATATATATGATCATACAGGACATCACCAACACCAAAATGCATAATAAACAACAATAATATCATCACAAACACTCTCAAATATTATACCATCACCACACAAGCAACAAACTTCACAAGTATAACCATTCAATCACCAAGTGCATAACCAACAAGCCATAAACTTCACAAATATATTACAAGTTCATTATTCCCATCGACAAGACCATCGTGAGATCATCACCGCCGAGTGATCCACAAGCTCATGCTCCTAATCCATAAATGCTTCCTCGGTGAGATCCTAGAGGTTTGAGACAAATACATCAATATGACAAGTAAAATCATGAATATATACAAGTTTCTAGGCAAGTTGTTGGCAACGACAACTACATGGGATTTTGACAAGTCTCATGGCCAAGTACATCACTATGACAAGTAAAATCATCAATATCTACAAGTATCATGGCTAGTTGATGAAAATGGAAATTACATGTGATTTTGAAATGTCTCATGGCAAGGTGATGAAAATGACAAGTAAAATTTGACAATGGCATATAATTATCTACAAGTGTCGTGGCAAGGCTAAATTTTCTAAAAGTCTCATGGCATGGTAAATTTTCTACAAGTGTGATGGCATGGCTAAATTTGACAAGTGTAGGAGAACTAACCGTGATGCACATGATGGCCACAACCTCAAAGCCCTCCTACAAGGTCAAAAGCACAATCATGAGACTCTCACAATCGATTTCCAAGTGTACCGAGTACCAACATCGAGTGATGCACAAGGTCAAGTGTAGGAGAACTAACCTGGAGGACTCTGATCCAGCCTCCGGATGACCGACAGATTGCTGACGGTGAAAGGCGGCTGGTTGTTTGATCCACCCACTGCCCCACTATGCGGCGCCTGGTTGTTCGACCCACCAGGCGGTATCAAATTGGCCAACTACACCATGGGAAATTTTGAGCGTTAGAAAATAAAAAAATATTGAAAATTAGGAGCATTAGACAATAAAGACATGTGATCACTTACCCACGGGAAGGCAAAAGGAGGAGTAGGAAGAGATCCTAGTGGAGCAGTCATGAGCATTTGTTGTGCCATCCACTGCGTCATCTGTTGTTGCTGCTCCAGCATCGCCTACTGCTGGCTAAGCTGCAGCTCCAGCTGTAGCTGCCACTACTCGGCTGCCTCTCTGCGTGCCCTATCAGCTGTCATCTCCTCCTACGTCGTGTCTCCGCGATGTCATGAACATTGCAATGTAAAACATGTAGTAAAACAAAGATGACTAATGAAGAAGAACATACATGTAACTGGTCGATAGCTATAACCGAAGGTCATGGACGAGTCTCTATGGCAGGAATGGAGCTAGTCCTGCCATGCCGCATCTGGTGCATAGTTGGAACAACCCATCAACAATCCATACGCAGCCATTCCTCTGGCCTTGTCCCGCCAGCACGGCAACCATAGGATCGAAGGGGCGGTGTCAAGGTTGGAAACTTTGTTTTGCACCTGCTTGTACGTCGCGGGGTACTTTGTACCCCGGAGCTGAGCTCCCTCATTGATCCACGAGGACCCATCCATAGGCTCGTCCAAGGTGCGCATCTTCTTCCAAATGGCAAACATGGACGGTCCACACCTGTCTTTACTTTCTGCAAATGAGAGGATGCAGATAAGTGAAGGGGGACTCTCTTGCAGAGTAAATAATAACATGAGTAGAAAGAATAAAGAAAGCATTTGCTCACATCTTTTTGCCTCACAAGGGCGAGGGGGGTGCTGCCTTGGCGGTGTGATCCACCCTTCATCTCCTCTCGCCACTTCCTTGTGGCCTCGTGTCTCTTGAGATACCCAGCGTGTGTCCACCATCCTACCATCCCCGTGAAGTACCTCGTGTCATTACTGACAAACTGAGGAGGGTTATACATCCACAACATACACGTATTAGTACAACAGGAAATAGATGAAGTTCAAGAAATCAGTAAAATAGAAATGCAACTACCTGCAGGTACTGCCACGGCTCGAAGAGCATGCCCGGGCCTGGCTCTTGTTCATCCAGATCTTGCAATCACCAAACCAGTTGTAGATGGAGTTCACGCGTGCCTCGTAGTGCATGTCTTGCACCTTCCTCTTGGCAAGCTCATTCATGATCGCCACGCACTCCGTTGAGTTCTCCCTGTCGATGTCGAAGTAATTCTACAAGTATGAACATAGGAAAAAAAGGAGTCAGAGCCATGAGTGCAAGTATTTTCAACCTTGTGGTGATTGAAGTATGATAAGTGGAACAAACTTACCCATAATAGAACTTGAATCTTCTCCGCCATGTGGTTGTACTTTTTAGCCGGATCCGGGGCATAGTGGTAATGCTTTCCAAGTCCAAGCTACATCCTGCTGACCATTTGGGAGAGTGACAATCCCAAGAAAAAATGCTCGAACCAGGGCTCCAAGGATGCTCGAGTAGCCACGAAATTGCTTCATTCCATCCTTATATAGAAAGGAACTACACAATGAAAAATCATAATCAGTATGTGATGAAAATTCCAATATATGGTTAGTGGGTCAAATAATGTACCTCTTCCCAGTGGGCACGAGAACCTTATCCGCATAGGCATAAAGTAGATCGGGGAGTCTCGAAATCCCACACCAATACGGAGCCTTGCTCTGTGGCGTAAGCCACGGGTCCAAGGGCACATACGGCTCAAGGTGCGACGTCTCATCTTCTGGAGGCTCCCACCTCAAGGTCACGTAAAGCTCATAGGGTAAAGACCCCAACCCCTCCTCCGAGTCATGCGACTGTGCCTCCTCCTTATCATCATCATCATCATCCGAGTGCGTCTCCTCCTCCTCCTCCTGAAAATCTGGCTCCTCCTCCTCCTGGTCCTCCTCCTCCTATTGGTCCACCATGGTCGGGGGAAACTAGGATTCCTCCCACGCCTCCCACGCCCCTGGTGTTGTGAAGTGCACGGTGGAGGACTAGCACGCTCTCTCGAAGCCGATGTTGAAGCTTTTGAACCACCCTTTTTCGAACCACCCTTTTTCCAACCACCACTCACAAGTTTAACCAAGCTTTTCAGTTTTTTTCTAACGCCCTTTCCCCCGACATCTTTCAATCACCTGCAAAACATAATGAAAAGAGTATTTTATTAGTGCACATTAAAAGCAACAATGAACATAGTTAGATGAATATTAGTAAAAGCAACAATGATGAAAATAAATGAATATTAGTAAAAGCAACAATGTTGAAAATCGATGGATTTTAGTAAAAGCAACAAATTTTATTACATATCATAGAGTTCTTACAAATACAACAGCCCGACAAACAGTACTACATAGATTAGTCTCACAATTATTACTACATACATCAGAAGCATGTGTCAAGATTACGAATTGGAACACATGTTTCGTCATCGCTATCATTCTCGGACCACCAATAATCATCCACGAAACCTAGAGGTGGTCCCTATGGAGCGTTGACGTCAAGGCCTACATGGAATGCCTCGAGCAAACTCACATCTTGTTGGCTATGAACCTCGTCAGCTTCATCTTGCGCAGTGTCTTCCTCCTCAGCTCGGGGAGCCCTTCTTTTTGATAAAACTCGCCATCATTTGTTGACGGGGTCTAGGCGGCAGTAATCATCCTTGTTTGGCAAGGACGGCCAATTGCGTGTCGGTACCGTCATCACAACATCCCAGTCCTTTAGAAGTTTTGTAGGGTTTTGGCATGGGTATGGAAGATAGAATACTTGGAAGGCTTGAGTAGCCAAAATATAGACATCATCTCCTGCATAAATGGAGCTTCTCTTAACATTGACTAGTCCAATTTCAGGATCCTGTTTCACCTGATGTCGGTCAAACCAATGGCATTTGAATACAATAGGATTTAGCCCTTTGCCAAAACTGTAATTCAGCTCATATATACCCTCGACTCTCCGCTATTTGTTGTCTTCAGTTGGGCCGGACAGTTGGGTATTCATGGGTATGGAAGCGATACCCATTCTCGTCATAAGCATTGAACATGTCGACTGAATGGTTAAAGCCCCTGGCAATATTTCTTAGCTCGGGTTGCATCTCTTAGTCAGTATGTGCCTGCAAGTTTAGCATGGGAAGTTAAGCATGAGAAGTTTAGCATGAGAAGTTTAGCACAATAAGTTGGATGGAATAGTACCAAACCACAGAACCAGCTGATGAAATTGAAACCACCACCCTCATCGAATAGATCCTGCTCCTCTATACCAATTTAAAGAAGAAAACTTAGGCATGAACATAGGAGCGAATGTTTGCATAAATCTAAATGGTGACCACTTCCTTGATGTACGGCTTGACTTCCCCCATGGTGTTCAATACATACGACTAGATCAACTCCCGCTTAGGTTTTTCCATTATGAACTTCTTCGTGCCACTTGATTTGCTACCAAGCCCTTTGAAGATGCTAAGCTTGGGTACATCTTCAGGGTTGGTAGCATTGTAACGAGAGACTGGGTTGTGCTTTGTGGGAATGTTGGCATCATAGTACTTTGTGGTGGAGTTTAGAACCTCCTTGTTAAGGACTGACTCGGCTATGGATGCCTCGATCTTGCATTTATTGCCTTTTTTTATTCGAAGCCTCTGTGTTTCTCTCTCGGGTGGATACTACCAACGGGCCCACATAGGTCCCCCTTTAAAGCCTCATCTGCGAGATGCAAGATCATATGTTGCACCGAATTGAAGAACCCTGGCGGAAGAAGCATCTCTGGATCACAAAGCAACTCAGGTGCCTGTTCATGTAGATTCTCAACCACTTTACAGTCTAACTCCCTATCACAAATATGGAGGAAGAAAAAGCTCAACCTTGACAGCACTCGCCAAGTATCCTCATCGAAATAGCCTCGAATCATCACCGGCATTATCCGCTCAAGCCATACATGGTAGTCATGACTCTTGAGCCCTTGTACTCGCAATGTTTGCATGTTCGCACCCCTCATCCAGTTAGATGCGTACCCATCAGGGAAAACAAACTTTGTGCGATCCATTGGAAGATCTCGCTTTTGGGGGCTTTATTGGGGAGAAAGGAGCCATTGGCTTAGACCACCTTTTTCTGTCGTTAGTTCCGGATGGATGCATATTCAACTTTGGTCTATCACACCATTTTTCTTGATCAATCCGAGCCTTGATGTTATCCTTCGACTTCTCAGTTTGCATTATGGTGCTCCAAAGGGCCTCGCCGATACTCTTTTCGGTGTGCATTACATCAATGTTATGCGGGAGCTCGAAATCCTCAAAGTAAGGGAGCTTCGATAAGCATGGAATGTGAGTCCACTGGTGCATCTCCCCATATCCCATGAAACCATTCCCATCGGGGTTAGGTTGGAGAGCTTCTAACTCAGCCTTGATTTCCTTTCCAATCTTCATACGTGGCTTTGAATCATGGACAACCCGACCTTTCTTGAACCTCTTTTTGTCACTCCTGTATCGATGATTTGGCTCAAGGGAATTTCGATGTTCATCAAAGCAGGAATACTTGCCTCCCTTTGATAGCCAGAAGAAAGTCAGATCCTACATGCACACTGGGCAAGGCCACTTCCCATGTGTACACCAGTCGTAGAACAACACACGTGCCAATAGGTCATGCAGGGAGGTGTGGTACCATACATACATATCGAAGTGCTCCTTGTTTGCGGCGTCATATATTCGAATCCCGCGACCTTCCCAGCCAGAAGCAAGTCATCCACCAGCAGTTCTAGATAAACATTCATGTTCTTACCAGGGTATTTCGGTCCGGGGATTATCATCGACACAAACATGTTCTCTGATCTCATCCAGACGCCAGGAGGAGGTTTAGGGGAATAAAAAATACTGCCAACAACTGTATATTGCAGCCGACATACCATATGGATTGAACCCATCGGTTGATATGGCAACTGCTACGCTCCTCTTGTCACCGCCTTTCTGATGAGTGCATATTTGCATCATGTTTTATATTATTATTTTGCATTGGAGATGTAGGACCTTGGTATTTTATGGTGCTCCCGTGCACATTTTATGTCTATTTTCACCAGGATCAGGACAGATAATGGATATAATGGAAAAAATCTTGAAGCAGTTGTATTGGGGATAAAAGGACTAAAAACAACATAAATAACTTATTTGGGAAATATCAATAACACTAGAAGAAAACCCGAAGCGATCAAAGCATACAGACGGTTTAACGACCAACTATACAGCGGGACTAAATTTTCCGGCCGTATAGTTCCCACCGTATAGTTGGCCCCGCTACCTCCTCCTCAAATATTTTCACCCCATGCAACTGGATCAGAGAGACGAAATACAGAACAACCAGAAATCGCTGAAACCCCACCTCCGGAAGGCATCTGGAGGGGGAACTCGTCCACCGGGGATCCATCTTCGCCCTGCGCAGATCCGGGAGGCTAAGGCATCGATCTTAATCATCAACCACTGCATCACCACCATCTCCATACATCCCATCTATATCTTGTCTAGATCTTGTTGTAATTTCCATACTCATTATGGATTTATACAAGTACTATTCATATATGATAGATTCCATTTTTATTTCCATGATGTTGATTGCCGCCATGTCTGAGTAGATCATTAGTTCTTGGGGAGATGGAGAAACCCTAGTATGATACTAAAATAAGATAAAGTTAATTATGATATTCATCAATGTGACCATGTGTTAGATTGTCTTCATCTTGATGTTGGGAGAAGTCGACCTCTCAATATTTGCCTCTTGTGGGGACTTGATGGAGGGAACTACTTGTTGGTAGACGGAGGTGTGTTAGCACTTACAGTGACTATAAAGTTGTTGGCACTCCTTACGTATCAACTTGGGAACCGAGGAAACTCACACAACACTATATGTGCCATGGGATACATCCTACAGGATTACGTCCCTTAATAGCGCAACAATTTGATTGATGTCGACTGATGTTTGCTACGGTTATGAGGATGATGTGAGCAGTGGGTGCTGCCTATTTGTCCAAATACGGAGTTCCTCCCACACATACTTAGTTGAGAATGTTCATGATAATAATCTTTACCTTAGTTCTTTATAATGCTAGAGGTGTGTCCGCTACTCCCCGAGAACTCTTTTTCCCTATTGTAGTTCTGATCTCTTTTACATACACGATAATTACTTTCTATGTTCAGTTGTTTTACTTTACTTATTGTTGCTCTTATACCATAAACCCAAAAACACCTTTTTACGCAATACTCGCATTTTATCTTGTCACTTAGAACTTTATTTAGCATTTCCATTGTAGTATTTAATTCAAGAGTTATTAGACTTGAGACTCCTCCTCCCTATGGGATCGATATCTTTATTTCGAAACTAGCTACAGATGATCTATGCACTTGCAGTCACCAAGCTATTTTCTGGCGCCGTTATCGGGGAGCTAAGTGTTGTAGGTGTTTTAGTTTTTTCTTATTTATTTTTGTCTTGCTAAGTTTTGTTTTGAGTTATAGGTTTACACCAACATGATGTAGTTTAAGCATATGACTAGTGCTAACCCACTCAGCCACTTTCGGAAGCCCTATGATATTTATAAAAGAGACAACTCCAACGAGAAGACAAGAGGGTTTGAAATTAATCCTCTATTACTTGGTATTCTACACAAGAAGCAATTTACTAGGGATGAAGAAGATCTTGATCCATATGAGAATATTGCACGTTTCAAAGATATATGTGGCACTTTCCAATTACCTGGATATACTGCTGATGATGTAAGGGTTAAAAATTTTAGTCTTACTTTGACTGGTACAACTCTCTCGTGGTATAGATCTCTACCCAAGAAGCCACGACTACTTGGGATAATTTAGCCTGTGAGTTTCTAGCAAAATATTATCCATTATCAAAATATTTTGGAATTAGGTGTCTTATACTGACTTAGAGGAACCATCCTAATGAAGGACTAGTAAGAGCTTATATCAGATTTAAAGATTTACTAAATCTATGTCCTCATCATGATTTGCGTGAATGGTATTTATTGTGTATCTTTTATGGCCGTTTAATTAAACCTAATAAAATTGAACTAGATTCATCGTGGAAGGAGCCTTTATGAATCTTCCTATAACTAAAGCTTGGGCTTTACTTAATAGAATTCGCGATCATAGAGTTTCATGGAATTTTGGTCTAGGAAGTGAAGGAGGCATAGAAATAGATCATGATTGTATTCATGACTATAATAAAAAGGGCCATGTTAAATAATTATCTAAAGAACTTTATTTGGATTCAGATCTTGTGTTGCAAATTGTAAAATCTTTTACAGAACACATCAAAGCTCCAAAAGAGGGTTTGGTCAAGTATGATCCACCACCCGAACCTGAGAAGAAAAGAGAAGTTAAAGCAACACTGGCCTTCCTAGAACCAACATATTAGATACCTTTCCCTAACACTACACAGAAGCATATTTTTGAATATGAATAGGTCAAAGCAGTACAGGAGAACAAGGAAGAGGAAAGTACGCCAGAAGTTGTGGAACATCAGGAAGAAACCAAAGATGAACAGGTAACCAAGAAAGCAATTATGGCTATGTATGCACATTGTAACATAGTTGAACTTGATGAAGAGACTTCCGTATTGGTTGGAGGTAAAACAAAGGTAAAAGATGTGGGTAAGCCTATTCTTCCCTGCATATTCAAGAAAACCTCACATTATGGTTTATGCAATCTTGGCACCGAAGTTAACGTTATATCGTATGATTTTTATTTATAAATAAAACCAGAAATAGAACCGGCTACAATTGAAAATACTGATTTGACAATCATGTTAGCCAAAAAAACTTTTGGAATTCCAATGGGAATAGTTGAAGATGCAACGGTCACAATTGGCAATAAAAACTTTCCTATCAATTTTGTAGTTATTGATATGCCAGCTGACACTCCTTGCCCAATTATATTTGGAAGTAACTTTTTGAGTGATGTAGGTGCCAAAGTTGATTTCAAAAAGGATATTGTGTCTCTTAATCTTGGGGAAGCGGAAAAAGAATTCCACTTTTCTAAATTTAAAGATAGACCTCCACAAATATGAGAAGAAGAGAAAGAGAAAACTATTGAGGAAATGGCAACTCTTTTCTTTAGTAATCAAGAAGAAGAAATAAATGAAGACTTAAATTATGAAGAAATAGTTATGGAGGATAAGCCCCTAGAAGAACTAGAAGATGAATTCAATTCAGTTCTGATGCACCCGACTTTCGACGTAGAGCTCGTTAGGAACCCCAAGAGGAAGGTATGATGAGCACAACAGTAAGTTTTCCCTCAGTTATGAAACCAAGGTTTAATCGAACCAGTAGGAGCAAGGAAACACCCCAAAGGTGTTACTAGCTGAGCTTTGGCAGGGCGCATTTCCGGTGCTAGTAGCAACGTGGAGACCTGCACAACACAACAATAGAACTTTGTCCCCAACTTGCGATGAGGTTGTCAATCTCACCGCGTTTTGCGGAAAACAAAGGATTAAACGTATTGAATGGAAAGAAGTAAAAGTTTGCAGAAAGTAAACACAAAGCAGAAACAGTTTATAGATTGTATGTAAAGAAAAGGACAGGGATCCATAGTTCACTAGAGGTGGCTCTCCTTAGATAGATAACATGCTGGGTGAACAAATTACAGCGGGGCAATTGACAAACACCGAGAAAGCAATACATGCATATACTAATCATCTTGACTCCTCTGAGACTTGATTGGGCATTACAACATTATACATAGACCGCCATCCAACTGCATCTATGACTAATAATCCACCTTCAGGTTATCATCCGAACCCCCTCCAGTATTAAGTTGCAAGCAACAGATTATTGCTTTACGAACTGCGTGTAAAGTAAACAATACGATTGTTCTATGAACAAAGGATTGTTGTTTTCTCCCTAGTAGCAACATCACATCTAGTACCTTAGAGATTTCTGTTACTTCCCCAGATTACGACAGGCATGAACCCACTATCAAGCATAAATACTAACTCTTGGAGTTGCTAGCATCTACTTGGCCAAGATAGCTACTAACAACAGAAAGCATGCAAGATCTCAAATAACAAAGACTTGATAGAATCAATAATCAATCTGAAATAGCATCTCAATATCCATCGGATCCTCGAAAACACAACATGTATGAATTACAAATAGATGATCTTGATCATGAACGGAGCTCACAAGATCTAAACATGAAAGCACAAAGGAGGAGAACCAGCCATCTAGCTACTACATGGATCCGTAGTCCAGGGATGAACTACTCACACATCACACCGGAGGCTTGCATGGTGATGAAGAAGGCCTCCAGGGTGAATTCCCCTCTCCGACAGGGTGCCGGGAAGAGCTTCAGATCCCTCCTGATCTAGGGATGGAGATGATGGCGGCTACATACTCTTTCATGGATTTTTGATCGGGTACTTAGGGTTTTCATCCCGAGGGCAATATATAGGCGGAAGGAGAGGCCGAGGGGTGCCGGGAGCGACCACACCATCCCCTGGCGCGGGCCAGGCCTGGCCGCGCGGCCAGGTGGTGTGGTGGCTCCCTTGCCCTTGTCCATCTCGTATTCTGGCACTTGATCCCTTCCAGAAAATAGGTACTTTGGCTTTTGTCCCGTCCAATTCCGAGAATATTCATTTTCTGACTTTCCTGGAACCAAAAACAGCAGAAAACAGGCAATTGGCATTGTGGCTCTTGTTAATAGGTTAGTCCAAAAAATCATATGAAAAGTACTCCAAAGTTGGAACAAAACACAAGAAAGTGGATAAAACCAAGCATGGAACATCAAAAATTATAGATACATTGCAATGTATCAACATCCCCAAGCTTAACTCCTGCTCGTCCTCGAGTAGGTAAATGATAAAAAGAAAGAATAATTTTTGAGGTGACATGCACCATCAAAGACTTGATCAAAGTATTTGCAAAACATTCAAATCTAGGATCATAGTACTTCAATCATAACATGAAAGACAAAGTTCTAGCAATAAGCAAAGAAACTATGATGCAACATGAAAAGGCACAAACAAAAGATTCATGAATAACAATGCTTTGTAAGACGTTTGTTTGTTTCACATAAAGAAAACATAGCATAATAGTATTCAGCTTGTCCCTCAATAGAGTAGCAAATATAAATGCATAGGACACCTTCAAAGTTCATAAGAGTGACTAGATACAATAGTTTAAAACAAGAAATATCAAGTTATGC
Organism: Avena eriantha; assembly: GCA_910589775.1. Lineage (NCBI taxonomy): Eukaryota > Viridiplantae > Streptophyta > Magnoliopsida > Poales > Poaceae > Avena > Avena eriantha. The sequence goes on from OU342742.1 coordinate 46,610,464, forward strand.
ATCAATCAACTAGTCTTGGGACAATGCACATAGAACTAAGAATGGCCACTATGCTCTCAAAGTAGGTGCATAAAGATAGAAGGTGGAGACTCAATATAATGGTGGAAGAAAGGCCTTTGAAAAAGGAAGTAGGGATTCAAGTCTCATAAAGAGCTTCCAAAAATTATGGTACTTGTAGTTTTCATCTCTCATTGCCCCTATCATAAGCATCTTGAAGGTTATTAAGGTTAAAGTGACACAACTAAGAGGATATGCTTGACAAGTTATAAACCAAAATCTCATGCCCCTTACTTACGAAGACTGATCGTCAGGCTACTCAACTTCAGTCACGAGTAAGCTCTTGTTATTGTAAGTATATGTGTATCATTCAGAACCGCCAACGGGGTATCCCTTGCACATGATACGGGAGCTTTCCCATAATCAAAATGACAAGGCAAGTAGAGAATGAGCATCCCAGCGATCTTTTTATTTGCTATTTGCATAGGTTTTTATTGAGGATGCTTCATATAGTGCTCATTATGGTGATGCTGCAAGTTTCCACCATGATTAGGCATGGCTTAGGCTAGCGGCCCAGGCGTTTCTCTAACAAACATACAAACTCCATTATCTTACAAGTTCCACTTTTATTTCACACCGCCGGGATCCGTAAGCAAAAGAACATGATATCAACGGGGTACAAAGTACAAGTGCATTGTGGAAAGCATTCCCCATGAAACATGGTTCTGCTAATTTCAACTTATAAAGCGCAAGCATATATGCAACAAAGAAGGACCCAATAGTTCAAGTTTATTAGAGGCAAAAAGTAAAGTGTGCCATCAAGTTCGTGAGAGCTTTAATCACTAGTATTCTCATAACAAGTGGAAGGTAAACAAAAGCATGAATATACTTGGAATAGCATAAGCTAGTACGTAGGAATGGTAGACTCTTTGGAATAACTTGGTTTAGGGAGTTGGATGCATGAGTGGAACTCATACTTTGTTGTGGAGGCTAGCAAAAGACTGGGAGCGACAAACTCAGAGAGCAATAATGGCCATAATCATGTAGAGCGACAAAACATCATTGATCAAAGCATAAAGTGATACTACAAGTTGAAAACTAAAGGATCATACAGGCTATGGTGACTTGAGATAGTCATAACATGGTGTGAGCATGCGCCAAGTCAGCCCAAATAAAGCATCAAAGGAGAATACCACTATACTATGCTTTAATATGCTAAAACAACGCATGATTCATCCAAGGCACATTAAGCAATCTCAATTGTTTATAACAAGTCATGCTACAGCAAAGAATACTAAGCATAAAGCCAAAACAATATCAAGCATGGCATGACAAAGCATAGGCCACAGTCAAAAAACGAGCTCTTTTTACCACATAAGTATGAACTTCCCTACTCTTTTCCAAACCAAACCAAACTATTTGCAAACCAAATGTATGAAAGAGGGGATCCAAAAATTTATTCAGAAAACTAAGCAAACCAAGAAAACTAAAAACCAAAACAAAAACGAAAAAGAAGACGCTCCAAGAACAACACAACTGTGCATGAAACAATAAAAATGAAGCGTTTGGAAGAAACTTGGGATTTTTATTGATGAAGAAGGGGATGCCTTGGGAATCCCCAAGCTTTGACGCTTGAACTTCTTGTATATTTCTTGGGGTGACACGCGTGGCATCCCCAAGATTGAGCTTTAGTCCATCCTTCATCTCATTACTCATTCCTTCCATACACCTAAAAAATTTCCTTCATACAAAACTTCACACAATCTCATTAGCAACATTAGTGCACTTAAGATAAATAAGTCTTAAGGTTCAGTTCTAACACCAAATAAACTTCCATTAGAACACTAGATACTGTAGCACTTCCCTCAAAAAGCTCAATTCCCCAAAATAACTTAAGAAGGAACCAACAAGAAGCAAATGCAGAAAATGGCAGAAATCTGTCAAAACAGACCAGCAGGTAAAGACGAATTTTTTCGAAGACCTTCTATTGCTCAAATCAAAAAGTGTTGATCTAACGAAAGTTAGATAACAACCTGGGGCAGAAGCACAAAAACTTACAGCTCAATCCTACATACAAAGCTCTCTCACGAATTTTTACGGTGAAGCACAGAAATCTGTTCCGGGATAGCAACTTTCCCAATCATTACTTCTCTCTCATTAGAGGTTACTCTTGGCACAAAAAGAAAATAAAAAAGGATAAGGAGCGGTTATTACAGAGGTAATAACTTCCAAGACTCATCTAAAAACTTTTGGGTTATCTCCTAATAAGTACTTTTCTTTAACGCCTTTAAGTTAGGCATAAGAAGTAAACAAAAAGGATCAAGTATTCTCAAATGAAGAAGCATTAAGATCAATACCAGAAATTTTTTCAACAAGGCAAGGTATATCATCCAAATAAGTTCTAGAGGATCCTCTCTCAATGCTCTTAGGTTCACTATTCTCATCAAACGGGTTTGCAGGAACAATCCAATCAAGATTCTTTTCTATGGCATCATGTATTGCTACTAGTTTAAAGGGTATTGGTATCTTAGGTTCGTCCTCATTAGGTTTGGTTTTCTTCATCTTTTCTCGTGTACCAACAACATCTACACATGAGCCTATGATATTGAAACGTTCAAAAACTTTTCTAGCTTCCTTGGCAACATCATAGAACTCCTTAATCAAAGTTTCTAGAATAAAATCCCTCTTTTCAGGGTCTTCAATTTCTTTAAGCTTGAGAAACATTACTTGCATTAAGGGGTTGCGGTTAACAAACCTAGCTTCTAACATGTGAATTAAAGAAGTTGCAGAAGTCTCATAATTTGGAGCAAGTTCTACAAGGGATATATCCTCAGTATCTTCATGCTTACTAACATGATTAAAGAATTCTTCAATGTTATCTTTCCCAATTATAGAACCATTACCAATTGGAAGGTCTTTCAGGGTGAATGTAGGGATCAACATGGTGAGCTAAGGGAGAGGTGACAACTAAAGGAGACTTAATTTTTTTTGTGTTTTTCAAATAAGAAAGCAAACAAGTAAAACTAATTTTTTTGTGTTTTTTGAAGAACAAAAAAAGCAAACAAAGCAAAAAGAAAACTAAGCAAAAAAAACAACAAAGTAAAGAGATTGGTTATGAGGGACTCCCCTTGTGAAGATGTCCTTGACTCCCCGGCAATGGCGCCAGAAAAGATCTTGATGCGCTCGACTTTCGACGTAGAGCTCGTTGGGAACCCCAAGAGGAAGGTATGATGAGCACAACAGTAAGTTTTCCCTCAGTTATGAAACCAAGGTTTAATCGAACCAATAGGAGTAAGGAAACACCCCAAAGGTGTTACTAGCTGAGCTTTGGCAGGGCTCACTACCGGTGCTAGTAGCAACGTGGAGACCTGCACAACACAACCACGGAACTTTGTCCCCAACTTGCGATGAGGTTGTCATTCTCACCGTGTTTTGCGGAAAACAAAGGATTAAACGTATCGAATTGAAAGAAGTAAAAGTTTGTAGAAAGTAAACACAAAGCAAAAACAGTTTATAGATTATATGTAAAGAAAAGGACCGGGATCCATAGTTCACTAGAGGTGGCTCTCCTTAGATAGATAACATGCTGGGTGAACAAATTACAGCGGGGCAATTGACAAACACCGAGAAAGCAATACATGCATATACTAATCATCTTGACTCCTCTGAGACTTGATTGGGCATTACAACATTATACATAGACCGCCATCCAACTACATCTATGACTGATAATCCACCTTCAGGTTATCATCCGAACCCCCTCCAGTATTAAGTTGCAAGCAACAGATTATTGCTTTACGAACTGCGTGTAAAGTAAACAATACGATTGTTCTATGAACAAAGGATTGTTATTTTCTCCCTAGTAGCAACAGCACATCTAGTACCTTAGAGATTTCTGTCACTTCCCCAGATCACTAGAGGCATGAACCCACTATCAAGCATAAATACTAACTCTTGGATTTGCTAGCATCTACATGGCCAAGATAGCTACTAACAACGGAAAGCATGCAAGATCTCAAATAACAAAGACTTGATAGAATCAATAATCAATCTGAAATAGCATCTCAATATCCATCGGATCCCCGCAAACACAACATGTATGAATTACAAATAGATGATCTTGATCATGAACGGAGCTCACAAGATCTAAACATGAAAGCACAAAGGAGGAGAACTAGCCATCTAGCTACTACATGGATCCGTAGTCCAAGGATGAACTACTCACGCATCACACCGGAGGCTTGCATGGTGATGAAGAAGGCCTCCAGGGTGAATTCCCCTCTCCGGCAGGGTGCCAGGAAGAGCTTCAGATCCCTCCCGATCTAGGGATGGAGATGACGGTGGCTACAGACTCTTTCGTGGATTTTTGATCGGGTACTTAGGGTTTTTGTCCCGAGGGCAATATATAGGCGGAAGGAGAGGCCGAGTGGGTGCCGGGAGCGGCCACACCAACCCCTGGGGTGGGCCAGGCCTAGCCGCGCAGCCAGGTGGTGTGGTGGCTCCCTGGCCCTTCTTTGTCTCGTATTCTGGCACTTGATCCCTTCCGGAAAAATAGGCACTTTGGCTTTTGTCCCGTCCAATTCCGATAATATTCATTTTATGACTTTCCTAGAACCAAAAACAGCAGAAAACAGGCAGCTGGCACTGTGGCTCTTGTTAATAGGTTAGTCCAAAAAATCATATGAAAAGTGCTCCAAAGTTGGAACAAAACACAAGAAAGTGGATAAAACCAAGCATGGAACATCAAAAATTATAGATACAATTGCAATGTATCAACTTCCCATTATAGGGCCTCCAACTAATGAGGCTTTCGAAGAGACAAAAAAGAGAGGGAATGAAGAATTACCACCCCCAGAGTTGAAGACTCTACCAGATAATCTTAAATACAGATATTTTGATGATACAAATAAATTTCCTGTTATTATTAGTGCTAAACTTTCAGGGGATGAAGAAGAAGAATTCGTGAAAATACTTAAGGAGCATCACAAGGCCTTTGGGTACTCAATGGATGATTTGAAGGGCACTAGTCCCATGATAACCGTCCATGGAATATTCATGGAGGAAGGTGCTAAACTAGTTGCGGAATTTAATAGAATACTAATGCCCAAAATGAAGGAAGTGGTAAGAAAGGAAATAGTATGCCTGTTGGACGCAGGTATAATCTATCCTGTAAAATAAAGTGAATGGGTAAGTCATGCTCATTGTGTCCCTAATAAGGGCTGTTTTTCTTCCTAATGAAAACAATGAATTGATACCTACTAGAACTATTGTTGGACATAGGATGTGCATAGATTTCAGGAAATTGAATAAAGAAACTAGGAAAGATCACTATCCTTTACTGTTCATAGATCAAACTTTGAAAGGTTAGAAAACCACACTCATTTTTCTACTTGGACGGATACTCTGGGTTTTTTCAAATAGTTGTTCATCCTGATGACCAACTAAAAACAACTTTCATTAGTCCTTATGGTTTACATGCTTACCGTCGTATGCCTTTTGGTTTATGTAATGCTGTAGCTACTTTCCAAAGATGCATGACTACTATTTTTGTGGATTTTATAGAACTGATAAAGGAAGTATTTATGGATGAATTTTCTGTCTATGGAACTTCGTTTACTAGTTGCTTGGATAATTTCAAAAGAGTTTTGCAGTGTTGCAAAGAAACCAATCTTGTTCTAAACTGGGAGAAGTGCCATTTTATGGTCAAAGAAGGTATAGTCGTTGGACATAAGGTATCAGGTAATGGAATTGAAGTGGATAGAGCTAAGGTTGAGGCCATAGAGAGAATGCCACAACCTAGGGATATAAAATGTATAAGAAGTTTCCTTGGTCATGTGGGTTTTTATAGAAGGTTCATTAGAAATTTCTCCGGAATATCTAAACCTTTGACTAACCTCCTGCAAAAGGGAGTAAGATTTAATTTTGATGATAAATGTCTTATATCCTTTGATAAACTTAAAAATGCTTTATATCATGCTCCTATCATTAAACCACCTATTTGGGATATGACTTTTGACTTAATATGTGAAGCTAGTGATGATGTTGTAGGAGTAACTCTAGGACAACACATAGGTCGCAGATTTAATATCATACATCATGCTAGTAGAACTCTCAATAGTGCTCAAAAGAATTATCCTAAGGAAGAAAGGGAACTTTTTGCTGTATTTTTCTCTTGCAATAAATTTTGTTCTTATATAGTTGATGCAAAATTAAGAGTTCATATGGATCGTGATGGTTTAAAAGAACTCCTTGAGAGGAAAAACCATAAGCCAAGACTGATCCGTTGGGTTCTTTTACTTCAAGAATTTGAGTTACAGATTATAAAGAGGCAAGAAATAAAGATGCTGAATGCAGTGTCCATATTTGCCCAGCAAGACACCAATCTTACTAAGAGGAACTTTAGTCCTGGTGATTTTCACTTACGAGAATTATTCAATGAACTAAGGTCAATTCCTCCAAAAGAGAAGAAGTCTTTGTTGTTGGAGGAGCTTCTCATCCCCAAATAAGTAAATGGTAATTTCAAGGTAAGAGTTCTTACTCAAATAAGTGATTTATTTTCACAAATTTTACTCCTAATTTTTTTGCCTTTGAATTCCTCGTGTTTTTTTGAACTTTCTAAAGGTTTTTACCAACTATATGGGTGCAACTATACGACCAGAGAGAAATCTCCCGCCGTATAGTTGGTCCTTAAACCCTTTGTATCTTCTTTGCGAAATTATTTTCGATGTCTGGATCTATACGATCGCAACTATACGACCGAGGAAAATATTCTGGATGTATAGTTGGTCGCTAAACTCTCAGTCACTTTCGATTTTTGATGTTTGTATCTATACGGTCGAAACTATACGACCGGAGAAAATATTCTGGCCATATAGTTGGTCGTTAAACTCTCAGATGTTTTTGTTTACTTTTTCATCTTTCTGAATTAAAAAAAAGTTATTGTCGGTTTCGAGTCCTACCTTAACCGACCTGAACTCAAGATATTTGGAAATTTCTGCCCGGAACCAACTATACAGCCGGAGCAATACGGGTCGCGCCCGTATAGTTGATCGTTACATGGCAGGACTCCTCCAAATCTGTGATTTCTTTTCCTATTCTGTTAAGATTCCTTTCTTGGGCATGAATTTGGTGTTTCTCTTGATTTTTACCGACCTTTGACCCCTCTTATATACTACCATTGTCTCTCTCTCTAATCATAATCTCTAGGAACCAATCTAGCAATGTGCTATCCCGTCCTAGGCCATGGAAAACCCCTGGGTCTCATTGCTCCTTCCAAGAACCGCTCTAGCAGCCTGTCCATGGAGGATGACAACGAGGAGGTGGAGAGGTTTAAACCGGGGTACAAGGAGTACGTTGAGCCAAGTTTCTACAACAACGATTCCGGTTAACTGAGCAACATCTACATCTGACGTGATGTTTATGATCCACTAGAGATCAATTGGGCTATAACGAATAGAGCTCAAGAAGAGAGAGAAGGTTACAAGCTGCATGGAAAAGGACATGTGGAGTCGGTCAAGTTCATCACCACGGACCCTAGGCCGCACAAGCATAAGGAATTACCTAATATTGGTGAAGGTGCTATCAATGGAGCGACAGTATCACTCTTGAAGCCTACTATTGGTGCGCGTATGAGGGTGAAGCCTCAAGAAGAGTGGAAGAACAGTTTCCACTTCCCAATCCATCAATCATGGATGAGGAAGAAGAAGCTGCTCCTAGGACCAAGGACCGTGCGCAAGCACTGGAGATATATCAGAAGCAGGAGCTACTCCATCGTGTCGAAGTCCATCACCGTCTCAAGGAGATATAGGAGAACGATGATATTCTCCCATTGGTGACTAAACTCGTGGATAAAGTGGACACTTTGCAATCTGATTTGCGCAGGTCCTACAGCCACATCACCACTCTGGAGGATACCAACAAGAGGCTAAGGACCGCGGTGTTACATGCCATGCTACCACAGTGATCAACAATAATCACGGTATCAAATAATCACAAGGTATTATTTGATCCCGCCTGGCCTGATTCCAAGCTCGGGGAGATCTTTAAGACCTTGTAATCTATCTTATAAGTTTTACATTACTATTTTAGTATTTGCATTAGTTCAAACTAGAAATAAAGTTTGCATCATTACAATTCCCTTCAGGAATAGTCGATCCATTTTATGAAATTCCGAGTTTATTATCATAGATGGAGCAATAGTGAGTTTGTGTTTATCCTATCGGATATATGAATGGCTTGAGTATAATTTTACTTGCACCTGATGATAGCAATAGGGGTCTTCCACACCATTGGTATTAATGGAACATATAAAGATAATTTGGTCAATATGTCGTGAGTTCATGGTTTGATTTACAAAGGTAAAAATAATCTGATTAGGCAAGTTGAAAAAGAAACCTTGAACAAAGGAAAATTAAAAGTGCTATCAAAATAGAGTGAGAACAAGTCGAGGTAGAATTTTCAAGTCATAAAGATGCTTCATATACAATTGGAATTTGGTAATTGAGATCGTTAAACTTTGAATTCCTACATGAAGTGGAATGTATGGCTAACTCCTTTGCGTAGCACTTAAACTAAAGTGTGAGCATATATATATAAAAGAAAGGAAGAAGAAAAGAAAGAAGAAAAAGAGCGAATGTGCAAAGAGAAAATAGGCATACACCACTATATTGTAGTATGACAAAGAGATGTTTTGAGATTTTGAATCCCAAGTGAATATGTTAATCCTCAACACTTGGGACTACCTCGCTAACTCATTCGATTGAACCGGATACTTTTACATGACGTTGAGATTCATCTTTTCTGAACTATTGATCACTAAGGTGGGGAATCCTTCTAGTATTATTTGGATGGTTCGAGTAAGGTACTATTCATGAACTTGTTCCTATGTATCATATATGATAAACACATGTTGCATCTGCCTCATTTATTTTATCGAATCAGCTTCATGAATATGAGGATCACATCCATTAAGCTAACTTTCTCAAGATGAGCAAGAGTCTAAGCTTGGGGAAGTTGATGAGTGCATATTTGCATCATGTTTTATATTATTATTTTGCATTGTAGATGTAGGATCTTGGTATTTTAGGCGCTCGCGCGCATTTTTTATGTCTATTTTCACCAGGATCAAGACAGATGATGGATACAATGGACACAATTCTTGAATCAGTTGTATTGGGGAGAAAAGGAGTCCAAAACATGGTAAATCGCTTTTTTGTGGAAATATCAATAACACCAGAAGAAAACCCGAAGTGATCAAAGAATACAAACGGGTTAACGGCCAACTATACGAGAGGAATAAATTTTCCAGCCATATAGTTCATGTCGTATAGTTGGCGCCACCATTGCCTCCTCAAATAGTTTCACCCCGTGCAACTAGATCAGAGAGACAACATACAGAACAACCAGAAATCACCAAAACCTCACCTACGGAAGACATCTGGAGGGGGGAAATCATCCACCGGGGATCCATCTTCGCCCTGCGCAGATCCGGGAGGCGAAGGCATCGATCTTCGTCATCAACTGCTGCATCACCACCATCTCTATCCATCCCATCTACATCTTGTCTAGATCTTGTTGTAATTTTCGTACTCGTTGTGGATTTATACAAGTACTATTCATTTATGATAGATTTCATTGATATTTCCATGACGTTGATTGCCTCCATGTCTGAGTAGATCTTTAGTTCTTGTGGAGATGGAGAAACCCTAGTATGAGATTGAAATAAGATAAAGTTTATTATGATATTCATCACTGTGACCATGTGTTAGATTGTCTTCATCTTGATGTTGGGAGAAGTCGACCTCTCAATATTTGCCTCTTGTGGGGACTTGATGGAGGGAAGTACTTGTTGGTAGATGGAGGTGTGTTAGCACTTATAGTGACTATAAAGCTATTGGCACTCCTTACGTATCAACTTGGGAACCAAGGAAACTCACGGAACACTATCCATGCCATGGGATACATCCTACGGGATTACGTCCCTTAATAGCACAACAATTCGATTGATGTCGATTGCTATCTGCTGTGAGCAGTGGTTGCTGCCTATTTGTCCAAATACGGATTTCCAACCACACATACACAGTTGATAATGTTCATGATAATAATCTTTACCTTAATTGTTTATAATGCTAGAGATGTATCCGCTACTCCCTGAGAATGTTTTTCCCTATTGCAGTTCCAATCCCTTTTACATACGTGATTCTTACTTTCTGTGTTCAATTGTTTTACTTTAATTATTGTTGCTCTTATACCATAAATCCCAAAACACCTTTTTACACAATACTCACATTTTATCTTGTCACTTAGAACTTTATTTAGCATTTCCATTATACTATTTAATTCAAGAGTTATTAGACTTCAGACTCTTGCTCCCTGTGGGATCGATATCTTTATTTAGAAACTAGCTACAAATGATCTGTGAAGTTGCAGTGATCAATTTCTCAGGATATTTCTTGACAAAGTTCTTCCATGCACTACCATCCGACGGATGTATCATGTTGTCGAGGTATATGTTCCCTTCTACTGCCCACTACATCTGTTGGGAAGTATCCTCGGTCATTAAGAGCCGTTGGATCCTCAGTAGCACTGGAAGATACCGAAGGATATTTTGGGCAACCCCGGTCTGCCTCTTCTGACCATCACCATTGGGATCAACCTCAAAGTACCTAGAGGATTTGCCGTGGATACAATAATTTTTCTTACGATGCTCCTTTCTAAATAGCATGCATCCCTTCGGACAAGCATGTATCGGCTCATATGACATCTTAAGGTCACGGAGGAGTTTGGTCGAATAGTAGAAGTTCTCTAGAAAGAGGTGCCCTTTTGAAGGAATGCTGCTAGTTACGACTAGCATATCATCAAAGTCATCTCTAGTCAAGTTCCTAAGGCTCTTGAAGGCCAAAAGGCGAGCGAAGGCGTCTAGTTGGCTTACATTTATATGTGCAAGAAGGGGTCTCTGCGAGGCAAACAAAGTCTCGTATTACTTTGCCGTGTTTTCCTCCAGCTCCTCACTTGTCTCTGCCTCCTAAGGTGTCTCCGCCTCTACATGAGGGCTTTCAGGCGCATTAGCATTCAAAAAGTTGTCTATGCACCTATCAAAACCAGCATCAAATTCTCCCCTTGGCTGCTTACTCTGTCGTAACTCTCTCCTTGCACGTTTCGCTAACTTTTCACCATGGAAAGTCCAAGTCTTGTATGACGGTGTGAACCCATAATTGACCAGGTGCCTACTGACATCATCCCTCGAATGTGTATTCAGGTTCTTGCATCTTGTACAAGGGTGATGTCTGCAAGTGCACATATCGTTTGTAGCTAGTTTTGAAGTATAGATATCGATCCCATAGGGAGCCCAAAGGTAAGAGTTTATGGTGAAGTCTCTGTCACACCCGAAGTTGCCACAGGTCTTCGAGTGAATTGAATGCATGTGTTGAAATAAGGATGGGGTTTTGATTAAATGGAGTGTAAAAACTAAAATGTAAACTTAAGAAATATAAAGCATAAAAATAAAGAATGACTTAATTGTTTGTTGTTTTTTCTGCAGATGACGGAAAAGGCGCGGGGAGATTTAGTTCATGGTGATAGTGATTGTGCCAGATGGACGAGTGATAAATGTAAATATTATAATCTTAAAAGTATATGTGTAGGCGAGCAACCCATAATTAGATGGAACTCCTCTTGGTAGATTTCATCCCAACTTCAATAATCCTACTAGTCCGTTACCAAAACCATGGTTAGACACTAGACGATCAAGACCCTTCAGGTCGCTTAGCGGTTAAGCTCATTGGATCAAACTAATGCAATAAGCACGGTGGTTCCTCGTTATCCTCGAGTCTACTAGTTTTCCATTGATATCCCCGTGTCACTCGGGGGTCACAGGTCTGCTAGCGAACAAGATCCTATCTATGTAGAACAAAGTATCATGTTGTCTGGGCCCTTAATTGGACAACAAGTATTAGGCATCCCACAGATAGTCAAGCACACATAGTATAATAATTAAAATCAATCATAAACTAATGGAAAATATATGAAGGCACATCACACCTCACCAACCCCTTACATCTCCCACGCCCAAGGAACTTACTCACACATGAGAGAAGAAAGCATCATCAATATAATTAAATAAAGGGAGTTCTTCTTGATATTACCGTGGGGATCCACAATAAGAATAGAAAAGTAATCCAACACAATTCAAGATGGGAAGAAGCAATCTCAAACCCTAGTATTGCAAGGTGAAGATCTCTCTTTCTCTCTCTCTCAAGTACAAGTAATGGCTATGGGGGTGTAGTGGTTAGGAGGTCGAAGATCATGGAGCGAGATGAAGAACGTCTCCTCCTTCTTATCCGGATCTCTTCTTTCTCCCTTCTGGATGGCGTGGCAGCTGCTGTGTTGTGTTATCGTCCTTCGTCCCTTCACGGAAGTTTTCCTTTTGACAAGACAGAGGCGGCGGCAGCTATACGGTGGGAACTATATGGCCGGAAAAATATTCCCGCCGTATAGTTGCTCGTTAAACTTCTGTATGCTTCCTTCGATTTCTTCCAAAGAGAGGCTTTCTTGTTTTCGCCTGAATATTGTGTCTCTAGTTAAAACCCTCTGTTGACGTTCCGAACCTAAAACACACATTAAGAGTTCTCAAGTTTGTTTTCTTCGCTACCGAAGTATTCGCGTTAGGTAAAGCTAGAAAACGATTAAATCCGGGAGAAAACCATCAATAAAAACCATCAAAAACGTTTCCAATCTCACAGCTATCAACTCCCCCAAGCTTAGATGTTGCTTTCCCTCGAGTGAAAAGAAAATAAAGAAGTATAGCAGAGATTCAAGACTGAAATAAAAGAACTTACAAGTTTGAATCGGTGTCAAATTATTTTCTTCACAATTCCTGCAATCTTAAACATGATCATACAAGTATGCACAAGATTGCACTGAGTCCACTTCCTAACCACGTATATCTTGCTAGCAAATAAATCATATGCCCGAGCAAGTGTCAAAAGTTTAGCTAGGAAAATGAGACAAATTCTTTTGGTATCTCTCTTTATTGAGAGATGAAGACATTTTTCTCTTGTTTCTTTAATCAATTAAGAGTTCTCAAGTTGGCACCGAAATATTTTAATTTAAGAAAAATTCATCTATTCCCATGTCAAAATTTCAAGACTTTTAGAGCACCTTTTTCCTTCCTTTGCCTTTCAAAAACTTCAGCTCTTTCATAGAGAAATCATGACACTGCTTTTAACATGTTAATTGGGACTGTGTTGTGCACTCGTGACCATGCCAATGAATATGTTGAGCACTAATGGGTCAGAGGAGTACTACAACTTCACTTGGAACGTGAAACCATGAGGAGACTGAAATTTTACCCGTCATAGCATTGTTGCTACAGACGTTTACATAACTCAATAGCCGAAATCAAGTGGTTTCCCACATTTAGATCGTTCATTGGCCAGCGGAGTTAATAGTTCCCCATGGAGCACGATAGTGTTGTAATGACATGCATAAAGCAATATCTTGTGGTAATTATTAGAAAAGGCAGTGGCATAATCTCTACTACTTCGAAGCATCCATTATCAAACAATTTCATTCAAGGGTACTATTGAGTCTATTTATATTAAGCTCAAACGGGATGGAGTAGTTCTAAACTTAAATTCTTTAAGATAAACATAGACTCAAGTCATTTTTGGATGCTTTTTCTTGTTGTAAAAATGTACGAAATATTTTAACCAATTTCATTGCTCATTGTTTCAAAGCTCAAAAGGAAACACTAGCAAGGGAATAGAATTTATAGGATAACAAGCTAAGTGGGGAGTGACTCCAGTGCAAGCGAGTAAATAATTGTAGGATCAATTTAAGGTTGCTGAAAAGGTGATGAAAGGAATGTGATACCTCCTATTGCTTGCTTCGTTCTCGTATTTGACTCGAACCCCCTCTATATTTCCATATCACCAAGTCACGTGAAATTGAGCAATCTCCGAGAGAAATAAAGAAATGGACTTGCAATAAAAGTGACTACTAATTTTTTTGTATTTTTGTTTTAGGAATGCAAACTGAAAGAAAACATGCAATTTTGAAGAAATAAAATAAATCAAAAGAAGAAATAAAAATATGAATGCAAGGTTTGGAGGTTTTCAAACCTCCCCCAAGCTTAGGCTATTGCCAGGCTTAGTTGTTACCGTCATTCGGCGGCTGGTGCGGGTACTGCTTGTAGTAGTTGGGAAAGTGGGTCATGAAATGACTAAAGTTGTGAGTCAAGGCACTCACATCTTCATTCACTCCGTGAAGAGTGTTGTCAATCTCTCCAAGGTGATGGCTGAGCTGCTGAAATTCCTGATAGGGGACATAGTTATAACCCTGTTGCGGATGGTTGGGCCACGGGTCCCAGGCTCCCCCTTGCTGCTACTATTGTTGTCCTTCCAAAGAAGGGTTGTGCTCCTGCTCATCTTCATGCTCCTGCTCATCCTCATCCTACTGCTCTCCTTCTTCATCTTCCTCTTGGTCCGGCTGGAGTTCAGCCATGATCTCCATCACTTGGTCCTTGGCGAGGATCCAAGTGTCCTTCTCCACGATCGAGAAGGCATGGGGACAGGGCAACAAAACCTTCTCACCTTGTGCATCACCAAGATAACCAAACTGATATGCTCGAAGCCTCCGGTTAGCTTGGTAAACACCAAGGAAGCCACAAGCAGTCAAATACTTGACATCCATAAACCTGGAACCGTCAACAAATTGCATAACAGGTAATATAATATTTAATGCATGGGCAAGGTGGGTTACCAATCCACCAATGCGAATATCACCTTTAGTTTTTTTGCTTTGGTGGCGAAAGTGTTGGATGAGTAGAGCTGCAGGATTGGGGCTTTGCGGTGCAGTGGGAAAGAGAGCCTTGGTGATCATTGCCATGCCCGCATTGACGATGGAATCAGTGTGACCTCTTCCCAGTAGTGTGTTGGCGAGGAACAAGGTGTAGTAGCGGATTGTTGGGTTCTGAATGGTGGACATCTTATTCTGGTAGAAGTTGGTGCCACCATTAACAGAAATAGCCTCCCAAGTTTCTCCACTTGTGATGCTATAGAGGTTAGTAACAGTTGGCTCCCCAACATGAGGGAAGCCGAAAACATCACAAAATTGTTCAAAATTTATTTCATACGGCTGTCGGTTCATGGTGAAGGTTACCGTGCACGTATTACCTTTCTCCCTGTGGTCATCGTAGAAGGAGGCGGGGAACTCATGGGTAAGCTCGGTGTAACTGTCGTGGCTTGCGCAGCCAAGCACTGTCAGCCCCTCCTTGTTACACATGAGGTTGAAGTCCGCCTTCAACCTCGCTGCGGTGAGAAAGGTATGGTCGGCATGTGTGGGCAGCACCCTCCTCGATGAGACCACGGCCAACTTGGTGTTGCGCTTGCTCGTGCGAAAAAGGTTACAAATTTTGTTCATCGTGAGGCACTGAAAAAATTCACCATAAAACCTTAGGGATATAGTTTCTATATGATATATGAACGATCCTACGTGGAAAAATTCAACCCTAACATGAGGAATCAATAGGAAAAACAAAATAAGCTCGAGTTCATCCACTAGATCAATGTGAGAGTTTCAACCATGGAAATCTAGAAATAAAGCATGGATAGGGAGAGAAACATACCGATCTGTTGATTCCCCCACTCAAATGAATGAAATACGTGAAGAACCAAAAGTTCTAGGTGGATTTTGAGAGGTTTGGAGAGAGAATATGAGAGAAATAATAAGGAGGAAGAAGAGACCTAGCCGCCCGGTGCGATTTTGTGGTCGCACCAAACTATACGGGCAGGATATGTTGTTCCGCCCGTATAGTTGCGGCGGCTCTGCCAACTAGGGTTTCTTTATGTGGAATACAAATATATGGGCGCAACTATACGACCACATCATAATGATCCTATCGTATAGTTGCTCGTTAAAATGTCTGTATCCTCGAGATGAAAATACCTTATTTTTGCCAGAAAATGACAGTAGAAACAGTCGACCAACATTAGCATGTAATGAGCATAATTTTATCCTTGGTAGATAATAACTCAAACTTTTATTTTCATACTTATTCTACATTCGTTCAATCAATGTTTCTACTACTTTTTGTCAGCTACATCTTCACGAGCGCACTTCCGCAAGAATGTCTGTAAAAAAGTTGTAGGAATGTGATGAACTTTTTATTCTTTAGTTTATTTTATTGACAAGATGGGTTGACTCCCATTAAGCATTTTATTAAGAATGGTTGAGTAACTCAACCCCTTCTTTGTTCTCGAATTCTTACCTTGGGTTGCCCTTTATCAAAGGCACTTACCACATGAACTCATTTTTCCGGTGGAATATATATTTCTCCTCCTTCTAGCTTCTTTGGAAAATACCGGATGATTTCAACATCATAAACATTGGAGATTATTTTTCCTTCAGCACAGTCAATTGATGCTCCTGCAGTACTAAGGAAATGTCTTCCAAGTATTATAGATAATTTTTCATCCTCTGGCATTTCAAGAATAATAAAATCAGTGGGAATAACATGCTCATCTATTCTAGGTAGAACATCCTCAATCATACCAATGGTTTGTTTAGTGGACTTGTCAGCCATCTATAAAGGGATAGTGTAGGGGAATACTCCCCTAATCCTAACCTTTTATAGAGGGAGTATGGAATTACACTAGCTCCTGCACCTAAATCACACAAGGCATTGTGAATATCAGTCTTGCCTATTGATCATGAAATAGTTAGTATTCTGGGATCTCCTGATTTATACAATAGTTTCCCATTAGCAGGATAACTAGTCAGGTGGCAACGGTTTTAGTTATTTCTTTCTTTCTACTAAGAATATCACGGAGGAATTTAGAATAGGTAGGAACTTCAATTGCATCCGCAAACAGAATTCTAGACGAAGGTCACCAAGTGCTTTTGTAAAAGAATCATAGATTACCTGATCTACTGCTTTATTTTTTCGATCTGGATAAAGAAGCTTTTCCTCACCTTTCTTATTCTTGTCTTTTACCTTTTGTGGGGGGTCAGGCTCTTTTTTTGCTTTCTTTTGTTGTTGCTTATCGCTTTCCTTCTTTTCTACTATAACAACTTCATATTCATTGCTCACTTCTTTTTCTTCTCTTGGATCAACCATCTGTGCATCAGAGTCATCATGGTCATCCTGTGCATCATCTTGGTCCTCCTTGGTTTGATCTTGTGTTTCTTGAACAGTTTTATCTTGAGGATCCACCAGTGTATCTGTAATACCCTATAATTTTAGGGAGTATTTTTGAATTTTAAATTGGAGCCCATGGTTGAGTTAGTTTACACGAGTTGACTGAAAGCAACGACCTAATTGTTTGAATCAAATGTCGGTGGAATTTTGCAAAGACAAGATTAATCTCAGCTTTTGGATTAATTTTTGGAATACATGCTGGAAGAGTCCTAGAAACTAATAAAATTCCTTTGGCCTTCCTATCCTCACGCAAGTGCCACACCACCAAAGTCCTGGCCCGCCGCAGCAGCAGCTTAGGTTTCATCTTCCGCCGTCGCCTCCACACCAATCTGCTGGTTCTGTCGCCCCCAGTCGCTGGTCGAAGCCTTGCCGAAACGACGCTGCGGTTCAAGTGCGAATCCGGGCTGTTTACTGGAATCTCGCCGGCGTCCCCGTAGCGGTATCCCAAAGGCCACCCCGTGAAAGAGGTCCTAGGATTTCCGATGTCGATCTTAATTCTTCCGTTGATCATCGATATTAAGGCAAGTGCATGACGAACCCTGTTCTATATGTGTTCATTGTGTGATTGTGTGATTGCTTGTTGTCATTTGATTCAGATTCTTGTACACAATTTGGTTCAATTCAGGCTTGTTTTGGTTGACTTGTTTCAGTTCTATCGCTTGATTCATCTCTATATGTTCAAAAATATTGTGTTCCTTATTTTCCGAGCTAAATCGGTGAGAAACTGTTCCAAGCGGCTACTCCGATAAAGTTCGGTGAGAACTGTTTGCTTGCGGGCTAGTCTGATGGCTATTCTTTTCATGTTAGTCCGGCGAGAGACTGTTCCGAGCGGCTAGTTCCGAATTAAGTTCGGTGAGTACTGTTAGCTCGTGGGCTAGTCCGGGCGACATATTCAGATACCTGGTTTCAGTGTCCATGTTGGCAATGAGGTTTTTCAGTATTCTTTCATGGTTAATTGTTCGGATTGTTGTAATGGTTCTAAATGTACTTGCTGAGTATTTCTATACTCACTCTTGCGTTTTTATTTGATTTTCAGGTACTAAGTAAGTGACATATGCATGGGAGACGGGCGTAGTACACCTACCACATCACCTGTTCACATATAATAGACTATGCTTAGAGAACAATCATCTAGTAGTCCTAGTCTATTAGTTTCCTATGAAGTTTGCCTTTGTTTTGTATTTTAGAATTATCTTGGAGTGAGGTTTTGGTCACTCAGATTGTTATCTCTATAACTTCTATTGATGATATATGATGAATATCCTTAAATTGCATATCCTGGATGTCCTTATAAACAAAGAAGGTGCTTCCCAAATTACAATTTCCCTATACTTGGTGTTATTTAGATAGTGTGGTAGCATCGCCAGGTATGGGTCAAACCTGGGGTGTTACAGTATCATCTTTTTGGCTTGCTTCGAGCATGGTTTTTTCCTTTCGCTCTTTGTTAGCTTCACATTCATGTGGTCCTAATGGTCCTGTAACAGCTGCACCTCTTCTTGTGACAACATTAGTAGAAGCAGGAATATCTTTATCATCTCGAAGAAAATTTTGATAAGCAGATGCTATTTGTTCACACTGGGTTTCAATCATGCTAAGATACTAGTGATATAATTTTATTTCTTGGCCGATATCTTCATAATTTTCCGTGAGTTCCACAAAAATCTTTTTATGTTTTTGAAAGTGCTGATGCACGTTATTATGAGATTTTGCTTATCGATGTTTTAATTCTTGAAAAACTTTCCTAGTTTCATTTTATTCAGTTAAAACTTGTAACAAGTCTACTTTGTTTTCCTGAACAAGTTTAAAAGGTATACATTTTTCTTTCATTGTTTTGCGTACTTCAGGCATAAGATCAGGAATTATCCAAAGTATCCCTTTTTCCAACTTAGTGCCGAAATAAGGATTATATAAAGAATCATTCTTAGCCCTAGTAGACATCAATTCTAAACATTCTTTGATAGTTAAAGTATTTATCGATCCTCCCATTGAGAAGGCAAGCAACTCTCTACATTGAGTATTATGACCGTGGTAAAATAAATCTCAAATAGTTGATTCAGAATAGCCATGATTAGCAACACTATTGATCATTCCAAAGAATCTATCCCAGGCTTGTAGGTAGTTTTCTCCCACGTTCTGACTAAAGTTGCCTATATTATTTCTTAGTTCAGTTACTTTTTTAAAAGGATTAAACCTGTTTATGAATTTGACAATGCAGTTTTTCCAACATTTAATATAATAGCGAGGGAGAGAATATAACCAGTCTAACTCCAGGATTAGGGAAGTCTATGGGTTGTTTAAGAAATTCAGAACTTGGAGCATTGTATTCTCTGAGAGTTTTCTCGGTTTTCGTAGGAGTTGTCCTGTAAGTAGACATGATTTCCATAATATCACTCAGGTTTTCAACTTCAACTTTGTTTGATCTTAAACATTTTTCAATAATTTCTTCGTGCCTCTGAGCTGGCACGTGCTCAATATAATCTGGTAGATAGATCCTACCAGAGCATGTAGACCCTTTAGCTCCTAGGGAAAACATTTTGTAGTAGAAACACCTGAAATGTCAAAAGGCAAACACTTAGCGCTTAGCTCCCCGGTAACGGTGCCCGAAAATAGCTTGATGTCTGCAAGTGCACAGATCGTTTGTAGCTAGTTTTGAAGTATAGATATCGATCCCACAGGGAGCCCAAAGGTAAGTGTTTATGGTGAAGACTCATTCACACATAAAGTTGTCACAGGTCTTCAAGTGATTTGACTTCAAGTGTTGAAATAAGAATAGATTTTTGATTAAACGGAGTGTAAAAACTAAAATGTAAACTTCAGAAATAGAAAGCATAAAAATAAAGAACGACTTATTTGTTGTGTTTCTGCAGATGATGAAAAAGGCGTGGGGAGATTTAGTTCATGGTGATAGTGATTGTGCTACATGGACGAGTGATAAATGTAACAATTATAATCTTATAAGTATATGTGTAGGCGAGCAATCCATAATTAGCCGGAACTCCTCTTGGTAGATTTCATCCCAACTTCAATAATCCTACTAGTCCGTTACCAAAACCATGGTCAGACACTAGACAATTAAGACCCTTCAGGTCGCTTAGCGATTAAGCTCCTTGGATCGGACTAATGCAATAAGCGGTGGTTCCTCGTTATCCTCGAGTCTACTAGTTTTCCATTGATATCCCCGTGTCACTCGGGGGGTCGCCGGTCTGCTAGCAAAAAAAGATCCTATCTATGTAGAACAAAGTATCATGTTGTATGGGCCCTTAATCGGACAACAAGCATTAGGCATCCCGTAGATAGTCAAGCACACATAGTATAATAATTAAAATCAATCACAAACTAATGGAAAATATATAAAGGCACATCACATCTCACCAATCCCTTACATCTCCCACGCCCAAGGAACTTACTCACACATGAGAGAAGAAAGCCTCATCAATATAATTAAATAAAGAGAGTTCTTCTTGATATTACCGTGGGGATCCACAATAAGAATAGAAAAGTAATCCAACACAATTCAAGATGGGAGGAAGCAATATCAAACCCTAGTATTGCAAGGTGAAGATCTCTCTCTCTCTCAAGTACATGTAATGTCTATGGGGGTGTAGTGGATAGGAGGTCGAAGAACGTGGAGCGAAATGAAGAACGTCTCCTCCTTCTTCTACGGATCTCTTCTTTCTCCCTCCTGGATGGTGTGGGGCTGTTCTGTTGTGTTTTCGTCCTTCGTCCCTTCACGTAAGTTGTCCCTTTTGACAAGACTAAGGCGGCAGCAGCTATACAGTGGGAACTATATGACCGAAAAAAATATTACCACCGTATATTTGCTCATTAAAGCTTCTGTACGCTTCCCTCGATTTCTTCCTAAGAGAGACTTGCCTGTTTTCACCTGAATATTGTGTTTCTCTACTTAAAACCCTTTATTGATGTTCAGAACCTAAAACACACATTAAAAACAAAGTTTTCTTCGCTACCAAAGTATTAGCGTTAGGTAAAGCTAGAAAATGATCAAATCCTGGACAAAATCATCAATATAAACCATCAAAAATGTGTCGAATCTCACAGCTATCAAGGGGTAGAAAAATTTTCTGGGTCTGGTAGGGACAACAAACGCCCAGTTCATGAAGTCCTCGGCATTTTCTTTCCATTTCATGGTAAAGTCCCACTTACTGACATAGCCCTCATACATCCTGTCACGATTCTCCATCCTCTAATTAGTACGAAAACAGACATATACAATGCTTTCAATTAATCATGCCATTAAATAAATCCGGTATTAATTCGGTTAATTTTAGAAAATATAGATTTTACGGCATGCATATATCCACATATCTCTCTAATAGGTAAAGAGGGTCTTAGCAACCACAGGATCCGTAGATTGAGTATCTTCTCCCTGCTCTACCTCGATCCGAGATAGAATTTTGACAACACCTCCCCGCTGCTCTCCTCATACACGTCTCGACAAAAAGCCGAGAGGAATGTGCATCCAGAGAACAACGGGGAGGCGCTGCCGAAATCCTGTCTCGGACCGAAGTATAACAGGGAAAACATACCCAACTACGCATCCGCCGACTGTCCCGATAAATAATGTAAGAGTTATACGGTTAATAATATGCGAGAGCACTAATGCATATTTATCCATATAACCCTTACGGCCGGGAAGAGATGCCTACGTAACGCGACAGACTTGGTGATCAAGACACGAAAATAACCCTAGGTATAAGAGAGGAGAATAGATTTTTACCTTCGAAGTGTGATCAAGAGGTGAAGAAGATCAGCGACCCTCTCGCAAAATTCCCTACACCATCGACAGCCCCACCCTCAAACTCAACACACGAATTTGAGGGTGAGGCTGTCGATGGTGTAGGGAATTAAGTAACTTTTTAATTACTAATATACATTAAGAACTTTTTAATTACGTAACTAATGGGGAGGATATACAACAAGAATAATTACTAGTATACAGCCCTACGCCGTCGATATACATTAAGAATAATTACTAATATAAATTAAGAACTATTTTCGATGGTAATCGAGCCACCCAAAGAATTTGCATTTTGGTGATGGACAAACCCTTCAAAATTGTACGGTGCATCGGAACAAGTGTGAGCCCAAAGCAATTTAGTGAGTTGTGAATTAATCAAAGAAAAGCTACACATGTATACACATATGCATAATAATACACATATAATTCCTAAATTACTAATATACACATGTATTTCCAACATTCCTAAGATACATACATGCTAAATTACAACTAAATTACTATTACACATACATATATGAAGAAAAATGGCACATATCGAATGGGGAGGAGCTGTCGGTGGGGGAGTGGGCCTTGAATGGGGAGGGGGCTGTCAGTGTGGGAGGGGGCGGCAGGGTTAGGGTGGCCGGTAGCGTGGAGCAGGATGGCAGCGGCAAAGTTTCAGCGAGGGGGCAAGTTTCGGCGGTGGCGGTGACCCTATCGTGAGCTAGGAGGCAGGGGTGAGGTGGGGAGATGGGAGAGAAAGGTTATGTGCACGGGCCCACGGGTCAATTATTGGGGCAGCCCTTTGTCGTGTGCCGAACCAAACAGAAAACACCAAAGAAGCCTATGCCGTGTACCTAACTGAGACACACAACAAAGAAGGCTTTACCGTGTACGAAAACCGAGACACGCGGCAAAGAAGCCTCGTGTGTTTTCACCTTTGTCGTGTGCCTTGTGGTCCTTTTTTATTTTCTTTCCTTTTTTCCTTTCAATTGTATTTATTTTAAGTTTTTAGTGTACTATTTGTTAGTATTATTTAAGACATTGTGTATGCACAAACTTTTTGCAATACGACATACTCTACGTATTCATGCCCCAACAAACCAGGGTTTCGAAATTTTAGGAGGGTAGAAGCGCCTCGGGGCATCGGAACACCTCCAAACCATACAAGTGACCCTAGAATGTGTGTTAATGTGTGATGGGATGCTCAAATGTCCAAAACCTGGTTCCCAAGTGTGACCCCCTTCCGTGACATGCGCTGTCACGTAAAAACTAAGGGTCTGCAATCTAACTATTAAGGGGTAACTCCCCGTTTCGGCGAAACTAGGCTTGATCTTGTCACAACTTGTGCCCAAACATGGTTTTGGATTGTCCTATGACCTAGCCAAGCACGAACCATGATAAAATTCCACCGGGCTACCCTGTCAGAAGAACATCTAGGAGGGGTAGACGATCTAGGGCCCAGGGACAGGGGTTTCGTAGGAAGAAGCGCCTCGGGGCATCAGAACACCTCAAAACCATGCATGTGACACTATCATGTGTATTAAAGTGTGGTGGCATTATCAAATGTCCAAAACCTGGTTCCCAAGTGTGACCCCCTTCCGAGACATGCGATGTCACGTAAAAACGAAGGGTCTAGAATCTAACTATTAAGGGGGAAACTCCCTGTTTTGGTGAAACCTGGCTTGATATTGTCACAACATGTGCCAAAAAATAGTTTTGGATTGTACTATGACCTAATCAAGCACTAACCAAGATAAAATTCCAATGGTCTACCCCCTTCAGAAGAACATCTAGGGGGTACACGATCCGGGGCCTAGGGATCAGGGTTTCGTAGGAAGAAGCGCCTCGGGGCATCGAAACACCTCGAAACCATGCATGTGACCCTATCCACCGGCGGACCTATCATCCTTGTTGCCCGGGCAGTTGCGCAGGCTTCCGGTTGGCTATCATAGCTTAAGTTCATTACTATTTGACTAAAAATTAGTTTATTAAGTATTTGAATTAAATTTTTGCCAGGCTTCAAAATAAACATGGGTCCACCACTAACCCTATCATGTGTATTAAAGTGTGGTGGGATTATCAAATGTCCAAAACTTGGTTCCCAAGTGTGACACCCTACCGAGACATGCGATGTCACGTAAAAACAAAGGGTTTCCAATCTAACTATTAAGGGGGAAACACCCTGTTTCGGTGAAACCGGGCTTGACCTTGTCACAACCTTTGCCCAAACATGGTTTGGGATTTTCTTATGACCGAAGAAAGCACTTACCGAGATAAAAGTCCACCGGGATACCCCCGTCAGAACACATCTAGGGGTAGACGATCCAGGGCCTAGGGATTAGGGTTTCGTAGGAAGAAGCGCATCGGGGCATTGTAACACCTCCAAACCATGCATGTGAGTCTAGCAAGTGTATTAAAGTCGGGTGGCATTATCAAATGTCCAAAAATAGGTTCCCAAGTGTGATCGCCTTCGCAGACATGCGTTGTCACCTAAAAATGAAGGGTCTGGAATCTAACTATTTGGGGGGGAACTCCCCGTTTCGATGAAACCAGGGTGGATCTTATCACAACCTGTGCCCAAACATGGTTTGGGATTGTCCTATGACCTAACCAAGCACTAAACAAGATAAAAGTCCACTGGTATACCCCAGTCAAAAGAACATCTAGGGGGTAGACGATCTGGGGCCCAAGGATCAGGGTTTCGTAGGAAGAAGCGCCTCGGGGCATCAGAACACCTCCAAACCATGCATGTGACCATAGCCTGTGTATTAATGTGTGGTGGGATGTTTAAATGTCGAAAATCTGGTTCCCAAGTGTGAACCCCTTCGTAGACATGCGTTGTCACCTAAAAACGAAGGGCCTGCAATCTAACTATTAGGGGGGGACTCCCCGTTTCGGTGAAACCGGGGTGGATCTTGTCACAACCTGTGCCAAACATGGTTTGTAATTCTCACATGACCAAACCAAGCACAAAGCAAGAGAAAATTCCACTGGCCTAGCCCCGTGAGAAGAACATCTGGGGGTATACGATATGGGGCCCAGGGATTACGGTTTCGTAGGAAGAAGCGCCTCGGGGCATCGGAACACCACAAAAACTTGCATGTGACACTAGAATGTGTATTCAAGTGTGGTGGGATGTTGAAATGTCCAAAAGCTGGTTCCGAAGAGTGACCCCCTTCGCAGACATGCGCTGTCACCTAAAAACGAAGGGCGTGCAATCTAAGTATTAGGGGGGAACTCCCCGTCTCGGTGAAACCGTGGTATATATTGTCATAACCTATGCCCAAACATCATTTGGGAATTACATATGACCTAACTAAGCACTAACCAACACAAAAGTCCACCGGGCTACCCCCGTCAGAAGAACATCTAGGGGGTAGACGATCTTGGGCCCAAGGATCAGGGTTTCATAGGAAGAAGTGACTTGGGGCATCGGAACACCTCTAAACCATTCATGCGACCCTAGAATGTATATTAAAGTGTGGTGGGATGTTGAAATGTCCAAAAACCGGTTCCCATGTGTGACCCACTTTGCAGACATGCGCTGTCACCTGAAAACGAAGGACCCACAATCTTATTATTAGGGGGAAACTCCCCGTTTTGGTGAAACCGGCGTAGATATTGTCTCAACCTATGCCCAAACATGGTTTGGGATTTTTCTATGACCTAACCAAGCACTAACGAAGATAAAAGTCCACCGAGCTACCCCCATGAAAAGAACATCTAGGGGGTAGACAATTCGGGGCCCAGGGATCAGGGTTTCGTAGTAAGAAGCGCCTCGAGGCATCGGAACACCTCCAAACCATGAATGTTACCCTAGCATGTGTATTAAAGTGTGGTGGAATTATCAAATGTCGAAAACCTGGTTCCCAAGTGTGACTCCCTTTGCAGTGTCACCAAAAAATGAAGGGTCTGGAATCTAACTATTAGAGAGGAACTCCCCGTTTCGATGAAACCAGGGTAGATCTTGTCACAACCTGTACCCAAACATGGTTTGGTATTGTACTATGACCTAAACAAGCACTAACCATGATAAAAGTCCATCGGGATACGCCCTTCAAAAGAACATCTAGGGGGTATACGATCCGGGGCCAAGGATCAGGGTTTCGTAGGAAGAAGTTCCTCGGGGCATCAGTACACCTCCAAACCATGAATGTGACCCTATCATCTGTATTAAAGTGTGGTGGATTTATCAAATGTCCAAAACCTAGTTCCCAAGTGTGACCCCCTTCACAGACATGCGATGTCACCTAAAAATGATGGGTTTGGAATCTAACTATTAGGGGGGACTACCCGTTTCGGTGAAACCGTGGTATATCTTGTCAATACATATGCCCAAACATGGTTTGGTATTTTCCTATGACCCAACAAGCAGTAACCAAGATAAAAGTCCACCGGGCTACCTCCGTTAGAAGAACATCTAGGGGGTAGATGATCTGGAGCCTAGGGATCAAGGTTTTGTAGGAAGAAGCGCCTCGGGGCATTGGAACACCTCAAAACCAAGCATGTGACCCTATCATGTGTACTAAAAAGTGTGATGGGATGTTTAAATGTCCAAAACCTGGTTCCCAAGTGTGACCCCCTTCGCAGACATGCGCTCTCACCTGAAAACGAAGGGCCTGGAATCTAACTATTAGGGGGGACTCTCCGTTTCAGTGAAACCAGGGTAGATCTTGTCACAACCTATGCCCAAACATGGTTTAGCATTTCCCTATGACCTAACCAAGCACTAAAAAAGATAAAAGTTCACCGGGCTACCCTCGTCAGAAGAATATCTAGGGGTAGACGATCCGGGCCCTAGGATCAGGGTTTTGTAGGAAAAAGCGCCTCAGCGCATCGGAACACCTAAAAACCATGAATGTGACCCTAGAATGTGTATTAAAGTGTGGTGGGTTGTTTAAATGTCCAAAACCGTCTTCCCAAGTGTGACCCCTTCGCAGACATGCGCTATCACCTAAAAATGAAGGGCCTAGAATCTAACTATTAGGGGGAAATCCCCGTTTTGGTGAAACCAGGATGGATCTTGTCACAACCGGAAACCAAACATGGTTTGGGATTGTCATATGACCTAACCAAGCACAAACCAAGAGAAAAGTCCACTGTGCTACCCCCGTGAGAAGAACATCTAGGGGGTAGACGTTCTGGGGCCCAAGGATCAGGGTTTCGTAGGAAGAAGCGCATCGGGGCATCGTAACAACTCAAACCTCTCATGTGACCCTATAATGCGTATTAAAGTGTGGTGGGACGTTGAAATGTCCAAAACCTGGTTCCCAAGTGTGACCCCCTTCACAGACAGGCGCTGTCACCTAAAAACGAAGGGTTTGGAATCTAATTATTAGGGGGGAACTCCCTGTTTCGGTGAAACCGGGGTGGATCTTGTCACAACCTCTGCCCAAACATGGTTTGTGATTTTCCTATGAACTAACTAAGCACTAAGCAAGATAAAAGTCCAACGGGATACCCCTGTCAGAAGAATATCTAGGGGGTAGACGATTCGGAGCCTAGGGATCAAGGTTTTGTAGAAAGAAGCCCCTCGGGGCATCGGAACACCTCCAAACCATGCATGTGATCCTATCATGTGTATTAAAGTGTGGTGGAATTATCAAATGTCCAAAAACTGGTTCCCAAGTGTGACCCCCTTCATAGACATGCGCTGTCACCTAAAAACGAAGGGTTTGGAATCTAACTATTAGGGGGGACTCCCTGTTACGGTGAATCCGTGGTAGATCTTGTCACAACCTGTGCCCAAACATGGTTTGGGATTTTCCTATGACCCAACCAAGCACTAACCAAGATAAAAGTCCACCGGGCTACCCCCGTCAGAAGAACATCTAGGGGGTCGATGATCCGGAGCCTAGGGATCAAGGTTTTGTAGGAAGAAGCGCCTCAGGGCATTGGAACACCTCCAAACCATGCATTTGACCCTATCATGTGTATTAAAAAGTGTGATGGGATGTTTAAATGTCCAAAACCTGGTTCCCAAGTGTGACCCCCTTCGCAGACATGCGCTGTCACATAAAGACGAAGGGTCTGCAATCGACTATTAGGAGGAAACGCCCTGTTTTGATGAAACCGGGGTGGATCTTGTAACAACCTATGCCAAACCATGGTTTGGAATTGTCATATGACCTAACCAAGCAAAAACCAAGAGAAAATTCCACCGGGATACCCCCGTGAGAAGAACATCTAGGGGGTAGACGATCCGGGTATCAGGGTTTCGTAGGAAGAAGTGCGTCGGGGCATCGAAACAGCTCCAAACCTTGAATATGACACTAGCATATGTATTAAAAAGTGTTGGGATGTTGAAATGTCCAAAACCTGGTTCCCAAGTGTGACCCCCTTCGCAGACATGCGTTGTCACCTAAAAACGAAGGGTCTGCAATCTAATTATTAGGGGGAAACTCTCCGTTTCAGTGAAACCGTGGTGGATCTTGTCACAACATGTGCTCAAAAATGGTTTGGAATTTTCATATGACCTAACCAAGCACAAACCAAGAGAAAAGTCCATCGGGGTACCCCCCCCATGAGAAGAACATCTAGGGGGTAGACTATCCGGGGTCTAGGGATCAGGGTTTCGGTTAGGATTTAGAGTAGTTTAAAATGACCATAACTAAATCAAAAAAATGTGAGACCTTCTCGTGGCATCATATTATGTGACATAGATTGGAGGAAAATATCGAACTTGGTATATCAATTATGTCTGAAAAAACTTTCACAAAATGACCTATCTCATTCGAGGTTTCCTAGCTTTCGATTCAAACGACCAATGTTATGGCCATAATCACGACATAGTTTGTGATAATGTGCCTATATTGTGCATTCATGTGCATCATGGGATGGCGAATGATGTTAAGTTTTCCTTTTTGCCGCACGAAAAAACCATTTTCTATTTTCAGAGGGCAAAAATCGGTGTGTTTTTGAAGCAACACCAAACGGTGCATACAAAAATGCTACCACCCATTTTTCAAAAATAGTAGACCACCTTATATGGACAATGTCCCAACCGGATATTCGTAAACCTTTCCGTCCACCCCTGGTGAAACAGACAATTTCTGCTGAATCGGTAGGAAGTGGGTCAGATATGAACTACAAGTACATGATCTGGTGCTCATGATTTTTTGCAAAAAATCATTTTTAGGTTCATAATATGATGTTTCTTCAGAGATCCAATGCAAGTTTAGCCAGGCTCAGCCGTGAGCTAAGAATCTTCATGCCCACCATTTTGACCATAGTTTGAAAGAGGCATAATAAATTCAAAAACGACGAACGCGGGCCACACAACGAGAACCATTTCATCACAAGGCGTGCGGCCATGCAAGTGGGACGATGATAGACCACAACGACATATTCATATGTGTGCTCATGATACTATGAAATAGTAGCACCAACACATATATCATATAAGGCTTGCTAGTTAATTGTAAGAGAAAATAAAAAAACTTGCTTTGCCGTGTATGGTGCCTAAGGCACACGGCAAAGGACGTGTGTCTAAATGAGGGGGAACACGAAAAAGGAGCCCTGTCAGACGCCGTCAGTTCGGCACGGCGTGGCACACCTATGGGGCTGTGGGCCCCACCTCTTTGCCATGGGGATAGTTTTTCTGTGTGCCGCATTTTGTCTTTGTCATATACCTTTTCTTTGTCGTGTTCTTTTAGTTGGTCTTTGCCGTGTTCTTTTCTTTGCCGTGTTCTTTTTCTTGTCTGTATCATGTGCTCGCCAGTCGCTACACGGCAAAGACATTATTTGCCGTGTTCCTAACCCTTAGCTACAGGGCAAAGACACTTATTCACGGCAAAGCGAATTTTCCCGTGATGATGCCTCCCGCATTCACCGTGTTTTCACATCAGTCAACAACCTGCTCAACTCATTACAATTGCTAAAGTTTGTGATCAGCACAAGAAAATTGAGGTTCCATATTAAAGTACTCCGTACATGAATCGCCGGTAGTGTCGAAAACACTAGTAGAAAGAGGGCCTTTGGTCCAGCGCCCAAATTCCATTAGTCCCGGTTCGTTTCCGTAATCGGGACCAATTCCAAGCACCGGTCCCGGTTCATGCCGCCAGAGCATTGGTCCCGGTTCATCTCTAAGCATTGGTCCCGGTTTGTGGCACGGACCAATGACCCCGCGACGCACACGTGGCTCTCTGCGAGGCATTGGTCCCGGTTCATGCCAAGAACCGGGACCAAAAACCCTCCCCTGGCTATATATAAGCCCAGCCCTTTGCCCACTAAATTTTGCTGGATTGTGTGTGAGTAGTGGGTGCTAGCTTTTTTTCTTTGATTGCACACAAGGTGTTCGACGAAATGTCCGAGCCACACTTTAGTTCGCACAAAATGGTATCCTCGGCTGAGGTTAGCAACCTTATCTTCTTTATATGTAACTGATACAAAAATATTGCATTTGTCCATGTAGGGTGGTCTTTTTACTATTCACGATGTTATTGTAATGGTTAATTATTATGACGCAGATCGATGCACGGATGTGATGGATGTATGGCGACCGACGCCATTCCGATTTTATTGCAGGCCTCCATAAATTTATCGATTTGGCTAAGGCGAACAAAGTGGATAATTTTATGCCTTGTCCCTGCGTCGACTGTCGGAACGTGGCGGAGCACTCTGCCCCGAGAATCCTTCAAAGCCATCTCTTCGGAGAGGTTTCATGCCCGGATATTATTGTTGGGCCATGCACGGAGAAAGAGGGGTTAGGCTGGAAGAAAATGAAGAAGAGGAGGATGATGACAGCTATCCTATGTCCCCTGAAGAATACGGTGATACTGTAATGGAAGACAATGAAGAAGAGGGAGGCGGCAATGAAGAAGAACAACGGGCATCAGATGAGCCCGCTGATGGTCTTGGTCGGGTCATTTCTGATGCAAAGCAACAATGTGATATAGAAAGGGAGAATCTTAAGTTGGAGGCCATGCAAAAGGATCACAAAAAGTTGTTGTACCCAAATTACGAAGATGGCAGCACAAAGCTCGGTACCACACTTGAACTGCTGAAATGGAAGGCAGAGACTGGCTTATCTGACAAGGGATTTGAGAAGTTGCTGAAAATAATGAAGCCGAAGCTTCCAAAGGATAACGAGCTGCCTGAGACAACGTATGAAGCAAAGAAGACTATCTACCCTCTATGATTAGATGTGGAGAAGATACATGCATGCTTTAATGACTGCATCCTGTACCGCGCTGAGAAGTACGAGAATATGGATAAATGCCCGGTATGCAATGCATGTCGATACAAGATCAGACAAGATGACCCTGGTGATGTTGAGGGCGATGACGAGCCCACTAGGAAGAGGGTTCCTGCTAAGGTTATGTGGTATGCTCCTATAATACCACGGTTGAAACGTCTGTTCAGAAATAAAGAGCATGCTAGGTTGTTGCGATGGCACAAAGAAGAGCGTAAGAAAGACGGGAAACTGAGACACCCTGCCGATGGGTCGCAGTGGAGAAAGATCGAGAGAAAGTACTCGAACTTTGCAGGTGACGCGAGGAACTTATGGTTTGGTCTAAGTACAGACGGCATGAATCCTTTTGGGGAGCAGAGCTGTAGTCACAGCACCTGGCCAGTGACTCTATGTATCTACAACCTTCCTCCTTGGTTGTGCATGAAGCGGAAGTTCATTATGATGCCAGTGCTCATCCAAGGACCGAAGCAACACGGCAACGACATTGATGTGTACCTAAGGCCATTAGTCGATGAACTTTTGCAGTTGTGGGCAGAACCAGGTGTAAAGGTGTGGGATGAGCACAAACAGGAGCCATTTGACCTACGAGCGTTGTTGTTCGTAACCATCAATGATTGGCCTGCTCTTAGTAACATTTCAGGACATTCAAACAAGGGATACAATGCATGCACGCACTGTTTAGATAATACTAAAGGTACATATTTGGATAAATGTAAGAAGGTTGTGTACTTGGGGTGTCGTAAATTTCTTCCGACCAATCATCAAGTAAGAAAGAAAGGCAAGAATTTCAACGGTGAAGAAGCCTAAGCTCCCTAAAGGTGCTGATGTATTTGGTATGGTGAAGCACCTAGAAGTAATCTTTCAAAAGGGTCCTGGCGGTCAATCCGTTCCGAAAGACCCCATTACCGGACACACGTCCATGTGGAAAAAGAAATCTATATTTTGGGAGCTTGACTATTGGAAAGACCTAGAGGTCCGTTCTTCAATCGACGTGATGCACGTGACGATGAATCTTTGTGTGAACCTGCTAGGCTTCCTGGGCGTGTATGGGAAGACAAAAGATACACCAGAAGCACGGGAGGACCAGCAATGTATCAAAGACCCACACAACAAGCATACTAATAAAGGACGTAAATACATAAGTAGCTACGCTCTTACCAGAGCAGAGAAGGAAATCTTTTTTGAAGTCCTTTACAGTATCAAGATCCCGGCTGGCTTCTCGTCAAATATAAAGGGAATAATAAATATGGCAGAGAAAAAATTTCAGAACCTAAAGTCTCATGATTACCACGTGATTATGACACAGCTGCTTCCGATTGTATTGAGAGGGCTTCTATCGGAAAATGTTCGATTAGCCATTGTGAAGCTATGTGCATTCCTCAATGCAATATCTCAGAAGGTAATCGATCGAGAAAGTCTGGAAAGGCTACAGAAGGATGTGGTCCAATGTCTTGTCAGTTTTGAGTTGGTGTTCCCCCCGTCCTTCTTCAATATTATGACGCATCTCTTAGTTCACCTAGTCGATGAGATTTACATTCTCGGTCCTGTATTTCTGCACAATATGTTCCCCTTCGAGAATTTCATGGAAGTCTTAAAGAAATATGTTCGTAACCATGCTAGGCCAGAAGGAAGCATCTCCAAGGGCTATGGAACAGAGGAGGTCATTGGGCTCTGTGTAGACTTTCTTCCTGACCTTAAGCCGATTGTTGTTCCTGAATCACGGTATGAGGGGAGACTGAGTGGAAAAGGCACGCTAGGAAAGAAAGCAATGATATTTAGGGATAGACATTTTTTGAATCAAGCACACTACATAGTTCTCCAAAGTTCTACCTTCGTGGCTCCATATATCGAGGAACACATGAATGTTGTACGCTCCAAGTTCCCGGGGAAGGATGACTACTGGATTAAAAAAATCACATGGAGACTTTCGGCACTTGGTTGCAATTACATCTCATGAATGACACCACTATTGGAGATCAGCTCTACTTGTTGGCCGTGACACCATCTGTGACTGTATTGACTTTCCAAGGGTACGAGATAAATGGGAATACATTTTACACGATTGCCCAAGATAAAAAGAGCACCAACCAAAACAGTGGTGTCCGCTTTGATGCAACATGCGAGAATGGGAAAAAGGACACATACTATGGTTACATAGAGGAGATATGGGAACTTGACTATGGACCTACTTTTAAGGTCCCATTGTTTCGATGCAGTTGGTTCAACATGAATGGAGAAGGGGTAAAGGTAGACCAGCTGTACGGAATGACAACAGTGGATCTCAAGAATCTTGGTTACAGAGACGAACCATTCGTCCTAGCCAATGATGTGGCTCAGGTTTTTTATGTGAAGGACATGTCCTCTAGACCGCAAAAAAGAAAAAATAAGGAAACGAATACATCAGACGATGAGCCCCGGCATCACATAGTTCTTTCAGGAAAAGAAACATCGTGGGAGTCGAGGACAAGACAGACATGTCAGCAGATTATGATAAGTTTGATGAAATTCCGCCCTTCACCGTGAAAACTGACCCAAGCATCCCGTTAAGCAAAGAAGATGCTCCATGGTTACGGCCTAAGAATCGATCATAGGAAAGGGATCGACATACGCAACGAAGGATTCATATCCTAAACCCTAAACCCTATGTAAATCTATGTAATGTATGGAAACATTATGTGATGTATGGAAACTTTATGTGATGTATCGAAACTTTATGTAATGGAGTCTTTCACGAGCTTGTAGGGAAATTTTTCTGAGGCGGAGCTTCCGAAGATGCCGTAGGGCGTGTGCACCAACAACATCTTCGAGAAGCTCCGCCACGGGAGATTTCCCAACCCTTTCCCCAACACTATTAGAGGAGATGGAGTCTTTCACGGGCTTGCAGGGAAATTTTTCCGAGGCGGAGCTTCCGAAGATGCCATAGGGTGTGTGCACCAACGACATCTTCGAGAAGCTCCGCCACAGGAGATTTCCCAACCCTTTCCCCAACATTGTTAGAGGAGATGGAGTCTTTCACGGGCTTGCAGGGAAATTTTTCCAAGGCGGAGCTTCCGAAGATGCCGTAGGGCGTGTGCACCAACGACATCTTCGAGAAGCTCCGCCACGGGAGATTTCCCAACCCTCCATCCATAGGGATGAAACTCTCTCTACCTATGTTGGCTTGTTGAGCTGCTTGCCATGGCGTATCGATGGTCCTTTTATAGGCACGGCGCCGCTTCTACTTTGTCTTGTTCCTCCGACAGGGCGTCGTGCGCTACATGCTTTATCTCATCGAGTAGTGTGTCCACCCACACGTCCTTATCCCGCGGACAGCTTTAGTCTCGGTTGCACCCACCAGCCGGGACTAAAGGTTACCCACGCGTCCTTATCCAACCGACATCTTTAGTCTCGGTTGCACCCACCAGCCGAGACTAAAGGTTACCCATGCGTCCTTATCCCACCGACATCTTTAGTCTCGGTTGCACCCACCAGCCGGGACTAAAGGTCACATTGTTTGGATCATTTTTGAATTTCTTATGACCGTTTCAAACTATATTCAAAACGGCGGGCATGAAGCTTCTTAGCCCGGGGCTGAGCCTCGCTGAACTTGAAGTGCATCTCTGATGAAATAGCATGTTGTGAACCTATAAATGATTTTTTTAAAAATTCACAAGCATTATATCATGTACTTGCAGTTCAAATCTTGGCAACCTCCTACCGATTTGGCAGGAATTTGTCTTTTTCATGAGGGATGGACAGAAAGGTTCCAGATACACCGGTTGGAAAATTGTCCATATAAGGTGGTATAGTATTTTTGAAAAATGGTTTGGTACCAATGCCAAATTTTAATTTGGTGGTTGCTTCACAGAACACCCCGATTTCGGCACCTCAAAAATGGAAATTGGCTTTTTCGTGTGTCGAAAGAGAAAACTTCCTACTGCAACATCGTAAGCCATCCCAAGATGCACATGTGTGCATAGTACGGGCACATTATCGCAAACTATGCCCTGATTCTAGCCATAACATTGGTGGTTTGACCTCAATGCCATGAAACCTCGAACATGATAGGTCATTTTGTGAAGGATTTTTTATGATGTTTGCAACTTTTCAAGTTCAATATTTTTCCTTGCAACTGTGACACATAATATGACACCACGCGAAGGTTTCACATTGTTTGGATCATTTTTGAATTTCGTATGCCCGTTTCAAACTATATTCAAAATGGCGGGCATGAAGCTTCTTAGCCCGGGGCTGAGCCTCGCTGAACTTGAAGTGGATCTCTGATGAAATAGCATGTTGTGAACCTATAAATGATTTTTTTAAAAATTGACAAGCATTATATCATGTACTTGTAGTTCAAATCTTGGCAACCTCCTACCGATTCGGCAGGAATTTGTCTTTTTCATGAGGGATGGACAGAAAGGTTCCACATACACCGGTTGGAAAATTGTCCATATAAGGTGGTATAGTATTTTTGAAAAATGGTTTGGTACCAATGCCAAACTTTAATTTGGTGGTTGCTTCACAGAACACCCCGATTTCGGCACCTCAAAAATGGAAATTGGCTTTTTCGTGTGTCGAAAGGGAAAACTTCCTCCTGCAACATCGTAAGCCATCCCAAGATGCACATGTGTGCATAGTATGGGCACATTATCACAAACTATGCCCTGATTCTAGCCATAACATTGGTGGTTTGACCTAAATGCCATGAAACCTCGAACATGCTAGGTCATTTTGTGAAGGATTTTTTATGATGTTTGCAACTTTTCAAGTTCAATAGTTTTCCTTGCAACTGTGACACATAATATGACACCACGCGAAGGTTTCACATTGTTTGGATCATTTTTGAATTTCTTATGCCCGTTTCAAACTATATTCAAAAAGGCGGGCATGAAGCTTCTTAGCCCGGGGCTGAGCCTCGCTGAACTTGAAGTGGATCTCTGATGAAATAGCATGTTGTGAACCTATAAATGATTTTTTTAAAAATTCACAAGCATTATATCATGTACTTGTAGTTCAAATGTTGGCAACCTCCTACCGATTCGGCAGGAATTTGTCTTTTTCATGAGGGATGGACATAAAGGTTTCAGATACACCGGTTGGGAAATTGTCCATATAAGGTGGTATAGTATTTTTGAAAAATGGTTTGGTACCAATGCCAAACTTTAATTTGGTGGTTGCTTCACATAACATCCCGATTTCGGCACCTCAAAAATGGAAATTGGCTTTTTCGTGTGTCGAAAGGGAAAACTTCCTCCTGCAACATCGTAAGCCATCCCAAGATGCACATGTGTGCACCGTATAGGAACATTATCACAAACTATTCCCTGATTCTAGCCATAACATTGGTGGTTTGACCTAAATGCCATGAAACCTCGAACATGGTAGGTCATTTTGTGAAGGATTTTTTATGATGTTTGCAATTTTTCAAGTTCAATATTTTTCCTTGCAACTGTGACACATAATATGACACCACGCGAAGGTTTCACATTGTTTGGATCAGTTTTGAATTTCTTATGCCCATTTCAAACTATATTCAAAACGGCGGGCATGAAGCTTCTTAGCCGGGGGCTGAGCCTCGCTGAACTTGAAGTGGATCTTTGATGAACTAACATGTTGTGAACCTATAAATGATTTTTAAAAAAATTTACAAGCATTATATCATGTACTTGTAGTTCAAATCTTGAAACGTTTTTTTAAATTCCAAATTGTGTAATAAATATTTTGTTAATGCAATTTTAATTGTAAATAGGACAATTGTATAGTTCAAATAAAAATATTTGAAAATAGAAAATGGTTTTTGATTAGTTATTTAAATTGAAGCACTTTTCCTTTTAAAAGTTTTTTAAAATTCCAAATTATGCAATAAATATTTTGTTAATGCAATTTTAATTGTAAAGTTGAAATAAACATATTTGCAAACAGAAAATGGTTTTTGATTAGTTATTTAAATTGAAGCACTTTTCCTGATAAAAGTTTTTTAAAATTCCAAATTATGCAATAAATATTTTGTTAATGCAATTTTATTTGTAAAGTTCAAATAAAAATATTTGTAAACAGAAAATGGTTTTTGATTAGTTATTTAAATTGAAGCACTTTTCCTGTTAAAAGTTTTTTTAAATTCCAAATAAATAATCATCTTAAATTGAAACATCTTATTAATTAAAGAAGAAACAAATTTGTAAATGGCGGGAAGACCAAAAGGTTTGCCAAAATCTGAAAAAAGGGTCAACGATCCCGGTTCGTCCCACGAACCAGGACCGATGATCCCTGGATGCGCGCGCTGCCATTAAAACGCCTTTGGTCCCGGTTGTTGGCACGGACCGGGACCGTTGATCCTTTGGTCCCGGGTGGTAGGACTAACCAGGACCAGCGGCCGTGCACGTGGCAGCACAGCAACGCTCGTGCCCCAGAACTTTGGTCCCGGTTGCTGGCACGAACCGGAACCGTTGGTCCTTTGGTCCCGGTTATTGGGATGACCCGGGACCAATGGTCTGTACAGT
This sequence comes from Avena eriantha, assembly GCA_910589775.1. NCBI lineage: Eukaryota > Viridiplantae > Streptophyta > Magnoliopsida > Poales > Poaceae > Avena > Avena eriantha. The sequence goes on from OU342742.1 coordinate 46,648,077, forward strand.
TAACAGCCCCGGCCTTTCTCCTCCCCAACTCCCCCCAATTCACAGAGCACATCGACGCGCGGCTAAGGAAAATTTGTGGTGGAGCAAAATCACGCTGGCAGGCTGCCCAAATCCAGAGCGGCCACTTCACGCCGTCGACGCCCGCTGCCGCTGCGCCACCACCGTCTGAGGAATCGACCGCGCACGCTGGAAATCGACGCCACGGTCACCGTCTGCTCCAACTCCGGTCGTCGCGGTTGCCGCTGCTTCCGAGCTCCTCCGGCCTCGTCGACCCGTCCATCGTCTTCGTGGTGAGCCGCTGGTCCTCCAGGACCTCTCCTTTCTCTCTCTCTCTCTCTCTCGCTCCACCACCGTCTGTTGCCGAGCGCCACTGTCCGCCGCCGTCGGCCGCCGTCGCAGACGACGCTCCGATGGCCAGTAAGGGGCGGCGCGACCACCGTTAGCTTCCTCGCGACGCGCTCGTTCGAACCCGACCTTCTGCGCATTCCAGCAAGCACTCTAGTGCCGCTAGCACCGCCGGCCGACGTGCCCTCCGGCGAGCCCATGTGGCACCAAGGTGGCGCTCATGTGGCGCCCTGACGTGGGCGTCGAGTAAGCTCTGCCAGCGTGGCAGCCCGACGTGGCCCTAGCCCCACTAGCCAGTCATTGTGGGTAGGTAGTGCATCTGTGAGAAAAGGTTCCCGGCCTTAGGTGACGTCAGCCTTTACCTATGCTGACGCAATAAAAGTTTAATATTTGTTTAAATAATTTTAGAAAAGAGTTTAATCTTATAAATTCAATAACTAATTATTTCTAAGTCAGAAAAATATGTATAATATATCAAAATGTTCAGAAAAATGAGATCTACACAATAGACTCATAATCATGCATTGTTCAACAACTTTAATTACAAGTTTAATAAGAGATTGAAACCAACCCCTCGTAGGTGATTTCGGGGTCTCTCCTGTACTAGGGTTTGGACCATTCGGATCCCACTTAAATTGCCAAGCATGCCTTAGGGTTAAATTTCAACTATGTTTAACTTGTCATATCATTATCAATGCCATGTGTTGATTGTTTAACTTGCACATACTATGGATCCAACACATCAGGAAAACATCCTCCAAGGGATGATCTGCGAAAATGAAGATATCGATATCGATATCGATGTCGTGAGTGAGTTTATGAACGATTCCGGTCAGGGAGATGAGTCTCTAAACCGAGGAGACAGCTCCTGTGAGGTATAAGCCGAAGCCTAGGACAGGGTAGAAGCCGAAAAGGAAGAAGGCGACGGCTCCGGCGGAACCTTAAATCTCGCAAACACCGGCGAGGTGTATATATGTATTTTTGTAATTAAAATGCTGCTGTCTATATATACATGCATATATTAACACTCTTTCTTCTTTTAGCCGTCCGGATCGAGAACTTCTTCCGTAAGAACGAAACGAGGCCCAACAAAAAGGTTGGATGACACTGTGAGGTATAGGATCGACGTGGTCGGTGTAGATGGCGAACCGCAAGCTCCCATCGATGTCGCAAGAAATTTGTCAAGCAATGCAGAGTTCTTGTGATGGACTACATCCTGATCACCGTTCAAGAATGGAATCGGCCAAGCGGCGGTGGAGTCCCGTATGTCGGCGACAACGCCAAAGATAAGCTTTTTGACAAGCTCATGACTAATTTCCTCCTGCCGGAACCAGATGTGACTCCAGATGAGGAGGAGAGAGCAAGAAGGGAGCTTGTGCAAAGAGTCAGAAGTTTGCTCTTAGCAAGATGGCCGATGCATTCAAGAACTGGAAGAAGAAATTGTACCATAACTTTGTCAAGGTAGAGAAGACTCCGAATTTCGATGAAGCCGGCTATGCTAAGTTAAGACATCAGAGAAAGCTAAGGAAAGGTCTAGGATAAATACGGAGAACGCTGCTAAGAAACTGTACCATCATAACATGGGGCCTGCTGGCTACGCCGGTTGCATGCCTAAGTGGGATGCACTTGAGGTCAATTACATAACTGCCGGGATCATACGAGAGCCCGCAACATGGACACCACGGGCGAGAAACTGGTTTTACGGCCATGGGGGCACGTTGGACAAAGAAGGGAGGGAAATATATAATCAGAAACACAAAGATGATCCCCTACTGCCCATCGACGATATTAGAAATGCAGTGGATGATGTTGCAGCGGGACGGTTCGTTCCTGATAGAGAGAACGACGAGCTCACACGGGCCCTTAAAAATCCTGAACACGACGGACGAGCACGAGGCACACCAGGCTCCAAGCCGTGGAAGGTTGCCTTCCCCCCGGAAATGAAGAGATATCCCGATAAAAGCCATCAGAGGAGAAAGGAAAGGGAGGCAGCCAAGAAAGCGGCCGCTGCAGACCGGCTGCGTAATGTAGAGGAAACATTAAAGCGGCACCAGGATCAATTCGACATACTTAGCCAGCAAGGTACTAGCGTCCAATCTCAGCGGCACGTGGTAGAAGCTGCATTCGAGGGTACCGGCGCCCCATCGAATAAGAAAAGCAGCGTCGCTTCCACGCAGCTCCATGACGTTGATGATCATGCACCGATGACATCTCCTCCTAAACGCTACCCAGTGGATGATATCACGGAGACAACAACTTGTGAGCTAAAGGTGCAGGTTATGAACTTAAGAGTGACGGCGGTGATCGGCATGGCGGTACCAATTGGGCCTAACCCAACTTGGCATTGCAGACCGGTTCCAAAAGGGTACGCTGTCGTCACGGTGGATGAGGTGAAGGAAGATTTTGAGGAGCTGAAGCTAGACCACCCTGCAGGGGAAGATATGGAGCTGACTCAACTAGGAGAAGCCAAAGGGGGGACTATTCTATGGCTAAAGGAGCACATCATGCTTCCAAATTATGTGCCGCCAAGGCCACCCACTCCTCAGAGCAGTAATCCACCTTCGCCGCCACCTCACCATTCTCCAGCGCAACCGTCGCCTTCACCGCCTCAACGCTCAGCGCAACCGTCTCCATCACCGCCTCAGCCGTCTCCACCGCCGCGTCAGCCGTCTCCGCCACTTGAGCCTCAGAGAAAAAAGCGGAAGTATACTAAGCGGGGCAGCACCACCAGCAGCAGCAAGAGCACGTTTCGATCACCGAAACGTAAGCAATCGCCCCTCCCAAGAGTACCTCATCAGAATATGAAGAAGCTACCTTGCGAGAAGACAGATGACGAAACTAATGCGGCCGCAACTGCCCATTATGAAAAGTGGAAGATTGACATGGTTAACAAGAAAAAGTCGACAGAGGCATTTTTCCCGGTCACCACAGAAGATAAAGCCAAAGCAGCCGCGCTTAAGATTCAGCTTCACCAACCCATAGCGCTCACATCAGAATATAATCGCTCTATTACCAAGTCGGCTGAGGCAAAAGAGCGGAGAGTCGGGAAAGAAGTTGCCCAGCTCGGACAACAGAAAAATAAATCGATCGAACCGCTCAAAGTGTACGATACCAATGAGTGGATGATCCAGGAGCGGCATGATCCGAACATTGATCCGGAGTTTGTTTGACTGTACGAAGAAAAAGCCCAATTATATGGACTGTCTATTACTGAGTACATGAGCCGTATGCTTGAGTTCGAGGGGTACCAAGAAACAGCATACGTGTACCAGTACGGGGCTCCTCTCGTCAAACCCGAGTTAGTCAAATATCTACCAACAAAAATGCGAAGATTGCATAAATGGTACATCCAAGCCTGTGCTGATTCCAAAAACTGGATCTATGCTGCATATAAACACCACCATTACAGTCATAGAGATGGCTTCATACTGATTGAATTTCCAGAATTATTTCAGTTTTACCAACAAGACGCCCTCGACAAAGCTATCGTCAGTGCCAATTGCTTGTAAATATTATTAATTTCTGTAATTAAGTCTTTCTAGCTCTTCTCATTCGTTGCTTGTATAATCTTACTAATCACTATACTAATTATATATGCAGAATGAAGATTCAAGAATGCAACAAAGGACAAATCTTTGACCTTGGATTTGTTGACTGTAATTTCATTCATGGAGTTACTCTAAAAACATATCCCAAAGAGACAGAGGATAACTTGTTCAAAGCGTTGAAGTATTTCAGCAACAGAAGGGAAATACTATTTCCTTACAACGCTGTGCGAGTGTTACTGTCTTCTACACATTCTATTTTCGATTACTCGATGTTAAGCGTATAATTGACTCATGTTATATTTTGTTAGTGTGTCAAGCTTCCACTATATTCTTTTAATCATTTCTGTTGACATCGGAGTAGTAAAAGTCCTGGACTCGAAAAGCACACCATTAGAAAAGTGGGCGGACATGCAGGAATACCTCCAGAGGGCTTGGAAACGGTTCACCGCCAAAACTAGGGGTGTTTGGAAGCCAGAGCTTACATTTCAACCATTGCCTATAAGTACTACTTGCTAGATTCATGCATCTCTTTGATTCTAGTTTCAATACCACCATTATCATGCTTGATTATTATTTTGATTGAACTCCGTTCTCGTAAAGTGCTTGAGGCAGGAAGCCATGAATAACTTATGTGGATAATATGTCTGTGAGTTCATTCGCCAGACGACCAAAGAGAAGGGGACAGACCGGAACATCAAAAAAATTGAAGTACGATAAACAATAATCACAACTTTATTTTATTACCACCAATTGTGTTTAGTTTCATTCATATATATTGATCCCCTTCTTTATATTAGATCAAACGGATGCGGGGTGGTCTTCTATCACAAGAACGTGCAAGCAGTTCAAGAGGAAATTGCCAAATTCTTGTTAGAACAAGTCATAGATCCGAAAGGAGAATACTATTACCCACTTCATTTGGAAGGGTGAAGTGTACAAAAGAAGTGTAAATTAGATCAAATTCGTGTGTGAGTATCGTTTGTAATTATAATATGTTTCGACCAAGAAGACGGATGAGACGGTGTATATATTTGTGATCATGCATGGTGTGTAATATATATATATCGTGGTTTCATTATTGCTGTATATATGTAGTACCATTAAATTTATTAAAAAAATCCTGCCGTGACAGAAAAATAGCCCGAAATCCTGCCGCGGCACAAAACCCTGCCGCGGCAGAAAAATAGCCCGAAAATCCTGCCGCGGCACAGAGACAAACGATCCCGGTTCGTGACAAGAACCGGGACCAATGATCCACCCCGCCCGTCTCTGATGCTGCCACGTGGGGACCCACTGGTCCCGGTTTTTTCCACGAACCGGGACCAATGATCCACCCCCTCGTAGCTCGCCCGCCCACGTGGAGACCCATTGGTTCCGGTTCGTGCACGAACCGGGACTAGCATTAGTCCCGAGTGATTGGTCCCGATTCCCTTATGAACCGGGACTAGAGGCCATTTTTTCCACCAGTGAAATAGATAAACTACAAACCTTTTATCTTGTTTTTTATGGCCGCAACCCAGTGGTCTGCGCCTCGTCCTCCACCAGATTGACCCTGGTTCGAATCCCATCCAACGCAGATTAGATACACATCTTCAATCAACAAAACTATGATCTGAATGAATCACTGATCTACCTTTTACGGCAATGCAATGGCTTTGTTAAAACACCAAAGCAGGCACGTAGACGTAGGTGTATTGGTTCTTCGACAGATCCCGTGTCACAGTGTGATGATTCCATCACCAAAAGCTGGAACGAGAAGGAAAGGAGAGCAAGAAACGTACTGCATATGTATGGCACGTGGAGTGTATGCATAGTGAGGCCGTTATACGTCGTCCTCATAGAGACTTTGCGTGCGGCCGTCCAATGTTTACCATGTCAAAACTTCGGCTTGCGGACCCTGGAAGGGCGACTTCTTCTAGACTCTTATTTATGCATAAACCAGCTTAGGGAAAAATGGAGGGGAGAAACTGTGTCGGAAAGATGCTACTCCCTCCGAGTCTCGATCGAAATAGATGTCGTAGTTTTGTTACAGGGTTTCTTATGATACCATCAAATAAATAGCAGATCTTAATTTTAGTGCCAAAAAATAGAGGAGAAAAAACCTCCTTATACCTTAACTTCCTATATTTACTCCTCTAAATTTTGTGCGCCGGAATCGATCCCCAATAACTTAGAGGACTAGAAGAAAATTTTGATCAAATTTACAAATTTGACCACATGACACTAGTAGAAAATGAGGCTTTAGTCCACCCCAGTTTAAAGCATTAGTCCCGGTTGTGGTTGGACCCGGGACTAATGCTCACATTAGCCCCGGTTCAAACGGAACAATCTTTAGTCCCGGGTCAAACGGGACCTTTAGTCCCGGTTGGAGATACGAACCGGGACTAAAGGGATGGCGGCAGCCTGCGGCTGGTGCCGACCCCTTTAGTCCCGGTTCGTATCACCAACCGGGACTAAAGGGGTGACATTTAGTCCCGGTTCGTATTACCAACCAGGACTAAAGAAAATGGACAAAAAACATTTCCTAAATAGCCATAACTTTTACATACGATGTCAGAAAAAAACGTACAACCTATCAGTGCAGAAAACAATTTCCTTTTTGATTTCAACAGCTTTAGACCGTTTTGGATTCTTTTAGATTCTTAAAATTCGAAAAGAAATAAAAATTATTTCAAAAATTAAAAAAATTAGTTATTTTGTATGTCATAATTGAATTTCTCACATTTTTCGATAATAATGGATATATTATTTGTCAAATTTCGATTTACAGATTTGAAGATATTATTTATGTCATATAAAATGAATAAATGGAAAAAATGAATAAAATATTAATTTAATTAGTTTTTTATTTTCATATGAATAAAATATTATTATTACTTATTTATTATTGTTTACTTAAATAGTTGTTCGTAATTTCAAAAAATAAAGACGGTTGACATATTGATATGAGTTAATAGGATTGATACACTAGTCCTGACAACAAGGTATAATGGTTCTTCACGCGAGGTGGGAGAGATGGAATGAGGAAGTTAAGTGTGCTAGGAGTGGAGTAGTGCTAGGATGGGTGACCGATTGGGAAGTTTGACCATAAGTGTAATTTGAACTAAGATTAAGTATAGTTAGTATTAAAAATAAGAGATGTGAGAGATTAAAGAGTCAGATAATTCAAAAGTTCAAAAAATAAGTCTTTAGTCCCGGTTTGTATTTACGAACCGGGACTAAAGGTCCCGCTCGCCCAACGCAGTCTCGTGAGGACCTTTAGTCCCGGTTTGTGGCAGAACCGGGACTAAAGGAGGTGATCTTTAGTCCCGCTTTTGTAGGCCCATTTGGCAAACCGGGACTAAAGGCCCTTACAAACCGGGGCTAAAGGCCCGTTTTCCACTAGTGTGAATACATGACAGAATATAGTAAATAGTTTTGTAATGCATATAAGTCGTACAGATTATTACAACCATCATAAACCCGACAAATTTGGGTTTTTCCACCGATCTACGGAACTTTTCCCTACCACATCACTAGAACCATCTGAGTTCGGTTCTAGTTCATCACTAGAACCATCAGAGTTGGATTCTCCACCATCTATGGATTATTTTCGACACGATAATAGTCGTCACTATTATGGCGCCTTACTAGGAAGCTCCACCGATGCATCATCGATGGTAAGGTTCGAGGACCTAGACTAGTTATTTGATGGAACTTAGCATGTATCCCTTCCCAAAATTGCATGTGCAGTTGCTTATCTCCAACTCGGTTTTGCTCATGCCACGCGAAATACGGATCGTTGTCCTCATCCTCACTCCATGGTCGCCGAATCCTACGAACACACCTTGGCGGTGCCGGATCTGGTGGTGTTGGTGCAGGTGCTGCTGGCACCACCGGAGCAAGTGCAGGTGCCAGAGCAGGTGTGGTTGCCCGCAGGAGGTCCTCCAGCCATCCCGGAGGTGCCAGGATCTGGTGAGGTCCTCAAGCGAATCCGGTGAGTTGCTCCAGAACGTGGAGGAAGAAGCCATGTCGGAGGTGTGGCCGCGCGAATCTGGCGAAAGCTCGACGAATCCTGGCCGCGGGGACTCAATTCTGTCGGAGGCGGCGGCGAATTTGCGATGGTGATTGCGGCTCCCGATTCCGGCGAAATAGGGGGCCGCCGGGTTGGGAAAGAACGTGGGAGGGTTGGGGGAGCTTACTACGGGTTGGGGCCGTCCGGATTTGGTCGCCGGACTCGTCAACGGCGAGTCGGTCGAGGATTTGCGACGGCACAGGGCAAGAGGTGGAGGCGGAAGTAAAGGAGAAAAATTATAGTCTAGCGGCCGCGCTCGGGTATATTTAGAAGCCGCGGAGGGGCTGGACTTAAAATATTCTCCGCTAATGGCCGATTGAGGATCGGTTCGGTGCATTCTGGCCGTTAGCGGCCGGAAAAAAAAGTCCTCTAAAGCTTTTTTGGACTTTGGTTAGAGTTGCTCTAATGACCCTATACTAGTAAAAAAAGTGACTAGTATAATTTATACTAGTGAGAAGATCAGCGCCGCACGGTAGATAGGTCGCTGTGGCCACGGCCCAAAATTGCTTCTCAGTTACTGCCCTTGAATAACAGGCTAACATCAGTATTTGTCGAAGAAATAAAAACAGGATAACAGCGGCGGCACGGCCGATCATCGAGCTTGCTGGCCAGGCTCAGGTGTCCCGTTTGTTTATGTACGTAGAGTGTGTGTTTTTCGGGTATATGTACATTTTTTAAGCGATCTTGATTATCACCGACTTTTTTCGGCTATCAGTAACTTTCTTAACTTGAATAGTTTGGAACTGAGGTTTTCTTTCTTCCCAACTAGATGCATGAACTAATTTAAATAATTTGTACTTTCTCCGTCTTAAAATAAGTGACTTTAGTTTATCTGGATTCGTATGTATCTAACTTATTTTAGTGTACGATACATATGAATCTAAATAAATGCACGTCACTTATTTTGCGGCGGATGGAGTATATTTCTACGAGCATCTGTGTCAAATTTAAATTATAAAAATACCGTACGTGTGTCGAATGTTGTTTTATCGAGCGGAAAAATCACTAGTGGAGAACGGGCATTTAGTCCCGGCCCGTAAGAGCCTTTAGTCCCGGTTGTGGTACCGGGAATAGAGAGGCGGGACTAAAGGCCCACCCACTAGTCTCGGCCCGCTTACCAGCCGGGACCAATGGGCATCCACGTGGTCGTCTCTGCTGGCGCGGGGTGTCCTCCATTAGTTTCGGTTCGTATTACGAACCGGGACAAATGGTTTTCTATTGCGGCAGTATTATATTCACTTTCTCTGCCACGGCAAAGAATTCAATTTGTATCTTTTTATTGTAAAATAGTTTTCTACGCTACCACATACCGTACATGTTCATGCATACATAAGATAACTTTTCTTAAGATCGAGCATACAAATATATACATGATAGTTACACATGGAGATCACAATTATCGGGACAAGAGCTCGTCTATTCAATTACACGGTCGGGTGTCATCGACGCCTATTCACACTAAATTCTCCGGCATCATCTATCATCTCGTTCATCAAGAATCCTGTCAGTTCTTCAGCAATTGCTACTACGCGTTGCTCTGGTAGGAGCTGATCCCGCATTTTCTCGAACTATATAAGAAAAGGATATCAATATGAATATCAATCATGATAACAAAAAGTGACGGTAATAAAATAATGTTGTGACTGTATTGCTTACATCGACTCTATAATCATTCAGCTCACTAGTAAACGTGCGAATGAACTCGCAAACGTAGAATCCACATAGATTCATCTTCGGTGGCTGCCTCGCGCACTTTACGAGAATAGAATTTAATCAAAATAATAATATAGCATCGTAATTGTATTAAAACTAGAAGTAAAGAGATGCGCGTACTACTTACCAAGACCGGCTTAAACGTCAGCTTCTCACTAAAGTCACCTGTAACCGCACTCTTGAACTGGTTCCAAACCCTGCCCGGTAAAGAAAATGAATGAGTTATTTATTACGTGATATCTCAGAAAATCAACGAAAGAGACCTATGTAGCGCGGAAAATACCTCTGGAGCATGTCCTGCATGTCCCTAAACATTTTCAGGGGTCTCTTTAATGGGTCCATGACTTCAACTCTTCCCTCATCAAGTTGAATGTCTAGCAGAATCCAGTGAAAACTGCACACGTTTATATATACATCAGTAACTCATCAATTACACTTAATATCGAGTAAGCAAGAGTGAATATGTACAACAGAGTAAGACCCTCACGCGAAATTGTAAAGAAACAGTATGTGGTCACGGAAATTCTGCTCCGTTAGAAACCTTAGAAGGTTTTCCTGCGTCTCCTCGGGTTTATCCGTTAGCGTCTTTATATGTATTTTATGTGGGTCAATGAACCCAACACTAAAGATTGACCTTCTTTTACATTCCATGATCTTCATTCTGCATAATAATAGAGTACAAAAAGATATAATTAGGATAATTACATGCAATGAACTAAACAACTAAAAAAATTAACAACTTATATGTAGACAATGAATTCAACAACTTACAGACAATAGCAACTCATGATAGATTTGTCGAGGGCGTCGAAAGCATATAACTGGAAGAGTTCTGGAAACTCAACATGGACCTCTTCTTCTCGGAAGTAGTAGTCATGTGGGACTTTCGCCACGATCATTATTCTCTCCTGCTTTACGGCTTTCAAGTACCAGTTATGTAAACTTCGCATTTGTGTTGGTAGTTGTTGGAACTTCTCAAAGCTGACTAGAGGCTTCCCTGAGACATATGTAGGGACTACCTAAGCCTTGGGTAACTTGTCGTCCTTGGGACCTAGGAATTCCTCAACAGTCACATTCATAGAGGCCGCAAGCTTCGCAGCTTCTTCCATAGTCTGCTGAGGAATGTCATGGGATACCACCTTGAGGGGTGGGGTCGATTTTTTGGCCTATTCCCTGAGCTAGGGGACGTCCTTTCTTTTCCCGGTTGCACTTTGACTTGATGATTTGCTCTCGCTTGCACTTCTTGATTTGCTTTTCTTCACTTCCTTCTGAAGTGCACGTCGATAGTCATCAGGCTTATGGTGCAAGTCATATTGCGATTTTGTGTTCAGAAAAGAAAGTGCATACGCTTTTTTCTTCTCTGTGTATACCGCGGCGGGCTCGGGTTTCTTCTTTTAAAGCTGCGCAACACATTCGGCATTTACGATCATGTCGTTTTCCTCGTCAGTACGATCGTAAGGTCTGATGGGAAGATTCTTATATGGTACTCTTGGGAGGGGCAACATTTGTCGTTTTGGGCTGCTGCATCGTATAGTCCTTATCGATGGAGCACGCTTCCGCTTTTTGTCCTTAGCGGGTGGCGAAGGCGGCTGACCCTGCGGCGGAGATCGAGATGGACTCGCGCTGTGGTGGTCGTAGTCATGGGGTGGGCTTCTTGGAGGTGATGGAGGTGAAGGTGACATGCGACGACTCGGAGGCGGTGTTGGCCTTGGCGCTGAGCCTAGAAGCTTGATGTTGTTCTTGTCCCATAGAATGATGCCACCCAATACTTCTCCAAGTGTCCTCTCACCTTCAGGTCCAGGGATGTCAAGCTCCATTGAGTCCCACCCCGTTGCGATCTCATCCACTCCGACTTTAGCATAGCCAGCTGGAATCTCACGTCCATGCCAACGTGCGTCAGGTGGACAAGGTAAAGCACATCCGACCGCCACCTTGATGGATAGGTTCTTCACCTTCTGATGGAGCTCACAAGATGCCTGCTCCTTAATTCCATCCATGGGGTAGTCGGGACCGCCATCTACCATCCGTGCATCGTCAGACGGGACCTCCAATTCAGCCACGCTGCTTCTCCGTTGAGATGGAACGGTGGTAATATCGAGTGCAGGATCTTGCAGGCGCGCTACTCCTCGAAGTTCGTCAATCTGTTGCTGATGCATTCGAAGTGTTCCTAGCAACTCGGTGAACCTGTCTCCATCCTCCTCCTGTTGTCGCCTCTTTGCTCTCTCTCAGCTCCTATAAGTATCTCTATCTCTGGGAAACCCTATCTCCCAGGTATAACTAGTGCCAAGTGAAAGAACATTTCATATTTTCCTATGTTTTGTGTGTTAGATAAAAATACTATGGAAATTATTCATGTGTGCTAACTGTGCAGGAAGCTCCAAGGGCCGGATAATCCGGCTTACCTTATTGCTCAAAGAGAGCCAAGGCGCGTCGCTCGGTATCCGGTCAGATCTTCTCCCGGAAAATTCGAACTTGGTGGTTTTTCCTTCCCAGGCCGGATAATCCGGCTGTCGCATGGGCCGGATAATCCTGCCCCCAGTTTTCGAGCAAAAGGAGCCAAGGCGCGTCGCTGGGTATCCGGTCGGATTTTCTCCCGGAAAATCCGAACTGGGGCGGATTTTCGTCCCTAGGATGGATAATCCGGCCCTCGCATAGGACCGGATAATCCGGCCCCCAGAAGTTGATCAAGGGCAAGCTCGGCGCGACGCTCTGAGAGGGGGCAGATTATCTGCCGGATATTCCGAGTCTGGGGCGGTGTTTTCCCCATACTGGATAATCCGGCCCTCACTTGGGCCAGATAATCCGGCCCCCAAAGTGTGCAACGGCTGGTTTCTGTAGGGGGTATAAATACCCCTTCTTCCCCAACGTTCAGAACTCTTGATTCATTTGAAATTGCCCAGACATTGTGCAAGATCTCTCATTCTCGATCTCCCACTTCAACCACCCGAAGGTCTTGATCTTTGGTGGAATTGAAGGAGGAGAAGTTCATCATCATCATCAAGAATCAAGCGCTTCAACTCCTGTCCATTCACTTGGAGAAATCCCTGATCTAGTATTCTTGTCAATACCTAGATCTTGTTTATTGTATTTGATAACTTTGTTCTTGTGGCAGCTTGTTGTCATTTTGGGAGCCTCCAAGTTGTTGTGGAGTTGTTGCCCCGCTAGTTGTGTAAAGGCGCCGGTGCCCGCCTCGAAGGGTACCTATAGTGGAAAGGTGGATCAGGCCTTTTGTGGTGAGATCCATCGAAGAACAGGGTGAGGCCTATTGTGGCGTGGTGATGTTTGTACCGCCCACCCCTCCAACGCACACGTACTTCCCTTAACAAGGAAGGAACTGCGGTCAAACAAATCCTATGTCTCCACGTGCTTCACTTCAGTTTACCCGTTCCTCTTCCACTCGCTCTTTACTCGCTAGTAGATAGGTTTGCATATAGGGAAATTCCACCTAATAGTTTATCTAGAGAATTTACCCTTTGTGTTAAGCCTAAAATTGAAAAATTATTAAAAATTGGTGTAGCACCTAGTCACCCCCCCTCTAGGTGCCCATACGATCTATTTCAATTGGTATCAGAGCCCCGGCTCTTAATTCGGGCTTAACCGCCTAAGAGTAGTATGGGTACCAAGGATGATGGAAATGAGGCTGTGGATAAGGTCACAATGGATGATCTCAAGTCGTTGGAAACAACCTTGTTGAAATCCTTTGAGGCCAAGATGGAGGAGATGAATCAAATGATTTCTCGCCTTACATCATCCATAGCCCCATCTCCATCCTCCTCTGAGGCTGCTACACCATCATCTAAGGAAAAGGGTAACACCGGATCCAAGGATGATGATGTGGAAGGTGAAAAACTTAATGGTTCCACCTCCAAGAAGGGAAGTGGTAAGGAGGAATATAGTGAGGTTCGCCACGTATATTCCTCCAACCCACCTATCCCTCATCCTCATATATACATAGGGGTGATCCACCCAAGCTCACTGCATCCTCCTTTAATCAATGGCAATTCCTAATGAAATCTAATGTTTGCAGCTCCTCTATTGAATTGTGGAGGATTATTGAAGAGGGCCTTCATATTGGAGATCAAACCAACCTAACGAGAAGAGAAGTTCTGGATAGGCAGTTGAATGCCACCGCTCTCCACATGATACAGCTGGGTGTGGGTCCCAAGGACATGCCACACATCGAACATATCAACACAGCTAAAGAGGCTTGGGATGCTCTTACGGATCTCTTCGTTGGAAATGAAAGCATGAGAAGAAACAGGTATGATGCCCTTAGTAATGAAGCTGAGGGATTCTACATGTTGGATGGTGAAAACCATGAGGACATGTATAGAAGACTCAAGGGCATCGCAACAACATTTCGAAAGCATGGGGCCACTCACATTGATGATGCATGGATAAAAATAAAATATGTGAGTGCCTTAATGCCTTTCGGGCCAACGGATTTGAAGAGCCTGCAAGGTAGACATAACTATCATCAAATGACATCCAACAAATTTATGCAAGAAATGGCATCATTCAAAGTGGTAGTAAAGAATGCTGAAGATGCCCGTGCTCGGGCCATTGGAATGCAAAAGGGTGTCAATGTGGCTCCCAAAGCCAATGTTGTTGAGCAAGAGGAAGATGAAGGAGCTTTTGAGGGGGTATCCATGGACTTCCCCGATGAATTCAAACGTGCTCATGGTGAGTACATGGCATTTTGTGCAAGGAACTTTTGGAAGGACCCTGCCAAAGCCAAGTCTGAACTTGAGTGCAAGAACGGGTAAAATGGAAGAAGAGAAAGTGGCCCAAGATTGAGAACTTGCTTCAACTTTGGATATAGAATGCACTTTGTAGTCGAGTGTCCTTATCAAAATAGAGAAGACAATGGTGGCAGGCTCATTCTTAAAGAGAAATCTAAAGCACCTAAGAAGAAGCCATTTATTAAGAACAATGGACCTTTCAAGAAGCAACCCAAGATTGTCTTGGTAGATCAAGAGGAATACTCCTCCGCAAGTGAAGATGAAGAGGATGATGATAGTTCCCGCGAGGTGGCTGCTATAGCCACCACATCGACTCCCTCATCTCTGTTCGACTCGCCGAACGAGAACGCCATTAACAACAACGCCACTTGCCTATTGGTAAGAGGGTCCGAGGTATCAACTTCTAGCTCTTCATTTCCTAAGACTAACATAATTTTGGATATGGATGATCATGATAGTCTTAAAATGAAAGAAGTTATTGCCTTGGATACTTTTTTCACTAACCTACAAGGTGAGCACAAACTCCATTTTGATGCTCTTATGAGTCAACTTGCTCAAGCCGAAGATCTTCTTGAAGAAAAGGACAGAACTGAAAGAGAAGATGCCTTGGAGATAGCTTCTTTGAAGCATGCCTTGGAAGTGGAAGAGGAAGCTCGAGTATCTTTGGAAGAAAGACTCGAATCCCTTGAGGAGTCACAAGCAGAAGTTGTAGCTCAGCTCATTAAAGAAAGTGACCATGCTCTTGCCAAGGTAAAGAAACTAAAGAAATAAAAGATTGACTTTGGGGCTGTTCATGCTAGACTTTTGGAGAAGTTTGATAATCTTGAAAGTGCTCACAAGGCATTGAAGAGTGATCATTCTACTTTAAATGAGTCTCATGACCAGCTCCAAACTTGATTGAAACGGTATGATGTGCCAAGTACCTCCACTTCATCCTCTGGAAAAGAAGACCTTGAAAGAAGTTCTCAACACAAAGGTAAAGCGGTTATTGATGAGATACTAAGCAGGCAAAGGACAAACAATAGTAAAGAAGGTCTTGGTTACATACCCAAGACAAAGAGCAGGAAAAACAAGAAGAAGAAGAAAAAGAAGAAGAGCAAGACTGCTCAACCAAAGACTAGCAACATTACCAATGACAAAACTAATTATGATGGTTTTGCAGGGATCAACAATCCTAACTTTGAACTATATTGTGATTATTATGGTGATGTCTATGCTAGTTATGTAGGCCCTTATGATTGTTACATTCCTTGGTCTATTTGGGTTCCCAAGACCCTTGTTACTAACATGAGAGGACCCATTGAAAAATGGGTACCTAAAACCAAGAAGTAATTTTCTTGCAGGGCTATGCTTCCCGTGGTTCTAAATGGGTACTCGATAGCGGTTGCACGAATCATATGACTGGAAGCAAGGAGATCATCACAGAGATGCGGCCAAACCTTGATCACATAACCGTCTCCTATGGCGACAAGTCAAAATCTGAGGTATTGGGTCTCGGCAAAGTTGTGGTGGCTCACGATATCTCTCTCGTGGACGTCATGCTTGTTGAGACCCTCGGGTACAACTTACTTTCAGTTCGCGCCCTTGGTAAGATGAGCTTTGCAGTTTATATTGATGCTGATTTGGTGGTATTCTTGTGGAGCAAGTCTCTAAAAGTCGCTTTCGTGGGATATGTCGAAAACGACCTGTATGTGGTGGACTTTTCGGGGAAAACCACTACAGGCCCGATGTGTCTTTTCGGAAAGGCTGACGCGGGTTGGCTATGGCATCGCCGACTAGCCCACGTCAATATGAGAACTTTGCATAGTCTCCACAAGGGTGGCCACATTCTTGGACTAAAAGAAAATGTCTCCTTTGCCAAAGATCGTGTTTGCGGGGCGTGTGTTGAAGGGAAAATCCATGACTCACCTCATCGAAGGAAAACCATTATCTCTTCAAAAAGGATTTTAGAGCTCCTTCATGTGGACCTCTTCGGAGCTCCATCTCATGCAAGCCTCGGTGGGAAGAAGTATTTTCTAGTGATTGTTGATTATTACTCAAGATACACTTGGGTTTATTTCTTCAAGTTGAAGAGTGAAACTCAACAAACTGTCATCGACTTCGCCAACGAGGTTCAACGTCAACACAACGTCCCCATTCTGGCTATATGGAGTGATAACGGCTCTGAGTTCAAGAACTACACCTTAAATGAGTTCCTAAGTGAAGAGGGGATAAGACATCAATATTCCGCTGCGTACACCCCTCAAAAAAATGGTGTAGCCGAGAGGAAGAATCGAACTCTAATGGATATGGCAAGATCAATGTTAGCCGAATTTAAATCTCCATATAACTTCTGGGCTAAAGCAATCTCTACTGCTTGTCATTCATCCAACCGTTTATACCTCCGTAAGATCTTGGTCAAGACTCCGTATGAAATACTTACCGGTAACAAGCCAAACATCTCATACTTTCGGGTATTCGGGTTTAAGTGTTTCTTTCTTATGAAAGGAGTTCGTTTATCTAAGTTTGAATCTAAGGCTTTAGAAGGTATTTTTGTTGGTTATGGTGTCGAATCCCACACTTATAGAGTCTACAATAAGCTCTCCAGAACTATTGTAGAATCTTGTAGTCTGGTGTTCGAGGAAAATGACGGTTCCTGTGCGGAGCAAGTTGGTGTTTGTGATGCAGATGTTGAAATACCCCAAGATGCCATAAGAAGAATGGGCGTGGGATTTTTCCGCCCCATTGAGGAACCCCGTGTGGCGGACCGGGAAGGACAATTCTCTACTCATATAGAGCTATCATCTACACCTACTCAACAAGTTCCAACCACAGGGGCAACTTCTACACCATCTCCATCAACTACTGAAGGTCAAGATGTTCCAGAAAGGTCCAGGCGAGATTTTCTGGTTGACACCGGATTATCCGGCCATCCCGCTCCAGCTGACCATTTTGCGCCTGGTGGTGAAGATATCAACGCAAGCTCCAGGACCGATTTTCTGGCCCCACGCCAGTTCAAGCAAGCCCCAGGCTTCCTGATGAAGCTGCTACAAATACTCCCAGGTCGGCTTATCCGGCCTCTCCATCGGCCGGATTATCCGGCCCTGACTCTCCAGTTCTGCAGCCTCCTGTTACGGCTACGGACTCATCTCAAGGGCACGCGTCTCCACCACCTGCTACTGATATTCTAGTTCCTGATCAAGGTCGAGAAAATGCTTCCAATGAAGACTCAAGTGATGAATCTCCTCCTCCAAGAGACAACAAACTTATTGAACTTCGTCGCAAGGCTCGGGCTGATCAAAACCTTGAGTTGAGGGGTCACACTCTCGACAAGGTTGTTGGTGATCTTCGACGAAGGGTTTCTACAATAAGAGAATTGGCCAGTTTTGGTGAGCATCAAGCTCATATCTCTATGGTGGAACCTAAGAAGGTCTTTGAAGCTCTTGAAGACCCAGACTGGTTGTTGCAATGCATGAAGAATTGAATAATTTCGAGCGCAACAAAGTCTGGAAACTCGTGGAGAAACCCAAAGAGTGCCGCAATGTTATCGGCACCAAGTGGATATTCAAGAATAAGCAAGATGAGAATGGCATTGTTGTGAGGAACAAGGCAAGACTTGTGGCACAAGTTTACTCCCAAGTTGAGGGCATCGACTTCGGCGAGACCTATGCTCCAGTGGCTCGCCTTGAGTCTATCCGTATCCTTCTTGCTTATGCTGCACATAACAATTTTAAGTTGTAGCAAATGGACGTCAAGAGTGCCTTCCTTAACGGTCCTCTACATGAGTTGGTATACGTAAAGCAACCCCCGGGGTTTGAGGATCCTAACTTTCCGAACCATGTCTACAAACTCGATAAGGCACTCTATGGCCTTAAACAAGCCCCACGTGCGTGGTATGAGCACCTTAAAGAGCTTTTGTTAGATCGTGGCTTTGAAGTTGGGCAAATCGATCACACTCTTTTTACTAAGATGGTTAAGGGGGAGCTCTTCGTATGCCAACTATATGTAGACGATATCATCTTTGGTTCTCTTAATAAAGATTTTAATGATGAATTTTCAAAGCTTATGACTGACAGTGTGCCGAACAATGATGAATTAAGGGGGAGCTCTTCGTATGCCAACAAGCTTTTAATTGTTTTTCCGTGTGCCGCATTTTGTCTTTGTCATATACTTTTTCTTTGTTGTGTTCTTTTAGTTGGTCTTTGCCGTGTTCTTTTCTTTACCATGTTCTTTTTCTTATCTGCACCGTGCTTCGTTTTTTTTGCCGTGTGGTCGCCGGTTGCTACACGGCAAAGACATTATTTGCCGTGTTCCTAACCTTAGCCACAGGGCAAAGACACTTATTCACGGCAACGAGAATTTTCCCCGTGATGATGCCTCCCGCATTCACCGTGTTTTCACATCAGTCAACAACCTGCTCAACTCATTACAATTGCCAAAGTTTGTGATCAGCACAAAAAAATCGAGGCTCCGTATTAAAGTACTCCGTACATGAACCGCCGGTAGTGTCGAAAATAGATAAACTACAAACCTTTTATCTTGTTTTTTATGGCCGCAACCCAGTGGTCTGCGCCTCGTCCTCCACCAGATTGACCCTGCTTCAAATCCCATCCGACGCAGATTAGATACACATGTTCAATCAACAAAACTATAATCTGAATGAATCACTGATCTACCGTGTACGGCAATGCAATGGCTTTGTTAAAACACCAAAGCAGGCACGTAGGTGTATTGGTTCTTCGACAGATCCCGTGTCACAGTGATGATTCCATCACCAAAAGCTAGAGGTTTGCCGTCTCCATACCATGCTTGGTAGGAAGCTGGAACGAGAAGGAAAGGAGAGCAAGAAACGTACTGCATATGTATGGCACGTGGAGTGTATGCATAGTGAGGCCGTTACACCTCATCCTCATAGAGACTTTGCGTGCGGCCGTCCAATGTTTACCAAAGTTTTAAATAGCCGGCTATTCCATTTAGCCGTGGCTTTTTTTAGAGGCTACAAAAGGCTATAGCGCAGCTATAGCTGGCTATTCCGTTTTACCGTATTTTTAAAAATAGAGCAAATTTTAGTCAAATCTTTTAAAATGATGGAAAAAAACTATGATTCAAACAAGATTCGAGCTACAAGTCATGCAACTATTCAACACAAATAAGTATTCAACCAATTAACTCACAAGTTTTATTGAATCAGATTCAACATAAATTCAAAAAAAGAAAACAAAAAGGAAAGAAGAAGAAAAATCCATAGAGCAGAAATTTAGCGGCTAAATTAGAGGCTAAGTTAGGGCTAAATCAGGCTATAGCTGGCTATTAGAGGCTATTCTCCGTTTAGCCTATGAAGGTCATAGCCGTAGCAGAAGGCTTCTCAGAAGGCTATAGCGCAGCTATAGCCGGGCTATAGCCGGCTATTTAAAACTTTGATGTTTACCATGTCAAAACTCCGGCTTGCGAACCCTGGAAGGGCGACTTTTTCTGGACTCTTATTTATGCATAAACCAGCTTAGGGAAAAATGGAGGGGAGAAACTATGTCGGAAAGATGCTACTCCCTCCGAGTCTCGATCGAAATAGATGTCGTAGTTTTGTTAAAGGGTTTCGTTAAAGGGTTTCTTATGATACCCTCATATAAATAACAGATCTTAATTTTAGTGCCAAAAAATAGAGGAGAAAAAACCTCTCTATACTTTAACTTCCTATATTTAGTCCTCTAAATTTTGTGCATCTAAGACATGCTCAAGAGATTTAAGATGACGGATGTCGTGGAAATGGCCACGGCAAACGCTGCCATAGGCAGCGATTGAGTGTTTCGTGAGGAAGAGTTGGCGGCCATCTGCGGTGCGAGATGGGGGCGGATGCACATGGTTTTACCCAGGTTCACCCCCCCGGAGGGTAAAGACCTACTCCTGCTAGATTAGATTATGAGAGAGCGAGTTACAGGGGTGGCGAGCTCGGCGGCTAGGCAGCGAGTCGCTTGAGGGGGTGTATGATGGAACGTAAGGTCCCAGGATACCCTAGGGAGGTTTATATATGAAGCACCTCACTAGGGTTTACAAGCTGTCCCTGAACAGGATAAGGATCCGGGGACTTTTGACCTAATCCGACTGGGCTTCTGCTATGCTTCTGGGCTTCCACTCGCCAGTCGATGGGCCTTCCTTCCTTCATGGTCCAGTCGATGTCCTCCAGATGCACTCATAGGCCTTTCGGCCCACTCGGAACGTTCTGCTGGGCATACCCCCTTTGGCATATCCCCATAAGTTGTCCTCGAGGCCATCGTTGATGCAGGCACGGGCGTCCTTTTGGCGTTCGAAGTAGGCGAGCCCAATTTGGGCGTCCAGTCGAGTCGGCGATGGACTTTATTAGAACTGAGGAGAATTCTCCATAGCTCCATTCGTCACTTCAATGAACATCACTGCCGCCCAATCGCCGTTTTAACGAGAGGAAAGACTAGCGGGTGGCGAGTAGACCAAAGGCGCTGGACCGTCAATCTGGTCAAACTATCTGTTGGAATTTCCAACGGTAACTACGGCGCAATTACCGTGAGTAACGGCTATCCCGATTTTGGCAGGTGACGTCTCCCATATAAGGGGAGTGATGGATCAGCTTCGCAATCCTCCTTCGCATTCTTCATCCTTCCTCATTTGCTCTTCCTTTCTGCTTCCTCCCGACTTACTCTCCACGCATCGCGCGATTCCACTTCTCACTCGATGGCGCCTCCCAAGGGCTCATGGGGAAAATCCAAGTGCACCACGGCCCAACTTAGATCCTTCGAGGACGCCGGGGTGCTCCGCAAGGGGAATTGGCGGGTTCCCCCCTCCTTCGAGACCGAACCGAAACCGCGACCCAGCGAGTTCATCTGCTTCACCAGTCATCTTGAGAGGGGCTTAGGGTTCCCTACCTCGCTCTTCTTCCGCCGCTTCTGCGTGTACTACATGATCAAGCCCTCCGATCTTGGTCCATACAGCATCGAGCAGCTGGCGATTTTCGTCGCCTTCTGCAAATGCTACCTTGGTTGCAGGCCATATTTCCCGCTGTGGTTGGAGCTCTTCCACGGCCGCATCGGGCGCGAGGCGTCCAGGGGCTTGATGCTGGCCGCAGGTGGGGTCACCTTCCAGTTGAAGCCGAAGGCCAACTTCGTCAAGCTCCTTCTCCCGAAGAAGGCCGCCAGCGAGTGGAAGAAGAGCTGGTTCTATGTCAAGGAAGCCACTCACTCTGGCGAGGTATCTCTTCCTGAATTCGCCGCCGAGAGGAGCGAGCCCCATCAGTTGGCGCCGAAGAAGCTTCCTGAGGATCAGCGGATGGCTGTCGCGGAAATGATGGATCAGATCTAGAAGCTGAAGGATCAGGGGTTGGTCCCGATCAACCTCTACAATTGCTGGCTCGGGCGGCGCCTGGTCCCACTGGCGGCTCGATCGCACTGGATGTACGAATACCGCGGGAAGCATGATCCATCACGAATCAGCAAGGAGTCGTGGGAGGCCGAGGACTACAAGGCCACCCTTAAGAAGATCACCGACACGGAGTTCACTGGCGCGGCGGTCGGGGTCGCCCCGTATACTCCTATGAAGAATGAAGCTCCCACAATAAGTTTTCTTTCCGATTGCTGCATCCGTACCTCAATTTCGGTCTTCTCGCTTGGTGTGTTCTAACTTGTGGTGGCTCTAAGCTTTTTCAGGTATTGGAGGGTTGGCTCCCTCCGCTTGACGAAGAGGTTCCCCAGGAACTGGAGGAGGATTCCGAGAGGGATCCTTCCGACATCGACGGGAAAGAAGAAGAGGTCCCTCCCCCAGTGCCTGTGGCTCGCAAGACCCGGATGCAGAAACAGCGGGAGGTCGAGGCGAGCCGCAGCCTGGACGAGTTCGAAGAAGGCGACGAGGTCTCCCATGAGCAAATGTCCCGACGAAGGGGTTGGAGGGCGAGGACACGGAGGTGGTAGTAGAGGTTCCCCTGGCGACGATCGCGCCGACGGCCTCGAGGGTCCCAAGCCAAGAAGCGACTGAGGCAATGGTGTCCAAGTCGCCGCAGCCGTCGAAGGCGGCCACGTCGGAGCCAGAGATCCCGGCGACTGCAGCTTCATCGTCAAGGAAGCCCTCGGTTTCGTGGGCTTCTGACGTCTTCGAGAGGGGGCTCAGCCGCAAGCTGGGTCCCGAATTAGACAAGCCCGCCCACATCAGTACCGGGCTTCGTGTCCTTCCAGTCTCCAAGTAAGCTACGCTTCCTCGTCCCACTTTGCCTCGTTTCTTTCGTGCTGTTGTCGTGCTGATTGGAGGGGCTCGCGCAGGTCGGGGGCCAAGAAGATTGGTCGCCCCTCGGTCGCCAAGATTCCATCAGCCATTGGCATGGGGGAGGGCGATCTGCCCAAGAAGAGGAAAGCCTCCGATGATGTTGCAGCCGTTGAAGCTGTGAAGAGGCAGAAGGGGGCGCTGACGACGCTGCGACCAGGGGGAGCGCCGCGGAGCCAGCTGCTGTGCCAGTCGCCAAAGAGGTGGCGGCGACGCAATCAGAGCCAGTGCTGGCTGCGTCCGTGCCGGAGGCGCCGGTCTCGCCGACCAGCGCCCCTGCCAGGACGTCAGCGACGTTCCCTCGTTTCATGGCGAAGGGGTTTCTAGGTGTTGTGGACACGCAATCTCCGCAAAGTCCCGAAATCGTGGATGCGGATATTGGGTCCCGCCGCGAACGCACCTCCTTCACGGTCCCGTCGACTGACGCTGCTGAACTTCACAAGATGCTCGGCGCTGCTATTCAGGTATGTCCAGTCCCCGAATTCCTAGTCGTTGAATTTCAGCGGCTAGGGATTGTTTTTTGTTTCCTTCCTTCTCTAGTCCCCGAGTTCCTAGTCGCTGAATTTCGGCGGCTAGGAACTGGGTTTTGTTTTTCTTCCTTCTCCAGTCCCCGAGTTCCAAGTCGCTGAATTTCGGCGGCTAGGAACTGGGTTTTGTTTTTCTTCCTTCCCTAGTCCCCGATTTCCTAGTCGCTGAATTTCGGCGACTGGGAACTGAGTTTTGTTTTTCTTCCAATGCTTAGTTGGGTTCTTTGTTTACAGGGGTTACAACGGGAGTCGACTGATCGGCAGGCTGCACGAGAGCGCTTGGAGCGTGACTTGCGCGAAGCGCAGGAGGTGAACCGGCGGCTTCGGGAGACAATTGGTGAGTGACTGTTTGGCTTTATTCTTCTTTTCCTTGTGTGAACTGGTTTGTGTGCAATACTCTGATATGTTCTCTTCAAGATGGTTTCCCGGCTGAGATCTCCAAGGCCCGTGAGGGGTATGTCCCACTCGCTGAACTGGACGCAGCGAATGGGCGAGTAGCCTCCCTGGTTAAGGACTTGGAGGAGGCCAAGGCGGCCTCAATTTCTTTGGAGGAACGGGCGAAGGCTGCCGCGCCGCAGTTGAAGAAGAACGCAAGGCTGCGGACTCCATCATCGTGGGGCTGCATAACAAGCAGACAGCCTTGGAGAATCACGTCAAGGAGAACTGTCGCAAGCTCCTTGGTGAGTATTTTGTCTTTGCTTGACCCTTTCGTCTGGTCCCTGCTGTGGGGATTTCGTAGTTTCACTGACGCCTAACTCTTGCAGCTGTGGTAGGCCAAAGCGACCCGGTTCTGCAGGCGTACATCGCCTCGCAGTGCGTGACTGTCATGGTGAATGCAGCCACGGCCTCGGTGTTGTGCGTCCAAGCAGCTCTCTAGGGCATGTCTTCTACCGAGGTTATCCCTGGGGGGATGACGGAGGTATGGCGCTACCTGGAGGAGGTACCCACCATTGTGGAGTGGATGACGCGCTCGGCGTTCAGACGCGGGGCTGCCACGGCGTTGAGCTTGGGTCTCGCCCATTTCCCCGATGACTTCGATCTTGATGATGTGACGAGTGGCTATCCGTCGGTGACCGGCACGGTGGAGATGTCGGAGGTGCTGAGGCTGACCGCGAAGGCCACTCCTTACACCGATGGTGTCTTGGCGATGGGAGATCTGCTGCCATATCAGGAGACGGTGTTGGCGCCTGGCAACCCCGAGCCGGAATACCGCGACATGAAGTCGGAGCAACCCTTCCGGTCGTCAGTGTCGAAGTCGCTGACAACGTATCCGACGAACCCGTGGCAGCCTTTTGTGCGCGTCAAGGGGGGTGGGGGTGCCTCGTCATCAGGTCCTATAGAGTAGACAATATAATTTGCCAAGTTGTTATAAATACCGAGTGGCGAAAGCTGTAACATACTTTTGCAATATGAGCCACGGGGGGTCATTCGCCTCGTGTTTTGATGAGTAATGTATGTTGTGTTTTTGCCTATGTACTGTTTCGATTGAGCGAGTCCTCGGGCGCGTCCGCCTTTTAATGGGGTATGACTCGATTATATACTTTTGTGTGTTTGTTGTGTTTACGTGTTGTTTTTATCCCTCGCGTCTTCTGAGTGGCGAGTCCCCAAGCGCGAGTAGGACTGACTTATGAGCGAGTCCCCGAGCGTGGTGCCCGACCGTACTGGTCGTGATGCTGTTGAAGGTTGTGAGTGCGTTGTTTGTAACGCGTCTCCTCCCCTGGCCCGGAGAGCCAGTCGCTTGGCGAGCCCTAGGCAGCTCTCTTACTTGGTGTGTTCCCTAGCCGCGTGGGTGTTTCCGTTTTGCGGAGTCCCGTGCGTGGTACTTTACCGTTCGAGTTGCTTTGCGCGAGGGTGGGAGGGACAGATTGCTGTGAGAAGTGTGTATTGGATGTCTTGGCCCGGCGGACCAGTCGAGCTAGGCGACTCTAATGGCGGCTCCGGGTTGGCGTTTTTCGTGGACGACCCAAGGCCCGAATTTTTCCGGTGCCCTTGTGCCGCACTACTTGGCCGTGCCGATCGCTCGACCAGAGGTTGACTTCCGTAAGTAGCGTATTGCTGGCATGTACAAGTGCGAGTGGCACAAGAATATGGCGAGTGGACACAATTTGTGCGATCCGAATGAATTTCATTATATATTCAGATGGAGTGCAATGTGCGGTTCTAAGTATAGAACTTTCTGAGGAGGTTTACATTCCATGGCCTCCCGACCTCCAATTGGCCATCACCCCGTATGTCGATGAGGTAGTAGGCGTCGTTGCCAAGGACTCGGCCTATGGCGAATGGCCCCTCCCATGGGGGGAAAGCTTGTGCATGCCCTTCTTGTCTTGGGCTAGTCGTAGGACCAGGTTGCCTTCCTGGAAGGTGCGAGTTCGCACTCGGAGGCTGTGCTAGCGGCGAAGTCCTTACTGGTATATGGTGGTGCGGGAGCGAGCCAGGTCGCGTGCCTCGTCGAGTTGGTCGATGTTGTCTTGGCGGGCGATCTCGTTGGCCGCCTCGACGTACTTGGCAACTCGAGGGGAGTCGTGCTCCAGGTCTGTTGGCATTACGGCCTCGGTGCCATACACCATGAAGAAAGGCGTGAACCCGGTTGATCGGTTGACGGAGGTGCGGATCCCCCATATCACAGAGGGGAGCTCGTCGACCCAGCATCCTGGGGTGCGCTCAAGGGGCACCTGCAGTCGCGGCTTGAGCCCGTGGAGGACGCTCTGGTTGGCGCGCTCTGCTTGTCCATTTGATTCCGGGTGGGCGACTGATGCGAGGTCGAGTAGTATACCATGCTCCTCGCAGAATTCCGCCATGGCCCCCTTGGCGAAGTTGGTGCCATTGTCTGTTATGATGTTGTGCGGGTAGCCGTACCGGTAGATGAGTTCGCGGAGGAACTTGGTGGCCGTCTTGCCGTCGCACTTTTTGATCGGCTTGGCCTCGACCCATTTGGTGAACTTGTCGACTGCGACCAGGAGGTGAGTGAACCCAGACGGGGCCTTCTTGAATGGGCCTACCATGTCCATGCCGCGTACAGTGAATGGCCATGTGATGGGGATTATCTTGAGTGCCAAGCCAGGAAGGTGCGTCTGGTTGGCGTACTTCTTGCACCCGACGCATCGTTGGACGATGTTGGTGGCGTCGGCGTGTGCGGTGAGCCAGTAAAAACCGTGCCGCATGGCCTTGGCAACTAGGGACTTGGCGCCGGCGTGATGGCCGCAGTCGCCGGCGTGAATGTCCTGAAGGATCTTGCGGCCTTCTTCTGGTTATACACAGCGCTGGAACACGCCGGTCACGTTGCGCTTGTGGAGCTCGTCGTTGATGATGATGAAGGATTTGCAGTGGCGCGCGATCATTCGCGCTTCTGTCTCGTTGCTCGGTAGGAGTTTGTGTTCCAAGAAGGCGACATATGGCAATGTCCAGTTGCTAGGTTCCACAACCATGGCGACTAAGGGCGGTTCTGGTTGCAGTGAGATCCCGACATCGATCTCCTTCGGTGGGTTGACGGATGGTTTGTGGATGATGTCGAGGAAGACGCCGACTGGTGGCGCCTGTCGGGTCGATCCGATGTGGGAAAGGGCATCTTCCTCCTCGTTTTTGCGCCTGTCGATCCACTCGACGGAATAGCCGTCAAAGTATCCTCCCAACTGGTCGATGGCTTGGCGGTACGCGATCATTGTTGGGGAGACAGCATCGCACGTCCGGGCTACTTGGCCGGCGAATAGGTCGGAGTCGCCGTAACACCGTAGGCGGTTGATGTTCATCTCCTTGGCAGCTCGCATGCCATGGAGGAGGGACTCGTATTCCGCCATGTTGTTGGTGGGGGGCTTGAAGTTGAGGTGGAGCATGTAGCGGAGCTTGTGTCCTTTGGGGGAGGTCAGTATGAACCCAACCCCGGCGCCGCCGGCGTTCTTGGAGCCGTCGAAGTGGAGCAACCAATAGTGTAGGTATGGGAGCTTCTCTAGCTGCTGTGCCGCTTCCCAATCTGCGAGGAAATCAGCCAAGGCTTGTGACTTGATCACTTTTCAGGGCTCGTACTTGATGTTGTGGATGCCGATCTCGACGGCCCACTTGGCGAATCGCCCGGTTGCCGCGCGATTGCGTATGATGTCCTGTAGGGGCGCGGAGGAGACCACCATGATTGGGTGCTCCTAGAAGTAGGGTGGGAGCCACCGATGTGCTCCGAATACTGCGTACACCAGTTTTTGGTATTGCGGGTAGCGCTATCGTGAGTCTGTTAGGACTTCGCTGATGTAGTATACAAGGCGATGTATGGGGCGCTCCTTGCCCTCTTCCAGTCGTTCGACGACCATCACGGCGCTGATGACTCGATTGGAGGCCGTGACGTAAACGATTATTGGCTCTTTGTCGAGTGGCGCGGCGAGTAGTGGTGCCGCGAGTAGCACTGCTTTGAGTGCTTTGAGTGTGTTGTCGGCCTCCGCGTCCCATTGGAACATTGGGTTCTTGCGCATCAGGCGGTAGAGGGGTATTGCCTTCTCACCTAGTCGGGGGATGAAGCGACTGAGAGCTGCGACACGCCCTGCCAACTTTTGGACGTCGCGCAGGCACTCAGGTTTCCCGAGTCGCGCGATGGTGTCGATCTTGGTGGGCTTGGCTTCAGTGCATCTCTTGGAGATAACATATCCCAGAAGCTGTCCGGTGGGTACGCCGAAGGTGCATTTTCCAGGGTTCAGCTTGATGTTGTACCTCCGCAAGTTTGCGAAGGTTTCAGCTAGATCAGCAAGCAGATCGTCTTGGCAGGTGGATTTTACCACTACGTCGTCAATGTAGACGTGAATGTTGAGGCCAATTTGGCTCACTAGACACTCCTGCATGCACCTCTGGTATGTGGCGCCTGCGTTCTTGAGGCCAAACATCATGGCCGTCTAGCAGAATGCGCCGAATGGCATGATGAACGCCGTCTTCTCCTCGTCTTCGACCGCCATCTTGATCTGGATATAACCAAAGTACGCGTCAAGAAAACATAGCGACCCCGATCCCGCGGTCGAGTCGATGATCTGATCGATGCGCGGCAGGACGAACTCCTCCTTCGGGCAGGCGCTGTTGAGGTTGGTGTAGTCGATACACATTCTCCAGGTGTTGTTCTTTTTGAGAACTAGGACTGGGTTCGCCAGCCACTTGGAGTATTTGATTGGCCCGATGAAGCCTCCGGCTAATAGGCGCTGGACTTCCTCGGCGATTGCTCGACGGCGCTCTTCATTGAAGGGCCATAGCGACTGCTTTACTGGTCGCACTTTGGGGTCGGCTTTAAGTTTGTGCTCAGTGAGTTCCCTCGGGACACCTGGCATGTCAGATGGCTTCCATGCGAAGATGTCGCGGTTCTCATGGACGAACCCGATGAGAGCGCTTTCCTATGCGGGGCTCATGTGCGACCCGATGGTGACCGTCTGGCTGGAGTCGCCTGGGACGAGCTCGACGGTGCGGGTGTGCATGGTCGCCTCGAACGTGGAGTTCGCGGCGATCGGTTTCTTCAAGATGGTGGGATCATCCTTGTTGATGTTGCCCGCGTATTTCATGAGCTCCTCCGCGTGGTCGGTCTCAAAAGCGATGACGGCGTCGGCGAGCTCGGCGCCTTTTTCCTCGCATTCCACGGCCATGTCGGGGTCGTCGTGGACGGTGATGATGCCGCTTGGCCCGGGAAGCTTCATCGTGTTGTAGGCGTAGTGTGGGGTCACCAAGAACTTTGCGAATGCCTAGCGGCCCAGGACGCAGTGGTAGGGGCTGCGGAAGTTCACCAGCTCGAAGACGATCCTCTCCGTGCGGTAGTTTGCCAGAGTGCCGAAGGTGACTGGCAGCGTCACTTTCCCGATCGGGTACGCCTTCCGACCGGAGACGATGCCGTGGAAGGTCGTCAGTGTTGGCTCAATGGCTGTTTCTGGGAGCTGGAGCCTTTTGAAGGTGTCGAGGTACAAGATGTTGATGGAGCTCCCACCGTCCATCAGCGTCTTAGGCAGCCAGTAGTTGGCCACCTTTGGCCTGACTACCAGGGCGACTCGCCCTGGGTACTCGATTCTTGGTGCGTGGTCCTGGCGACTCTAGGTGATGCTCTGCTCAGACCAGTTTAGGAGGCAGGAGATGTCGACTTGCGTCACCACATTGACGGCGACCGCGCGGGCGAGCACCTTCTTCTCACGCTTGGTGCCGAGCCCGGTGAAGGTATGTAGCGACCCGACGGCAGTTCCGAAGCCATCGCCGTTCCCGTTGTCCCAAGGTTGGTTGTTGTTGGGGTCCTCCCTTGCACGTCTCGCCTTCTCAATCTCTTTGAGAGAGTGATAGTCGGAGGTGGTGTGGGTGGTGGGTTTTCCCTCCCTGCTATGGTGGGTTTTCCCCCCTGCTAGGGTCGAATTTCAGCCTCGTCGCGTTGTTGGCGCGGTAGTTCCCGCTGTCGTGGTAGTTTCCTCCATCGCGGCGGTAGTTCTTGGAGTCGCACTGGCCGTAGCGCGCGTTGGCGACGAAGTCGACTCGCCTGTCCTTCCGGCGTTTGCCAGTAATGCGGGTGTTGCTATAGCGCATGTCATGTAGGCACCCGCTGTCGTGGATGCTGGGGCGACGTCTCCCTCTCGACTCGTCGTCGGAGTCTTGGTTGGGGTCCTCCTCCGTGTAGCGCTTCGCGATCTCGAGGAGGTCGGGGATGTTATCGAGCGTCCGGTAGAGCCTCTTGATCTTGGCGACCAGGGGTTCGTACCGGCACGCGTTTTTGAAGCAGTGTATCGCTGTGTCTGGGTGGATGCCGGAGGCGTTTATCCACAGTTCTTGCACCATTGGATCCACCGGCAGGTCAACTCGCGTGGTCCCTGGATGCATCGCTCTAGGTCTTCTATGGAGGTGGCGTGGTTGTAGGAGCCCTCGAAGTGCCTGACAAAGGCGTCCTGCATTTCTTCCCATGAATCAATGATGTCGGGAGGGATGGTGTTGATCCAGTGTCGGGTCGCACCCTCCATCATCAGGGGGAGGTAGCGAGTGGCGAGCAGGTCGTTGTGGCCTGCGATCCCCATTGCCATGAGGTATGTATCCAACTAGATGGCAGGGTCGTACGTTGGGTCGTACTTCTCGATCTCCTTAGGGGCCTTGAAGGTGGCGGGGTATTTTTCCCCACGAATCATTGGTCCAAGGCATTGCGACTTGATTCGGCTGAGCGAGCCTCTTGGTGAGGGTGTGCCGCAGGTCGTAGGGCCGGCGCGACCGCCACGTCTGGTTGTTGATGATGTTCGTTCGGGCATCGATGGGATGCCCGTTGGCGGCGACCGTGTTGTTTGCCGGTCGCGGCTCGTTGGTTGAGAGCACAGGATTGGCGGCCCGTGGTTGATTTGCCAGGGGCTGGGGTGGTGGGCAGACTAATGCGTTGGCCACGGTGGGGTGGCCGCTTGATGCCGCCCTGCTTGCCGAAGAGCGGGAGTACATTTGCTCCCGTGGGTCGACTCCCGTGGCTTGTTGCTCGACGGCCCTGACGAGTAGGGCCTTAGCGTACTGGATCTGTAGCGCGACATCGCCTTGGACATCGAGGTTGGCGATCGCGGCATCGGCCGTGACAACGTTGTCCATCGGGGTGGAGTACAGTGGTAGCCTGTTGGCGTCACGGGCTTGAGGCGAGATGATGATCCGTGCTTGGTCCGGTGGGGGCGCGCGGCCCATGGGTGGTGGAGGAGCCCCAGTCGCCGGCGCTCCCGGTGGTGCTCTTGTGGGGTTGCTCCCGCCTGGCGGCATGTTCTCGCAGTATTCGCGCTCGGCGGCGCGCGTGGGGTTGCCCTCGTCGTTGAAGTTTAGTACGCGGCCCTGAACGTCGGGGTTTAGACGGGTCCTGATGCGGCGCTGGTGGTAGAGTGATAGTTCCCGCGCCGTTTCTCGCTCGAGGCGGTATTTCTCGCGCTCGGCGAGTTCGTTGCGTTGCGCCTCCGCGAGCCGCAGGCGGGCTTCCTCCACCTCCGTGGCCGTCGCGGTCGGCAGGATCAGCGTGGAGAACGGATCTGGCGGGGCGGCCGTGCTTCTTGCCATGTAGATCGCATTAAAGACGATTGGATCTGGCACGAAAATCCTTGGGGGATTCCGAGCCAGAGTCGGAGTCGAAGATCCCCAGGATGGAGGGGTCCTCGAAATCCTCGGGGTTGGACACTCGCGTGATGGAGTCCTCCCGTGACGCGGCGGTGATAGATCCGTCGACCGATGCAGGGGTCGCGGAGTCGGCGTCGTTGTTGGTGCCGATGTTAGTCTCGACCGCGTCGCTGGCGGCCGAGTCATACTTGGTGATGAGGCTCCTGATGGAATGGACCTGCTCCTCCGAAAGCAGGTCACGGTGTGGCGGCGATCCGCCAATGATCACCGTCACGGCTGGGTCGATCGCGCCGGTGAAGCCGACGAAGAGGTTGATAGAGCTGACCGGCATCACTGCGGCGTGGGTGACCGGGCGTGATGCCGGGATTTAACTACTGGGCAGGATCTGTAAGATCCTGCCGATGGCAATCTGAAGGGAATATGCCCGAGAGGCAATAATCAAGTGGTCATTATCTTATTCCATGTTTATGATAAATGTTTATTTACATGCTATAATTGTATTGATCGGAAACGTCAATACATGTGTGTTTAATAAACAAAAAGGGTTCCTAGTTATGCCTCTCTTATAGACTAGCTCGTTGATTAACAAGATGATCAAGGTTTCCTGATCATGGACATTGGATGTTGTTAATAACGAGGTCACAACATTGGTGGAATGATGTGATGAACATTCATCCGAAGTATAGCATTACTATCAAAGTCATTATGTTTATATTGCTATAACATCATACGAAGTAATCTTTATCCTTAGACCATGAGATCATGTTAATTGCTAACACTGGAAGAGTATCTTGATAACATCAAACGTCAAACCGTAATAGGGTGACTATAAAGATTGGTTCAGTGCTACGAAGGTGTTATGTTGAGGCTCATGGATCAAGAGTGGAATTTGTCAATCCCGATGACGGATAGATATACTCTGGGCCCTCACGGTGATAACACATTGAAATAGCTTGCAAGCAAGTGATGTGATCACTAGAATGTTATATCACGGGAACGAGAAAAGAGTGCATGTCGGTAAAGAGATCAAACTAGGTATGGAGATACCGATGATCGAATCTCGGACATGTAATATATTGTGAGACAAAGGGATTTAGTTACTAGCGTTAAAGGTTCTCACGATCACAGAAGTCATCGTTGAATGTGTAGGAGTCAGTACGAATCTCCAGGTCCCGCTGCTGATTATTGATCGGAGAGGGGTCTCGATCATGTCTGCATT
The DNA here is from genome assembly GCA_910589775.1 of Avena eriantha. Lineage (NCBI taxonomy): Eukaryota > Viridiplantae > Streptophyta > Magnoliopsida > Poales > Poaceae > Avena > Avena eriantha. The sequence continues at coordinate 46,680,533 of OU342742.1, forward strand.
ATTCGCGAACCGTAGGGTGACACACTTAGGGGATACCGACACCATTTGGAGCATATGTTTCAGATAAAGATTTAAGAAAGCGCTGGAATTATTTTAATAGACACCGAAACTGTTTCGGGTGAAATTGCTGAAATTGGTTCTGCATGTAATACTGAAATGTTGCAGGGGGTTTTATGTGAATGTTTGTTAATGAAAGTAATTAACAAAATCCTGAATAAAAAATAATAAAAGAGTTTTATTAAATGAGAGAGCATTAAATTTGGAGAAATTTAATGCATTTAAAGTGGAGACTTTAAAAGGGAATGTGAAGCGGCATTTTAATGTGGAGGGGTTACCACCACATGAATGGAGGAGGTGAAGAGACACCTCCTCCATGCGCTGGCCATGAAGGAGGGGCACCCCCCTCCTCCTATAAAAGGCCACCCTCTCCTCACTTCTCACACACACCTCCTTGTGAAGGATCTCTCTCCCCCTCTAGTATTATTCCCCATGGTCTCGGATTAGCGAGATACATGTTCCCGGTGGCTTTATCTGGAAAGGAGTTGCTGCTTCCGCTGCTTTGCCGGAGCGAGGGAAGGAGGTTGTCGGGGTACCGGACGTGTGTGTGATCACGGATGCACCACTTCTTTGCGGTGCTGGACTTGGTGGTGCTGGAGCTGGATCTGAAGGACGTGCTGGAGCCGGACCTGCTTGGACTTCCTCACGATCTTGAGATCGGCAAGTGTACGACTACATCAACCACAAGTTCCTACTCGTTAACAAAACTCGTTGTCTTTGAGGGTAAGTTCTCGTTGGATGTATGTCCACCCGTTGCTTTGTACCTAGTAGATAGATCTTGGCGCGTAGTTCACACCGTAGGAAATTTTTTGTTTTCTATGCTGTGGACCCAACACAATCATGCGACTGGTGGCGATCGGCCGATCGATTGGAGAGTAGAGTGTCACCGCAGAACTCAGGTCAGTCCCGCTATGCCCCACGGTGGGCACCACTGTCGTGGAAATGGCCACGGCAGTCGCTGCCATAGGCAGCGATTGAGTGTTTCGTGAGGAAGAGTTGGCGGCCATCTGCGGTGCGAGATGGGGGCGGATGCACATGGGTTTACGCAGGTTCGGCCCCCCGAAGGGTAAAGACCTACTCCTGCTAGATTAGATTATGAGAGAGCGAGTTATAGGGGTGGCGAGCTCGGCGGCTAGGCAGTGAGTCGCTTGAGGGGGTGTATGATGGAACGTAAGGTCCCATGATACCCTAGGGAGGTTTATATATGAAGCACCTCGCTAGGGTTTACAAGCTGTCCCCGAACAGGATAAGGATCCGGGGACTTTTGACCTAATCCGACTGGGCTTCTGCTACGCTTCTGGGCTTCCACTCGCCAGTCGATGGGCCTTCCCTTCCCTCATGGTCCAGTCGCTGTCCTCCAGATGCACTCGCAGGCCTTTCGGCCCACTCGGAACGTTCTGCTGGGCATACCCCCTTTGGCATATCCCCATCAACGGATCTAAATGGTGTCGCCACTCCAATGCAAACAAAATGTCATCTTGAACTTAACCCACATGGTAAAGATGTGGACCAAAAGGTATACCGGTCCATGATCAGCTCTCTTCTTTACCTCTGTGCATCTAGACCTGATATTGTGTTGAGTGTGGGAGTGTGTGCAAGGTATCAATCAGCTCCTAAAGAAAGTCACTTAGTGGCGGTCAAGAGGATCTTTCGATATTTGGTTCATTCCCCTAACTTTGGTCTCTGGTATCCCAAGGGCTCCAATTTCTCTTTATGTGGTTATACTAACTCAGATTGGGCTGGTGATAAGGATGATCGGAAATCCACTTCTGGAGCTTGTCAATTCTTGGGAAGATCTCTTGTATGTTGGTCCTCCAAAAAGCAGAATTGTATATCTCTCTCCACCGCCGAAGCTGAATATGTTGCTGCTGCCAGCGCTTGTACTCAATTATTGTCGATGAGGCAAACTTTAAAGGAATACGGTGTCACTTGTGACAAAGTGCCTCTTTTATGTGATAATGAAAGTGCAATCAAAATTGCGTACAATCCTGTTCAGCACACAAGGACGAAGCATATTGAGATTCAGAATCATTTTATTCGAGACCATGTTGCTCGCGGCGATATTGATCTATCCTTTGTGAGCACGAAGAACCAACTTGCGGATATTTTTACAAAGCCACTTGATGAAGCAAGATTCTGCTACTTGAGGAATGAGCTAAATATCATTGATTCCAGGAGCTTGTCTTGATTACACATGCACTCACTCGTACATCTCAATCCTTCTTTGGTCTAGGTGTGGGCATGGATATAGGGGGAGTGTGGTCTTAACTCATTGGGCTAACCCTCCCCCCATAACGCCAATAGCAAGATAAATCATTTCTCTTAATATCATGTTGTGATATGTGAGCTTATTGATGAGTTTTGGTCGTGAACCCAAGATATATCTTCGCGGTGTCACACCATACACTCCAACAAGGTGGCTTCAGCCACCACCCTCTCCCTTGAGGAGATTTGGATCTTTTTGGATGTTCTTTGCTCTCTCATGTTCTTATGGGAATCACACTCAATCTTGGCTTTAGTTTGATTTGGATTTTGCAATTTTCAGTGTCTAGTACCATCTCAATTTGGCTCTCTTAATCCTAAGCCTTTCCCTACCCCTAAGCCACCTATTCTAGCACACAACTCCCTTGTACACCTTGTGGGGGTGTTATTAGGGGACGCGCGGGCCTGGTTCTGTGTATAACAGAAATTCAGATTTCAGGCTGGATTATCCGGCCCAAGTATTGGCCGGATAATCCGGCCCTGGCAGATTTCATCTTAAAGGGCAGGGCTCGGGGGGAAGGGCTCATAACGAGCTGCACTTCTCCCCCAGCCCTCTCCTCCTCCTCAGCCGCCGCCTGCCGCCCCCACCCTCCCCGGAGCCTCTCCGGCCACCGGATTTTCTGGGCCTCTCCGGATATTCTTCTCTGCACCTCCGGGTACCTTCTCCTCCGCGTTCTTCCTCCAATGAGTGAGGGTAACTCCCTCTCTCCCCATCTTTGGCTAGATGTGTTACTTGTTGGGTGGAACATTGTCTAGAAGGATGTGTTTTTGCATAGAAAACGTAGTCTTCCAGTTTCTAGGCCCGATCTACTTGTTTGCATTCAATCTAGGTGAAATCGAAAATTTCTGCCAGGGCCGGATTATCCGCCCCTGGCCAGGCCGGATAATCCGGCCTGACAGATTCGATTTTGGTTCAGTTTCATTATGGAATATGCATTGAGTAGTTTTGTCCTATGAACTTTTTGACTACCTTTTCCATGCTCTCTCCTGGACTTGTGTGTATGCTTATCCCCTTGCTATCGCCCCTATTCTCCTCACAGGTGGTTCCGGTGTTCCGAAGACCTACAAGCGCCGTCCTCGTGCCAAATACTTTCGGGACGAGGACGAGGACTACGAGTGATCCCGTGGGGCGCTAGCATCACTCTTCTCCTTTTTTGGTGTCTCGATGCCAAAGGGGGAGAAGTACTTCTATTAGGTTGTCTGTGGATTTGCATGGGTCGGGCATAAGCACTTGCACTTTTCTATTCGTCATTTTCTTCCTTAAGCCCATATAGCGTTGAACTTTAAATTCGTGATTTGTGGTTGTTTGAGACTCTTTGTGGTTGTCTGGATTATATGCCTATGGATTTCATATCATGGATTATGCGTATGGATCTATCTATTCATATCCTATTGCTGGAGGTTTATCATGGAAGGCGCGCTCATAATGGTTATACGGTAATAATTTTGACTTATGTCAAGGATGCCTACTCTCTACTTCGGTGGTATGTTTTTATTGCTCATATGTCTATGGAATAGATTCACCTATTTGTGTGCATTTGTATTCCAATGCAAAACTCTATTATGCACACATTGAGGGGGAGTCTCTTTCATAGTTATCACTGTTTGTCATGTGTCTTTCTCCTGCAAATCCTGGTATTGTAATCGTACACCAAAAAAGGGGAGATTGAAAGAACATTTCATGTTTTCCTATGTTTTGCGTGTTAGATAACAATACTGTGGAAATTATTCATGTGTGCTAAGTGTGCAGGAAGCTTTGAGGGGGCCGGATAATCTGCCCCACCAAGGGCCGGATAATCCGGCCTACCTCATTGCTCCAAGAGAGCCAAGGCGCGTTGCTCGGTATCCGGTCGGATCTTCTCCCGGAAAATCCGAAATGGGCGGTTTTTCCTCCCCAGGCCGGATAATCCGGCTGTCGCATGGGCTGGATAATCCGGCCCCCAGTTTTCGAGCAAAAGGAGTCAAGGCGCGTCGCTCGGTATCCGGTCGGATTTTCTCCTGTAAAATCCGAACTGGGGCGGTTTTTCCTCCCCAGGCCGGATAATACGGCCCTCGCATGGGACCGGATAATCCGGGCCCCAGAAGTTGATCAAGGGCAAGCTCGGCGCGACGCTTTGAGAGGGGGCAGATTATCTGTCGGATATTCCGAGTCTGGGGTGGTGTTTTCCCCAGACCAGATAATCCGGCCCTCACTTGGGCCGGATAATTCAGCCCCCAAAGTGTGCAATGGCTAGTTTCTGAAGGGGGTATAAATACCCCTTCTTCCCCAACGTTCAGAACTCTTGATTCATTCGAAATTTCCCAGACATTGTGCAAGAGCTCTCATTCTTGATCTCCCACTTCAACCACCCGAAGTTCTTGATCTTTGGTGGAATTGAAGGAGGAGAAGTTTATCATCATCATCAAGAATCAAGCGCTTCAACTCCTCTCCATTCACTTGGAGAAATCCCTGATCTAGTATTCTTGTCAATACCTAGATCTTGTTTATTGTATTTGATAACTTTGTTCTTGTGGCAGCTTGTTGTCATTTCGGGAGCCTCCAAGTTGTTGTGGAGTTGTTGCCCCGCTAGTTGTGTAAAGGCGCCGGTGCCCGCCTCGAAGGGTACCTATAGTGGAAAGGTGGATCAGGCCTTTTGTGGCGAGATCCATCGGAGAACAGGGTGAGGCCTATTGTGGCATGGTGGTCTTAGTACCGCCCACCCCTCCAACGCAGACGTACTTCCCTTAACAAGGAAGGAACTGCGGTCAAACAAATCCTGTGTCTCCATGTGCTTCACTTCGGTTTACCCGTTCCTCTTCCACTCGCTCTTTACTCGCTAGTAGATAGGTTTGCATATAGGGAAATTCCACCTAATATTTTATCTAGAGAAATTACCCTTTGTGTTAAGCCTAAAATTGAAAAAGTATTAAAAATTGGTGTAGCACCTATTCACCCCCCCTAGGTGCCCATACGATCCGTTTCACCAAGGCCTCATACTCGTCCTCCGCGTTCTTTATTCCCGCGGGCCTTTGTCAGCAAGTCATTCTCTCTATTGAGAAAGAACTTTGTTGTCCCCTCTTTAATTTCCTTAACCACTCTCTGCCATGTATGTCGGGGTATCCTAATCCCGTCACTGCAAATAAGGTCCCATGTTTTTTCGTCATACTCACTCCCATGCCCAAGGAACCAATTTCTTGCCCTCAGATCCCATTCTTCGCGTATTGGTTCTGGAGTGATCCCTTTAGCAAGCAGCTCACTCTCTTTAGCATCCCACTTTCGCATGGCAGTCGTATAGCCCACTGGCCCTAGGTGATGGTGATATTTCTTCATCGCAGCATTTTTCTTGTTTTTTCCGACTTTTCCATAGCAGGTTCTGACTCCTTGTACTTCACAAATGCATCCCAGTTAGCCTGCTGCTTTGTTAGATAGCATTCGAATTTAGGACGAATCTTCGTCTTCTGATACTTTTGCCATAATGCTTTCTTCCAGTTCTTGACTAGTTCGGCCATCTTCGTAAGAGTCCACTGCTTGACTTTCTTCCTCAATGTAGCTGTGTCGGCATCATCCTCACATTCTGGCAGGGTGAAATGTGTCATGAGTTCATTCCAAAGACCCTCTTTGTACCTGTTGGCAACATACTCACCCTCTTCCGTCCCTTTGGTCTTATTCCACTCTCAAACTGTGATCGGGATGCGATCCCTAACCATAACTCCGCATTGTTGTACAAATACACTTTTATCCTTTTCGGGTTCCAACGGTTCACCCCGTGGTGATACCACCGTAATTGTATAACGCGTAGATACGTCCAAATTTTTGGCCGGGCCTCGTTTGGAGTTTTTTGGCGCGATGTGGAGGCCTAAGAGAAGAAACATTCGTCAATTTATATATATACAACTCAATTAATGCATCTACTAATCACCGGACTTCATATATATATCTCGCCGGACTTCGTTAAGGTTCCACCGAGGCCGTCGGCTTCTCCATCAACGGAGCCGTCGGCTTCTCCCTGATCATTTCGGTCGACCTCCTCACCATCACCGGAGGGGTTCAGATACATCAACAGAGATTCGGGTGGTTCAACATGGGCGTCGTTGATCATATCCTCGAGAATTTCTTCTTGTGCTAGGTCTCTGTGCATTGGACTAGGTGGATCCATAGTTTCTGCAAAATGCGAGATGAACACAATATTATTTCCTATATACAAATATTGCCTATATACAAATATTTCCTATATACAAAAATGTATTTCCTATATACAAAAAGTCCGGGGGCCTGCGAGCACTGCCACCCTAACCCTAAGTCCGGGGGCCCGCGAGCACTACCACCCTAACCCTAAGTCCGGGGGGCCGCGAGCACCACCACCCTAACCCTAAGTCCGGGGGACCGCGAGCACCACCACCCTAACCCTAAGTCCAGGGGCCCTCGAGCACTGCCACCCTAACCCTAAGTCCAAGGGCCCGCGAGCACTACCACCCTAACCCTAAGTCCGGGGGCCCGCGAGCACTACCACCCTAACCCTAAGTCCGGGGGCTCGCGAGCACCACCACCCTAACCCTAAGTCGGGGGCCCGCGAGCACTTCCACCCTAACCCTAAGTCTGGGGGCCTGCGAGCACCAACACCCTAACCCTAAGTCCGGGGGCACACGAGCACTGCCACCCTAACCCTAAGTCCGGGGGCCCGCGAGCACTACCACCCTAACCCTAAGTCCGGGGGACCCGCGAGCACTACTGGACTTAGGGTAGTTATTTCTTCAGCTATTGTGGACTCAGACACAGATCGTTTGCTTGATGAATAAAAGGCAAGAAAAAACAAGCTGCAAGTTTTGCCACCATGTTCACTTTATCTTTATTTAGCACTACTATATATGCTACTATATATATAATACTATAATATTACAATATACTACTATAATGCAATATACTACTATATATGCAATATACTATACTACATATACTATAATATATGCCATACAATATACTACTATATATGCAATATACTACTATATATACTACTATAATATATGCCATACAATATACTACTATATATGCAATATACTACTATATATATAATATTACACTACTAAATAATATTACACTAATATATATACTATAATATTCAACTACTAAATAATATTACACTACTATATACTATAATAATATTATACTACTATAAACTACTACACAACTATATACACTACAAAATAAAAAAATAACAAAATAACTAGAGAACTGGCCGGGGGCGCCGCCCCGGCAGCATCGCCCGCACCGCCGCCGGCGTGCATGACTGTCGCCAGCCCGGCCTGCTCCGCCGCAGTGGCCGGCGTGCACGACTGTCGCCGGCCCGGCCTGCTCCGCCGCAGTGGTCGGCCGCGCGCCGGCGTGCACGTCGACGTACGGCTACCGTGCCCCCGTGTAGCCGGACGAGGGAAGGGGAGGGTGTGGCATCCCATCTGTCTAACATCTGTAATGCTACATGGTCTAATAATAAAATGCTACTTCCTACATATAATTGTTGCATCATCATTATATCATGCTCATGTCATCATACCACCTTGCATTTGAGCATCATATAAAACCCCTTTTCTTTTGGATCTTGTCTCATATGCATTTATCAATTGTATTTGGTTCTTAATAAATTGGATTTGGCTCTTGATAAATGCTTGATGCCCAAGTTGAGTTGTGGGCATATCTTTTAAACTCCATCTATCTACTAACATGAGTTGACATCTTGTCATCACCACCTAGCTTTAATTCCACCATACATCTATATATGAGCTTCTCATTTTGTTTTTGGGGTTTTAATCATTGCCCATGTGTTGTGTGTGGATCCTTTCCACCACATCTCATATACAACATGGCCACATGATCATGTGGACACTTCCCCATCTATTTCATATGTGGGTTCTTCTATTTGATTTTGAGGTTTCACTCATGCCCGCACTCTAATTGGATGGTTCCATGTTAATCTTTCTTGCCAACGTTACACAAAATCAAATCTTAGAATCTTGGGCTCACCTACATGCTCCCATGCATATGTCTAAATTTGTTTTCACAAAATAGAGCATGGGGTATGGATTTAATGTTTTTGCATGGCCCATGCAACATACACATTCCACATATTCTTCTTCTTCTAGTTGCTTATGAGAGAGTTTTGGTTTTTAAAATCTTTGAAAGCTTGTGTTAAATGTTGAATAAACCATCTACACTAGAAATTCTCCTTAATTATTCATACACCACATCTACTCATAATCTAAACCCTTTTCTTTTCCTAGCTTGGCCCAACCCTCTCTCTCTCTCTATCTACACCTAACTAAAAACTCTAACCCTAACCCCTCTTCCTAGCTTTGGCTTAACCCTCACCTCACCACCCTTCCTGCCTAGGCCACCACCACCCTGGCTCGGCCCCAAGACCCCTAGCCTAGCAACCCAGCCCGAGCCACCATGCCAACACTGCCGGTCTAGCCCTAGGCGAGTCCCTATCCTCTCTATTCTCTCTCCCACTGCCAAGCCAGGCCCTACCCGAGCCACCTTGCGTCCACCTCTATGGCCCCAGCTGCAGCCCCCCCCCCCCCCGAGCCCCGCTAATCACGTGAGGAGAAGGAGAAGGAAAGGTGCACGCCACCTTTTTCCACCCCGCCACCGAGACACCCCCATGTACTCTCCCTATCCCTGCCTTTATCTACTCCCCTCTGCCGTGCGTCGCTTCCCCAGATCCACCCAGGGCTCTGCCCATCACCCCAAGTCCCCCACCTGCCTGCTGCCTTCCTTCCTCTTCCACCGGCTCCCCCACCGTCGGCTTCTTTTCGCCAGCACCACATCCAGGAGGAGGGCGTGGCGTTTGGTGTTGGGGCAGACCGAGAAGACCCCTGCGTCGCCCCTGTCCACGCCATCGAGGAGGAGAAGGCACAGACCTGCTACACGCCGATGGAAAACCCTAACACGTCGGCCGCCAGCTCCCCCGGCGATCCCTTGCTTCCCGGCTCGCACCACCACCACCAGCCCACTCCCGGTGAGTCCCTGGTTCTCCTGGACAAGTTCTCTCTGCCTATCGTGTCCTGGACACGTCGAACCATCCGTCGAGCGCTCTTTGCGCACCGCGCTCGCGTTCACCACCCCGTCGTTGCGCCGCAGATACCTCACCTGGCCGCACCGTCGAATCCCATCACTAACCCGAGCCGTCCCAGCGGTAACAGCCGCTGCGCGCGTGCTAGGTCGCAGGATCGATTTCCCCGACGTGCCGGTGTGGTTTCGTCAGTTTCATCAGAGACAGACGAGAAGAAAAACAGTACTCGGTGGTTGTTTTCCCCTTAACCCCCTGCCTTTTTGCGTGGGCAACCCGTGGTCCAGTCCGGGCCCGCCTGTCTGCATCTGTGGCCATTTTTGCAAAAAGGCACCGCAGGGTTCACAGCCTCAACCCGTAGACCCCGTCCATGCCGCGTGGTAGCTGCACTCTCAACCACTGGCTTGTGGGACCGTTGGAAGGACGGGCCCGCTTGTCAGCTGCTGTGGCTGACTGAGTGCGCGGTGAGAAAAGTCTGATGCGCATTGGTTTCGCCAGCTCAGCGCCTGGCCCAGTCGTCAGTGACTCGGGCTAGACCCACCTGAGTACAAAAAGTTTCTGTGAGCCTTTTTCCAAATAAAAATAATTCGAGAAACTGCATATATTGTTCTTAATATTCAGAAATTGATATCTTTATTTTGGTATTTCCAAATAATACAAATAATATATGTTTTGGAATCAGAAAAATGTGAGGATTTCAAATCTGCCATCCCAATTAATGTTTGCCTATTTTCAATTTTCGAAATTGTTTAATTGCAATAAAAATGCCTTTTTCTTAATTAATTAATAACTTTAATTCTTTCACCCCAAATTTGACAAATAATATGTCTAAATCGATCAGCGCGGCGAGCCCGTTCTAACTATGCATTCCATGATATGAATTGAAGCATGCATCATGTCATTATTAAAAATCAGAACTGTTTATGGCATTAAAACTGGAACAAATAATTAATAAAATGATTTATTCTTGTCCCCACACCTCACCCTTGCCATGCTACTTTATTGCCATGTAATTTGTGCATCATTCATCATGGCATGCTTGTTTGCTTGTCGCATTTTATTCATATGCTTGTGCACTTTATTTATGTTGGCCCTTATTTGTTTGGTTCTTCTTTTGAATAGACGCTGAGCAGGGAAAATATCAGGAATCCCAGGAGTACTATCCAGATCCGTCTCTCGCTTCAACTGAGCTGCTAGGCAAGCACTACCACATGGTTGCATATATATAGTACCTACTGCTTCTATCTTATTCTTGCATCATGGTGTCGCGATTGCATTAAATGGAATCCCAAGTACTGCATAGCCTTTACTTTTAAACCCCACCGAGCATGTTCCTCAATCCCATGAGCCATTACTAAAGGAGTTGTTTGAGCCCTGCGAGTCGTAGAACATCATGTGTAGGGTATGTGAGTGTCTGATGGATAACGAGGTACCTAAACAACTTAACGTAAGTAGTAATGGGATAACTAATGAAAGAGGCACTGGTGAGCAATATCTGCTATTTGGTTTTTCATGCTCACTTGTGTCCCGTAGGACCCCGAGTACTTGATACCTGTTCCTTGATTATTTGCACTATCCACATACGGGAGACTCTATGAATCCCCCTTTGCAAGAGCTTGATTTGCACTGTATTTCTTGGGGCCACAAAGTAGTTTGGGGCTTTATTACTATCTTGTACTTATGCCATGCTTTACTGTATTATTTAAGATTGTCCGTGGAGCACCTTTACTGTTTGGTATGGCGGAGTGTTTTCACGGTATCGACAAGCCCAGTCACACTTTCGGGTTCCCAGTCGTTTACAGCCATTGGCGCAAACCTTGGGTCCGTCTCGGAGGCGGCCAACTTTGTTGCGGGTAGCTTAATGGGGTGGCCCCCTGAAATATTTTATGAATCTTGTGATTGCTTTGTCGTGAAAGCCTCGTTGGGTTTTGATTTGGTTTTTCCGAGGTCGATCGTGTGTGTTTTGCTATTTGTGCACCCCTGCAGGGTAAATCTTTCTGAAAGCCATGTCCGTGGTTATGGACGACTTGGAGCACAGTTTCTCGATCATAGACAAGTATAACTAAAGTACCTTCTTTAATTTGACTAAATATCTTACTAGTAACTAGTGCAATATTCATGGAATGGTTAATTAAAACTGCCAACGGATGGGTTGTTCGTCCGCTTTCTCGTTGGTAAGCGAGAAGGAGGATGGATCTATTACTTTATACTGTTATAACTGTTGTTCTAATTAACGGACATCCATTTATCATTGGTTAGGCGGATGGTTAGCGAGTATCTATAGACTTATTAGTTATTATCTTTTGCTGCAATTGCGTTACCCCAGGTTATGTCCCCTTTAGAGGCATAAAGACTTGCTGAGTACCCCTAGGGTCTCACACGATAAATTGTTTTATTCAGATGAACAGGTGTATTCGCAAGATGGATACTAGGTGGAGGAGACAGATGATGTTGGCAAAGATCACTCGGTGTAGAGATTCCGGGGATGGGGATCCGTGAGATCTATGGGCGGGATGTTCTTATTAATGTGGCATATTATGCTGATTTGCTTCTTGTCTGTACTCGGATCTTGTTTCCCGCTTCCGCTTGATACTCTGTTGATTGATGTATGAGGAGCTATCCTACACTATTATCTCTATCTAGGATATTGGATCTTGCCGTATGGCGTTGCAATATTTCTATTTCTTTTAGATGGTATGGCTTTGAGAACTGTTGTAAGGTAGCTTGCATACATGCTCACTTGTGTATGTATTTGATCTCTTCGCCTGTTGCCTACGCCGCTCGCTCTTGTCCCGATGTTCTTGGAAGTGGTTAGGACGGCCGACGGGTCTACACGTGGGTGGCCCCTGGGCCCCCGCTGTACTATTTTAACCACTTTTGGTTCATCCAGGATTGAACCTGGAGCGTAGGGTCTGAGGTTGTTACAATTGGTATCAGAGCCATCCCGCCCTTCAGGGTCTCAGCCAACTGGTCGTTGTCAGTCTAGCAAATATTTTGGTATCTATATATACTAGGGAAAAACAAAAACACGAGAGTAGGACTGCTTCCACTTTTCTTCTTACCCACCCACCCACCCTTTTCTGGTAAGGAAGTGTAACGTTTTTCAATCCTCTTCTAAAAATTCAAACTAGGATTCACGTGTTCTGGGTTCTGTAGTACCATAGGTTGTGTGAGTGTATGTGTCTGTGTGTGTGTAATTCCTTGTCTATCTGTTGCATCCAACTTGTTATCGCTATCTACCTTTTGGTTATCAACTGTTGGTACATTCCATACCGACAGGCTTTTGTAAACCGACGCGATCTGTCTTACTCTTTGTTATCCGACGCTATCTTGTTTGGGGTGTTTGTTTTCCATAGTTGCTAATCTTTAGGTTCATCTTAAGAAGGAAGGGAGTTGGGATATGTGTTTTACTTATTCATGTGCGGAGTAATGATTTGAGTGCGGGATGGAGTCGAGACCATACCACTACTTTTATCATTCGCTCTTGTATATTGAATTGGTAGAGTTACTAATCTTGATTCGTTAAGTGGTTTTGCGCATATAGTGGTATTTAATGCCGAAATTTGCGGAAAAAATTTCTTTGATAGCTTTGTGTACCACACTCCTTGTTCAGTCGTGTGCGATATGCTTACTATCTTCTAGGTGCTTTGAACTTTGTTGATATTGTAATATCATCTTAGTAATTTGTATCCTTTAATCTTGGTTAATTCCATTTTGGTACTATTGTGGATTATTATTATTCTCCATTATAGTACTGACTTGAGTTTTATATCAATCACAGGATGGCACCACCACGCCGTACGGAGGAGGAAATACCACATGAACTGGGGGCTGCGTTGGCAAGTATTGCAAATGCCTTGGGAACAATGCAACAGAACCAGCAACGCTTTGAAGAAAGTGTCAGGAGGAATGAGTTTGTTCCACTACCTCCACCTCCCAAGCGAGGAGACATCAAGGGCTTTCTGAAGTTTAACCCACGCCACTTTGAGGTGTCTGATCAGCCTCTGGATGCTGATGATTGGCTTCGTGAGATGTCAAGGTTGCGATGACTGCTGATGTACCTGAGTAAGAATGGGTAAAATGTGCCACTCACCTTCTGAAGGGAGACGCAGCTCTGCGGTGGGAGAATTACCTGAAGGCAAACCATTCTGGGTTTCAGCCTACTTGCGAGCAGTTCACTGGGGCTTTCAAAGAGAAATATCTTTCAGAAATTGTCATGGAAAGGGTGAAGGAAGTGTTTCTCAACCTCAAGCAGGGCAACGACAATGTCAATACCTATATCAGAAACTTCATGAATCTTTCTCGGTATGGTGGCGATGAGATCTCTGATGACAAGAAGAAGCAAAAGAGGTTCAGGCAAGGGCTCAATGCATCTATCAAATATGCAATCACTCATGCAAGGCCGGGGTCTTTTCTAGAACTCCAACATACAGCTCTACAGGATGAAGCCAGTAGGCAAGTGTTCGAGGAGTCCAAGAAACACAGTCGTGACGCAGCAAGCTCTTCAGCTATGACAGCTCCTTCTAAGCACCGCGTGTGGGTTCCTAATACCGCACCGTCGCTCCCGGGCTCCACCAAGACCTTCAAACTACGCGGCAAGGCCACCAAACTCCTTCACCGCTGCTCCTAGGGGCTACAACCACAACTACCCTGGAGTGCCTGGTGGAGTCCCTGGCTACGCTACTCCACGTCCACCTGGTGCTTGTTACACTTGTGGGAACACTGGGCATCAACACTGGAGTTGTCCCATGAACAACAAAGCTCTTCCTCCACCACCTCCAAGACCTGCAGCAAGTTCTTCTATGGTTCGTGCACCTCCACCTCGGGCTCTCAACATCAACACCAAGCCCGGGTCCACTATTGCTCGTGCCAACTGTGTCAACGTCGCTCAAGCTGAACATGCACCTGGAGTTGTGATGGGTACGCTTCCCGTTAACTCAGTCCCTACATGAGTTTTATTTGATTCCGGTGCATCGCATTCTTTTGTCTCTACAAGTTTTGCTGATGAGAATGGGTTACCTATGGATCCTCTCCCTAAACGTTTAATGGTTCTCTCGCCCGGAGCAACGATGGCATCTTCCAAGATCCGCCATGGCAATCAAATTGAGATTGGTGGTTCTTCGTTGCCGGCTTCCTTAATTATTCTAGGCAATTCTGACATTCATGTTAGCTTGGGCATGGATTGGTTAACAGCAAATGCAGCTATGATTGATTGTGTTGAACGCTCGGTTTCTCTAAAAATTCATGAAGGCCATATAGTCTATTCTCCAAGTCTGACTCCTGCAATTGAGCTTTTCTCTTTGGTTGCTCTGAATGATGATGCTATGGATGCTATTCAGAATGTTCCGGTGGTCCGTGAGTTCCCCGATGTTTTTCTGAAGAGTTACCAGGTATGCCTCCTGACCGAGAGGTTGAGTTTGTGATTGAGCTTGAACCTGGTACCACTCCTATCTCGAAGCGGCCTTATAAAATGGGTCCTGCTGAGTTGGCTGAACTCAAACGTCAGCTTGATGAACAAGAGAAGTTGGGTTTCATTCAGCACAACACTTCTTCTTGGGGTAGCTCAACCATCTTTGTGAAGAAGCGAGACCACACTGATAGACTTTGTGTTGACTATCGGGCTCTCAGTGCTAAAACCATCAAGAATAAATATCCCCTTCCGCGGATTAATGATCTCTTCGACCAGCTAGTTGGAGTTGTGGTATTCTCTAAGATGGATTTGAGAAGTGGATATCATCAAATCAAGATTCGCAAGGAAGATGTTCCCAAAACAGCTTTCACCACCCGCTATGGCCTGTATGAGTACACGGTCATGTCTTTCGGTCTCACCAATGCACCTGCCACCTTCTCGAGGCTTATGAACTCGGTTTTCATGGAGTATCTTGATAAGTTCGTCGTGGTCTATCTGGATGTACATTCTAGTCTATTCTAAGTCAAAAGAAGAACATGAAGAACACCTTCGGTGTGTCCTAAACAGGCTTCGTGAGAATCGCATGTATGCAAAGTTCTCCAAGTGCGAGTTCTCGCTGCCTGAAGTCAGCTATCTGGGGCACATCATCTCTCCTAAGGGCATTGTCGTCAACCCAGACACTGTTCGGACAATTGTTGAGTGCCTTCCACCCAAAAATATCAAAGAAGTCTGGAGTTTCCTTGGTTTGGCTAGTTACTGCCGTCGCTTCGTTCAGAACTTCTTGAAGATTGTGAAGCCTCTTACCGAACTCCTCAACAAAGGCACGAAATACCTTTGGTCTCCTGCATGTCAAGCAAGCTTTGAAACACTCAAAGAGAAGCTCACTTCCACTCCAGTCTTGATTCCTCCAGATACATCCAAGCCTTTCCAGATATTCTGTGACGCCTCCTTGCAAGGATTGGGTGCGGTCCTTATGCCAGAAAAACAAGTTGTTGCTTATGCCTCTCGACAGTTGAAGACGCATGAGATCAACTATCCTACACATGACCTCGAACTTGCAGCAGTTGTCTTTGCTTTGAAAGTATGGAGGCACTACTTGCTTGGCAACCGTTGTGAGATCTTTTCTGATCACAAGAGTCTGAAGTATATCTTCACACAACCTGATCTCAACCTTCGTCAGAGGAGGTGGATTGAAGCAGAGGAGGTGGATTGAAGCAATTAATGATTTTGATTTGACCATCAACTACACTCCCGGTAAAGCTAATGTCATGGCCGATGCTCTCAGCCGAAAAGCTTATGTCAACAACCTCATGGTGGAAGAACAACAGCCTCTCTTGTGCGAGGAGTTCCGCCAGCTCAACCTTGAAATTGTGGATCAAGGGTATCTTCTAAATCTTCTGGCAACACCTCTCTTGGAAGAAAAAGTTCACTCCATTCAACTTGGTGATCCGTACACTAAAAACATCATCTCCAAGATTCAGCTTCCGAAGTATGAGTCCTTCCACGTCGACGACCAAGGAGCTCTATTCTTTGAACACCAGATGTTTGTTCCGAACTACCCAGGTTTGAGAGAGCAAGTTCTTAAAGAAGCTCATGATTCTATTCTTTCTATCCACCCTGGCAGCACTAAGATGTACATGGACTTGAAAACACAATATTGGTGGCCTGGATTGAAACGATATTGTGCCAAGTATGTCTCTGAGTGTGATGTCTGCCGTAGAGTTAAAGCTGTCCATCAGAAACCTTCCGGTCTTCTACAGCCATTGAAGCCTCCAGAATGGAAATGGGAGAAAGTAGAGATGGACTTCATAACTGGTTTTCCAAGGTCGTAGAAGGGCAACAATACAATCTGTGTTGTCATCGACAGGGTTTCTAAAGTGTCTCACTTCTTTCCCGTCAAGGAAACAATTTCTGCAATTCAGTTGGCTGAGCTCTATATCAACAGAATTGTTTCTCTGTATGGGGTTCCTCTTGAGATCAGCTCAGACCGTGGAAGCATCTTCACTTCCAAGTTCTGGGGAAGTTTCCAAAATGCTTTGGGAACAAAGTTCAACTTCAGCACAGCTTACCACCCTCAGTCGCAAGGACAAGTTGAAAGGATCAATCAGATTCTGGAAGATATGCTCTGTGCTTGCATCATCTCTTTTGGCATGAAGTGGGAAGAATGCCTTCCTTATGCTGAATTCTCTTACAACAATAGCTTCCAGAAGAGTCTAAAGATGTCACCATTTGAGGTTCTCTATGGACGCAAATGCAGAACTCCGATTGGTTGGTCGGCCGCAGGTGAAAGAACATTGTTTGGCACCGACATTGTAACTCAAGCGAAGGAGAAATTCACATCATTCTCGAAAACCTGAAGGTTGCTCAAAGTCGCCAGAAGAGCAACTATGACAGGAAGCACACGGACATGGAGTATGTCCCTGGTGATCTCATTTACATTCGTGTCACTCCCATGAGAGGCACGCACCGGTTTGGTATCAAAGGAAAGCTGGCTCCTAGATACATCGGTCCTTTCAAAGTTCGTGGAAGAAGAGGAGAAGTTGCTTATGCTCTTGAGCTCCCTGAAAAACTCAAGGTCCATGATGTTTTCCATATCTCTCAACTCAAGAAGTGCTTCAAGGATCCCGGCAGGACCGTGGACCATGAGCTCATCAATCTCCAAGAAGATCTGTCTTATCAAGAACACCCCACAAAAATCCTAGAAGTCGCAGAAAGAAAGACTCGCAACAAGTCTATAAAGTTCTGCAAGATGCAGTGGTCACACCATTCCGTTGATGAAGCCACTTGGGAACATGAGGATGAGCTCCGTGCTAAGTATCCTACCCTCTTCGTGTCTTCTTCTTCTTCCTAGAATCTCGGGGCGAGATTCCTGTTTAGTGGGGGAGAGTTGTAGCATCCCATATGTCTAACATCTGTAATGCTACATGGTCTAATAATAAAATGCTACTTCCTACATATAATTCTTGCATCATCATTATATCATGCTCATGTCATCATGCCATGCATTTGAGCATCATATAAAACCCCTTTTCTTTTGGATCTTGTCTCATATGCATTTATCAATTGTCTTTGGTTCTTAATAAATTGGATTTGGCTCTTGATAAATGCTTGATGCCCAAGTTGAGTTGTGGGCATATCTTTTAAACTCCATCTATCTACTAACATGAGTTGACATCTTGTCATCACCAGCTAGCTTTAATTCCACCATACATCTATATATGAGCTTCTCATTTCGTTTTGGGGGTTTTAAGCATTACCCATGTGTTGTGTGTGGATCCTTTCCACCACATCTCATATAAAACATGGCCACATGATCATGTGGACAGTTCCCCATCTATTTCATATGTGGGTTCTTCCTATTTGATTTTGAGGTTTCACTCATGCCCACACTCTAATTGGATGGTTCCATGTTAATATTTCTTGCCAACGTTACACAAAATCAAATCTTATAATCTTGGGCTCACCTACATGCTCCCATGCATATGTCTAAATCTGTTTTCACAAAATAGAGCATGGGGTATGGATTTAATGTTTTTGCATGGCCCATGCAACATAGCCATTCCACATATTCTTCTTCTTCTAGTTGCTTATGTGAGAGTTTTGGTTTTTAAACTCTTTGAAAGCTTGTGTTAAATCTTGATTAAACCATCTACACTAAAAATTCTCCTTAATTCTCCATACACCACATCAACTCATAATCTAAACCCTTTTCTTTTCCTAGCTTGGCCGAACCCTCTCTCTCTCTCTATCTACACCTAACTAAAAACTCTAACCCTAACCCCTCTTCCTAGCTTCGGCTAAACCCTCACCTCACCACCCTTCCTGCCTAGGCCACCACCACCCTAGCTCGGCCCCAAGACCCCTAGCCTAGCAACCCAGCCCGAGCCACCATGCCAACACTGCCGGTCTAGCCCTAGCCGAGTCCCTCTCCTCTTTGTTCTCCCTCCCAATGCCAAGCCAGGCCCCACCCGAGCCACCTTGCGTCCAACTCTCTGGCCCCAGCTGCAGCCCCTCCCGAGCCCCGCTGATCACGTGAGGAGGAGGAGAAGGAAAGGTGCACGCCACCTTTTTCCACCCTGCCACCGAGACACCCCCATGTGCTCTACCTCTCCCTGCCCTTATCTACTCCCTCTGCCGTGCGTCACTTCCCCAAATCCACCCAGGGCTCTGCCCATCACCCCAAGTCCCCCACCTGCCTGTTGCCTTCCTTCCTCTTCCACCGGCTCCCCCACCGTCGGCTTCTTTTCGCCAGCACCACATCCAGGAGGAGGGCATGGCGTTTGGTGTTGGGGAAGACCGAGAAGACCCCTGTGTCACCCCTGTCCACGCCGTCGAGGAGGAGAAGGCCCAGACCTGCTGCACGTCATCGACACTGACGGAAAACCCTAACCCACCGGCCGCCAGCTCCCCCGGAGATCCCCTGCTTCCCGGCTCGCACCACCACCACCAGCCCACTCCCGGTGAGTCCCTGGTTCTCCCGAACAAGTTCTCTCTGTATGTCGTGTCCTAGACGCGTCGGACCATCCGTCAAGCGCTCTCTGCGCACCGCGCTCGCGTTCACCACCTCGTCATTGCGCCGCAGATACCTCACCTGGCCGCGCCGTCGAATCCCATCACTAACCCGAGCCGTCCCAGCGGTAACAGCCGCCGCGCGCGCTAGATCGCGGGATCGATTCCCCCGACGCGCCGGCGTGGTTTCGTCAGTTTCGTTAGAGACAGACGAGAAGAAAAATAGTAATCGGTGGCCGTTTTCCCCTTAACCCCCCGCCTTCTTGCGTGCGCAACCCGCGGTCCAGTCCGGGCCCGCCTGTCTGCCTCTGTGGCCATTTTTGCAAAAAGGCACCATAGGGTTCATGGCCTCAACCCACAGCCCCCGCCTGCGCCGGGTGGCAGCTGCACTCTCAACCACAGGCTTGTGGGACCGTTGGAAGGACGGGCCCGCTTGTCAGCTGTTGTGGCTGGCTGAGCGCGCGGTGAGAAAAGTCTGCTACGCGTTGGTTTCGCCAGCTCAGCGCCTGGCCCACTCGTCAATGACTCGGGCTAGACCCACCTGAGTATAAAAAGTTTTTGTGAGCCTTTTTCCAAATAAAAATAATTCGAGAAAATGCATATATGTTCTTAATATTCAGAAATTTATATCTTTATTTTGGTATTTCCAAATGATACAAATAATATATGTTTTGGAATCAGAAAAATGTGAGGATTTCAAATCTGCCATCCAAATTAATGTTTGCCTATTTTCAATTTTTGAAATTGTTTAATTGCAATAAAAATGCCTTTTTCTTAATTAATTAATAACTTTAATTCTATCACTCCAAATTTGCCAAATAATATGCCTAATCGATCAACGCATAGAGCCTGTTCTAACTATGCATTCCATGATATGAATTGAAGCATGCATCATGTCATTATTAAAAATCAGAACTATTTATGGCATTAAAACTTGACCAAATAATTAATAAAATGATTTATTCTTGTCCCCACACCTCACCCTTGCCATGCTACTTTATTGCCATGTAATTTGTGCATCATTTGTCATGGCATGCTTGTTTGCTTGTCGTATTTTATTCATATGCTTGTGCACCTTATTTATGTTGGCCCTTGTTTGTTTGGTTCTTCTTTCGAATAGACGCCGAGCAGGGGAAATATCAGGAATCCCAGGAGTACTACCTAGATCCGTCTCTCGCTTCAACTGAGCTGCCAGGCAAGCACTACCACATGCTTGCATACATATAGTACCTACTGCTTCTATCTTATTCTTGCATCATGGAGTCGCGATTGCATTAAATTGAATCCCAAGTACTGCATAGCCTTTACTTTTAAACCCCACCGAGCATGTTCCTCAATCCCATGAGCCATTACTACAGGAGTTGTTTGAGCCATGCGAGTCGTAGAACAACATGTGTAGGGTATGTGAGTGTCTGATGGATAAAGAGGTACCTAAACAACTTAACCTGAGTAGTAATCGGATAACTAATGAAAGAGGCACGGGTGAGCAATATCTGCTATTTGGTTTTTCATGCTCACTTGTGTCCCGTAGGACCCCGAGTACTTGATACATGTTCCTTGATTATTCGCACTATCCACATACAGGAGACTCTATGAATCCCCCTTTGCAAGAGCTTGATTTGCACTGTATTTCTTGGGGCCAAAAAGTAGTTTGGAGATTTATTACTATCATGTACTTATGCCATGCTTTACTGTATTATTTAAAATTGTGCGTGGAGCACCTGTACTTTTTAGGATGGCGGAGTGTTTTCGCGGTAACGACAAGCCCAGTCACACTTTCGGGTTCCTAGTCGTTTACAGCCATTGGCGCAAACCTTGGGTCCGTCTCGGAGACGGCCAACTTCATTGTGGGTAGCTTAATGGGGTGACCCCCTGAAATATTTTATGAATCATGTGATTGCTTTATCGTGAAAGCCTCGTTGGGTTTGATTTTGTTTTTTCGAGGTCGATCGTGTGTGTGTTGCTATTTGTGCACCCTTGCAGGGTAAATCTTTCTGAAAGCCGTGTCCACGGTTATGGACGACTTGGAGCACAGTTTCTCAGTCATAGATAAGGATAACTAAAGTACCTTCTTTAATTTGACTAAATATCTAACTAGTAACTAGTGCAATATTCATGGAATGATTAATTAAAACTGCCAACGGATGGGTTGTTTTCCGCTTTTTCGTTGGTAAGCGAGAAGGAGGATGGATCTGTTACTTTATACTGTTATAACTGTTGTTCTAATTAACGGACATCCGTCTATCATTGGTTAGGCGGATGGTTAGCGAGTATCTATAGACTTGTTAGTTATTATCTTTTGCTGCAATTGTGTCACCCTAGGTTATGTCCCCTTTAGAGGCATAAAGACTTGCTGAGTACCCCTAGGGTCTCACACGATAAATTGTTTGATTCAGATGAACAGGTGTATTTGTAAGATGGATACTGGGTGGAGAAGACAGATGATGTTGGCAACGATCACTCGGTGTAGACATTCCGGGGATGGGGATCCGTGAGATCTGTGGGTGGGATGTGCTTATTTATGTGGCATCTTATGCCGTTTTGCTTCTTGTCCGTACTCGGATCTTGTTTCCCGCTTCCGCTTGATACTCTGTTGATTGATGTATGAGGAGCTATCCTACACTATTATCTCTATCTAGGATATTTGGATCCTGCCGTATGGCGTTGCAATATTTCTATTTCTTTTAGATGGTATGGCTTTGAGAACTGTTGTAAGGTAGCTTGCATACATGCTCACTTGTGTATGTATTTGATCTCTTCGCCTGTTGCCTACGCCGCTCGCTCTTGTCCCGATGTTCTTGGAAGTGGTTATGACGGCCGAGGGGTCTACATGTGGGTGGCCACTGGGCCCCCGCTGTACTATTTTAACCACTTTTGGTTCATCCAGGCTTGAACATAAAGCGTAGGGTCCAAGGTTGTTACAGAGGGGGCGGGGTACCTGGCCGGGGGCGCGCGCGGCGGCTGGAGTGGGGGCGGCGGTTGGGGGTGGTGGCGGCCGAGTGGGCGCACCTGTTGGGGGTGGTGGTGGCCGGAGAGATCAGGCAGCCTATCAGCATCTCCTTCGTCGTCCTCGCGCGTGGTGCTCTACGTGCGTCCTCGAGTGGTGATTTGGGAGAAGAAGGGGCGCGGCAATATATAGGGGGGTACCTTTAGTCCCGGTCCGTATCACGCACCGGGACTAAAAGGTCTTTAGTCCCGGTGCGTGATACGGACCGAGACTAAAGGTCCACCCCTTTAGTCCCGGTGCATGCCACCCACCGGGACTAAAAGGTTTTCAGCACCGCCCAACGCGTGCGCGCCAACGCCACACCTTTAGTCCCGGTGTGTAGCACGCACCAGGACTAAAGGTCCCTTTTTTCAATTTTTTCACCCAAGGGGCGCGTCTATTTTAAAAAATTCAATTTGCATATTTTTTAAACATTTGAATTATACAGTTTTTGCATACTTATGAATTTGAGAAAAAATTCAACATGAAAAGTTCTTGAATTTGAATAAGTAATCCAAATTTATTTTCTGTTTTATAAAATAATTATTCTAACTAGTGAATCTAATAATGATTTTGCTATTTTCAAATTAAAATGCATTAACTATTATATTTTGCATATTTTTGAATCTCACTAAATTTTTAACATAAAAATGCTTGAATTTGAATAAATCCATTTTCTGTTTTATAGAATAATTATTCTAAGTAGTCAAACTATTAACCATTTTTCCATTTTCATGTGATTCCGACGCTCCGATGGTCTTCCTCCGGCGAAACCCTGGACCGGGGACCCCGGATCGTCTACCCGTATAGCTTTCTCCGTACGAGGGTAGCGCGGTGGACCTTTCTATTTGTTTTTATTTGTTTAGGACATATGTACATGGAGAGCAAATGTTGGGCCAACTTTGCCATATTCTAGGCCCTGGTTGTCCCGCGGCGGGAGTTTCCACGTACAGGTCTAGGATTTCACTAAGTGTTAACGCATGTCCGGGAAGGGGGTCACACCTGGGGCCTACACGTTTCACCTACCAACCTTGCACCACTCTCACACACATATCCTAGGGGCACATGCCCATTTTCATGTGATTGCGATGCTCTGGTGGACTTCCTCCGGCGAAACCCTAGACTGGGGGCCTCGGATCATCTACCCCTATAGCGTTCTCCGTACGAGGGTAGCGCGGTGGACCTTTCTATTTGTTTTGGTTTGTTTAGGACATATGTACATGAATAGCAAATGTTGGGCCAACTTTGCCACATTCTAGGCCCCGGTTGTCCCGCGACGGGAGTTTCCACGTACAGATCTAGGATTCCACTAACTGTTAACGTATGTCCGGGATGGGGGTCACACCTGGGGCCTACACATGGCACCTACCAACCTTGCACCACTCTCACACACATATCCTAGGGCACATGCCCATTTTGATGTGATTCCGATGCTCCGGTGGTCTTCCTCCGGTGAAACCCTAGACCGGGGGCCCCGGATCGTCTACCCCTATAGCTTTCTCCATACGAGGTTAGCGCGGTGGACCTTTCTATTTTTTTGGTTTGTTTAGGACATATGTACATGGAGAGCAAATGTTGGGCCTACACATGGGGCCGACGCTCCGGTGGTCTTCCTCCGGCAAAACACCACACATCCACACATTTCCTAGATTTATGTCTCAAATAAAAGGTTTAATACATTACATAGATTTATGTCTCAAATAAAAGGTTTAATTAATACATTATTACACATCACCAACATATAGTGCTGTGGTTTTGTTCTGCACCGTAGCCATGGAGAATCTTCATCATTTAACAGGATGCTTGGGTCAGTTTTCACATTGAATGGCGGAATTTCATGAAACTTATTGTAATCTTCTGACATGTCTGTCTTGTCATCCACTCCCACGATGTTTCTTTCCCTGGAAGAACTATGTGGTGCTTTGGCTCATCGTATTATGTATTCTTTTGCTTATCTTTCCTTTTTCTTGGTTTGGTAGACATGTCCTTCACATAGAAAACCTGAGCCACATCGTTGCCTAGGACGAATGGTTCATCCATGTACGCAAGATTGTTGAGATCCACTGTTGTCATGCCGTACTTTTGGTCTACATGTACCCCTCCTCCTGTCATCTTGACCCATTTGCACCGAAACAAAGGGACCTTAAAAGTAGGTCCATAGTCAAGTTCCCATATCTCCTCTATGTACCCATAATATGTGTCCTTCTGCCCATTTTCATCTGTTGCATCAAAGCGGACACCACTGTTTTGGTTGGTGCTCTTTTTATCTTGGGCCATCGTGTAAAATGTATTCCCGTTTATCTCGTACCCTTGGAAAGTACATATAGTCAAAGATGGTAACCTGGCCAACAAGTAGAATTGATCTCCAACAGTGGTGTTAGTCATGAGATGTGTTTGCAACCAATTGCCGAAATTCTTCTCGTGTTCCCCTTTAATCAAGGAGTCAGTCTTCCTCGGGTTTTCGGAGCATAGAATATTCTTGTGTTTCTCGATATAAGGAGCCACCACAGTGGAATTGTGTAGAACTGTGTAGTGTGCTTGAGTGAAAGAATTCCTGTCCCTACATACCATTGGTTTCCTTCCTAGTGTGCCTTTTCCAGTCAGCCTCCCCTCATACCGAGATTTAGGAACACCAATCGGCTTAAGGTCAGGAAGAAAGTCAACACAAAACTCAATGACCTCCTCTGTTCCATAGCCCTTGGAGATGCTTCCTTCTGGCCTAGCACGGTTATGAACATATTTATTTAAGACTCCCATGAACCTCTCGAAGGGGAACATATTGTGTAGAAATACAGGACCGAGAATTCTAATCTCTTCGACTAGGTGAACTAGGAGGTGCGTCATATTGAAGAAGGATGGCGGGAACAACAACTCGAAGCTGACCAGACATTGGACCACGTCAATCTATAACCCTGATAGACTTTCTTGATCGATTACCTTCTGAGAAATTGCATTGAGGAATGCATATACCTTCACAATGGCTAGTCGAACATTTTCTGGTATAATTCCCCTCAATGCAACCAGAAGCAATTGCATCATAAGCACGTGGCAGTCATGAGACTTTAGGTTTTGAAATTTTTTCTCTTTCATATTTACTATTCCCTTTATATTCGACGAGAAGCCAGACGGGACCTTGATACTGAAAAGGACTTCAAAAAAGATTTTCTTCTCTTCTTTGGTAAGAGCGTAGCTGGCAAGCCCTTGAAACTGCCCTGGATGCTTGCCGTCTCGTCCTTTATGATGTTGCTGGTCCTCCTGTGCTTCCTAGGTATCTTTTGACTTCCCATACAAGCCCAGGAAGCCTAGAATATTCACGCAAAGATTTTTCGTTAGGTGCATCACGTCGATTGTAGAGCGGACATCGTGCACTTTCCAATAGGGTAGCTCCCAAAATATAGATTTCTTTTTCCACATGGGTGCGTGTCCGTTGGCGTCTTTCGGAACAGGTTGTCCTCCAGGACCCTTTCCAAAGATTACATCCAAATCCTTGACCATACCAAATACATCAGCACCAGTACGGGGGACAGGCTTCGTCCGGGCTTCTCCCTTACCATTGAAATGCTTGCCTTTCTTCCTTAAGTGATGACTTGGCGGAAGAAAACGACGATTGTACGGGTACACATTCTTCCCACATTTATCTAGATATATACTTTCAGTCTCATCTAAACAGTGCGTGCATGCATTGTATCCTTTGTTTGTCTATTCTGAAATGCTACTAAGAGCAGGCCAATCATTGATGGTTACGAACAGCAATGCTTGTAGGTCAAATTCCTGCTATTTGTGCTCATCCCACACACGTACACCTGGTTTGGCCTACAACTGTAAAAGTTCATCAACTAATGGCCTTAGGTACACATCAATGTTGTTGCTGGGTTGCTTCGGCCCTTGGATGAGCACTGGCATCATAATGAACTTCCGCTTCATGCACAACCAAGGAGGAAGGTTGTAGATACATAGAGTCACGGGTCAGGTGCTGTGACTGCAGTTCTGCTCCCCAAAAGGATTCATGCCATCGGTACTTAGACCAAACCATAAGTTCCTTGCATCACCAGCAAAGTCCGGGAAGTCCCTCTCGATTTTTCTTGAGTGCCGACCATCAGTAGGGTGCCTCAACTTCCCGTTTTTCTTACGGTCCTCCATGTGCCATCGCAACAACTTTGCATGCTCTTTGTTTCTGAACAAACGTTTCAACCGTGGTATTATAAGAGCATACCACATCACCTTGGCAGGAACCCTCTTCCTGGGTGGCTCGCCCTCAACATCGCCAGGGTCATCTTTTCTGATCTTATACCGCAATGCAGTGTAGACCGGGCATTTATTCATATTCTTGTACTTCTCACCGCGGTAGAGGATGCAGTCATTAGGGCATGCATGTATCTTCTGCACGTCTAATCCTAGAGGGCAGACAACCTTCTTTGCTTCGTACGTACTAGAGGGAAATTCGTTATTTCTTGGAAGCAGCTTCTTCATTATTACCAGCAACTTTTCAAATCCCGAGTCAGGCACACCGGTCTCTGCCTTCCACTTCAGCAATTCTAGTGTGCTACCCAGCTTCTTCTGGCCATCTTCACAAGTTGGGTACAATAATTTGTTGTGGTCCTGTCACATCTTCTCGAACTACAACCTCTCCTTTTTTGTGTCGCAATCTCGCTTTGCATCAGAAATGACCCGACCAAGATCATCAGCGGGCTCATATGGTTCCCGTTCTTCACCCCCTTATTCTTCATTGTCTTCCATTGCGGTATCAGCGTATCCAGGGAACATAGATCGGTAGTTGTCATCATCGTTCTCTTCTTCATCGCCGTCTTCCATCATAACCCCTCTTTCTCTGTGCTTGGTCCAAACATTATAGCCGGACATGAAACCGGACCGAAGCAGGTGACTCTAATGACTCTTGAGGAAGTGTGAGCCTGCTCATTTCAACATTCAACACATGGACAACACATAAAACCATCTTGCCGCTTGTTCGCCTCAGCCACAAGGCGAAAAGAACGTACACCTACTCTGTAAACGTCAGAGCATCGGTCACCGTACATCCACGGATGGCTCATCTGCATCATACAACCATGCATATATATCAAACACAATCACGATGCTCAAATTAGTACCGCGCGGTATAAACGAGAAAATAGTGGCTAACCTTTTAGGACACCTGGAAACAAAGATGAGAAAACTTAAGTGTGGCTCTGGCACCTCATATCATGTTTTGTCTTGTGTGAACTCAAGTGACATCGCTCTAACAAGCATTTCACCGAACACCTCTAGTGCATATGAAGAAGAAGAAAATTAGCACAAAGTTATACCCACCTCACATAGGAAAAAAACAGGAGAGAGTGGAGGGTTGGGTGCATATATATAGAGCCAGACTAATAGTCCCAGTTTGAGATATAAACCGGGACTAATGGTTCTGCCAAGAGCACGCGTGCGGGCCCAGACCCATTAGTCTCGGTTTGTATCTCAAACCGGGACTAATGGTCCCTTACGGGCCGGGACAAAGTATCTCGGCCTCCTCGGGCTGTCTGGTTCGGACCATTAGTCCTGGCCCGAGCCACGGCCTGGACTAGTGACCCGAACCAAAAGCCCATTTTCTACTAGTGAATACTGAAACGTCCATACCCACCAATGAAAACTAGTACCCCCTCCGGCATGTATTACTTGTCGCCGCACACTAACACAATCATTTTACCAAACAATCCTCTATATTTTAATCTTCACAAAATATTTTTGAGATTGAAATTCATCTCTGATGGCAGCAGGCTATGTATGCCTCAAGTAAGTCAGGTGCGCGACAACGGTGCCGAAGCCCTCTCCGCCTGCAACCCTTCGCCTCAAGCTGGTTAGGTGCGTGCGGCACCATCTTGTGCTCCTCTACCCCGGCATCGCCCCAAATCATCGTGCTCCTCAACCCCCAGCCACCGGCCTCCGCCTTCATCTTCCTGGAACACATCGGAGCTCCCGCAAATAGTCTAACACGGCGCCCTCCCACTAGTTGTGCTTATGTCACAGACACCACCACCGCCATTGGCCTCTGCAGCCTAAAGATAGTCCAAACGCATGGATCAACAGAAAATGCGCGATGTAACTTATGCTCCACCTTATGTGCCTGATGAACCTCATGCACCTGATGAGCCTGCAGGTACTCCATTTCTGTACTTCATGAACTCACACAGAGGCAAGGTGTAATTCCTTCCTATACAACAAATGACAGTCAAACTAGCAACTGACTTCACTAGTAGATTGTGGTATTGACTACAATGATACCATAAGCACAATTGATAGTATCTTGTAAAAAAGAACAATTCAAATGCGTTGATAGATAATAAAATGTTGGTGGTACAATCAGCAAGGACCCTTTGAAAAACAGAGAAGGAATATTCGATTTTAAGATATCAAAACAGAGTATCTAGAGACTTTAAGAATAATTCTTGACGGAATTTGAGCATACAAAGATATGAAACTGTATAGCTTGTGACACTTCAAATTCATTACTCAATGAACAAGTAACCTGTATGAACAAATAATTTGGAGTACTATATGAACAAGCAATCTGTATGAACAATATAGTTGGAGTATTTCAAATTCAGTCTTAGATCAGATTCACCACTGCATGAGAACTTTTTCTCATCTTCACTGAATGAAGTGTCATACTCAATGAAATCTGCAGCCTGGGAATGTTTAGATAACAAACAACATAGAGAAATCAAGAAAACCTAAAACAGCTGTGGCAGACCAAAGTGAAACTACTGTCGTTAGCAATCCGACCAGCTTTCTTCCTTAAGTTCTAAAGAAAAAGAAAAGAATAGGGCTATGAAGGGTTAGCTGTCAACACTTTTTTGAACAAAGGCCAGTACATGGTTAGCTGTCAACCGAACTTCTCTTGTTCTACCAAAATCGGAACGATCTTCAAAAACCAGAGTGAAAAAAGCTACAGGAATAAGGCATAATATCAATAGTTTATCAACATAAATCAAGCATGTACAATTAACCAAAATAGCCACATTTTCTCTGGTCAACCGGCGGTCGAACTGGTGAACATCTGTCACATCAACTATTGCAGGTGATACAGAATTAAGAGCAAACCATGAATGCATTCTTTGATTTTACTAACCACGCGGTGATACTCGTCACACTCCTCCAGCTCCAAGCTAGCACTATCACAATCCATGTCCCAAAGCAGACATCATCAAAGTAAGACTCATGTCAGTAGTCACATAAATCAAGATGGAAGAGACACATAGAGACAATAGATGAAAGTAGAGCTTCCCACAACAGAAGAAAAAACTAAAGCTTGCGGACAATAACTTTTAACGAAAACGCTTAGCAAAAGCATCTGGCTAGCATTCACAACTATGGACCATAGTTTTGCACATCCAACTCGGAAAATAAAGTTGGAGAGCATATCAACGTATACCATGAGTAGCAGGAAGAGATGCATGAACCGAATACACAAAGCAATCCCACGGTATGGTACATAGTCAAATAGTACGGAAAACAACTATAACTATAGACTAGACTTTTCCATCTCCAACTCAAGCCAAAGCAGAGCATGGATAGCAAAAAACATACAACAGCTGAATGCACTAAGAAATCCAACAGTGTGATACATGATTAGATAAGATAGAAAAATCTAGCACCTTCTACCTGGGTCATCTAAAAGCGGACATGAATAAAATCGCAGCAACCTGTAACATCCCAGGATTAGCACCTCAAAATAGGCAGGACACAGTTTGTGTATTGCATTCATGTATAAGAAAATCCAGGGAATTTTCGCGCAAAACTAAAGAAGGTATAGAGGGATCGAGATCTCTCTTGTTTTGATGGAGGCATCCGGGCAAGTGCGACAGATTTCGACATGATCTCTATTGTACCTTTGTGTTTGAGGGAAGGCAATTCCAATTTGAATATTCAAAAGATATATTTGGATTCTAAAAGAATTTGAAATAGAATTATAATTGAAAATGATATTATAACTATGATTATAAATACATATTTGAGATACTATTTATCAACAATCACTAGTATTAAAGTATAAAAGAAATGGATATCATAAGAAATATAAATGTATTCTCATATATTTATAGGTAGTAATGCGTTTATTTTTTTACAATAAAGGAATAAAAGTCAATTATCATGAAATAGACAAAACAATAAATAATTTTTAACACAAGAATATATTGCTGTCACAATATGTGTAACAAAAGAAATTTGCACTTTATTATTTAAAATAAATCAAATTACATTGTCCTTTATAATAAAGGAATAAACAACAATGTACACATCGGAATTGAAGGAAAATATTAACTCTATTAATCTAAAAAAATATTACAATGTATTTACAATTGTCCCAAATAGAAAAGAAAGGTTACAAAAGTATAAAAGAAAGGCCTAAACTATTTCCTAGCTACATATCTTCATATACTCTTTTAGTTCTTCATCCCTGCAAAACAAAAAAGAAACAAAGAATAGAGCATGGTGAAAGAGTTAGTTGGGAATAGTTTTACTCTCAGGTTAGGCAGAGAGATGCTACTACCATGCTCATCATAGAGTAGGTTAAAAGGGAGCCAGAGAGTAGTATATGTTCTTATTTCATGATTTTGCCTCAGTTCAGCATCACAGGCTTAAGGGGCAATGTTCACCAAGGACAGGTAAAAAGGCAAATGGTAAACTTAGGAAAATATCAGGTCTCACTTGATCTGATCCACTCGCTGGAGGTAAGCAGACAAGATGCTCACACAACCATGCACAATGGTGTGTTGTCAACACAGCAGTAGGAGCAGTAGTAGTAGAAATAGAAGAGGATAGTCACAGCATCTAACCAAAATAGTATTCCCCTCTTAGTTCACAGCACCACAAGATATCACTGGTTTCCACCAGTCCAAGATCAGATCCATTAAACCACCGCACCACATCAACAATAGATCCAATTATTTCTCCACAACCAACATGGCCATCCAGCAGATCTTGGAATAAGGAGGGGGAGTTTGAGAGGAATAAACTTACCATCAGTAGCTCAGGGAAGAACAAACCAAGATCACCAAGAGGGGAAAGTTCACAAGCCTAAGCAAGGTGTGATCAAGATTAACATCAGGAACCTAAGGAAGAGGAGGTCCATGTGCAAAAAGGGGCAGCAACAGCTGCACTAGAAGGAGGCAGAGGAGAAGGCCACAAATATTCATAATAGCTGGCTAAAATCAACCACTCAGACACCAACAAATCATCCTCCTCCCTAGTTTACTCTGCAAAAGTAGGTTGACCATCGAACTCATGTATATCCGTTGTTCTTATCAAGTTATGAGCATGAGGTTGTGTGTGGAGGTAAATCCTCAGGACTGCACTCATAGGAAGTGCAAGAAAATCACTAGATAAAATAAAGCCAAAAAAGTATATGTTCTTATCCAAACCAAAGCACGGCCTCGGCCTATGAATCACTGTCCAAATATCCACATCCACCACTATTATGCAAACATGTTTGCAATCTAGCTTTAAGCAGCAAGTAGGCTAGCCCAGCCACCTACTGTGCACACTCCAGAAATTGGGGGCACCGTAATAGGGTCTAAAGCAAGCACTAGATTTGATCAAGATCAATACCAGCTTAGTAGCAGCAACAACTTAGCAACCAAAGGTAGACCACCAATATTATTCCTTATCATCTATTCTTATTACATATATTAGGAATAAGTTATGGAGGAGGGAATAACCCTAGGTCTGCCTGCAACTGGATGCAAGGATCATCATAGGTTGTATAAAGGGGCGATATTAGCATCTGTTCTGATTAAAAGAACCTTGCCTCAATCCAGGCATCACTAGCAAGGCTCCACATAAAACTTGCAAATCCCATTATCCAATTAATATAAGTCTGACTCGTGTATTCATACTTAGGAAAGACATATCTTGCAAGGCATAGATTTTTTGTACCATCTTTATGGAGGTTTCACATTAATCTAAGCTCACTAGAAGAAATTCCTAATCAGAGAACTCTCTCTCTCTCTCTTTGAATGCCACTTGTTTAATGAACAAGTAAAGAAATCTCAAGGCAACCTCTTCTAAAAGTAAGATAAATCATTTCCCAGCTTACAACTAGAGATCATCATAATGACATTGTCAAAGAAAAGGAAGCCACTATCGGCATATGTCATTACCCAGATCAAAGCTTCAGCTCAAGACATCAGTAGCATTAATTCTATTCTAGAGTAAACAACAACTGGTTCAGTAATACTCTACCACTGTGGACACTTCCTTAGGAAGGAATCACAGTGGTATGTTACACCACAGAAGCTTTACTTTCAAAAATAAATAGCCCTACACTTGAATAAAATTCAATCATCTTCCTAAATCTAAGGTTTAGGAATCATTAATAGAAATCTGGTGGTTTCTCATTTATGAGAGAATGAGAATACCGACCTCAATGACTGTTGCATCATGAGATGTGGTGGTAAAATTCATCTAGCAAACGCAAGTCTTGGAATTAACTACCACCCATTACTAGAGCAGCTAACTAGCTGCTCGTAATCACATAACATTAAGTAAACCATTTTCCCGGTAGGAGAAATCTAGGAATCATTCAAGCAGGATAACAGCTTGTATTTACCAACAACAATTTATCTCAAATGAAACCAGTTAAACATATCAATTTCTAGATATTACACCAAGGACCATTTGGGAAGTATTCCTCTATTAGGTTACTACATGTTCTTTATGGAAATTATCACAGTAGCTAATTTCAAACTTGGGTATTGAAATTCAAACAAATCCATGCTAGCTTGTCTAGTGATCAACATATGCTGAACCCAATAAAAAGGATGACCAATAAATCAAACCAGTAATCATATAGTAGAACTAAGTAACACTGAATACAGAGTTACTGTCGAATTGACAGTACCACACTTATTCAACAGCCATTAGAACTAGTCTAGTATTCACCAAGAAAAAAAATTTAGTGAGTAAACCTGAGCTATGAAAAGCATAGCAATACTTGACCAAAATAAACCATGAACATATGATCACATAGTCGTGGAATCAAACAAGAGAATCTATACATAATTAATGTTGAGAAAATCATGCTCAACATACCGTCTAGAGGAAATAATAGAGAGGCAGAGATTGACTATTGGAAAGAAGAGAGGAAGACCAGAGAGAGGAGAAGGAAGAACGTACCCGGAGTCCTCGCGTAAGAGTGAGTAGAGGAAGAAGATCGGCGATGGAGAATAAGGGCTCCGCGGCATGGTGGACCACGACCTACACCAAGCCACACCACTGGACCACACCGCTAGCACGGCGCAAGCACCAAATGCCCACACTACTGTGAGAGTTACCAGGGTTGCAGTCGCGTGCTGACTCGTAGTTGATGTAGAGCTCGTTGGGAACCCCAAGAGGAAGGTATGATGAGCACAGCTATAAGTTTTCCCTCAGTTATGAAACCAAGGTTTAATCGAACCAGTAGGAGCAAGGAAACACCCCAAAGGTGTTACTAGCTAAGCTTTGGCAGGGCGCACTACCGGTGCTAGTAGCAACGTGGAGACCTGCATAACACAACCACAGAACTTTGTCCCCAACTTGCGATGAGGTTGTCAATCTCACCATGTTTTGTGGAAAACAAAGGATTAAACGTATCGAATGGAAAGAAGTAAAAGCTTGCAGAAAGTAAACACAAAGTAGTAAAAGATTGTAGATCGTATGTAAAGAAAAGGACCGGGATCCATAGTTCACTAGAGGTGGCTCTCCTTAGATAGACAACATGCTGGGTGAACAAATTACAGCGGGGCAATTAACAAACACCGAGAAAGCAATACATGCATATACTAATCATCTTGACTCCTCTGAGACTTGATTGGGCATTACAACATAATACATAGACCGCCATCCAACTGCATCTATGACTAATAATCCACCTTCAGGTTATCATCCGAACCCCCTCTAGTATTAAGTTGTAAGCAACAGATTATTGCTTAACGAACTGCGTGTAAAGTAAACAATACGATTGTTCTATGAACAAAGGATTGTTGTTTTCTCCCTAGTAGCAACAGCACATCTAGTACCTTAGATATTTCTGTCACTTCCCCAGATTACCAGAGGCATGAACCACTATCGAGCATAAATACTAACTCTTGGAGTTGCTAGCATCTACTTGGCCAAGATAGCTACTAACAACGGAAAGCATGCAAGATCTCAAATAACAAAGACATGATAGAATCAATAATCAATCTGAAATAGCATCTCAATATCCATCGGATCCCCGCAAACACAACATGTATGAATTACAAATAGATGATCTTGATCATGAACGGAGCTCACAAGATCTAAACATGAAAGCACAAAGGAGGAGAAACCAGCCATCTAGCTACTACATGGATCTGTAGTCCAAGGATAAACTACTCACGCATCACACCAGAGGCTTGCATGGTGATGAAGAAGGCCTCCAGGGTGAATTCCCCTCTCCGGCAGGGTGCCGGGAAGAGCTTCAGATCCCTCCCGATCTAGGGATGGAGATGACGGCGGCTACAGACTCTTTCGTGGATTTTTTGATCGGGTCCTTAGGGTTTTCATCCAGAGGGCAACTTATAGGCGGAAGGAGAGGCCGAGGGGGTGCCGGGAGCGGCCACACCACCGCCTGGCGTGGGCCAGGCCTAGCTGCGCGGCCAGGTGGTGTGGTGGCTCCCTGGCCCTTCTCCGTCTCGTATTCTAGCACTTGATCCCTTCCGGAAAAATATGCACTTTGGCTTTTCTCCCGTCCAATTCCGAGAATATTCATTTTCTGACTTTCCTGGAACTAAAAACAACATAAAACAGGCAACTGACACTGTGGCTCTTGTTTATACGTTAGTCCAAGAAATCATATGAAAAGTACTCCAAAGTTGGAACAAAACACAAGAAAGTGGATAAAACCAAGCATGGAACATCAAAAATTATAGATACATTTGCAATGTATCAACATCCCCAAGCTTAACTCCTGCTCGTCCTCAAGTAGGTAAGTGATAAAAAGAAATAATTTTTTAGGTGACATGCACCATCAAAGACTTTATCAAAGTATTTGAAAAACTCAAAGCTGGGATCATAGTACTTCAATCATAACATGAAAGACAAAGTTCTAGCAATAGGCAAAGAAACTATGATGCAACATAAAAAGGTACAAACAAAAGATTCATGAATAACATGCCTTGCAAGATGTTTTTTTGTTTCACATAAAGAAAACATAGCATAATAGTATTCAGCTTGTCCCTCAATAGAGTAGCAAATATAAATGCATAGGACACCTTCAAAGTTCATAAGAGTGACTAGATACAATAGTTTAAAACAAGCAATAACAAGTTATGCATCAATCAACTAGTCTTGGGACAATGCACATAGAACTAAGAATGGCCACTATGCTCTCAAAGTAGGTGCATAAAGATAGAAGGTGGAGACTCAATATAATGGTGGAAGAAAACCTTTTGTAAAAGGAAGTAGGGATTCAAGTCTCATAAAGAGCTTCCAAAAATTATGGTACTTATAGTTTTCAGCTCTCATTGCCCCTATCATAAGCATCTTGAAAGTGATTAAGGTTAAAGTGACACAACTAAGAGGATATGCTTGACAAGTTATAAACCGAAATCTCATGCCCCTTACTTACGAAGACCGATCCTCATGCTACTCAACTTTAGTCACGAGTAATCTCTTGTCATTGTAAGTATATGTGTATCATTAAGAACCGCCAACAGGGTACCCCTTGCACATGATACGGGAGCTTTCCCATAATCAAAATGACAAGGCAAGCAGACAATGAGCATCTCAGCGATCTTTTTATTTGCTATTTGCATAGGTTTTTATTGAGGATGCTTCATAGAGTGCTCATTATGGTGATGCTGCAAGTTTCCACCATGATTAGGCATGGCTTAGGCTAGCGGCCCAGGCGTTTCTCTAACACATATACAAACTCCATGATCTTACAAGTTCCACATTTATTTCACACCACCGGGATCCGTAAGCAAAAGAACATGGTATCAACGGGGTACAAAGTACAAGTGCGATGTTGAAAGCGTTCCCCATGAAACATGGTTCTGCTAATTTCAACTTATAAAGCACAAGCATATACACAACAAAGAAGGACCCAATGGTTCAAGTTTATTAGAGGCAATAAAGTAAAGTGTGCCATCAAGTTCGTGAGAGCTTTAATCACTAGTTTTCTCATAACAAGTGAAAGGTAAACCAAAGCATGAATATACTTGGAATAGCATAAGCTAGTAGGTAGGTATGGTGGACTCTTTGGAATAACTTGTTTTAGGGAGTTGGATGCATGAGTGGAACTCATACTTGGTGGTGGAGGCTAGCAAAAGACTGGGAGCGACAAACTAAGAGAGTAATAATGGCCATAATCATGTAGAGCGACAAAACATCATTGATCAAAGCATAAAGTGATACTACAAGTTGAAAACTAAAGGATCATAAAGGCTATGGTGACTTGAGATAGTAATAACATGGTGTGAGCATGTTCCAAGTCAACCCAAATAAAGCATCAAAGGAGAATACCACTATACTATGCTTTAATATGCTAAAACAATGCATGATTCATCCAAGGCACATTAGGAAATATCAATTGTTTATAACGATTCATGCTACAGCAAAGAATACTAAGAATAAAGCCAAAAATATATAAAGCATGGCATGACAAAGCATATGCCACAGTCAAAAACGAGTTCTTTTTACCACATAAGCATGAACTTTCCTACTCTTTTCCAAACCAAACGAAACTATTTGCAAACCAAAGTATGAAAGAGGGGGTCCAACCAATTTATTCAGAACACTAAGCAAACCAAGCAAACTAAAAACCAAAACAAAAACGAAAAATAAGATGCTCCAAGAAAAACACAACTGTGCATGAAACAATAAAAATGAAGCGTTTGGAAGAAACCTGGGATTTTTATTGATGAAGAAGGGGATGCATTGGGCATCCCCAAGCTTTGACGCTTGTACTTCTTGGATATTTCTGGGGGTGACACGCGTGGCATCCCCAAGCTTGAGCTTTAGTCCATCCTTCATCTCATTACTCATTCCTTCCATACACCTGATATTTTTCCTTCATACAAAACTTCACACAGTCTCATTAGCAACATTAGTGCACTTAAGATAAATAAGTCTCAAGGTTCAGTTCTAACACCAAATAAACTTCCATTAGAACACTAGATACTGTAGCACTTCCCTCAAACAGCTCAATTCCCCAAAGGAACTCAAGTAGGAACTAACAAGAAGCAAATGCAGAAAATGGCAGAAATCTGTCAAAACAGACCAGCAGGTAAAGACGAATTTGTTCGAAGACCTTATGTTGCTCAAATCA
Organism: Avena eriantha; assembly: GCA_910589775.1. Lineage (NCBI taxonomy): Eukaryota > Viridiplantae > Streptophyta > Magnoliopsida > Poales > Poaceae > Avena > Avena eriantha. The sequence continues at coordinate 46,718,104 of OU342742.1, forward strand.
AAAAGTTTTGAACTAACTAAAGTTAGATAACAACCTGAGGCAGAATCACAAAACATTACAGCTCAATCCAACGTACAGAGCTCTCTAAGGAATTTTTACGGTGAAGCACAAAAATCTGTTTTGGGATAGCAACTTTCCCAATCATTACTTCTCTCTCATTAGAGGTTACTCTTGGCACAAAAAGCAAATAAAAAGGATAAGGAGAGGTTATTACAGAGGTAATAACTTCCAAGATTCAACTAAAACTCTTGGGTTATCTCCCAACAAGTACTTTTCTTTAACGCCTTTAAGTTAGGCATAAGAAGCAAAGAAAGAATCAAGTGTTCTCAAATGAAGAAGCATTAAGACCAAATTTTGTTTTCATAGGAGAAGCAAAAGAAATCTTTTCTTTCTTTTTAGGGAAGTGTTCTATACCATTCTTGAGTGGGAGTTGATATTTAATGGTGCCTTCTTTCATATCAATGATGGCACCAACAGTTCTAAGAAAAGGTCTTCCCAAAGTAATAGGACAAGAAGCATTGTATTCAACATCCAAAACATAGAAATCAACGGGGACATAGGAATCATTAACCATAATAAGAACATCATTAAGACTCCCCATGTGTTTCTTTTTAGCATTGGCATCAAGTGGGACATTCAAATAACAATCTTCAAGAGGAGGCAAATCAAGCATATCATAAATCCTTCTAGGCATAATAGAAACACTACTATCAAGATCACACAAAGGTTTGAAATCAAAGTCATTCACTTTAATATTAATGATGGGTTCCCTACCATCTTCTTGCTTTATAGGATAGAAGCTTTATGTTTTATATTTTCTTCTTTGATCTTTATGAGAGCATCAGTAATGTGTTTTGTAAAAGCCATGTTCGTAGCACTAGCATTAGGACTTTTAGCAAACTTTTGTAGGAACTTAATAACTTCAAGGATATTGCAACCATAAAGATCAAAATCAATTTTATCATCTAATGTGGTAGAACTATTACTAGCCTCAACACTCGTGGTGGTAATAGTAGAAACACTAATGTTTCTAGCAATTTCATCTTCTCTTTCCCACTTAGCATGTAATTCAGCTAATAGTCTAACATTTTCATCAATTCTTACTTGTATAGCATTAGTAGATGCAAAGGGATTCTCATTAGTTTCAGGTTTAGCAGCCATTTTATTTCAAAGTAGATTGAGCCTCAGCCAAAGATGTTATATTTCTTTCAGCATTAGAGAGTTTTTCCTCAATAGTTTTATTGAAAGCAGTTTGTTTACTAATAAACTCTTTAAGCATAACTTCAAGTTCAGAGGGAGCACTCTTATTATTGTTGCAAGAATTTCCATAAGCATTACCATTGTTGGGAGGATATGGCTTATAATTGTTGTTACCAAAATTGTTCCTATAAGCATTATTACCATAAGCATTGTTGCCAAAATTGTTATTTCTTATGAAGTTCACATCAACTTGCTCTTCTTGAGCAACCAAAGAGGCTAAAGGAACATTATTTGGATCAATATGGGCTTTTCCATTAACAAGCATAGACATAATAATATCAATCTTATCACTCAGGGAGGAGGTTTCTTCAACATAATTTACCTTCTTACCTTGTGGAGCTCTCTCAGTGTGCCATTTAGAATAATTAACCATCATATTATCCAAAAGTTTTGTTGCAGCACCCAAAGTGATGGTCATAAAGGTACCTCCAGCTGCTGAATCCAATAGGTTCCTTTAAGAATAGTTCAATCCTGCATAAAAAGTTTGGATGATCATCCAAGCTGTCAGTCCATGAGTGGGACAATTCTTTACCAAAGCTTTCATTCTTTCCCAAGCTTGAGCAACATGCTCATTATCAAGTTGTTTAAACTTCATTATTTCACTTCTCATGGATATAATCTTAGCAGGAGGATAGTATTTTCCAATAAAAGCATCTTTGCACTTAGTCCAAGAAACAATACTATTCCTAGTTAAGGAATTCAACCATTCTTTAGCTTTTCCTCTCAAAGAGAAAGGAAACAATTTCAGTTTAATAATATCACCATCTATATCCCTATGCTTTTGCATCTCACAAAGTTCAACAAAGTTATTTAGATGGGAAGCAGCATCTTCATTACCAATACCAGAAAATTGTTCTCTCATAACAAGATTGAGCAAAGCAGGTTTTATCTCAAAGAAAATATTCTCAGCCACAGGTGGAGCAATAGGTGTGCTCATAAAATCATTGTTGTTGGTGCTAGTGAAGTCACACAACTTAGTGTTTTCAAGAGTAGTCATTTTTTTGGGTTTTCAAATAAGAAAGCAAACAAGTAAAACTAATTTTTTTGTGTTTTTAAAGAACCAAAACAAGCAAACAAAGCAAAAAAAACTAAGCAAAACAAAAACAACAAAGTAAAGAGATTGGTTATGAGGGACTCCCCTTGTGAAGATGTTCTTGACTCCCCGACAATGGCGCCAGAAAAAATCTTGCTGACTCATAGTTGATGTAGAGCTCGTTGGGAACCCCAAGAGGAAGGTATGATGAGCACAGCTGTAAGTTTTCCCTCAGTTATGAAACCAAGGTTTAAATCGAATCAATAGGAGCAAGGAAACACCCCAAAGGTGTTACTAGCTAAGCTTTGGCAGGGCGCACTACCGATGCTAGTAGCAACGTGCAGACCTGCACAAAACAACCACAGAACTTTGTCCCCAACTTGCGATGAGGTTGTCAATCTCACCGTGTTTTGCGGAAAACAAAGGATTAAACGTATCGAATGGAAAGAAGTAAAAGTTTGCAGAAAGTAAACACAAAGTAGTAAAATATTGTAGATCGTATGTAAAGAAAAGGACCGGGATCCATAGTTCACTAGAGGTGGCTCTCCTTAGATAGACAACATGCTGGGTGAACAAATTACAGCGGGGCAATTAACAAACACCGAGAAAGCAATACATGCATATACTAATCATCTTGACTCCTCTGAGACTTGATTGGGCATTACAACAGAATACATAGACCGCCATCCAACTGCATCTATGACTAATAATCCACCTTCAGGTTATCATCCGAACCCCCTCTAGTATTAAGTTACAAGCAACAGATTATTGCTTAACGAACTGCGTGTAAAGTAAACAATATGATTGTTCTATGAACAAAGGATTGTTGTTTTCTCCCTAGTAGCAACAGCACATCTAGTACCTTAGAGATTTCTGTCACTTCCCCAGATTACCAGAGGCATGAACCCACTATCGAGCATAAATACTAACTCTTGGAGTTGCTAGCATCTACTTGGCCAAGATAGCTACTAACAATGAAAAGCATGCAAGATCTCAAATAACAAAGACATGATAGAGTCAATAATCAATCTGAAATAGCATCTCAATATCCATCGGATGCCCGCAAACACAGCATGTATGAATTACAAATAGATGATCTTGATCATGAATGGAGCTCACAAGATCTAAACATGAAAGCACAAAGGAGGAGAAACCAGCCATCTAGCTACTACATGGATCCGTAGTCCAAGGATGAACTACTCACACATCACACCGGAGGCTTGCATGGTGATGAAGAAGGCCTCCAGGGTGAATTCCCCTCTCCGACAGGGTGCCGGGAAGAGTTTCAGATCCCTCCCGATCTAGGGATGGAGATGACGGCGGCTACATACTCTTTCATGAATTTTTTGATCGGGTCCTTAGGGTTTTCGTCCCGAGGGCAACTTATAGGCGGAAGGAGAGGCCGAGCGGGTGCCGGGAGTGGCCACACCACCCCCTGGCGCGGGCCAGGCCTGGCCGCGCGGCCAGGTGGTGTGGTGGCTCCCTGGCCCTTCTCCGTCTCGTATTCTGGCACTTGATCCCTTCCGGAAAAATAGGCACTTTGGCTTTTGTCCCTTCCAATTCCGAGAATATTCATTTTCTGATTTTCCTGGAACCAAAAACAGCAAAAAATAGGCAGCTGGCACTGTGGCTCTTGTTAATAGGTTAGTCCAAGAAATCATATGAAAAGTACTCCAAAGTTGGAACAAAACACAAGAAAGTGGATAAAACCAAGCATGGAACATCAAAAATTATAGATACATTTGCAATGTATCATCACGCACCACCGTCCCGCCGGTGTTTGAGTAGAAGGGGAAGCTAGGGTTTGGGGGTCGAGGTCATGAGCGTGAGGACAATTAGTCGAATCAAACTGGATAGGTATAAGCATCAGAGAGTGGCGGAGTGGTGATGACCAGTGTGGAGAACGCAACGAGCCGTGCAGTTGGAATCGACCGGGTGACGGCAACGTCGCCATGGCGTCGCTAGGGAGGTGTTGAGGATAAGAGGAAAAGGGTGCTCGGGAGAGTAAGGGGCCGGATGGGCTGGCCTGGCCTTAAGGGTCGGGGTTGAACCAAGCCTATTGGGCCATGTGGGCCAGATGGGCCAGGTTGGACTGACCGAAAGTTTAATTAACAAAGGAAAATATAAAAAAGTATGAAAATTACCAAAATACCCCTAAGCTTATTAGAGCTCTGTAAAAATAAAGAAAATTCCTAAAACTACATATGGTGTATTAAAATGATCACAGAACTAAAATCTACCTAACAAAAATATAACTTTACTAATTTAAGTTAAATAAAATACAAATATATAATAAGGACACTAAAACCCTAATTGAAGTTTAATAAAATAAGGAGAAGTCCTAAAAATAAAGAAAGATTATTTTGCATATAAAAAACTAAATTTACTATTTTATAAAAATGCTAATTCAATTTTTACAAAATCAAATTTGAAGTAAATATTCAAAGACATTCAATACTTTGTGGAATTTTATTAAAATATAAATAATACTTAAAAATAAATAAAAATCATTTTTAAGATCTTGAATAAATATACTCTCATATAAAAATATTAAATATACTATTCTAAAGGTTTTTAAAATTTTAAAGTAATAAATCCTTATCTATTTTATAAAGTACCTATTTTGTAAATTCCTTAAAAAACATCTCTTAAATAAGAATTAACCACAATTCTATATATAAAAACTTAAATCATGTATGACTAAATACTAAGTCCAAAGCCATAACTTGGATCTATAATAAAACTCAAGTGCAACCTATTAACTTTATAAAACTCTTTTAAAATCATAAATCCAAATAAACCAACAATTTTAAGTAAATTTTAAACATCAATTACTTATAATAGAAGTGAATGCTATTTATCTCTTAACCATTCATAAACATGATTTCAAACCCTCATAGTTCAATAAGATCATCTAAAATTTTCTTTCTTTGATAAGTCACATTAATGTGTGTTACTTTATTGTACCTGATATTTATTTCACACGTTCACAAACCTTAATAAAAAGTACAAGTGTGAAGCTGGTATAAAAGTGCAACACATTCTAAAGAACTCATCACAAGCTTCAAACCCTTGATCAGATACAATTATTTCAGGGGGTGCGTTTATCAAACTGTATTACATTACTTATGCATAATTGCATCCTGCTTATTTAAATATTAGGCCTTACCGGACCAATGATGCTATTTCCAGATTTTGGATCTTCTATTATCTCGAACACCGTGATTGCATATTCTTGCAATCACAAAAGGCAAGCTCACACTTGCTCATGTCCTTCGGTTATTTTCTATCAAATGCTTGTAACTCGAATGTTATCATCACATGCATTTCAAAAGGGACAAAAAACACTATTTTCATAATAATATGATTATGGATTATTTACCAAATGGTAATAATCTATTGATACAGTTCCAGTGGTACAGGAACATAATATCTAGGACTTAATCAACCAATGTCGCCAGTGATTCTAGCACTGTATATCACGCATTAACCATGAGATTTGGAATGGAATAGAGAAGGCAGTTGGATCTTCTTCCTTTCGCATGGACAGATGACCTTATCGTGAGGTTGTATATTTCTCGCGGAGAATCCAGTAGATGGGTGCGACTCCTAGTTCCCCACGATATTGGTGTCTAGACTTTCCGTGAGGGGCTATCGGAGGTATATCTGCCTATATGGGGGGTGCTAGGGACATGAAATGCTCACTAGAGTCTCTAAGAGGTTGCAAGGGTTATATCTGCCTATATGGGGGTTAACAAAGGTGTATCTGCTTGGGCTGGTCGTGTCTTCATGTGGGGTCGCGGAGAAGGGCAGTGATTGACTTGGGTCTTAGGTTGGGCCTCAAACCAAGGAAGTTTGAATGGGGACATACTCCCGGCCGTGCAACAAAGCTTAAGGTCTCTTAGGGGTAAAGTAACACACCTCTGCAGAGTGTAACAACTGTAACTTGTTACTCCCTATTCCGGGAAGGAGCTACGAACGCGGCAGGAAAGGAACCCCACGAAGGTTCTGGAAACCTGTGAAGGCTGACGGATATAGATTTTCAAAATAAAAGCAACCTTTGAAGAAATGTTTACGAAAACCTGCATTGCCTACGACCTTTGGTCTGTGGCTATAGATCGTGCATCAAACACTCCTTTTTAGTGAACTTCCTGAGTACGCTCGTACTCAACCGTATCTTCTTAACCCTTGCTAGGTTCTAAGCCGTTGAAGCTGACGCCAACATCAATTTCTGTTAAAGAAACCATCATCGACATCTGAAGCTCTCCAAGGAAGTCAACAAAGTCAACTTGAGCATCAGCTAAAGTGAGGACGAGGCTCCTGATTAGATAGGAGTAGATTCTCTAACCATAAACCTACTTCTGTAGAGCATTGCGATAGTAGCAAATGCAAGCTAAATAGTTCAGATACTAGTCTTAGTCACCAGGTAGTTCTGAGATGTTATTTCTGGTTCTTCTTTGTAAGAGGTTTCTTTCTTCCTCTTTAACCTAGAGTGCTCTCTGGATCTTTTGTAAAGAGTCAAGTTGTAATCTATAGTAATGTCTTGGACCTGTTGTGTTTCTGTTATACCACTCTGAGGGATGTAATACTAGTGAATGGTGTTTCATTGGTGTTATGTCAACGACTATAGTGTACTATATCATGTAGTGGTATGCTGGGTCACCACAGTTGTCCCACCCATCTGCTGAGTCCCCTCAAGGAAGCTACAACCTCACAATAAGGTCATCCGTCCATACGAAAGGAATAAGATCCAGCTGACTTCTCCGTCCCATTCCAAATCTCATGGTTAACGCGTAATATACGGTGCTAGAATCATAGGCGACATGGTTGATTAAGTCCTAGATATTGTGTTCCTTTTCAACTGGAACTGTATCAATAGATTATTACCATTTTGTAAATAATCCATAATCATATTATTATGAAAATATTGTTTTTGTCCCTTTTGTGGGTTCACGGAGAAGGGCAGTGATTGGCTTGGATCTTAGGTTGGGCCTCAAACCATGGAAGTTTGAACAGGGACATACTCCCGGCTGTGCAACAAAGCTTAAGGTCTCGCATGGGTAAAGTAACGCACCTCTACAAAGTGCAAGAAATGTAACTTGTTAGTCCATGTTCCAGGAAGGAGCTACGAATGCGGCAGGAAAGGAACCCCATGAAGGTTCTAGTCAACCTATGAAGGCTGGCGGACATAGCTTTTCAAAATAAAAGCAACCTTTGAAGAAATGTTTACAAAAACCTACATTGCCTATGACCTTTGGTCTGTGGCTGTAGATAGCGCATCAAACACTCCTTTTTAGTGAACTTGCTGAGTACGCTCGTACTCAAAGGTATCTTCTTAACCCTTGCTAGGTTCTAAGCCATTGAAGACGTAGTTAACATCAATTTTTGTTCAAGAAACCATCATCGACACCTCCGGCTCTCCAAGGAAGTCAACAAAGTCAACTTGAGAATCAACTAATGTGAAGACGAGGCTCCTGATTAGGTAGGAAGAGATTCTCTAGCCATAACCTACTTCTGTTGAGCATTGCGATAGTAGAAAATGCAAGCAAAATAGTTCAGATACTAGTCTTAGTCACCAGGTAGTTCTGAGATTTATTTCTGGTTCTTCTTTGTAAGAGCTTTATTTCTTCCTCTTTAACCTAGAGTGCTCTCTGGATCTTTTATAAAGAATCGAGTTGTAATCTATAGTCATGTCTTGGACCTGATGTGTTTCTGTTGTACCAATATGAGGAATGTAATACTAGTGAACGCTATTTCATTGGTGTTATGTCAATGACTATAGTGTACTGCGTCATGCGGTGGTATGTTGGGTCACCACAGCTGGTATTAGAGCATATGCTTTGACCTTAGGATTAAAACCCTTTTAGGAAGATCTGTAGGTTGGATAGTGACTATAGGAGCCATCTTATCTAAACCAAGATTTCTGATGCGTATCCACTTGAGGATAAACCTTGACACACTTAATTTGGATATTTTTATCATCTTTGTTAAGGAGTAGTTATATGTCTTCTTGATACATCGCAAACGTATCTATAATTTTTGATGTTCCATGCTTGTTTTATATCTACTTTCTTATGTTTCGTTCATACTTTGAGGTATTTTTATACATTTCCTGGAACTAACCTATTAACAAGATGCCACGGTGCCAGTTGCCTATTTTCTGTTGTTTTTTGGTTTCAGAAAAGCCAGAAAAGAAATATTCTCGGAATTGGACGAAACAAAAGCCAAAGTTCCTATTTTTCTCGGCACGACACGGAGTCCAAAAGGGAGACGGAGGGGAGACAAGGGCTGGCCACACCGTAGGGTGGCACGGGTCCCCTAGCCGTGCCACTAGGTGGTGTGGGCTCCTGGTCCACCCTCCGACATTGCCCTTTCGCCTATAAAAGCCTCTCAAGACGAAAACCCTAAGTACCAGATCAGCTTTCCACGAAAACTTCTGCAGCGCCGCCACCACCGAAGAGGAGATTCGGGGAACAGAAGTCTCTATTCCGGCACCCTGCCGGGATGGGGAAGTGCCCCCGGAGCCATCTCCATCGACTCCACCGCCATGTACATCGTCGTTGCTGACTCCCATGATGAGGAGGGAGTAGTTCTCTCTCGAGCCTAAGGGCTCTACATGTAGCTATGTGTTCATCTCTCTCTATATATGTGTGATCTTATGAGATCATGAGCTTTGTAATCTATAGATCTATTTTGCTACTCAAGTGCTTTAATTAATCTTTGCTTATCCCCACGTGTGTGAAGTTGACAGTGGCCACACCGTGTGGCACTTTAGCTAAGGTTACATAAATACTTGTCATGAGTATAATTTTAGTTGGATGACCCTATGAGATTGTGGTGTTTGTTGGAACCATCTAGCGCTCAGGGTGACAGTGAGGGGTTATCTAGATGGGGAAACCGAACTTTAGGGTGTGATGTTATAGCCCTACCGTGGATTAGAGTTATCCAACGGGAGAGTAGTCCAGAGTAGTATCATAAAGAGAAGATATTTATATGAGAGTGTTCACTACTAAAAGTATGATCCCTAGGCCTTGTTTCTAAGCATTGAAACACCATTTGCAACTAGATCTGTTACATGTTTGCTTGCTTCCATCTTTATTTCAGATTACCTTTACTATCTTCCTACCCATCAAGCTCTTTTCTGGCACTGTTACCACTTATAATTATCCATACTACTTGTATTTCACTATCTCTTCGCCGAATTAGTGCACCTATACACCTGACAAGTGTATTGGGCGTGTTGGGATACAAGAGACTTCTTGTATCTTGATTGCAGGGTTGCTTGAGAGGGATACCTTTGACCACTTCCTCCCTGAGTTAGATAAACCTTGGGTAATCCACTTAAGGGAAAACCTGATGCTGTTCTACAAACCTCTTTACTTGGAGGCCCAACAACTGTCTACAAGAATAGAAGTGCGTACACATCAAGCTATTTTCTGGCGCCATTGCCGGGGAGGTAAGGTAAAAGGTAATCACATCCTCTGGCTACTAAGCTATCTTCTAGTACGGTTGCTGGTGTGTGAGTGCTCGAAGTTATTTCCTTTAGATTTTGCAATTATATCTTTTTGTTTCTTGTTTTTATTTTCACTAGTTAGGCTTAATGGAAAACAACAACAAAAATAGAGAGCTTTATAGTATTTATCTTGAGTTAGGACATGAAGTGTTTGAAGAGAAAATTAAAAAACCTATGGAGCTTTATTTGCATGCTAATAGCAATGTTATTAGTATGAATTCTTTGAACACCATTATTTCTAATGCTATGGAAAAGTCTAAGCTTGGGGAAGCTAGTTTTGATGAAAATGATCTTTTTACTCCCCCAAGCACGGAGAAGAAAAATTACTTTGATGATACTATGCCTCCAATATATGATGATTACAATGATGAATATGTTATTTTTAGTCCACCTACTATTGAGGAGAAAATTAATTATGATTACAATATGCCTCCTATATTTGATGATTATGGTGATGAGAATAATAATGATAGCTATTTTGTTGAATTTGCTCCCACTACAATTAATAAGAATGACTATGTTTATGTGGGGAGTATTAATTCTTTTATGCATGTGGCTCATGATAAGAGTGTTTTATGTGATAGTTATATTGTTAATTTTATTCATGATGCTACTGAAAGTTATTATGAGAGAGGGAAACATGGTTTTATGTATCTCAACAACATTAAGTTTCCCCTCTTTATGTTGAAAATTTTGAAGTTGCACTTCTTTTGCTTTCCTATGCTTGTTGCTTTGTGCTTTCATGACTTGTTTCTTTAAAAGATTATTTTTCATAGGAAGTGGGTTAGACTTAAATTTGTTCCATATTTGCTTCTTGATGCTCTCTTTTACTTCAACTCATATTTCTTATGTGAGCATCATCGAAATTATCATGCCTAGCTCAAAGGCGTTAAAGAAAAGCACTTATTGGGAGATAACCCAAATTTCATTAGAAATCTTTTGTTCATTCTTGGAAGTTATTACCTCTATAATAACCTATCCTTATCCTTTTTGTGTGGTTTTTGTGCCAAGAGTAACCTCTAATGAGAGAGAAGTAAGACTTGGGAAAGTTGTTTTTGTCCCGAAACAGATTTTTGTGCTTTGCTGTAAAAAATCGAGAAAAATCTCTGTACGTCCGTTTGAGCTGTAATTTTTTGTTCTTCTGCACCAAGTTGTTGTCTAACTTTAGTTTGTTTAACACTTTTCGATTTGAGCAACCAAAGGTCTTCGAAAACATCGGTTTTTACCTGATGGTCTATTTTGACAGATTTCTGCCATTATTTGCATTTGCCTCTCTATCTCTGTCTCTTTGAGTTCTCTTTGATCATTGAACTTTTTAAAGGAAGTGCTACAGTAGTTAGTATTTTAATGGAAGTTTTACTTGTGTTAAAATTGAACCAAAAGACTTATTATCTTGAGTGCACTAATGTTGCTAATGAAGATTTTGTGAAGTTTTGTATGAAGGAAATTCTAAAGTGTAGGGAAGAGTAATGTGATAAGATGAAGATGGACAAAATCTCAAGCTTGGTGATTAAACCCGTGTCACCCCAAGAAATATTCAAGAAGTACAAGCGTCAGAGCTTGGGGATGCCCAAGGCATCCCCTTCGTCATCAATAAAAATCTCAGGTTTCTTCCAAACACTTCATTTTTATTGTTTCATGCACAGTTGTGTTGTTCTTGGAGCGTCTTCGTTTTGTTTTTGGTTTTCGTTTGCTTAGTTTGCTTGAATAAATTGGTTGGACCCCCGTATTCATACATTAGTTTTCGAATAAGTTGGTTTGGATTGGAAAAGAGTAGGAAAGTTCATGCTTATAAGAGGTATAAAAAGGAGCTTCTTTTTGACTGTGGCCTAGGCTTTGTCATGTCATGCTTGATATTTTTTTGGCTTTATGCTTAGTGATTATTTGTTGTAGCATGACTTGTTACAAACAATTGAGATTGCTTAATGCATATTAAAGCATTGTATTGTGGTATTCTCCTTTAATGCTTTATTTGGGTCGACCTGGCGCATGCTCACACCATGTTAATACTATACCAAGTCACCATAGCATCTATGATCATTTAGTTTTCAACTTGTAATATCACTTTATTCTTTAATTAATAATATTTTGTCGCTTTGCATGATTATGGCCATTATTGCTCTCTTAGTTGGTCGCTCCCAGTCTTTTGCTAGCCTCCGCATGTACTAAGTATGAGTTCCACTCATGCATCCAACTCCAAAAAAACCAAGTTATTCCAAAGAGTCCACCATACCTACCTATTAGCATTTTCTATTCCAAGTATATTCATGTTTTTATCTACCTTCCGCATTAAACTTGTTATGTGAAAATTAGTGATTAAAGCTCTCACGAACTTGATGGCACACTTTACTTTCTTTCACTTAATAAACTTGAACCATTGTGCTCATCTATGCTGCGTATATGCTTGTGCTTTATAAGTTGTGAATTAGTAGAACTATCTTACCATGGGGAACGCTTTCAACATTGCACTTTATTTTATTGATATCATGTTCTTTTGCTTATGGATCCCGGCGGTGTGAAATAAAAGGGGAGCTTGTAAGCTCATGGAATTTGTATATGTGTTAGAGAAACGCCTGGGCCGCTAGCCTAAGCCATGCCTAATCATGGTGGAAACTTGCAGCATAACCATAGTGAGCAATCTGTGAAGCATCCTCAATAAAAACCTATGCAAATAGCAAATAAAAAGATTGCTAAGATGCTCATTGTCTCCTTGCCTTGTCATTTTATATGGGAAAGCTCCTGTATCATGGGGCAAGGGGTACCCCGTTGGCGGTTCTCTATGATACACATGTACTTACAATGACAAGAACTTACTAGTGACCAAAGTTGAGTAGCATGAGGTTCGGTACTCGTAAGTAAGGGGATGAGATTTCAACGTATAACTTGTCAAGCATATCCTCGTATTTGTTCACTTTAACCTTAACCACCTAAAGATGCTTATGATAGGGGCAATGAGAGCTAAAAGCTAAAAAGTACCATAATTTTTGGAAGCTCTTTATGAGACTTGAATCCCTGGTTCCTTCTATGAAGGGCCTTTCTTTTACTTTGATGTTGAGTCTCCATCTTATATCTTTATGCACCTATTGAGAGAGTATAGTGGTCATTCTTAGTTTCATGTGCATTGTCCCAAAACTTGTTGATTGATTCATAACTTTTATATTGCTTGTTCTTAAACTATTTGTATCTAGTCACCCTTATGAACTTTGAAGGTGTCCTATGCATTTATGTTTTGCTACACTATGAGGGACAAGCTGAATACCATTCTCATTATGTTTTCTATATGTGAAACAAACAAATGTCTTTCGAAGTATTGTTATTCATGAATCTTTTGTTTGTACCTTTTTATGTTACAACATAGTTGCTATGTCTTATTGTTAGAACTATATCTTTCATGCTATGTTAAAGTACTATGATCCCAGCTATCAATGTTTTATAAATAACTTGATCAAGACTGTGATGGTGCATGTCACCTCAAAAATTATTCTTCTTTTTTATCACTTACCTACTCGAGGACGAGTAGGATTTAAGATTGGGGATGTTGATACGTTGCAAACGTATCTATAATTTTTGATGTTCCATGCTTGTTTTATATCTACTTTCTTATGTTTTGTTCATACTTTGAGGTATTTTTATACATTTTCTAGAACTAACCTATTAACAAGATGCCACAGTGCCAGTTGCCTATTTTCTACTATTTTTGGTTTCAGAAAAGCCAGAAACGAAATATTCTCGGAATTGGATGAAACAAAAGCCAAAGTTCCTATTTTCCCGGCATGACACGGAGTCCAAAAGGGAGACAGAGGGGAGCCAGGGGCTGGCCACACCATAGGGTGGTGCGGGTCCCCCTGGCTGTGCCACCAGGTGGTGTGGGATCATGGTCCACCCTCTGACATCGCCCTTTCGCCTATAAAAGCCTCCCGGGACGAAAACCCTAAGTACCAGATCAAATTTCCACAAAACGTTCCGCGGCGCCACGACCACCGAAGAGGAGATTCGGGGGACAGAAGTCTCTGTTCCGGCACTCTGCTGGGATGGGGAAGTGCCCCCGGAGCCATCTCCATCAACTCCATCGCCATGTACATCGCCGTTGCTGACTCCCATGATGAGGAGGGAGTAGTTCTCGCTCGAGGCTAAGGGCTCTACTAGTAGCTATGTGTTCATCTCTCTCTATGCGTGATCTTATGAGATCATGAGCTTTGTAATCTATAGATCTATTCTGCTACTCAAGTGATTTAATGAATCTCTGCTTATCCCCACATGTGTGAAGTTGATAGTGTGCACACCATGTGGCACTTTATCTAAGGTTACATAAATACTTGTCATGAGTATAATGTGAGTTGGATGTCTCTATGAGATTGTGGTGTTTGTTGGAACCATCTAGCGCTCAGGGTGACAGTGAGGGGTTATCTAGATGGGGAAAGCGAACTTTAGGGTGTGATGTTATAGCCCTACCGTGGATTAGAGTTATCTAACGGCAGAGTAGTCCATAGTAGTATCATAAAGAGAAGATATTTATATGAGAGTGTTCACTAGTGAAAGTATGATCCCTAGGCCTTGTTTCTAAGCATTGAAACGCCGTTTGCAACTAGATCTGTTACATGTTTGCTTGCTTCCATCTTTATTTCAGATTACCTTTAGTATCTTCCTACCTGTCAAGCTCTTTTCTGGCACCGTTACCACTTATAATTATCCATACCACTTGTATTTCACTATCTCTTCGCCGAACTAGTGCACCTATACACCTGACAAGTATATTGGGTGTGTTGGGGACACAAGAGACTTCTTGTATCTTGATTGCAGGGTTGCTTGAGAGGGATACCTTTGACCACTTCCTTCCTGAGTTCGATAAACCTTGGGAAATCCACTTTAGGGAAAACTTGCTTCTATTCTACAAACCTCTGCACTTGGAGGCTGAAAAACTGTCTACAAGAATAGAAGTGCGTAGACATCACTTCTCTAGAGAAATGTCATTTTAGTGTAGCTCTAAATAGGTATACTACCACTAAGATATCCTAAGTAAGATAAAATATCAAAGATAATTATGACTAAGATTAGAATACCTTGAGGAGTAGTTTAATGGTGTAGTCTATGCATAGGATCCATTTAAAGTAGCAAAATCTTATCATTAGATGGTAATGATAGTCTACATGATGAAGACCAGTAGAACATATATAGATGCAGTGGGAAGTAAATCATGTGGGATCCACTTGAGAATTCTATGTGATCGAGTAGAATTTTGTTAAGAATCATTAAAAGTAAGCTAAGAAGAAGAGTCGTCATGGTGAGATTAGCTACCCAAATCATGATGACTATGTAAATCTTAAGAAGTTCATGGTGGGATTAGCTCCGAGACCATGATAAGTTTGTAATTAGAACAAGGACTCGGTATAATTCTTGTAATAACAGTAAGTAAAGAACAGTGTAGGTCTATGATAGAAGTCATAAGTATTATAACATTACGATAATTTTTCGATTAAGGTAGTGAATACAATTTTGTTAGTAGTTTTGAGAGATCATATGAGGATAGTTTACGATAGAATGGAAAATTGGTAGTCTTTAGTAGTCCCGAAAGAAAGGTAAGAAGTTAGTCAGAACCAAAGTGATACCACTTTGCTCAAAATTATCCTGTTGCAATTGAGCAATTTGGGTAGATACTGAGACAAAGAAAAGTTTAACCTCTAAGTGCTAAGTATCACGAAGTAAACTTATACTAGGAGATGGCATATACTACACAGCTAAGCCTGCATGTTCGAGATGTTTTGCTCAACTACTATCTTACAGGCTTAGAATGATGTGAGTTATATATACCACATTTGGATTTCTTGGTTTTTCTTGGATTTTCTTGATTGACTAGATCTTTGCATGAAGTTTGACTTGATGTGCAAATGCATGTTGCATCATCAAGTTATTACTTGATGTTATAGACCTAGATAGAAAAGGGAATTCGTGTAAGGGAGTGACGAGTTCTAAAGATCAAGATGAAGACTTGCAGGAAGAAGGAAGCCAAATATAAGGAGTATCAACACTATTTTGAAGGACAGATCAATCCCAACTTATTATTAGTTGGCAACAAGAAGGATTATTAGTGCTAAAAAGGTGGAGAGCAACATGAAGGAATGGACTTAAGTTCACTCAAAATAGGTGATGTTGCTAAGAAGCTAATGAAGTAGTTGTACCAAGTCATTGAAGTAGCTTGGAAGGGCGCAAACAAGAAGTCTCGGAACAAGGGTGGTATTCAAGCTCTGACAACTCGGAGAGAATGCCAATAGTAAGTCGAAAACCCGAAGGGTAATTCATACACCCAGAAGGATCCACGGTTGGTATCCGTAGTTGGTATCCTAGCGGTTTAGCTAGTTAGGTCATCCTAGTGTAATTTAAAGAGCATAAAACTTGGCCTAAGTTAACTTAGATCTAAAGAAGTATACAATTAAAAATCGTCTTTCGAGACGCTTCGTGAAATCAGGCTTACCAAAGAGAGAATGTCCAAAAGATAAAAGTAAGACAAGTAATGTTGGTAGATTCGTTTCGGAGATCCACAACAGTGTGGGTATATCGTAGATTCTTTCGTGAGACCTTCCAGAGGTAAAGTATAAGCTAGATAGAGACCGATATCCTTACCATTGAGTTAATGGGTATTATACATACAGTTTAGAGACCGTTAGAAGACCCCAAGGGGGAGAGTAAACAATAAACTCTAACGTGTTGTTACCTGTTTCTTTGAGTAAACAGTAAAAGGGAGGTATTGTTATTCAACTCTTTAAATACAGGTTGGAAAAGAAGTATTATATTATGATGAGGTTAAGCCTTATTCTCATAAGGTTATAAGAAATTATCATTATAAAAGTACTCCCAAGAGTATGTCAGGATGAAATACCGGAGTTTATTTCAAGATAGTAGTGCTCAAACCTTAAGGCAACTAATAAATGGAAGTAAGGGATGATAGTAAAAGGAACTTTGGGGTATTGGAGACAACAAGTTGGAGATTGTCAAGTATGATGAGAGCTCAAAGAAAAGATCTGGATATGTGATACTACAATTATTTCCATTTGAGATTACCATGGAGTTGAGAAATGTCATGACCAATACAAGTCACGTCCTCATTCTGAAACGTAGGGGAGTGCGAACTTCGGGGACGAAGTTTATTTTAAGGGGGAGAGTCTGTAACATCCCAGGATTAGCACCTCGAAATAGGCAGGACACATGTATGTGTATTGCATTCATGCATAAGAAAATCCGGGGAATTTTCGTGCAAAACTAAAGAAGTTATAGAGGGATCGAGATCTCTCTTGTTCTGATGGAGGCATCCGAGCAAGTGCGACAGATTTCGACATGATCTCTAATGTACCTTTGTGTTTGAGGGAAGGAAAGTCAAATTTGAATATTCAAAAGATATATTTGAATTCTAAAAGAATTTGAAATAGAATTATAATTGAAAATGATATTATAACTATGATTATAAATACATATTTGAGATACTATTTATAAACAATCACTAGTATTAAAGTATAAAAGAAATAGATATCATAAGAAATATAAATGTATTCTCATATATTTACATGTAGTAATACATTTTTTTTACAATAAAGGAATAAAAGACAATTACCATGAAATAGACTAAACAATAAATAAGTTTTAACATAAGAAGATATTGCTGTCACAATATGTGTAACAAAAGAAATTTCCACTTTATTATTTAAAATAAACAAAATTACATTCTCCTTTATAATAAAGGAATAAACAACAATGTACACATCGGAATTGAAGGAAAATATTAACTCTATTAATCTAAACAAATATTACAATGTATTTACAATTGTCCCAAATAGAAAAGAAAGGTTACAAAAGTATAAAAGAAAGGCCTAAACTATTTCCTAGCTACATATCTTCATATACTCTTTTATTTCTTTAGCCCTACAAAACAGAAAAGAAACAAAGATAGAGCATGGTGAAAGAGTTAGTTGGGAATAGTTTTACTCTCAAGTTAGGCAGAGAGATGCTACTACCATTCTCATCATAGAGTAGGTTAAAAGGGAGCCAGAGAGTAGTATATGTTCTTATTTCATGATTTTGCCTCAGTTCAGCATCGCAGGCTTAAGGGGCAATGTTCACCAAGGACAGGTAAAAAGGAAAATGGTAAACTTAGGAAAATATCAGGTCTCACTTGATCTGATCCACTCGCTGGAGGTAAGCAGACAAGATGCTCACACAACCATGCACAATGGTGTGTTGTCAACACAGCAGTAGGAGCAGTAGTAGTAGAAATAGAAGAGGATAGTCACAACATCTAACCAAAACAGTATTCCCCTCTTAGTTCACAGCACCACAAGATATCACTGGTTTCCACCAGTCCAAGATCAGATCCATTAGACCACCGTACCACATAAACAATAGATCCAATTCTTTCTCCACAACCAGCATGACCATCTAGAAGATCTTGGAATAAGGAGGGGAAGTTTGAGAGGAATAAACTTACCATCAGTAGCTCAGGGAAGAACAAACCAAGATCACCAAGAGGGGAAAGTTCACAAGCCTAAGCAAGGTGTGATCAAGATTAACATCAGGAACCTAAGGAAGAGGAGGTCCATGTGCAAAAAGGGGCAGCAACATCTGCACTAGAAGGAGACAGAGGAGAAGGCCACAAATATTCATAATAGCTGGCTAAAATCAACCACTCAGACACCAACAAATCATCCTCCTCCCTAGTTTACTCTGCAAAAGTAGGTTGACCATCGAACTCATGTATATCCGTTGTTCTTATCAAGTTATGAGCATGAGGTTGTGTGTGGAGGTAAATCCTCAGGACTGCACTCATAGGAAGTGCAAGCAAATCACTAGATAAAATAAAGCCAAAACAAGTATATGTTCTTATCCAAACCAAAGCACGGCCTCGGCCTATGAATCACTGTCCAAATATCCACATCCACCACTATTATGCAAACATGTTTGCAATCTAGCTTTAAGCAGCAAGTAGGCTAGCCCAGCCACCTACTGTGCACACTCCAGAAATTGGGGGCACCGTAATAGGGTCTAAAGCAAGCACTAGATTTGATCAAGATCAATACCAGCTTAGTAGCAGCAACAACTTAGCAACCAAAGGTAGACCACCAATATTATTCCTTAGCATCTATTCTTATTACATATATTAGGAATAAGTTATGGAGGAGGGAATAACCCTAGATCTGCCTGCAACTGGATGCAAGGATCATCATAGGTTGTATAAAGGGGCGATATTAGCATCTGTTCTGATTAAAAGAACCTTGCCTCAGTCCAGGCATCACTAGCAAGGCTCCACATAAAACTTGCAAATCCCATTATCCAATTAATATAAGTCTGACTCGTGTATTCATACTTAGGAAAGACATATCTTGCAAGTCATAGATTTTGTGTACCATCTTTATGGAGGTTTCACATTAATCTAAGCTCACTAGAAGAAATTCCTAATCAGAGAACTCTCTCTCTCTCTCTCTCTAAATGTCACTTGTTTAATGAAGTAAAGAAATCTCAAGGCAACCTCTTCTAAAAATAAGATAAATCATTTCTGAGCTTATAACTAGAGATCATCATAATGACATGGTCAAAGAAAAGGAAGCCACTATTGGCATATGTCATTACCCAGATCAAAGCTTCAGCTGAAGACATCAGTAGCATTAATTCTATTCTAGAGTAAACAGCAACTGGTTCAGTAATACTCTACCACTGTGGACACTTCCTTAGGAAGGCACCACTGTGATATGTTACACAACAGAAGCTTTACTTTAAAAAATAAATAGCCCTACACTTGAATAAAATTCAATCATCTTCCTAAATCTAAGGTTTACGAATCATTAATAGAAATCTGGTGGTTTCTCATTTATGAGAGAATAAGAATACCGACCTCAATGACTATTGCATCATGAGATGTGGTGGTAAAATTCATCTAGCAAAAGCAAGTCTTGGAATTAACTACCACCCATTACTAGAGCAGCTAACTAGCTGCTAGTAATCACATAACATTAAGTAAACCATTTTCCCAGTAGGAGAAATCTAGGAATCATTCAAGCAGAATAACAACTTGTATTTACGACCAATAATTTTATCTGCAAATGAAACCAGTTAAACATATCAATGTCCAGATATTACACCAAGGACCATTTGGGTAGTATTCCTCTATTAGGTTACTACATGTTCTTTATGGAAATTATCACAGTAGCTAATATCAAACTTGGGTATTGAAATTCAAACAAATCCATGCTAGCTTGTCTAGTGATAAACACATGCTGAAACCAGTAAAAAGCATGGCCAATAAACCAAACCAGTAATCATACAATACAACTAAGTAACACTAAATACAGAGTTACTGTCGAATTGATACTACCACACTTATTCAACAACCATTAGAACCAGTCTAGTATTCACCTAGAAAATAATGTTAGTGAGTAAACCTGAGCTATGAAAAGCATAGCAATACTTGATCAAAATAAACCATGAACATATGATCACATAAGCAAGGAATCAAACAAGAGAATCTATACATAATTAATGTTGAGCAAATCATGCTCAACATACCGTTGAGAGGAAATAACAGAGAGGCAGAGATTGACTATTGGAAAGAAGAGAGGAAGACCAGAGATAGGAGAAGGAAGAACGTACCCGGAGTCCTCGCGTAAGAGTGAGTAGAGGAAGAAGATCGGCGATGGAGAATAAAGGGCTCGGCGGCATGGTGGCACCGGGAGCACCGACGGCACTGCAACCTGCACCAAGCCACACCACCAGACCACACCGCTAGCATGGCGCAAGCACCAAATGTCCACACTACTGTGAGAGTTACCGGGGTTGCGGTCGTGCACCACCGTCCCACCGGTGTTTGAGCAGAAGGGGAAGCTAGGGTTTGGGAGTCGAGGCCATGAGCATGAGGACAATTAGTCGAATCAAACTGTATAGGTACAAGCAGCAGAGAGTGGCCGAGTGGCGGCGACCAGTAGCGGAGACCACAACGAGCCGTGCAGTTGGAATCGGCTGAGCGACAGCAACATCGCCAGGGAGGTGTCAAGGATAAGAGGATTGACCCAAATTGGGCTAGATGGGCTGGCCTGGCCTTAAGGGTCAGGGTTGAACCAGGCCTATTGGGCTAGATGGGCCTGGTTGGACTGACCCAAATTTTAATTAACAAAGGAAAATAACAAGTATGGAAATTACCAAAATACCCCCGAGCTTATTATAGCTCTAGAAAAATAAAGATAATACCTAAAATACATATAGTATATTGAAATGATCACAAAAATAATATCTACCTAATAAAAATATAACTTTACTTATTTAAGTTAAATAAAATACAAATAAATATTAAGGACAATAAAACCCTACTTGAAGTTTAACAAAATAAGGAGAAGTCCTAAAAATGAAGATCATTTTGCATATAAAAAATAAATTTACAATTTTACAAAAATGCTAATTCCATTTTTACAAAATCAAATTTGAAGTAAATATTCCAAGACATTCAATCCTTTGTGGAATTTTATTAAAATATAAATAATAAATAAAAATCATTTTTAAGATCTTGGATAAATATACTCTCATAAAAAATATTAAATATACTATTCTAAAGGTTTTCAAGATTTTAAAGTAATAAATCCTTATCTATTTTGTAAATTCCTTAAAAACATCTCTTAAATAAGAATTAACCACAATTCCGTATATAAAACCTTAAATCATGTCTGACTAAATACTAAGTCCAAAGCCATAACTTGGATCTATAATAAAACTCAAGTGTAACCTATTAACTTTATAAAAATCTTTTAAAATCATAAATCCAAACTAAACCAACAATTTTAAGTAAAATTTAAACATCATTCACTTATAATAGAAGTGAATGCTATTTATCTCTTCACCATTCTTAAATATGATTTCAAACCCTGATAGTTCAATAAGATCATGTAAAAATTGCTTTCTTTAATAAGTCACATTAATGTGTGTTACTTTATACGTTCACAAACCTTAACAAGAAGCACAAGTGTGAAGCTGGTATAAAAGTGCAACACATTCTAAAGAACTCATCACAAGCTTCAAACCCTAGATCAGATACAATTATTCCAGGGGTCGCGTTTATCAAAAAGCATTACATTACATATACATAATTGCATCATGCTTATTTAAACATTAGTCCTTACCGTACCAATGATACTATTTCCAGATTTTGGATCTTCTGTTATCTCGAAGACCCTGATTGCATATTCTTGCAATCACAAAAGGCAAGTTTACACTTGCTCATGTCCTTTGGTTATTTTCTATCAAGTTCACATGAATTTCAAAAGGGACAGAAAACACTATTTTCATAATAATATGATTATGAATTATTTACCAAATGGTAATAATCTATTGATATAGTTCCAACGGTAAAGGAACATAATATCTAGGACTTAATCAACCAATGTCGCCAGTGATTCTAGCGACGTATATTACGGTTAACCATGAGATTTGGAATGGGACGGAGAAGTCAGCTGGATCTTCTTCCTTTCGCATGGATGGATGACCTTATCGTGAGGCTGTAGATTTCTCGCGAGGAATCCAGCAGATGGGTGGAACTCCTAGTTCCCCGTGATATTGGTGTATAGACTTTTCGTGAAGGGCTGTCGGAGGTATATCTGCCTATATGGGGGTTGCCAGGGACATGATCTACTCACTGGAGTCTCCAAGGGGTTGCCAGGTTTATATCTTCCTATATGGGGGTCAACGGAGGTATATCTTCTTGGGGAGGTCATATCTTCATGTGGGGTCGCAGAGAAGGGCAGTGATTGGCTTGGATATTAGGTTGGGCCTCAAACCATGGAAGTTTGAGCGGGGACATACTCCCACCCGTGCAACAAAGCTTAAGGTCTCCTATGGGTAAAGTAACGCACCTCTTTAGAGTGTAAGAACTGTAAGTTGTTACTCCCTGTTCCGGGAAGGATCTATGAACGCGGTAGGAAAGGAACCCCACGAAGGTTCTGGTCAACCTATGAAGGCTCACGGACATAGCTTTTCAAAATAAAAGCAATCTTTGAAGAAATGTTTACGAAAACCTGCATTACCTACGACCTTTGGTTTGTGGCTGTAGATACTACATCAAACACTCCTTTTTAGTGAACTTGCTGAGTATGCTCGTAGTCAACCATATCTTTTTAACCCTTGCTAGGTTCTAAGTCGTTGAAGGCGACGTCAACATCAATTTCTGTTCAAGAAACCATCATTGATAGCTCAAGCTCTCCAAGGAAGTCCACAAAGTCAACTTGAGCATCAACAAAAGTGAAGACGAGGCTCCTGATTAGATAGGAGTAGATTCTCTAGCCATAAACCTACTTCTGTAGAGCATTGCGATAGTAGCAAATGCAAGCTAAATAGTTCAGATACTAGTCTTAGTCACCAGGTAGTTCTGAGATGTTATTTCTGGTTCTTCTTTGTAAGAGGCTTCTTTCTTCCTCTTTAACCTAGAGTGCTCTCTGGATCTTTTGTAAAGAGTCGAGTTGTAATCTATACTCATGTCTTGGACCTGCTGTGTTTCTGTTGTACCACTCTGAGGGATGTAATACTAGTGAACGGTGTTTCATTGGTGTTCTGTCAATGACTGTAGTGTACTACATCATGCAGTGGTATGTTGGGTCAGCACACAATCGAATCAATTCACTAATGAGATACACAACAAAATATGTTGGGCCGCCACGGATGAGAACGGAGCGAGCAGTGGGTCTATCGAATTGAGTAAGTGCCTAGTCGTGGCAGGCGCGAATGTTGAGCCACCATGCGGCCAACTCGTTGTGATTCTTGTGTGTCCGCGATGGTGGACATACGACACATTGCCAGCCTATACAGGTCGTCCTCTGACATCTTTGTGGAGGCCATCTATGATCTTACAATGTCCAAGCAGAAGCAAGTTCAATCCGTGCGGCACACTACCTGGACCTGGTTTCGGCAGCAATTGGGACAGAGAACTCGGTCTCAAACACACGCAGGACGCCTAATTTTCTATGGAACACGAAATCAAAGAGCCAAAGTTTCCGAGAGTTTATTCTGAATAGGCGCTCATGTCATGATTATCCTGTGCACAGTCTGCAAATTCTTGCACACCATATCTCCATAGTCTGCAATTGCAATTTCTTAGCATCAGTAGCAACTTTTTATGGATCTCAAAGCATCATACAACGTATTGACGGTTAGATAGGTCTTGTACCCATGTGTACAAGTACAAATGTATTTCCGTACTACTATATGATAAGTATGCAATTCGATGGAGCCTTCTTTCGTAAAAAGGAGAGAAAGTTCGATCAAACCTTCTTTCGTAACTGTACGCAGTTGTGAGCACATTCCGACGAAGATTCAATATCAAATCTTCCGGTTCGCAGGGAGGGGGCTATTGGTGTGCAGACTTTTCTTTCTTTGGAGTTGGTATATCGGGAGTTGACACACGAGCAGAAATGTGGAATGGAATCGCGGAAACGACCTTCGATTAGCATAGGTCTTAAACAAAACATAGGAAACACAAACACGCAAGAGCTAAGGGCATTTTTAGTTGCTCGTGCCATTTACTCGCACTGGAGATCATGGCTCCACGAAAGTTGCGCGCGGTGATACAAGCTCTCGTGCCAAAAGGGGCATTCGTTTTGTTCAATGTATTCTCATTTCCCTAGTGGTTGAGAAGCCAAGCCCCAGTCGTTTGGTTCCTTGCATTTTAGGATTTCAGCAATTTTGCAATTGTTTGGCTAACTTAATTGTCCCTGCTAGCCTTACCTCCAAGCTAGTGCGGTGAGCTTACCCAACCTCATCAAGGCAAAAAAAACAAAGTTCAGAAAAGTGCAATGCAGAAAACTACTAGCTTGTATTAACATAGGTTCGACATAATAGTCATGGCGTGTGTGCTGCAGCACGATTTCAGGAGCAACTACCCATGATGTAGCACTAGTTCATCACATACGGAGGGGTTATAACTGAATACCACCTCCCAAAATATACATACCAAAGTTCAGGGGTCACCACAACCATAGATCATCAGCCCTAGCTACTCCAAAATACACATTACATCCATATCATCACTAATAGCACCTCCTCGAATAGCTTAGTCCGCTGCTCAGAGGTAGTGCTTGTTTAGGAAGACCGTGAACCAACTCATCCTGCGCTCAGGGGTCATGGCAAGATACTTGGTAGTCTGTCCACTTTGCTCCATCAGGTGGGTAAGAGCACGGTGTATCGCGGTCACAAAGATGGGCGCAACTAGAATGCGAGGACCATAGATGATGTTCATCTGAGCATAGTTGTCAATGGGCTTGTTGATCAACTCGGTGTCCTGCGGCTGAGACTACATGAGAATCACAGTTAGTTCACGACATGTGTAGTTCATACATGAGCTTTACAACTGCTGATGCAAGTTCAAATATATCAAACCTTGATGTGGACATAGTAATCATCATCGTCCATGATGAGAGAAGATCTCTCCTCGACCCAGCGCACGGTCTCAAGCCTCTTGATCCTCAGCACCCGGATTCAACGCACTCTCTAGTGCCTCATGTGGTTGTACACCTGGTTCGGAGTGACTGTCCGGCCAGCAAACTTGAAGACATCCTCTGCAATCAGGCGCATGTCCGCTTGCCTGAATCCTCGCACTACTGAATCCCGTTTCTCGATCAACTGGACAACCTGATTCAGGACGAAGGTGGACAGAGATGCTGACCATGACATGGCCAACTTCCTCCTGGCCACCTCAATGACCGCATCAGGCATCGGCACATAATACAGAGGCATCACAGAGGTTGCGAACAGATCGGGGGACACAACCTACTCCTACAACAACATGGATAATAATGTGTTCAGTTCTAGGGTATGAACTACACTTACAACACTAATCCTACCTACAACACATGGTAATCCTCACCAAACAACATGGATACTGACAGCGAAAATACTAAGGTCCAGATCTACAACAGCCGCTCACAACTTAGAACTGTGAGCTAGGGTTAGGTGTTTCTTACCACAATCTCAATCCCGCCTGACGAGGACGACATGTCCGACATAGCCGAGGAGGAAGACTTGTCGGAGATGAGCTAGACCCACCGGAGTAGGAGGCGCCGCTTACCTGCTCGTCGGTGAGGAAGAGGATTTGGAGAGAGAGCTCAAAATTGGGGGAAACTGAGGCGGAGATTTTGGAGCCGGCGGAGGGACGGTGTAAATAGGCGCGGCGAATCGGCGGGCGGTAACCCCAATTTCTCCCGCCGGATTTTGCGATCTCCCGCCATCCCTCCCTTGCACGAGCGCGTGCAGCTTCTTCCTAGCGAGCGCGAGAAGAAGTTGCCTCCGTGGAAACGCCCAATTTCGGTATTTCTCCAGGACCAGGCTGAGCGGTGCTTTAAAACTCGTGCGATGCAAAGATTCCATCCGCCGCGGGAATCAAACGTTCTTACTCCCTCCGATCCAAATTAACTGACTTCGATTTGTCTATATTCGGATATATCTAGCACTAAAACATGTCCAGATACATCCGAATCTAGATAAATTGAAGTCAATTAATTTGGATCGAAGGGAGTATTTCTTTTCACCCATGCGAGAAACGGGAAAACCTACAACCAAACACACCCTAATGGTTTTGCCATTCTGGGCTGCACGTAGTACTAACTAAGTAGAGTACGCTACTACTACTAGGCATATACAGAAACGTGCGCCCTTCTCACGGATATATACTTCACGACGAACGAGCTGGCTAGTATAAGTTGAGTCAATTTTGGCCACGGCAGTCTGCTAATCATGCTCGTTCGCTGGCGACTTGTTCTACCTTAATTAGGAAAATCAAAGAAAGGAATTTGTTCTGCATCTGGCCGATTCAGTGTAGCTACGCTGACCTTGGCACGTTTACTTTCGCTTCCTGTTCATCCATCATCAGCGCAGACACTATAAAACGAACGTCAACGCACATGTTAGTTCAGTACGTATAGCACAGCAGACGGCTGGCGGCAAGCCAAACCGAACCAGACCAGCCACGCACGCACGCCAGGATTAATCAAATCACCGCAGCAAAATTTTAACGCAGCACTCATCGCCATGTGCGTAGCCGCGGCTAGAAAGCGAGACCTGCATTTTCTTTCAGCCGGAGCCGGAGCCGGGGTCGGAGTACTCGTGCCGCGGAACGGCCGTAGAACCATCACCCGCCTTCCTCCCCCGCCGCCCCTCTCCTCCGGTGGCAACGGCGACCGGCGTCGAGATAGAGTAGGTGGTTGGCTTCTTCTGTATATAGTAGTAGTAGATCTAGTTCTTCTGTGTTGTGCGTTTGTGCCGTTTGAGGGTAGGTTGGAGATCTTCGGCGGCAAGATCTTCCACACCCCCGCCGGTGGCAAGTGATGGTGGTGGTGGAGTGGATCAGCACCTGCATCCCTCCGAATAAGGATCACCCGCGGTGCTTCAGGCCGGCCTTTCTGGATCGAGGCCTGCTTGATGTTGCCCCTCTTCCCTCTTCTCTCTGCTGCAGAGCTCTCATGAAGAGAGCCGGTTGCAGCTTGGTGGAAGACCGCAGCTCGCCATCTAAATAAGATCCTGGGCTCCCTCTACTACTTCTTCAGGCATCCTCCTCCAACTTGTCGCAGCAGTCTGGAGGATGATGTTGGCCAGCTCTTATCAGGTCAGTGGTAGGATGCTCGCTGTGCGGGAAAGGTTAGTGCTCGTTCTGCTTGTCTCTCTTCTCCCTTCAACCACCGTGGAGGTGGGCAGGGCGAGAGGACGAGTTTTGTTCGGCATAATCCTTTCCGGTGGGGATTTGCTGCTACCTTCTGGAGATCATCAGTAGAGGACATATGCCGGCGATTTTTGCCCCGCCTCTTCTTCCTACGGCCGAATGGCGGCCCTCCTCGGCCACGGTATAGTGGCTTCTCTACCTCCATCTGGGAGGCTTCCCCTCTTTGGCGGAAGGATCTTCGGCGGCGGCGCATCAAGTGGTTCGTCCCTGATGGCGGCGTCGTTGCTTCTACCGGCGAGCTTATTCAGGTGCTGCGGTGGAGAAGATCCCTGAGGATTGGATCGATTTTTAGATTTTCTTTCTAGGGTCTTTTGTGTAAAAGCGGAGGTTCTAGTTGTAATTTTATTTCAGTTTTGGACCTCCTTGTAATCTGTAGACCCACCGCCTATTAATTGCAGCTCTGGGTCCTTCATGACCCTGCCCCTTGCTTCAAAAAAAACATCACCATCTTGGTTCTCCCCATGTTTCTGAACATGTGACTACTTTTCGGTAGGGACCGTATGGGAAGATACGGTATCTTCCCATCCGTTCCGGAAGCATTTTCTTTTCGGTAGGGACTGGTTGGGTGATAAAAATATTGCTTCCCCGATGCAACTTAATTGACTTGGATTTCTTATGTTTTATAGCTAGATAAATCCAAATCTAAACAAATCCAACTCAATTAATTTGATCGGAGGGAGTACGGACGAACGTGGTTAGAGTTTGTTGGTTGAAATTTTATCCCTTCCTTGAAAAACGGAGCGGTTTGGTTTTTCACCCCTGGCTTCTATGCCACATCGTGTGTCCGCAGGATGTTTTTGACCTTTCTGTACGTGTAGCATTACTCTTTTCTTTTCTCCCACGGGCTCATGTCCGAGTCGACCACAAGTGTCCGAGTAGGTCGTGAGTCGCTGTCTTGCTCCCCGTCTCCATGAAACCAAAGACCGTGTTTGCTGGCCCGCATGCCCGTTTCTCGCACCTGGCCAGTAGAAATATGGCCGTTTGTAAAATGGTATGCCAGACCGAACTCGTACCGCATGAGTTTTAAAGCACTCAAAATCTTGGCCCGCTAAAAACATCGAAATCGGACGGTTTTACGGGGTCAGGATGGGCACGGGCCGACCCGGGCCTAGCCTTGGACCTGGCCCCACGCTGGCCAATTTGAGAGGCCACAGGTCGACCATTTCAAAAAAGTCAGCGGCTTTGCTGGCCCAAATGGGTATCTCGGGCCGACCCAAAATAAGCATTTATATACTTTTTAGGTATATGTTATCACATATAATATTCTTTAAAGTATGTAATAACAGTACGACAAAATTAACCATTACTTGGCATATAGTGTACCAATTACTCGTCAGATCCATATGTCTTTGTAAACTGGACGTGGAAAGACAGACTTAAATTTGTTGGTTGATTGTATACTCTTTTATTATTTTGAGCAATCGGGTGCTACTAGCCATTAGCTCTCCGAAATCAGATACATACACATACGGTAATACTATGTAGTATGATGCCAGTAGCTAGCTATGGATTGATTCGAGCGAAAGCTCATCACTTTTTCTTAGCGACGATGGCTTGCGTGGGTCAACCCGGCTGACCTGGTGGGTCGCTCCGGGCCAGCTTCCCTGGCCTGTTCCTAGGATGAGGCCGACCATGCTGGCCCAATGGCCTTGTTTTTTTTGGGTTGGGCCAGAGACCTGGCGGGCTAACCCGGGCAGTTCCCACCTGATTACGGGGACAGACCCTGGCGAGGCAAAGCTCAGAATGCTTGTGCATGCACGAAGAAGAACGGCGGCCTCGCGATGCATCGAGAATACGCGCCATAAATCCCCTCACCGCTTGCTCACCACTCCCACTCCCCCTCATTCATAACCGCTCCTTCCTCCCATCTCACCGTCGGCGTTTCCTCTTCCGCCGGCAGCGAAGACCACCGCAAGGGCAGCAGACGGTGGGTAGACCGAGGCGAGCACTCCGTTTCTCCCGGCTGCTGGGGGTCTATGACTGCGACTGCTTCTTCTTCGTCGACAAACCTGAAACTCCAGAGCTGCAGTAATGGTAGTAAGGCCTCGAACCACCCTCTCTAAGCCTTAGCAACATAGATTTATGTTTAGCATCTGATCCTGCGCGTATGCACAGTAGATTTGTACCGATTTGTGTTTGTTTTCATCGATTTGATAGGTTAGAATTTTTGCTATTCTAGTGGTTTCTTAGTAAGCATAGATCTACTGATACCTTGGTTTCATGTATGTTTGCTAGTGGCTGGATCTAGGAAGATACTCTATTGAGGGTTTTTCCGACATTAGAAAATTGGGGATTTTTCATTGTTCATGTTTTTTCCATAGACCGATGATTACTTTGTATTATGTGGCCAAGATTTCAATAGATTGCTACATAGTATGTCTGTTATGATTGATCTTAGACACACAATTTCTAATATGAGACATAAAAATTAGTTGTCTATTTTTAATACACATGTATGATTCGGTTTGGTACGGATAGAGGGTACATGACCCACTTGTATCATTAATGCATGGCATGTGGACTGTGGAGTGTATGCATAGTGTGGGTTTCTAATGTTTACCATGTCAAAACTGTGGCGCGCGAACCTTGGAATTAAACACGTGGCAATGTTGACTTTTTTTGGCTTTTATCATTTCTGCCAGAGGGTGCTGGCAGTGTCTGATTGTGCACATTTGGTGAACAAAATTGATGATAAAAGGTCTAGACCGTTCCAACCTGGGTGCAGTGGACAGGTTTTCTTCGATTAGCTTTGCTCATTTTAGTAGAACTGGTAATAGGACGGTGCATAATCTTGCTCGGGTAGTGGAGAATGTTGTTGGTGCTGTGTGGATTGACGAGGTTTCGGATGCTATCCAGCCCATCGTTTGTAATGATGCGTGCTTCTGATAATTAATAAAGCTGCCTGTTTCCACGTCGTGCACCACCACGTCCACCTCGCCCCCCCCCCCCCCCCCCCCCCCCCCGCACGGGCGAGTGCCGCCGCCATGTAGATGGCGCCCATCCGCCCGGGCTCATCGGGCCCGGCACCGCTCGGCCCGTCAACGACGACCATGTCCCACCTCGCGTCGAGCACCTCCCGCAGCAGCTAGGTCAGCGCCAACCGACACCCGGACTTGCACATCGTCCCCGTCGGGCACGCGAATGTTGGGCCCACGTCCCGTGCGCGTCGCAGTAGCGCCCACACCTCCCCCGCCACGTCGGGGTACCTAGTCCGGTGGATGGCGGCCGACAAGCCGCCAACTAACAGTTGGGGCCAACCGATGATAAATAAGAGAAGAGGAAGAAAAAATAAAAAGTAACATAAGATAGGACTGACAGGTGGGCTCCCTGTCCACCTCAGCACTTTTTTTCCAACTCAACCCTTATGGATGGGCCCTACCGATCAGATCTGCAGTTAGAGTTCTGTCAAACGAATATTAGTACAATTTGTAACGAGCTGCCCCACAATTGGTAGATTTGTGATAAAATTACCAGATTCGGTGCCTCGCACTGTGCCAATTGTGGTAGTTCTATGTAATTTACTCCAAAATTGATGATAAAAGGTCTAGACCGTTGCAACATGGGTGTTGTGGTCATTGACATCAACTCCCTCGGTTTTAAAATATAAGATGGTTTGGGAAAGGACTGTATTTAGACCCCTTTTAGTGTGTAAATTCATATAAATTTACAATGAACTTACACACTAAATGGGTATAGATACATTTATTTCACAAAACTAAAAGAGGCTAGTGACAAGTTTTTCTTCGATTAGCTTTGCTCATTTTAGTAGAACTGGTAATAGGACGACGCATAATCTTGCTCGGGTAGTGGAGAATGTTGCTGATGTTGTGTGGATTGATGAGGTTTCAGATGCTATCCGGCCCATCATTTGTATGAAGCGTGTTTCTGATAATTGATAAAGCCGCCTGTTTCCTGTCAAAAAGAATATGGGTGCACTCAGGCCCATTCAAATGCTGATACGTCGGCATTTTCGGCTCCAGGAATATATATTCCACCGCAGGCTATGCTGCTTTTATCTTTGGATCTTCTCGGCCGTGTACTGTGTTCACGTCGTCCTACAGTGTAAGTCCGGTTCAGGATTGGATATCGTACTCCCTTCGTTTCAAACTATAAAATGTTTTAGTAAAACATGTGTATCTATACTCTTTTCAATGCGTAGGCTATTTTAAAAGAGATATGTACTACGGTTTAGCTTTATGAATCGAATGTATCTAGACGCCTTTAAACAAAAGGAGTATGTTTCAAAAGAAGACTAAAACAGCTTGTAATTTAGAATGAATGGATTAGTTGTTAATCGATGGGCCTGCACCTATTAATCCAAATCTCGAAGGAGACGTACGGCTAGTTACGTTGGATCACATCCTCTGCAACCACCCGCCACAATAAGAATTAGGGGAACTAGGTAGAACTAGGGGAACTAGATGGACATGCGCGCTTTACCGTGCTGTCTATAGTCTATTTGTTAGAGCGTGATCGGTATGTTGTATTCACTACTAGTAACATATTTTATTTTATTTGTGCTACTATAAATTAAGTATATGAGAATGTGCGATGTTGAGTGTTTTAATCGGTAGACAAATGTGCCATTTACATGTTAGACATGTCTGAAACCCAGAGATATGACCTTAGACGCAAGAAGCGGACCCTTATTTCATATTAAAGCTCATAAGCAATATAGGGTACCGGTGTTTCTTAAAGTAACTAAAAAGTTTAAAAAAAGAGATACATCGAGCAATAGACAAAGTTCAGTACCATAAGAGCTGGCATATTACATGATCAAGGTAAAAAATAATGATGTCAAAATAAGCTAATTTATGAAGATCACACGGTAACCTTGTTCGACGGCCACAAAATCGTTGCTTGTAATTATTTGGATTGCAGAGCTACAAGGGAAGACACAACATTGTATTTAACACTTATAAGTGGTTGGAGTATTCAATGATTAGTTTAATAAATATAGACAACCAGCTTACATATATACTAATTATATGCAGGAGTTAATACTTGATATATTCCAAATTATTCACATGTTCAATAAAATTTAAAAGAGAGGATATGGCTGGAAGTTGCCCTGAATCTTTACATAAAAGCAAGATCTAATATGTAATCAAGTTACATCAAAATGAAAAATAGAAGTTAGGATATTTATTTTCGACCCACTTAGTTGATGGAACCCGCTTGTTCATTAATCATAGAGCATGCTTCATGTCAAAGACACTGAAATTTTTGTTAACTCGTGTAGAAATTGTAAAACAATGTAAAACACGTATCAATTTATACAAGCATATCATGTATTCTTAAGATCTGCTAATGTATTCAAAAGCAAATTCAGTTGCAAAGCTTAAGAGAGTCAAAATCAGCTTGTTCTGCTTTGTTTTAGAAATACATACATGTTAATTGTTGAAGTGACATGAAACACGGCCGTTTCTCGCAAGACGCGACCATTTATCGCCTGTTAGAGCTCCACGCTTTTCGTTCAGCGATTCTTTCATTCGGTTACTGTAGATTCCGGGTTTTGGCCAATCGCTCTGCGCCGCGTAATCATATGCCTCGTGAGCCTTCTCCTTTTAAATTCCTTTTTTCCGTCATTCGTCTCTGATTTTTTGTAGTCAAAGCGGTGAGGATGATGCGACATCTTCGCGTAGTCCAGCATAGGAGCGTCTCTACCCGCGCTGTCCTCTCTCTCACCACACCGTCCCACACGCTCACCTCCTCCTTATCTTCCTCACCACCAGCAAAGCGTGGCGGTGGACGGGGTGCGGGAGGTCGATGACGATGTTGAATCAGTAGTGGGCAGGTTCGAGGCGTGGAAGTAAAGGCGGCCGACGCTGGATGCTCGATATGTACGGGGAGCAGTGGCTTTGTGAGTGGATGGGAAGGATGGAGCAGAGGTGAGAGAGAGAGAGCTCGGGAGCGGAGGGGTCTTCTCCTTTTCAATTCCTTTTTCTATCATCCGTCCCTGATTTTTCAAGTCAAAGTGGTGAGGATGATGCGACATCTTCGTGTAGTTCCGCATAGGAGCGTCTCTACTTGCGCCGCCCCCTCTCTCTCACCCCCACCGTCCCACACGCCCACCTTCTCCTTATCTTACTCACCACTGGCAAAGCGTGGCGACAGATAGGTGCACGAGGTCGTGGGTGATGTTGAATAGGTACTGGACAGGTTCGAGGCGAGGAAGCAAAGGCGACCGACGTTGAATGCGGGAGTTGGACGGGAGTCGGTGGCCTAGTAGTGGAGGGGGCGAACGGAGCGGAGGTGAGAGGGAGAGCTCGGGAGCGAGGGGGCGCGCATGTTGCTGGGGAAGATGGAGGAGGGCTGGGATAGGTGGGAGCTCGGGTGGAGGAGAACGGCGTCGAGATGGGGTAGGGTGGGGTGGGGACGGGAGAGACCAGCTCGTAAGACTTCAGTTAACACTTGAGATAACTCGTAGTAAAAATCAGACGGGCAGAAACACACGCGGGTAAATGGCCTCAGATGGCTCGCTTTTGCTCAGGCTTAAGTTATAGTATAATTCTCCACTTCCTTGCGTATCGTCATCAACTAAATGGCGACCAACCATTTGAGAGTGGAAGCTCGTTTGCACTCGATCACGCTCTAACAATGTCATGAATATAGAGTACTACTCCCTCCATTTAAAAATATAAGATGTTTTAGCTTTGTAAAAAAGTGTATCGAGACCCATTTGAGTGTGTAGATTCACTCCAAACCTAAATTAATCTGCACATTAAAAGGGGTCTAGACCTACACTCCATTCACAAAGCTAAAACATATTATATTTTGATACGGAGGAAGTATATGATACCGGTGCCCTGCAATGTAGAGCCACATTTTTGCTATTTATCTAGATATAGTTTTATGTTTAGAATGGCAAAACTGATTATAAACTAATGGCGTAAAGATAACGAAATGGTAAAAATTTGAAAAGTATTATAACAGAGCAATGGCAAAATTAGGTTTTCGATCGATCAAACGATAAAACTAAATTTTGGGTGGAACATAGTGGCATACTACAATTATAACACTAAAATTTGATTGGGCTCGGGGAGTACTAGTCAAAAGCGGAGGAGTAAATTAACTAGAGGAGGAAGTTCGATCAGATCTTCTTTCGTACTATACCAGCGCCGGCACATTCATATGTATGAAGATTCTAAGATCAAATCTTCCCGTTTGCAGGGAGGGGTTACTGGTGTGCAGACTTTTCTTTCCTTGGAGCTGGTATTAGGAGTTGACAAGAGCAGAAACGCGGAATGGAATCGCTGAAACGACCACCGATTTTAGCACACGTCTTAAACAAAACGCGGAAACATGAATACGCCATAGACAAGCTTGCGGTTAGGGTTTTGCCATTCCGGTCTCCTCTAGAACAATCTGCACGTAGTAGGGTACGGAAACGTGCGCCCTTCTCACGGATACTTTAACGACGAGCTGGCCAGTATACAAGTTCAGTCAATTTGGCCACGACAGTCTGCTAATCAAGCTCGTCCGCAGTGACTCATTCTACCTTTGGAAAATCAAAGAAAGGAGTTTGTTTTGCATCTGACCGATTCGGTGTAGCTGCGGGCTGGGAGTCTCGGAGACCCGTGGGTTCATTGGCATGTTTTTTTTTTTGAGAGAATGCGTGTGCTTTATTAATCACCGAGACATAATGTCAATACAAATTGTTTCCCGAATACACAACGGGGGCACACCACGCCACACAGATCTACTCGATAACTCAAACGACCTGGCTAAACGATGCGCTGCAACATTGTGCAAGCGACTAACATGATGAACATGACACAAATTAAAGGAGGCCAGCATGGTCTTTATATCTTGAATAACAGGCCCACACAGTGAACGGTCCTCTCCCTCAGCCTGAAGACGTTGAACAACCGACAGACAATCAAACGCATCAATGATATTGTACATACCTTCTTCGACAGCAAAACAGACAGCTGATCTGATTGCAATGGCTTCAGCCAGCTCAGGGTTGGTTACATCATGAAAACATTCTCCATAAGCCACAATAAAATCTGCTGCATGGTTCCTAATCACAGCAGTAGCGCCCATGCACTGAGAAGAGGCAAATAAAGCTGCATCAACATTAATCATCAGAAGTCCTTCCGGCGGCGGAGACCAAGAGCCTACACGAGAGGTCCCACGCATGTGGTCGGGTGGTTCGGATGAAACCTGATGCGAGTTGATCAGATCAACGTAAGCTTTTATCTTCATAACAGTACTAGTGGGATGAACAGGTCCTCCTTCCTCTTTAAGTTTGTTCCGCACATCCCACAAATGCCAGTGTAGAGACATGGGTGACAACGTCTTTCTTTTCACCTTCAAGCAGGGATTGGGGAAACGTAAAGCCTTGGATGAGGGGCCCTGGATGTTTGAAAAGGAATTGATCATTATAGAAGACTTTGTCCCTTCTAAAAGGCTAGAGGAGTATGAGTTCAATTCATTTCCGATCTGGGTCCGGGTCTTTGGCTTGCCGCTGGGCATGATGGACCGGGCAACGGGTGAATTGATCGGCAGGAAGTTGGGCGTGTATGAGGAGATGGATACTAGAGATGATGATACGGCTGTTGGCAAGTTTTTGCAAGTGAGGATTCGCTTACAAGTTGCAAAGCCTTTGTTCTGGGGAATAACAATGGAAGTAGACGAACAAGGTAGAACGGTTTGGTGCCCTTTGGAGTATGAATTTTTACCAGACTTCTGTTTCATCTGTGGAGTCCTGGGACATGGCATGCGAAGTTACTCAATTAAGCTAGCTGGGGGAGAGAAGCCGCAATACGGCAACTGGCTGAAGGCGGACATGGGAAGGCGGCGAGCAGGTGTGGAGGAATATGAAAGTAGTGATGGCTACAGTAGCAGTGGTGGGCGTGGTTTTGGAGGTTCTCGCTGGGGTGGAAAATCCAGAAGTGATAATGCCTCATGGCGAAAGAATGCTATCGGGTCGGCTGGAGGTAAGGGGGACATGGAGGAAAAGGGGAAGGATGTCATTAATCCAGCAAAAATCAGAGTAACACGGAATACTTGTGGCAACACGGAAAATACTATCGAGGTCAAATACAGCTCAAAGGCGGACGTTGTTCCTACTGTGGGGAAGGATAAGGGGGTGATGGTCGTTTCCGAAAAACCAAACCACAAGAAAGAAGGTCAGGAGATGGAAGTGGAGGGGGTTGTTGCGGTAGAGAAGGAGCAGAGGTGTAATGGTGACAATCAAAAGGAGCTAAAGAAGTTCAAGAGGGTGAGCCGTGACAAGGTAAAGAAGGTGTTGAGAAAACAAACAATGTAAGTCTTGTGGGGAAGAAACATATCTTGGAGGATCAAGAGGAAGATGAAAGTTTGAGGAAAAGGGGAAAGAAGCTTGAGGGGGACTCGGCACTATCGTGCTCTACATTTAAATCGGCCGGACTGTAGGAGTAGTCCCGCCGGGAGCAATGATAGTCGCTGGTTATAACTGCCGGGGGCTTGGGAACGGCCCGGCAGTTAGAGGCCTCTTGTCTTTCAAGAGGAAGGTGGACTCGGACGTGCTCTTTTTCGCTGAAACAAAGCTCTGTGAGGAAGAGATGGAGAGGTTTAGGTGGATGCTCGAGCTCCCTCATATGTGTGTGAAGAATCCTGAGGGAAGAAGCCGGGGTATTGCGATGTTCTGGAAGAGGAGTGTTGGTTTGTCAGTGAGATCGGTTGGTAGGAGGCATGCTGATGTTGATATAACAAGGGACGATGGAACGATGTGGAGGTTGACGGGTGTTTATGGTGAATCAAAAGGAGTTAGGAAGACCGAGACTTGGCACTTGTTGAGAACGCTAAAACAACAACACCAGGACGGTAGACCATGGTTATGCCTAGGGGATTTCAATGAAATCCTTTCTAATTCTGAAAAAGCAGGAGGGGTGCCTTGACCCCAATCTTGTATGGATAGTTTCCGAGATGCGCTGCAAGTGTGCGAATTGGTTGATCTTGGTTTTGAGGGTGATCTGTACACATGGAGGAATCATAGTAAGAACGCAGATACATACATATGTGAGAGGTTGGACAGGGCTGCCACTAGTGAGTGGTGTTCTTTGTTCCCAAATTTCCGAGTTGTGCATGGGGACCCCTACCATTCCGATCACCGGCCAGTAATTGTGTACTTGGAGGATGAAGAAGCGGCACGTGAGTACTATGCAAAAGGCCCATTCAGGTTTGAGGCTAGGTGGTTACAAGAAGATGGGTGTGACGAAATAATTGAGAAGGCTTGGAAGGAAGGGTGGGAGAGAGGTGCGTTGAATGTATCCGATGCTCTAAAAATTGTGGCTTCCAATCTGCAATCTTGGGATGATTGTGTGGTGGGTGACTTGCCGAAGAGAATCAAACTTGCAAAGAAAGAGCTGGATAAATGCATGCGGCAACCAATATCACAAGATAAGGTGTCGGAGGAGGTGAGGCTCAGATGTCAACTCGAGCTGCTTGAGGAAATGAATGATGCTAAGTGGAGACAACGTGCCCATACTTGGTGGTTGTGGGATGGTGACCGCAACACCCGTTATTTTCATGCAGCAGCGACAACAAGGAAGAAGAATAATATGGTGAAGGAGTTGAGGCGGGAGGATGGATCGGTGGTGGCGGCGGGGAGTGAGCTAACTAACTATGTACTTTCTTATTTTCAGGAGTTATTCACTTCTACCGCCGGAGATCGTACTGATGAGTTAATTCAAAAAGTATCGCCACGTGTCTCACATGACATGAATGATAATCTCATAGCGAAGTTTACTCGGAACGAGATCAAAGCTGCCCTTGATTGTATTGGTAGTTTAAAGGCTCCAGGTCCGGATGGTATGCAATCTCTTGTTTACAAGAAGTACTGGCACCTAATGGGCGACCATATTGTGGAGGAAGTGCTACACATCCTAAATGGAGGACCGATTCCAGATGGTTGGAATGATACCTTTGTTGTCCTGATCCCTAAGGTGAAGAAGCCAGACCGCATCAAGGATCTAAGGCCAATTAGTTTATGCAACGTGTTATACAAGATAGTGTCAAAAGTTCTTGCAAACCGGCTGAAATTATTCCTTCCCGAGGTTATATCTGGGAATCAAAGTGCTTTTGTTCTGGGTAGTTTAATAACAGATAATGTTTTGATTGCCGACGAACTCTCACATTATCTCATGAACAAAAGAAATGGTAATGAGGGTTTTGCAGCGGTTAAAGCTGATATGAGTAAGGCCTACGATAGGATCGAATGGAGTTTTTTGGAAGCAATGATGACAAAGATGGGGTTTTGCAGGAGATGGGTAAAACTTATCATGAAGTGTGTGACCACAGTGAGGTATCAAATAAAAGTTAATGGGGACTTTACGGAGCAATTCACTCCTACTCATGGTTTAAGACAGGGAGACCCCCTCTCCCCCTACATGTTTGTAATTTGTGCCGAGGGTTTGTCGGCTCTATTGCAAGATGCGGAGGCAAATGGGAGAATTAGTGGAGTGAGGATCTGCCCGGCGGCACCGGCTGTGACACACTTATTCTTTGCTGATGATTCGGTACTTCTAATCAAAGCAAATGTGGAGGAGGCAATGGCTCTTCGTGAAACTCTTGAGTTGTATGGGAATTGTTCTGGACCATGTATCAACGCCGAGAAATCAGCTATAATGTTCAGTAAGAATTCGAAACAGTCTCATAAAGTTTCAGGTAAGGAAGCCCTAGCTATTCAAAGGGATGCTTGGAATGAAAAATATCTTGGTTTGCCGGTTTTTGTGGGATGGTCGAAGAAGAAGGCATTTGCATATTTGAAAGATAAAATATGGGCTCATATCCAAGGTTGGATTGAAAAACTTTTGTCCAAAGCGGGGAAAGAAGTGTTGATCAAGGCTTTAACTCAAGCCATACCGACATATGCTATGTCATGCTTTTATTTGACTAAGGGATTTTGTGATGAAATTAGTAGCATGATTGCAAGATTTTGGTGGAGTCAACAAGATAAAGCTAACAAGATCCATTGGTCTGGTTGGGAAACGTTGACAAAACCAAAGGCTATGGGTGGTTTGGGCTTTAGAGACATACACAGTTTTAATATTGCTATGCTTTCAAGACAGGCGTGGAGATTGCTACAACAGCCGGAAAGTTTATGTACGCGAATTCTGCGTGCTAGATATTTCCCCAATGGTGATCTCCTAAATGCCAGCCCGGCTGATGGTATGTCTTACGCTTGGAGAAGCATTCTCCATGGTGTGGAATTGGTCAAGGAGGGTTACATCTGGAGGATTGGCAATGGGGAATAAGTTAGAATTTGGGATGATCCTTGGATTCCCAAGCTTTGGGACAGGAAGCTATCTTCTCCACGAAATGGCAATATACTTGAAAGAGTTTCTGATCTTATCAATCCTGTCTCCGGTTCCTGGGATGAACAATTGGTAATTGATACTTTTAATGCAGATGATGCTAGACTGATCCTTTGCATGCCTGTAAGTTCTAATGTGGAGGATTTTATTGCTTGGCATTTTGATGAAAAAGGAATGCATTCGGTTAAACAAGCCTACAAGATGCAGGTTCAGCGTGTCGAGAACGAGAAAAATGGAGGTCGCTCTGGGATCAGTACTCTTGCAGGCAACCTGAATAGTGGTGGAGATGATAAGTGCCGTCGTATTTGGAATTGCCCATGTCCACCCAAAATAAAAAACTTTATTTGGAGGGTGTCCCATAATTCTCTAGTTCTGAGACCAAATCTGCGTAGACGCGGCGTCGAGCTAGAAAATATCAAATGTTTGTTCTGTAATGGTGATATTGAGGAAGGAGCACATCTCTTTATCAAGTGCGAATACGTGAAGGAAGTGTGGCGATGTCTAGGATTGGAGGACTTGAGGAGAGAGCTTTCTATGACCAGCACAGTGGTAAACGCTTTGGACATGATTTGGAAGAAGCCTGTGGTAACAAGAGTGCAGATCTTGACCCTCTGGTGGCTTTGGTGGTGTAACCGTAATAGAATGAGAGAAGGGGAGAGAGCACTCGAAGCAGAAGCTATTGCACACCAGACTCGATGTTCTGCGGCTGAGTACTTGGAGTTTCTAGGCAAGAAAGAGACAGTTAAATCTCTTGAAAATAATGCTTGGAAGCTCCCTGAACCAGACATTCTAAAGTTTAACATAGATGGAGCTTTTACTCCTGGACACTGCCATGCAGGATGGGGTGTGATTGTCCGGGATCACAGAGGAGAGGTCGTGGCAGCAACTGCTGGTCGAAGTGAACACGACTCTGATGCTTTTCATGCGGAACTAAGTGCGGCCGTTCAAGCTACCCGGTTAGCTGAACATCTGGGCGCTATCCGCATCATTCTAGAGACGGACTCGCAGCTGCTGATGATGGCTATGAACTAACGAGATGCTGATGTATCCCCGCTAGGTGTGGTAATTGATGAGCTAATGTTTCATATTAGAATTGGGTTTTCTTCTTGTGAGGTTATGTTCTATAAGCGTGAGTTGAATAGGCCTGCCCATGAACTTGCGAGTATTGGGTGGTCTTGTGATGTAAACAGATCTTTGCTCTGGGAGTATGAGGTACCAGCGTCGATTGCTGGTCTTGTGTCCGGCGAGATGCCCTAATAAAATCTATGCTTTCTCTCAAAAAAAACATCACAGCCAGAACCGTGGACTCCATTTTAGTGCATCTCCCCAAAAACTCAAACAGCCAAAGCTTGGGAGAGCTGAATTCCTTTCGGTTCAGATGAATCTCAAAGGATTCCTTAACCTCCTGCCATACCTGTCGCGCAAACGGGTAGAACAGCAGAGCATGATCGATTCGCTCCTCCGCCGCACAATGGATGCACACCAGCGAAGCCGGAATATTACGATGCTATAGCTGAACACCACTGGGTAGGCAATGATGCGCGAAACGCCAAAGCGTGATCAGCATTTTGCCTGGGGCTTGAATCGCCCATAAAGCCTTCCAGTACTTAGAATCCATCGCACTTGCTGAAGACATTCCACGACCATTAGCACTGCGGCACACCTGGGCAGAATCTTCCCTAGCCAAGTGATATGCTGACTGGACTGAGTACACACCATACCGGGTATGCGGCCAGGATACGAAGTCATCACCGCCGAAACGGCTTATCGGAATCTGGAGTACCTCCTCCACAAAAACAGAACGAACAAGATGTACGTTCCATGACCGTGCATCCGCTGCAAGTAAGGAATCCACTGTTTGACTCTCAGCGAGTGGTACCAGAGGATGTAGCATATAGGGCGGGAATCCAGGAATCCAATTATCATGCATGATTCTAATCTTCAAGCCATTGCCAACACCCCACCGAATTCCTTTCTCAATTAACTTTCTACCATGAAGGATACTACACCAAGCGTATGAAGCTGATCTAGGACACATAGCCTCCAAGAAATCCACATTAGGAAAATAACGACCCTTCAAAACTCGGGCACACAACAATGATGGATCGGTTATCAACCGCCAACATTGACGCCCCAACATAGCTTGATTAAACAGTTCCAAATCTCGGAAGCCCATACCTCCTAAAGATTTGGGAGTTGAGAGCCACTCCCAAGACCGCCAATGCATCTTTCGCTTGCCATTCTCAAAACCCCACCACTGATTTGCAATAGTCTTCCTCATATGTTCACATGTTGAGAATGGCAGCCGAAAACAACTCATCACATATGTTGGAATTGCCTGTATCACGGCTTTAAGCATGATCTCATTGCCCTTCCTGGACAAAGGCCTATCCGATAGTCCAATAGCCTGCCTCCACATCTTGTCAAAAAGGTACCTAAACGTGATTGTGGGTGAACAACCAATATTAGTGGGCATCCCGAGGTAGGAATCCTGGAGTGACTCATTGAAAACACCCAACTTTTGTTTCACCTCAAGCTTAACCTCTTCACGGCAGCCCTGACCCAAGAATATTGTAGATTTATCTAGATTGATTTTCGGTCCTGATCCATCACAATAAAGATTTAGGGTACGGTGCAATGCCTCAACACTTCTCTTGTCACTTCTTGTAAAGAAAATACACAAACAGAATATGTGAAATAGCAGGACCAAGTCGACCATTTTTAATACCTTGTAGCTCACCTTGGTCCTCCTATTTGTGCAGAAGACACGACAAACCTTCAGTGCAAAGAAGGAAAAGATACGGGCTGATGGGATCACCTTGGCGAATGCCTCTAGATGGCACCATAGGCTGAGTAAAATCAC
Organism: Avena eriantha; assembly: GCA_910589775.1. NCBI lineage: Eukaryota > Viridiplantae > Streptophyta > Magnoliopsida > Poales > Poaceae > Avena > Avena eriantha. The sequence continues at coordinate 46,760,803 of OU342742.1, forward strand.
CATTAAAACGAACCACATACCGTGCAGAAGTAACACACCTCATAACTGAATTTATCCAAACATCAGCAAAACCCAGTCGCAAGTGGCAGCCCCGTAAATAATTCCACTCTACACGGTCATAAGCCTTCATCAATGAAATCTTAACAGCAAAGAAAGGCCTCTTCACCCTTTGTTGTTTGATAGAATGGAGACACTCGAAAGCAATCAAAGTGTTGTCCGTTATCAGCCTACCAGGGACAAACGCACATTTGATTTTCAGAAACAACAGAGGGTAAAATCAACTTCAAAACGGTTTGCCAACACCTTCAAAGCAATTTTGTATAACACATTACATAAGCTGATTGGGCGAAAGTTCTTCAAATGTTGAGGATTATTGATCTTCGGAATAAGAACTATGATAGAATCATGAAACCCCTCTAGAATCTCTTTTCTAGCCAAGAAGCTTCGCACCGCACAACAAATATCCTCCTTGAGGAAGTCCCAGTGGGTTTGATAAAAAAGAGCCGGGAACCCGTCCAGTCCTAGCGCCTTAGTAGGACCCATCTGGAACAGAGCGATCTTGATCTCCTCATCCGTGTACTCTTTGCAAAGAGATGCATTCATATCATCATCAACTTTCCAAGGAATAGCGGGACGCAATCTTATTTGCACGCTTACGTGTCGTCGCCCTCGCATGAAAAAAGGAGGTGTTCCTGTCCCCCTCATGGATCCAGTCCACCCTAGATCGCTGCCTTGCCATGACTTCTTCCCTCTCAAATAATTCACACAAAGAATTTTCCAGTGGGCGAATCTCTCTATGATCAACATTGGTACACCTGAGGACCCTCAGCTAGTGCTCCACCTTCCCAATTCTCTTCCTTATGGCGCCAAACGAGTCATGACTCCACCGCTTTAATGAGCCTGCAAGGCACTACAAATTATCACATGTTGATTGCAGGGACTTGGACCCGTCCCTACCCTCATCCCAGGCCCGCTCCATAACCTCACGATAGTCTAGAGCACGAAGCCAAGCAGCTTCAAAACGAAATTGTTGTTGTACGGGAGCTAATTTGGATGTATCCTCCTTGTCAAGCGAGATCAAAACAGCCAAATGGTCCGAAGTTGTGGTTATAACATTCTTCACTTGAAACTCACAAAATAGCTCCAAAGAAGCATTGATAGCAACCGCACGGTCAAGACGAACCAAAACAAGATCATCACCACTTTGCCTATTGTTCCACGTAAACTTGGGTCCCGAAAACCCAAGATCTAGAAGACCACAATCTTCCAAGCATTCTCTCAACATATCTATTTGGGAGTCTAATCTTTCAGAAGAGCCAAGATGCTCATCACCGGTAACATATCTATTTGGGAGTCTATTTTGGAGTCTAATTTTTATTACTTTTAGGCCTCTTTGTACTATTGTTGATGATTATTAATAGATCGGTGAAATTTTCGCAAAAAAGGGAGGAGATCTCCGACGCTGGACGGGTCCCGCTCGCCATCGACATCTCTGCAGCTCGGACCGTCGATGGCTTCGTGGGGGCTCGGATTTTGAGGCGACGGCCTCAATCGGTGAGGGCGGCGTCGACCCAGCGACAGGGGACGCGCGCCGGTGTTGCTGGCCTCCCTCCTCGGTCGCAAGGGCGGTGGTCTGGGGTCACAGCGCACGGGGCTCCGTCAAGCTCCCCTGTCGAAGACGACTTCGTGGCTACCTTGCTGCTGGTCTCCTGCTGGCCATGGGAACCGACCTCGCCGAATCTAATGCTTGCTAGGAGGATGGGGTGTGGGGCTCGGGCTAGGGGAAACTTTTGACCAAAGACGGTGGTTACGGCACCGACGATGCTCTGGCGTCGTTTCCCTTCTTGGAGGCGATGTTGAGGTTCATCCCCACCCCTCCCCTCCCCTTAGATCCGAGGTGAAAACCCTAAATCCCTCGGATTGGGTGACAGCGCCGTTCTAGCGTCGTTCCCTTCATGGAGGCATCGCCTTGGGACTTCGTGGTGATGATCGAGCAGTGTCAGAGTAGTGGGTTCGTCGGGCGACTTCATCCTGAAGCTTGCGTCTTGATGGGTGGCTGCTGCCGCGAATGGCGAGGTTTGTGGGAGTCTCGTGGGCTGAGGTGATCATGTGCGAGGTTCTTCTCCTCGGAAGCCTTGTCGTGCGTGGCCATGTGTGCTCTAGGGAGAGCTACTCTGCCTGTCGACAGTATGGCGCCATTCGAACCAGGGCGAGAAGAAATGGGTCTTCTTCGGAGGTGGAGGCATACTGGGCGATATCGATGCGTTCCAGGAGTAGACATTGACATGATCTTATCAGGTGGTGTGCATGTCCCACGACGTTTCCTCTCGAGCTAAGCGCGCGAATGGACGAAGGCCTCGCTTCTCAAACTGTGTTCCGTGTTGTATTTTCTAGCTTGAGTGAGCTGCCTGTAAGCTCACTTTCAGCATCTTGTATCTATTGTTTTAGCGTTATTAATTTAGTGTGGGACTAAGGCCTTCAGTTTAAAAACTAGAACACGTGAATTTAAAACGGATGAATAGGAAAAATTGCAAGAATTGAGATATCATGTATGCTGAACTTCTGCATAAATCAAAACCACAAGAAAACTTAGAAAATGTAGTTGGAATGTCACGTAGCAAACACACAAAAATTAAGGCACAAGGAGATGAAAACATGAGGTCTTAGAGCACCCCAAATGGTGCACCCCTAATGCGACACGAAATTTTTCCGACTTTATCCATTTGGGGCGCTTTCGGGGCCGGTTGTCCTCTCTTGTCCTCCGGGTGTGCGCCCAAATGGGGGGTAATTTTTATTTCAAATTTAGGGCTACATTTGTTGCTTTTACATAGTTTTGGGGCAATTTGCTTGATGCAAGGGCATATAGAGGAGTTAACAAACCATAGTAGATAATCTAGAGACCCTAGCATCTTCGTATAGGCTACTAATCGAAGCTGGAGTGCTAGTGACGGCTACACAAGGTATGGTCAAAGATGCTAATGTGAGCATGGCGTTGTCGTCGTACTCGAAGACGAGGAAGTGCCTGACTCCAGTGGCGTGCGCGCGCGCGCGGGTGAACTCATTCGAGCCGTTCGCAAGGTACATCTGCCCGACACGGTCGAACGGTACCTCCACGGACCACAGGGGCTCTTCCCCGTCGACCAGCAATGTGAAATTCTAAGGGAAACGTAGTCTATCCCAGTTCATGCTCAGGTGGATGGTGACAGTGAACTTGAACCTAAAGAGGTCGATGGCGCTGGTCTCGGGCAATGAGGGTGGCGACAGGGCCGGCGGGGGAGAAACGTCCTGGCCTAGACCCTCTTATCTCCCTCGCTAACCTTGACCACGCCTCGGTCTTGGGGGGTGTCCTGGCCGACCTCCCCTCGATCCTATGCCACCGGCCATGGCTGTGGTAGGGAAAGGATGTGGTGGTGGAAGATGAGAATATGGAAAATGGTCGTGACTAACCTGTTAAAGAAGTCCAAGGCATTGGATGTCCGGCGCGGAAGTCCAGATACCCGCATTGATGAAAACGAGTGCAAGCCTCGGGTGGCGCTACTAGCAGAGGCATTGGGCGACACAGTCAGCTTCGGCATCAGTGAGGAGAAAGAGAGGGCAGCGCAGGTGATTCAGCAGCTGCCATTAACGAGACAGGTCTAGGTCGTTGGCATGTGGACCAGGCCGGACGGAGGGTGGACGTGTGTGGTGTCCGACACGCACAGGCGCAAACGCCTCCCCGATTTGGGCCACGAATGCGCCGATCCGGGCCCAGCTGACAGTCTGCTCCCCCTGCTTGTTTCTGTTTTTTAGGCCTCGTTGTCCGTGGACAGCAGAACGGACAGGAAAAGGGAGTCTAGGCCGCGCCCGTTGGGTATGCTCTTAACTAATGTAGCATGTTAGGTTACCTCCAAAATTCTATGGAATATCCCATACTATGGGAATTTTAAAAAAATCTTAAATTCCTATTCCCTTGTTCCAAATGGCATCATAGGAATATTTCCTATATATAGGACTCATATCCTTATAATTCCTACATTTTTCGTCCAAAAGGGGGCCTAAAATGTCAATGCACATGTTAGAGAATCTCTAATGAGCCATGTAAACTCAGCGAACTATAAAACTTAAGTATAGTCTTCCGAAAATATGAATACAGGTCAAACTCGAGACGGCATAGAATAAAATTTGTAAAAACGAACTACACATTCAAATATTTGCACTAGCGGCAAAATTCATCGAAAAACAGTGGAGGGCTTGTTCGTCATTCGATTAATTACACATACTAGCAGTGATCCAAAGGTTGCGCAACTAAAATTAACGTATATACGGGGACACCGCCGCAACCTAGACCAAAATTGAGCTTGGCTAACGGCCCAAGCTGCAGGTTGCGGCAACGTTTGGGGCGGCGTAGACCTCACTTGGTGAGGTCGATCAGGTCCGCCATCTCCAGTTTGACGGTCAACGTGGCGCCAGGCGCTCCTCCTCCCGCTCTCGCGCCAGCCGCGTCTAGAAGAGCTTCACAGCCCGGCGCGCGTCGGTAGTCTTGATCTCCTTCTCCGCCTGCCCCTCCAACTCCGACTCGCGGGCGACCATCTCCATGGCGAGGTAATGACTGCAAGTGCACAGATTATTTATAGCTAGTTTCGAAACAAAGATATCGATCCCATAGGGAGTAGTAGGCGAAAGACTAAAATGCTTTTAACTAAAACTAAAGGAAGTACTTAAGGAATAAATCTAAGATGTAAGAATAGTAGAGTTGTTTGGGGGTTTTCGGTTAAATGAAGCAAGTAAAGTAAATTAAAACTTAATGCAGAAAGTAGGAATCGCGTGTGTAAAAAAACTTAGAATTGCAATAGAGGAAAAGGCGTTCTCAGGGAGTGGTGGATACACCGCCAGCAATTTAGACTAAGCAATCAAGATTATTATAAGGAATATTCTCATAATATGTATGTATGTAGGAGGAGCTCCATATTTGGACAAATAGGCAGCAACCACTGCTCATATCATCCTTCATAACCACAGCCGATAGATAAACGACATCAATCATATTATCCCGCTATTAGGGGATTTCTCCCATGGCATGGACATGACTTTATGAGTTCTCCTTGATTCCCCAAGTTAGTACGTAAAGAATGACAACACCTTTATAGTCACAGTAAGTGCTATCATTCCTCCGTCTCTTCATCGAGTCCCCATATGAGGCAAATATTAAGGAGGTGCACAACTCCCAACATCAAGATGAAGACAATTAACTTATACACATAATGATGTATAACACAATAATCTCTATCTTATATCAATCATATGCTAGGGTTTCTCCATCTCCTTAAGAGCGAAGGATCTACTCAGACATGGAGGCAATCAGCATCATAGCAATGGTAAATGGTAGCAATTGCAAATGAATAGTTCTTGTGTAAATCCACAACGAGTACGAAAATTACAACAAGATCTAGATGCGTGAAGATGGGATGGATGGAGATGATGGTGGTGCAGCAGTTGATGGAGATGAAGATTGATGCCTTGACCTTCCAGATCTGCGTAGGGCAAAGATGGATCCCTTGGCCGAGTTCCCCCTCCAGATTCCTTTCGGAGGTGAGGTTTTTGGTGATTTCTAAATGTTTTGTATGTCGTCTCTCTAATCCAGTACGTAAGAGGGAATAAAGCACATCCAATTGTATATCTGTAGAGGAACAAGAAACTACTATAAGTATGGACTAAATGTATTCAAAACTTATCTTCAGAAAGACTACCAGTCTAAACCATACCATGATAAAGCAAAAAAAATTAGTCTTTTCGCCACAACTATTGTCTAATAGAATTTAAAAATCTATTTTATTGAGACTTCCTAGACCTTACGTAGTATAATAAGGAAGCTCGATGATCAAGTAAAGGAGTTGAATTAGAATACCTAATCAGGGACATGAACTAAAGAAGAGATCCGAATTTAAGGATTTTATAATAAGGACATATCCCTAAGGGATGATAGTAAAAGAAACTTTGGGGTATTGGAGACAACAAGTTAGAGATTGTCAAGTATGATGAGAGCTCAAAGAAAAGATCTGGATATGTGATACTACAATTATTCCCATTTGAGATTACCATGGAGTTGAGAAATGTCATGACCAACACAAGTCACTTCCTTATTCTGAAACGTAGGGGAGTGCGAACTTCGGGGACGAAGTTTATTTTAAGGGGAAGAGTCTGTAACATCACAGGATTACCACCTCGAAATAGACAGGACACATGTTTGTGTATTGCATTCATGCATAAGAAAATCCGGGGAATTTCCAGCAAAACTAAAGAAGTTATAGAGGGATCGAGATTTCTCTTATTCTGATGGAGGCATCCGGGCAAGTGCGACAGATTTCGACATGATCTCTAATGTACCTTTGTGTTTGAGGGAAGGCAAGTCAAGTTTGAATATTTAAAAGATATATTGAATTCTAAAAGAATTTGAAATAGAATTATAATTGAAAATGATATTATAACTATGATTATAAATACATATTTGAGATACTATTTATAAACAATCACTAGTATTAAAGTATAAGAGAAATAGATATCATAAGAAATATAAATGTATTCTCATATATTTACATGTAGTAATACATTTATTTTTTTACAATAAAGGAATAAAAGTCAATTACCATGAAATAGACTAAACAATAAATAAGTTTTAACATAAGAATATATTGCTATCACAATATGTGTAACAAAAGAAATTTCCACTTTATTATTTAAAATAATCAAAATTACATTGTCCTTTATAATAAAGGAATAAACAACAATGTACACATCGGAATTGAATTAAAATATTAACTCTATTAATCTAACCAAATATTACAATGTATTTACAATTGTCCCAAATAGAAAAGAAAGGTTACAAAAGTATAAAAGAAAAGCTTAAACTATTTCCTAGCTACACATCTTCATATACTCTTTTATTTCGTCAGCCCTGCAAAACAAAAAAGAAACAAAGAATAGAGCATGGTGAAAGAGTTAGTTGGGAATAGTTTTACTCTCAGGTTAGGCAGAGAGATGCTACTACCATGCTCATCATAGAGTAGGTTAAAAGGGAGCTAGAGAGTAGTATATGTTCTTATTTCATGATTTTGCCTCAGTTCAGCATCACAGGCTTAAGGGGCAATGTTCACCAAGGATAGGTAAAAAGGCAAATGGTAAACTTAGGAAAATATCAGGTCTCACTTGATCTGATCCACTCGCTGGAGGTAAGCAGACAAGATGCTCACACAACCATGCACAATGGTGTGTTGTCAACACAGCAGTAGGAGCAGTAGTAGTAGAAATAGAAGAGGATAGTCACAGCATCTAACCAAAACAGTATTCCCCTCTTAGTTCACAGCACCACAAGATATCACTGGTTTCCACCAGTCCAAGATCAGATCCATTAGACCACCGTACCACATCAACAATAGATCCAATTCTTTATCCACAACCAACATGGCCATCTAGAAGATCTTGGAATAAGGAGGGGGAGTTTGAGAGGAATAAACTTACCATCAGCAGCTCAGGGAAGAACAAACCAAGATCACCAAGAGGGGAAAGTTCACAAGCCTAAGGAAGGTGTGATCAAGATTAACATCAGGAACCTAAGGAAGAGGAGGTCCATGTGCAAAAAGGGGCAGCAACAGCTGCACTAGAAGGAGACAGAGGAGCAGGCCACAAATATTCATAATAGTTGGCTAGGATCAACCACTCAGACATCAACAAATCATCCTCCTCCCTAGTTTACTCTGCAAAAGTAGGTTGACCATCCAAATCATGTATATCCGTTGTTCTTATCAAGTTATGAGCATGAGGTTGTGTGTGGAGGTAAATCCTCAGGACTGCACTCACAGGAAGTGCAAGCAAATCACTAGATAAAATAAATCCAAAACAAGTATATGTTCTTATCCAAACCAAAGCACGGCCTCAGCCTATGAATCACTGGCCAAATCTCCACATCCACCACTATTATGCAAACATGTTTGCAATCTAGCTTTAAGCAGCAAGTAGGCTAGCCCAGCCACCTATTGTGCACACTCCAGAAATTGGGGGACCGTAATAGGGTTCAGGTTTCTGTCACTCTAGCAACCCCTACGATTAGTAGCCAAATACACAATGCATTCCCCTAGGCCCATATAGGTGAAGTGTCATGTAGTCGACGTTCACATGACACCACTAGAAGAAGTACACCACAACTTAAATAACAATCTATTGAATCTTTCTCAACGCAGCTCCACTACTAACAACAAGACTTCTCCCATGTCCTCAAAAACAAAATGAACTACTCACAAGACATCATATGGATCATGATCAGAGATGGAATAATGATGTATAACAATCTGAACATAAACAATAATTCAATGGTTCACTAAATAGCATCAACTATAAAGAGTAATCAACACCGGGAAAGTTTCCCCTATGAACTATAGCAAGATTCAACGCAATTGTTACAGCAATATGGAGATGGTGATGGGGGTGCTGATGGTGATGATGGTGGTGATGATGATGATGATGATCCCAATGAATTCTAGCTTGATGGTGGTGTTGATGGCGACGATCTCCCTTCTCTGGGAAGGAATTCCTCCAGCAGAAATCTGTCTGCCAAAGAGATCTTTCTCTCTCGGTGTTTTCCGCTCCGCAGAGGCGGCGGAATCTTTCTCTGGTTACTCCTCGAGTCTTAGGGTTTCGGGAGGAAGATATACGCCAGAGGGGAGAGGCTGGAGTGGGCCAGGGTGGCCACACCACTCCCTGGCGAGGCCTAGGCCTGCCCGCGCCATGGGTTGGTGTGGGCCTCGTGTGGCCCACCTGCACTCCATCTTCTGGCATCTTGAGTCTTCTGAAAAAATAGAATTTTCCGTATATTTTTCCGGATTTTCTGATCTTCGCGAATTTTGCCTCCAAACAGCACATTTTCCATCAGAATCCTGACTGTAGCGGTCCATGCTCCAAAAGTCATCAACCATGCAAAAACAGATGAAATAATATAAGTATCACCTCTCAATACGAAATATATCAATGAATAATAGTGAATTAAGACATAGAATAGTGATGCAAAATGGACATATCAAAGGGCAGTGATTGGCTTGGATATTAGGTTGGGCCTCAAACCATGGAAGTTTGAACGGGGACATACTCCCGCCCGTGCAACAAAGCTTAAGGTCTCCTATGGGTAAAGTAACGCACCTCTTCAGAGTGTAAGAACTGTAAGTTGTTACTCCCTGTTCCCGGAAGGTGCTATGAGCGCGGCAGGAAAGGAACCCCACGAAGGTTCTGGTCAACCTAGGAAGGCTCACGGACATAGATTTTCAAAATAAAAGCAACCCTTGAAGAAATGTTTACGAAAACCTGCATTGCCTACGACCTTTGGTCTGTGGCTGTAGATAGTACATCAAACACTCCTTTTTAGTGAACTTGCTGAGTACGATCGTAGTCAACCGTATCTTTTTAACCCTTGCTAGGTTCTAAGCCGTTGAAGGCGACGTCAACATCAATTTCTATTCAAGAAACCATCATTGATAGCTCAAGCTCTCCAAGGAAGTCAACAAAGTCAACTTGAGCATCAACTAAAGTGAAGACGAGGCTCCTGATTAGATAGGAGTAAATTCTCTAGCCATAAACCTACTTCTGTAGAGCATTGCGATAGTAGCAAATGCAAGCTAAATAGTTTAGATACTAGTCTTAGTAACCAGGTAGTTCTGAGATGTTATTTATGGTTCTTCTTTGTAAGAGGCTTCTTTCTTCCTCTTTAACCTAGAGTGCTCTCTGGATCTTTTGTAAAGAGTCGAGTTGTAATCTATACTCATGTCTTGGACCTGCTGTGTTTCTGTTGTACCACTCTGAGGGATGTAATACTAGTGAACGGTGTTTCATTGGTGTTATATCAATGACTGTAGTGTACTACATCATGCAGTGGTATGTTGGGTCAGCACACAATCGAATCAATTCACTAATGAGATACACAACAAAATAGGATGAGGCATCAAGGCACCAACAGGATGCTGCTTCGACGTCCCGGTGTTGTTTCCCGTGGCCGTCGCGGATGAGAACGGAGCGAGCAGTGGGTCTATCGGATTGAGTCAGTGCCTAGTCGTGGTAGGTGCGAATGTTGAGCCACCATGCGGCCAACTCGTTGTGATTCTTGTATGTCCGTGATGATGAACATACGACACATTGCCAGCCTATACAGGTCGTCATCTGACATCTTTGTGGAGGCCAGTTATGATCTTACAATGTCCAAGTAGAAGCAAGTTCAATCTGTGCGGCACACTACCTGGACCTGGTTTCGGCAGCAATTGGGACAGAGAACTCGGTCTCAAACACACGCATGACGCCTAATTTTCTATGGAACACGAAATCAAAGAGACAAAGTTTCCGAGAGTTTATTCTGAATCGGCGCTCATGTCATGATTATCCTGTGCACAGTCTGCAATTGCTTGCACACCATATACCCATAGTCTGCAATTGCAATTTCTTAGCATCAATAGCAACTTTTTATGGATCTCAAAGCATCAGACAACGTATTGACGGTTAGATAGGTCTTGTACCCATGTGTACAAGTACAAATGTATTTCCGTACTACTATATGATAAGTATGCAATTCGATGGAGCCTTCTTTCGTAAAAAGGAGAGAAAGTTCGATCAAACCTTCTTTCATAACTGTACGCAGTTGTGAGCACATTCCGACGAAGATTCAATATCAAATCTTCCGGTTCGTAGGGAGGGGGCTATTGGTGTGCAGACTTTTCTTTCTTTGGAGTTGGTATATCGGGAGTTGACACACGAGCAGAAATGTGGAATGGAATCGCGGAAACGACCGTCGATTAGCACAGGTCTTAAACAAAACATAGGAAACACAAACACGCCAGAGCTAAGGGCATTTTTAGTTTCTCGTACATTTACTCGCACTGGAGATCATGGCTCCACGAAAGTTGCGCGCGGTGATACAAGCTCTCGTGCCAAAAGGGGAATTCGTTTTGTTCAATGTATTCTCATTTCCCTAGTGGTTGAGAAGCCAAGCCCCAGTCGTTTGGTTCCTTGCATTTTAGGATTTCAGCAAATTTGCAATTGTTTGGCTAACTTAATTGTCCCTGCTAGCCTTACCTCATGGCTAGTGCGGTGAGCTTACCCAACCTCATTAAGGCAAAAAAAAAGTTGAGAAAAGTGCAATGCAAAAAACTACTAGCTTGTATTAACATAGGTTCGACATAATAGTCATGGCGTGTGTGCTGCAGCACGAGTTCAGGAGCAACTACCCATGATGTAGCACTAGTTCATCACATACGGAGGGGTTATAACTGAATACCACCTCCCAAAATATACATACCAAAGTTCAGGGGTCACCACAACCATAGATCATCAGCCCTAGCTACTCCAAAATACACATTACATCCATATCATCACTACTAGCACCTCCTCGAATAGCTTAGTCCGCTACTCAGAGGTAGTGCTGTTTCAGGAAGACCGTGAACCAGCTCATCCTGCGCTCAGGCGTCATGGCAAGATACCTGGTAGTATGTCCACTTTGCTCCATCAGGTGGGTAAGAGCACAGTGTTCGCGGTCACAGAGATGGGCGCAACTAGAGTGCGAGGACCATAGATGATCTTCATCTGAGCATAGTTGACAATGGGCTTGTTGATCAACTCGGTGTCCTGCGGCTGAGACTACATGAGAATCACAGTTAGTTCACGACATGTGTAGTTCATACATGAGCTTTACAACTGCTGATGCAAGTTCAAATATATCAAACCTTGATGTGGACATAGTAATCATCATCGTCCACGATGAGAGAAGATCTCTCCTCGACCCAGCGCACGGTCTCAAGCCTCTTGATCCTCAGCACCCGGATTCAACGCACTCTCTAGTGCCTCATGTGGTTGTACACCTGGTTCGGAGTGACTGTCCGGCCAGCGAACTTGAAGACATCCTCTGCAATCAGGCGCATGTCCGCTTGCCTGAATCCTCGCACTACTGAATCCCCTTTCTCGATCAACTAGACAACCTGATTCAGGACGAAGGTGGACAGAGATGCTGAACATGACATGGCCAACTTCCTCCTGGCCACCTCAATGACCGCATCAGGCATAGGCACATAATGCAGAGGCATCCCAAAGGTTGCGGACAGATCAGGGGACACAACCTACTCCTACAACAACGTGAATAATAATGTGTTCAGTTCTAGGGGATGAACTACACTTACAACACTAATCCTACCTACAACACATGGTAATCCTCACCGAACAACATGGATACTGACTGCGAAAATACTAAGGTCCAGATCTACTACAGCCGCTCACAACTTAGAACTGTGAGCTAGGGTTAGGTGTTTCTTACCACGATCTCAATCCCGCCTGACGAGGACGACATGTCCAACATAGCCGAGGAGGAAGACTTGCCGGAGATGAGCTAGACCCACCGGAGTAGGAGGCGCCGCTTACCTGCTCGTCGGTGAGGAAGAGGATTTGGAGGGAGAGCTCAAAATTGGGGGAAATTGAGGCGGGGATTTTGGAGCCGGCGGAGGGACGGTGTAAATAGGCGCGGCGAATCGGCGGGCGGTAACCCCAATTTCTCCCGCCGGATTTTGCGATCTCCCGCCATCCCTCTCTTGCACGAGCACGTGCAGCTTCTTCCTAGCGAGCGCGAGAAGAAGTTGCCTCCGTGGAAACGCCCAATTTCGGTATTTCTCCAGGACCAGGCTGAGCGGTGATTTAAAACTCGTGCGATGCAAAGATTCCATCCGCCGCGGGAATCAAACGTTCTTACTCCCTCCGATCCAAATTAACTAATTTCGATTTGTTTAGATTCGGATGTATCTAGCACTAAAACATGTCCAGATACATCCGAATCTAGATAAATTGAAGTCAATTAATTTGGATCGAAGGAAGTATTTCTTTTCACCCATGCGAGAAACGGGAAAACGTACAACCAAACACACCCTAATGGTTTTGCCATTCTGGGCTGCACGTAGTACTAACTAAGTAGAGTACGCTACTACTACTAGGCATATACAGAAACGTGCGTCCTCACGGATATATACTTCACGACGAACGAGCTGGCTAGTATAAGTTGAGTCAATTTTGGCCACGGCAGTCTGCTAATCATGCTCGTTCGCTGGCGACTTGTTCTACCTTAATTAGGAAAATCAAAGAAAGGAATTTGTTCTGCATCTGGCCGATTCAGTGTAGCTACGCTGACCTTGGCACGTTTACTTTCGCTTCCTGTTCATCCATCATCAGCGCAGACACTATAAAACGAACGTCAACGCACATGTTAGTTCAGTACGTATAGCACAGCAGACGGCTGGCGGCAAGCCAAACCGAACCAGACCAGCCACGCACGCACGCCAGGATTAATCAAATCACCGCAGCAAAATTTCAACGCAGCACTCATCGCCATGTGCGTAGCCGCGGCTAGAAAGCGAGACCTGCATTTTCTTTCAGCCGGAGCCGGAGCCGGAGTCGGAGTACTCGTGCCGCGGAACGGCCGTAGAACCATCACCATATGTAACGCGAACCCCTGCTGTCCCGACCCTTCCTTGAGAGTCGACCGCCTTCCTCCCCCGCCGCCCCTCTCCTCCGGTGGCAACGGCGACCGGCGTCGAGATAGAGTAGGTGGTTGGCTTCTTCTGTATATGGTAGTAGTAGATCTAGTTCTTCTGTGTTGTGCGTTTGTGCCGTTTGAGGGTAGGTTGGAGATCTTCGGCGGCAAGATCTTCCACGTGTTGTGCGCCGTCCGCCTCGCTACGCCCCGCCGGTGGCAGGTGGTGGTGGTGGTGGAGTGGATCAGCACCTGCATCCCTCCGAATAAGGATCACCCGCGGTGCTTCGGACCGGCCTTTCTGGATCGAGGCCTGCTTGATGGTGCCCCTCTTCCCTCTTCTCTCTGCTGCAGAGCTCTCATGAAGAGAGCCGGTTGCAGCTTGGTGGAAGACCGCAGCTCGCCATCTAAATAAGATCCTGGGCTCCCTCTACTACTTCTTCAGGCCTCCTCCTCCAACTTGTGGCAGCAGTCTGGAGGATGATGTTGGCCAGCTCTTATCAGGTCAGTGGTGGGATGCTCGCTGTGCGGGGAAGGTTAGTGCTCGTTCTGCTTGTCTCTCTTCTCCCTTCAACCACCATGGAGGTGGGCAGGGCGAGAGGACGAGTTTTGTTCGGCATAATCCTTTCCGGTGGGGATTTGCTGCTACCTTCTGGAGATCATCAGTAGAGGACATATGCCGGCGATTTTTGCCCCGCCTCTTCTTCCTACGGCCGAATGGCGGCCCTCCTTGGCCACGGTATAGTGGCTTCTCTACCTCCATCTGGGAGGCTTCCCCTCTTTGGCGGAAGGATCTTCGGCGGCGGCGCATCAAGTGGTTCGTCCCCGATGGCGGCGTCGTTGCTTCTGCCGGCGAGCTTATTCAGGTGCTGCGGTGGAGAAGATCCCTGAGGATTGGATCGATTTTTAGATTTTCTTTCTGGGGTCTTTTGTGTAAAAGCGGAGGTTCTAGTTGTAATTTTATTTCAGTTTTGGACCTCCTTGTAATCTGTAGACCCACCGCCTATTAATTGCAGCTCTGGGTTCTTCATGACCCTGCCCCTTGCTTCAAAAAAAACATCACCATCTTGGTTCTCCCCATGTTTCTGAACATGTGACTACTTTTCGGTAGGGACCGTATGGGAAGATACGGTATCTTCCCATCCGTTCCGGAAGCATTTTCTTTTCGGTAGGGACTGGTTGGGTGATAAAAAGATTACTTCCCCGATGCAACTTGATTGACTTGGATTTTTTATGTTTTATAGCTAGCTACATCCAAATCTATACAAATCCAACTCAATTAATTTGATCGGAGGGAGTACGACGAACGTGGTTAGAGTTTGTTGGTTGAAATTTTATCCCTTCCTTGAAAAATGGAGCTGTTTGGTTTTTCACCCCTGGCTTCTATGCCACATCGTGTGTCCGTAGGATGTTTTTAATCTTTCTGTACGTGTAGCATTACTCTTTTCTTTTCTCCCACGGGCTCATGTCCGAGTCGACCACGAGTGTCCGACTAGGTCGTGAGTCGCTGTCTTTCTCCCCATCTCCATGAAACCAAAGACCGTGTTTGCTAGCCCGCATGCCCGTTTCTCGCACCTGGTCGGTAGAAATATGGTTGTTTGTAAAATGGTATGCTGGACCGAACTCGTACCGCATGAGTTTTAAAGCACTCAAAATCTTGGCCCGCTAAAAACATCGAAATCGGACGGTTTTACGGGGTCAGGATGGGCACGGGCCAACCCGGGCTGGCCTTGGACCTGGCCCCACGCTGGCCAATTTGAGAGGCCACGGGTCGACCATTTCAAAAAAGTCAGCGGCTTTGCTGGCCCAAATGGGTATCTCGGGCCGACCCAAAATAAGCATTTATATACTTTTTAGGTATATGTTATCACATATAATATTCTTTAAAATAAGTAACAATAGTACGACAAATTAACCATTACTTGGCCTATAGTGTACCAATTACTCGTCAGATCCATATGTCTTTGTAAACTGGACGTGGAAAGACAGATTTAAATTTTGCGGCTGTTGGCAAGTTTTTGCGAGTGAGGATTCGCTTACAAGTTGCAAAGCCTTTGTTCCGGGGAATAACAATGGAAGTAGATGAACAAGGTAGAACGGTTTGGTGCCCTTTGGAGTATGAATTTTTACCAGACTTCTATTTCATCTGTGGAGTCCTCGGACATGGCATGCGAAGTTACTCAATTAAGCTAGCTGGGGGAGAGAAGCCGCAATACGGCAACTGGCTGAAGGCGGACATGGGAAGGCGGCGAGCAGGTGTGGAGGAATATGAAAGTAGTGATGGCTACGGTAGCAGTGGTGGACGTGGTTTTGGAGGTTCTCGCTGGGGTGGAAAATCCAGAAGTGATAATGCCTCATGGCGTAAGAATGCTATGGGGTCGGCTGGAGGTAAGGGGGACATGGAGGAAAAGGGGAAGGATGTCATTAATCCAGCAAAAATCAGAGAAACACGGAATACTTGTGGCAACACGGAAAATACTATCGAGGTCAAATACAGCTCAAAGACGGACGTTGTTCCTACTGTGGGGAAGGATAAGGGGGTGATGGTCGTTTCCAAAACACAAAACCACAAGAAAGAAGGTCAGGAGATGGAAGTGGAGGGGGTTGTTGCGGTAGAGAAGGAGCAGAGGTGTAATGGTGACAATCAAAAGGAGCTAAAGAAGTTCAAGAGGGTGAGCCGTGACAAGGTAAAGAAGGTGTTGAGAAAACAAACAATGTAAGTCTTGTGGGGAAGAAACATATCTTGGAGGGTCAGGAGGAAGATGAAAGTTTGAGGAAAAAGGGAAAGAAGCTTGAGGGGGACTTGGCACTATCGTGCTCTACATTTAAATCGCCGGACTGTAGGAGCAGTCCCGCCGGGAGCAATGATAGTCGCTGGTTATAACTGCCGGGGGCTTGGGAACGGCCCGGCAGTTAGAGGCCTCTTGTCTTTCAAGAGGAAGGTGGACCCGGACGTGCTCTTTATCGCTGAAGCAAAGCTCTGTGCGAGAGAGATGGAGAGGTTTAGGTGGATGCTCGAGCTCCCTCATATGTGTGTGAAGAATCCTGAGGGAAGAAGCCGGGGTATTGCGATGTTCTGGAAGAGGAGTGTTGGTTTGTCAGTGAGATCGGTTGGTAGGAGGCATGTTGATGTTGATATAACAAGGGAGGATGGAACGATGTGGAGGTTGACGGGTGTTTATGGTGAATCAAAAGGAGTTAGGAAGACCGAGACTTGGCACTTGTTGAGAACGCTAAAACAACAACACCAGGACGGTAGACCATGGTTATGCCTAGGGGATTTCAATGAAATCCTTTCTAATTCTGAAAAAGCAGGAGGGGTGCCTCGACCCCAATCTTGTATGGATAGTTTCCGAGATGCGCTGCAAGTGTGCGAATTGGTTGATCTTGGTTTTGAGGGTGATCTGTACACATGGAGAAATCACAGTAAGAACGCAGATACATACATATGTGAGGTTGGACAGGGATACTGCCACTAGTGAGTGGTGTTCTTTGTTCCCAAATTTCTGAGTTGTGCATGGGGACCCCTACCATTCCGATCACCGGCCAGTAATTGGGTACTTGGAGGATGAAGAAGCGGCACGTGAGTACTATGCAAAAGGCCCATTCGGGTTTGAGGCTAGGTGGTTACAAGAAGATGGGTGTGACGAAATAATTGAGAAGGCTTGGAAGGAAGGGTGGGAGAGAGGTGTGTTGAATGTATCCGATGCTCTAAAATTTGTGGCTTCCAATCTGCAATCTTGGAATGATTGTGTGGTGGGTGACTTGCCGAAGAGAATCAAACTTGCAAAGAAAGAGCTGGATAAATGCATGCGGCAACCAATATCACAAGATAAGGTGTCGAAGGAGGTGAGGCTCAGATGTCAACTCGAGATGCTTGAGGAAATGAATGAGGCTAAGTGGAGGCAACGTGCCCATACTTGGTGGTTGTGGGATGGTGACCGCAACACCCGTTATTTTCATGCAGCAGCGACAACAAGGAAGAAGAATAATATGGTGAAGGAGTTGAGGCGGGAGGATGGATCGGTGGTGGCGGCGGGGAGTGAGCTAACTAACTATGTACTTTCTTATTTTCAGGAGTTATTCACTTCTACCGCCGGAGATCGTACTGATGAGTTAATTCAAAAAGTACTGCCACATGTCTCACATGACATGAATGATAATCGCATATCGAAGTTTACTCGGAACGAGATCAAAGCTACCCTTGATTGTATTGGTAGTTTAAAGGCTCCAGGTCCGGATGGTATGCAATCTCTTGTTTACAAGAACTACTGGCACCTAATGGGCGACCATATTGTGGAGGAAGTGCTACACATCCAAAATGGAGGACCGATTCCAGATGGTTGGAATGATACCTTTGTTGTCCTGATCCCTAAGGTGAAGAAGCCAGACCGCATCAAGGATCTAAGGCCAATCAGTTTATGCAACGTGTTATACAAGATAGTGTCAAAAGTTCTTGCAAACCGGCTGAAATTATTCCTTCCCGAGGTTATATCTGGGAATCAAAGTGCTTTTGTTCTGGGTAGTTTAATAACAGATAATGTTTTGATTGCCTACGAACTCTCACATTATCTCATGAACAAAATAAATGGTAATGAGGGTTTTGCAGCGGTTAAAGCTGATATGAGTAAGGCCTACGATAGGATCGAATGGAGTTTTTTGGAAGCAATGATGACAAAGATGGGGTTTTGCAGGAGATGGGTAAAACTTATCATGAAGTGTGTGACCACAGTGAGGTATCAAATAAAAGTTAATGGGGACTTTACGGAGCAATTCACTCCTACTCGTGGTTTAAGACAGGGAGACCCCCTCTCCCCCTACCTGTTTGTAATTTTTCTAGAGGGTTTGTCGGCTCTATTGCAAGATGCGGAGGCAAATGGGAGAATTAGTGGAGTGAGGATCTTCCCGGCAGCACCGGCTGTGACACACTTATTCTTTGCTGATGATTCGGTACTTCTAATCAAAGCAAATGTTTGAGGAGGCAATGGCTCTTCGTGAAACTCTTGAGCTGTATGGGAATTGTTCTGGACAATGTATCAACACCGAGAAATCAGCTATAATGTTGAGTAAGAATTCGAAACAGTCTCATAAAGTTTCAGGTAAGGAAGCCCTAGCTATTCAAAGGGATGCTTGGAATGAAAAATATCTTGGTTTGCCGGTTTTTGTGGGACGGTCGAAGAAGAAGGCATTTGCATATTTGAACGATAAAATATGGGCTCGTATCCAAGGTTGGATTGAAAAACTTTTGTCCAAAGCGGGGAAAGAAGTGTTGATTAAGGCTTTAACTCAAGCCATACCGACATATGCTATGTCATGATTTTATTTGACTAAGGGATTTTGTGATGAAATTAGTAGCATGATTGCAAGATTTTGGTGGAGTCAACAAGATAAAGCTAACAAGATCCATTGGTCTGGTTGGGAAACGTTGACAAAACCAAAGGCTATGGGAGGTTTGGGCTTTAGAGACATACACAGTTTTAATATTGCTATGCTTTCGAGGCAGGCGTGGAGATTGCTACAACAGCCGGAAAGTTTATGTACGCGAATTCTGCGTGCTAGATATTTCTCCAATGGTGATCTCCTAAATGCCAGCCCGGCTGATGGTATGTCTTATGCTTGGAGAAGCATTCTCCATGGTGTGGAATTGGTCAAGGAGGGTTACATCTGGAGGATTGGCAATGGGGAATCAGTTAGAATTTGGGATGATCCTTGGATTCCCAAGATTTGGGACAGGAAGCTATCTTCTCCACGAAATGGCAATATACTTGAAAGAGTTTCTGATCTTATCAATCCTGTCTCCGGTTCCTGGGATGAACAATTGGTAATTGATACTTTTAATGCAGATGATGCTAGACTGATCCTTTGCATGCCTGTAAGTTCTAATGTGGAGGATTTTATTGCTTGGCATTTTGATGAAAAAGGAATGCATTCGGTTAAACAAGCCTACAAGATGCAGGTTCAGTGTGTCGAAAACGAGAAAAATGGAGGTCGCTCTGGGAGCAGTACTCTTGCAGGCAACTTGAATAGTGGTGGAGATGATAAGTGGCGTTGTATTTGGAATTACCCATGTCCACCCAAAATAAAAAACTTTATTTGGAGGGTGTCCCATAATTCTCTAGCTCTGAGACCAAATCTACGTAGACGCGGCGTCGAGCTAGAAAATATCAAATGTTTGTTCTGTAATGGTGATATTGAGGAAGGAGCACATCTCTTTATCAAGTGCGAATACGTGAAGGAAGTGTGGCGATGTCTAGGATTGGAGTACTTGAGGAGAGAGCTTTCTATGACCAGCACAGTGGTAAACGCTTTGGACATGATTTGGAAGAAGCCTGTGGTAACAAGAGTGCAGATCTTGACCCTCTGGTGGCTTTGGTGGTGTAACCGTAATAGAATGAGAGAAGGGGAGAGAGCACTCGAAGCAGCAGCTATTGCACACCAGACTCGATGTTCTGCGGCTGAGTACTTGGAGTTTCTAGGCAAGAAAGAGACAGTTAAATCTCCTGAAAATAATGCTTGGAAGCCCCCTGAACCAGACATTCTAAAGTTTAACATGGACGGAGCTTTTACTCCTGGACACTGCCATGCAGGATGGGGTGTGATTGTCCGGGATCACAGAGGAGAGGTCGTGGCAGCAACTGCTGGTCGAAGTGAACACGACTCTGATGCTTTTCATGCGGAACTAAGTGCGGCCGTTCAAGCTATCCGGTTAGCTGAACATCTGGGCGCTATCCGCATCATTCTAGAGACGGACTCGCAGCTGCTGATGATGGCTATGAACTGACGAGATGCTGATGTATGCCCGCTAGGTGTGGTAATTGATGAGTTAATGTTTCATATTAGACTTGCGTTTTCTTCTTGTGAGGTTATGTTCTGTAAGCGTGAGTTGAATAGGCATGCCCATGAACTTGCGAGTATTGGGTGGTCTTGTGATGTAAACAGATCTTTGCTCTGGGAGTATGAGGTACCAGCGTCGATTGCTGGTCTTGTGTCCGGCGAGATGCCCTAATAAAATCTAGGCTTTCTCTCAAAAAAAACATGACAACCAGAACCGTGGACTCCATTTTAGTGCATCTCCCCAAAAACTCAAACAGCCAAAGCTTGGGAGAGCTGAATTCCTTTCGGTTCAGATGAATCTCAAAGGATTCCTTAACCTCCTGCCATACCTGTCACGCAAACGGGTAGAACAGCAGAGCATGATCGATTCGCTCCTCCGCCGCACAATGGATGCACACCGGCGAAGCCGGAATATTACGACGCTATAGCTGAACACCACTGGGTAGGCAATCATGCGCGAAACGCCAAAGTGTGATCAGCATTTTTCTTGGGGCTTGAATCGCCCATAAAGCCTTCCAGTACTTAGAATCCATCGCACTTGCTGAAGACATTCCACGACCATTAGCACTGCGACACACCTGGGCAGAATCTTCCCTAGCCAAGTGATATGCTGACTGGACTGAGTACACACCATACCGGGAATGCGGCCAGGATACGAAGTCATCGCCGCCGAAACGGCTTATCGGAATCTGGAGTACCTTCTCCGCTACCTCCTCCACAAAAACAGAACGAACAAGATGTACGTTCCATGACCGTGCATCCGCTGCAAGTAAGGAATCCATTGTTTGACTCTCAGCGAGTGGTACCAGAGGATGTAGCATATAGGGCGGGAATCCAGGAATCCAATTATCCTGCATGATTCTAATCTTCAAGCCATTGCCAACACCGCACTGAATTCCTTTCTCAATTAACTTTCTACCATGAAGGATACTACACCAAGCGTACGAAGCTGATCTAGGACACGTAGCCTCCAAGAAATCCACATTAGGAAGATAACGACCCTTCAAAACTCGGGCACACAACGATGATGGATCGGTTATCAACCGCCAACATTGACGCCCCAACATAGCTTGATTAAACAGTTCCAAATCTCGGAAGCCCATACCTCCTAAAGATTTGGGAGTTGAGAGCCACTCCCAAGACCGCCAATGCATCTTTCGCTTGCCATTCTCAAAACCCCACCACTGATTTGCAATAGTCTTCCTCATCTGTTCACATGTTGAGAATGGCAGCCGAAAACAACTCATCACATATGTCGGAATTGCCTGTATCACGGCTTTAAGCATGATCTCATTGCCCTTCCTGGACAAAGGCCTATCCGATAGTCCAATAGCCCGCCTCCACATCTTATCAAAAAGGTACCTAAACGTGATTGTGGGTGAACGACCAATATTAGTTGGCATCCCGAGGTAGGAATCCTGGAGTGACTCATTGGAAACACCCAACTTTTGTTTCACCTCAAGCTTAACCTCCTCACGGCAGCCCTGACCCAAGAATATTGTAGTTTTATCTAGATTGATTTTCTGTCCTGATCCATCACAATAAAGATTTAGGGTACGGTCCAATGCCTCAACACTTCTCTTGTCACTTCTTGCAAAGAAAATATGGTCATCCGCAAACAGAATATGTGAAATAGCAGGACCAAGTCGACCATTTTTAATACCTTGTAGCACACCTTGGTCCTCCTGTTTGTGCAGAAGACACGACAAACCTTCAGTGCAAAGAAGGAAAAGATATGGGCTGATGGGATCACCTTGGCGAATGCCTCTAGATGGCACCATAGGCTGAGTAAGATCACCATTGACACGAACCACATACCATGCAGAAGTAACACACCTCATAACTGAATTTATCCAAACATCAGCAAAACCCAGTCGCAAGTGGCAGCCCCGTAAATAATGCCACTCCACACGGTCATACGCCTTCATCACGTCAATCTTAAGAGCAAAGAAAGGCCTCTTCACCCTTTGTTGTTTGATAGAATGGAGACACTCGAAAGCAATCAAAGCGTTGTCCGTTATCAGCCTACCAGGGACAAACGCACTTTGATTTTTAGAAACAACAGAGGGTAAAATCAACTTCAAACGGTTTGCCAACACCTTCGAAGCAATTTTGTATAACACATTACATAAGCTGATTGGGCGAAAGTTCTTCAAATGTTGAGGATTATTGATCTTCGGAATAAGAACTATGACAGAATCACGAAACCCCTATGGAATCTCTTTTCCAGCCAAGAAGCTTCGCACCGCACAACAAATATCCTCCTTGAGAAAGTCCCAGTGGGTTTGATAAAAAAGAGCCGGGAACCCGTCCAGTCCTGGCGCCTTAGTAGGACCCATCTGGAACAGAGCGATCTTGATCTCCTCATCCGTGTACTCTTTGCAAAGAGATGCATTCATATCATCATCAACTTTCCGAGGAATAGCGGGATGCAATCTTATTTGCACGCTTACGTGTCGTCGCCCTCGCATGAAAAAAGGAGGTGTTCATGTCCCCCTCACGGAGCCAGTCCACCCTAGATCGCTGCCTTGCCATGACTTCTTCCCTCTCAAATAATTCACACAAAGAATTTTCCAGTGGGCGAATCTCTCTATGATCAACATTGGTACACCTGAGGACCCTCAGCTAGTGCTCCACCTTCCCAATTCTCTTCCTTATGGCGCCAAACGAGTCATGACTCCACCTCTTTAATGAGTCTGCAAGACACTGCAAATTATCACATGTTGATTGCAGGGACTTGGACCCGTCCCTACCCTCATCCCAGGCCCGCTCCATAACCTCACGATAGTCTGGAGCACGAAGCCAAGCAGCTTCAAAACGAAATTGTTGTTGTACGGGAGCTGATTTGGATGTATCCTCCTTGTCAAGCGAGATCAAAACAGCCAAATGGTCCGAAGTTGTGGTTATAACATTCTTCACTTGAAACTCACAAAATAGCTCCAAAGAAGCATTGTTAGCAACCGCACGAGTCAAGACAAACCAAAACAAGATCATCACCACTTTGCCTATTGTTCCACGTAAACTTGGGTCCCGAAAACCCAAGATCTAGAAGACCACAATCTTCCAAGCATTCTCTCAACATATCTATTTGGGAGTCTGATCTTTGAGAAGAGCCAATATGCTCATCACCGGTAAGAACCTCCACAACATATCCATGGGCCATTCCATTTACCACTTAAACGACGTAGGAGACTCCAAAATTCATGTCGTGTCTCTCTCCGAGGTTCACCGTACACAAAGGTTGCACGCCAATCCTGACAATCCTCCTTAGATATTGGCACGTTTACTTTCACTTCCTGCTCATCGATACACAGGTTATAATTCCAATTTTATCGGCAGATACTGGAACACGGGAATTGAAAACATAGGAATCGAAAAAAATGCAGAAATTAAGATACCATGTATTCTGAATTTCTGCAGGAATCAAAACCATAGGAAAATTTCAAAAGTGTCTTTTGAATGTTAGCAGCAAAAGCACATGAATTAAAGACACAAGGAGATGAAAACACGAGGTCTCGGTGTCGGAGCCCCTTGGGTTCATTGGCATGTTTATTTTTAACTTCCTGTTCATCGACACACGCGAAGGATCTTCGAGCCCCCTCCCCCTCGCGACGCCCCTCCTAGCGACCAAGGGGGCTAAAACCTAGCCCTGCCGCAACCTCACTCTCTCCTGCTTTCCCGTCCCTCCTCGTCGCCCCCGGAAGGCCGTCGGCCTAGGAGCGTGGTGTCGGTGATGGGGGCGGCGAGGATCTGGCCTCCTAGCCCTAGTGCAGTGATGGAGGGATGAGGACAGCGGCGCGCCTTTGGCTCGTGCTAGTGTTTGTAGTCTTCGCTAGGTGGTCCATCGACCTATTTGTAATTTCTATTACTTTCAGGCCTCTTTGTACTACTGTTGATGATTATTAATAGATCGGTGAAATTTTCGCAAAAAAAAGAAGGGAGAAGATCTCCGACGCTGGACGGGTCCCGCTCGCCATCGACATCTCTGCAGCTCGGGCCGTCGATGGCTTCGTGGGGGCTCGGATTTTGAGGCGACGGCCTCAATCGATGAGGGCGGCGTCGACCCAGCGGCAAGGGACGCGCGCCGGTGTTGCTGGCCTCCCTCCTCGGTCGTAAGGGCGTTGGTCTGGGGTCACGGCGCACGGGGCTCCGTCAAGCTCCCCTGTCGAAGACGACTTCGTGGCTACCTTGCTGCTGGTCTCCTGCTGGCCATGGGAACCGACCTCGCCGAATCTAATGCTTGCTAGGAGGATGGGGTGTGGGGCTCGGGCTAGGGGAAACTTTTGACCAAAGACGGTGGTTACGGCACCGACGATGCTCTGGCGTCGTTTCCCTTCTTGGAGGCGATGTTGAGGTTCATCCCCACCCCTCCCCTCCCCTTAGATCCGAGGTGAAAACCCTAAATCCCTCGGATTGGGTGACAGCGCCGTTCTAGCATCGTTCCCTTCATGGAGGCATCGCCTTGGGACTTCGTGGTGATGATCGAGCAGTGTCAGAGTAGTGGGTTCGTCGGGCGACTTCATCCTGAAGCTTGCGTCTTGATGGGTGGCTGCTGCCGCGGATGGCGAGGTTTGTGGGAGTCTCGTGGGCAGAGGTGATCATGTGCGAGGTTCTTCTCCTCGGAAGCCTTGTCGTGCGTGGCCATGTGTGCTCTAGGGAGAGCTACTCTGCCTGTCGACAGTACGGCGCCATTCGAACCAGGGCAAGAAGACATGGGTCTTCTTCGGAGGTGGAGGCATACGGCGCGATATCGACGCGTTCCAGGAGTAGACATTGACATGATCTTCTCAGGTGGTGTGCATGTCCCACGACGTTTCCTCTCGAGCTAAGCGCGCGAATGGACGAAGGCCTCGCTTCTCAAACTGTGTTCTGTGTTGTATTTTCTAGCTTGAGTGAGCTGCCTGTAAGCTCACTTTCAGCATCTTGTATCTATTGTTTCAGCGTTATTAATTTAGTGTGGGACTAAGGCCTTCAGTTTAAAAACTAGAACACGTGAATTTAAAACGGATGAATAGGAAAAATTGCAAGAATTGAGATATCACGTATGCTGAACTTCTGCATAAATCAAAACCACAAGAAAACTTAGAAAATGTAGTTGGAATGTCACGTAGCAAACACACAAAAATTAAAGGCACAAGGAGATGAAAACATGAGGTCTTAGAGCACCCCAAATGGTGCACCCCTAATGGGACACGTAATTTGTCCGACTTTATCCATTTGGGGCGCTTTCGGCACCGGTTGTCCTCCCGGTGTGCGCCCAAATGGGGGTAATTTTTATTTCAAATTTAGGGCTACATTTGTTGCTTTTACATAGTTTTTGGGCAATTTGCTTGATTCAAGGGCATATAGAGGAGTTAACAAAACATAGTAGATAATCTAGAGACCCTAGCATCTTCGTATAGGCTACTAATCGAAGCCGGAGTGCTAGTGATGGCTACACAAGGTATGGTCAAAGATGCAAATGTGAGCATGGCGTTGTCGTCGTACTCGAAGACGAGGAAGTGCCTGACTCCAGTGGCGTGCGCGCGGGTGAACTCATTCGAGCCGTTCGCAAGGTACATCTGCCCGACGCGGTCGAACGGTACCTCCACGGACCACAGGGGCTCTTCCCCATCGACCAGCAATGTGAAATTCTAAGGGAGGCGTAGTCTATCCCAGTTCATGCTCAGGTGGATGGTGGCGGTGAACTTGAACCTAAAGAGGTTGATGGCGCTGGTCTCGGGCAATAAGGGTGGCGACAAGGCCGGCGGGGAGAAACGTCCTGGCCTAGACCCTCTTATCTCCCTCGCTAACCTTGACCACGCCTCGGTCCTGGGGGGTGTCCTGGCCGCCCTCCCCTCGATCCTATGCCACCGTCCATGGCTGTGGTAGCGAATGGATGTGGTGGTGGAAGATGAGAATATGGAAAATGGTCATGACTAGCCTGTTTAAGAAGTCCAAGGCATTGGATGTCCGGCGTGGAGGTCCAGATACCCGCATTGATGAAAACGAGTGCAAGCCTCGGGTGGTGCTACTAGTAGAGGCATTGGGCGACACAGTCAGCTTCGGCATCAGTGAGCAGAAAGAGAGGGCAGCGTAGGTGATTCAGCATTGCCATTAACGAGACATGTCTAGGTCGCTGGCATGTGGACCAGGCCGGACGGAGAGTGGACGTGTGCGGTGTCCGACACGCACACACGCAAACGCCTCCCCGATTTGGGCCACGAATGCGCCGATCCGGGGCCAGCTGACGGTCTGCTCCCCCTGCTTCCTTCTGTTGTTTAGGCCTCGTTGTCTGTGGACAGCAGAATGGACAGGAAAAGGGAGTCTAGGCCGCGCCCGTTGGGTATGCTCTTAACTAATGTAGCATGTTAGGTTACCTCCAAAATTCTATGGAATATCCCATACTATAGGAATTTTAAAAAAAATCTTAAATTCCTATTTCCTTGTTCCAAATGGCATCATAGGAATATTTCCTATATATGGGACTCATATCCTTATAATTCCTACATTTTTCGTCCAAAAGGGGGCCTAAAATGTCAACGCACATGTTAGAGCATCTCTAACGAGCCATGTAAACTCGCGAACTATAAAACTTAAGTATAGTCTTCCGAAAATATGAATACAGGTCAAACTCGAGACGGCATAGAATAAAATTTGTAAATACGAACTACACATTCAAATATTTGCACTCGCGGCAAATTTCATCGAAAAACAGTGGAGGGGATTGTTCGTCATTCGATTAATTACACATACTAGCAGCGATCCAAAGGTTGCGCAACTAAAATTAACGTATATACGGGGACACCGCCGCAATCTAGACCAAAATTGAGCTTGGCTAACGGCCCAAGCTGCAGGTTGTGGCAACGTTTGGGGCGGCGTCGACCTCACTTGGTGAGGTCGATCAGGTCCGCCATCTCTAGTTTGACGGCTGGCGCGGTGCCAGGCGCTCCTCCTCCCGCTCTCGCGCCAGCCGCGTCTAGAAGAGCTTCATAGCCCGGCACGCGTCGGTGGCCTCGGTCTCCTTCTCCGCCTGCCCCTCCAACTCCGACTCGTGGGCGACCATCTCCATTGCGAGGTAATGACTACAAGTGCACAGATTATTTATAGCTAGTTTCGAAACAAAGATATCGATCCCACAGGGAGTAGTAGGCGAAAGACTAAAATGCTTTTAACTAAAACTAAAGGAAGTACTTAAGGAATAAATCTAAGATGTAAGAATAATAGAGTTGTTTGGGAGTTTTAGGTTAAATGAAGCAAGTAAAGTAAAGTAAAACTTAATGCAGAAAGTAGGAATCGCGTGTGTATAAAAACTTAGAACTGCAATAGGGGAAAAGGCGTTCTCGGGAAGTGGTGGATACACCGCCAGCAATTTAGACTAAGAAATCAAGATTATTATAACGAATATTCTCATAATATGTATGTATGTAGGAGGAGCTCCATATTTGGACAAATAGGCAGCAACCACTTCTCATATCATCCTTCATAACCAGAGCCGATAGATAAACGACATCATATTATCCCGCTATTAGGGGATTTCTCCCATGGCATGGACATGACTTTATGAGTTCTCCTTGATTCCCCAAGTTAGTACGTAAAGAATGACAACAGCTTTATAGTCACAGTAAGTGCTATCATTCCTCCGTCTCTTCATCGAGTCCCCATATGAGGCAAATATTAAGGAGGTGCACAACTCCCAACATCAAGATGAAGACAATTAACTTATACACATAATGATGTCTAACATAATAATCTCTATCTTATATCAATCATATGCTAGGGTTTCTCCATCTCCCTAAGAGCTAAGGATCTACTCAAACATGGAGGCAATCAGCATCATAGCAATGGTAAATGGAAGCAATTGCAAATGAATAGTTCTTGTGTAAATCCACAACGAGTACGGAAATTACAACAAGATCTAGATGCGTGAAGATGGGATGGATGGAGATGATGGTGGTGCAGCGGTTGATGAAGATGAAGATTGATGCCTTGACCTTCCAGATCTGCGTAGGGCAAAGATGGATCCCTTGGCCGAGTTCCCCCTCCAGATTTCTTTCGGAGGTGAGGTTTTTGTTGATTTCTGAATGTTTTGTATGTCGTCTCTCTAATCCAGTTGCACGGGGCGAAACTATTTGAGGAGGTCGTGATGGTGCCAACTATACGGCGGGAACTATACGGCCAGAAAAAGTATTCCCGCCGTATAGTTGGTCATTAAACCGTTGTGTCCTTTGTTCGCTTCAAGTTTTCTTCTGGTATTATTGATATTTCCCAAATAGGCGATTTACGCTGTTTTAGACTCTTTTTCTCCTTAGTAGAACTGCTCCTAGGATTGTGCCTGATCCTGGTGAAAATAGACATAAAACATGCACGCGAGCGCCATAGAATACCAAGATCCTACATCTACAATGCAAAATAATAATATAAAACATGATGCAAATATGCACTCATCAACTTCCCCAAGCTTAGACTCTTGCTCGTCCCGAGCAAGTTAGTTTAATAGATGTGATCTTCATATTCATAAAGTTGAGTCGATAAAATAAATGAGGCAGTTGCAACATGTGTTTATCATATATGATACATAGGAATAAGTTCAAGAATAGTACCTTACTCGAACCATCCGAATAATATTAGAAGGCTTCCACACCTTGGTGATCAACAGTTCACAAAAGATGAATCTCAAGATGATGTAAAAGTATTTGGTTCAACCGAATGAGTTAGCGGGGTAGTCCCAAGTGTTATAGGATTAACATATTCACTTGGGATTCAAAATCTCAAAACGCTTCTTTGTCATACCACAATATAGTGGTGTATGCCTATTTACTCTTTGCACATTCGCTCTTTTTCTTTTTCTTATTTTTCTCTTTTCTTTATATATGCTCACACTTTTGTTTAAGTGTTGTGCAAAGAAGCTAGCCATACACTCCACTTCATGTAGGAATCCAAAGTTTAACGATCTTAATTATCAAATTCTAACTGTATATGAAGCATCTTTATGACTTGAAGATACTACCACAACTTGTCCTCACTCTATTTTGATAGCGCTTCTAATTTTATTTTTGTTCAAGTTTTCTTTTTCATCTTGATTAATCAGGTTATTTTCACTTTTGTAAATCGAACAATGAACTTACAACATACTGATTAAATTATCTTTATATGTTCCATTAGTGCCAATGGTGTGGAAGACTACTATTGTTATCATCAAGTGCAAGTAAAATTATACTCAAGCCATTCATATATCTAATAAGACAAGCACAAACTCAATGATGCTCCATATATAATATAAAACTCGGAATTTCACAAGTGGGATCGACTGTTCCTTAAGGAAACTCGAATGATGCAACTTATTTCTCAATTCGAACTAATGCAAAGCTAAAATAGTAATATAAAACTTATAAGATAGATTACAAGATCTTAAAGATCTCCCAAGCTTGGAATCAAGCCAGGCGGGATCAAATAACTCCTTGTTGGTACCTATTCCTCCTCCTGGGTAGGAAGATCATTGCCCTCCTCTTTTATGTTGCCATCTTTGACTATGCTTGCTAAGCAGATGCTGAGCTCGGCTATGTCATATTGAAACTTCATCATTCTCTTCTTGAGAAATTTCTTCTCATCTGTTAACTTAAAAATAGTTTTGATCAAGAAACCAACTCTACCATCGATGTCATCAACCTTTTTCTCAAGGTCTTTGCTCATCATTTAGTAGGAGTTGATCCCTTCTCCAATTGTTTCAACACATGCCTTCGAAGCTTTTTCCAATTCATAGATCTTATCATGTATCTCATCTTGCCGCACCTTCTTAGGTTTAAGAGGTGATGGGCCAAGAGGAGGTTTATAATAGGATCCTATGTTGTGACGATACATTAGGGAGATATTCATCCTTCTTATTTCCCCGCTCAGCTTGTCTCATCATCTCCATCCATTGTCGGAACATGTCCTCCCAGTTTGGGAGAGGCTTGATGACATGGGCATAACCCTCCGGGTGCCTATTATTGGTATATATAGTGCGGCCCAAAGGAAGCACCAAAGATTTGCCAAGATCCATAAAGCCCATGACAGTTTGGCTGATACAAAGCCTACAAGGACACTGAATCCTGGTGGAACAAGATAAGGAAGTCCAAGACTAGACTAGATACAAACTCAAACTTGTAACCCAATTCATATTGGTACCCGAGACCTAGCCTCCCCACATATAAAGGGTAGGAGGGGCCAAGGAGGGGGAGAGAACACAATACAATAGACATTACACCCAACTTTAGATCTAGACAATAGGTACAGAAATCTCGAGTACAACTTGTAATAGTGTGATTTACTCAATATTCAGGCGACTTTTTCTTCATAGTTTTCTTGACATCCGACGAAATACCCATCGTTCTCTTTTTTTCGCGAAACCCCAAGTCTATGGACATTGCCGAGGTTACACATCGTCAATTGGCGCCGTCTGTGGAAAACCTGAACGCTGAAACCATGGATTCGACGGACCGCTCTCCACCAAGCATCAACCCAATAAAAGTAGTTTCACACCCGCCCACCCCTCTCCCGGTCTCCGATGACTTCGACTGGGAGACAGATCTAATAATCGGGTTTTTCCACTTGCGCTTTGGGGCAGCCAAGAATTTCCGCCTTTCGGGTCTGATCTTTACATTTGGGTCCGTCGGTCAAAATCTCAGCACAAATCAATCGGGTATACATCTGATTGCCGGGTCCATCAAATTCGTGTTCGATGGAGTGCACACGTGCATGTATTCTCGTCGAAGACGATGAAAACAAGCGGAAACCATGAAATAGAGAAATCGCGCGAGCACCTGAATCAAAGTTTCAAGACGTTCAGAAGAGGAAGGAAGAGACAGAGTTGCGTCAATCAGCAAAGGACCTCATAGCGAGCTAGCTATCCAACGGGAAGTGGAAAACCACAAGGAAACCCAAGTGGACTACCTTACGTTTCAAGTAAAAAAGAAATCGATTCGGATAGTGTCCTTGTTTAAAAGTCAATTGGAGCTGGCCGGATGAGACCCAAGGAAAAAGAACTCGCTCGCACTTTCATTCAAATACGTACACGTGCAGCAAAGCGGACGACGTCAAGTTGCATGTGCAGGGTCACCGGCGTCCGATCGCGTGCTGCAACAAGGACACAGAAAAATAAGAATTCAGAAGCATCAGCTGTCCAACTAGCAAGTCCGTGACAGGTCCGGGTGGAATCAAGCAGCACGCTTCCCAAGAAGATAACGTGCTCAAAGTTGATTGCATGATTTTTATTGAGAAAAGAAATTAAACACACTGATCAGTTTCCTAGGTGGAAAAGGCAATATCGAGAGCAGCGATCGATGAACTAAAGGAGGAAAGATCAAATCAAAGGCCAGCTCACTGCAATGTGCAAATCGACGGAACGACAAGGATCGCATCCGGGCGTGCGCCTGGCTCGCTGTTTCAGTCACATCACGTCGACCTTGGACGATAGAGACCTGAAGATTCTCCACCTCATAGGGTACACCCACCACATGACTTCATCAACCTGGATCACACGTCCGCTGCGTCAACCGACGATCCGCCAAAATCTTCGGTTCCAGTGACACGCTAAAATCTTCGGCTGCGGCAGTCGCTAAAATCTTTAGCTGTGACAGACCGCTATAAATCCTCGGATGCGGCAACTCACTGACATCATCAGCTCGGCATCCACGGGCACATCGAATTCGTCCACGACAACTACTAACAAAGATAAGTTTTTTACTTGGAGTTGATTTATTTTCTTATTTTAATCGCACTCGACACTCGGGGGCTGCACCCTATTTGAGTAACCTAAGTGTCATCGAATTTGTGCACTCGAACACCTCATACGCAATTTCCTGAATAGCTGACTCTGGTTGATGGTCAAATCCTTGAACTCCGACCCAGTTACAGCTCAACTGACAGGTCGGTAAGGTACTGAGACTAAGGGCGTCAGGATAACAAAAAGGTCTCGCGTTACAGTGCAAAAGTGTCGGGTCCGATGGCACCAGAAAATGTTATGATAAATTGAAAGGCGATATTCTTTACAAGATGCAAGTACTTCATAATTCTCTACTATATTTTTTGCAAGAATGGCAACTAGCTATTTTGTTGGGTCCTCCCACGAAATTGACTAAACACCGCTCGCGTCAACTGGAGGCGCACCCGAGAAAAATCAAGATCCGAGTCGAGAAGGGCGAAGATCATATTTGCTCACCCGCTATCAATAAAGCTAAGTTCTCTTAACCGAGTCTACTTTTCAATACTCTATTACACCCGATACTCGGGGGCTCAGTCGAATAAATTATTACATGATCATACTCCGATGCTCGGGGGCTTCGCTACGCAGCGCAAATTAAAAATTCTTCGACTCCGTCAAAAACACGCTTTGACTTGAGTAGCTGATCCAGCCCAATGGACATCAGGCTAACGAAAAGGTCTTGCGAGGGGCACAAACGCCATAGAAACCGGCAAAAATATATAAATTTCCAAATATATCAAGTTCCAAATTCACACATCCGAAAGAAACTACAACAAGCTATATTTTCGGCAGATTTTACATAATCTATATGTCTTTTTCAGGGTCCCTATTTTATCTACACGGAGAAATTTTCGGATGAAGAAGATCTCTGAGTCTATGCTCTTGTGCAAACACCCGAACATAGCCTTGGGGGCTACACCCATCGGGAGCGCTGGCCGCGCACCCGATAGAAAAAACAGAAATCTCCAAACAGGAGTCGATGGAAGAATATCTACAGTAAAGAAGCATAACTTTGAGTCTACCCGAGTATAGCCTCAAAGGTTACTTTCATCGGGAGCGCCCGATGAAAATGCGGACATTACTTCAAGAACAAGACAACGTCATCTATTGCATCAGCCAAACAAGACATCGACAAGTTCATGCGTCTGAGGAAATCTTCGAGTTCACCTTTCGCGCATATTAAAAAGGACTTTGAGCCTATGCTCGGACGCAAGCATCCGAACATAGCCTCGGGGGCTACTGACATGACCATAACCATTCGGGTGCCTATTATTGGTATATATGATGCGGTCCAACGGAAGCCTCACCCTAAGATTTGCCAAGATCCATGAAGCCCACGACGGTTTGGCTGATACGAAGCCTATAAGGACACAGAATCCTGGTGGAACAAGATAAGGAAGTCGAAGACTAGACTAGATACAAACTCAAACTTGTAGCCTAACTCGTATTGGTACCCCGAGACCTAGCCTCCCCATATATAAAGACTAGGAGGGGCCAACGAGAGGGAGAGAACACAATACAATAGATGTTACTCCCAACTTTAGATCTAGACAATAGGTACAGAAATCTCGAGGACAACTTGTAATAGTGTGATTTACTCAATATTCAGGCGACTTTTTCTTCATAGTTTTCCTGACATCCGACGAAATCCCCAGCGTTCTCTTTTCCGTGAAACCCCAAGTCCATCACTATGGGCATTGTCGAGGTTACACCTCGTCACTTGATCTCCAGGCTAGATGGGGATGATGATCCTTTAGACTCTACTTCTTCGAGCCTCTTCATGGACTTCTCTTCCTTCTTCTTCCAGATCTTGTTGACATGGAAGGGCCGCATGGCTTCGCTGCACGGATGTTGTTACGGGGGCTTGTATAGGGATGGCAAGGAATTTCGGGGCTAGAGGCTGTAGCTCTGCGAAAACTTAATGACAAAGGTTAGACGCGATCAACTTTAAAAGGGGAGGTCAAAAACCCTAGCCTCCTTTCGTAACGAGCAACTATACGGGAATTGCACGTATAGGTCTCGCCGTATAGTTACGAACCGACTATAGAATTTCTTCTACGGTGGAAACAACTATACGGCCAGAACTATACGGCCGGGAATTTTTATCCCCGCTGTATAGTTGGTCGTTAAACTCTCTGTATTCCGAATAATTTTTTTTTGAGATGGGTTGATATCTATATGACAGAAACTATACGGGCAAAATTTTATTCCCGCCGTATAGTTGGTCGTTAAACTATCAGTACCTTTCGTAGACGGAAGGGGTGAGGTCGAAACAACTATACGACCGCAGCTATACGGCCGGAATTTTTATTTCTGTTGTATATTTGGTCGTTAAACCCTCTATGTCCACCCAAAATTTCCTGCTTCTCCAAGGATTCCTTATTACTCTGAAACTTAACGAAATATCAAGTTTTGACAGAAAAATGACACCTTAAATTTTTGACCAATATTGGCGTTATCAATCTTCCTCTTTCTTTCCTAGAGCTTCAAATGTTCCTTATTTAACACAAGCTCATAAAAACTTTAAAAATTACTCAAGCCTTTACCTTGTATGGGTTGCCTCCCATGAAGCGCTCTTTTTTGGTCAATAGCTTGACTGTAGTGTTGCTTATTTCGTCTAGAGTCCATTTTTCTTGAAGTTGCTATCCCTTGCATATCTTTTCTCAATCAAATCTTCCGGGGTGATCACTTGTATGGTGATGACACTTATATCTTCGTTTACTAGATAATGCTTCAAGCGTTGTCCATTTACCACCCATGAAAGAGAGGGTGTTTTTCCTTTGAGCTTCACTGCTCCCGATGAATAAGCTTCTTCGACTATATAGGGAACTTCCCACTTTGATCTGAGCTTCTCTGAAAACAACTTAAGACGAGAATAATAGAGCAACACTTTGTCTCCATTTTTAAAGGTCTTATTTTCTATTTTTCTATCATGCCATCTTTATACTTTTTCTTTGAACAATCTAGCATTTTCATAAGCCTCACTTCTAAACTCATCTAAAGCATGAATATCTAATAACCGTTTTTCTCCTTCTGCTTTAATATCATAGTTTAGGTTCTTGATTGCCCAGAAAGCTTTGTGTTCCAGTTCTAAAGGTAAATGGTATGCCTTACCGTATATCATCTTATAAGGTGTCATACCTATTGGATTTTTGAATGCAGTACGGTACGCCTATAGAGTGTCATTTAACTTGTATGACCAATCTTTTCTCGATTTGTTCACCGTCTTCTCGAGTATGGTCTTCAATTCTCTATTGGAGAGTTCCACTTGACCACTCGTTTGGGGGTGATACGGTGAAGCAACATGGTGAGTTACTCCATATTTGTTGAGGATTTTCCCGAAAGTTCCTTTCATAAAATGAGTACCATCATTAGTGATTAAAAATCTAGGAACTCCAAACCTAGAGAATATAACATCCTTTATCATCTTCACCGAGGTAGCTACATCTGCATGACTTGTTGAAATATCTTCAACCCATTTAGTAACATAATCGACAGCAACAAGAATATGAGTGTAACCATTTGATTTTATAAAGGGTCCCATTTAATCCATTCCCCATACATCAAAGGGTTCGATTATAAGACTATAATTCATGGCCATTTTTTGTCTCCTACGTATATTACCTCTTCTTTGGCAATCATCACAGCATTCTACATACTTGTGTGCGTCCTTAAGCAAGGTAGGCCAATAAAATCCAGATTGAAGTACATTTGCTACAGTTCGCTTGCCTGCATGATGTCCTCCGTATGGGCTGTAATGACAAGTGTAGCACCCCAATTGTCTAACAATTGTAATGCTACTTGTCCTAGTAAGATATTGGCTACTCC
The DNA here is from genome assembly GCA_910589775.1 of Avena eriantha. Lineage (NCBI taxonomy): Eukaryota > Viridiplantae > Streptophyta > Magnoliopsida > Poales > Poaceae > Avena > Avena eriantha. The sequence continues at coordinate 46,796,703 of OU342742.1, forward strand.
ATACAGATTATTGTTGCATCATAATTATATCTTGCTCATGTCATCATGCCACATTGCATTTGAGCATCATATAAAACCCTTTTTCTTTTGGTTTTTCTCTCATATGCATTATTAATTGTATTTGCCTCTTGATATTCTATTTGGCTATTGATATATTGTTCAATGCCCAAGTTGAGTTGGGGGCATATCTTTTATCTCATTTCCACCACCTTTCTCTTCCATCACTTTATAATTCCACCATCCTACTAGATCATGAGCTTGTTTGTCTTTACTTTGGTTTTCTCTAGCTCATGTGCAATAGGGTGGATCTAGTCCATTAAATTTCTTTGCTTGGCTTTGTTCCACTTCTTGGAAATGCATAAGATTAATGCTATCATATTATTATTGTTTTCACATAATAAATCATGGCATTTTTATTTTTGCATGGGCCATGCACATTTCTCCACCACCTTTTTGCTCCTTTGGTTTTCCTTTATTTTAAGTGGATCTTTACTCCATGGGTCATCTCTTTTCCTTCCACCATTCCAAATCCTCATCTATATCTATTTCTTTTATTTTATTTTTCCTCCATGCATGGTCACATGGGACTCATTCCACCATTTTCTTACTTCCTCTTTCTTTCTAGTTTCTCTTCCACATTAGCTTATGCAAGTTCAAGCACTAGGGTTCTTCTTGATATGATCTCTTAAACCAAATTAAATTCAAAATATCTAAAACCAACTAGCCTAGATTACCTCTCTCTCTCTTTCTCTCTCTCTCTAAATTCCCTAAACCTAACCACTCCCAACTCTCTCTCTTACTCTCCCTCTCTCTCTAACCTGCTGAGCAACCACCTGGCCACCCTCTCCCTGGCCCACACCCAGCCACCCCAAACCCTAACCCTAGACATGCCCATCTAACCTAGCCTAGCTAACCCTCCCTCTCTTCTCTCTCCGTCCGAGCCAGCCCCACAAGCCACCACGCCGCCTGGTCCACCTGCAGCCCCTCCTCTCTGCAGCTACCTGCCCCAGGACGAGCCCCAGCTCGCCCATGTGCTCGAGGAGAAGGAGGAAAAGGTGGCACCCGAGCCACCTTTTTACCTGCCGTGCCCACCTGCCTCTCCTCTCTCTCCCTCTCACTTTCCCCTCCTCCTCACATCTCTGGCCTCGCCCAGATCCGCCCCAGAGCATCCCCCCCCTTCCCCTTCTTCCTCCCTGACGACAACCACCTGCCGCCGTTCGCCGCCAGCACCACCTTGCCCCGCCGATCCGGCCGAGCAGCTCGACGTGGAGGTGTCCTGGGCGACCGAGAGGAACCCCCTGCACCACCCCGACCGCGCCTACGTGGAGGAGAAGCTCCCCAGCACCGCCAAATCCCCGCCGTCCTCCAAAACCCTAGCCGCCGGAGCGCCTGCATCCCCGACGCCTCGCCGACCCTCGCGCCGATCCGAGCCCGCCAGCGAGCCCGCGGTGAGCCTTCCCTTCTCTCTGACACGGTCCGCTTCGCCGTACCGCCCTAGCGCCGCCGTTGTTTTTGTCGAGCGCTCTCAGTGCGCCGCTCGCCGGTGTCTGCAGCCTCCCCGCGCCGCGCCACACCTTACCTAGGCCCCATAACCTCCCCTATCAACTTCCCTTGCCTTACCGCACTGGTCCGCCCCCTCAGCGCGCACGCCCACGTCCCAGGATCGAACCCCCGCCCCGCGCCGCGCGCCGGATTCGCGTCAGACGGAGGAAAACGATAAACAGTACCGGGCTCGTGATCAATTTGCAAAAAGCCCCCCACCTTTTTAATTCTCGCAACCCGCGCTCCTGGTGTACCCACCTGCCAGCCGCCCTGACCATCTTGCAGAAAAACCCCTCGGCTTTTCCAGCCGCAACCCGCGCTCCAGCCACAGCCCCACCTGTCAGCCCCTGTCTCGCTCAATGCTAACACGCGGGCCTGCGCCAGTTGGCCCACCCCGCAGTCACAGTGGCTAGGCGAGCCAGCGGTGGAAAAAGTGTTTTCCGCGCGCGTGGCCCAGTCAGCGCCAGGCCCACCCGTCAGTGGCTGTGGCTAGAACTACTTGCGGTGTAAAAAGTAATTCCCTGAGTCTGTTTTTATTCAAATCTTTTTCAAATTAATATAAATTCAAATTCTTTTCAGATTCAAATAATTTTTAAAATACAAAACCAAATAATACAAATAATATATGTTTTGGAATCAGGAAAATGTGAGGAATTCAAATATGTCCTTCAAAATATATTTTGAACACTTTAATTTCGAGATGATTAAAATTACAATAAAAATGCCCTTTTCCTTATTTAATTAATAACTTTTGTTTTATAACTCCAAATTTGACAAATAATATGTCTAAATCGATCAGCGCGACGAGCCCGTTATATTTATGCAGTCCTTGTTCTGAATTGAAGCATGCATCATGTCAACATTTAAATTCTGAACTGTGTATGACAATAAAACTTGGGCAAATAAATATTAAAGTGCTTTATTTCTTGCATCCACACCTCACCTTTGCCATGCTACTTTAATGCCATGTAAATTGTGCATCATTCATCATGGCATGCTTGGTGGCTTGTTGCATTTCAATTCATATGCTTGCGCACTTTATTTATGTTGGCCCTTGTTTGTTTGGTTCTTCTTCGAATAGACGCCCAGCAGGAGAATTACCAGGAATCACAAGAGTATTACCCAGATCCATCTCTCGCTTCAACTGAGCTGCCAGGCAAGCACTACCACATGCTTGCATACATACAGTACCTATTGCCTCTATCTTATTCTTGCATCATTGAGTCGCGATTGCATTAAATTGAATCCCAAGTACTGCATAGCCTTTACTTTTAAACCACACTAAGCTTGTTCCGGTCCCATGAGCCATTACTACAGGAGTTGTTTGAGCCATGCGAGTCGTAGAAAAGCATGAGTAGGGTATGTGAGTGTCTGATGGATAATGAGATACCTAAACAACATAACCTGAGTAGTAATGGGATAACTAATGAAAGAGGCACCGGTGAGCAATATCTGCTATTTGGTTTTTCATGCTCACTTGTGTCCCGTAGGACCCCGAGTACTTGATTCCTGTTCCTTGTTTATTCGCACTATCCACATCCGGGAGGCCTTATGGACCCCCCTGAGTCAGAGCTTGATTCATTCTTATTTCTTGGGGCCACAATTAGTTTGGGGCTTTATTACTATTCTGTACTTATGCCATGTTACTGCTTTATTTAAGATTGTACATGGAGCACCTATACTGTTTTAGATCGTGGAATGTTTTCGCGGTATCGACAAGCCCAGTCACATTATCGGGTTCCCAGTCGTTTACAGCCATTGACACAAACCTTGGGTCCGCCTCGGAGCCGGCCAACTTCGTTGCGGGTAGCTTAATGGGGTGGCCCCCTGAAATATTTCTGAATCCTGTGATTGCTTTGTCGTGAATGCCTCGTTGGGTTTTGATTTGGTTTTTCCGAGGTTGATCGAGTGTGTGTTGCTATTCGTGCACCCCTGCAGGGTAAATCATTCTGAAAGCCGTGTCCGCGGTTATGGACGACTTGGAGCACAGTTTCTCGATCATAGACAAGTATAACTAAAGTACCATCTTTAAATTGACTAAGTACTTGACTAGTAAATAGTGCAATACTCATGGAATGGTTAATAAAACTGCCAACGGATGATGGGGGTTGTTCGTCCGCTTCCTCGTTGGTAAGCGAGTAGGAGGATGGATCTGTTAATTATACTGTTATAACTGTTGTTCTTAATTCACGGACTTCCGTCTATCATTGGTTAGGCGGAAGGTTAGCGAGTCTCTATAGAATTGTTAGGTATTATCTTTTGCTGCAATTGCGTCACCCCAGGTTGTGTCCCCTTTAGTGGCATTAAGACTTGCTGAGTACCCCTAGGGTCTCACACGATAAATTGTTTGATTCAGATGAACAGGTGTACCCGCAAGATGGATACTGGGTGGAAGAGACAGATGATGTTGGCAACGATCATTCGGTGTAGAGATTCCGGGAACGGGGATCCGTGTGATCTGTGGGCGGGATGTGTTTACTTATGGGGCATCTTATGCCAATTTGCTTCTTATCCGTACTCGGATCTTGTTTTCCCGCCTGATACTCTGATGTGTGATGTATGAGGAGCTATCCTAAATTATTATATCTATCTAGGACATTTGGATCTTGCCGTATGGCGTTGCAATATTTCTATTTCTTTTAGATGGAATGGCTCTGAGGACTGTTGTATGTGGCTTGCATACATACTCATTTGTGTATGTAGTTGATCCCTTCGCCTGCCGATTACGCCGCTCGTTCTTGTCCCGTTGTTTGAAAGTGGTTAGGACGGCCGAAAGGTCTACCGTGAGTGGCCCTGGGCCCCACCGTACTATTTTAACCACTTTCGTTCATCCAGGCATTAACTAAGAGCGTAATTCACCGAGGTAGTTACAATAGGTAGTTACAACAAGCTTGCAAAATTGCATTCATTTCATTGTTAGGAACACACTTCCGAATCATTCCGTCTGGTCCATGACGATATAGATACGAATCATCCAAAAGTAATATTTAAGATCATTAAAGAATTTCATCCTTTGATTTCTTGTCATACCAGGAGGCATAAATTTTACTGCGAGATAGTTAGCATAATCTGCATACCAAGGATCAGCGATTTCAATATTTGCTAAATACTCTCCTGGAAATGACTCATTTATAGGTACGGGGTTGGTAATTATTTCCTCCATCCTAGAGAGATGATCTGCTACTGGATTATCCTTACTCCTCCTATCTACTTTTGTAAATCATATTCTTGTAGTAATAGAACCCACCTAATCAACCGGAGCTTCGCATCCTTTTTCACAAAGAGGTGACGCAAAGCTTGGTGATCTGTATGAACTATCACCTTAGAATTTATGATGTAAGATCTAAATTTGTCGCAAGCAAAAATTATGGCTAGGAACTCTTTTTGCTGTAGTAGTATAATTTTTCTAAATCTTATTAAGTGGTCTACTAGCGTAATAAATAACATTTAAATTCTTTCCGTCTCGTTGTCCTAACACAGCCCCTCAAGCATAGTCACTAGCATCACACATAGTTTTGAAAGGTTCATCCCAATTTGGAGATTACTGATGGGTGCTGAAACTAACTTGTTTTTAAGGTTCTAAGAAGCTGCAATGCAATTATGGTCTAAATAGAATGGGGTTTCTTTCTCAAGAAGGTTGGTGAGAGGCATAGCTATTTTAGCAAAATCTTTTATAAAATGCTTATAAAAACCTGCATTCCCTAAAAACATTTTTAAGTTTTTTATGTCCTAAGGTATTGGAAGATTTTCTATAGAATTTATATTAGTTTTATCTATTTCTATTCCCTTCTCAGAAACCTTATGCCCGAAAACTTTACCTTCTCTTTCCATGAAACAGCATTGTTCCCAATTCAAAACCAAATTTGATTGTCTACATCTCTGCAAAAATTTGGTTAAATTGTAGAGGAAATTATCGAAGGTTGTTCCACAAACAACAAAATCATTCGTTAGAACTTCCATGGTCTTCTCAACAAAATCATTAAAGATTTTTAAACACATTCTTGAAAAGTTGTTGCTGCATTACATAAGCCAAACGGAATTAATCTATAAGCATATGTGCCATAAGGACAAGTGAAAGTTGTTTTCTCTTGATCTTCCGGTTGTATGGCAATTTGAGAATATCCAGAATAACCATCAAGAAAACAAAAATAAGAATTATTACTTAGTCTTTCTAAAATTTTATCCATAAACGGTATAGGTTCATGATTTTTCTGTGTCTCATGGTTTAGCTTTCTAAAATCAATGCACATACGATATCCAACAATAGGTCTTACAGGAACTAGCTCACCGTTCTTATTCATAGCAGCATCAAGACCACCTTGTCTTGGTATGCAATGAGCTGGACTAACCGACTTACTATCAGAAAAAGGATATATTATGCATGCATCTAATAAGCGTATAACCTCTTTTCTTACTACTTCTTTCATTTTCGGATTACGCCTTCTTTGTATATCAACTACTTGTTCAGCATCATCAAGCATATTAATCGTATGGGTTACAATAGATGGATCTATTCCTTTAATATCACTTAGAGTATATCCAAAAGCTTCACGATGCTTGACTAGAACTGAAATGAGCTTATTTGTTTCATCTTCTAACTTATTTTTTTCTAATAATAACAGGACATTTATTTTCATTATCTAAAAACTCATACCTCATATTGATTGAAAGTTGTTTCAACTCAATTGGCGGAGGTTCTTCATCTCCTTTTCTTACCAGTTCTTCGTAGTCATGTGGATTTTGTGCTTCTGGAACAGAATCAAGATAATCATCCATGTATTCTCTCTCCTCATCATCCAGTGCTTCCTCCCAATTGATTAGGCTCCACTCTAATTCATCTTGTGGAGTACTAATATGAACTGCTGCCAGCTCGGCAATCATTTTCACTTTCTTGATATCTTCCACTTCATATGGCCTCTTCTTTAGTTTGGCAAAGTGGAATGTCATTTCCTCTTCTCCAAACATCAGTGAAATAGTATCCTTCTTATTATCAACTCGAGCTTTGGTGATGGAAACAAAAGGCCTGCCTAAAAGAATAGGACAAAAAGAATCTCGAGGCATGTCAACGATATGAAAATCAAGGGGATACATGAGTGATCCGATAAAGACATAGATGTTTCTGATAACCCCTTCCGGTTTTATATTAGTTCTATTAAACAATTTAATAGTAGTGTCTACCAGTTCCACATCTGGATTATTTAAATTATAGCAAAGTTCTTCATAAAGTGATGAAGGCATAATATTTAGAGTGGAGATTGGTTCACAAATTCCGTACAATAAAGTCTCTCCACAATATACAGGAGTCACCGGTTTAGAAGTTTCGTTACCTCGTACTTTACCTTCGATGAATTCTGAGGTCTCAAAGTCTAGCATAACCACTTCATTATCCACCGTTCGTGCTTACATAAGATCCTTCAATATGAAATTATTTATATTGGTAGCTTCGGGGTTCTTTTCTAGTTTCTTTAGTCTTCTTTTTATTTATTCTTCCTCCTTTTGCATTTTCTTGATATTCTCTCATATAGGTGCAGAGGAGAATTCTTCCATTAGTGCTCTTACGCGTTTCTTTTCTTCGAGAGGTTTATGAGGTTCCCATTCTGTAGATACCTGTAAATGCCATGCATACCTCTCAATAATTTTCTTTACCGATTAAGAATCAATGCCAAGGGTTTTAATCATTGCACAAGTCCCTTTGTCTGAAAGGAAATCATAAACACAAGCATGTTCCGAAAAACTATTTGTAATGTTCTTCTTATTTTTAAGATTTTCTATTGCCTCCCTCATTTTCATTATTAATTTCCAAGCTTCATCATAAGTATAAGATAGAAAACCACCAGTAGAATCGGTGGCTAAATTCATTCTATTTTCATTATTAATCCCTCCATAGAAAGAGTGAGTGCTTAACCAATCAGGCAAACGATGCTGGGGGAAATTATCTAGATAACTCTTGGACCTTAGATATCCTTCATGCAAACCCTCATCAGGATTACTTTTGAAACTGATAATAATACCTCTCATCCTATGAGCTTTAATTTCTGAGTAATATTTTGATAGAAACTTGGTTGTTAGTTCCGTCCAAGTCCTTAGTGCTTCTGGACAAAAAGATATCGATCTCACAGGGAGCAGTAGGCGAAAGACTAAAATGTTTTTAACTAAAACAAAACGAAGTACTTAAGAAATAAATCTAAGATGCAAGAATAGTAGAGTTGTTTTTTGGTTTTGGTTGAACTAAGCAAGTAAAGTAAAGTAAAACTTAATGCAGAAAGTAGGAATCGCGTGTGTAAAAGAACTTAGAACTGCAATAGGAAAAAAAGCGTTCTTAGGGAGTGGTGGATACGCCGCCAGCAATTTAGACTAAGCAATCAAAATTATTATAATGAATATTCTCATAATATGTACGTATGTGGGAGGAGCTCCATATATGGACAAATAGACATCAACCACTGCTCATATCATCCTTCATAACCATAGCCAACAGATAAACGACATCAATCGTATTATTCCGCTATTAAGGGATTTCTCCCATGGCATGGACATGACTTTATGAGTTCTCATTGATTCTCCAAGTTAATACATAAAGAATGACAACAGCTTTATAGTCACAGTAAATGTTGTCATCCCCCCCCCTCTACTAATAAGTAATCTCCTTCATCGAGTCCCCATATAAGGCAAATATTTAGGAGGTGCACAACTCTCAACATCAAGATGAAGACAATTAACTCATACACATAATGATGTATACCATAATAATCTCTATCTTATCTCAATAATATGTTAGGGTTTCTCCATCTCCCTAAGAACTAAGGATCTACTCAGACATGGAGGCAATCAGCATCATAGCAATGGTAAATAGAATCAATTGCAAATGAATAGTTCTTGTGTAAATTCATAACGAGTATGGAAATTACAACAAGATCTAGGTGGGTGAAGATGGGATGGATGGAGGTGATGGTGGTGCAGCGGTTGATGAAGATGAAGATCGATGCCTTGACCTCCCAGATACGCGTAGGGCAAAGATGGATCCCTTGGACAAGTCCCCCCTCTAGATTCCTTTTAGAGGTGAGGTTTTAGGCGATTTCTAGGTGTTCTGTATGTCGTCTCTCCGATCCAGTTGCACGGGGCGAAACTATTTGAGGAGGCTGTGGCGGCGCCAACTATATGGCGGAAACTATACGGCCAGAAAAGGTATTCTCGCCGTATAGTTGGTTGTTAAACCGTCTATGTCCTTTGTTCGCTTCGGGTTTTCTTTTGGTATTATTGATATTTCCCAAATAAACGATTTACGCTGTTTTAGACTCATTTTCTCCTCAGTAGAACTGCTCCATTGTATCCATCATATGTCCTGATCCTGGTGAAATTAGACATAAAATGTGCGCGCGAGCGCCGTAAAATATCAAGATCCTACATCTACAATGCAAAATAATAATATAAAACATGATACAAATATGCGCTCATCACGAGGCGCTCCTTGTCGGAGTCGTGGGCGTAGTCGGGCGCCGCGATGATGCGCGCACGCGACGGAAAAGGCGAGCTCCAGTAGTCAGACTCGCTGTCGGAGTCGTCGAGCGGAGCGACCACTGTGGCGGGGACAGCGGAGGAGTGGGAGGCGGGACCATGGGAAGATCCCTCACCGGCCGAACGAGCCCGCGCGGAGACGAATCTAGGGTGTGCGTACGCGCGGAGCTTCCTTGGCGGCGACTCGTCGCGGTTGGTCCAACGGCGAGCCGAACGCTTCCTTGCCGCCTCCGAGCGGACGTACGCGTCGTGGCGAGCTCCGCCACCTCCATAGCTGCTCCCCCAAGCCATAAGATCGCGCGACGGCCGGACGTCACGAGGAATTTTTCGTGGGAGAGGCGGCGGCGCTAGGGTTGGGACGACAGAGGAGTGCGGGTTTCAACCCTCATTCGCCCACTGCACCGCTATATGTACCGGCCGAAGCGATGGCTAAAGGGGCCGCGGTAAATTGTTTATAGGCCAGGCCGCGTATACAGATCTCGCTGACATGCGCATCGGCCTATAAACTCATCGGAGTTTTCCAGTTCCAGGCTGGTCTCGTTAGAGATGCTCTTAGCTCAGTACTTATAGCACAGCAGACGGCCGGCGGCGAGCCAAACCAAACCAGACCAGACCAACCACGCACGCACGCACCAGGATTAATCAAATCACCGCAACAAAATTTCAACGCAGCACTCGTCGCCATGTGGTGCGTAGCTTAGCTTAGCCGCGGCTGGAAAGCGAGACCTGCGTTTTCTTTCAGCCGGGCCGGAGTACTCGTACCGCGGAACGGCCGTACTACCATCACCTTCGTTCGCCCCACGTTTCTGAACATGTGACTAGTTTACTCCGGCCGTATCTTCCCATCCGCTCCGAAACTATATTTTCTTTTCTCCGGGGCTCTTCCTGTCGGAATCGGCCACGGGCGTCACGCAGTAGGCCGGGAGTCGCTGTCCTGCTCCCCGTCTCCGTGAAACCAAGTTGATACGCATGGCCCGTCACGGTACTTGCAGCCAGCGCGTACACATGCATGTGTTCTGCTGGAAAAGATAAAGATCACGCTAGCTACGAATTCAGTCGGTCTGATAAGTACAGTCGGTCTGTTCCGGTTTTTCTCTACCCTAGGAGTGCTCGCTCGTGATTCAGGCAGCGGACGGACTGGGAGCCGGAATAATAAAGGCTGACACGGACGGGACGGGCACTTTGATGCCGGGAGGGTGTATCTCGTGATTCGTTGCCAAGTTCCCGTTTTTTTCCCGTACGGATCCAACAGACATGCTGCACGCCTGCCTGCCTGCCTGCCTGGAGTCAATTTCCGTTTTTTTCCTCAACGAACCAGCACCCTGAAGTTAACTACTCCTACTCCTACTAGTACTTTACAAGTATTTGCTCTCTGAATTACAGCATATAAAAATACGTACAGTACTCGTACATGGATACTATTTCTTGCTTGCAAGACACGACGGTAGTTTCGCTGGGAGGTTCTTCGCGTGTGCAAGCGCAAAACCTTTCTGTTGAAACGGCGAACACGCAAATGTTGTGAAGTTATGTATCTGTACCATGCACGTCACCGCTTTCAAGCCAGAACCAGAATGGGAGATCGTAGGAATAGGCAGGAGGAATAAAGTTGAACCGCGTGCTGCCCCTGACGTGGGCCAGCCAAACGCGTGACCAAACGCGTGATCCGGGTTTCATTGAGTCACTCAACACGTGCCTATCAAATCCGGCTTTTCTCGCGCGATATTGGAGGGCATCAATTTCTCTTTCCTTTTGATCTTTACATGTTCCTTCCTAATCGTGTGTCCTTAATTAATAAATAAGCAACATGAATGTTCTGCAATTCATCTGCACTAGACCCAATTCCGAGTGATTCTTATGGTGTATGTTGTACTCCCTCCGTTTCAAATTATAATATGTTTTAGTTTTATGAAACCTACATACACGTTAAAAGGGTTTAGATACACTCCTTTCACAAATATAAACATTTTATATTTGGAAACGGAGGGGAGTACTATATATGTACCAATATGAAAAACTAGCCGCACGAGGTACCAATATCAGGATCTTCTACTAGGAGTTACGCGATGGAAGAGTGAATGCGTAGGAACCTTTGCATCCGACAGATATGAACCCGCGGTGAATAGTAAAATATATAAAAACATAGAAAATAAAGTTAACAAATTAAAATAAATGACTCCATTTAGAGGCTGCACGTATGTATGTGCGTGATTTTTGGCATAACGAAACTCGAAACTATGTAGTTTATGTAAGAATATGTTACGGTTGAGATGAAGAGATAAGATTAGTTCAAACAATGACCTTCTTGTACTCTAAGTTTCTTTCCGGTGTACCTCTATATAAACCTCATAAGGATCATTGCAATAGAATACACAATATTCTAGGATTACAATTTGTATAAGGTATCAGAGCCAGATCTCTTGAGTTCAAACCTAGGCTAACGCAACCCTCTTTTTCGCTACTTCTCGAGTGACCTCAGTGCGATTTATGTACAGTGATATTTCAGAGTATATTCTAGCCATCATGCCTTACATTCCACAAGTGACAGAAGAAAGCTACGGGCATATACCCCTGTCCCCGGGGAACAGGTGCCACCTCAACTGCTATATTCAAAATCGTTAAGCCTCGCAACCCTTTCCTTTGTATCAGACCTTTCCCGCTTTCCTTACTTTCCTTCCTTGGCTAGTTTTAAAAGGCTTTTTTCCACTTTGCACGCGAGAAAGGGGGACCACCCTCTAAGCCTAAGTATTCCTCAATCACCGATAGCGTACAAGAACCGTGAGGAAAAGATGAAAAGAATCCCTAATCAGGGAGTGCAATAGAGAACCTGAGATCCGATGCGAACAATCAGTCGAAGGAGCGGAGCACGGGCGCACTCACTCTAATGGCATACTTATTAAAATTAAATATATACGGACACGTGAATCCACGTGCTAGACCCACGAAGAAGAAGAAAAAGGCCACCGGCCTGGACGTGAGGGGGAGTGTTGAGAATATAAATATGATGTATGTCGTCTTTCTATCAGTTTGGACTTTTAAAATAATTGGTTAGGACAACAATTCTATGGTTTACACAAAAGTGACAAAGTTCCAAATGAACAATAAGAAGGAACACCAAAGTTTCAGATTTCTTTATATAATTTAAGGCTCGAAAATCTATATAACTTAACAGTAAGAAGATAAGTAAATTCAGGTTCAGTAATACATGTGTCCTGAAAATTTGCTCCTACAATGTAATTTACTGGTAATTACATATTTAGATATTTTACACATTTTCAACTATGCCAAGTTCCTTATGTTCCATACTTTCATTGTTCATAGACATTATTGTAGAGTACTTCCATAGTAACCCTTCTCTTGGTACCCAATAGAAGCCTGTAGGTAGCGGTGGTTCTTTTTAAACAGGGGATCAGTCCAAGAGGATCAAGAGCTTCATTTGTTGTCAACGGTGGAGGTACATTTAAAAAAAGGGCCCTAAGAAAAAATTATACTCCTACTCTTACAATTTGCACAAGGGGTCTCAGAAGAAATCCAGAAAACGCAATCCAGACCTGCTCCTTCTCCATCGTCATAGTCAGTCTCCATGTCGTCGGGGATGATACCACTTAGTACAAGGAAATGGGAACATACTACGTTGATACTAGAGGTCCTGCATTGTGGTTTGGTAGCCTAGAGGTTGATGAAGACCAGAAGTTGGCCGGAAGAATCAGTCGTCACCGACACCTGAGGCTGGAGGGTCCGCCCACCGACCAAGAAAAACGGCAACAAGAGTGCCTTGATGAACCTCCAAAGAGAAGGAGTCGTGCTCCCTGCTGAGATGCAGCCACCAGCTATTAGACCCCCAAGGGTCTCCTCCATCCTCACTGTTGCCACAAGCTTGAGAGGAGAACTAGAGAGCCCAACCTTGGCACCAGATCTGTAGAGAATAGCCTTATTTATGGAACTGTTTCCCCCAGTCCACCAACACACATATGGCTCCACCTACCGGAGCGCCATAAGACAGAGGAGAAAGACGAGGCACCTCTAGATCTGGTCATAGGGATCTATCGGTTCACTCCCAGCATAGACGCCATACACCATATACAAACCCTAAGACTACTTGTAGCTACTTTGGTACCACTTCTGGTCCATCTCCGGTTGGCTAATGTAGTAGAGAGGACAAAGGAAGGGCCCGGTCTACGGCGGGAAGCTCTCAATCTACGGTAGCTACTTGAGAGAGGAGGAGAGGGGTAATCCGCGCATCTTGTGCTTGATTTGATTCAAGGAGGGTTTAGAGAGAGTAATACCATAGTCTCCTCTGGAGATGTTCCTCGAGCTACCGCATGTGGCACGGTTGGTTTGTTAATGGCTCTTTGTATATTAATATATAGACACAAAGATCTCCTACGAGTTTTAAAAAACCTCCTCGCCTTTGAGATAATATGTTGCACACACATATTTACTAACTACTCTAGAACATGCAACTTTGGTCATTACATCGGATCAAATTTATAGACGCTTAACTATATATTTACATGACATCATTTACGTCAATAGATGTAGGTATGTATAGTAAAATGTAAAATACATAGGAGATCCTCATTCTATTCCAAATGTGTGAAAATGCATGTTTAGGTGCCAATTCTTTCGCAAGTGATTCATCAATGGTCATATGCCGTCCAACAGTCCAAGCCTACTTTGGTAGGCCAACATGGTGCGTCGAATATCTCCACATCGGTATTATTTACAACTTGGTCCTCGTAAGGGATTTTCTTCTCACTCTCTCTCAATGCTCCAACCTTTGTCTCCACCATAACTACAACCGCCGCATCCCTCGTGACTTGCAGTCTTCCGCCACCACCTTGGAAGGACATAGTGCTCTGATACCTTCGATCTAGATTAGGGATGCAGTATAGTAGTTTTTTTCCCAAGAATATACTTATCTTTATCGAACCTTCGTAAACACTTGCTAAAAGGAATTAAGGAACTTCTACAAGGCATGCTAATTAATTTTATTTTTCGTTTACCGGATATTCTAGTTACTTTGTATCTTTGGATTGTTTTCAATAAAGGAGATAGGCCTGAGTTGAAGATTCAACTGCAGTTATGCATGCAAATGGAATAAAGATAAGGTTAAGCACATTCATGTGTAACATGATCTAATAGTGATAGGAATTGTGGCCAGCATAACCTCAGCTACTAGATCCCCTTAAACCAAAGATGACAATAGTCTCTTGGTCCAACCGTTATACCATGTAACCACGGATTATAACAATTATTAAGTAAAACAGACCAAAGCCTTAATATTAGTGATGTTACTGTTGATCCTAAGCATATCACGAAGCATATATCGTACTCCTCCTTTCTGTCACTGGGGTTTTGCGTGTCAGACGCCATTCTCCACTCATCTCACCTTACACCTTGATCAATCTGCGGGGTCTTTGGTACCGACAAGTCCTCATATCGAGGTAGAGACAAAGATACAAGATAACAAATCTCATATTCAATCACTACACAGTATTCCCATGAAATTAGATGCACATAGATGTTGTGAGGCTTCACCTCAACTCGCAGCCCGTGATGACCACTCACTCATAATAATAAGATCAAGAATATGAATCATTGCTGAAATACCTAGATTGAAATCAAATATTCTTACAATGGTCACCAATTTGCATGAAGATATATATTACAAGATAATGGCTATGGCTTATGAAGGAGGTAGGAGATGGAGGTGATGAACTATGGTGGAGTGGATCTTCTTCGGTGTGTGATGGATGAGATCTTAATGGTGAATGTGTTCTTCGGTGGCTGGAGGGTGCATCCTTCCTCGAATGATCTCGCTTCCTTCACATAAGTAGTTCTGTTTGACCTAAGAAAAACTCCGGCAGGTGGTATGGGCGGACCTTGCCCATACTAATGCTTGTTATTGCTCTTGGAAATGCCTTTTCGCCCCTGGTTCATTTGGCTATGTTGACAACGACATATTCTTCATTAATTTCTCCCGATTTCACCATAAAAGTGTGCTTTTGTGCACATCACAAATTAAGAGAAGAATTTGCATATTTTTTTAATAATTAGTCATTAATATCAAGGCAAGAGATATATTTAGTCGATTTTACTTAAAATAAGATTTAAACGCGTATAAAGATGGCTATTTTGACAACCATCAACATCCCCAAGCTTAAACCTTGATCATCCTTGAGCAAGAAACCAAAAGTCATAAGGAACTCATCGTTTAAACTAAAATAACGAGAATGTAATTTCACTTACAAGAGATAGCCATATGAGTCCAGCACTTCTTCCATTTGCAAGCTTAGCATAGTTAGAATAATGCCAAAAATATCATACTAGCTTTGGTAACTCAAGACAATCAAAGTAAAGTCTTTATAAATATAAGTAAGTAGAAGTGTAGTAATCATTCCAATTCCTCTAGGTAAGCCTCGGCTTGCCAAGGAACACTAGGAAGTTTCATAAAATCAATTTAAGTGTGAGAGATCATGTCAAAAGAAGCCTAACAATCAAGTGTCTCATTGACACCCACATCAATGAATCAATTCCATCAGAACACTTATTTCTATTTATTGTCTTTCAAGAAAATTCATATAATAGTAATGACGAGGGGTAACCTCGGCAATGCCCATGGTGATGGACTTACGGTTTCGCGGAAAAGAGAACGATGGAGATTTCGTCGGATGTCAGGAAAACAATGAAAACAAAGTCGTCTGAACATTGGGAAAACACACTATTACAAGTTGTCCTCTGGATTTCGGTACCCTCGCTTGGGCTTCTCCCGCCCTATATATAATAGGTCGGGTCTCAAATCTGTATGCGGATAGGTTTTATACACGCGTGATTACAATACCAACATAATATCGGTTCATGGTTTCTTTCCTAATACAATAATAAGTCTCTATGGTTGTTGCCTTGGGCTATTATCTAGAAACTTTATGAAGCCGTAGACCTTTTACCCAATGTAGGGTAACAAATAGCAAACACTCGATTAATCATACCCATGTCAGTAGCCCCCGAGACTCTACCTGAACCGCAGTTTCAGGTTGAGTCTCAAAGTTTCTTTCATCACTTTTCGTATTTTGTAGGGATTTGGTACAACGAGTCTGGTGCTTCCGATGGATCGGGAATCAGTTAAGTGCTCCTGGGCAAAAACAAGGTTGACCTACATCAAATTCAAGTCCCCAGGCTCAAATCCAGAATTTTGTAACTGGCGTAATTCAGTTCGAGCCGCTGAGGTCTTACCAAATACTGAATTCTAGTTTTCTATTTTTATGGGATACCCAATGCGTCCGTCGGGATTTTCATCATATCGTTGATATGGATTTTTACTAGCAGAGCCCATTCTTGTGCGATTACTAGGCCACATAGGACGAATCCTAGGGTCATACCAGGCAATCGGATTTTTTGTCGCGTCTGAACGAGATCTGAGGTTTTTGGATTTTTTGTCGGGTGGCCTACTGGGCCACCACTCTTTCTGATTATATCAGATTATTTTATACAATCTCCCGATAGGAGTAACACCTTTTTGAGGATACACAGGTGTAAAACTTGGGAAAAAAGGTTTTAGCAATTATCAATATACTTCATACATATCTGAATTCTTTATCGGGTGCGCGATAGCACTCCCGATAGGAGTAGCCCCCGAGGCTATGTTCGGATGCCTATATCTGGACATAGGCTCATAATTGTTGTTAGCTTGATGGAAATCATTGACCTTTAGGAAAAAGGTATTAAGGTATAAATAACTTATCTCTTTACATATAAGGCAAAAATCGACGGTACATTATTCTTTTGATCGGATGGCTGTTTAGCTTTTATCCTGGACATCTTGGCTTAATAAGCCGAACTGTAACTCTTATCATCTTCGCAAATAATATTATGCATAAAAGCGTTGTAGCTATGCTATGTTCCATGGATTTGAGTAATTTACTCATGTCTTCTTGTGTTGTAGTCGATATGCTCCTCCAGGAGTAACTTCTGTGATGATGTATGGTCCTTCCCATGGTGATTCTAGATTCTTATGACCATCTTGCTTGAGGCGAAGAACTAGGTCCCCCACTGCAAAGGACCTAGGTCGCAATCTCCTGCTATGGTAATTGTACAAGTTTTGCTGGTACATTGTTGCTCTTTGGAAGGCTTCATCTCGAGATTCATAAAGTGTATCCACATCATCTTCGAGTGCTTATCTTGATTCCTCTTCATCATATGCAGCCACCCTTGGCGATTCGTGTGATACCTCAACTAGAAGCACGGCTTCCGCACCGTCGACCAAAAAGAAAGTTGTCTCCTAGCAGTACTCCTTGAACTCATTGGAAGTGAAGTTGGTCCCATTATCCGTGATAATGTTGTTTGGTATGCCAAACCGGAATACTATGGATTTGATAAAATTCATAGCCGAAGTTCCATCTTGGGTTGTGACAGGCATTGCTTCAATCCATTTAGTAAATTTGTCGACTGCTACTAGCAGAAAGGCGTGTCCTCCTGGCGATGATTTGTGAAGTTTTGCCACCATGTCAAGGCCCCACTGAGCGAAAGGCCAAGCCAAGGGTATGGGATTCAACTCAGCGGCGGGTGCTCCAGGTTTTGTTGCGAATCATTGGCATGCTTCACATGTTCTGACAATGTCTTTTGCATCTTGTACTGCAGTGAGCCAATAGAATTCTGCCATGAATGCTTTTGCAGCAATTGCTCGGCTAATAGCATGGGGCCACAGACTCCTTCATGTATATATTTAAGTATATATTTCCTTCTTCAGGTGTTACGCAACGTTGCAGCACACCCAAAATACTTCTTTTGTATAGTTATCCTTTGATTATCCTGAAGGCATTTGATCGTCGGGTGATTCGCCGGGCCTCTATCACATCCTTTGGCAGTTCCCCTTTAGTCATGTATGCTATATACGGTTGCATCCAGGTTGGTTCGATTAACATGAGCTCTCCGATTTCTCGTTATTCTTCTTTGATGGCTTCTTCTATATTTTTGGTTTCTGAAGGAGCCCCTGACTCTTTTTGCGGATGTTTCTTTTTCCTTGTTTTTGGTGCTATAACCTCGGAAACTCTTTTTGCTTTGATTGATCGCTCCATTATTTCTTCCCAAAAAACTCCTGGTGGTATTGGCAAACATAATGACCCGATGTTTGCTAAATTGTCGGCTTCCTCATTGCTTGATCTTCCTATATGTGATACTTCACATCCATCAAATTGGGCCTCCATGATGCTGTATAGGTCGTGATAAGCAATCATATTTTCGCTAACAGCCTCACACTTGTTCATTGCCTGTTGCGCTACAAGATTGGAATCTCCGAAGATTTTGAGGCGAGTTGCACCGCAATCTTTGGCCATCCGCATGCCGCGCAACAGGACCTCGTATTCTGCTTCATTATTGGATGTGTTTGTAAAGATCATCCGAAGAATGTAACGCATTTTGTCGCCTTGAGGTGATATTAGTAATTTAGTATGAATCCTGCTCCTGCTCCCTCCGTTCTTTTTGATCCATCAAAATACATTATCCAGGCACTAGAAAGGTCTGGTGGACCCGAACTCTGTGATGAAATCTGGCAGAACTTGTGACTTAATTGCTTTGCGCTTCTCATAAGTGATATACCTAGGGGATAGTTCGATGCCCCATAGAGAAACATGCCTAGTTGCTTCTGGGTTGTTGAGGATGCTTGACAAAGGTGCTTCAATGACCACTATGATTGGGTGCTCCAAAAAATAGTGGCGCAGTTTTCGTGATGTCATAAATACTCCGTATGCTAGCTTCTAGTAATGTGGGTACCTTTGTTTAGATGGCGATAAAACCTCTCTTAGGAAGTATACTGGCCTCTGCATGCCATGTGTCTTCCCTTCTTCGGGTCGTTCTACGACCAGGACTGTGCTGACCACCTGATGTGTGGCAACAATATAAAGGAGTAAAGGTTCTTTCTCTTTTGGCGACATGACGATAGGGGATGTCAAAAGTGTTCTTTTAAGATCTTCAAAGGCATTCTGAGCTTCTTCCGTCCATTTGAATTTTTCTGATTTCCTCATGAGGGCGTAGAATGGCAGCGCTTTTTCTCCTAATCTTGCAATAAAACGACTTAGTGCCGCCACTCGTCCCGCCAATTGTTGGACATCATGTAGATTTGTTGGCTTCTTCATTGTGAGGATCGCTTGTATTTTTTTGGGATTAGCCTCGATCCCTCTAGGTGATACCAAATATCCGAGGAGTTGTCCTGCCGAAACTCCAAAGGAACATTTCTTTGGGTTTTGTTTGATGATAAACCTGTCGAGATTTCTGAATTTTCTTCCAGATCCTTGATCAGCACAGATTCTTGACATGTGGTAACTATGACATCATCAATATACACTTGCACGTTTGTACCTATTTGGCTTCCCAGGCACTTCTGCATCATCGCTGATATGTTGCTCCAGCGTTCTTGAGGCTAAACGGCATTGTTGTGTAGCAGAATACGCTGTAAGGCGTGATAAACATTGTTTTCTCCTGATCTTCCTCCTTCATTCTGAGCTGGTGGTATCCTGAATAAGCATCCAAGAAATAAAGACGTTCGCATCCCACGGTTGCATCTTTGATTTTGTTGATTCGCGGTAATGGGAAGTGATCTTTTGGGCAATGTTTGTTCAATGCAGTAAAGTCGATACACATCTGAAGTTCTGTAGTGTTTTTCTTTGGAACACATACTGGGTTTGCGAGCCATTCTAATTTTGTTAATTCTTTGATAAAATTGGCATCAGTTGGGCGATGGAGCTCTTTTCCAATGGCCTTGCGTTTTGGTTCTGCGAAGCGTCGAAGTGGTTGCTTTACCGGCTTCGCCTTTAGGTCTAGATTTAATGCATGCTCAGCGAGTTCCCTGGGGATTCTCGTCATGTCAGAATGTAGCCATGCGAAAATCTCCCGGTGCTCATGGAGGAACTCGATGAGCACGATTTCCTATGCGGGATCAAGGTTAGAAGCCATGAATGTCGTTTTTGTTGGGTCGATAGGGTGAATATGTACTGCTTTTGTGTCTTTTGTCATGTCAAAATCCTGATCGGGATTGACACGTGTTACTTCCAGAGGCTTTGCGTTTGCTGAACTTTTGAGTTGCTCGAACTCTGTTGCCATCCTGAAAGATTCAGAAATTTTGTTGAACTCCCGATCACAGCTGTCGGCACGGATGAAGCTTCCTTGTACCGTGATAATTCCCTTTGGTGCTGGCATTTTCATTACTAAATATGCATAATGCGGCACTTCCATGAACTGTGCAAAGGCTGGTCATCCCAGGATTGCATGATATTGTGATGGCCAATCCATGACTTCGAATTCGAGTTTTTCTCGCCTGAAATTTATGTTGGAACCAAAAACAACGTCAAGAAAAACTTTTCCTAAAGGGATTTCAGCTTTACCTAGTATTATTCCGTGGAAAGATGTTTCTGTTGGATCGAGATTATCCAGGGGGTAGCCTATTGTTCTCACTGTTTTCGTAGATCAGATTTATACTGCTTCCTGCATCCATGAAGACCTTGCTCATATCGAACTCGCCAATTTGTGCTTCGACTATCAGAGCCGAGTGACCCGGTCGCGGGACCCGAAGTGGATGATCAGCTCTGCTGAATGTGATTTCTTGCTCTGACCAATGGAGATATTCGGGTGTAGCTGATGTTGATGTTTCTGCCATATTAATTTGTCTTGTAATGAGCTTCTGAATTCTATTGGATGGGCGCCCTTTCTGAATCATTAACATTGCTCCTTTTGATCTAGGGTATTTGTTGTTTTGATCGTTTGTGTTTTGTGGTGGTGCCACTGGTGGTGGTGGTGCTCCGATGGCTAGTGCGCCAAGCGTGGATGTGTATCCTCGATTTGCTACCTCGGTTGCCTTTGCGTTGCACAACTCCTGCATTTTCAGAAATGTTCGACAGTCTTTCATCAGGTGATTGGATAGCCGTCTGCCTGCTGAGTCGATGTAAAAATGCATATTACAGGGTCCTTCCAGAATTTGCATTGCGGACATAGGTGGGTCTCATGCTCTTGGCTGATACCGCTGTGCGGACTGGCTTCCTCCGACGTCGTCCCTGTTCTAGCGGTATCCGCCGTTATGGTCACTCCTTCTGTTGTTACCTTCACCCGAAAAACCTGTTGTGACGTAACTTGGTCCCGCGTTTCCATCGTTGTTCCTTCTTCTTCTATCATTTCCACGTTTATCCCTATCTTCCTCGGGTGACTGTGCACGCTTATTATGTAGCGCATCCTCTCCATCAGCCCACGGTTTGCTATCTCCATTAGCTGTGATACCATCTTTGGTTTGACCCGTCCCAGTTCTTCAAGGAATTCTCGGTGATGTAGGCCGTCGTTGGTGGCTCAAAATATGTCGAGCTCGTTGGGAACCCCAAGAGGAAGGTATGATGAGCAGAACAACAAGTTTTCCCTCAGTTATGAAACCAAGGTTATCGAACCAGTAGGATCAAGGAAACAACTGCAAGGTGTTGCTAGCAACTTGGAATCCTGCACAACACAACCACAGAACTTTGCCCCAACTTACAGTGAGGTTGTCAATCTCACCGGTTTTGCTGAAAACAAAGGATTAAACGTATTGTGTGGAAGATAGTAATTTCTTGCAAAAAGTAAATAGTAAAACAGTAAATAGTAGATGGTAGATTATGGTAAAAGAATGGACCGGCGTCCATAGTTCACTAGAGGTGATTCTCTTTAAGATAGATGACATGTTGGGTGAACAAATTACAGCGGGGCAATTGACAGACACCGAGAAAGCATACATGCATATACTAATCATCTTGACTCCTATGAGATTTTTTTGGGAATTACAACATTATACATAGACCATAATCCAACTGCATCTATGACTAATAATCCACCTTTAGGTTATCATCCGAACCCCCTCCAGTATTAAGTTGCAAGCAACAAATAGTTGCATTAAGCAAAGTGTGTAAAGTAAACAATACGATTGCCCTATGGACAAAGGATTGCTGTTTTCTCCCTAGTAGCAACAGCACATCTAGTACCTTAGAGATTCTTGTCACTTCCCCAGATTACTAGAGGCATGAACCGACTATCGAGCATAAATACTCCCTCTTGGAGTTGCTAGCATCTACTTGGCCAAGGTAGCTAGTAACAACGGAAAGCATGAAAGATCACAAATAACATAGACATGATAGAATCAATAATCAATCTGAAATAGCATCTCAATATCCATCGGATCCCAGCAAACACAACATGTAGGATTACAAATAGATGATCTTGATCATGTACGGAGCTCACAAGATCTAAACATGATAGCACAAAGTGTTGGGACCGCAGCATAGAAAACAAAAAATTTCCTACGGTGTGAACTACACGCCAAGATCTATCTACTAGGTACAAAGCAACGGGTGGACATACATCCAACGAGAACTTACCCTCGAAGACAATGAGTTTTGTTAACGAGTAGGAACTCGTGGTTGATGTAGTCGTACACTTGCCGATCTCAAGATCGTGAGAAAGTCCGAGCGCCGCAACTCAGCAGCGCATCCGCACTCGCACACTTGTTCAAGCCGCCGGACAACCTCCACCTCCTCGCTCCAGCAATCCAGCGGAAGAAGCAACTCCTTCTAGACGAAATGCCATCGGGAACATGTATCTCGCTAATCCGAGACCATGGGGGAATAATTCTAGAGGGGGAGAGAGATCCTTCACAAGGAGGTGTGAGGATGAAGGAGGGAATGGGTGGCCTTTTATAGGAGGAGAGGGGTGCCCCTCCTCTCCATGGCCGGCGCATGGGGGTGACCCCTCACCTCCCCCATTCATGTGGTGGTAACCCCTCCACATTAAAATGCCTCTTCACATTCCCTTTTAAAGTCTCCACTTTAAATGCATTAAAATTCTCCAAGTTTAATGCTCTCTCATTTAATAAACTCTTTTATTAAATTTATTCAGAATTTTTTTAATTACTTTAATTAACAAACATTCACATATAACCCCTTGCAATATTTCAATATCACATGCAGAACCACTTTCTGCAATTTCACCCGAAACAATTTCCGGTTTCTATTGAAACAATTTCTGCGCTTTGCAATTCTTTCGTCTGAAACATATGTGCTCCAAAATGGTGTCCGGTAACTCTTAAGTGTGTCACCCTACGGTTCGCGAATAATGCAGACATGATCGAGACCCTTCTCCGATCAATAATCTGCAGTGGGACCTGGAGATCCGTACTGACTCCTACACATTCAACGATGACTTCTGTGATCGTGATAACCTTTAACGCTTGTAACAAAATCCCGTTGTCTCGCGATATATTACATGTCTGAGATTCGATCATCGGTATCTCCATACCTAGTTTGATCTTGTTACCGACATGCACTCTTTTCTCGTTCCCGTGATATAACATTCTAGTGATCACATCACTTGCTTGCAAGCTATCTCAATGTGATATCACCGAGAGGGCCTAGAGTATATCTATCTGTCATCGGGATTGACAAATTCCACTCTTGATCCATGAGCCTCAACATAACACCTTCGTAGTACTGAACCCATCTTTATAGTCACCCTGTTACGGTGTGACGTTTGATGTTATCAAGATACTCTTCAGGTGTTAGCAATTAACATGATCTCATGGTCTAAGGATAAACATTACTTCGTATGATGTTATAGCAACATAAACATAATGACTTGATCGTAATGCTATACTTCGGATGAATGGTCATCACATCATTCCACCAATGGTGTGACCTTGTTATTAACAACATCCAATGTCCATGATCAGGAAACCTTGATCATCTTGTTAATCAACAAGCTAGTCTATAAGAGAGGCATAACTAGGAACCCTTTTTGTTTATTAAACACACATGTATTGATGTTTCCGATCAATACAATTCTAGCATGCAAAATAAACATCTATCATATATAAGGAATACATAATAACAACTTTATTATTGCCTCTTAGGGCATATTTCCCTCAGTCTCCCACTTGCACTAGAGACAATAATCTAGTTCACATAGTGATAAATCTAACACCCATGGAGTTCTGGTGTTGATCATGTTTTGCCCTAGGGAGAGCTTTAGTCAACGGATCTGCTACATTTAGGTCCGTGTGTACTTTACAAATCTTTATATCTCCATCCTTGACATGCTCGCGGATGGAGTGAAACCGGCGCTTAATATGCTTAGAATTCTTGTGAGACCTCGGTTCCTTTGCATTGGCTATGGCTCCATTGTT
The DNA here is from genome assembly GCA_910589775.1 of Avena eriantha. Lineage (NCBI taxonomy): Eukaryota > Viridiplantae > Streptophyta > Magnoliopsida > Poales > Poaceae > Avena > Avena eriantha. The sequence continues at coordinate 46,820,941 of OU342742.1, forward strand.
GTCACAGTAGATCACCATTGGGTCCAATGCACTAGGAACCACACCTAGTTCCGTAATGAACTCTTTCATCCAAAACGCTTCCTGCACCGCTTCTGAAGCAGCAACATATTCCGCCTCCGTCGTTGATCCAGCCACCACAGCATCATAAGAAAAACGACCGTCATCATAAACACTAGAAACAAAAGTCTCACTTTGTTGCCAAACAAATACTTTGACCCATTATGCGATAATGGTGTGAATGTCAAAATTAGGAAGACATTAACGATTTGCAAAAGACATAGTGATCTGGTAAAACAGAACATGGACATGACGTTTCCCATGAGCATGCATGATCTGTAAACACATATGGTATATGGTTTATACGAATAAAATGCGAGCTCGATTATTTGTACTCTAGTGCAAGTGGCAGACTGAAGGAGATATGCCCTAGAGGCAAATAAGAAATATGTTTTTATTATCATATCTCAATTAGTTTATAATAGTTTCATATTCTGCTATAACTGTGCCAAGTAGAAACACTGGTACAGGTGTGGTATGAAACAACCAAGTCCCTAGTAGCCTCTATTCATACTAGTTCGTTGGTCACGAAGATGATCTGGGTTTCAAGATCATGGGCATTTATGCCGACTGACAACGAGATCATGTCATTGGAGAATGATGTGGTTGGACATTCCTCGAAGGATTGCAACACGATCAAGTCATATAGTTCATTGTTTGCAAAAGCTATACCTAGACTCCTTCTTCTTAGACCATGAGCTCATATTACTCACTGTTTCCCTAGGCTGCTTTGACTGCATCAAACGCCACTTGGTAATGCGGTGGTTATAAAGGTGTATGTTGGGTATTCCGAAGGAACAGTAGTGAGACTTTTGTTTCTTTTGACGAGCCTTATAGATGGTCACATTACCATCAACATTAGTTTTTCTTTTGAAAATCCATTTATTCTCAACGGCCTTTCGATCGTGAGGTAAGTCCACCAAGGTCCAAACTTGGTTCTCGTACATGGATTCCATCTCAGATTTCATGGCTTCTAGCCATTTGTTGGAATCCGGGCTCATCATCGCTTCTTCATACGTCGCAGGGTCATCCATTTCATCAACCATGAAATTCACAACAGGATTGCCGTACAGTTCAGGAGCTGCACGTGCCCTGCTTGACCTGCGAGGTTCGGTAGTTTCCTCTTTCGGAGTTTCATGATCAATATCATTAGCTCTCTCTTCATTAGGTGAAGTCAACTCCGAAACAACTTCCGGTGCTGCGCCACTCGCCATTTTATGAAGAGAAGGTTCAATAACCTCTTCGAGTTCTACCTTCTGACTACTCACACCTTTCGCGAGAAACTCCTTCTCAAGAAAGGATCCATTCTTGGCAACAAAAACCTTGGCCTAGGATCTGTGATAGAAGGTGTACCCAATCGTTTCCTTAGGGTATCCTATGAAGACGCATTTTTCCGCTTTGGGTTCGAGTTTATCCGGTTGAAGTTTCTTCACATAAACATCGCATCCCAAACTTTAAGAAATGACAACTTAGGTTTGTTTCCAAACCATAATTCATACGGTATCGTTTCAACGGATTTAGATGGTGCCTGATTTAAAGTGAATGCAGCTGTTTCCAGTGCATAACCCCAAAATGACAGTGGCAAGTCAGTCAGAGACATCATAGATCGAACCATATCCAATAAGGTACGATTACGACGTTCTGAAACACCATTACGTTGTGGTGTTCCGGCAGGCGTGAGTTGTGAAACTATTCCACACTCTTTCATGCGTGTGCTAAACTCGTAACTTAGATACTCTCCTCCACGGTCAAACCGTAGAAATTTGATCTTTCTATTACGATGATTTTCCACTTCATTCTGAAATTCCTTGAACTTTTCAAAAGTTTCAGACTTGTGTTTCATCAAATAGATATACCCGTATCTACTCAAATCATCCGTGAAAGTAACAAAATAACGATATCCACCTCGCGCCAACACACTCATTGGTCCACACACATCAGTATGTATGATTTCCAATAGATCTGTCACCCGTTCCATTGAATTGGAAAACGGCGTTCTAGTCATCTTGCCCATAAGGCATGACTCACATGTATCAAATGATTCAAAATCAAGTGATTCCAAAAGTCCATCAGAATGGAGTTTCTTCACGCGTTTAACGCCAATATGACCTAGACGGCAGTGCCACATATATGCAGATATATCATCATTAAGTTTAATCTTTTTAGCATTAACATTATGAATGTGCATAATATTACTATCGAGATCCATCAGAAATAAACCATTCAACATAGGTGCATGACCATAAAACATATTATCCATATAAATCGAACAACCATTGTTTTTAGATTTAAACGAATAACCACTTTCCATCAAACATGATCCGGATACAATGGTCATGCTAAGTGCAGGCACCAAATAACAATTATTTAGGTTTATGACTAATCTCGATGGCATATGGAGAGGCAGCGTTCCGACGGAGATCACATCAACTCTTGATCCATTGCCGACCCACGTTGTGACCTCATCCCTTGCTAGTTGTCGCTTGTTCTGCAGCCCCTGAATCGAGTTACATATATTAGCAACTGATCCCGTATCAAATACCCAGGTGCTACTGCGAGTACTAGTCAAGTACACATCAATAACATGTATATCACATATACCTTTGTTTGCCTTGCCGGACTTCTTGTCCGCCAAATACTTGGGGCAGTTGCGCTTCCAATGGCCAGTCCCCTTGCAATAGTAGCACTCGGTATCGGACTTAGGGCCAGCTCGGGGTTTCTTTTCAGGCGTGGCAACAGATTTGCCACCCTTCTTTCCCTTGTGCTTGCCTTTCTTGTCCTTCTTGAAACCGGTGGTCCTATTGATCATCAACACTTGATGTTCTTTCCTAATCTCCACTTCTGCAGTCTTAAGCATTGACAGAAGCTCGAGAAAAGTCTTCTTCATGCCCTGCATATTATAGTTCATCACGAAGCTCTTGTAGCTAGGTGGCAGAGATTGGAGAACACGATGTATGCCTAAGTCATTGGGAATCGTTATTCCCAAGGACACAAGCTTATCGGCATACCCAGACATTTTGAGTACATGCTCACTAACGGAGCTGTTCTCCTCCATCATGCAGCTAAAGAACTTTTCAGTAGAATTATAACTCTCTATGGTAGCATGGGTATCGAAAATCATTTTCAATTCTCCCATGGTATCAAAGGCGTTGCCATTTTCGAAACGCTTTCGAAGTTCTGGCTCTAGCCCATACAGTATGCCGCAATGAACTAAGTTGTGGTCCTCCTGACGAGTCACATAGACATTCTTTTCCTCGTCAGGGGCATCAGAAGCTGGTGGGGGGCCTAGCGGCGCATCTAGCACATATTGCTTTTGTGCAGCAGTGAGGAGAATCCTCAAATTCATAGCCCAGTTGGTGAAGTTGCTACCATTCGCAGCAAGTTTCTCTTTCTCCATGAACACATTGAAATTAAAAGCAGGTGGTGCCATCTACAACAGAATTTGTAAAGTTTATTTAGACTAAGTTTATGATAGATTGAGTTCAACTAATCCAAATTACTAATGAACTCCCACTCAAAAACGACATCCTCGTGCCTTTTTTGGTGATTACATGAACCAAATCCACTACACCAAGTCCGATCATCACGTGAGTCGGTGTAGCTTCAAAGGCGAGCATCTATATGGGCATCCTATCAACCATATGACTCATGCTTAACCTTTCGGTCCGTGTTTCGAGGGCATGTTTGTACATGCTAGGCTCGCCAAGTAAGAACCTTAGTACTCGCGTGTGTAAAACTGTCTTACACCCGTTGTATGAAAGCGTAGAGTCGAGTACACCCGATCATCACGTGATGTCTCGAAACACGATCCATAGAACGGTGCATACTCAAGGAAGAACACATTTTATCTTGATATCTAAATGAGGGATCATATTACAATACTACCAAAAGCGCCAAACTAGTAGTATAAGATGCTAACATCTAATGTGTAAAGTGAGATGATATGGTCCATGCATTTGATCTCTATCATTTGCATCGTGGTATGATCTCTATCATTCCTTTGTGTGTAAGGCCAAGGTCTATGGAACTTACACGTTGAATGTGTTGTAAGAGTATCTATCATACATCTACTTACAACAATACCATATCAATACACTAGCCCAGCAACGATCTAAACTAGACGCCTCTAATTTATTAATTGCAAGTTTTACGTGGCTTAGGGCTTTCGGAGATAGAACCGTTCTCACCTACGAACATGAATCACAATGAGGATAACTAAGTTATTAACAACTCGTTGTAGATCAGATATTGACTATAGTAGGAGAGACAGACACCCGCCAGCCACTTATGCAAAACAATTTGCATGTCAGTCGTGGAACCGGTCTCATGTACGATGACATGTAAGGTTGGTCTGGGCCGCTTCATCCCACTATACCACCAATATCCCAAATACATAGAAGATGCAATAACATGATCATCATCGCCCACATATAAACATATGTGTACTACCTGTGCAAAGCACCTACGCATAGATTAGGCTCTGATACCACTGTTGGGACCGCAGCATAGAAAACAAAAAATTTCCTACGGTGTGAACTACACGCCAAGATCTATCTACTAGGTACAAAGCAATGGGTGGACATACATCCAATGAGAACTTACCATCAAAGACAACGAGTTTTTTTAACGAGTAGGAACTCGTGATTGATGTAGTCGTACACTTGGCGATCTAAAGATCGTGAGGAAGTCCGAGCACCGCAACTCAGTAGCGCATCCGCACTCGCACACACGTTCAAGCCACCGGACAACCTCCACCTCCTCGCTTCAGCGATCCAGTGGAAGCAGCAACTCCTTCCAGACGAAATGCCACCGGGAACATGTATCTCGCTAATCCGAGACCATGGGGGAATAATTCTAGAGGGGGAGAGAGATCCATCACAAGGAGGTGTGATGATGAAGGAGGGAATTGGTGGACTTTTATAGGAGGAGGGGGTGCCCCTCCTCTCCATGGACGGCGCATCGGGGGTGACCCCTCAGCTCCCCCATTCATGTGGTGGTAACCCCTCCACATTAAAATGCCTCTTCACATTCCCTTTTAAAGTCTCCACTTTAAATGCATTAAAATTCTCCAAGTTTAATGCTCTCTCATTTAATAAAACTCTTTTATTAAATTTATTCAGAATTTTTTTAATTACTTTAATTAACAAACATTCACATATAGCCCCTTCAATATTTCAATATCACATGCAGAACCACTTTCTGCAATTTCACCCGAAACAATTTCTGGTTTCTATTGAAACAATTCCTGCGCTTTGCAATTCTTTCGTCTGAAACATATGTGCTCCAAAATGGTGTCCGGTAACTCTTAAGTGTGTCACCCTACGGTTCGTGAATAATGCAGACATGATCGAGACCCTTCTCTGATCAATAATTAGCAGTGGGACCTGGAGATCCGTACTGACTCCTACACATTCAACGATGACTTCTATGATCGTGAGAACCTTTAACGCTTGTAACTAAATCCCTTTGTCTCGCGATATATTACATGTCCGAGATTCGATCATCGGTATCTCCATACCTAGTTTGATCTCGTCACCAACATGCACTCTTTTCTCGTTCCCGTGGTATAACATTCTAGTGATCACATCACTTGCTTGCAAGCTATCTCAATGTGATGTCACCGAGAGGGCCCAGAGTATATCTATCCGTCATCCGGATTGAAAAATTCCACTCTTGATCCATGAGACTCAACATAACACCTTCGTAGTACTGAACCCATCTTTATAGTCACCCTGTTACGGTGTGACGTTTGATGTTATCAAGATACTCCGGGTGGCGCAGCACCGGAAGTTGTTTCGGAGTTGACTTCACCTAATGAAGAGAGACCCCCGGGAGTATAGTCACCCTGTTCGTGGAATTTTTCGGATCTTTGATCGGGTACTTAGGGTTTTCGTCCCGGGAGCCTTTTATAGGCGGAAGGGCAAGGTCGGTGGAGTACCAGGGGGCCACACCCCCTAGTGGCACGCCTCCCCCGGCAACGCCGCCACCAGGTGTGGCCGCCCTGGTGCGCCACTTCATCTCCCCTCCAGACTCCGTGTTGCTTCGGGCAAAATATTGACTTTGGCTTTTGTCCGGTCCAATTCCAAGAATATTTCCTTACTAGCTTTTCTGAAACCAAAAATAGCAGAAACAGGCAACTGGCACTATGGCATCTTGTTAATAGGTTAGTTCCAAAAAATGTATAAAAATACCTCAAAGTATGAACAAAACATAAGAAAGTAGATACTAAACAAGCATGGAACATAAAAAATTATAGATACGTTTAGGACGTATCAACATCCCCAAGCTTAACTCCTGCTCGTCCTCGAGTAGGTAAGTGATAAAAAGAATAATTTTTGAGGTGACATACACCATCACAATCTTGATCAAGGTATTTGTAAAACATTGATAGCTGGGATCATAGTACTTTAACATAGCATGAAAGATATAGTTCTAACAATAAGACATAGCAACTATGTTGTAACATGAAAAGGTACAAACAAAAAATTCATGAATAACAATGCTTTGAAAGACGTTTGTTTGTTTCACATATAGAAAACATAATGAGAATGGTATTCAGCTTGTCCCTCATAGTGTAGCAAAACATAAATGCATAGGACACCTTCCAAGTTCATAAGGGTGACTAGATACAAATAGTTTAAGAACAAGCAATATCAAAGTTATGAATGAATCAACAAGTTTTGGGACAATGCACATTAAACTAAGAATGACCACTATGCTCTCTCAATAGGTGCATAAAGATAGAAGATGGAGACTCAACATAAAAGTAAAAGAAAGGCCCTTCATAGAAGGAGGCAGGGATTCAAGTCTCATAAAGAGCTTCCAAAAATTATGGTACTTATTAGCTTTCATCTCTCATTGCCCTATCATAAGCATGTTTAGGTGATTAAGGTTAAAATGAAAAAATATGAGGATATGCTTGACAAGTTATAAGCTGGACATCTCATGCCCCTTGCTTACGAGTACCGAATCTCATGTTACTCACCTTTAGTCACAAGTAAATTCTTGTCATTGTAAGTACATGCTTATCATACAGAACCGCCAACGGGGTACCCATTGCCCGATGATACAGAAGATTCCCCATATCAAATGACAAGGAAATCAGACAATGAGCATCTCAGCGATCCTTTTTTTTGCTATTTGCATAGGGATTTCCTTTTTTTTCTTTTTTTGGATGCTTCACAGATTGCTCACTATGGTTATTCTGCAGGTTTTCACCATGATTAGGCATGGCTTAGACCAGCCGCCCAGGCGTTTCTCTAACACATATACGAACTCCATGAGCCTTACAAGCTCCCCTTTCATTTCACATCGCTGGGATCCATAAGCAAAAGAACATGATATCAACTAAATAAAGCAATGTTGAAAACGTTCCCCATGTTAGCATGGTTCTGCTAATTCATAACTTACAAAACGCAAGCATATACGCAACATAGATGGGCACAATGGTTCAAGTTTATTAAGTGCAAGAAAGTAAAGTGTGCCATCAAGTTCGTGAGAGCTTTAATCACTAATTTTCACATAACAAGTTTAATTCAGAAGGTAGATAAAAACATGAATATACCTGGAATAGTTGTTGGGGATATACTTTCCGGGCATCCTCACAGTTCCTCACTGACCAGGGTGGCCCACTTCGGGTTAGAGCTTTGCTTCACGGGCGGCCCAGTCAGGGAGAAAGACGGAGTCCAATCCGGCTACGGGAAGGCCCAGAAGACTTACCGACTTAGGCCCATAATGTTACTTGTAGTTCAAGATGTACTCTGTAACCAACTCTTAGTCGTAGCCGGATAGATCTCTCCTGTAAACCCTAGGTCGGATATCTATATAAGCCGTCCTAAGGAGAGCTTTTATGACACACCTCAATAATCTACAATCTCAACTCGCACAGGCGAAACCCTTGTAACCCATATTCCGGCTCTGCCGTATTATTGGATTGCTAGTAGGAGTAGGATCCGTCCAAAGCCGGCGGATTCGAACCTGGGTAAACTTGTGTGCTGACCATCCCGGAATACCGTACATCTCACACCCCTCTCTTCCGCATGCCTCGAGGACCCCCTCATGGCGTACTTGTCATCAATCCGACAATAGTTGGCGCCCACCGTGGGGCAAGTGAGCTTCGGATCTGCGTTCCGAGCGGAATCTGCAAGAATCAGAATCGGCGAGACTATCGCCGTCGGTCGCATCCTCTACGCCAGCGACGTCCCTCTCATCGTTCTCGATGAGACTTGGATTCCGGCAAAGGAGGCTGTGACTGCCTACACAATCATGTCTTTTGGAAAGATCGATGTTTACATCGGTTTCGCTGAACCTGCCCAACCCACCCTAGCGGTGATGATAGAGGCAGAAGAATTTTCTGGGTCCCCTTTGTCCACGGAGGCGGCAAAGTTCCAGATCTCCGAAAACCCTAATCCCACCCAGCCCGCACCAATTGCGGAGATGGTGGAGAAATCCGAGCATGAAGAAGACCTAGCGGTCCAAGTTGGATCTTGAGTGGATCTCTCTGGATAAGCCGGATCCCAGATCTACCCACCCGTGGAAGTCGAAATTCAGGAGGAACATATCAACGACACTGATTCTGGCTCTGATGACGCCGGGACAGACATGCCTTTTCAGAAGTACACACTAAGACGTATGATACTGCAAGGCGAAAGCGCAGATGCAATCCTCGAGACCATTGATGACCCACAAGTATAGGGGGTGTATTGCAGTATTTTCGAGGGAAGTGAAACCCAATTTATTAATTCGACACAAGGGGAGCCAAAGAATACTTATCAGCCTTAACAACTGAGTTGTCAATTCAGCTGCACCTGGAAACAATCTTGCTCACAGCAGTTTATCAGTAGCAACAGTTTTGTAGTAGGAATAGTAAAGTAACAGTAGTAGCAAAGCAAAGACAGTAGTAACAAAAGCAGTAAACAGTGGGATTCGAGTGCGGTAGGCATAGGGATGGATGGACAGGCGTTGCATGGACAAGACAATTCACATAGCAATCAGAACATAGGGCAATTGCAGATAAATAAGATAAAGCACCCAAGTACTAGACAATCCTAGGCATGTGTTCCATATATAGTCATACGTGCTCGCAATGAGAACTTGCACAACATCTTTTGTCCTGCCAGCCCGTTTGCAGCGGGGCCTCTAGGGAACTACTGGCAATTAAGGTGCTCCTTTTAATAGAGCACCAGAGCAAAGCATTAATACTCCGTGAACACATGTGATCCTCACATCAAAGCCTTTCCCTTTCGGCTACCCCGATTCCGGTCACTTCGGGACCATAGGTTCCGGACAACGACGTGTGTATACAACTTGTAGATAAGACCAGAAACAATACTATCATAATGAATCAATAATAAGTTCAGATCTGAAATCATGGCACTCGGGCCCTAGTGACAAACATTAAGCACAAAAAAGTTGCAACAAAGTCATAAAGCACTAATAAGAGATACTAGGCACTATGCCCTAACAATCTGATGCCATTACATGAACAATCTCATCCAATCCCTACCATCCCCATAGCCTACAGCGGGGCATTACTCAATTATAGATGGAAGAAACATGGATGGTCGATGAAGATGATGGTGGGGATCGATGGAGATGGCTCCGGGGGTATTTCCCCGTCCCGGCAGGGTGCCGGAACAGAGACTTTCTGTCCCCCGAATCTCCCCTTCGGTGGCGGCAGCGCAACGGAACTTTTCGTGGAAAAACGTCGAACCCCCCAAAGCTTTTAGGTCAGAAGGCTTCTTATAGGCGAAGAGGCAGACCGAGGGGGTGCCTGGGGCCACCACACCAGGCCCTGGCACGGCCAGGCCTAGTCCGCGCCTGGGGGGTGTGGCCAGCCCCTGGCCCTCCTCCGTCTTGTATTCTGGCTCCGTGAGTCTTCTAGAAAAATAGGCACTTTGGCTTTTGTCCCGTCCAATTCCGAGAATATTCATTTTCTGACTTTCTTGGAACCAAAAACAGCAGAAAACAGGCAGCTAGCACTGTGGCTCTTGTTAATAGGTTAGTCCAAGAAATCATATGAAAAGTACTCCAAAGTGTGGACAAAACACAAGAAAGTGGATAAAACCAAGCATGGAGCATCAAAAATTATAGATACATTTGCAATGTATCAACATCCCCAAGCTTAACTCCTGCTCGTCCTCGAGTAGGTAAGTGATAAAAAGAAAGAATAATTTTTGAGGTGACATGCACCATCAAAGACTTGATCAAAATATTTGTAAAACATTCAAATCTGGGATCAAAGTACTTCAATCATAACATGAAAGACAAAGTTCTAGCAATAAGCAAAGAGACTATGATGCAACATGAAAAGGCACAAACAAAAGATTCATGAATAACAATGCTTTGGAAGACGTTTGTTTGTTTCACATAAAGAAAACATAGCATAAAAGTATTCAGCTTGTCCCTCAATAGAGTAGCAAATATAAATGCATAGGACACCTTCAAAGTTCATAAGAGTGACTAGATACAAAAGTTTCAAACAAGCAATAACAAGTTATGCATCAATCAACTAGTCTTGGGACAATGCACATAGAACTAAGAATGGCCACTATGCTCTCAAAGTAGTGCATAAAGATAGAAGGTGGAGACTCAATGTAATGGTGGAAGAAAAGCCTTTGTAAAAGGAAGTAGGGATTCAAGTCTCATAAAGAGCTTCCAAAAATTATGGTACTTATAGCTTTCAGCTCTCATTGCCCCTATCATAAGCATCTTGAAGGTGATTAAGGTTAAAGTGACACAACTAAGAGGATATGCTTGACAAGTTATAAACCGAAATCTCATGCCCCTTACTTACGAAGACCGATCCTCATGCTACTCAACTTCAGTCATGAGTAAGCTCTTGTCATTGTAAGTATATGTGTATCATTAAGAACCGCCAACGGGATACCCCTTGCACATGATACGGGAGCTTTCCCATAATCAAAATGACAAGGCAAGCAGACAATGAGCATCTCAGCGATCTTTTTATTTGCTATTTGCATAGGTTTTTATTGAGGATGCTTCATAGAGTGCTCATTATGGTGATGCTGCAAGTTTCCACCATGATTAGGCATGGCTTAGGCTAGCGGCCCAGGCGTTTCTCTAACACACATACAAACTCCATGATCTTACAAGTTCCACTTTTATTTCACACCGCCGGGATCCGTAAGCAAAAGAACATGATATCAACGGGGTACAGAGTACAAGTGCAATGTTGAAAGCGTTCCCCATGAAACATGGTTCTGCTAATTTCAACTTATAAAGCGCAAGCATATACGCAACAAAGAAGGACCCAATGGTTCAAGTTTATTAAGGGCAAAAAGTAAAGTGTGCCATCAAGTTCGTGAGAGCTTTAATCACTAGTTTTCTCATAACAACTGGAAGGTAAACAAAAGCATGAATATACTTGGAATAGCATAAGCTAGTAGGCAGGTATGGTGGACTCTTTGGAAAAACTTGGTTTAGGGAGTTGGATGCATGAGTGGAACTCATACTTTGTTGTGGAGGCTAGCAAAAGACTGGGAACGACAAACTAAGAGAGCAATAATGGCCATAATCATGCAGAGCGACAAAACATCATTGATAAAAGCATAAAGTGATACTACAAGTTGAAAACTAAAGGATCATAAAGGCTTATGGTGACTTGAGATAGTCATATCATGGTGTGAGCATGTGCCAAGTCAACCCAAATAAAACATCAAAGGAGAATACCACTATACTATGCTTTAATATGCTAAAACAACGCATGATTCATCCAAGGCACATTAAGCAATCTCAATTGTTTATAACAAGTAATGCTACAGCAAAGAGTACTAGCATAAAGCCAAAACAATATCAAGCATGGCATGACAAAGCATAGGCCACAGTCAAAAACAAGATCTCTTTACCACTTAAGCATGAGCTTTCCTACTCTTTTCCAATCCAAACCAGACTATTTGAACACCAATGTATGAATGAGGGGGTCCAACCAATTTATTCAGCAAACTAAGCAAACCACGCAAACTAAAAACCAAAACGAAAACGAAAAAGAAGACTCTCCAAGAACAACACAACTGTGCATGAAACAATAAAAATTAAGTGTTTGGAAGAAACCTGAGATTTTTATTGATGAAGAAGGGGATGCCTTGGGCATCCCCAAACTTTGACGCTTGTACTTCTTGGATATTTCTTGGGGTGACACGCGTGGCATCCCCAAGCTTGAGCTTTAGTCCATCCTTCATCTCATTACTCATTCCTTCCATACACCTGAAATTTTTCCTTCATACAAAACTTCACACAATCTTTATTAGCAACATTAGTGTACTTAATATAAATAAGTCTTAAGGTTCAGTTCTAACATCAAACAAACTCCCATTAGAACACTAGATACTTTAGCACTTCCCTCAAAAAGCTCAATTCCCCAAAAGAACTCAAAAAGGAACCAACAAGAAGCAAATGCAGAAAATGGCAGAAATCTGTCAAAACTGACCAGCAGGTAAAGACGAATTTGGTCGAAGACCTTCTGTTCCTCAAATAAACAAGTGTTGAACTAACGAAAGTTATATAACAACCTGGGGCAGAAGCACAAAAAAATACAACTCAATCCGACGTACAGAGCTCTCTCAGGAATTTTTACGGTGAAGCACAAAAATCTGTTTCAGGACAACAACTTTCCCAATCATTACTTCTCTCTCATTAGAGGTTACTCTTGGCACAAAAGCAAATAAAAAGGATAAGGAGCGGTTATTACAGAGGTAATAACTTCCAAGAATCATCTAAAACTCTTGGGTTATCTCCCAACAAGTACTTTTCTTTAACGCCTTTAAGTTAGGCATAAGAAGCAAAAACTAAAATGGATAGAATAGAAGTAAGCGAAGATAATCATGGTGAAAACATTATTTTGTTCAATGAAATCCTTTTGTTAACAAGGTTGATCAGGTCTTGTTACGAAAACAATTCCATATGAGACAAAACTTTGTATCCCACTAATGATTATGTTACCTCAACTTTGATAGCAATGGTCCCAATCATAATAGTTTCACATTTTTCTCTTCGTATGGGACAATATATTTATCCAACTTGAATACCCTCAACATGTTCAATTGAATTCAATCCATAAGTCCTTTCAATCTTCTTGAGGAAATATACAATGTTTTCATTGAAGGTCACCTTTCCTTGATTATAATTAATAACAGCTCCTGCAGTATTTAAGAAAAAGTCTCCCAAGAATAATAGACATATTATCATCTTCAGGCATAAAAGTTTGAGAGGATGATCTCATAAGAAATATGAGTTGAAGTAAAAGAGAGCATCAAGAAGCATTCAAAACACATTTAAGTCTAACCCACTTCCTATGCATAGGAATAATGTATGCAAATAAATTCGCAAAGAACAAAGTGACAGGCATAGGAAGATAAAACAAGAGTGACTTCAAAACTTTCAGCACATAGAGAGGTGTTTCTATACCATGAAAACTTCTACAACCATATTTTCCTCTCTCATAATAATTTTCAGTAGCCTCATGAATAAACTCAACAATATAACTATCACATAAAGAATGCTCTTCATGATGTACAAGCACTAGAGCTTTATTATAAACACTATCAAGAGAAACCTCAGGAACATAACATTCGTTCTCCTTTAGTAAGCAAGGGGGACAATCAAATAATGTAAGGGATAAAAAGTTACTCTCATTAGAAGGTAGGCATGGGTAGCTAATCCATTCTTCCTCCTTTTGTTCATCACTCTCCTCCTCTTTTTCATCTAATGAGATTTCAGGTTCATCAATTTCTTCTTCCATAGGATCCTGCAAGATATTAGTCTCTTCCATCTGTGGAAAGCATCTATTAAAATATTCAAGAATATAGTCATTTTCATCCTTGTAATTATCAAAGAAAAATTTAAGCATACCATACACCTCATATTTTTAAGGTAAATCATCAATATTTTCAAGCAAACTAGCAAGTTCAAAAGCACCCTTCCAAGCAATAAATTCTTCAATTTGTTCCCCATCATAAAAGTCATAAATTCCTTTAGCATAGGAAGATATGGTATCATTATCACTATACTCACATTGAAAAGGGAGGTGTTTATACCTCTTTCTGCAACAACACTCATCACAGCAATAAGTAACATTATAAGTAGAGCACACGTTCCTAGCAATGGTATACAATCTATCAATTTGTTCCCATAAGTGTTTCCCTTTTTGTGACAAGCGGTGTTCCTTATAATAATCTTTTTGATCTTCCGTGAACTGACCTTGCCAATAAGATTCAGTTTCAAAGAAACCAACCATTGACATCAAGCATGATAAAGCAAGACAATAACAGACCAATGAAAATAACAACTAGAGTAGGAACTAATTTTTTTTTTGTATTTTCAATGAAGGAAGAAGCAAACATGGCAGAAATAAACTTAGCCTGAACAATAGTGAATCCAAGTGAACTTGATAAATAACGCTATGCTCCCCGGCAAGGGCGCCAGAAAATAGTCTTGATGACCCACAAGTATAGGGGGTGTATCGCAGTATTTTCGAGGGAAGTGAAACCCAATTTATTGATTCGACACAAGGGGAGCCAAAGAATACTTATTAGCCTTAACAACTGAGTTGTCAATTTAGCTGCACCTAGAAACAATCTTGCTCACAGCAGTTTATCAGTAGCAACAGTTTTGTAGTAGGAATAGTAAAGTAACAGTAGTAGCAAAGCAAAGACAGTAGTAACAAAAGCAGTAAACAGTGGGATTCGAGTGCGGTAGGCATAGGGATGGATGGACAGGCGTTGCATGGACAAGACAATTCACATAGCAATCAGAACATAGGGCAATTGCAGATAAATAAGATAAAGCACCCAAGTACTAGACAATCCTAGGCATGTGTTCCATATATAGTCATACGTGCTCGCAATGAGAACTTGCACAACATCTTTTGTCCTGCCAGCCCGTTTGCAGCGGGGCCTCTAGGGAACTACTGGCAATTAAGGTGCTCCTTTTAATAGAGCACCAGAGCAAAGCATTAATACTCCGTGAACACATGTGATCCTCACATCAAAGCCTTTCCCTTTCGGCTACCCCGATTCCGGTCACTTCGGGACCATAGGTTCCGGACAACGACGTGTGTATACAACTTGTAGATAAGACCAGAAACAATACTATCATAATGAATCAATAATAAGTTCAGATCTGAAATCATGGCACTCGGGCCCTAGTGACAAACATTAAGCACAAAAAAGTTGCAACAAAGTCATAAAGCACTAATAAGAGATACTAGGCACTATGCCCTAACAATCTGATGCCATTACATGAACAATCTCATCCAATACCTACCATCCCTATAGCCTACAGCGGGCGATTACTCACTCATAGATGGAAGAAACATGGATGGTCGATGAAGATGATGGTGGGGATCGATGGAGATGGCTCCGGGGGCACTTCCCCGTCCCGGCAGGGTGCCGGAACAGAGACTTTCTATCCCCCGAATCTCCCCTTCGGTGGCGGCGGCGCAGCGGAACTTTTCGTGGAAAAACGTCGAACCCCCCAAAGTTTTTAGGTCAGAAGGCTTCTTATAGGCGAAGAGGGAGACCGAGGGGGTGCCTGGGGCCACCACACCAGGCCCTGGCGCGGCCAGGCCTAGCCCGCGCCTTGGGGGGTGTGGCCAGCCCCTGGACCTCCTCCGTCTCGTATTCGGGCTCCGTGAGTCTTCTGGAAAAATAGGCACTTTGGCTTTTGTCCCGTCCAATTCCGAGAATATTCATTTTCTGACTTTCCTGGAACCAAAAACAGCAGAAAACAGGCAGCTGGCACTGTGGCTCTTGTTAATAGGTTAGTCCAAGAAATCATATGACAAGTACTCCAAAGTGTGGACAAAACACAAGAAAGTGGATAAAACCAAGCATGGAGCATCAAAAATTATAGATACATTTGCAATGTATCAACCATCAAAAGTTTCGACATGGCTGATCGCGAAGGCCGCAGGTACCTCAAGAAGCACGCGTTGCACTTCATCGGATACGTGGGATCCGGATCCGGCTCTGCCGATGCTGGAGAAAACACCGACTCTGTGTTGGAGGCAATTGGAACAAACACCGACGTTCCCGCATCCTCGGATGAATCTATGACGTCGGCAGATTGCCGAAGGTTCTCTATGGAATATGACGAGGAGTACAACTCCAAAGCTGCAGAAGAAGGAGAAGCCATGGATGAAGGATCCGGGGAACACTCTCGCAAAGATCAGGATGACATGGACGTCAGAGATAATTCCGAAGTCCAGATGTCCGAAAGTACCGATCAGAGCTTGACTCCGGGAAACGGACCCAAAGCCGTCTTTGCTACCGGTGCTGCCAAGAAAGCAAAGAAGAGGAACAATAAGAACAAAACCCCGGCAAAAGACCCTCTGACAGAGGATGTGATTGCCGAGGAATACGAGGAAGACTCGGATGGAGCACTTATCCCAGAAGAGCCGAAAAAATAAGCATCGGTGGATGGACACGTGATCACCGAAGGTGCGCGTAAACTCATCGATGCTGCATTAACCACACCTATCCCTACAGCCGCAGAACTTACTGCGGATGAGCTAGACAAAAGGGCGCAATCCCTAGAAGCGCGTCGTCAACAACTCCTCGATGAAGCCAAAAACATCGAGGTGGAGAATAAACGCATGTCAACTAAGGACTACATGTCTTGTTTGCATCAGAAGACACAGAAGCGTCACACCAATGACGACCAATTCCCACGTGTCCGTGCCGTCCTTTTTGGAGATGAGATGGGGAAGCCACGGAAAGATAGCAATGGAGACTGGGTTTACCCAATCCCAGTACAGAATACCGTGGCGGCCCGAGAAATTCTATCGACTAATCCAGGACCAGAGGAGATCCGTTGGGGTATCAAACTACTCAACAAGGGACTGGAGCAGCAAAAGGTCGCCCTGTCCGGAAGTCAAAAACTGGTCTCGGATTCTGACCAATGTCGCACAGATCCGGCATGGGCTGGCGTAAGATCCCATTACGTTCGGGCGCAGTATCATAACCCCGAACGACGGGAAGACAATTATTCAAGAACCGAATAGTCAGGACAGCAACACAGAACTGCGCGTAACTGGAGCAATGTCGCTCCAGAGGCCGAGAAAGATGCCATTGCTGCACTGAATCCAAAGAACCCTCCCCGACGAGAGTCTAACGATCGAAGTGGAGAAGATAAAGAGAAACGTCGGGAGGAGGATCGCCAAAAAATGCCACCTCCTAGACATGCAAGCCGTCCGGCTAAGCCTCACCGTGGTGGGAACGACGGACGAAGGAACGACGGAAACCATGCTGGTACAAGCCGGCAGGGGGCTCATCGTAGTCAAGATCCTCCCCAGAACCGGAATAATGACGCTCCAGACGGAGGCCGGCGATCAGCCGGAAACAATTCAGTTGCCCCACCCTCTCCACCAAGAAGCCATCACAACGGCTCCCAAGGGGGACAAGGAGGACGACGTGGCAGAGGAGGTGGTGGCAGAAGCCGAAGTCCGGCTCCAAGGCGCCGCAGCCATAGCCAACATTTGGGACGGTCTCTATCCCAGAGCGATGCAAGGCACGGGAACAATTCCAACATAGAGTCGCGACGCGATGAAAACAATGACATGTACGTGGGCCCAAAGTGCTTCAGACCATGCATCAGAGCTACAAGATTCCCAGAAGGATTTGCTATCTCAAGGCACATCCAAGCCTACGACGGCATTGCTCGGCCAGATACTTGGCTACAGGATTTTTTCCAAGCTTGCTGCATCGCCAAAGGCGGAAACAGCCTGGTCACAACCCGATATCTCCCGCTTATGTTGCGAAAGACGGCGCGATCATGGCTCAATGAACTTCTGGAGAACACCATCCATAAATGGTATGACATGCAAAGTGCGTTCTTTCAGAATTTCGAAGGCACATATCGGAGGCCCTGTTCGGTCGGAGACCTACAACATTGCACCCAGAAAGCCGGAGAAACTTGCCGGGATTACCTCGGACGATGGATCGACACCAAGAAT
This sequence comes from Avena eriantha, assembly GCA_910589775.1. Taxonomy (NCBI): domain Eukaryota; kingdom Viridiplantae; phylum Streptophyta; class Magnoliopsida; order Poales; family Poaceae; genus Avena; species Avena eriantha. Next base: position 46,838,969 of record OU342742.1, read on the forward strand.
GCCTGTGAAGGAGTAAACGATCAAACCGCGACTGAAGCTTTCATCGCAGGACTCCCAATTGGTATGTTACGTAACCGCTTGAAGTTTGACAAAGTTATTGATTTGGGAGAGATGATAGAAACAGCGAGCAAGTATGCAGATGCTGACGATGATGCAGATGGATTACTCAATGTCCTAGCTGTGCCTCAGTCGGCAAGACAACCAAAGCAACAAGCTCAGAAGCGCAAAAATACCTCGGAAGAGAAACCCAACGTGGAAACAACAGTGGTTACTACTGTTTCCCGGTCTGGAGGACGAGGAGGACGCGGTGGAGGCCGCGGGCGTGGCCGTGGGACTTCAAGGGTCCAAGGTAGAGGAGAACAACAACCAGGCAAAACATACTCTTGGGCCGACATTGCCAATAACCCAAGTGTGCATCACTTAGACGCCAATGGGGGCTCGTCCCATACCAACGTCGAATGTCATTTCAATGACGACATCAAAAGAGATGACACCGCGGGCTACAAAGCTAAGCGGAAGAAGGGAAAGAAGAATCCCGAAAAAGACAAAGAGACCAAGGAAGATTCTGACATGGAGGAAGCTGATACTTCAAATCCCAAGCCGGAAGGGAAGAAAACTTTTCCCACCAAAAAGGACACTTACGTCACCTTCCTCGGATCTCAACCAGCAAAGGTCAAGAAAGCAGTTCTCCACGATCTCAACGCAACAGTTCCGGCTGTCCCTCAATATCTGGACTGGTCAGAAGTGGCAATCACATTTGACCGTGCTGATCATCCGCCTAAGTTGCATAGGCGAGGAAAATACGCCTTAATCGTCAACCCACTTATTGACGGTTATGGTTTCTCCAAGACCCTCATGGACGGTGGTAGCAGCATCAATATTCTCTATGTTGAAACGCTACGCCGGATGAAGATCTCGGAAACCCAGCTAAACCATAGCTCTGTGATCTTTCACGGAGTTGTCCCAGGAAGACAAGCTAATTCCCTAGGAGAGATTACTTTGGATGTTACCTTTGGAACTCCAAAGAACTATCAGACGGAGGCACTTTCTTTCGAAGTGGTCCCGTTCAAGAGCGCATACCACGCTATATTCGGACGTCCGGCTTACTGGGCTTTTATGGCTCGTCCGTGTTACATTTACAATATGATGAAAATTCCAGGTCCCAACGACGTGATCACCATCAGGGGAGACCGGAAGAAAGCGCGAGAGTGCGAGGAGGGAAATGCCGCCTTTGCCGAAACCGTGCTGCACGCCCAGGAGTACCAGGAGATCAAGAAGAGCATAGATCCGTCCGAGATGCCCGCAACGAAGAAGGAGGTGACAAAGCCGAATGCGGAGTTCAAGGCATCAGAAGAGACGAAGAAAGCGCCGTTGAAGGATGATGACCCCTCCAAGGTGACACAGATAGGCGTAGGCCTAAGTAGCGCATAGGAAAGCGCGCTCGTCAAGTTCCTCGAAGCAAATCAAGATATCTTCGCATGGCAGCCATCTGACATGACCGGAGTACCTAGGGAACTTGCCGAGCACTCTCTAAATGTAAACCCGAATGCTAAACCCGTCAAACAGTCCCTACGACGGTTTGGCAATGAAAAGCGTAAGGCAATAGCTAAGGAACTAGCACGGCTCGAGTTAGCCGGATTCATAGAAGAGGTCATCCACACTGAGTGGTCGGCCAATCCTGTAATGGTCCCTAAAAAGGACACCACTGATTTAAGGATGTGCGTTTATTATACTGCCTTGAACAAGGCTTGTCCAAAAGATCCGTTCGCTCTGCCTAGAATTGATCAAGTTATCGATTCTACGGCAGGCTCAGAACTCCTCTGTTTTCTCGACGCATATTCCGGTTATCACCAAATCCGGATGAAGGAATCTGACAAAGTCAAAACTTCATTCATAACCCCTTTCGAAACCTTCTGTTTTGTTACGATGCCCTTTGGGCTGAAGAACGTAGGAGCGACGTACCAACGCACGATGCAGCGTTGCCTCCATGATCAACTCGAACGCAATGTGCATGCATACGTGGATGATATCGCGGTGATGTCCAAAAAGAAGGAAACACTGATTTCCGACTTGGAGGAGACATTTGCCAATCTACGAAAATACAACATCATGCTTAACCCGAAGAAATGCTTCTTTGGAATACCAGCCGGAAAATTGTTAGGTTTCATCGTGTCTCAAAGAGGCATAGAGGTGAACCGGGACAAAATCAAGGCTATACTCAATATTTCTAGGCCAACTCGCCTGAAGGACGTACAAAGATTAACTGGTTGCATTGCTGCGGTCAGTCGATTTGTAAGCCGACTTGGTTAAAGAGCCGCACCATTATAAAAATCCTGAAAAAGACCAAGGATTTTGTTTGGACTGACGAAGCTGAAGCTGCACTACAAGATCTGAAGAGAGTACTCTCATCTGCTCCTATCCTTGCAGCGCCGGAACCTCAGGAACCGATGTTGCTCTACCTTGCTGTGACAAATAAGGTCGTTAGTATCATCATGGTAGTGGAGAGACAGGAGGAAAATCAGGAACACATGGTGCAGCGTCTGACTTACTTTGTCAGCGAGGTCCTGACGGAATCAATACAACGGTATCCGCACTATCAAAAGTTGGCTTACGGTATTATTCTAGCATCTCGTAAGTTACGACACTACTTTCAGGAGCATCCAATTACCGTGGTGAGCACAGCTCCCATGAGAGATATAATCAACAATAGTGATGCCACAGGACGCGTCGCCAAATGGGGCATAGAGCTTTCAGCTTTCGATATTGAGTATAAACCTCGGACAGCAATCAAATCCCAGATCCTTGCTGACTTTGTCGCTGATTGGACAGAGACGAAGGAGAACATGATCCTCCCTGAGTCGGAATATTGGACCCTCTTTTTCGATGGGTCTAAGGCTCGAGGGGGCTCGGGGGCTGGCGTGGTACTCAAATCACCCCAAGGAGACAAACTTTTATACGTGTTGTAGATCCACTTCACAGTGACAAACAATATTGCCGAGTATGAAGCACTGCTGCATGGAATCCGGATTGCTAAGGATATTGGCATCCGACGTTTGATGTGTTACGGAGATTCGGATCTTGTTGCTCAACAAGTGTCGGATATTTGAAATGCAAATAAACACATGGCAGCATATAAAGCTGTCGTGGATGATCTATCTAAATCGTTCGAAGGGTTTGAAGTTCAACACATCCCTCGAGCAGAAAATGAGGAAGCAGACGCACTATCTCGGATAGGTTCTGCGCGGAAAGAGGTCCCAGATGGCGCTTTTTTAGAGCACCTCAAAGTTCCCTCAATAAAGGGAGTAGATGAGGAATATCCGACCAAATCCGACTCACCTTTGATAGCAGTTCTGGCTGTAATTCCCAGCTGGACTCAACCCTACCTCGATTATTTGGTAGATGGCAAATTACCCGAAGACAAGGTGCTGAGCCGGCAGATTATCTGACGAGCAAAATCCAATACTATTGTTAAAGGTGAGCTCCATAAACGGAGTGTTTCTGGGGGTTTTCAGCGCTGCGTATCTCCGGAAGAAGGAGTGGAAATCTTAAGAGAAATCCACGAAGGCGAGTGTGGTCACCATGCTGCAGCCAAATCTTTGGTGGCAAAAGCTTTTAGACACGGATTTTTCTGGCTTACAGCTCAGGCAGATGCCGAACGATTAGTCAAGACGTGCAAAGGCTGTCAAAAGTACGCCAAGCAAGCTCATGTTCCGGCTAATCAGCTGCGAACAATACCTATAACATGGCCCTTTGCGGTCTGGGGGCTTGATATGGTAGGACCATTTAAACGAGATCCAAGTGGATTTACTCACCTCTTAGTGATGGTGGATAAATTCACCAGATGGATTGAGGCTAAACCTGTCACTAGTTGTGATGGAGCAACAGCCAAAAGATTTGTCGAGGATGTTATAATCCGGTATGGTTATCCACATAGCATTATCACAGACAACGGGAGTAACTTCTCTATGGGAGAATTGGCTGAATTCTGCAACGAGCAAAATATCCGTCTTGACATTGCGTCAGTCACACATCCACAAGCTAACGGACAAGTCGAAAGAGCAAATGGTTTAATCCTACAAGGCCTAAAACCGAGACTCGAAGCACCACTACGACGTGCTGCGGGGGCTTGGGCAGAGTAATTACCCTCTGTAATTTGGAGTTTACGAACAACTCCAAACAGGTCAACAAGATACACACCTTTCTTCTTGGTCTATGGCGCAAAAGCAGTTCTTCCTAGTGATTTGATTCATACTTCTCCTAGAGTGGCCACGTATATTGAAGAGGATGCCGAGATTTCTCGACAAAATGATCTCGACTTAGTCGAAAAAGTTCGTGTCATTGCTGAAATGAGATCTACAGCCTATCAGCAGAAGTTACGCAAGTATCATAGCCAGAGAGTCTGAGATAGATCTTTCAATAAAGGTGATTTGATTTTCCGGCTTGTGCAACAAAGAAAGCACAAACTTTCCCCAATATGGGAAGGGCCCTTTTTAGTTAGTCAAGTATTGCACAATGGATCGTACTACTTAACTGACATGAGGCCAGTCAAAGAAAGACCTGCTACTAAGAAGAGAAAGAGAGCTGGAGGCGGTACAAATCCGGATGAGTTAGACAGACCATGGAATATTGCTCAGCTACATCCCTTTTATTCTTAGTTTATCCTTCTTTGTAATCATATATATGTACATGCTCTGAGAGAGATAAAGTTTTGGTTGCCTCAAGTTTTTCTGAGAAGTTTTTACCATCTTATTTCCGAATGATCATGTCATAGTCGAAAATCCCAGAATGCTTGAAAGTACTTTATGCTCATGTTTGTTCTGGTTTAGATTTCCAATTCTAAAATTGCTACCTTCAGGTATAACTCTAAAATTTCTAGTCTTTACTTTGGTTATTTGTCTGATTGCTGGATGCGGGCATTTTCTGAGTAGTGAATTGTTGGTACTGGAAGCCGGCTTTGTTTCCGAGTTTAAACTGGTTTAGCAATTGAGCTCCGTTGCTCGGCAAAGTTTCTGGCGGAAGGTTTAGCCGCCTGATGAAAGGGGCGAGGCGGAAAGCCAGATAAACGATAAGTATAGATGAAAAAATACAAGTGCTTATGTAAACATTTCAGGCACACACAAAATTCAAAGCCAAAAAGTGCTGAATAAATCAAAAGCTTAGCACTAGCAAAGTTAAAGTATCACATATTTACAGACGCATCATGTTTTTCCAGAATAATACAAAAAATTTTGATCTATGATGCAGGAGGAGATATAGGAGCTGCCAGCTCGCTGGATACGTCGCCTTGATATCTTTTCGAGATGTCCACATCCGAGGTGGTGCGTTCATCGTCGGAAATTTCTGCTGTTTCTTCTGGAGGCGGAGGCAGAGTGTCCACGCGGTTGAAGAATGGAGTATCGTAGCTGGTCAAGTCAGCTACATGACACCCATATCCGGCACATGAGTCCATAATGGCCTTGATGTCCTGCTCCTGGCCATCTTCGTCCACTGTAGAATACCCTCAGGTCACTTGCCATATCTCCATGTTTCCATGGTGGCTCATGACCATGGTGAGAGCGTTCTGCGCTGCGGATCGCGCGTAGGACATGTTCCAATCTTGAACGAGCTGCAGCATTTCCTTTGCCTTGTCCCGCACCTGAAAATCCGACATGCGGTGCATGTCCGGAATCTTGAGGGCTTCGCCAATATCCTCAAGGGATTGGCGGAAGTCATGAAGCAGGTCGCCGACTTGGGTAAGCCGGTGGGTGCGGGGCTCAGCATAGGTGGATTCCGTCAAGTTCAGAGGACCTATATACAAAACAAGTTAAGAAATATCGGACATTGAAGAAAGTCGAAAAAAAGATAAGTTAGACAGATGGAACGTACCGAAAATGATGTCGTCAATTTTGGTCTTCTCCTCCTGGAGACTTTGGAGTTCATCCCGAAGCACCTGGGAAAGGTCCCTCTCTCTGCTTAGCTCATTCTTGAGGTCCGAGATTATTTTATCTTGAGCAGCGATCTTGCGATCACGCTCTTCAGTAGCCATGGAGGAGGATTCAAGGACTTGAGCTATGCTCTTTTCATGATCTGCCTTGAGCTGGTTTAGCTCTTGGCGAAGGTCCTTGTTCTCCACCACCAGGGTCTTGAGGTTCTCAGCCTCTTTGATCATGGCGCAGGATTGTTTCACCAGCGTTGTAAGTCAAAAAGAACAACAGTTCAGGAAAAATTCGAGATTGAAAATAACAAAGACAAGGTTTGAGTCTCGGAATGTTTACCTTCGGCCTCGTCCTTGGCAACTTTAAGTTTAGCATCTTTAAGCCGAAGAGCTTTGATCTCTCTCCGCTTGTCACAGACATTCTTCAGTAAATCCTGGTTATAGGAACATACTTTCTGTAAGTCAGAATACCCAAAGTCAGAAAGCTACTTAAGACTCGGGCTAATATTTTTGCTAATATCAGCACGAGCCTTGGGGGCTACACTAGTTCGTTCTTTGGCATCCTAATGAAGCATAAACCCGGATTATATATCCTACTTCATGCTTGGGCGCTAGAGGATATGATATAAAATAATGGAAAAAACAAGAGTTGGAATTCCGACTTACATGTTGTTCGCGGGTGAGTTTATCCAAACCCGCGTTCACTTCAGCAGCCACCTTTTCAGCGAGAGTCAGAGGAATCACTGGGGCTGTTGGAAGCTCTCCAGTCCTAATCCTCTCGTCGCGAAGGCGCACTTGGTCGAGAAGGTCAGAGAACTTGATGTCCTCTGCTTCTTGCGCTTCTTCTTCGGTAGACAAATTTCTTTTCTCCAGGCATTGCCTGGCTAGCCGCTGGATCTCTTCTGTAGATTTCCGGGATAGACCAAGCTTGGCAAGTCCCGGATTGCTGAGGAGGTTTTCGGTGAAGGTTTCTGCCGAGGGATCATTACCCAAAGAGGGTTCACCCTTATCTAAATCTGACTCGCCCATGGTGACGTCAGTTTGCGAATCAAGGTTCGCAGGCTCCGATGAAGGAGCCGGATCTTCTTCGGCGACCGGTGAGATTACCGGTGTTGTGGAAGGTTGAGGGGCAGGAGTCGGAGGAGCCACGGCAGGAGAAGCCATGGTAAGCTTCGTCTGTCGCAGCGGCTTCGAAGGAATCCCTTTCCCTTTGCCCTTGATGAGCGGCTTTGCTCTAAGAATGTAATAAAGTCGGAAACATTACATCTCGGAAATAAATTCGAGTAAAGTACAAAGGCGGAAATTGTGATTGAAAGTTACCTCTTCACAACAGGCACCTCCTTTGTGCCAACAGCCACTGTCGGAGCTTTGCGCTTCTTGAGCGCAAGGTCCGGCAATGGGACCACCTCTGTCTCCTGAGAGAACTCAGGAGGATATCCTTCGAGCGGAGCAAATTCCGACTCGGGGAGGTCAGAGAGCTGAAAATAAGAAAGCATATCAGCATTGCAATGTAATTCAAAGATTGAAACACATAAAAGGTGTATTGTACAAACTTACCGGCACCACGGGGTTTTCCGCCGTGTGCATATCCAGAGAAACCTCCGGGATTCTCCTCTTGATCCGCTCCTTGATCATCCACTTGATCTGGCTAATATAGCCCTGTGTGGTGTAGGCTTTGGGGTTGATGCAGAGGGAATCTTTTTTGGATGACATGATGGAGTGCATCAGTCGATCCCCGTGGTACTGAAGGGGCTGGATCCGATGTGAGACCCAGCATTGGACCAAGTCGGATCCCTTCAGACCCTTGTGTTTGATCAAATATTCGATCCGCCTCTTAGCGAGGATCAGATCGTCGGAAAGAGCCAGAGCAGCCTCGTCCCAAGAAGGTTGGGCCATGGCAGCTCTGTCAACAAAAGCCAGCAAAGCAGTGGCTTTGCCGGGAGCCGGAATATCCTTATGATAGAAAAATGTGGCTGGTCATTGTTTGACCGAGTCACTAGCTAGAATTTTGGGATATGCGCGCTCGCGTCTAACCGAAAAACTAATAGTGCCGGTGATGTAAGGAACACCGGCAGTAATGGAGTTTCTCCGGGCAGGAAAGTAGTACCAGAAAACAGTCACTCTCGGCCTAATGCCGAGAAAGCCCTCCCACAACGAAGCATATGCGCTCATTTCTAAGATAGAGTTGGGAGGAAGGTTATGGATTTGAACTCCGTAATGATCAATCACCTCTGAGAAGAACTCTGAGGGAGGAAACGACAAACCTCTATCGAGGTGGGTGCAGAAGTGGACCCGTTCGCCATCGCGCGGATTGGGGACGGTTTCCTCGAAGCCGCTCCGCTAGTTGCCGGCGGCGAGAATCCCTTCCTTCTCCACGTTCTTGAGGCCCTCTTCGTTGAGAGCGCAGGGGATCCAGATCCTGCGAAAGCTCTCTTTCTCCACCACCGCTTCCGCCGCCGCCGCTGCCGCCAAGCCGGAGGAAGAAGATGAAGCCATTTCTCCGGCGAGAAGATGACCTAAAAGGGGCGGTGCTGGGAGTTCTGTGGAAGAGGAAGGGGGAGCTCTATGCGCGCAGGGAGATGGGAAGGAGAGGAAAAGGCAAAGGACTGGTGGAAGGAGAAGGAGAAAATCCTAACCCCTTATATCCACCTAACTACGCCAAGATTCGTGCAAATGCTACAGTGTAACCGCCACGCGTCGTGGAAGGAACTAGGAAGGACCCACGCGATGATTGCGTCGCCTCGTTCTCCACGCATGCATTGAAACAACGCCTCAGTTCCGCAGACCGCGGACCCACCAACAGACGTGCTGATGGCATGCCTGTCAGCTGACATGACTTGACCATGACTTGTGTCAGGTGGCGTTAGAAACCAAGTTCTGACTTAGTTTGAAATCAAGTTGGAAAATCCGAGTAACCTGTTGATAGGTCCGACTTATTTTTAAGACCCGGATCGTATTTTTTCTTGTGAAGTTTCAGGAACCCTTCAAGATTCTGCAAGCCGAAGATCAAGCTAGACGATGATAAATCCGACTTTGGATCTTGGAGGCCTCCGGGGGCTGCTATTGGGGATATACTTTCTGGGTATCCTCACAGTTCCTCACTGACCAGGGTGGCCCACTTCGGGTTAGAGCTTTGCTTCATGGGCGGCCCAGTCAGGGAGAAAGATGGAGTCCAATCCGGCTACGAGAAGGCCCATAAGACTTACCGACTTAGGCCCATAATGTTACTTGTAGTTCAAGATGTACTCTGTAACCAACTCTTAGTCGTAGCCGGATAGATCTCTCCTGTAAACCCTAGGCCGGATATCTATATAAGCCGTCCTAGGGAGAGCTTTTAGGACACACCTCAATAGTCTACAATCTCAACTCGCACAGGCGAAACCCTTGTAACCCATATTCCAGCTCTACCGTATTATTGGATTGCTAGCAGGAGTAGGATCTGTCCAAAGCCGGTGGATTCGAACCTGGGTAAACTTGTGTACTCACCGTCCCGGAATACCGTACGTCTCACACCCCTCTCTTCCCCACGCCTCGAGGACCCCCTCATGGCGTACTTGTCATCAATCTGACGACAATAGCAAATGCTAATAGGTAGGTATGGTGGACTCTTTGGAATAACTTGGTTTTATATGGAGTTGGATCATTGAGTGGAACTCATACTTGGTACATGTGGAGGCTAGCAAAAGACTGGGAGCGACCAACTAAGAGAGCAATAATGACCATAAACATGCAAAATGACAAAACATTATAAATTAAAGCATAAAGTGATATTACAAGTCGAAAACTAAATTATCATAGAGGCTAAGGTGACTGGTTCATAGTCTTAACATGGTGTAAGCATGTGCCAAGTCAACCCAAATAAAGCATCAAAGGAGAATACCACAATATTATGCTTTTATATGCTAAAACAATGCATGATTGTTTCAAGGCACATTAAGCAATCTCAACTGTTTGTAACAAGTCATGCTACAGCAATAATTACTAAGCATAAAGCATAGTAATACCAAACATGACTTGATAAAGTGTAGGCCATAGTCAAAACAAGAGTCCTTTTATACCACTTATAAGCATGAACTTTCCTACTCTTTTCCAATCCAAATCGACTTATTTGAAAACTAATGTATGAATGCGGGGGTCCAACCAATTTATTTAAGCAAACCTAGCAAAATAAAACTAAAAACAAAATTAAGATGCTCCAAGAACAACACAATTGTGTATGAAACAATAAAAATGAAGTGTTTGGAAGAAAATCTGAGATTTTTATTGATGAAGAAGGGGATGCCTTGGGCATCCGCAAGTTTTGACGCTTATACTTCTTGAATATATCTTGGGGTGACACGGGTGTCATCCCCAAGATTTTGTCCATACTTCATCTTATCACATTATTCTTCCCTACACTTAAAGATTTCCTTCATACAAAATTTCACACAATCTTCATTAGCAACATCATTGTACTTAAAGATAATAAGTCTTTGGTTTTAGTTTCAACATAAGTAAAACTTCCATCAAAACACATGCTACTGTAGCAATTCCTTTTAAAAGTTCAAGAAATTTTCAAGAACTCAAAGAGGAAGAGATTAAGAGACAAATTGCAAATAATGGCAGAAATCTGTCAAAACAGACCAGCAGGTAAAAACCGATTTTTTCGAAGACCTTATGATGCTCAAATAGAAAAGTGTTAAACTAACAAAAGTTGGATAACAACCTGGGGCATAAGCACAAACAATTATAGCTCAATCCGACGTACAGAGATTTTTTACGAGTTTTTACAGCGAAGCACAAAAATCTGTTTCGGGACAGCAACTTTCCCAAGCATTACTTCTCTCTCATTAGAGGTTACTCTTGGCACAAAGACCACACAAAAAGGATAAGGAGAGGTTATTACAGAGGCAATAACTTCCAAGACTCAACAAAAGAAAAATTTATTGACTAAAAATTTGGGTTATCTCCCAATAAGTGCTTTTCTTTAACGCCTTTGAGTTAGGCATAAGAAGCAAGAATCAAGTATTCTCAAATGAAGAAGCATTTAGATCAATACCATAAATATCTTCAACAAGGCAAGGTATCTCATCCAAATAAGTTCTAGAAGATCCTCTCACAATGCTCTTGGGTTCACAATTTTCATAAAACGGGTTTTCAGGAATAATCCAATCAAAATTCTTTTCTAAGGCTTCATGTTTTCCTACAAGTTTAAAAGGTATTGGTATTTTAATTTCTTCTTCCTTGGGTTTGGTTTTGTCCTTCTTTTCTAATGTACCAATAACATCTACACATGAGCCTAGCAAATTAAAATGATCAAAGACCTTTCTAGCTTCCTTAGCAACATCATAAAAAATTCTTTTAGCAAAGTCTCTAGGATAAATTCTCTCTTTTCAGTATCCTTAATGTCTTTAAGTTTAAGAAACATTACTTGCATCATGGGTTAAGGTTACTTAGGGTTTTGGTATCGAAGGCAATATATAGGCAAAACGAGAGGCCGAGGGGGTGCTGGGGTCGGCCAGAGCACCGCCTGGCGCGGGCCAGGCCTAGTCACGCAGCCAAGTGGTGTGGCCGGACCCCACCTCTTCTCCATCTCGTATTCTGGCTCCAGATGTCTTTTGGTAAAATAGTGACTTTGGCTTTTGTCCCGTCCAATTCCGAAATATTCATTTTCTGACTTCCTGGAACCAAAAACAGCAGAAAACGGGCAGTTGGCACTATGGCTCTTTGTTAATAGGTTAGTCCAAGAAATCATATGAAAAGTACTCCAAAGTGTGGACAAAACACAAGAAAGTATAAAAAACCAAGCATGGAACATCAAAAATTATAGATACATTTACAATGTATCAACATCCCCAAGCTTAACTCATGCTCGTCCTCGAGTAGGTAAGTGATAAAAAGAAAGAATAATTTTTGAGGTGACATGCACCATCATAAACTTGATCAAAGTATTTGTAAAGCATGGATAGCTGGGAACATAGTACTTCAAACATAACATGAAAGACAAACTTCTAGCAATAAGACAAAGAAACTATGATGCAACATAAAAAGGCACAAACAAAAGATTCATGAATAACAATGCTTTGCAAGACGTTTGTTTGTTTCACATAAAGAAAACATAGCATAATAGTATTCAACTTGTCCCTCATAGAGTAGAAAATATAAATGCATAGGACACCTTCAAAGTTCATAAGAGTGACTAGATACAAATAGTTTAAAACAAGCAATATCAAGATATGCATCAATCAACTAGTCTTGGGACAATGCACATAGAACTAAGAATGGCCACTATGCTCTCAAAGTAGGTGCATAAAGGTAGAAGGTGGAGACTCAATATAATGGTGGAAGAAAGGCCTTCATAGAAGGAAGTAGGGATTCAAGTCTCATAAAGAGCTTCTAAAAATTATGGTACTTATAGCTTTCATCTCTCATTGCCCCTATCATAAGCATCTTGAAGGTGATTAAGGTTAAAGTGAACAAACTATGGTGTACATGCTTGACGAAGTATAAGTTGGAAATCTCATGTCCCTTGAATACGAGGGTCGCTCCTCATGCTACTCAAGTTTAGTCACCAGTAAGTTCTTGTCATCGTAAGTACATGTGTATCATAGAGAACCGCCAACGGGGTACCCCTTGCCCGATGATACGGAAGAATCCCCATATCAAAATGACAAGGCAAGCAGACAATGAGCATCTCATCAATCTTCTTATTTACCATGGGAATATGGTGATTTTTTCTCTCTCTCCTCTTTTCGTAATCTCATTTTTTCTCCTTTTCTCGTTTTCTCAATATAGGACTCTTTTTTATAAGAAGAATGCTTCATAGACAGCTCATTATGGTTATGCTGCAGGTTTCCACCATGTCAGCATGGATTAGACTAGCGGCCCAAGCGTTTCTCTAACACATATACATAACTCCATGGATTTACAAGCTCCCCTTTCATTTCACACCGACGACATCCATAGACATAAGAGCATGATATCAACTAGGTACAAAGTACCCGTGCAATGTTGAAAGCGTTCCCCGTAATAGCATGGTTCTGCTAATCCCCAACAAATAAGTGCAAGCATATACAACATAGATGACACAATGGTTCAAGTTTATTAAGGGCAAGAAAAGTAAAGTGTGCCATCAAGTTCGTGAGAGCTTTAATCACTAGTTTTCTCATAACAAGTTTAATTTGGAAGGTAAAAAAAAGAATGAATATACTTGGAATAGCATAATCTAGTAGGTAGGTATGGTGGACTCTTTGGAATAACTTGGTTTAGGGAGTTGGATGCATGAGTGGAACTCATACTTGGTTGTGGAGGCTAGCAAAAGACTGGGTGCGACAAACTAAGACAGCAGTAATGGCCATAATCATGCAGAGCGACAAAACATCATTGATAAAAGCACAAAGTGATACTACAAGTTGAAAACTAAAGGATCATAAAGCCTATGGTGACTTTGGATAGTCATAACATGGTGTGAGCATGCGCCAAGTCAACCCAAATAAAACATCAAAGGAGAATACCACAATACTATGCTTTAATATGCTAAATCAACGCATGATTCATCCAAGGCACATTAAGCAATCTCAGTTGTTTATAACAAGTCATGCTACAACAAATAATACTAAGCATAAATCCAAAACAATATCAAGCATGGAATGACAAAGCATAGGCCACAGTCAAAAAACAAGCTCTCTTTACCACTTAAGCATGAGCTTTCCTACTCTTTTCCAAAACAAACCAAACTATTTGAAAACCAATGTATGAAAGAGGGGGTCCAACCAATTTATTCAGAAAACTAAGCAAACAAAGAAAACGAAAAGCCAAAACAAAAACAAAAAAGAAGACGCTCCAAGAACAACACAATTGTGCATGAAACAATAAAAATGAAGCGTTTGGAAGAAACCTGGGATTTTTATTGATGAAGAAGGGGATGCCTTGGGCATCCCTAAGCTTTGACGCTTGTACTTATTGGCTATTTCTTGGAGTGACACGCGTGGCATCCCCAAGCTTGAGCTTTAGTCCATTCTTCATCTCATTACTCATTCCTTCCATACACCTGAAATTTTTCCTTCATACAAAACTTCACACAATCTTTATTAGCAATATTAGTGCACTCAAGATAATAAGTCTTTGGTTTCAGTTCCAACACCAATAAAACTTCCAATAAAACACAAGCTACTGTAGCACTTCCCTCAAAAAGCTCAATTCCCCAAAAGAACTCAAAAAGGAAGCAACAAGAAGCAAATGCAAATAATGGCAGAAATCTGTCAAAACAGACCAGCAGGTAAAGACGAATTTTTTCGAAGACCTTCTGTTGCTGAAATCAAAAAGTTTTGAACTAACGAAAGTTAGATAACAATCTAGGGCAGAAGCACAAATATTCACGCCTCAAAAGGACATACAGAGATTTTACACGAATTTTTATGGTGAAGCACAGAAATCTGTTTCGGGACAACAACTTTAAAAAACATTACTTCTCTCTCATTAGAGGTTACTCTTGGCACAAAAAGAAAATAAAAAGGATAAGGTAATAACTTCCAAGACTCATCTAAAACTTTTGGGTTATCTCCTAATAAGTACTTTTCTTTAACGCCTTTAAGTTAGGCATAAGAAGCAAGAAGAATCAAGTGTTCTCAAATGAAGAAGCATTAAGACCAAATTTTGTTTTCATAGGAGAGGCAAAAGAAATCTTCTCTCTCTTCTTAGGGAAGTGTTCTATACCTTTCTTGAGTGGGAGTTGATATTTAATGGTGCCTTCTTTCATATCAATAATTGCACCAACATTAACAGTTCTAAGAAAAGGTCTTCCCAAAGTAATAGGACAAGAAGCATTGCATTCAACATCCAAAACGTAGAAATCAACGAGGACATAGGCATTGTTAACCATAATAAGAACATCATTAATACTCCCCATGAGTTTCTTTTTAGCATTATCGTCAAGTAGGACATTCAAATAACAATCTTCAAGTGGAGGCAAATCAAGCATATCATAAATCCTTCTAGGCATAATAGAAACACTACTATCAAGATCACATAAAGCTTTGAAATCAAAATCATTCACTTTCATATTAATGATGGGTTCCCAACCATCTTCTTGTTTTATAGGAATAGAAGCTTTATGTTTCATCTTTTCTTCTTTAATCTATATGAGAGCATCAGTAATGTGTTTTGTAAAGGCCATGTTCATAGCACTAGCATTAGGACTTTTAGCAAGCTTTTGTAGGAACTTAATAACTTCAGATATATTGCAACCATCAAGATCAAAATGAAATTTATCATCTAAAGTAGTAGAACTATTACTAGCCTCAACACTAGTGGTGGTGATAGTAGAAACACTAATGTTTCTAGTAATTTCATCTTCTCTTTCCCACTTAGCATGTAATTCAGCTAATAGTCTAATATTTTCATTAATTCTTACTTGTATGGCACTAGTAGCAGCAAAGGGATTATCATTAGTCTCAAGTTTAGCAGCCATTTTATTAATCAATGAATATTGAGCTTCAGACAAAGATGATATATTCCTTTCAGAATTAGAAAGTTTCAATTGTAAACTAGGAATTTCCCTATTTAGACTCTCAAGTTGATGGATAATGTTCTTCAAAATGATAGATTGTTCCTCCATAGTTTTAGTAAATAGTTGATTTTGCTCATATTGCATTTGCATGTCTTAGTGGCTAAATTCTTCCTTCACTATGTAACCCAGGTTTTCCATTATAACCATAAGTATTACTAGGAGGGTAAGGCCTATAATTATTATTACCATAAGCAATTTTGCCAATATTGTTATTTCTTATAAAGTTCACATCAACTTGCTCTTCTTGAGTAACCAAAGAGGCTAAAGGAACATTATTTGGATCAATATGGGCTTTCCCATTAACAAGCATAGACATAATAACATCAATCTTATCACTCAAGGAGGAGGTTTCTTCAACATAATTTACCTTCTTACCTTGTGGAGCTCTTTCAGTATGCCATTCAGAGTAGTTAACCATCATATTATCGAGAAGCTTTGTTGCAGCACCCAAAGTAATGGTCATAAAAGTACCTCCAGCAGCAGAATCCAATAGGTTCCTTTAAGAATAGTTCAATCCTGCATAAAAAGTTTGGATGATCATCCAAGCAGTTAGTCCATGAGTGGGACAATTCTTTACCAAAGATTTCATTCTTTCCCAAGCTTGAGCAACATGTTCATTATCAGATTGTTTAAACTTCATTATTTCACTTCTCATAGATATAATCTTAGCAGGAGGATAGTATTTTCCAATGAAAGCATCTTTGCATTTAGTCCAAGAATCAATAATGTTCCTAGTTAAGGAATTCAACCATTCTTTAGCTTTTCCTCTCAAAGAGAAAGGAAACAATTTAAGCTTAATAATATCACCATCTATATCCCTATGCTTTTGCATCTCACAAAGTTCAACAAAATTATTTAGATGGGCAGTAGCATCTTCATTACCAATACCAGAAAATTATTCTCTCATAACAAGATTGAGTAAAGCAAGTTTTATCTCAAAGAAAGTAGCTTCAGGAACAGGTGGAGCAATAGGTGTGCTCATAAAATCATTGTTGTTCGTGCTAGTGAAGTAACACAACTTAGTGTTTTCAAGAGTAGTCATTTTTTGTGTTTTCAATAAAGAAAGCAAACTTGTAAAAACTATTTTTTGTGTGTTTTTGATAAAGAAACAAGCAAACAAAGCAAAAGTAAACTAAGAAAAACAAAAATAACAAAGTAAAGAGATTGGTTATGAGGGACTCCCCTTGTGAAGATGTCCTTGACTCCCCGGCAACAGTGCCAGAAAAAGTTGTTGATGGCCCAGACTATATCGAGCTCGTTGGGGAACCCCAAGAGGAAGGTATGATGAGCACAGCAACAAGTTTTCCCTCAGTATGAAACCAAGGTTATCAATCTAGTAGGAGCAAGGAAATACCCCAAAGGTGTAGCTAGCAGAATGTTGGCAGTGCGCACTACCGGTGTCAGCAGCAACGTGGAGACATGCACAACACAACCACAGAACTTTGCCCCCAACTTGCGATGAGGTTGTCAATCTCACCGGTTTCACTGAAAAGAAAGGATTAAACGTATCGAATGGAAGGAAGTAATAGTTTGCAGAAAGTAAACACAAAGCAGTAAACAGTTTGTAGATTGTATGTAAAAGAAAGGACCGGGGTCCATAGTTCACTAGAGGTGGCTCCCCTTAAGATAGATAACATGCTGGGTGAACAAATTACAGCGGGGCAATTGACAAACATCAAGAAAGCATACAAGCATATACTAATCATCTTGACTCCTTTGATACTTGATTGGGCATTACAACATTATACATAGACCACCATCCAACTTTATCTATGACTAATAATCCACATTCAGGTTATCATCCGAACCCCCTCCAGTATTAAGTTGCAAGCAACAGATTATTGCTTTACGAATTGCGTGTAAAGTAAACAATATGATTGTTCTATGAACAAAGGATTGTTGTTTTCTCCCTAGTAGCAACAACACATCTATTACCTTAGAGATTTCTGTCACTTCCCCAGATTACCAGAGGCATGAACCCACTATCGAGCATAAATACTAACTCTTGGAGTTTCTAGCATCTACTTGGCCAAGATAGCTACTAACAACGGAAAGCATGCAAGATCACAAATAACAAAGACATGATAGAATCAATAATCAATCTGAAATAGCATCTCAATATCCATCGGATCCCTGCAAACACAACATGCATAATTACAAATAGATGATCTTGATCATGAACGGAGCTCACAAGATCTAAACATGAAAGCACAAAGGAGGAGAACCAGCCATCTAGCTACTACATGGACCCGTAGTCCAGAGATGAACTACTCATGCATCACACCGGAGGCTTGCATGATGATGAAGAAGGCCTCCAGGGTGAATTCCCCTCTCCAGCAGGGTGCCGGGAAGAGCTTCAGATCCCTCTCGATCTAGGGATGGAGATGACAGCGGCTATAGACTCTTTCGTGGATTTTTGATCTGGTACTTAGGGTTTTGGTATCGGAGGCAATATATAGGCAGAAGGAGAGGCCGAGGGGGTGCTGGGGTCGGCCAGACCACCCCCTGGCGCGGGCTAGGCCTGGCCGCATGGCCATGTGGTGTGGCCGGCCCGTAGCCCTTCTCCATCTCGTATTCTGGCTCCAGATGTCTTTTGGTAAAATAGTCACTTTGGCTTTTGTCCCATCCAATTCCGAGAATATTCATTTTCTAACTTCCTAGAACCAAAAACAGCAGAAAACAGCCAGCTAGCGCTATGGGTCTTTGTTGATAGGTTATTCCAAGAAATCATATGAAAAGTACTAAAAAGTGTGGACAAAACACAAGAAAGTATAAAAAACCAAGCATGGAACATCAAAAATTATAGATACATTTACAATGTATCATGGAGCCACCCTATAATTTGACGGTGGCCAGATAGTCTACTAACCAAGCTTCGGGTTCCTGGAGGCCATCGTATTTGTGACGGTCGTGTGGAAGTTTGAAATCCTTGGGTACTGATGCCTTGCAGATCCTCTACGTAAAACAGCTAGCTCCGCATAACTCGTGATCATCTTTGTTGTATCCATCCTGGTATCATTGGTTGCGGCTTTCATCTCTAGGTCCGCTGCTCCTATGCTGGGTGTTTTCGTTCCTTGTTTGGCTTCGCGGCTCGGATCCTACGAGATGCACCTGGTGTGGTGATTGGGATCGTTCGGTGTGTCCTACTTGCCGAGGACTGTTGTGATGGCGTCGAGATCTTTGTGTGAGTCCTTGTTCTGCTTCTGCGAGTGAGGCTCCTACCATGCCGAGGTTCATCAGGGCGGAGCGGTGAAGGGCTGCTCGTGGATCATCGACTGCGGGTTGAGTGGTGATCAGATATATTTGTGCGGCCACTATGGATACCTAGGCTATTTTTCCCTTGATGTTTCCTACTTGATCGATTGACATGAATGATAGGTCGAGATCTCAGATGATTCCGCGTCTTTCTTCTTCGGGGATATTCTATAGTCGAGATGTTGGACTTCTTGGTGGTGCTGCTCCTGTTACGCTTCTTGATCCTCGAGTAGAGCTTAATTGTGCCCGTCGTAAACTTGATTCGTTGGCTAATCTTTTTCTTCGTCGAGTTGCCTTTGCATCCAGAGTAGGTCTCTCTTCTTGTGGTGGAGTAGATATTGGTATGCCAATAGATCCTCATGTGAAGCATCAGTTGTCATTGGGACTGCTCCCGAAATTGCCTCCCTTGCTTTTCGCCATGCCGCTGCTGGTATCCGAAGTCCTTGTCTTTCTCCTATGCGAGGTTCTCTGCCTCCTCCTTGGACTATGCAATTAATTGTTGTTTCTCCTCCATTTCCGTGTTCTCCTCCATTGTCGTGGTTTCCTGCATGGTCATTTGATAAAATATCATCGGGGTTGATAATAGGGTTACCGTTTTAATCGTGTGGTGTTGAGGTATCTCCGCTGATCATGTACACTTGGTGGCGCGTTGTGCGTGGCCTAATGGCGTCGCCTTTTGCTTCCGTGGGTGTGTTAGTAGTGCTTCGAGATCGTAGTTCTGGATAGATCGCCGCCATCCTTTCTTCAAACTCGACGTTTTCGCTGATTTCTTCGGGTTTTGAGTTTGTCGGGTTTGCTTCGTGTGGTGAGATTGGCTGGTGACCTTCTACTCCTGCTTTGATCTGTGTTGAGATGTCCGTGGAGGATCCAACGGACAATGCTGGTACCGCGATGAGTGTAGCTTTTCGCACTGACGGTTCTGATGCGATCAGGGCCGAAGGGTATGATTTTTGCGTGTTGTCGGCTTGGAAGTGAAGGCTTCCGATGATTAGATTGGATCCGTCGTTAAAATCGGCGGGTACTAACAGAAGGGTGGGCATGTGTGGATTTGCTTTTGTCGAGTTGATGCTTGGTCTAGAGCGTTTCGCCGAATTTGTGTTTCCTGCGTTCAGGTTTCCCACAGACGGTGCCAATTGACGAGGGGTAACCTTGGCAATGCCCATGGTGATGGACTTAGGGTTTCGCAGAAAAGAGAATGCTAGGGATTTCGTCGGATGTCAGGAAAGCAATGAAAACAAAGTCGCATGAATGTTGGGAAAACACGCTATTACAAGTTGTCCTCTGGATTTCGGTACCCTCGCTTGGGCTTCTCCCGTCCTATATATAATAGGTCGGGTCTCAAAGTTTTATGCGGATAGGTTTCATACACGCGTGATTACAATACCAACATAATGTCGGTTCATGGTTTCTTTCCTAATACAATAACAAGTCTCTGTCGGTTGCTGCCTTGGGCTGTTATCTGGAATCTTTATGGGCCGTAGACCTTTTACCCAATGTAGGGTAACAAATAGCAAACACTCAAATAATCATACCCATGTCAAGTAACGAGTCCATGCTAAAGACTTTCTAGGTGATCACATTGGATATAATAATACTTTCTAGTTAAAGTTATTAATGACTTTTATACCATTTTGCATAGCCCTCAAGAGTACCAATACTTTTGTCCATAGGTAGCTGGCTACACATGTCGTCAACTCATAGCCCAAATCAGGATTTATGCCTATATTGTTCGAAGGCTAGCAGAGTTGTTGGCATCTCAGGGTGTGCATCAATGGTTTTATAAACAATCTTTCAAGCAATATAATACTTTGGATCCACATTTTAGTTTTGGCATGCATCTCAATTACTACTAGACTTCATTTTAATCAAACAACTCCTTCCAAAAGTACTATCTAGACTATCATTAAGTCTATGGAGTTGAGTATCTTGAAGGTTAAACTCTCAATCCAATAAAAACATCACACAAGTCATAATTGGAGACCTTTTCTTATTGTACTTATTTAGCATAATTATTTCCGAGGCAAGACTCGGTTAACTATAAGAACTAGAGCAAAAGCTTACTCAACTACTTACTCGTATGAATATAAAGCTTTACTCTAACTATTTTGAATTTCTCCCACTAGCATAATACCTTAACAATACTACCAACAAGCATAAACATTTCAAATTTCTAAAGTGGGAGACATAGGACATATCTCTCATGAGGGACTTCACAATTCTCTTCCATATGATGTGTTCCTTCAAAACTCAAAAAGTAGATCACTCTCATTAGTAATATTAAAGAAAAGAGGCAAATGGAGATCCACTTTTCAAGCATAAGGATAAAAGGAAAAATCTTTTTGTATTTTTGAGGATTGGGTTTAAAGAATAGAAAAATATTGACGACAAAATTAGATACTATAAACAAACAGAACAAATTTCTTAGGGAACACATCCCCAAGCTTAGGCTTTTGCATGCCCCGTTGTTGCTCATTATGGTGGCGGAGGATAATATCCCATGTTCCATTGACTAATCCAATCGATGAACAGGGACACGAGGTTCACGATGGAGTCTCGAAGGTTAATGGCGAGGCTATTCATGTTCTCAATGTTTCCTTCGAGCGCGTACACATCTTTGAAAGGACATTTATTGTCCTAATATATTTTGGTGTTTGTTAACAACATAAGGATCATTTTACTTTGTGTTAATGTCTACATGTCAATCTAATGAAAATAGAAAAGGCCATAACATAGTGGGAAACTCCTTGGATAAATCTAAGGTTTCCAGAAGAATCCAGACCGGAGTCTCCGGTATGTAGACACCAGAGTCTCCGGTGTGGTCTGGAGTTTCCCCGAAAGTCCCAGAGTGGACTCAAGATGTTGCCCGAGGTCATTCTGTTTGGGGGTCCGGAGACAGACCGGATGTTGGCCGGAATCTCCGCTATGGGGTATCAGACTGGAGTTTCCGGTGTGAAAACACTGGAGTCTCCGGTATCCCCAGACCGGAGTTCCTGGCAAGTCTCCAAAGTGAGTGACAAGAAAAAGGCCAGGACATTCTGATAGCCGGTCTGGAGTTGGACCGAAGATGGGCCGGAGTTTCCGGTGTAGACCAGAGTCTCCGGTGTGGAAGGTCTCCAATGGACAGAAAACGGTCAGCAGCTGTGGAGGCTATACATCATCTTCTACCTCTAGCTGCTCATTCCAGAAAAGAAAGACAACACCATTAGAGCCACCAAAACTCCAAGATCTCTTCATACAACCACCTAAAGTCACTGATCTTTGGGGAATCGAAGGAGGAGGACTTGATCTACAGCTTCACTAAGAGAGATTTTCATTTCTCCCTCATTCACTTGAGGGCCCCTTTCTCTAGGGTTTCATTGGAAACCCTAGGCCTTGTTTTGGTTCTTACAAGCTTGTCTTTGATTGTGTGACAGCTTGCTTGTATTCGGAGCCTCCAATTACGTTGTGGATGTGTGCCTCGAACTTGTTGTAAGGGTGCTGGCTACCACCTTGAAGGTTGCCGATATAGTGGAAGCGTGAATCGATCCCCTTGGGTTGAGGTTCACCGGAGAACAAGGGAGGCCTCTTGTGGCATTGGTGGTTTGATACCACCCCCTCTCTAAACGCAGACGTACTTCCCCTCAAAAGGAAGGAACTACAGGAAATAATCCTTGTATCTCCGTGTGCTTCTCTTCGATTACTTTTATCCTTTATTGTACATTACTTTATCTAGTTCTTGTTTAGTTAGTTGTGATAGTGTGACATATAGGTAAATTCACCTTAGTTGCATATCTAGAGAATTTACCTTTTGTGTCAAACCCTAATTTGAAAAAGAGTAAAACTTGAAGTAGCACCTATTCACCCCCCCTCTAGGTGCCAATATGATCCTTTCAATCTTCATAGGTGGTGTAGTAGTTCGATGGTTACTGCTCTTGTTTGGGTCCTTCTTGCTCTTCTACTACTTCTTCCTCTCCTTGTGGTTCAGCTTGTGGTGGTAGGGTTGCCTCAACATGCGCATCATAATGCAGACATCCATTCTCGATAGAAAATATACCGTTATTCAAAGGAGAAACAATCAAGTGATCGGCTCCAGGTATATCGAAGTAATACCTACCATTAATTCTTCTAATCATACCACATGCATTTAGAGTAGCAAAACCAAGACAGCGAACGCCTTCCAATGGTTGCAAGTTACTTACATTGAGATGCAATGCTCGGGCAAGAACAGTGATAACTCCTCCTCCTCCGCATATGGGTCCACGAGTTTGGAGAGCTTGATACTTCAAATAAATCACTAGAGGAGCGCCCAAATTTTCCATAAAATTATAGTTTAGAATGGCAGCTTTTGCGAGGATAATCATGTCCTCCTCATTGACTCTTGTGAACTCACCACGAGCCTGCAGGGTGTTAGCAATAACATAGAACAAATAGCAAATTGCAGGACACTCAATTTGATTCCCCTTTGGGACGGGATTGGAAATTCTCATATTTTTGAGGTAATAGTTAGTGGTAGGACTAAGTGTGAAACAAGTGGAGCGGATGTCGGTGATGTTGTTGGCAAAACCAAAGTAATGACACCAATCATCGAGAGACAAGTCATACTCACGGTTCATCAAGCGGAAAATGATCCTTCCAACTCCTGGAAATTGATGGGTTCGTTTAGTGGAAAACAAAAAAATTCTACAGAATACCAAGAGAGAACCTCGCAAGATCTAATCTACTAGATGCAAGTAACAAGTAGATTAGATAGAATCTACTTACCCTCGAAGAACACAGGTGGTTAATGATCTAGAGATTGTGGATGATGTAATCATTCGCTAGCGATGATTCAAACCATAGTAGATCTTGACATTCTAGATCTGTGTACCGAACGGATTCCACCCCGATATCTTCTCCTACTTCTTGATCATGCGAGAGAGGTAGAAGAACTCCATGAGAACTCAGAAGCATGGCTATGGTCGAGATGGACTCGTGTAGGGCTTTGCCTGATCCAATCTAGGGGAGCAGAAACACCACGAGAGAGAGGGAGAGAGGCGGTAGGGTCAAGGATGCACCGACCCTTGCCCATGTCCCTCCTTACATAGGCGGTGGGGGAGGGGGGTTTCTATACTCCAAGCCTTAGCTAGGGCTGACGGCCAAGGGAGAGGGGGAGTCCCCCCTCCCATATGCCCCTTCCATATTAGGGTTCGGCCTAGGCAGATTGGCCGCATGGGCCTTGTGGACGTGGTGCCCTAGCCCACTAGGTCTAGGGTGCCCCCATATGGTCCCATGTGTCCCCACCTCATAGGTAGGCCCCACCATGGACCCTTTGGGAACCTTCTAGAACCTTCCACCACATAGAAATATTGTGTACTTTCTCGAAACCCTAAAATAGGAAGTGCCATATATAATTCTCTACCTTCGGACTATTCCAAAGCTCCTAGTGATTTCAAGTATCTCATCTGAGACTCCTAAGAAACATTTGATTTCCACCATACATATTGTTGACAAATACTAGCGACAACGAAGGTTAAGTTGTGACCCAACAGGTTCAAGAATATGCATACACGATCAAGACACCTCTCTGATGAATAACAATTAGCAGGACCAGGATGCCAATCGAGGTTCCTACACATTCAACAAAGTTCATTTTGGTTGAACCATAATGTCAGATATTCAAACAATTTGGTATACGATTCCTTTTATATCATGATATGTTACTTGCCTGAGTTTCGATCATCGGTATCACTATACCTATTTCAATCTCGTTACCTCCAAGTTCTCTTAACTCGTGTTGTGGTATAGGATCCCTGTGACTAACTTCATTAGTCACTGACGTCTTTGGATGTTATACTACCAAGAGGGCCTGGAGATATCTTACACTTCATCATATGAAGGAACAAATCTCAATCTTGATTCATGCAAACCAACAGCCACCATTGGATATATCCGAAAGCCACCTTTATAATCACCCAGTTACGAAGTGACATTTGATGCCCACTGATGACCCACAAGTATAGGGGGTGTATCGCAGTATTTTTGAGGGAAGTAAAACCCAATTTATTGATTCGACACAAGGGGAGCCAAAGAATATTTATAAGCCTTAACAACTGAGTTGTCAATTCAGTTGCACCTGGAAACAATCTTGCTCACAGCAGTTTATCAGTAGCAACAGTTTTGTAGTAGGAATAGTAAAGTAATAGCAGTAGTAAAAGTAAAGACAATAGTAACAATTGCAGTAAACAGTAGGCTTCAAGCGCGGTAGGCACAGGGATGGATGGACGGGCATTGCATGGACAAGACAATTCATATAGCAATCAAGACATAGGGCATTTGCAGATAAATAAGATAAAGCATCCAAGTACTAAATAATCATAGGCATGTGTTCCATATATAGTCATACGTGCTCGCAATGAGAACTTGCACAACATCTTTTGTCCTGCCAGCCTGTTTGCAGCGGGGCCTCAAGGGAACTACTGGCAATTAAGGTGCTCTTTTAATAGAGCATCGGAGCAAAGCATTAACACTCCGTGAACACATGTGATCCTCACATCAAAGCCATCCCCTCCGGTTATCCTGATTGCTGTCACTTCGGGGCCTTTGGTTCCGGATAACAATATGTGTATACAACTTGCAGGTAAGACCATAAACAATACTATCATAATGAATCAATAACATGTCCAAATCTGAAATCATGGCACTCGGGCCCTAGTGACAAGCATTAAGCATAACAAGTTGCAACAAAGTCAAAAAGCACTAATAATAGATACTAGGCACCATGCCCTAACAATCTGATGCCATTACATCAACGATATCATCCAATCCCTATCATCCCCATAGCCTACAACACGGGATTACTCACTCATGGATGGGGGAAACATGGATAGTCGATGGAGAAGTGATGGTGATGATGAGGGCGATGATCTCGTCTAATTCCCCGTCCCGGCAGGGTGCCAGAACGGAGTTTCTGGTGCTGATTCGTGGAATCTTGTGGTGGCGGCGAAGCAGAACTCTTTATGGAAAAACGTCAAACCCCCTTGGTTTTTAGGTCAAGGGGCATCTTATAGGCGAAGAGGGAGGCCGAGGGGGCAGCCGAGGCAGCCACACCACCCCTAGGCATGGCCTGGCTTGGCCCGCGCGGCCAGGTGGTGTGGGCCCCTCGTGGCCCTACTCTGTCTCGTGTTCTGACTCCGCGAGTCTTCTGGTGAAATAGGATTTTTGGCATATTTTCCGGGATTTTTCCTGATAGTTGATTTTCTGCACAAAAACTAGACACCAAGGTAATTCTGCTGAAAACAGCGTTAGTCCGTGTTAGTTGTATCCAAATCACACAAGTTTAGAGGAAAAACAATAGCAAAGGTGTTCGGGAAAGTAGATATGTTTTGGACGTATCAACTCCCCCCAAGCTTAGCTTATTGCTTGTCCTCAAGCAATTCAGTTGAAAATTGAGTGCGATAAAAGAAACTTTCACGAACACATTTGCTTCATATGATGTATATATTATCAGCATGTTATCAACTACTTAGGCAATTCATAATAAAGAGTATGCAACCAATGTTTACTTAATAGTCATTGCAAGCTATGAAGGGATTCCAACTCAAAAATAATAAGTGGCATGAAACATAAACATAAGCAACATTGCAATGCTCATTAAAAAGGTATGATAGAGTGGTATCTCGCTTGCCTTTAATTGTAGAGAAAATATAAATGCCAAGGCACCTCTGAAGTTCAAGTGAAGACTAGAAGTTAAGATATCAAAGATACAAGCATCAAGGTCATAACACGATTAATCAAGTTTTGAAACAAGCACATTACACTAAGAATGAAAACTATGCTCTCAAGAAAGTGCTCATAGAATAAGTGGTGACTCAACAAGGAAGTGAAAAGGTTTTGAAAAGTTTGAAAGTCCTCCCAAATGCTGAAAGTATGGTACTCATTAGCTTTGAGCTCTCATTGCCCCTATCATAAGCATCTTTAAATGGTTAAGGTTAAAGTGACACAACTAAGAGGATATGATTGACAAGTTATAAGTTGAAATGTCATGCCCCTTACTTACGAGAGTACCGAACCTCATGCTACTCAACTTCAGTCACAAGTAAGCTCTTGTCATTGTAAGTACATATGTATCATAGAGAACCGCCAACGGGGTACCCCTTCCACATGATACAGGAGCTATCCCATAATCAAAATGACAAGGCAGGCAGACAATGAGCATCTTGGCGATCTTTTTATTTGCTATTTGCATAGTTTTTTATTGAGGATGCTTCATAGAATGCTCATTATGGTTATGCTGCAAGTTTCCACCATGATTAGGCATGGCTTAGGCTAGCGGCCCATGCGTTTCTCTAACACACATACAAACTCCATGATCTTACAAGTTTCCCTTTTATTTCACACCGCCGGGATCCATAGGCAAAATAATCATGATATCAACGAGGTACAAAGTACCAGTGCAATGTTGAAAGCGTTCCCCATGATACATGGTTCTGCTAACTTCAACTTAAAGCGCAAGCATATACGCAACAAAGGTGGTCACAATGGTTCAAGTTTATTAAGTGCAAGAAAATAAAGTGTGCCATCAAGTTCGTGAGAGCTTTACTAACTAACTTTCTCATAACAGGCAAACATTTTATTCGGAAGAAAACAAGGGATACTTAATATGCACGGAATAGCAAATGATGCTAATAGGTAGGTATGGTGGACACTTTTGGCAATATTGGTTTTGGGGAGTTGGATGCACGAGTAAAGATTATACTCAGCACAAGTGAAGGCTAGCAAAAATAAGGGAGCGACAAACGAGAGAGCAATAACTGTCATAATCATGCTTGCAACAAAAGAGGACTAATCATGGCATGAAAGTGATTCAAGACCCCTGAGGCAAAATAATTCATCAAGGCTTAGCTGATTATTTCAGTCATATGCATGCATGAGCATGTGCCAAGTCAATTCAAGTGAAACATTCATAGGAGGAAACCACAGTGTCATACCAAGTTATGAATAGAACAATGCAAGCAAACATTCATACGACATGCTACAAACTATTAGCAAGCTAAAGCTAATCATAAGAAAGCAAGAACTACTAAGCATTCATAAGTAACATACACCCTACATGAACAGACTAAGCATGCCCACAATGATGAGTATATGTACAAAAATGAAAACGAATATAGTTTGTTACCACCTCTTACCATGCCTCAAGTTGTCATTAATCCTTATTATTGCCCTTCACTTGTATGGTTGGAATAATAACATGAAAACCAAACTCCACTGAGGACGGCCGAACCCTGCAACGAACTTCACAAAACCGAAGAAGAACAACAAATATTTTTGGTGTTTTTGAGTTTTAAAGGAAAGAGCAAAAAGGAAGAACAAGCAAAGCAAAATATTTTGGGGTTTTTTGAATAATTAAAACAAAACCAAATGGAAGAAGCAAACCAAAGCAAAAAAGAAAGAGAAGAAGACAAAAGGAAGCAAAGAAAATATTTTTGGTCTTTTTGTGTTTTAGAAAGCAAAAGCAAAGAAAGAACAAAAACTAAAAAGAGTACAAAACATGGATATACAAAGTACCGACTAAACATGATATGTAGATGAGTGTGGTGTCGGTGTACCTCCCCCAAGCTTAGGCTTTTGGCCTAAGTGGGTATCAATCCCAAGATGGCCAAGATGGAGTGCCTCCGTAGTACGGCGAGGAGGTGCCCTCGTCCTGATGCGAGCTTGAGGACACCCCACCGTAGTGCGCAGAGTAGTCGTAAGAAGGCACATCCTCCTGGTGCTGCCTGTGGAAACCAAGCAAGCGAAGTTGCTCGTCCACCTCTTCCTTGGAACGCGACCATGGTCTCCTATGAATAATGAACAAAGTATATTGCAGCAAAAGAATCTCCCTCTCGTCCCCGTTAGTAAACAACATCATGTATACAAAACTGTCTCTATCAGAGTCGGCAGTGACGAAGTGATGAGTTTTCATAGCAGCAAGATCAAGACTTTGTGGTGCCAACAAAGTGTCATTAGGATCCATAGAAAGTTCCAATGCAGTAACCATGCGTGAAGCAATAATGCCCCCATAAATAGGTCCCCTAGCAGCTAGGCGGCGAGCAATGAGAGAGCCAAGATTGTACTTGGTATCAATATTAAGTGCAACAACGAGGAAGGCTAAATGATAATTAGAGATATTACTAGTGTTCTCCCTACCAAGAATGCTAGTGGCAAGATAATAAGCAAAATATCTAAGTGTCGGAAGTTGAATGTTCCTTATCTTCCCGTGCTGAGCTACGCGGTCATCGTCATTTGTCACACTTCGATAGAGCTCCAACAAATCAGCGGGTCGACCTTGGATCTTCTTCGCTGTCCCCGTCATGCCTATACCTATAACGCTGCAAAATCTTTCCAATGATATGGTAATGGGCTGATTATAAATTCTAAAAGAAATAGTTGACTGATAAGGGGTGTTAGTGAAAATGAAACTCTCAATGAAAGTTTTGGTGAGCACGGCATATTTCTC
The DNA here is from genome assembly GCA_910589775.1 of Avena eriantha. Classification (NCBI taxonomy): domain Eukaryota; kingdom Viridiplantae; phylum Streptophyta; class Magnoliopsida; order Poales; family Poaceae; genus Avena; species Avena eriantha. The sequence continues at coordinate 46,868,141 of OU342742.1, forward strand.
ACTCTCATCTTCCATGTACGTGGTCAAACCGACCCTCTGGACCAGTAGTAAGAAATCATCGAGGATCCCTGCAGCTTGCAAAAAGGTAAAACAAGGGAAAGTAGATGGGTGAGCATCTCACTCATCTCCTTCATTGCCAAAGCATGGTGCAATAAGTTCTTCATTGTATGGCCTAAACTGAGATGCCGATCTTGAGGTCCTTGACCTCCAAGGTGTGTCCCTCTCAAATATTTCTCCAAATGTGTGGTTGTTCATCTTTGATATTCTAAAATTTTAATATCCATTATACAAGTGATTGCAAAGTGAACACATAATGAAGGGAACTACTCAAAGGGCTTTGTAAGAGGCCTAAACATGCATCAAAACAATATCTCTAAGCATTGAACAAGCTTACAAGCTCTCATAACCTGTCACCTACAGCAGCAAAGTACTCAAGATATAAACCACTAAACACAAATCTACTTGGACAAGCGGGGGAGTCACATACCGGAGAACAAATGCTCCAAATTTTAGCAGCAAAGATGGGCTGAGCAAGGAGATAGAAAAATCATGGGCATGAACAGCAAGAACGTGATTTCAAGCAATGAGCAGGTGTTTTCTCGGGAGAGAGAAGGCAGTGGGAAGTGAGAGAGTGAGTGGAGGGCCAGGGGTGGCCCACACCATGGCCAGGCGCGCCCCTGGGCTGGCCACGCCACCACATGGTGTGCCTTCCTGGTGGGCCCCCTGGTACTCCCCAGGCACTCCTCTGCCCCTTTTTTCACGTAAAAATTTAATGTGAATTTTCTGGGATTTTTCGAGACACTTTATTTTTGAGCAATTTTCAGGTATAGATGAATGATTTTATGGCAGAAAAATGTTTCTGGAATGATGCAATAACAAAACACAACTAAAACTTCAGAAGTTCTAAAACACTCTAATATGCAAGCAACTAGCAACAGAAAAGTAAACTAAGCGAAAACAAAAACTAAAATGGATAAAATAAAAGTAAGCGAAGATAACCATGGTGAAAACATTGTTTTTGTTCACTAACATCCCTTTGTTAACAAGGTTGATCAGGTCTTGTTACCAAAACAATTTTATATGAAACAAAACTTTGTATTCCACTAATGATTATGTTACCTCAACCTTGATTGCAATGGTCCCAATCAAAATAGTTTCATATTTTTCTCGTGGTATGGGACAATATATTTCTCCAACTTGGATGCCCTCAACATGTTCAATTGAATTTAAGCCATAAGTCCTATCAATCTTCTTGGGGAAATAGACAGTATGCTCCTTGTCATTAACAATAAAAGTCACCTTTCCTTGATTACAATTAATAACAGCTCCTGCAGTATTAAGAAAAGGTCTCCTAAGAATAATAGACATATTATCATCTTTAGGCATTTCAAGAACAACAAAGTTAGTTAATATCAAGCAATTATGAGCCACTTGAACAGGTACATCCTTACATATACCAACACGAATAGTAGTAGATTTATCAGCCATTTGCAAAGATATATCAGTTGGTATCAGTTTTTCCAGTTGAAGTCTCTTATAGAGAGAAAAAGGCATAACACTAACTCCTGCTCCCAAATCACACAAAGCAGTTCTAACATAACTATTTTTAATAGAGCAAAGAATAGTTGGAATCCCTGGGTCTCCAAGTTTCTTTGGAACCTTACCATTAAAGGAATAATTAGCAAGCAAAGTAGAATTTTTTTCATTAGGGATCTTCCTTTTATTTGAGACAATATCCTCGATATACTTTGAATAAGGAGGCAATTTAATAGCATCAGTCAAAGGAATTTGCAAGAATAAAGGTTTCATCCACTCACAAAACTTGTTATAGTGTTCATCTTCCTTTGACTTGTGTTTCTTATCAGGGAAAGGCATAGGTTTTTGGACCCAAGGCTCTCTTTCACCCATGTTTCTTAGCAACAAAATCTTCTTTAGTGTATTTAGTATTCTTAGTGTGCCTTTCAGGTTCTTCTTCAACTTTTTCTTTATTAGGAGCATCATTTTCCTCATTACCACTTTCAGTTTCACCATCAGAGATAGATATACTATTAGGATCTATAGCAGGTTCAGGGGATTCTACAATAGTTTTACGTTTCTTTTTTCTTTTCTTAGGAGAAGTACCATTATTTTTGGCTTGTTGAGAATCCTTCTCAATTCTTTTAGGATGCCCCTCAGGATATAGAGGATCCTGGGTAGCAGCACCACTTCTAGTTCTAATTTTGTAAGCATGTTTTCTTTAGCAGCATTAACTAGCAAGTCTTTTTGTACCTTAATAAACTGATCAATTTGAGTTTGAACCATTTGGAAGTGTTTAACAAGCATTTTAACATCATTAGAGGTTCTTTCCACAATATCTTTTAACTCAACAATAGCTCTAGAATTTTCCATTAGATGATTTTATTAAAATTATCTTGCTTAACAATAAAAATATCAAATTCTTCTAAGCATTGATCAGGAGGTTTAGAATAAGGAATATCACCTTCATCAAAGTGTTGGAGAGAGTGTACCTCAATAGTGGATGAGTGGGAAATTGTCTTACATAATTCTTCTATAGGAGGTAAATTATGTAGCTTTAATTCCCTTCTCCTTAAGACATTTCTTAGCTTCCTTCATCACTTCATCGTTTAGTTCAATAACTCCCCTCTTCTTTGATGTTGGTATAGGCACATGAATAGTTGGTTCAGGTATAGCTGGTTCAGGGGGAGTCCGGTCTTCATAATTCTTGCTTATTTTAGCCATTAACTCCCCAGCTTCCTTGGGAGTCCTATTCCTGAAAACACAATCAGCACAACTATCTAGGTATGTCCTAGATTCTTCAGTTAGTCTATTATAATATATATCAAGAAGCTCATCTTTAGGTAATGGACATCCAGCCTGTGCATGAATCAAGGCACATAACCTTGCCCATGATTCAGGCAATATCTCTTTTTCTCCCCTGTTTAAAATCAAAAATTTCCTGCAAAATAGCATGTCTAGCACTAGGAGGAAAATATTTCTGAAGGAAGGTACTGATCAAGCAATCAGGACTATCAATAGATCCAGGAGGTAAATTATTAAACCAAGTTTTAGTTTCTCCTTTCAACGAAAAGGGAAAATTTTAGCAACAAAGTAGGTGCGCATTTTAATATCATCAGAAAACAGGCCACTCATGGTAGAAAGCTCAGTCATATGCGCTATAGCACTTTCATTCTTAGTCCCAAAAAAAGGTTCTTTCTCAACAATAGTAATGTAAGATAAATCAAGAGAGAAATCATAATCCTTATCTTTAATGTGTATGGGAGAAGCAGCAAACTTAGTATTAGGAGACAATTTGGGTTTTATAGTACGCCTCTCAAGGAGACTCTTAATAGCACTGCTATCATGGGTGTTTTGGCATTCTTTAATAAATTCATCGGTCATCTCTATATAATCGTCTTCAATATCATAACTCTCTCTAGACTCAGGTGAACTGACAGGTGTGGTAGTGTCTTCATTAGGAGTTTCGGTATTTCCAACTATAGTTCTAGCAATCGTAGCATCTAGGAAAGGACCTAATGAACCACTCTTATCAAGCATAGTAGAAGCATCATCATAAGTATCAGAAGTTTCAGATTTAGCAGTAGTAGCAATATGTGTAGCATGTGTATGTGGTGGTGTAAGGAGCTTACTCATAACAGACGGTGAATCAAGAGCAACAGAGGTGTTCAGAACCGTACCTCTCCTTGTAGTGGATGGTAAAATAGGGACCTTGCCATTGCGAGACTTACCCATGATGGATGAATGGAAGCGAACAATAGTGATTCCAGGTGAGCTTGATAAAAAGAGCTATGCTCCCCGGCAACGGCGCCAGAAAATAGTCTTGATGACCCATAAGTATAGGGGGTGTATCGCAGTATTTTCAAGGGAAGTGAAACCCAATTTATTGATTCAACACAAGGGGAGCCAAAGAATATTTATTAGCCTTAGCAACTGAGTTGTCAATTCAGCTGCACCTGGAAACAATCTTGCTCACATCAGTTTATCAGTAGCAACAGTTTTGTAGTAGCAATAGTAAAGTAATAGCAGTAGTAAAAGTAAAGACAATAGTAACAATTGCAGTAAACAGTAGGATTCAAGCGCGGTAGGCATAGGGATGGATGGACAGGTGTTGCATGGACAAGACAATTCATATAGCAATCAAGACATAGGGCATTTGCAGATAAATAAGATAAAGCATCCAAGTACTAAATAATCATAGACATGTGTTCCATATATAGTCATACGTGCTCGCAATGAGAACTTGCACAACATATTTTGTCCTGCCAGCCCGTTTGCAGTGGGGCCTCAAGGGAACTACTGGCAATTAATGTGCTCCTTTTAATAGAGCACCGGAGCAAAGCATTAACACTCTATGAACACATGTGATCCTCACATCAAAGCCATCCCCTCTGGTTATCCCGATTGCTATCACTTTGGGGCCTTTGGTTCTGGACAACAATATGTGTATACAACATGCAGGTAAGACCATAAACAATACTATCATAATGAATCAATAACATGTTCAGATCTGAAATCATGGCACTCGGGCCCTAGTGACAAGCATTATGCATAACAAGTTGCAACAAAGTCAAAAAGCACTAATAATAGATACTAGGCACCATGCCCTAACAATCTGATGCCATTACATGAACGATCTCATCCAATCCCTACCATCCACATAGCCTACAGGGGTAATTACTCACTCATGGATGGGGGAAACATGGATAGTCGATGGAGAAGCGATGGTGATGATGATGACGATGATCTCCTCCAATTCCCCGTCCCAGCAGGGTGCTAGAACGGAGTTTCTGGTGGTGATTCGTGGAATCTGGTGGTGGCGGCGAAGCGGAACTCTTTCTGGAAAAACGTCGAACCCCCTTGGTTTTTAGGTCAAGGGGCATCTTATAGGCGAAGAGGGAGGCCGAGGGGGCAGCCGAGGCGGACACACCCCCCAGGCGTGGCCTGGCTTGGCCCGCACGGCCAGGTGGTGTGGGCCCCTCGTGGCCCTACTCCGTCTCGTCTTCTGACTCCACGAGTCTTCTGGTGAAATAGGATTTTTGGCATATTTTTCGGGATTTTTCCTGATAGTTGATTTTCTGCACAAAAACTAGACACCAAGGTAATTCTGCTGAAAACAACGTCAGTCCGTGTTAGTTGTATCCAAATCACACAAGTTTAGAGGAAAAATAATAGCAAAAGTGTTCGGGAAAGTAGATACGTTTTGGACGTATCACCCACAAGGTATTCCTCTAATGCCTGGGTGTAATATGATCTAATGATCCGAGGAAATTGTACTTGACATATTCAGAAAGCGATAGTAAACAAACTAAATGATGTGATTAGAAGATATGCTTATTATTTGGGTCTATTCATCACATCATTCTTCTAATGATGTGATCCTGTTATGAAGTGACATCATGTCCATGGTTAGGAACCTTAACCATCGCTTGACGAACGAACTAGTAGTGGGAGACTTACTAGGGACTTTGTGTTGTTTATTGATACACACATGTATTTAGTTTCCATTACATACATTTATATCATGAACTGTTAACATTATCATGAACAAGGAAATATGAATAATAACAACTTCATTATTGGCTCTAGGGAATTTTGCAGCAGCTTCTTGCTATATAGTCGAAAACAATACATCCTCTCATTTGGGATAATAAGTTTCACACGAGTATTTGCTAGCTAGTACTCTAGAACATGCAACTTTGGCCATTGCTTTGGATCAAATTTAGAGATGTTCAACTATATATTTACATGACATAATTTACGATAATGGATGTACATATGTATAGTAAGAACTAAAATACATCGGAGGTCCTAATTCTATTCTAGATGTGTCAAATCAATCCAATATTATTTTCAAAAATGCATGTTTAGTTGCCAATTCTTTCGTAAATGATTCATCGGCAATCCTATGTCGTACAGACCTACTTTGGCAAGATGACATGGTGCGTTGCATATCTCCATATCAGTAGTATTTACAACTTGGTCCATATAAGAGACCATCTTCTCACTCTCTCTCGATTATCCAACCTCTCTATCTCCACCACAACAACTGACATCATATCCCTCAAGACTTGCAGTTTTCCGCTACCACCTTCGATGGAGATAGTGCTCCTTGTATAGAGTTGGCCCGCTCACAGAGTGATACCATTCCCTCATGACGCTTCTTGCAACCACCATGTCCTAGGAGTTCTTGAAAAATACATCCTCTCATTTGAGATAATATGTTGCACACACATCTTTCCTGGATAGTACTCTAGAACATGCAACTTTGGGCATTTCCACGGATCAAATTTAGAGATGTTTATTTATGATAATGGATGTATGTATGTATAGTAAGAAGTAAAATACATCGGAGGTCCTAATTCTATTCCGGATGTGTCAAATCAGTCATATATTTTTTCCGAAAATGCATATTTAGTTGCCAAGTCTTTCGTAAGTGATTCATCGGCGGTCATATGTCATACAGACCTACTTAGGCAAGCTGACATGGTGCGTTTGCATATCTCCAGATCAGTATTATTTACAACTTGGTCCTCATAAGGGACCATCTTCTCACTCTCAATTCTCCAACCTCTCTATCTCTACCGCAACAACGACCGCCGCATCCCTCTTGACTTGTAGTTTTTTGATACCACCTTCGATGGAAACAATGCTCCTTGTATAGAGTTGGCCAACTTCACGGAATGACACCTCTCCCTCATGACGCTTCTTGCGACCACGATGTTGGCGGTTGCAGAAGCTGCCGAAACAACACAACATTGGTCATGACATTCTTGCAGATAAGCTTTGTCTCGTTCATGGGTGTCGGGGAAGGGGTAGAAACAATTGGAGGCGTAGATACTGGCTTTTCCTAGTCAGTCCCATCCATGCGCCTTCTCTTTCACGATGTGCCGTTGCCACTGTCCAGCAGAAACCGTACCATCCTGCTAGTTTCGACCACTTGGACTACAACACAGACAATATGATCTAAATCATGTGGTCGATTTTGTTTGCTAGCCGATGAATCCACAAAATCATCGATTTGTCATTATTGTCACAAAATCTACCAATTGCTGCCACCAACGCAAAATCGGCAAAGCATACAAAAAATACCGAGCACATCAACCACCAATGTTGCTCGTAGGGCAATGAGTAGACGAAATCGTCGATTTCTCCCCTGCCGACATATTGCATCTCATGGCTCCACAACATCATCTCTTATGACTCTCTCAACGTATACAGAAGGTCCTAAGGGAGTTAGGGAAAGGCATCGTCGTATGCCTTCATGCCATCAGAGGGCCTTTATATGAATGATGCAAGAGATACAAATGTGATGGTGATGAGGCTCACGAAAAATGGGGATGAGGAATGTGGCGGAGAGAGAGAGGAGGGGAATCAAGGTAAGTGGAGCGAGTGAGTTAGAACATAAAGTCTTCTAAAGGCTTGGGTTGTAAAATTATGCCAACTTGGACCTGGGACCTCCGATGTACTTCTTCAACAAAAGTTGGGACCCGGATATGCATTTTAAAAAAAATCGGACTTAGGACCATCTAACACCAAAAGGAAAAAAAAAGTACCAATGCAGAACAAAAATACAAAATGTGTTTAAGTTAAGGGCCCTTGAGGAAAATACATGGATTAAAGGTGATGAACAACTCAATTGAAAACATTATGCTCTTATTTATTTCGACGATTACTTAGAATGGAAAATAATAAAGGATATTTGGAGCACACACCTAAAGTATACTACTAGGTGTGACTATTTCTCACCTGAATTAATAGCGATGAATATCTTCTCGACTTGCAGCATAATAAAAAAGATTAAATATCGATGCCAAGTAGCTTGTGAGCGGGTATTTAAATTTGGTCAGAAGTCAGAATGGAAAATATTTAGAAACCAGGGGAAGAGAGAGATTGGCACAGGAGTATACTAGAAAATCCTGGATCCCCAGGCGCACGTGAAGGGCGTGCGAAAGAAACAAGTGGCGGGAGACCGAGGCAAAGCGGAAGGCGTGGTCGACAAGAGACCAGGAAGAGGAGTGGCCGCACCGAATACGCATCCGTCGCCATCACCCCACCACCACCCCATCCGCGCCTGCCCCCCTTCCCCCGGCCTCAAAATTCACGTGTTCTTCGTGCCCGGCACCACCACCGCACCACCACGTCTCCTTCATCACTCTTCTGCCTAAAAAAACTCCCGATAGAAGAGAGACCTGTGCGCTTTCCCCCACACCACCCACCTCCCTATAAGATGAACCTCCCCGCGAGGCCTCAGATCCCATCCCCCACAACCATCCATCCGTCAACAGACGAACCTCAGCCACAGCGCGGCATCACCATCATCAGGAAGAAGAGCAAACCAGAGCACGCGGCGAAGAATCAGAGAAGAAGAAGCGGTATGGCCATGGCAGCGTCTGCGGAGGCCAAGAGCCGGAGGTTCGCGCTGGCGTGCGGCGTGCTGAGCCAGTACGTGAAGGCGGAGCAGAAGATGTCGCTGGTGGCCCCGGCCCCGCGCGCGCCGGTCGCCACCACGCTCAGCCTCATGCCCGGCGCGGACGTCGCACCGGAGGAGCAGCAGCAGCATGCGGCGGCGGCGACGGAGGAGGCGGGGCCCGCGACGGCGCAGGGGCCGGCGCCGCTGACCATCTTCTACGGCGGGAGGATGGTCGTGTTCGAGGACTTCCCGGCCGAGAAGGCGGCCGAGGTGATGCGCATGGCCGCCACCGGCGGCGCCGAGCGCGCGGCCGCCCCTGCCCCTGCCCCGGCCCCGGCGCTCGCGGACATGCCCATCATGCGCAAGGCGTCGCTGCAGAGGTTCTTCGAGAAGCGCAAGGACCGCCTGGGCGCGCGCGCGACGCCCTACGCCCGGCCCGCGGCGGCGGCGGCGGCGGCCAAGAACTCGGAGGAGCAGCAGAAGTCCTCCTCCTCCTCCTCCTCTCCGTGGCTCGGGCTGGCGAGCACGGAGGACGCCCGCCTGGCCTTCGCCCTCTGAAGTCCAATCCGAGCGGGCGGGGCGGGGGGGAGATCGCCCGGACGGAGCAAGACGGTTTGCCCGTACGGGCGTGTCGCCGGCAGATCAGAAGATCGCTGTAGAGAAACGTTTCTAATGTATTCTTTGGATAAAATTCAGTAGTAGGGGATTATTAAGGTTGAAAATCATAAGCTTCTTTTTTGTTTCCTTGACAAGAATTCTTTCTGTGCGAATCATGACCTGATGAATGCATAAACTTGGAATAAAACTACTACTACTAGTTGCTTCGATCCAACATCTCTCTACTTTAACTACTTTGTGATGAGTTGAACATGAGCCGAAATCCGAGAGAAACAATCCCCTGTTCCCTGTTGTTCGTGGTGGGGGAGGGAGGAGGAGAAGCGGTCAAAAAGGGCAAGGCACGGCAGACAACTTGTGTAAAGAAAACGGAACCTGTGGTGGGAGACTTGGGCGGGCATTCGTACGCGTCAACACCTACTACTGTAGTAGTATTATCTTTAGCGAAAATCGAGCACGTTGTTTGCGTTCCGGATGGAGGAATAAACAAACAAGGGGAGTCTCACTCGGTTTGTCTGTTGGCCCTTCGCTCTCGTGCGGTGGCCTCCTCCAGTCCACTGCCCGCAGGGGACCACATGCCGCGACGACGAACCTTCGCGCCAGATGCCCCGATAGAAAATCTTTTTTTTTTTACCTGTTGGTTGCCTCGTGAAACCGCGTGCGCGCGCCGCGGGCCCAGCGGAGGAGTGTGGATCGGGATCGACGGATGCGCCCGGAGGCTGGAAGTGCTTTATTTTCCCGGACGCACGCCGTCGACGTGCGTGCCTGGCCCGGCCGGCCGGCAGGATCCAGGCGATGCCCTTTGTCCCCCGCAACGTGCCGGGCACGTCCCTGGACAGTCAGTCGCCTCCACGGCGCAGGGGGAGGGCGCCGGTTGCTTGTAGAGTATACTTCAAAAGTTGTTTGGCTTCTTCCTTTTTCCAGATGACGATTCCGCCACGTTTTAATTTGCGCCAGCTGCTGCCGCGGATCCCAGGGAACTTTGCTGTCGGGAGGAATTGAAAAGAGTTTTGTACTCTGGTGGCAAACTGGGGATGCCCACTTGTATTGTACAGTATGGTCCCCTGAAATTGTGCTTAATGGTTGGACAGAGAGGTCGGAATTATTGGCCGGCCAGACAATTCAGAAAAGAAGAAGAGAAAAGTAGCACAACGTAACACATCAAATCTCGCAGCATGTCGTGGAACACAGCACAGGAAAGTCAACCGCAGCCTGCCTAGCTTTAGACCACGTACGCGAGATTAAAAATCTCGCTTCAACTCTACTGTTTTCAAACAGAAGCATCCTACGTACGTTGCTCAGAAACTTCAAAAGACGTCCAGCCGAGGCAGACAGAGAGATAGCAAAGTCCGTTCGCCCAAGCGTGTTTCCAATTTGTTTCCGCAGAGGCACTATACTAGTACTAGTACTCCCATGTACTCTACGTGGCCGCCGCCATCCCGTCACCTCCCTCGCCGTGCTGGAACTCAGCGTCGCCGCCCGGCGCCGGGGTGCCTTCTCCGCTAGACCAGGTCCGACACGAGGCATCCACAACAGCAGAGCGGGAACCAGATCTCTCTCGAGCGACAAGACAAGGACTTATAACTGGTACTAGTAGTACTATTCTGCAAGCACGATACGGCGTGTGCGTCTTGTTCTTTTTTTTTTTTTGAATCACGGCAAGAGAGCTGTCGTATTTCATTGCAATAGACGGGAGGAGTACATAATAGGTATTTTGAGACAAAGGTGTGGGTGAGCTTAGAGGATAAGCCACCCAAGCGCCTTGATAAGAACTACAGTACCTCAGCCAGGGTCGAAAGGTGCCCCCCCCCCCCCCCCATATTGGTCTACAAGTGGTAGCGGAGCCTCAGCAAGTCGCCATGTCGAGGCCTCGTCTTGCATCCTTGTCACCAGAACGTGTAATGACATCTCCTTTTTCTCGAAAACCTGACGGTTGCGTTCCTTCCATATTTCCTAGCAAATTAGCTGAGTTGCCGGGAAGATGCCCTTCCGCCTTTCCTTTGTATGCAGGCCCACCATCGTGTTATACCACTCTTGGATGGTCAGCTCCTTGCCCATCCAGTTTTGCGGACTGAGAGCTTCAGTTTTGAAGTAGGCCGACATCCTCTTCCAGACCTCGATGCTAAAGGGACATTCAGCAAGTAGATGCGAAGTTGTTTCAAGATTCCTTCTACATAGAGGGCAGAAGTAATCATTGTCCCATCCTCGTTGCAGTAGCTTATCTGCCGTGAGTACGCGGTCAAGCATTAGCGTCCAAATGAAAAATTTGCATCTGGCCGGCGCCCACCCTTCCATATCAGCTTCTTGTACCCGGTACTCATAGCCACAATGAAATGCAGTTGATACGCCGACCTTGCCGAGTATGTTGATTTGCTCCCGAATCGCCAGGCGATGGTATCTGGTTCAGCACTCAAATGAACCCCCTCTAGCATCTCTGCTAGCTTACTAAGTTGTGGCAAATGTTCAATGTCCAGCTGGTGACGCAGATCAATAAGCCATTTTTCCCCACTTATTGCGTCCTGTACCGATCGGTTCTTCCTTACTGAGATTTAGGTGCAATCTCAGCCGGCGTTTGGTCCAACAACCAGCGGTCAGTCCAGACCAGATGAGTACGCGTCTTGTTCACCCTGCACGATTACTAGTAGTAGTACGCGCGTGCCAACCAGACCAGATGAGTTGCAGTTGAGACTAGTACTGTACTAGAAGCAAGAGGAGCACGTGCGAGACGAGCTCTTCCAAGTGCTTTCCCTTCCGTCCAAGGATCCAGCAGTCCGTCCCGAGAAGCAACTCTTCCGCATCCAGTTCGTGCTTTCAGCTGACGTGCACGCACTGGCCCTTGAGGTTGAGGACACACATGTTTCATTCCTCCACTGTTGAGTGCTGATGAGTACACCGTGCTTTAGCATTAAAATATGGACTACCAATGTCCTGGCTACATCTCGAAAGCGGCATGTACAAAGCTACGGAGTAAGAGAGACGCGTCGGTGTTTTGCACGTTGCAAATTGGGGAAACAATGGGCGTACATTGGGGAACTCTTTTCCGGCGGTATATCACAAGACTTTACGTTTTCTAGGCTACTAAAAGTCTGTTGTCCAACAAATCAGTAGAGAGAACGAAAATGTTGAAGCAGCATCATCTTCTTACGACTGTCTTCTTGGCCAGACGACAGGTTCATTTGCAGTAAGTTGTGCCCAGTTCATACCACCTTATCTGCTAACGGAAAAAAATGCAGCTTATTTGATTCGAGAAACCACTCGAAGAGTGTAGGGCGAATCATATCATATACCTATGCAGCACATGAACAGAAATCTTGGGGAAGACTTACTCACTTCTTTTATTCCAAAACTGCTTTACACTGGAATAAGAGCACCGGTCATTCAGCTTGCATCATTTTTTACTTCTACTTTACAGTGTTTTATCTGTTAACAAATAGGTCAGCAATCCAGAGTTTTGTGTTTCCGCCAGCAGAATTAGTAAAGCTAACATGTTTAAGCAAAAAACATGAAAGTAATCCACTATGATGGGTGCAGAAGCCGAGAAGTATTTTCTCCTCCATAATGACATATGTGAACGAAGGTTTCTGTTAGATTTTATAGCTCTTTCAAAAAATGGCGCAATAAAAAATCATTAGGGCATATATCCACTGTCGATTGTTTTAAAGCTCAGAACTAAAACTACAGGCCACACAGAGAATATAAGTGAACCAAAGTAAGGCAGAGAAACATATATTGAAGTAAGGTATATTAGATAATCCGAAAAGGGGGAAAACAGTCGTTGCGGAATACTGTGATAATACTAAATCGGAGAAAATGAGTACATTAAGCAAGAATCATAGATTGTACGCTACCAAAGAAATCTGAAAAACAGGTCACTAACACTACCACGTGGAGAAAAAAGATGTTATGGTACATAATTTCAGACTACTACAGGATAATAGAACTAACAAGGGCATATTCTTCACGATATCGATAAAAACATAAAGCTCCCTCTCCTAAAATACTGAACTGGAGGCATACATGTAACACCGAGTATTATTGTAGAATTTGAGGTTCAGTCGTCTTAATTAGGTGAAGAATTTGAGGTCCCAAGATGAATCTGATACACCCAATAATGTACTTCCAATTACTGGTGGTTGTAAGATGTTAGAAAAATTGGCACTCACGAAATTACTGAAAATATATCCCAGTAAGTGTGAAGCTTGCTTTAATTGGTATCTCTGCTGGAGTTTAATAAAAAAATCAAATGTTTTAGACTGGGATAAATGAAGTACGGAGTACTATTCAATGCCAAGCAAGGAAAAGGTGTCCAAGGCAAACTCAAGAAATCTAGTTCAGATGCACATTCCTGTGTTTCTTATGATAACAATCCTGTCAGGTCTGCTCCGGCACATGTATAAAGAAGAGAAGGGGGCACTAATTCATTGCGGCGTCATCGATGTGGCATATACAATTATATACTTTACCAGATAAAAATGAGTACGGAAGCCGGATTGAGCAAAGAAAAAATTAACTGCACACTACAAAAGAAAACTGAGAAACAGATCATTGACATGAAAATTACCACTAACCTGGCCTGCATATCCTGGTAAATATGTATTCAATATTTTAACGTGACACCAACAGTTCATGGAGAAATTAAGCTGGTGTAATAGTGACTCACCAGTACAACAAAAATTCCATAGCCAACCTTATCCTCTGCACGTTCATGGTGACCAAAAGCTTTCCTGCAAATATTTCATCATACGGAAAGAAATTCACCATTTGCATATCTGCCCTGATAAAGGAAGTAAACTACTCCACAATTTAAAAGTAAAATATGCAAATACTCCCTTCGTTCAGAAATGTTAGACATTTTAGTTCTGTGAAATGAATGTATCTAGATGCTTTTTAGTGTATAGGTTAACTCCGAACCTCTACGAACCTATACACTAAAAGACGTCTAGATACATTCGATTCACAAAGCTAAAACGTCTTATATTTCTGAATGGAGGGAGTAGCACACAAGAGTATTCAATTACTAAGCTGTAGTAAGAATAGAAATGCTTTGGCAGCTCTAAGAAAAGCATAAGACTGGCATATGGTAGACTACTAGACTAATAAGGTATCATCACAGTAAACTCTGAGTCACAGCTGTTAGAAAATATGAGAGGAAAAAATGCTCTTCAGAACGGTGAATGCTATTCCCTTGACGTGTTAATGTTTATATAGATTCATGCCCCATGTCCCTACCCTTAAAGCAAAAGTAGGTCACATCGATCTGAGTTACTGCTATGCTAATTTCCTATTCACAAGCATCCGATCTGATGGCAAAAGATGTTCCACCTTCAATTAGATCCATGGGATAGAACTTGAGCAGGTATGCTTAGGTATTCTCAGTAATGGCACAGCTCTCTCTGTAGTTACACATCTAAGTCTGTCTCATTCAGCTCGGCCAACCCAATATTTCACTTTCGAGTAGTCTCAAATTTTCCCATTGCCATCATCTTCCCTGAATACAAGTACCCTCAGAAAGGAAAAATATAAAATACCTAAAGAATAGCTTTCTCAATGTGTCATGAATGGCCATAGTTCAGTTACACGAGTACTTTTATAAAGGAAACACAATAAATAGCCAAATAATAGAGTATGTTTTTTCAGTCTCTACATAGTACAGAGCAATGAGTCAGTGATAGTTTGCCATAAATCAGTGATTCCATCTACTATCTGAAGGACCAAATATAAAATTAAAAAGCATATGTAGGGTTGTGACCGAGGTGGTATCACCTCTTCTCAAATTGTTGTTCATAAACGAGTGCATAATCATAGTATTTATGCTAAATAAGTGTTAGCTGTATACAATTTTTAACTGTTAGCAAGCTTATGTTCTGAATATATGAAAAACTGAACCTATTTCCAATATTATGCCAGGTGTAGGAGTCAGGATGGGAATGGCCGCCGGCCTGCACCTGGCCTTGGACCTGGCCCTGTGGCCTCAAGGCCAATTTCAGGGGCCACGGGCCGACCCATTCCGAGGAAACCCTGTGGTCTCGCTGGCCCATCGGGTACCCCAGGGCCGACCCAAAAAAGATGTAATACAAGCATTATAGATATGTTAGTATCTTACATCTATAAAAATATTATTTTCAGCTCTGTTTACACAACAAATACCTTAACAAAAGTACGGCAAAAGTACCACAACACATGAAGTTTCAGAGGATTTACGAGTCGTACAACACAATCTAGTCTGGACAAAGTTACCAGCAGAAAATTTCTCCAGTGAGAACATTCAGGGCAAATTTACATGCAGGTAATAGCAAACATCAATAATTTATATGATCCAAAATGTCAAGACTTTCATGACTTCGCCTTATCATCTGTCAAAGGTTACAGCCCATTATTCCCCACCTATTTGAGAGCCCTCATCATCTGCATGTATCAAAAATAATCGCGTATAGAATAGAGGCAATTGAGCAGGCTGCAGTATAATGCACTGACAAGGTTTCTTATTATCAGAAACCGTACAAACCTATCGTGTTCTATAGTACTCCCTCCGTTTCAAAATATAAGATGTTTTAGCTTTGTGAATGGAATATATCTACACCTATTTTAGTGTGTAGGTTCATCTAGATATGGAATGAATCTACACATTAAAAGTGGTCTAGATACACTTCTTTCATAAAGCTAAAACATCTTATATTTTGAAACGGAGGGAGTATATGTGTGGAGGACAGGAAGTGGGTCTTCTTCACAGCAGATCGACAGACTTCAGAAACAAAAATAGCACACTGGCCGTGTTCATGTACAAAATTAACATGTCTTTTCCAATGAAAAGGACATTTCCTGTGTTCATGTAAACTACATCTACAAAATTTTACCTAGCGAACATTTTCTGTGTAAACTGATATTCTGCTAGTACACTGGTATAAAGAAAGGGCATTGCCTGTGTTCATGTACATGGAAACGTGAGGGAAGAAATAAATAGAAGCAGTACCTAGACAGAGACATAAATGTGTTGTACATCTAGTACACTGGTTTTGCAGACTATTTCTAAGTCCATACAATTAGCTACATGGAAACTGCCATGCTAACACATTGGAAAAATCAGGATAAAGATACAGCTCGGAAAATGTTTGGAATATTCAGGAACATTAGAGAGCATCAAGTAAAATTATATGCCAGAAAAATATCCAAACAATTCTTTTAATAGAAAGTAAAAATACAGTTCAGAAAAATAGGAAGTAAATTATATGCAAGAGAACAATATTTTGTGGTACTACTGCAGTACTACATCCGAGAAAGTAGAGAGCATCAACTTTCAAAACAATACCAGATGCACTAGACTGACTTCAGGTTTGTCTCTTGGAGGTCAATCAAAATTTCTTTCAATAGGAAGTAAAATACTCTTCAAATGCTATTCCAGATTACTGACAGAACACATTATAAAATGAATTAACAGACATACATTGGGACTCATAATGTAATCTGCAACTCTGGATAAGCGACGATCAGCATGCCTATGCTTGATTCTTCATTTGTTTCATACGATTGATTACAACCTGATCACTATTCTCTAGAGTTCCTCACTAAGTATGCCACCCTTCTGGGCACATTGGTGTGACGCGTGGTGCACATTGTATGATTCGCAGTGCACAAAAACTAAATCAACATAATAAATAAAATCAACAAGGCTGCAGATTTCTACTGACTGCCATCTCTAACCAAGAAAATTTCATCAAATAAACTACTGTTTGTAAACCAAGAACTATCCCTAATCAAGAAATTTATGTTGGATTGAGAAAACTGGAGCACTAATCGCTGGGGAGGGAGGAAGCCAACCAAAGGAGCACGAACAAGGAGCAGGACGGCAAGCTAGGCGGCGACCGGGACGACGGGCGGCGACCTGTACAGAGGATGGGAAACACAGCAGGAGTGGGACGACAAGCAGAAGGCTGCACTGCCGGCGGTAGAGGTGGGCGGCGGCGGGGACGGGGGCGGGGGCGAGGACTCGGGCATCTCCTGACCTGTCCGCTCTTTTCTGTTCAGCTGCTCGCGACGAGGCAGGGAATTGATGGGTCGACAGGGTCAGTCAAAGCCGGCCCTATTGGCCCATTCCCATCTTGATGTAGGAGTACCTAGCAAAATTCTTCACAAAAGAATTCAGTATTCACATCTAACCTTGTCATCAAATATTGTAACTTAATAAAGATGCTTAACAAAAGACTGCAGGTATGGGCAGATTGGATCAGATGTGTAAGATAGAAAAGATGAAGAGGAGCCTAATGTGCAACCAGGCCTCACCTCCAACCTCAGCACCAGGAACAGTCATTCCCAAGCTGCGGTTACAACGATTATGCAGAAATTTCCCTTAAGAACAATATGAAGAAATTATACGTTTAACATTATAACAATTCTTTAACCAAAATTATGAAAAGTGTAAAAAGTAGATGGTGGTTTCCACGACAGGTCTAAACAGCACCAATCCAGTCCTGTAATTCAACAAGGCAGTTACCAAGTGCTATATACTCCTCTGTGCCTTGGAAGTCCGTCGCCTGTTTTAAGGAGCTTTTAAGATGCATCTCAGCTGACAATAAATCTTGTTTGTTTTCAATCGCGGAAGAAATTTCCATGTAGACCTTGCAAAGCTGCAGAGAAGCTTGAGCAAATTTGGTGAACTTCTTCTTGTCATGCCAAACTCCGGAACCCTGGAGAGACCGAACTTGATTGCGCAAATCTTTAGAACAATCCATGAGGCTGCCCTTGCTTTTATGCCATCTTGCATATAATCCCCATATCTCTGGATTGCTAGTTTCACTTCCTACAACCTTCTGAAGGATATCACCAATTGTACCTAACAATTGACTCGATCGCATGGTCTCCTTATTTGCATCATCAGAAGAGTTGCCTATGGATTCAGCTTCTTCATTATCATTAAGATGTGTAGCTTGTTCTTCGAGAGTGGTCATCACCTTGTCCAACAAACCAACATTGCAGTGTTTGTTGAAGGACAAGTTTAATACCATTTTGACAGCTTCAAGTGTCAGTCCAATATTGCCTGTGTCCCAAGCAACATTACTGTAGTTTTCCCAAACTTCCCAGCTATTCCTCTTGAACTTTACAGCCTCCCTGAATGCATGGACTGCCCCTTGGCTCTTTCCTCTAATCATGTGCAGACAGGCTAAATTGTTCCATGCTTCTCCATTTTCAGGATCTATCTGCACAGCACGAGTAAAAGCATCCACTGCCTTCTCAAGATCTTTATCCTTCCACAAGACTGTACCATATGCAAACCAGCCATCCGGATACAACGAATTCAATGCCAATGCAGATTCCCAGAGAGTTTTGGATGTATCGAAGTCATTCCTGTTGTATGCACTGCGAGTGCGAGCCAGAGAACGCAGAGCTCGAGCAGATTTGTTATTCGAGACTTCCATTGCTTTCCTATAATGATCATCATTATTTGAAGAATCACCAAGTGAACACCATAATCTTGGGTCATTAGGTGTAACGGAGAGCCGGGCATTTATTAGGCTAACTGCATCAGCAAGTTTACCTGATAATTGATAGCAATAGATGAGATTATCCCACAACTCAAGATCTTTGAAAACATCCAGAGCTTTTCCAATTATACCACAACTTAACCAAAGTTCGCCATATTCTTTCCTTAATGCAGGGAGGCTTGGCATATGAACTCCAAAAACCAATTTGGCTCTTTGTGAAGCCACAGGACATTCTTTGCCGATATCTTCAATCAAATTCTCCATAATTAACAATGCCCGCTGTTTTGTGTGACTGCGGGCGGACTCCCACCTAGTACGTAGAACATCACCCAACCTCTTGACCACAAAGTAAGACTCATCCTGAGAATCAATTGACTCTATGTATGGTGCCATCTCCCACCCAGATATTTCATCATCCCGACTCCTCCGACTCACATGTAAACATTCTGCAAGTACAGCAGCCTGCTGGATAGGGGTTAGTGATGTCTGTGTGCATGCACATGTCATACTTTCACTGCTAGAGTTATTCCCATTTTGAGCTAGTCTGGGCGTCCGTAGTATATCACAAAATTCATCACTTTCAGTAGGAATAGAACTCCTTGTGTTTCTGAAATCCATAACATCACTTTGAGCTCCTTTTAGTTCTGGTCCAGTGGTCTTTGCTACAAGTACCATTTGGGATTTGGCGTCCACCTGGTGTATTGTTCGAAAACCAAGAATCCCTGTGAGAGAGAGATGAATCCCACATGCCTCTTGAGCACCATCCAGATGCAACCTTGAAGCATCAACTCGGCCATACTTATAATCGGCGATTCCAGCTTATAAGTAAGCAGCTGACACCAAAGAAGAGCCTTCTCCATCACACAAGGAAGAACTCCATTAGCTAGAAACCTTTTCAAGATCACCAAAGTGGGTCAACATTTTACTTTTGTAAACTTGTACTTGATCAAACAAAGAGGAAGATAGCTCATCCAAAATATTCTGCTGGGACATGGATACTCTGCACAACCACCACGGCACACTGCGGAAACCAGAGGAATCCAGACTCATCATGCTTGCGAACAGAATTTCTGCGAAGACAATGAACTGCAAGAGCGAGAATTTCCCGTGAACATGGGAACCAAAGGAAGCTAAATGATCAGAAGCCCATAGATCCCATTTGCCTCCAGGATCACTGTAGCACCGTTCTTCCATTGATGGTGTCCAGAAAGGAAATGGTGAATATTTTCCCGGAGGCCCCATCACGTTCTGCTGCGTGAATGCCAGTAGCGCGGCCACCGCTGCGGAGAGCACAAGCGCGCACCTGCACTCGAACACCTCGTCCGCCGCCCCTCTGACATCCCCTCGGAGGAACGCCTCGACAGCGGCAGCGAGATCGGCGTAGAACTGTGCAGGGGATAAATGGGCAGCCTCGTTGGAGGCGGAGGCGTGGAGGATATGCGGGGCGGCGGCGGCGAGCGCAGCCGCGTAGTCCCCGAGCTCGACGGCGGCGAGGGCGGAGGCTGCGACGGGGCCGAGCGGGTGGGCTGGAGGAGGCCAAGGGGGCAGCTGTTTGGAGGCTGCGGTGGAGAGGGTGCAGCGCAGAAGGCGGAGCTCGGCCTCACGGAGGAAAGCGGGGGCAGCGGTGGAAGCCGCCATGGCGGTGGTGGCCGGTGGCTAGGCTTAGGGTTTTAGAACGAAAGGGGAATTTCAGGAGAAAAAAAAGTGTAAGCAAATAGTCATAGTAGTATATAGTCCTATAAACTTTGAGAAATACGTATTCAATTTCTAAATACTCCGTAGGACATAAAAACTGTTTCAAAAGAGGCAATACCAATTTAGGAATCTGGGCAGTTGAGCTATTTTGTAGTCGTCCTAGTGAAATAGTAACATATTTTCTAAAGTATAGTCGCCCTTGTAAAGTAGTATATTTTCCAAATTGTTACTCTGATTTTGGAATGTAAAATGTTCTGATGAACTATTCTAGCTTATATTTTTTTATTTAGGATGTAGACTTTAGGATTTAGGAAAGGAGGTAGTACATATTTTCTTAACCCTTGATAAAAAGTAAGAAAAGTCAAACCTTAAGAAGAAAGATGTATTTGACTAGCAAAAACGTCCTTCTAGCTTTGTTCTACAAAGATAATATGTTAAAACCCGCAAAAATTATCCAGGGCGAGGTTTACCTAATGTAAAGAAGATCATAGAATTTCAGGTTTTTGATCTCTTTATTATGCTCTAATTTTGATACTCCCTCCAATATATAATAAGCGTCACTGATTTAATACAAAAGAGCTGAAGATGAAAGTATAAGGAAAAACGGTGCGCAAAATTTGTTTGATATGATCATACCATCACTAAAGCATTGGATTCCATCGGAACTTCAAGTTAAGTGTGTTTACATGAGCGTAGTACTAGGATGGATAATCTTTTAGGAAGTACTTATGTTGCATTCATCTTTTTTGCGTCACACAAAGACGGAGTGTCACACGAGAGGCGCTGTATTTTTTCCGTCCCTTGGTGCTCGTCTTTGGCCATGTAAATTGGGGTTTGCATGGTAAGCTCAGATGTAGGCACAATGAAGAGCTAGAGGAGGAGCATAAGAAAAAACGGCGTGTAGAACATGTCAGATGCGATCATAACTTTTGGTTTCCTTTTTTTTGACCTATCGCTACCTAGACGTCTGTATGTAATAGCTTTTCAATTCCATGAGCTCTGCAAGTCTTGTAGCTGATCATGTGAGTAAGTACATGTGAGTAAGTACGTAGTATGACTATATCTTTTTTGAAAAGGGAAAAATACCATAGCCACTATATCAATGTGATACATACAATCTTTATTTTGTTTATCTAACAAAAACTGGAAAAATCCTTACAACAAATATGCACACCTAAACTGTTAAAAAAAATGACAACACACCACCAACTACCTCAACGATAGGGGACATGCCTAGTTCCCTAGGCACAATTAATTATCCACATGAGGATCTCTTTTCTCACAACACATTAAATCCTTTAAGATTAATGCTTCTCCAAACATAGCTCACCCCCACCTTGGCTTAGCCAACGGAGCATCTCCATCTGGAAAGTATTTCACATGTAGTACACTATACCATATAGAGTAGGGGGCCTATGTTAATCTATACCCTATTATCACGGAAGTTGGGTTGTCACTATAATCTCTCTTACATTGGGGAATCGTCCTCTGTAAATTCACAATAGCTAATTGATATGTCGTAAACGTATCTATAATTTTTTATGCTCCATGCTTGTTTTATATCAACTTTCTTATGTTTGGTTCACACTTTGAGGTATTTTTATACATTTTCTGGAACTAACCTATTAACAAGATGTCGCAGTGCCAGTTGCCTGTTTTCTGCCGTTTTTGGTTTCAAAAAAGCAGAAAAAATATTTTCGGAATTGAACGAAATAAAAGCTGAAGTTCCTATTTTTCCCAACATAACACGGAGTCCAAAGGGGAGACGAAGGGGAGCCAGGAGGCAGGCACACCCTAGGGTGGAGCGGGTCACCCTTGGCCGTGCCACCAGGGGTGTGGGCCCCCTGGTACTTCACCGACCTTGCCCCTTCGCCTATAAAAGCCTCCTGGGACGAAAACCCTAAGTACCAGATCATAATTTCACGAAAAGTTCTGCAGCGCCACCGCCACCGAAGAGGAGATTCGGAGGACAGAAACCTTTGTTCCGGCACCCTGTCGGGACGAGGAAGTGACCCCGGATCCATATCCATCGACTCCACCGCCATCTCCATCGCCGTTGTTGACTCCCATGATGAGGAGGGAGTAGTTCTCTCTTGAGGCTAAGGGCTCTACAAGTAGCTATGTGTTCATCTCTCTCTATGTATGATCTCATTGAGATCATGAGCTTTGTAATCTAGTTGGATCTATTCTGCTACTCAAGTGCTTTAATGAATCTCTGTTTATCCCCACGTGTGTGAAGTTGACAGTGTGCATATCGTGTGGCACTTTGGCTAAGGTTACATAAATACTTATCATGAGTATAATTTGAGTTGGATGTCTCTATGAGATTGTGGTGTTTGTTGGAACCATCTAGCGCTCAAGGTGATAGTGAGGGGTTATCTAGATGGGGAATGCGGACTTTAAGGTGTGTTGTTATAGCCCTACATCATCCAACCAGAGAGTAGTTCAGGGTAGCATCATGAAGAGAAGATATTTATATGAGAGTGTCCACTAGTGAAAGTATGATCCCTAGGCCTTTAAGCATTGAAACACCGTTTACAATCAGTTCTGTTACATGTTTGCTTGTTGCCACTCTTATTTTAGATTGCAATTACCACTTATAATCATTCATATTACTTGTATTTCACTATCTCTTCATCGAACTAGTGCACATATACACCTGACAAGTGTATCTTGATTGCAAGGTGGAGAGATACCTTTGACCACTTCCTTCCTCAGTTCGATAAACCTTGGGTGATCCACTTAAGGGAAACTTGCTGCTTTTCTACAAACCTCTGCACTTGGAGGCCCAATACTGTCTACAAGAATAGAAGCGTGCGTAGACATCAAGCTATTTTCTAGCGCTGTTGCCGGGGAGGTAAGGTAAAAGGTACTCACATCCTCTGGCTACTAAGCTACCTTCTAGTACTATTGATGTGTGTGAGTGCTCGAAGTTATTTCCTTTAGATTCTGCAATTATATCTTTTTGTTTCTTGTTTTTATTTTCACTAGTTAGGCTTAATGGAAAACAATAAAAAATTAGAGAGCTTTACAGTATTTATCTTGAGTTAGGACATGAAGTGTTTGAAGAGAAAATTAAAAACCTCTAGAACTTTATTTGCGTGCTAATAGCAATGTTATTAGTATGAATTCTTTGAACACCATTATTGCTAATTCTATGGAAAAGTATAAGCTTGGGGAAGCTAGTTTTTATGAAAATGATCTTTTTAGTCCCCCAAGCACGGAGAAGAAAATTTACTCTGATGATACTATGCCTCCAATATATGATGATTACAATGATGAATATGATATTTTCAGTCTATCTACTATTGAGGAGAAAATTAATTATGATTACAATATACCTCCTATATTTGATGATTATGGTGATGAGAATAATAATGATAGCTATTTTTTTGAATTTGCTCTCACTACGATTAATAAGAATGACTATGCTTATAGGGAGAGTAATAATTATTGTATGCATGTGGCTCATGATAAGAATGTTTTATGTGATATTTATATTGTTAATTTTATTCATGATGCTACGGAAAGTTATTATGAGAGAGGGAAACATAGTTTTATGTATCTCAACAATATTAAGTTTCCCCTCTTTATGTTAAAAAAATTGAAGTTGCACTTGTTTTGTTTTCCTATGCTTGTTGCTTTGTGCTTTCATGACTTGTTCCTTTACAAGATTATTTTTCATAGGAAGTGGGTTAGACTTAAATTGGTTCTATATTTTCTTCTTGATGCTCTCTTTTTACTTCGATTCATATTTCTTATGGGAGCATCATTGAAATTATCATGCCTATCTTAATGGCTATAAAGAAATAGCTGTTGGGAGACAACCCATTATATTTTTACTTTCAGTTTATTTTTGTTTTGTTGATTCTTGGAAGTTATTGCTTCAGTAATAACCTCTCCTTATCATTTTTGTGTGATTTTTGTGCCAAGAATAACCTCTAATGAGAGAGTAGTAAGACTTGGGAAAGTTGTTGTCCTGAAACATATTTTTGTGCTTCACTGTAAACAATCGAGAAAAATCCCTGTATGTCGGATTGAGTTGTAATTTTCTGTGCTTATGCCCCAGGTTATTATCTAACTTTCGTTAGTTTATCACTTTTTGATTTGAGCAACATAAGGTTTTCGAAAAAATCGGTTTTTACCTGCTGGTCTGTTTTGACAAAGTTCTGCCATTATTTACATTTGCCTCTTAATCTCTTTCTCTTTGAGTTCTCTTTGATCACTTGAGCTTTTAGAAGGAATTGCTACAGTAGCTTGTGTTTTAATGGAAGTTTTACTTGTGTTGAAACTAAACCCAGAGACTTATTATCTTGAATACACTAATGTTGCTAATGAGGATTGTGTGAAGTTTTGTATGAAGAAAAAATTTCAAGTGTAGGGGAAGAATAATGTGATAAGATGAAGTATGGACAAAAGCTCAAGGTTGGGGATGCCACCCGTGTCACCCCAAGAAATATTCAAGAAGTACAAGCATCAAAGCTTGGGGATGCCCAAGGCATCCCCTTCTTCATCAATAATCTCAGGTCTTCTTTCAAGACACTTTATTTTATTACCTTATGCACTATGTGTTGTTCTTGGTGTGTCTTTGTTTTTGTTTTTAGTTTTATTTTGTTTGGTTTGCTTAAATAAGTTGGTTGGATCCCAACACACTTCTTTTGGAGAGAGACACACCCTGTTATTCATTGCCTAGAACACTCTAGTTTTCACTCTTATTGTTCTGCGAGTGTTCTCCTTTGCTAGCACTGCGTTTAGCTTTAGTTTTTGATTGGTGTTGGAAAAGAGTAGGAAGTTTCATGTTTATAGTGGTACAAAATGAAGCTTGTTTTGATTGCGATCTAGACTTTATCATGTCATGTTTGATATTGCTTTGACTTTATGCTTAGTAATTATTGTTGTAGCATGACTTGGTCCAAACAATTAAGATTGCATAATGTGCCTTGAAAGAATCATGTGTTGTTTAGCATACAAAAGCATAATATTGTGGTATTCTCCTTTGATGCTTTATTTGGGTTAACTTGGCACATGCTTATACCATGTTAAGACTATGAACCAGTCACCTTAGCCTCTATGATCATTTAGTTTTTAGACTTGTAATATCACTTTATGCTTAATTAATAATGTTTTGTCGCTTTACATGATTATGGCCATTAGTGCTCTCTTAGTTGGTCGCTCCCAGTCCTTTGCTAGCCTCCACATATACCAAGTATGAGTTCCACTCATGCATCCAACCCCTAAGAAAATCAAGTTGTTCCATAGAGTCCACTATAAATTCCTATGCAGGGTGTGTTACACCATTCCAAGTATAATCATGCTTTTATCTACCTTCCAAATTAAAATTTTGTTATGTAAAAAATAGTGATTAAAGCTCTCACAAACTTGATAGCACACTTTATTTTCTTATACTTCATAAACTTGAACCATTGTGTTCATCTATGTTGCTTATATGCTTGCACTTTATAAGTTGAGAATTAGAAGAACCATGTTGTCATGGGGAACGCTTTCAACATTGCACTTATTATTCAGTTGATATCATGTTCTTTTGTTTATGGATCCCGGCGGTGCGAAATAAAAGGGGAACTTGTAAGCTCATGGATTTTGTATAAGTGTTAGAGAAACGCCTGGGTGGCTAGCCTAAGTCATGTCTAATCATGGTGGAAACTTGCAGCATAACCATAGTGAGCATTCCATGAAGCATCCTCAATAAAAACTTGTGCAAATAGCAAATAAAAAGATCGCTGAGATGCTCATTGTCTGTTGCCTTATCATTTTGATATGGGATAGCTCCTATATCATGGGGCAAGGTGTACCCCATTGGCGGTTCTCCATGATACACATGTACTTACAATGGCAAGAACTTACTTGTGACTAAAGTTGGGTAGCATGAGGTTCGGTACTCATAGGCAAGGGGCATGAGATTTTCGACTTATAACTTGTCAAGCATATCCTCACATTTGTTCACTTTAACCATAATCACCTAAAGATGCTTATGATATGGGCAATGAGAGATGAAAGCTAATAAGTACCATAATTTTTGGAAGCTCTTTATGAAACTTGAAATCCCTGCTTCCCTCTTATGAAGGGCCTTTCTTTTTTACTTTTATGTTGAGTCTACATATTCTATCTTTATGCACCAATTGAGAGAGCATAGTGATCATTCTTAGTTTAATGTGCATTGTCCCAAAACTTGTTGATTGATTCATAACTGTGATATTGCTTGTTCTTAAATTATTTGTATCTAGTCACCCTTATGAACTTTGAAGGTGTCCTGTGCATTTATGTTTTGCTATACCATGAGGGACAAGCTGAATACCATTCTTATTATGTTTTCTACATGTGAAACAAACAAATGTCTTTTAATGCATTGTTATTCATGAATATTTTGTTTGTACCTTTTTCATGTTACAATATAGTTGCTATGTCTTATTGTTAGAACTCTATCTTTCATGTTCATGTTAGAGTACTTTGATCGCAACTATCATTGTTTTACAAATACCTTGATCAAGATTATGATGGTGCATGTCACCTCAAAAATTATTCTTTTTATCACTTACCTACTCGAGGGCGAGCAGGAGTTAAGCTTGGGGATGTTGATACGTCGTAAACATATCTATAATTTTTTATGTCCATGCTTGTTTTATATCAACTTTCTTCTGTTTGGTTCACACTTTGAGGTATTTTTATACATTTTCTGGAACTAACCTATTAAAAAGATGCCGCAGTGCCAGTTGTCCGTTTTCTTCTGTTTTTGGTTTCAGAAAAGCTAGAAAAGAAATATTCTCGGAATTGGACGAAACAAAAGTCGAAGTTCCTATTTTTTCCGATACGACATGGAGTCCAAAGGGGAGACGGAGGGGAGCCAGGAGGAAGGCACACCCTAGGGTGGCGCGGGTCACCCCTGGCCGTGCCACTAGGGGTTGTGGGCCCCCTGGTACTCCACCGACCTTGCCCCTTCGCCTATAAAAGCCTCCTGGGACGAAAACCCTAAGTACCAGATCAGAATTCCACGAAATGTTCCGCAGTGCTGCTGCCACCAAAGAGGAGATTCGGGGGACATAAGTCTCTGTTCTGGCACCCTGCCGGGACAGAAGTGTCCCCGGATCCATCTCCATCGACTCCACCGCCATATCCATCGACGTTGCTGACTCCCATGATGAGGAGGGAGTAGTTCTCTCTCGAGGTTAAGGGCTCTACAAGTAGCTATGTGTTCATCTCTCTCTATGCATGATCTCATTGAGATCATGAGCTTTGTAATCTAGTTGGATCTATTCTGCTACTCAAGTGCTTTAATGAATCTCTACTTATCCCCACATGTGTGAAGTTGACAGTTGATACGTCCATTTTGCATCACTATTCTATATCATAATTTACTGGTATTCATTGATACATTTCATATTAAGAGATGATACTTATGTTATATCATCTATTTTTGCATGGATGACGACTTTTGGAGGATGGACCACTAGAGTCAGGTTTCTGATGGAAAAGGCACTGTTTGGAGGCAAAATTCGCGAAGATTAGAAAATCCCAGAAAATATATGGAAAATCCTATTTTTCTAGAAGACGAAGGAAGCCGGAAGGGGGAGTGGAGATGGGCCACAGGGGGCCCACACCACCCCCTGGCGAGGGCCAGCCCTGGCCACGTCACCAGGTGGTGTGGCCGCCCTAGCCCACCTCTGGCTTCGCCCTCTGACGCATATAAACCCCTCGAAACCCTAAGACTCTGGGAGCGACCACAGAAAGATTCCGCCGTCTCTGCGGGGCGGAAAACTGCAAAGAGAGAAAGAGCTCTTAGGCAGGCAGAAATCTGCTGAAGAAATTCCTTCTGGGAGAGGGGAGATCGTCGCCAACAACACCATCATCAAGCTGGACTTCATAGGGATCAGCATCATCATCTCCACCAGCACCATCATCACCACTCCATACCGCTATAACAATTGGGTTAAATCTTGCATAGTTCTTAGGGGAAACTTTCTCGGTGTTGATTACTTGTTGTAGTTGATGCTATTGAGTGGAACCATTGAATTATTGTTATGTTCAGATTGTTACTTATCATTATTTCATCTCTTATCTTGATCCATATGATGTCTCATGAGTAGTTTGTTTAGTTCTTGAGGGCATGTGCGAAGTCATGTTGTTAATAGTGGAATTGTGTTGAGAGAGATTCAATGATTTGATAATTAAGTTATGGTGTTATTCTTCTAGTGATGTCATGTGAACGTCAACTACATGATACTTCACCTTTATGGGCCTAGGGGAATGCATTGTGTATTTGGCTACCAATCGTGGGGTTGCCGGAGTGACAGAAACCTGACCCCCCGTTAGGAAACCTTTGCATAAGGGAGTGTAGGATCTCAAAGTTTAAGGCTGTGGTTAGGTTTTTATCTTAATTACTTTCTTGTAGTTGCGGATGCTTGCAGGGGATATAAATCAAGTATGTATTAGTCCTAGCAGGTCAGTATATTAGCATAGGTTCACCCACACAACACGTATCCAACCAAAGAAGATTAATCAACTATATGAAGCAAAAGCACTTGATAGTATTCCCATGTGTCCTCGAGAATGTTGGGTCACCTTAAGTAATACAACCGGCTTGTCCTTTGCTAAAGAAAGGATTGGGCCACTTGCTGCAATTATTATTATGTCTTTTATTTACTCGCACTTTATTTATCTGCATTATAAAAAATCCCTAAAAACCCATTTGCCAAGTATTTACAGAGAATTCTTGATCCAAGCCACTCGTCAACACATTCTCCTCCTCGTGGGGTTCGACACTCTTACTTATCGAAAATACTACGATACACCCCCTATACTTGTGGGTCATCAAGACTATTTTCTGGCACCGTTGCGGGGGAGTGAAGCGCTATTGGAGAGTGGAACTAGTAAAGGAAACTTCTACTATGAGTATTGTTTATTTCTGTTAGTTACTTTATTTCAATATGGATAATTCACTTAGTTTCGTATTTCGTAATGCTACTACCACTGCTAAGGTAGTAGATGAACCACCACCTGCTGAAATTGATCCTTTTAAGATACCTACAAGAATTGTTGATTGTGTTATGGATAAGTACTATTTTGGAGATGGAACTGTCCATCCTGGTGATCATTTGCTTTTTATACACGAATTATGCGGGTTGTTCAAGTGTGTAGGTATTACAACAGATCAAGTCAAGAAGAAGTTATTCTCGCTATCATTGAAAGGAAGAGGAATGGTATAAGGTGCTAAAGAATGGCCAGTCTCTTGAATGGGAGGAAATTGTACCTCTCTTTTATTCAAAATTTTATCCTCCTAGTGAGATTCATAAATATCGGAATAAAATATATAACTTTTGGCCTCATGATGGAGAGAGTATAGCTCAAGCTTGGGGGAGATTGAAGTCACTAATGCTCAAATGTCCTATTCATGAGCTCCCTGACAATATTATCATTAATAACTTTTATGCAAGGCTTTCTCTTCATGATAAGGATCTATTGGATGCTTCTTGTGTTGGATCATTTACACGTATGGAAGAAGAAGCTAAATGGGATCTTCTAGACCGTATTCAAGACAATGTTGAAGCATGGGAGAATGACAAAAGAAGAAAGTCAGGTATAAATTATGATTATGAATGCATTAAATCTTTTATGGGAACTGATGACTTCCGTAATATTAGTAATGCTTATGGTCTTGATTCTCAAAGTATTGCAAATTATTTTAAGGCTTTTGCCTCTTATATTGAAATCCCTAAAAATAAATGGAACAAGCATCATGCACCATATAAAGATATTGTTGATTATGTTCCTGCTAGAAATACTGAAGTTTATACTATGGATCATACTTTACCTGAACCTTACTTCGAGAAAATACCTTTTCGGGTTAAAGTAAAGGAACATTCTATGACAGCTAGTATGGTTAACAAAAGTACAAAGAAAGTTGTAGAACCTAATGAACAAATAGATGATGAACCTGCAGTAGCAAATATGAAAGACTTTGTCACTAAGAATGTAGAAGATGGGCACATTATCCTTTGTAAGGATACTTCTAAAATTGTTTCACATCCTAATGGAACTAGGAAAGCTAGTGTCCTTATGTTTTCTGTCAGAATAAGTGATCATTGCTACAATGGCTCATGTGATAGTTATATCATTAAATTTATGCATGATACTGAAAGTTATTTATGAGAGAGGGAAAAATCGTTCTTATGCATCTCAATAATATCAAGTTTCCTCGCTTTATGCTGAAAGTCTATGTTGCACTTGTTTTGCCTTCCTATGCTAGTAGCCTCCAGTTTCAACAATTTATTTTCTTACAAAATCCCCTTGCATAGGAAGTGGGTTAGACTTAAACATGTGTATATTTGATCCTTGATGCTCTCTTTTACTTCAAATCCATACCCTCATGTGAGCATCATTGAAATTTATCACGCCCATCTTAATTGCTATAAAGAAAGAGCTTCTTGGGAGACAACCCAATATATTTTTGCTTTCAGTTTATTTTTGTTTATTTGAGTCCTGGAAGTTATTGCTTGTGTAATAACCTCTCCTTATCCTTTTGGTTTGGGTTTTTGTGTCAAGATCAACCTCTGATGAGAGACAAGTAAGACTTGGGGAAGTTGCTGTCCCAAAACAGATTTTTGTGCTTCACCGTATAAAAAATCATGAAAAATCCTAGAATGTCATACTGATCTGTAAATTTTTGTGCGCATTCCCTAGGTTATTATTTAACTTCCGTTAGTTTTGCACTTTTTGATTTGAGAAACATAAGATTTTTGAAAAAATTGATATTTACCTACTAGTCTGTTTTGACAGATTTCTGCCATTTTTGCATTTGCCTCTTAAATCGATTTCCTTTTTGAATTCCTTCTGGGCTTTCGAAAGGAGTTGTTTAAGTAGCTTATGTTTTGATGGATTTCAGTTAAAATTGAACCTAAAGGTTTATTATCTTGCATGCACTAATGTTGCTAATGAATATTGTGTAACGTTTTGTATGAAAGAAATTTTCAAGTAGGAGAAAATGATGTAATGAGATGAAGAATGGTCAAAAGACTCCAGCGCTAAATTTTTGAAGATTCTCACAATGAAGATATTGATATTATTCAAGTGGTGACTCCGGAAGAATTTATTTAAAGCCAAGTTCAGAGACCTACAGAGTCCGTTTTCGAATAGGTAACAGTTCTGGTAAGAAAAGGTCTGCGAAAATCTTTCCAAGTTATATTTCTGCAGTTTTTATCTAACATGGAAATTAATTAGTCGAAAAAGGGACGGAAACAGAGCTCGGGTGGCGCACACCACCCCGTGGCACGAGCCCACCTGGCCGCGCCACCAGGTGGTGTGGCCACCCCGGAGCCCGTCTCCGACCCGTTTTCTTCTAGTACTTTCCTTTTGTTGTTAAACTTCGTAATATATAATCCTCCGGATCCCGCAAGGTCCATATATCGTGTTCCCGTCATGTTTTTGTTTCGATCTGTTTCTATCAGGAACTGTTCTCAAGTTTAGAAGCACGATGGTCTCAGCCAACGATAAGGGCAAGGAGCCCACGGAAGATGATCTCCAAGACTCTGAGCAGGAGGAGGAGATCGAGAGTGAAGTGGAAGAGGAGGCAAAGGAAGACCAGCATCTGCACACCCTGCCAAGTTCAAAAGGACTACATAGATGTCCACTGGAGGGAAGGTTCCGCGTCATTGCTTGGCTTCACGGTCACCTCCTCCATGCACCAAGAATCCCTTCCATACCCTTATTCATGAGCAGAAATTCCAAAATATGCCCAAGGAAAAACTACCCTCCAATTGGGATATGCCTCGTTCTAACCATGCAGGAAAATAATACTTCAAGGAGGAAGAGTGGGGAATGAATCGCAAGAGCTAGGATTCACAGCCTGACATGATCATGAACCGCATTGAGCACAATTCGGATTTGATTCATACTCTCACCTTCGAGATTGAGGATTTGAGGGAATTGATTGAAAAGCTCATCAAGAGAACACCACCACCACCGAAGGAGTAATTCGTCATCATGTTTTAGCATCTCCTTGGTTTGTTCCAAGCTTGGGGGAGTACCGCGGTATCACATCACTATCTTTTATCTTTTTACCCTTTTAGTAGAGTCATATCATGAATAGAGAAGTTATCATATAGGATGGTTTGCATTATGGAAGTATCTCCCCTCTAGCTAGTTATCTATGTATCCCTTGGTGTCAGTTGCCGTTATGGAATATTAATGAGAAGTTCTATCATTTACTTTTTGCACATCTTATTTTAGTTTGCAATTTCTGTTATATGATTGATATTGTTGTTAGTATTGGTATCACTTTGGGATCATTAAGTAAATTTAGTTGGTTTTGGCTAACCTGGATCTGGTCAGTAGTAACACTATTCAAGAATTGAATGGAAAAGAGAAAATTACTTTTAGAAATATAATTCCATCATCTTTCTTGCTTGTTTGGCTCATAAGCTTAGTATTCTCTAGTTAAGATCTTTTGTGCTTCCAAGGAAGATTGTATGCTTGTTCTATCACTTGTATGTTTGTTTGTTTCCTTCAACTCTTATTGCTTGCTACCCAGCCTTGCTAGCCAAAAACCTGTACTGAGAGGGAATGCTTCTCGTGCATCCAATCCTTAAACCAAAACCTATGCCATTTGTGTCCACCATACCTACCTATTAGCATTATTGCTATTCCAAGTAAATTCATGTTTTTATCAACCTTCTGAATGAAACTTGTTATGTGAAAATTAGTGATTAAAGCTCTCACAAACTTGATGCCACACTTTACTTTCTTGCACTTAATAAACTTGAACCATTGTGTCCATATATGTTGTGTATATGCTTGCACTTTATAAGTTGTGAATTAGCAGAACCATGTTACCATGGGGAGCGCTTTCAATATTGCACTTATTTAGTTGATATCATGATCTTTTGCTTATGGATCCCGGCAGTGTGAAATAAAAGGGGAGCTTGTAAGCTCATGGAGTTTGTATATGTGTTAGAGAAACGCCTGGGCGGCTAGCCTAATCCATGCTTAATCATGGTGGAAATTTGCAGCATAACCATAGTGAGCAATCTGTGAAGCATCCTCAATAAAAATCTATGCAAATAGCAAATAAAAAGATCGCTGAGATGCTCATTGTCTGTTGCCTTGTCATTTTGGTATGGGATAGCTCCTGTATCATGGGGCAAGGGGTACCCCGTTGGCGGCTCTCTATGATACACATGTACTTACAATGACAAGAACTTACTCGTGACTAAAGTTGAGTAGCATGAGGTTCGGTACTCGTAAGCACGGGGCATGAGATTTCCAACTTGTAACTTGTTAAGCATATCCTCATATTTGTGTCACTTTAACCATAATCACCTCAAGATGCTTATGATAGGGGCAATGAGAGCTGAAAGCTAATAAGTACCATAATTTTTGGAAGCTCTTTATGAAACTTGAAATCATTGCTTCCCTCTGCGAAGGGTATATCTTTTACTTTTTAGTTGAGTCAGTAAACCTATTCCTTTCTATCTTAAGCAGGCATTTGAGTTGTTATGATTCAATCATTCATATGATGATATATTCAATCATGTTTCTTATGTTCCTTGTTTTGCATACTGCTCTTATCTTAGTGAATATTACTTTGAAAGCTATCATTGAAAACCCCATTATGTTTGAACTCCTGCAAATTGTTAACTATTCTTTGACCAAGAACAAAGTTTTCCATTACCAATTATGATTTACTTTGTTTATCTTTATTGTGTTTCCTTTACTTATTGCAAGTTAAGTTATATAATAGTAAGTTGTTTTCTATTATGATTTATGTATTGATGAATGTGATGCTTCTTGTCCGTATTCCCTTTATCGACACTTCACTCCATAAACCTGTGGGCATGTTTATTGAGCCCAGTTTTCACTTGGGACAAGTGAATTCTAAGCTTGGGGGAGTTGATACGTCCATTTTGCATCACTATTATATATCATAATTTAGTGTTATTCATTGATACATTTCATATTAAGAGATGTTACTTATGTTATTTCATCTATTTTTGCATGGTTGATGCTTTTGGAGGATGGACCACTGAAGTCAGGATTCTGATGGGAAAGGCACTGTTTGGAGGCAAAATTCGCGAAGATCAGAAAATCCCAAAAAAATATGGAAAATCCTATTTTCCAGAAAACGGTGGAAGCTAGAAGGGGAAGTGGAGATGGGCCACAGGGGGCCCACACCACCCCCTGGCGCGGGCTAGCCCTGGCTGCGCCACCAGGTGGTGTAGCCGCCCTAGCCCACCTCTGGCATCGCCCTCTAACGCATATAAACCCCTCGAAACCCTAAGACTCGGGGAGTGACCACAGAAAGATTCCGCCACCTCTGTGGGGCGGAAAACTACAGAGAGAGAAAGAGCTCTCCGGCAGGCAGAAATCTGCCAGACAAATTCCTTCCCGGAGAGGGGAGATCGTCGCCAAAAACACCATCATCAAGCTGGACTTCATTGGGATCATCATCATCTGCCTTATCATCTCCACCAACACCATCATCACCACTCCATACCGTTGTAACAATTGGGTTGAATCTTGCATAGTTCTTAGGGGAAACTTTCCCGGTGTTGATTACTTGTTGTAGTTGATGCTATTGAGTGGAACCATTGAATTATTGTTATCCTCAGATTGTTACTTATCATTATTTCATCTCTGATCTTGATCCATATGATGTCTCGTGAGTAGTTCATTTAGTTCTCGAGGACATGGGAGAAGTCATGTTGTTAGTAGCGGAATTGTGTTGAGAGAGATTCAATGGTTTGATAATTAAGTTGTGGTGTTATTCTTCTAGTGGTGTCATGTGAACATCGACTACTTCACCTTTATGGGCCTATGGGAATGCATTGTGTATTTGACTACTAATCGTGGGGTTGTCGGAGTGACAGAAACCTAAACCCCCGTTAGGAAACCTTTGCATAAGGGAGTGTAGGATCTCAAAGTTTAAGGTTGTGGTTAGATTTTTATCTTAATTACTTTCTTGTAGTTGCGGATTCTTGCAAGGGGTATAATCATAAGTATGTATTAGTCCTAGGAGGGTCATCACGTTAGCATAGGTTCACCCACACAACACGTATCCAACCAAAGAAGATTAATCAACTATATAAAGAGAAAGCACTTGACAGTATTCTCATGTGTCCTCAAGAACGTTTGGTCATCTTAAGTAATACAATCGGCTTGTCGTTTGCTAAAGAAAGGATTGGGCCACTTGATGCAATTATTATTATTATTGTCTGTTATTTACTCGCACTTTATTTATCTACATTATCAAAAATCCCTAAAAACCTGTTTGCTAAGTATTCGCAGAGAATTCCTGATCCAAGCCACTCGTCAACACCTTCTTCTCCTCGTTGGGTTCGACACTCTTACTTATTGAAAATACTGCGATACACCCCCTATACTTGTGGGTCATCAACAGTGTGCATACCATGTGGCACTTTGGCTAAGGTTACATAAATACTTATCATCAGTATAATTTGAGTTGGATGTCTCTATGAGATCGTGGTGTTTGTTGGAACCATCTAGCGCTCAAGGTGATAGTGAGGGGGTATCTAGATGGAGAATGCAAACTTTAAGGTGTGCGTTATAACCCTACATCATCCAACCGGAGAGTAGTTCAGGGTAGCATCATGAAGAGAAGATATTTATATGAGAGTGTCCACTAGTGAAATTTGTTTCTAAGTATTGAAACACCGTTTACAATCAGTTCTGTTACATGTTTGTTTGCTGCCACTCTTATTTCAGATTGCAATTGCCACTTATAATCATCCATATTACTTGTATTTCACTACCTATTCACCGAACTAGTGCACCTATACACTTGACAACTGTATTGGGTGTGTTGGGGACACAAGAGACTTCTTGTATCTTGATTGCAGGGTTACTTGAAGGGGATACCTTTAACCACTTCCTCCCTGAGTTCGATAAACCTTGGGTGATCCACTTAAGGGAAACTTGCTACTGTTCTAGAAACCTCTGCACTTGGAGGTCCAACACTGTCTACAAGAATAGAAGCGTGCATAGACATCACTAATACACATTAGTGAAGAATTACATATTTTCCATTGGGGCCAGCTGATACCTAACCCCACTAGCCTCAAGTCATCTTCATTCTTGCTTATCGTGTCAGCATGGCAAGAGAACATGGAGATTCTATAAGGTTGTGGACGTCTTAGTCTTATATAGTCAGTTCGTCCAGAGATTCATGTCAGGGAAGTTCTGCATATAGAAGATGCACTTGTCAAGCTCTTCCCACGTACAGAGTAGAAGTTGTTGATGCACAACTCAATTCCCATCCCAAACCTCATGACACCTCCGCCAACGGCTCTCTAGACTACCGCCAAAGCTCCCCTTTCCTAAATCTTGTTATTGAGATTGTCCTTCTTCCACACTATTGGGTAGAGGATAAGGTTAATCTACAACCATGGAAGGTCTTCGAGGTCCACATGGAGGGAAGCCTAGTCAGATCGATGTCGTCGTGGCTGCTGCCAATATGTAGACAAGCTCATTGCCAGTGGGATTGGAACCGGTGCTCGTCTCTAGAAGTTTGTTGATTCCTTAATCCTATGTCTTGGGATTAGTGTAGATTTTTTTCTCTTACTAGCAAATCACTAGATCCATTTCGCTGCACGTCCATTCTCTTGAATTCTCACTTGTTTTGGTATATGATGTTCAAGATCCAAAATTTTGTATGTATGATATTTGGTTTAGGTATAGATGTGTTGGAGATATGCCCAAGAGGCAATAATAAAAGTGGTTATTATTATATCTTTGTGTTTATGATGAATGTTTACATCCCATGCTATAATTGTATTATTAGGAAACACTAATACATGTGTGTTTTGTAAACATAAGAGAGTCCCTAGTAAGCCTCTTGTTGAACTAGCTTGTTGATTAATTGATGATCATGGTTTCCTGATCATGGACATTGGATGTGATTAATAACAAGGTTATATCATTAGGAGAATGATATGATGGACACACACCCATAGTAAGCGTAGCATAAGATCAAGTCATTAAGTTCGTATTGCTGTAAGCTTTTAAATGCATAGTAACCTAATCCTTCGACCATGAGGTTGTGTTAATCACCATCACCGGATGGGTACTTTGATGACATCAAACACCGCTTCATAACTGGGTGGTTATAAAGGTGTCATTGGGTATTCTGAAAGTATGTGTTGAAGCGCATGGACCAAGATTGGGATTTTTCCATCCATATGACGGATAGATATGCTCTGGGCCCTCTCGGTGGAATGTCATCTAGTTAGCTTCCAAGCATGTGACTGGGTCACAAGGGATGACATAACATGGAACGAGTAAAGAGTACTTATCAGTAACGAGGTAGAACTAGGTATGGAGATACCGACGATCAAACCTCAGATAAGTATAGTATCACGAGACAAAGGGAATTGGTTTCATATGTAAATGGTTCTATCGATCACGAAGTCATCGTTGAGTATGTGGGAGCCGTTATGGATCTCCAGATCCCACTGATGGTTATTGATCGGAGAGGTGTCTTCATCATGTCTGCATATTCACGAACCGTAGGGTGACACACTTAAGGTTCGAAGTTGTTTTAAGTAGATATGGAATGTGCGTTGGAGACCGAATGTTGTTTGGAGTCTCGGATTGGATCCGGGACATCACGAGGAGATCCGGAATTGTCCGGAGAATAAGATTCATATATTGGGGATCATTTTCTGAGTTAGGAAATGTTCCGGAG
Organism: Avena eriantha; assembly: GCA_910589775.1. Classification (NCBI taxonomy): domain Eukaryota; kingdom Viridiplantae; phylum Streptophyta; class Magnoliopsida; order Poales; family Poaceae; genus Avena; species Avena eriantha. The sequence continues at coordinate 46,906,062 of OU342742.1, forward strand.
TATTTGTATGAGGATTCTAGAAGGTTTCAGAATGTTCCGGAAGGTTCTAGAAGAATTCTTGGAGTTTGCTTGAAAACCAAGAAAGGGATCAAGGAGTCCTTGTGGGGCAAGACAAGGAGTCGTGGGGGAGGAGGACTCCTCCCCCCCTCCCCAATCCGCCGGCCAAGGAGGGAGGGGAGTCCTACTAGGACTCCCCCTCCCAAGGCGCCCTCCCTCCTTTAAATAGAGGGGTGGATGCGCCACCCCCTGGCCCCTCCACCACTCCAAACCCTAGCCGCCTCTCTCCTCTTTCTCTCTTCTGCTCAGGCTTAGGCGAAGCCCTGCGGAATTCTCTACTCCACCACCACCACCACGCCGTCGTGCTGTTGAGATTCCGTGGAGAAGATCTACTACCTCCGCTGCTCGCTGGAACGAGGAGAGGAAGGTATGCTTCGACTCCGCACGTGTGACCGACTACGGAAGCGCTGCCGGAACACGGCGCCGGAAGGATCGTCCACTCGATCTTGAGATCGGCAAGTGATCGACTACATCAACCACGAGATCTAATCTCGTAACGCTTTCGGATCTACAAGGGTTAGTACAGATCTATCTCGTTGCACATGTCTAATAGATTAGATCTTGGCTTTTATCTATATTAGATCTGGGTTTTGTTCGTTCTTGTGGTAGAAATTTTTTGTTTTCCATGCTACGAACCTATCAGTGGTATCAGAGCCGTGTCTATGCGTAGATCTGTTGCACGAGTAGAACACAATGGTGTTGTGGGCGTTGGTGCTCGTGCCGTCTTTTGCTTTGTGTACTTTGCATCTTGCGGCATGGTGGGATGAAGCGGCTCGGGCTAACCTTACATGTCATCGCACATGAGACTTGCTCCACGCTTGACGTGTAACTTGCTTTGCACAAGTGGCTTTGCGGGTGTCTGTCTCTCCCACCATAGTATAGATCCAATTTACACTTTGCACTTGATAGCACTTGTATCAACGTTGTGGTTCAGTTTCGTAGGTAAGATCCGTTCTTGTTCGAAAGCCCCAAACCACGTAAAACATGCAAAGAAAATTAGAGGCGTCTAACTTGTTTTTGCAGGGGTTTTGTGATGTGATATGGCCACCATGTGATTGTGATTATATTTGATGTATGCAATGATCCTTGTTGTAATATGGCAACCGGCAGGAGCCTAATAGTTGTCTTTAATTCTGTTAAGACCTGCGTGTCTATTCATCTTGTAATAGCTTTATTCCAAGTAGTTGTAATAGTTGCTAGTGATGATGGACAACCATGAAGCAGCGCCACTGACCTTGACGCAATGCTGGTGATGATGGAGATCATGTTCGTGCTTTGGAGATGGAGATCAAAGGCGCAAGAAGAAAGGGCCATATCATATCACACTAATTATGAATTGCCTGTGATGTTAATCATTTATGCATCTTGTATTGCTTAGATCGCGACGGTAGCATTATAAGATGATCCCTCTCACTAAATATCAAGTGATAAAGTGTTCACCCTTAGTTGGCACCGTTGCTAAGACTCGTCGTTTCGAAGCATCTCGTGATGATTGGATGTGATAGATTCTACGTGTGCATACAACGGGTGCAAGCCAGATTTGCACATGCGGAAACTAAGGTTACCTTGACGAGCCTAGCATGTACAGACATGGTCTCGGAACACGGAATACCGAAAGGTAAAGCATGAATCATATAATTGATATGATGAACATGAAGATTGTTCGCCGATGAAACTACATCTTCTCTCGTGAAGATCGGACTTGGTGTAGTGGACTTGGTTCGTGTAATCACTAAGACAATGTGAGGGATGTTGTTTTGAGTGGGAGTTCACCTAGCTAACTTAAGAATTAAATTTGAACTCAATTTATCATAAACTTAGTCTAACCTACTTGCAAATTTGTTGTAGATTATGGCGACCCCCTCCATCAATTTCAATGCATTCCTAGAGAAAGAAAAGCTTAAGAACAATGGAAGCAATTTCACGGACTGGTTCCGTGGACTGAAGATCGTCCTCAGGGCTGGTCAGTTGACCTATATGCTCGAAGCACCGCTAAGTGACCCACCTGTAGAAGATGCCACCGATGACGTAAAGAATGTTTACGCCACTCGAAAAAATCATTACTCTACAGTTCAGTGTGCCATCCTGTACGGTTTAGAAGCGGAGCTCCAGAAGCGTTTTGAGCACCACGACCCGTTCGAGATCATTAAGGAGCTCAGGCTAATTTTTGAGACTCGCGCGACCATGGAGAGCTATGAGGCCTCCGAAAAGTTCTTTAACTGTAAGATGGAAGAGGGAAGCTCCGTTAACGAGCACGTGCTCACCATGTCTGGGTACGCAAACAAGCTCCAAGAGTTGGGGATATCGATTCCTAATGAGTTAGGGATTCACCGTCTCCTCCAATCACTGCCACCGAGATATAAGAACTTTGTGATGAACTACAATATGCACTGCATGAACAAGACGTTGCCTGAACTATCGTCCATGCTGAAAACTACTGAAGTGGAGATCAAGAAGGAGCACCAAGTGTTGATGGTCAATAAGACCACCAATTTCAAGAGACAGGGCAAGCCTAAGAACAAGGGAAACTTCATAAGGACGGCAAGAAAGCTGCCGCACCTGCTAAGAAGCCCAAGGCTGGTCCTAAGCCTGAAACTGAGTGCTTCTACTGCAAGGGTGCTGGTCACTGGAAGCGTAACTGCCCCAAGTACCTGGCGGATCTAAAGAATGGCAACATCAAGAAGAAAGGTATATTTGATATATATGTTATTGATGTGTATCTTACTAGTAATCGTAGTAGTGCCTGGATATTTGATACTGGTTCGGTTGCTCATATTTGTAACTCGAAACAGGAGCTGCGGAATAAACGAAGACTGGCAAGAGACGAGGTGATGATGCGCGTTGGAAATGGCTCCAAGGTTGATGTGGTCGCCGTCGGCACGCTCCCTCTACATCTACCTTCGGGATTAGTTTTAAATTTGAATAATTGTTATTTGGTGCCTGCGTTAAGCATGAACATTATATCTGGATCTTGTTTATTGCGAGACGGTTACTCTTTTAAGTCTGAGAATAAAGGTTGTTCGATTTATATGAGTAATATCTTTTATCGTAATGCACCTGAGATGAATGGTTTATTCTTATTGAATCTCGATAGTAGTGATACACATGTTCACAACATAGATGCTAAACGAATAAAATTGAATGATAATTCTACATACATGTGGCACTGTCGTCTTGGTCACATTGGAGTGAAGCGTATGAAGAAACTCCATTCAGATGGACTTCTTGAATCACTTGATTTTGAATCACTTGAAAGATGCGAAGCATGTCTAATGGGAAAAATGACTAAGACTCCATTCTCTGGAATAATGGAGCGAGCTACAGACTTATTGGAAATAATACATACCGATGTGTGCGGTCCAATTAGTGTAGCATCGCGTGGTGGATATCGTTATGTTCTCACTTTCACGGATGACTTAAGTAGATATGGGTATGTCTACTTTATGAAACATAAGTCCGAAACTTTCGAGAAGTTTAAGGAATTTCAAAGTGAAGTGGAAAATCATCGTAACAAGAAGATTAAGTTTCTGCGTTCTGACCGCGGAGGTGAATATCTGAGTTATGAGTTTGGCATGCATTTAAAGAAATGTGGAATACTTTCGCAATTGACACCGCCGGGAACACCACAGCGTAATAGTGTGTCCGAACGTCGTAATCGAACTCTCTTAGATATGGTTCGGTCTATGATGTCTCTTACAGATTTACCGCTATCGTTTTGGGGCTATGCATTAGAGACAGCCGCATTCACTTTAAATAGGGCACCATCTAAATCCGTTGAAACGACACCGTACGAATTATGGTTTGGAAAGAAACCTAAGTTGTCGTTCCTTAAAGTTTGGGGTTGCGAAGCATATGTAAAGAAGTTACAACCTGATAAGCTAGAACCCAAAGCGGAGAAATGCGTCTTCATAGGATACCCTAAATAAACAATTGGGTATACCTTCTATCGTAGATCCGAAGGCAAAGTTTTCGTTGCCAAGAATGGATCCTTTCTTGAGAAGGAGTTTCTCTCGAAGGAAGTGACTGGAAGGAAAGTAGAACTCAATGAGGTTATTGAACCTTCTCTCGAATTTGAGAGTAGCGCAGCACCGGAAGATGTTTTTGTGCCGCCTGCGCCAATTGGAGAGGAAGCTAATGATAATGATCATGAAACTTCAAACGAAGTTACTGCTGAACCTCGCAGGTCAACGAGGGTTCGTACCACTCCTGATTGGTATGACTCTGCCTTGAACGTCATGTTGGTGGACAACGCTGATGACCCTGCGACGTATGAAGAAGCTATGGTGAGCCCAGATTCCGACAAATGGCTAGAAGCCATGAAATCCGAAATGGGATCCATGTACGAAAACCAAGTGTGGACTTTGGTGGACTTACCGGATGGCCGAAAGGCTGTCGAGAACAAATGGATTTTCAAGAAAAAAACAGATGCTGATGGTAATGTTACAGTCTATAAAGCTCGACTTGTCACGAAAGGGTTCCGACAAATTCAAGGAGTTGACTATGATGAGACTTTCTCACCAGTAGCGAAGCTAAAGTCTGTGAGGATTTTGTTAGCAATTGCTGCACATTTCGATTATGAGATTTGGAAGATGGATGTCAAAACGGCGTTCCTTAATGGTGACATTGAGGAAGAGTTGTTATGGTACAACCCAAGGGTTTTGTCGATCCTAAAGATGCTGACAAGGTATGCAAACTTCAGCGCTCCATTTATGGACTGAAGCAAGCATCCCGGAGTTGGAATCAACGTTTTGATAAAGTAATCAAAAACTTTGGGTTTATACAAACTTATGGAGAAGCTTGTATTTACAAGAAAGTGAGTGGGAGCTCTGTAGCATTCCTAGTACTATATGTAGATGACATATTGTTGATTGGGAATGATATAGAACTTCTTAATAGCGTCAAAACCTATTTGAATAATAGTTTTTCAATGAAGGATCTTGGCGAAGCGGCATATATTCTAGGCATCAAGATTTATAGAGATAGATCAAGACGCCTAATAGCGCTTTCACAAAGTACATACTTAAGCAAAGTTCTAAAGAAGTTTAGAATGGAAAATAGCAAGAAAGGGTCCGTGCCCATGTTGTCGGGTAAGACCTTGAGTAAGACTCAAAGTCCAGCTACGTCAGAAGATAGAGAGAAAATGAATAATATTCCCTATGCCTCGGCCATAGGTTCTATCATGTATGTCATGCTGTGTACAAGACCGGATATAGCACATGCTGTTAGTTTGACTAGCAGATATCAAAGTGATCCTGGAATGGAGCACTGGACAGCGGTCAAGAATATCCTAAAGTACCTAAATAAGACTAAGGATATGGTTCTTTCTTATGGAGGTGATGAACAGCTTGTTGTAAACGGTTACACCGATGCTAGTTGGAACACCGATCCGGATGACTCGAAGTCACAGTCGGGATACGTATTTATTTTCAATGGTGCTGTAGTGAGCTAGAGGAGTGCAAAGCAAAGCGTTGTGGCGAAATCTTCAACTGAATCGGAATACATAACTGCTTCGGAGGCTGCACAAGAAGCCATATGGATGAAGGAATTCATTACTGGACTTGGCGTGGTTCCCAGTGCGTTGGACCCGATGGCCATCTACTGTGACAACACAGGTGCCATAGCTAATGCACAGGATCCAAGGTCACATAGCAAGCTGAAGCACATCAAGCTACGTTTCCACGCTATTCGCGAGTATGTCCGAGATGGTGACATAAAGATTTGCAAAGTACACACTGATCTGAATGTGGCAGATCCGTTGACTAAACCTCTCCCTAGGGCAAAGCATGACCAACACTAGAACGCCATGGGTGTTAGGTATATTACCATGTAATCTAGATTATTGACTCTAGTGCAAGTGGGAGACTGTTGGAGATATGCCCAAGAGGCAATAATAAAAGTGGTTATTATTATATCTTTGTGTTTATGATGAATGTTTACATCCCATGCTATAATTGTATTATTAGGAAACACTAATACATGTGTGTTTTGTAAACATAAGAGAGTCCCTAGTAAGCCTCTTGTTGAACTAGCTTGTTGATTAATTGATGATCATGGTTTCCTGATCATGGACATTGGATGTGATTAATAACAAGGTTATATCATTAGGAGAATGATATGATGGACACACACCCATAGTAAGCGTAGCATAAGATCAAGTCATTAAGTTCGTATTGCTGTAAGCTTTTAAATGCATAGTAACCTAATACTTCGACCATGAGGTTGTGTTAATCACCATCACCGGATGGGTACTTTGATGACATCAAACACCACTTCGTAACTGGGTGGTTATAAAGGTGTCATTGGGTATTCTGAAAGTATGTGTTGAAGCGCATGGACCAAGATTGGGATTTGTCCATCCATATGACGGATAGATATGCTCTGGGCCCTCTCGGTGGAATGTCATCTAGTTAGCTTGCAAGCATGTGACTGGGTCACAAGGGATGACATAACATGGAATGAGTAAAGAGTACTTATCAGTAATGAGGTAGAACTAGGTATGGAGATACCGACGATCAAACCTCGGATAAGTATAGTATCGCGAGACAAATGGAATTGGTTTCGTATGTAAATGGTTCTATCGATCACGAAGTCATCGTTGGGTATGTGGGAGCCGTTATGGATCTCCAGATCCCGCTGATGGTTATTGATCGGAGAGGTGTCTTCATCATGTCTGCATATTCACGAACCGTAGGGTGACACACTTAAGGTTCAAAGTTGTTTTAAGTAGATATAGAATGTGCGTTGGAGATCGAATGTTGTTCGGAGTCTCGGATTGGATCCAGGACATCACGAGGAGATCCGGAATTGTCCGGAGAATAAGATTCATATATTGGGGATCATTTTTTGAGTTAGGAAATGTTCCGAAGTATTTGTATGAGGATTCTAGAAGGTTTCGGAATGTTCCGGAAGGTTCTGGAAGAATTCTTGGAGTTTGCTTGAAAACCAAGAAAGGGATCAAGGAGTCCTTGTGGGGCAAGACAAGGAGTCGTGGGGGAGGAGGACTCCTCCCCCCCCTCCCCAATCCGCCGGCCAAGGAGGGAGGGGAGTCCTACTAGGACTCCCCCTCCCAAGGCGCCCTCCCTCCTTTAAATAGAGGGGTGGATGCGCCACCCCCTGGCCCCTCCACCACTCCAAACCCTAGCCGCCTCTCTCCTCTTTCTCTCTTCTGCTCAGGCTTAGGCGAAGCCCTGCGGAATTCTCTACTCCACCACCACCACCACGCCGTTGTGCTGCTGAGATTCCGTGGAGAAGATCTACTACCTCCGCTGCTCGCTGGAACAAGGAGAGGAAGGTCTGCTTCGACTCCGTACGTGTGACCGACTGCGGAAGCGCTGCCGGAACGCGGCGCCGGAAGGATCGTCCACTCGATCTTGAGATCGGCAAGTGATCGACTACATCAACCACGAGATCTAATCTCGTAACGCTTTCGGATCTATAAGGGTTAGTACAGATCTATCTCGTTGCACATGTCTAATAGATTAGATCTTGGCTTTTATCTAGATTAGATCTAGGTTTTGTTCGTTCTTGCGTTAGAATTTTTTTGTTTTCCATGCAACGAACCCTTCAAGATGATCCATGTACATGTAATATAATGGACTACATAAATATGGTCTCTTCCTAGAACACTAATTTATGGTATGAATTGATTGTTTTGTTCTTGTTTTCTTCCTAGGACCTGGATAACTCTCGGTCGATACTAGGCATATTTTATGTTTTATTTGTATTAGCGACAACAAGGTTAGCGACAGACTTCTGGTAAAAATTGGGCCTGTCCTTCTTAGTTATTGGGATTCAAATGGATGGTTGGGCCTTACAACTCCAGTTCACATAGTGTATTACAATTTCTATTAATTTTTTGCATCTCCATACTATGCAACTTGGTGGAAAAAATACCCGAAAATACATACATTTGTGTAATTGCACGCTAATATACATGCACATTCATGTATTACTTCGGTTTATGTTGTATTATACAAATTGCGTACTAATGTGCAATTGCACATTCTTGTACAATTAGATACTTATGTGTAATTACACATTTTAATATTTAAATGCGATTACACAGAGGCTTCATGTTTGATTATAGTTCATGTCGACTTTTATTCACATATTATTTTGCATATTAATGTATAAATTGAACATGGAGAGTCCAGCTACAATTGCATGATGTTGTATAATTACAGACTATTTAGTGCCTCTAGAAATATAAGAAAAGTGCTTAAAAACAAACAAAAAAGAAAACAGCCCGACAAAAAGCCTAACAACACTTTTAGCAACACCTCTAACTTCTCCAAATGGGCATGTTACTCCAATAGTCCAATACAAAAGTTCAAACAACAAACAAGCCTACAAACATCACACACCCACACAAGAACATGGGCCGACCCACGAAGAAGGTGAGACAATAGAAACAACTGCACGGCCACAACCATCGACTGAAAGCTACCTTAGTTTTCGGCCAATCAAGAACTAGCAAAAGTGTTCTTATTACTTTTCTTACATATGGAATAAGTGAATTCATCCAAAATTCCTATAATATGAAAGGAATGAGGGGTATGTTATGTAAAAGGAGAGAGGATTGCTGGTCACCAAACAAAAATAGCTCAGAGGTTTTCTACAATGTGCAAAAATAGGCTGCATGAATCTCAAAAGATAAGCCCACATATATGTTGTTTGATTTTCACATGGCAAGATTAAATGAATAGAGGTATCTAAACCCATCTCACTCCTCCTTGGTAACTTCATTTTCTCCTAGCTGACCCAATGTCTTCATTAGTTCGTTTCCTCGACCACCAATACTCACAAGCTACCTTGCCAATGTCACACCTGATTTGGGTATGGCAAAGTTTTGATTTAACCCATGACACCTATACCCCCACACTTTTTTAATCTCTTACATATTGATTTGAAACTTCTCACGTCACTAAAAACAATTGAGATAGATTATGAGGGAAATAGTTAGGATTTTTTTGTGCAATTTAAAATTTTCAAATACTTAAAATTAAAAAAAAATCTTTAATGTGTATATGTATAATGTAGAAAAATACCGAACTATTTTCCCACATTCCACCTGAAAATTTTCAGTGATCAACAAATTTTAAAATTTAAAGGTTGTACCATGTGAGTGATACAACAGAGAGAAGTTGGTTGAGAGGGGGAAATGGTTAGCCTACATCTTAATGCACCTATGGCCAAGATAGGGATGTGTACTAAGTGTCTCCTCGGAAAATCCTCTCGGTTGGGTGTTTCAATACACACCATAGCCTTTTTCTTTGATAAACTGAAAGAAGTTTTAGGCATTACTGCTCTTTGCATAACTAAGAGGCAGGCAACCGACAACAAGTCTAAAGATAAAAGGAAAAAAAACAAAAATTATATCAAAATGAGAAATTGTAAAAGATGGTGAAGGACCAACGCTATAATCACGCTGCCACCCATGTCAGATTAGAAAAATCTCTCACCGTGTCCTCCAGCATTATAGACATCTCCATAAATCAATATTTCCTTGGCCGCTATTTTGAGAGAAAATTGATGCAATATGGATGGAATCAACAATAACTTCTCTTTCTACTCTGCAATCTATTTACTGCATGCGAAGCACTTGTTCGGGATCACCGACTTAAGATTTTCCATATCTTCCATACCTTCGCGTGTTCGTTTTGGGTACTACAGTCTTATCACCGACTTAGGGCACGTACAATGGTTATATCTTAGTCATATCATAGCAATGCCACATAGGATGATAGGTGATATGGAGGAGAGAGAATAAAAAAAAGAGGTTTGCTTATCTTAGCTAAGAGATCACCTCTTAGCAATAATTTCTCTCACCACAAATTTAGGATGTCAACTTATTAAAGATAAGACTAAAAAATAACCCATTATACATCATATTTTATAATTATATCTAGATTACGTGACAGAACTAAGATAAGATGGTCTTATCAACCATTGTACATGCCCTTAAGATCGGAGTATCCCTGAATAAAAACCCATGATCCACTGGCCAGGGATACCGAACCTGGCAGCGATCTCCTCCGAGGACTCCAATCTCTGCCATCGTCGACTCCAAGTGCCGTTCAGATCGACCCATGCAGCCGTCCGCCTCTCCCCGCCCGTCCGCAATGCCGGACTCTGCCGCCACGACCCCGCGACGCTCCGACGTCCGGCGCCCCTGGGTCCTCGTCGACGCAGAATCGCGCATCGACAGCTGGAGGAACGCGACCACCGCGAGAGGCTCGGCGAGCAACGGCACCGCCATCGAGGTGTCCTTCGAGCTCGCCGATCCGCCTGCCGTATCCCTCCTCTTCGTACATTGTCCCGACCAGACGAGCAGCGTCATGGAGGCAGACCCCCGCATGGTCAACGCAGCCGGCGCATTCGTCCTCCTGCTCGTCTTCTTCGCCCCCACCGCCAGGCGCGCGCGGTTCGAGGACTACTTCGTCTACAGGGCCGGCCCAGGGAGACCGTCCCTCGACCTGATACCGCCACCCTATCCGCGCGATTTCTATCAAAACACGGTCGGCGTCCTGCCTCTCTGCGACGGCCAGCACTACGCCGTTGTCATCCCTGTCTCGGACTCTTACCTCCGTTCCCGTAAGGAGTACAGGTTCCGCGTGTTCCGGTCCGATCGACGCCGGACGGCGCCGTGGAGCACGAAGCCGGTCCGGCTCGCCGGGGTCCCCTACGGCGACGAGCAGAGGTACTTCGATTACTGCCTCGACGGGGTGGTCTACGCCGGAGAAGGGTTGCTGGGCTGGATCAACCTCTGCCACGGCGTCCTTCTGTGCAACGTGCTGGATGAGGACCCCGTGATGCGCGTGATCCACTGGCCCGTGCCGGCACCCGTCGGCACGGACGACTTGCGCGGCTGCGAGGGGTCTGGCCGGATGACTCGCCATGCCACCATCGCCGACGGCGTGATAAAGTTCACCGATCTGGAGTTCCACCAGCACTGCCGGGCCTGTCGCCGCAGCTGCAGCGGCGCCGTCAGCAGCGGCAGCAAAGGGGCCCTCGGTGAAGGCTGGACGGCCACCACATGGACCAAGACAGTTTCTTCCACTGATCAGCTGTGGCAAGAGGCATACACGGTTGACACACGCCACGTCTTCGCCTCGGGCACCAGTTATCCTCGTCTACTAGAAAAGATGTCGCGCTGCCAACTGTTGCCGGAGATACTGGACGGCGAGAGGAGGCTGGCATGGGAGGACAAGCTGATGAGCGCTGCCCCTACCTTGAGCCTGGGCAACGGTGGTGACGACGACGATGTTATTTACATCATGGCCAAGCGTGACTCCGAGCATCCCTGGGGATGGGTGCTCGCTATCAATGGCAGAGAGAAGACACTGGTAGATCTCGCGCAGTTCAACACCGAAAGGATGCTCTATTTTAACCCAAGTTATCTTCCCTGTGCCTTCTCCAACTACCTCGAAGTGATTTAGATTCACTTCAAAATTGTTATTCATGTGTCAATCCAAGTCTGTTTATCCTTCCGACAATTTAGACAGGAAACGCATGCTCAATTCTTCTCCAAGTCTGAACTAGTACAAGCAGGGATTCAATACTGTATTTCCACTGTTTATTTAGTACTAATAGATCATTCAGGCTAGGAAAAGCATGTTCAATGCTCTTCCAAGTCCAGAGTACAAGCAAACATCTCACATACTATTTTACAACTGTTTATTTGGACCAACATTCAGACTAGAAAAGGGACTCTCAATCCTTCCTTTGCCTGAAGTATAAGCTGACATTACATGGCGATATTCCCCCTTCCTAGCATCAGCTCATTATCTCAAGGTGCATTGCGGGCCAACTTTGACATCATATTTGCAGATTTCTGCAGATGCAGAAAAAAAGGTTTAAGTGCGTAGAATTACTAGTCAAATTCAGATGAACCAGCAGCATGATAACATAATGATCATCACAACTGGAACTGTATCTACGTCTCCTTTTTTTCAGTATAGTTATATATCTAAGCTTCACCGGTAGTCATACAATGAGGCGATTGGAATAATTTTGGCAGGAACTAGCAGCACTTCAAGCCCTTAAGAATTATTGTTCTAAGACGCATGGAGATTTTATCTTTGGTAAATTTTAGCAATTTCATGCCTGGCTTAGGGAGTTTTTTTTCCCTTAGCTTCTCTCCTCTAACTCCCAAAGACCTCAAAATCCATGAGTGTATTTGAATCCAGCTCGACGATGGCACTCAGTCAATATATGCATGAATTCTAGGTAGTACCGTGAACATGAAGTTGTCAGGAATATAGAATAGGATGGAACGCCTGAAGAAATTACGAACCTGTTCAGTGTGGGGTAGATACTTCCCATCAAATGTGATCACCACACGATCTTTTCCATCAGCCCCTTTAACTTTGTCGACTGTACAGTAGAAGTCTATGGCCGACATGCTGCAATTGAGAGCAATAAGATAATAAGTCAGCTTTGCAAAGCTTACGATTTGGCCTTTCATTGATTAAACAAAAAAAACTAAAATTTCCATGGTAATGAACACCATCTTTGGGATGGGAGTTTTGGAAGTTTATTGAGGTTTTTCAAAGAAAAATTAAATCATGAAAGAATCCAAATAATGTGAATTGTGACGAATGTACAAGCAAAATCAAACAGAAACACCAAAATGGGCATATAAACTTTACCAGTGATTCCTTTTTTTCATACTATGAAATAACAGTAACTAATGCATCAAATAAGTAATTAAATATATGTGAATGTCAAAGTCTTACATTCCATCACCAAAGTCCTCATTGAAGATTGCCTTGATACTCTCTCCAAAATGCATAATAGCTTCATTGAGCCTGTGTTCAATGTAAGATTAGAGATTAGAGAACATAAACCAAGAGACTAGTTCAACTAAGATGTGTGTCAAACATAGGCATTTGGCAATTTCCCTTCTCCCATGCCCCAATCAGCCACAACAAAATATATAGCCTGCTCCAATTTCACACCTTGCTTTACCATATCATGGTGCATTGGAAAACAGTGATAGTTAGGAAGCAACAAGGGACCTGTATATGGCGGGCTCGTGGACCATCTCCGGGTTGTAGGACCGGAAGGGCGGCTGCATCATGAGATCCACGAGATCTTCGGTGAGCGCCGGGATGGCCGCCCGCAGAGTGGCCGCTGTGTCGGCCTTGAGCTGCGCCTGGCGGCGCAGCAGCTGCGCAACGTACACGTTGGTGAGCCCCGTCTCGGCCCCGATGTCGGAGAAGCTCTTCCCGGACTTGGCCTTGGCCGCCATCAGCTTCTGCACCGCCACTGCCCTTGCACCGTTGTCCTCCATGGCTGCCTGAGAGGTTCTCGACGGAATGGCGAGGTGGACAAGTGGAGTGCAGAGTGCGAAGAAGAGAGGTGGATGAGAACTTGCGCCGGTTGTGCCGCCTTATATGGCCGTGCCGGATATGCCATGGTGTGGCGGCGTGGCGCACCAGCACCACGGCGGCTAAGCGACGGGGAAATTGTCGGCAGTGAGTGGCAAAAAGCGGCGGCTATGCGACGGGGAAAGCTCACGGCGGGGTCGTGGTACAGTCGGTGGGCCACGCGAGGAGCTATAGGGCCGGTTCATCTGAGTTTCTATGGGCCGATGGCGTTTATTCTAGGCCTTTATACATGCCCTTCCCCAATCTGTTTACCTTTATATTATGTGATGCATCTAAGCTCGCTCTGTAAGCAGAATTTTGCTAAAGTTCTGTTCACCCATGAGAATAGGTTATCAAATGCAGAAGCACATTTACTGGCTTGTAGTGCTGTTTCCAGTAGTGTTGGACGACAGATTTGGCTCCTTTAGCCCCCTATTGGTCTCTGTATCCTTGTAAACATTCTTGAGTAATAAAGCTAGCGAACTCTCAAAAAAAAAAAAAATCTAAGCTCGCTCTGTCTTGTTTCCTTAGAAGATCAGTGTGGCATATTTACGTCAGCACACTTGTACTCAGGTTATGAAATAGTCCAACAATCTACTCTGAAGTAACCCACAGCTTTCTCAGATTTCAGTGATCCAAGAAGTAATGGATTCAAAATTGAGATACTAGTGGAGGTTTTTGCCGTGTGTGTGTGTTCCTGCCGCCGCCCGCCTCCTCCTCCCGAGGAAGCAGGCCGCAAGCATGATCCATGTCTTTGGTGCCTATTGCTCCCGGTCGTTGATCTTCAAAAGAGCCTTCATGACGACCTCACCTCTCCACATCCCCATGATAGGCAGGTGTGGATTCATACTTATTACTCACTGTACCGTTCAATTCTGTTTCAGGTTTTTGTATAGGGTTAAGAAAGGAATTGTATGATGGAATGGCATGAGGCAAATAATCCAATTTCATATATAAACTTTGGAAAGTATTACTATAATTTATTTTTTCTTGTGAAGAAACTAGCAACTTTTTTACTAGAATATGAAGTAGACCACATCTGAATGTACATGTATAGGTGGAAAATCAGTAGCAGGCGAGTGGGGAACTGGGGATTATGGTCGTCCATTATAATTGCTTGTTACTACTTGAATAGACAAATGCTCCAGATAAAAATGGCATGTTAGCTGGAAAACCAGTAGCCTGCGAGTGAAAAAACTATATTGCATGTGAAGTAATATACAATGCCATCACGATAACTCATTTTTGAAAAAACTAAGTATAATAAAGTTTGATACATCTTAATAAAATATGCATTATATTTGAAAATTCTCGTTTGACTGAGAATTAGCTATCTCTTCCGCTATTTACTCACAATTAGATCTCCATGAAATTTGCCAGCTTGTATGCTGGGCTACTCCATGTGCGGGGGGCGGCGCAACGGGGCACCTGCCCTAGGAGGTAGGGCCCCCGGCCCAGCCAGTAACTTCTATCTATACTTCTAGTTTTTACTCTTTAGGCCCAAGTTTGTAGTGTAACTTCATAAAAAAATCAAAAGGTCCCAGATGCAATAGAAATGGATGTCAAAAGGATCGCTCAGACTAAGAAATGGATTTGAAAAGGATCGCTACTGGATTCTAAACATTTTTAGAAAAAAAAAATCTATACTGGATTCTCAGCAACTGCTTTGCCAAGGAAAGATGATGAAGCTTTTGCAAAACAGTTGAGCACTTGAACTGAAGACTAACAAATGAAAATATATGTATGGTATATATATATATATATTGTTTATTTGGTTAGTTTTTAGGTTTGCATCTACTTAGACATGATGTTGCACCTTTTAGGAGACAAAGTATCAACAAACATATAAACCACCTATTTCTACAAAACAGGGTAACCTTGTGTTGACTGGTCCAAAAGAAGTCATCTCGGCAGATGGACCTACCTCTTTCCGCATTCATCTCCATGACAACATCCAAGAATTCTCTTTTGAAGTAAACTAGGAGAATGGTGTGGATTTACACTAGGACATCCGCATCTACGACATGCCAATATCAGGGTCAGTGGATACTCCTTATGGTCCCGCGGAGGTGATCTACGCCATCATGAGCCAGGGAGTTGAATGTAAAGTTGCAGTGAGGCTTGTCGTCGGGATGGAGAAGAACCTTCGAGCCTTTTTGGGAGAATTGTTGCTCGCCACTAGCTGTTTGATTCTGTGTGCTTTTCTACAACAAAGATGTGAAGGGCATATGTGCACGATCAGGGGAGCTGATTCCGTTGGCTAGGAATCAGCTTGTGGTGCCATTGTACAAGCCACTCTTGAATTGGATCTGCATTCTTATGATGGTGAGAAGATTATGAGAGAAACGTTAGTTTCATCCCTGGGCCAAAGGTGAGCAAATGGCACGTCTTATCAGCAAAAGCGGTGCTGAAATCGAAGTGACCATCTCATTGTCACAATACTTTAGGTAGTGTTCGTTGCCTGTTTATGCGGCTAGCTGGGTTACTTTAATAACACATGATTGGGACTCATGCATGTGCACAGTCACTTATGTTGTACACTTGTCCTACATAAGCTTCTCTCAGTATTTCCTCTAACATCAGGCCATAAGTGAAATGGTGACGCAATACTAGTTTTGTTTTCCCTGAGGAACCTAGAGACGGTAGGGCGCTAATACAAGTGGTATTGGAAAATAGGGTGCACCTAGTTTATAAGAATAATTGCATCTGAAAACTATGCAACAGATTGTTTATAAGGGAAACACTGCCTAATAACCACGCAAGCAATGAAGACAGCACCTTTATCAATTAGACGTTGTTACAGTATATATAGATTGTACTAGTTATTTCCATCAGTTGATTGTACTAGTTATTTCCATCAGTTGATTGTACTAGTTATTTCCATCAGTTCGGACTTTTGGTTGCGTTGAGTGCATGAAGCTTAACATGGTACTAGCGTCAAGGTCTCGTGTTCAAGTCTTGGTTTTCACAATTTATCTTAAAATTGCTGTTGCCCCCTCCGGTGTTTACCCGTTACAGGCCTCTTGAGTCTGTGTTTGACTTTGCACGTGTTGACTCGTCTTTCCGTCCCACGTGAGAGGGGGTGTTACAGTATATGTGGATTGTACTAGCCCTTTTGGTTGCATTGGCTAGTGCATGAAGCTTAACAGACGTGACACCAATTTTTACATGGAAAATCTCAATGGGGGAAAAACCACGATTGCACGATGGCAATCTTCATCATATCAATAGCCCTTACAAATTAGGGATTTCTAAACGAGTCATCAACTCATCTCCTGTGGCTTACAAGAGGTTCATATAGATGGTGTATCAGTGACTTTAAATTCGAAGAGAAAATGAAATCCAGTCGTTGTGTCTCTGCTAAAGCATAGCCCGCCTTGTTGTGTCTCTGCTAAAGCATAGCCCGCCTTCTCGCTGGAACTCGAATCATGTATCTCAGCATGTATTTGCCAGTTGCTGCATTGTTAGTACACTGAAAGGCACGTGAAAGGAACTTGAAGACAGTCTTTTGGTGAGGGTTTGGTATGCCTCCTGCATGGTTGGCCTTGCTAGAGGAGAAGACTGCAAGCAAGAAAAGGCTAGCTTGATGAGGATAGCTAAGCTTTTCTCTTCGGTTATCGTTGGTGCTGCAGGACATTGGTCTAGTATATCTTTCACCAATATAGGTCGTTCCCCACTTGACAAACTACCATCTAAGAGATCCTTTGGATGCCTCCCCATCATCACCTCCAGCACAACCACGCCAAAGCTATATACGTCACATTTATCCGTCACAACACATGTGTACGAAAGTTCTGGAAAAGAAAAACAAAGAACATGGGGATCGAAATAGATATAAATACTAATGATGTGAGAAGAGAGGTTGAAGTTCATACCAGGAGCTATGTAGCCATATGTTCCTGCTAGTGCACTCCAGTTTGATGAATCAGGCTTAATAATCCTCGCTGTGCCAAAATCCGACACAAAAGCCCTCAAGGTGGTATCAAGTAAGATGTTATTGCTTGTGATATCTCGATGGATTATAGGTGGGCTGCATTCATGGTGCAAATAAGATATTGCCTGAGCCACGTCGGTCACAAGATCAATTCTCTTCTGCCAATTCAATTCCTTTGCTAGTTCCTCATTCTCCAAGGTCCCACAGAGGCTTCCCTGCTGTATGTAGTCGTAGACTAGAAATTTATATGCTGGATGAGAGCAGAACCCATAGAATCTGACAATACTTCTTTGCCGAATCTGTAACAGAATCTCCATTTCGCTACGGAATCTGATGGATAAGTCTCTGTCCTATGGTCTTTGTGGGACAGCACACATGGTCCTTGTGTCAAGGACTAGCAGTTAGAGATAGAGCATCAAGGACTGGTTGTTAGATAGAGCATCCTTGACTGCTGCCTTTAGACTAGCATCTTAGACTAGCATCTAGCATATTCTTGGCTGGTTAGCAGCCTATAAGTATGTATCCCCAACCCCTCAGATTGGTATGGCATTTTGTGTGAGTTTGTGTGAGAAATAGAAACCAGAAAATTGCCCCAACTCCTTGTGTCATCCTCTCCCTCGATGAGAGTTAGAATTCAGCGACTAACAAGTGGTATCAGAGCCAAGTTAGTTTGTAGCCTGAGCATCTCCTGCTCATCTCCTTCCCCGGCAGTAGCAGCAGCTCCGGCTGCCTCTGCTCACTCCTCTCTCTCTGTGCAGACGAGCAGCAGCTCGTCGGTTGCAGCCCCCTCTCCACCCAGCAGCTCCCCAGCGGCGAGCCATGTCCGCAAGCCACTCTCAGCACTCGGTAACCTCGAGCACGCGGCGTCGGCAGGAGGCCGAGCTCGCCGCGGCAGAGGAGCGCGAGCGAGTGGCGGCAGCAACCGCCGCGGCGGCAGCAAGGGCGTCGAGGCTGGCAGCAGCCAGAGCGGAAGTGGAAGCAGCAGCAGCGGAGGATGCAGCACGTGAGGCAGCGGCGGAGGTCCAGGCTCTGCGCGGCAGCATCAGCGGCTCCGTTTCAGGCGACGGCAGCGTCGACGGAAACCACGACGCAGCCGGCGAGCGGACAGCGCGGTGGGCCGCCGAGCATGCCCAAGCGCACAGCGGTGGCGCTCCCAGAGGAGGCACGCACGGCGGTGGCGCTCCCGGAGGAGGCACGCACGACGGTGGCGCTCCCGGAGGAGGCGCGTGCGGCGACGGCGGCCGAAACGACCAAGACCGCGGCCTCCATGAGGTCCGGACTGTGGTCAGGGACGTTGGTCCCGGTGTTGGGTGGCCTACCCTCACCAAAACCAACTACGTCGAGTGGGCCGCGGTCATGAAGGTCCGGCTCCAAGTGCGGCACATGTGGGAGGCAGTCCAGGATGCCAACGTCGATCACCATGAAGATCGACGGGCGTTGGACGCCCTCCTCGCTGCAGTTCTCGCTTTCCAACAAGCGGACTGCCAAGGAGGCTTGGGACGCCATCGCTGCGGCACGCATAGGCAGCGACCGCGCCCGCAAGTCCACACTGCAAGTACTTCGCAAGGAGTGGGAGAACCTGGCCTTCAAGCCAGGTGAGGACGTTGATGACACTCTGTTGCAGAAGATGGTGCAGTTCGGCGAGGACACCTACAACGAGGAGAAAGCTGTCGAGAAGCTTTTTCGCTGCGTTCCCGAGAAGTACAGGCAGATGGCTCGCTCGATCGAGTCTCTGTTGGACCTCTCCACGATGTCGATCGAGGAGGCGATAGGTCGCCTCAAGGTCGTCGACTCTGACGAGCCACAGCCTCAGTCAGGGTCCATCACCACTGGCGGGAAGCTACTTCTCACTCGGGAGCAGTGGGATGCCTGCCAAGGTGATAGGAAGAAGGGGGAGCCTTCTTCCACGACAGGCGGCCGCAAGCGCGGCAAGCCTCGCAAGGCGCGCAAAGACGCCCAGGGCGGCGCCGCCGGCAAGCAGAAGCCAGCACGAGACGACAGCTGCCGCAACTGCGGCCAGCTTGGCCATTGGGCCAAGGACTGTCGACAGCCACGACGCGGCCAGGCCAACTTCGCACGGGCGGAGGAGGAGCCGGCTCTGTTCATGGCACATGCAAGCATCGAGCTAACTCCAGCGGCACCAGCCGCGGCGGCTCTCCTCCACCTTGACGAGCCAAAGGCACACGCCCTCCTCGGCGATGGCTCCGGCGGCGACAGGACTGACGGGTGGTGCCTAGACACTGGCGCTACCCATCACATGACTGGTCGACGGGAGTTCTTCGCCGAGCTCGACCCCAGCGTGCGAGGCTCCGTCAAGTTTGGGGATGCCTCCGCCGTGGAGATTAAGGGCGTCGGCTCCATCATCTTCACCGCCAAGACTGGAGAGCACCGGCTGCTCACCAGTGTCTACTACATTCCCGCGTTGAGGAACTCCATCATCAGCTTGGGACAGCTGGATGAGAACGGCTCGAGCGTGCTGATCAAGCATGGGATCCTACGCATCTGGGATCGCCATGGTTGCCTTCTTGCCAAGGTAACTAGAGGTGCGAATCGACTCTACGTCCTCAACGTGCAGGTGGCACAACCCCTCTGTCTCGCCGCCCGTCGGGACGACGAGGCGTGGCAGTGGCACGAGCGCTTCGGGCACCTTCACTTCGAGGCTCTGAAGCGGCTCAGTACCATGGAGATGGTGCGAGGCCTACCGTGCCTTGACCATGTGGAGCAGTTCTGCGATGTCTGTGTGATGACGAAGCATAGGCGGACCCCTTTTCCCCAGAGGGCGAGCTTCCGAGCCAAGGAGAGGCTCGAGCTCGTGCACGGGGACTTGTGTGGCCCGGTGACACCGGCCACGCCGGGAGGACGACGCTACTTCTTGCTGCTCGTCGACGACCTCTCCCGCTACATGTGGGTGATGGTCCTCGGCAGCAAGGGAGAGGCTGCGGACGCCATCAGGCGCGTGCAGGCTGTTGCAGAGGCGGAGTGCGGTCGCAAGCTGCGCGTGCTGCGCACCGACAACGGCGGCGAATTCACAGCGGCTGAATTCGCGTCGTACTGCGCTGATGAGGGCATTCAGCGTCACCACTCCGCGCCGTACAGTCCACAGCAGAACGGCGTCGTCGAGCGGCGCAACCAGATGGTTGTGGGGATGGCCCGGTCCCTCCTCAAGCAGAGAGGGATGCCGGCTGTCTTCTGGGGAGAGGCAGTGGTGACGGCCGTCTACATCCTCAACCGCTCGCCCACCAAGGCGCTCGACGGCAGGACGCCGTACGAGGCTTGGCATGGGCGCAAGCCGGCGGTCTCCCACTTGCGGGTCTTCGGCTGCCTCGCGTTCGCCAAGGAGCTTGGCCACATCGACAAGCTCGACGACAGGAGCATTCCGAGAGTGTTCATCGGCTACGCGGAGGGCTCGAAGGCCTACCGCATCCTCGACCCGAAGACACAGCGTGTGCGCACGGCGCGAGACATTGTGTTCAACGAAGGGCGAGGATGGGTGTGGGACAAGGTGGTGGATGACGACTCGACTCCGACGTATGACGACTTCATTGTCGAGCACGTCCACTTCGAGGGAGCTGGGGGAGTAGGTAGCTCTTCTTCGCCCAGCATGCCTACCTCAGCCCCCGAGTCTTCATCGACCCCGGCAGCACCACGCTCTCCGACCACGACTTCAGCTGCGACGAGTCCTTCGTCGACTCCAGCACAGCCGGCGACGCCTCGTGCTCCAGCACCGACAGCCACCCCTCCGGGGACGTCTACTCCACCACCAGCTCACGCCGAGCACAGCCCGGTGGAGTTCGCTTCCCCGCTCCCTCACGACGAGGAGCGCATCGACGCGTACTACGACGGCGAGCCGCTGCGGTACCGCACGATGGAGAACCTTCTCGGCGACCAGCCGGTGCCGGGACTGGTGCCACACGACCTGGAGGCGCAGTTGCACCTTGCGTGTGATGAAGGCGAGCCTCGGTCTTTTGCAGAGGCCGAGAGAGACGCGGCATGGCGCGCCACGATGCAGCTGGAGATGGATGCGGTTGAGCAGAACCGCACCTGGGAGCTTGCTGACCTCCCTCATGGTCACCGCGCGATCACCCTTAAGTGGGTGTTCAAGCTGAAGAGGGATGAAGCTGGCGCCATCGTCAAGCACAAGGCTCGTTTGGTGGCACGAGGTTTCGTGCAGCAGGAGGGGGTCGACTTCGACGACGCCTTCGCTCCCGTGGCACGGATGGAGTCCGTGCGACTCCTCCTTGCGCTGGCTGCCCAGGAGGGCTGGCGTGTCCATCACATGGATGTCAAGTCGGCGTTCCTTAACGGTGACTTGAAGGAGGAGGTCTACGTGCACCAGCCGCCGGGATTTGCGATCCCCGGCAAGGAGGGCAAGGTGCTCCGCCTGCGCAAGGCTCTTTACGGCTTACGGCAGGCACCGAGGGCGTGGAATGCCAAGTTGGATTCCACGCTAAAGGGGATGGGCTTCGAGCAAAGCCCGCACGAGGCAGCCGTCTACCGGCGGGGCAATGGAGGAAATGCCCTGCTAGTGGGCGTCTACGTCGATGACTTGGTGATCACCGGCACCAAGGATGCGGAGGTGGCGACGTTCAAGGAAGAGATGAAGGCCACCTTCCAGATGAGTGACTTGGGGCCCCTCTCCTTCTACCTGGGAATCGAGGTGCACCAGGACGACTCTGGGATCACGCTTCGACAGACCGCCTACGCCAAGCGCATCGTTGAGCTAGCTGGGCTCACCGACTGCAACCCAGCCCTCACTCCGATGGAGGAGAGGCTGAAGCTCAGCCGCGACAGCACGACGGAGGAGGTGGACGCTACGCAGTACCGACGTCTTGTGGGGAGCCTTCGCTACCCTCGCCCACACACGGCCGGACTTGGCATTCTCCGTCGGCTACGTTAGTCGGTTCATGCAACGACCGACGACGGAGCACCAGCAGGCCGTGAAGAGGATCGTCCGCTACATTGCGGGGACTCTCGACCACGGTCTCTACTACCCTAGGTGCCCTGGGGCGGCACACTTCGTCGGGTACAGCGACAGCGACCACGCCGGCGACATCGACACCAGCAAGAGCACAAGCGGGATCCTCTTCTTCCTCGGCAAGTGCCTTGTGAGCTGGCAGTCAGTCAAGCAGCAGGTGGTGGCCATGTCTAGCTGCGAGGCCGAGTACATAGCGGCCTCCACCGCTTCCACTCAGGCGCTCTGGCTCGCTCGACTGCTTGGTGATCTCCTCGGTCGAGACACTAGAGCGGTGGAGCTCAGGGTGGACAGCAAGTCCGCTCTGGCCCTGGCGAGGAACCCTGTGTTCCACGAGCGGAGCAAACACATCCGGGTGAGGTACCACTTCATCCGAAGCTGTTTGGATGACGGGAGCATCACGGTGAGCTACATCAACACCAAGGATCAGCTTGCAGATCTGCTCACCAAGCCTCTTGGGCGGATCGCGTTCGTCGGACTCTGCTCCAGGATTGGGATGGTCCAGCCTTCCCACAAGACGACGCACAAGACTTAGGGGGAGAATGATGGATAAGTCTCTGTCCTATGGTCTTTGTGGGACAGCACACATGGTCCTTGTGTCAAGGACTAGCAGTTAGAGATAGAGCATCAAGGACTGGTTGTTAGATAGAGCATCCTTGACTGCTGCCTTTAGACTAGCATCTTAGACTAGCATCTAGCATATTCTTGGCTGGTTAGCAGCCTATAAGTATGTATCCCCAACCCCTCAGGTTGGTATGGCATTTTGTGTGAGTTTGTGTGAGAAATAGAAACCAGAAAATTGCCCCAACTCCTTGTGTCATCCTCTCCCTCGATGAGAGTTAGAATTCAGCGACTAACAGAATCTTCTTTCATTATTCAACTCTTCTTCAACCGGATGAAGCTTCTTGATCGCAACTAGCTGCCCGTCTTGGAGTTGTGCCTTATATACTTTGCCATACCCACCTGTTCCAATGATGTATCTATCATCGAAATTTTCAGTCGCCCTAATGATATCCTCAAATGCTAGTCCCCCATCAAAATTCCAAACAGAGAATAGGTCCTGTCCTCGAGCGGTAACACTTTCTTGTGGTGTTGTCTTGTTACGAATAAGAATTATTGAGGTAACAATGGCAGCAACAAGAACACTGAAACCCACAACAAGAAGAATAGGCAAAAGCAAACCAAGTAGCTTTGTCCTATGGTGATCGGGTACTATTAGAGTTGAATAACAAGGTGGCAGGCCTGAGAGGTTACCGCACAGACCTTTATTGTGAAGAAACCAGTTTGTTGAAGCATTTTGAAGTAGACGTGTCATGGGCACCGGTCCTTCCAAGTTGTTGTAGGACACATCAAGTGTTGAAAGGCTCGCCATGCTTGCAAAGGAGGATGGAATGCTTCCACTGAACTGATTGTGGGATAAATTCAAATATTCTAGCATCTCCAACTTCCCAAGTTGTTGCGGTAAAGCACCACTAAAGTTGTTCTTACTGACATCTACTATGATCTGCAGGCTTGCTAAGTTTCCAATTGCAACAGGCAAATTACCGCTGAAATTATTGTTGCTGATATTTAAGGAGACTAGGCTTCTGCAACTCCCTAGTTCCTCAGGTATTAATCCACTCAGATTGTTTTCAGATATGTCAAGGTATCCTAAATTCCTCAGCCTTCCTAGCTGTGAAGGTAGTGATCCTGATAACTGGTTCGATGACAAATAGAGTCTGTATAGATTCACCAATGTGCCAATCTCCGGTGGAATCTCACCACTGAGGTGATTAGAATCGAGATTTAGTAATACCAGCTTGGGCAATTTGGACAGAGCTGTGGGTATGGAACCCGTGATCATATTGTTTGATAGATACATTATCTCTAATCCAGGACTAGCAGCCCAATTCAAGGAGATCTGTCCAGAGAGCTTATTCCATTCTAAGTTAATCCTAGTGAGGTTTGGATACACTCCAAAATGTTTTGAAATATCTCCGGTCAATTGATTCATGCCAAGGTTGAGCCACACCAAGCTTTTACATGTCTTCAAGCTCCATGGTATTGGGCCACTGAACATATTTCCATATACAATTAAACTTTCAAGTTTGCCACCCGTACAAATATTGGCATCCAAAGGTCCTGAAAATGAGTTATTATCTATCTCAAGAGAAACTATGCCCGTGAGATTCAAGAATCCCCATGGAACTGATCCCGTTAGTTGGTTATTGAACATGTACATATATTGGATGTTTAGTAAGTTCTGGAAAGACTTGGGTATTGACCCCGAAAGTTGATTTGAAGCCAAATATAGGTATTTCAGGCTGACCAGGTTGCCAAGTTTATAGGGGATGGAATCAACTAACTGATTTCCATCAAGGTTGAGCCCTACTAGCTTTGTCAGGTTACCTAAAGTAGCAGGAATAGGGCCAGAGATTTGGTTAAAACTCATCTCCAAGAACTGCAGATTCAATAGGTTACCTAGTTCTTTTGGTATGGTACCCGTGATCTGGTTTTCCCCGAGATAAAGTGAGGTCATCATAGTGAGATTTGTTATGGAGGTTGGAAGTGGACCTGAAAAATTATTTGTGCTAAGATCAAGATTTTGTAGGTGGGATAGCGTGCCTAGTTTTGGAAAAAGAGGCCCTGAAAGTTCATTACCATCTAATAAGAGAGTATTTAGTTGGCTCAGATTTGCAAGAGTTTTTGGTATGTCACCGATTAAGTTGCTTCTGCTTAGCTGTAAAGCCTGAAGGTTGACAAGCCTTCCTATCTCTTCTGGAATGGGACCTGAGATCATGGTTTGGGCAATTACCACAATAGTTAACATTGTTAGGTTACCCAAGGATGGAGGGATGTGACCAGTGAGTTCGTTATCTGAGAAATCAAGCTGGGTGAGACTCTGTAAGCTACCAAAATCAGACGGTATGTGGCCTGTGAGGTTGTTTGCACTGAGGTCAAGATACGATAGGGCCGACAAAGAAGTGATATTGCTGGTAGCTATCATACCATGGAGGTTGTTGTTGCCGAGATCAATATATGTGAGGAACGGGAGGGCCGAGAAGTTGAGTTCACCGAGCTTTCCATGGATGCCAGCACCTGGCAAGGAGATGCTGGTCACGACCCAGGGCATGCGGTGGCCATGGTGCACAGAAGTGCAAGTGAGGCCCGTCCAGTTGCACGGGCTGGTATTTTCCTGCCAGGACCTCATCTGCGGCGGCGACGGGCTTCGGAGTGTGGATTTCCAGTGGAAGAGGGCCATCTTCTGGGACCTCAGTGATATGCCCCCGTGCCGCGCTGGCGGCACTGCACACGCCGCCTGTTGCGAGAGAAGGCATGGCAAGAGCAGTAGGCAAAGGTAGAAGGACGAGGGTGCTGAGGGAGATTGCATTTTGAGAGATGGGGTTCTGGACAGAGGAAAATTTCAGATATATAGTGTATGCTGATGCCGGCAGTTCTGAAACCGACAGCCTTGTACTCTCTTGTTTAGTGGACTAGTGGTGTTTCAATTGAGTACTAATAGCCAAGTGTGTCGCTCCATTTCATGTTTATATACTCCGTAGTAATTAAATGTCTAGTTGTGCTTTTGGACAGTTGATCGTCAACAATTACAATACGAGTGCCATTCTGCCTAACACTCAGTTGCTAGTCCCTATCTCCTAACTTAATTACCAACCGAGACCGACTGCCTAACACTCTTGTGTAGGTTGTTGCCGGCCGTTCTGAGACCGACAACGTCGTACTCTCTGCTTTATTGGTTCAGCACTATTAATGGGCTAGTGGTGTTCAGTTGAGCACTAATGACCAAGTGCGTTACTCCATTTCTTGTTTCTACAGTAATTAAGTGCCTACTGGTCCTTTTGGAGAGTTGATCATCAGCAATATTGGGTGTAATTCTGCCTAACACTCAGTTGCTAGTCCAAGTCGCATGTGTTTGACTGACACCTAGCAAAACGAATCTAAAAGCAAACTGACCCACTTAGAGTTCAATCCCCCACGCTAATCCTTTCCCTTCTGCCGCACGAGTTCAGCCTCTTCTAGACGCCGCCGACCGTGTGCACATCCACCGGCGGTCATTGCTCTTCCTTGGTTCATGGTCGCGCTCGTCGATGGATACATCGGCGGTCGCTGCGCTCATCTGGTGCCCATGGCCACGCTCGTCGTCGGTGTCCATGCCCACGCTTCTCGGCGCCCTGACGGCGCAACTCCCTTGGTCGCTGCATCCCAAGCCACCGCTGCTCTCGCCAGGCCGCCATGGCCATCCTCCTCGACGCAGGTTACTTGGTCCAATCGTGGGTGTAGGTGCATGAGCATGGGTTGACCTTGTAGCTGCGAGGTTGAGCGCGGCTGGGGGCTGGAGCGGCGGCGAGCTGAAGGTGTATGGCGCCGACGGTAGTGGAGACGCGGGCGGACTAGGCAAGTGCGATAGAGAGCATGTATTGATGGGAAGAGATGAGAAGACTGGTGCTTTGTGATTTGTGAATCCACATGTTACTCAACAAGTCTGGTCGTATAAGATTTATTTCCCTATTTCCCTTACTAAACGATTGGTGAATGGACATGGAAATATTGTGCACCGATGCAAATTTTATTCTGGTTTGGAGTTCTAGACCAGACATGCTAGTGCTTAGCGAATACCATTTTTTCTGTGGTTAGACCATTAGACTGTCATACAATGAGGGATTGGAATAATTTTGGCAGGACCTAGCAGCACTTCAAGTCATTAAAAAGAATTCAAGACGCACGGAGATTTTATCTTTGGTAAATTTTAGCAATTTCATGCCTGGCTCGGGGAGTTTTTTTTTCCCCTTAGCTTCTCTCCCCTAACTCCCATAGACCTCAAAATCCATGAGTGTATTTGAATCCAGCTCGACGATGGCACTCAGTCAATATATGCATGAATTCTAGGTAGTACCGTGAACATGAAGTTGTCAGGAATATAGAATAGGATGGAATGCCTGAAGAAATTACGAACCTGTTCAGTGTGGGGTAGATACTTCCCATCAAATGTGATCACCACACGATCTTTTCCATCAGCCCCTTTAACTTTGTCGACTGTACAGTAGAAGTCTATGGCCGACATGCTGCAATTGAGAGCAATAAGATAATAAGTCAGCTTTGCAAGGCTTACGATTTGGCCTTTCATTGATTAAACAAAAAAAACTAAAATTTCCATGGTAATGAACACCATCTTTGGGATGGGAGTTTTGGAAGTTTATTGAGGTTTTTCAAAGAAAAATTAAATCATGAAAGAATCCAAATAATGTGAATTGTGACGAATGTACAAGCAAAATCAAACAGAAACACCAAAATGGGCATATAAACTTTACCGGTGATTCCTTTTTTTCATACTATGAAATAACAGTAACTAATGCATCAAATAAGTAATTAAATATATGTGAATGTCAAAGTCTTACATTCCATCACCAAAGTCCTCATTGATGATTGCCTTGATACTCTCTCCAAAATGCATAATAGCTTCATTGAGCCTGTGTTCAGTGTAAGATTAGAGATTAGAGAACATAAACCAAGAGACTAGTTCAACTAAGATGTGTGTCAAACATAGGCATTTGGCAATTTCCCTTCTCCCATGCCCCAATCAGCCACAACAAAATATATAGCCTGCTCCAATTTCACACCTTGCTTTACCATATCATGGTGCATTGGAAAACAGTGATAGTTAGGAAGCAACAAGGGACCTGTATATGGCGGGCTCGTGGACCATCTCCGGGTTGTAGGACCGGAAGGGCGGCTGCATCATGAGATCCACGAGATCTTCGGTGAGCGCCGGGATGGCCGCCCGCAGAGTGGCCGCTGTGTCGGCCTTGAGCTGCGCCGTGCGCAACGTACACGTTGGTGAGCCCCGTCTCGGCCCCGATGTCGGAGAAGCTCTTCCCGGACTTGGCCTTGGCCGCCATCAGCTTCTGCACCGCCACCGCCCTTGCACCGTTGTCCTCCATGGCTGCCTGAGAGGTTCTCGACGGAATGGCGAGGTGGACAAGTGGAGTGCAGAGTGCGAAGAAGAGAGGTGGATGAGAACTTGCGCCGGTTGTGCCGCCTTATATGGCCGTGCCGGATATGCCATGGTGTGGCGGCGTGGCGCACCAGCACCACGGCGGCTAAGCGACGGGGAAATTGTCGGCAGTGAGTGGCAAAAAGCGGCGGCTATGCGACGGGGAAAGCTCACGGCGGGGTCGTGGTACAGTCGGTGGGCCACGCGAGGAGCTATAGGGCCGGTTCATCTGAGTTTCTATGGGCCGATGGCGTTTATTCTAGGCCTTTGTACATGCCCTTCCCCAGTCGTCTTCTCGCCTCCGCGCGGCGTTCTTTGATTCCTCCCTGTCCCCTCGAGCCTCCTCCGCCACGGCCCTCTCGCCGCCGACCAGCGGCGCATTAGCTTACACTACAATGAAAAAAGCAGCGCAGTAGCTCCAGATTTCCCTCGATTCCTCCTTCGGGTGCGTGTACACCATCGTATTACTCCCCTCTGAGTCGTTTCCGTCGGCATCGCACGCAATGCGCGCCACCTGTTCGCGCAATTGCCTGGCCGAGCTGCTTGGCCGCCTTGGCCAGGTCCAGGCGCAAGGCCAAACGCGCAGCCCCTCGCAGCTATCTCCCGTGCGTTCCATGACGCGCGGCCGGAGCGTGAGGGAGCGGAGCAAGAAGAAGCGCGTGAACGACCTCGAGGTGGTCATCGAGCGGTGCAAGGTCGTGTCCAAGGTGCTCACAGTGCTGGACGCGCTCAAGATGGAGGAGGAGCACGTCACCCCTCTCAAGCGCCTCGAGATCCTGCGGCCGCAGCTCGGCCTCACCAAGCCGCACAAGGTAGCCCACTTCGTGTACCGCTCGCCGCAGCTCTTCGAGGTCTGCCGCGACAGCCGCGGCGTCATGTGGGCCGGCCTCTCGCCGCAGGCCGAGGCGCTCGTCGAGGAGGAGGCGCGCCTGCTGGAGGAGCACTCCCGCACAGCTGCCGAGTACGTGACGAGGCTGCTCATGATGTCGGTGGGACGACGCCTGCCCGTCGACAAGATCGCCCATTTCCGGCGTGACATGGGGCTTCCACATGATTTTCGGATACGGTGGGTGCACATGTTCCCCGAGCTTTTCAGGCTGGTCACACTGGAGGATGGCGACTACTTGGAGCTTGTTTCTTGGAACCCAAACTGGGCGGTCACTGAGCATGAGAAGAATGTGGCAGCATTGGCCGGTGACACCAGTGCCAATTCCCATGCTGGTACACCAGGAGAGCTCTCACTTCCATTCCATATGAAGTTCCCACCTGATTTCAAAAGTTACTACAAATTTCGAGGGAAAGCTCATCACTATGTGAAAACTGGTAATACTGAACAGTTTCAGAAGACATCCTACCTATCCCCTTATGCAGAGGCGAGAGGATTGACCCCTGGATCACAGGAGTTTGACAAGAGGGCTGTCGCTGTGATGCACGAGATACTAAGCTTCACATTAGAGAAGAGGATGGTAACTGACCACCTCACGCATTTCCGTCGTGAGTTTGTTATGCCACAGAAGCTCATGAGATTGCTACTGAAGCATTATGGTATCTTTTATGTGTCCGAGAGGGGGAAGCGGTTGAGTGTGTTCTTGACAGAGGCATATAATGGGACAGAGTTGATAAAGAAGGCCCCGTTGGTAAGGTGGAAAGAGAAGGTCCTTCAACTTACTGGTTATAGAGGAAAAAACAAGAATATTGGAGAAGTTCACGAGTCATCTGATTTTGAGGACTATTTGTACGGTGGTGGCAGTGATATTGGTGGTGATGATGATGGTGCTATATTGAATGTCGAAAGTGAAGATTCAGACGATGTTTTGGATGATGGCACTCTTGCAGATGATGCTGAGATGGATTTAGGGGATCTAAGTGATTATACAGAGGGTGGGTCAGTGAAATCCAGTTAGTAACCTAATATACAAAACAATTTTGTTTTTCTGGTTCCTGAAATTAAGCTGACATGTGCTTGTGACCGAAGGAAGGGCTGTTCTTGCTTTCTATCTTGATGCGTAGCTGCAGATTCTCCTCTAGCTCATAACTTCGAGACTTGGTGTCTGATATGCTATCACAAGCTTAACCAGACTTGCTATGTCAGGCTTGCGCATGGCTAAAATATTATTTCCTTTACATTATGTGATGTATCGGCTGGCTCTGTTTATGTTCCGAGAAGATCAGTGTGGCGTATTTACATCAACACACAGGTGTACTGAAGTTATGAAATCATCCAACAATCTACTCTGAAGTAACCCATAGGTTTTTCAGATTGGAGTGATCCAAGCGAAGATTCAGATGATGTCTTGGATGATGGCGCTCTTGCTGATGATGCTGAGATGGATTTAGGCTATCTAAGTGATTATACAGAGGGTGAGGCAGTAAAATCCAGTGAGTAACCTGATATACAGAACAATTCAGATTTTCTGGTTCCTGAAATTAAGCTGGGAAGTGCTTGTGCCCGAATGGCTTTCTATCTTGATGCGTGCTGCAGATTTCCCCCTAGCTAGTGACTTAAGTGGAGACTTGGTGTCTGATATGCTGAACTTATACAGGATATGGCGGGCTTGCGTATTGCTAAAATCTGCTTACCTTTATATTATGTGATGCATCTAAGCTCGCTCTGTTTTTTTTCTTCTTAGAAGATCACTGTGGCATATTTACATCAACACACCGTGTACTTGAGTTATGAAGTCGTCCAAAAATCTACTCTGAAGTAACCCACATCTTTTTCAGATTTCAGCTATCCAAGAAGTAATAGATTCACAATTGAGATATGTACATAACTACTTCTCTGTGTCACTTGCAATTTTAAACAAAGCTTTGGCAGCACGTTTGTTTTGTAAGAACAAGACAAGTCATTTTGGAAGAATGGCATCTGTAGTGACAGCGATTTCCTTACTTAAGTATAATACTCCCTCCCACCCAAATTAATTGACTTAGATTTGTCTAGTGCGGATGTATCTAGACACATTTTAGTGCTAGATACATCCATATCTAAACGAATCTAAGTCAATTAATTGGATCAGAGGGAGTACTAATAAGGGTATATTGAAAAGCAGATGAGAAGTCTATGTATGAGAAAACTTCAAGTTGATATAATACTCTCGTCTACATGTATCCTGAATTCTTGATAGTGTCATGATTTACTAGATATGCAAAACGGTGCTGAAACAGCTTAAGGGATGATGTTAAATTCTTCATCTTGATCCAGTTGCTATAGCCAATGTTCAACTTGAACTCAAATGTTCATGTCGTCACTCAGCAAAATCCAGTGAGTAACCTAATATGACGAACATTTTTGCTCTTTGGCTTCCTGAACGTTAAGCTCACAGGTACTTATTAATGTCTTGAATTCTTGATGCCAGGTCCAGATATCCAGAGAGTGGCAGGAACAGTAAGCGGGACTGGAATACATGGATCTATCTGCGGAGAATGATGCCACTTGTAGCAGAGTCTTTGTTTTCATATCAACTCCAATCACCCATGCATTCTGGTCAGGAGAGTACACCTTGGGCAAAAGGTAAACAACATCATGGCCGTGGATGCTCAAGATGGGGGCAGATGTTATGAGATTCTGCAATGTTGATTTCCCAGGATACCCGTCCATCAGCTCAGGCAACAAGCCGGAGTGCTTTGGATCATCGTCCAGGATTTCATTGACATAAGCCATGGAATCCCTATACCAGCCGTTGGAAGAAAGGTTCCTGTTCCATGTGGTAGCCCTCCAACCATACCAATTACCAAGTGCGTCTGGGAGTTTTTTTTAGATAACAGGTACCCACGTTGGTGCCCGGCTTTAAATTAATAAAGCCTCACGGCCAGCAAAGTAGCGATACAGCCACGACGACGACGTTTGGGAACACCAGCTTAAGAGTTTAACATCCCAAAGGCCAACAGGCACACAAAACTGAAAAGGTAAACAAAGTGGCAAAACCAACAAAATGACAGTCGTAGAAAAGGGAGATAATTGCAGCATCAAGGGTGCACCTTGCAGCATCAAGGATGCATCAGGTGCAAAGAAGATGTCGTTTCCGTGTATGAGGCCTTCAGCGATCATCTCTAGCAGGAGCTCGGTCACCTCAGGCTTGATAAGAGGGGTCCACTGCTGCAACAGGATTAACACACGATAAGTACAGCTCGCCGGCTGTCTAGAAAACTTAGCCTCAATAGTAAACTTGTTGCGAGTCGTCCAAAGCACCCAGCTAATGGCGGCAAACAAAACCCAAAGCGCGCAACGTGTTGGCCTAGAGAAATTACGAAGCATGGTAAAAATATCATCAAAGTTGGAGGGGGGCCAACCACAAGAGAGAATATAACGAACCACACTCCACATAAACTTGGCCAGAGCACATCGAAAAAGGATATGGTCGGCGTTCTCAAGTTCTCAAGAAGGCCGCAAAGGGCACACTGTCCATTTGACGGTTTGTTGCGCTTATGGATCCGATCATTCGAGGGTAATCTTCCTCGGACCAACTGCCATAGAAAATCTTGATCTTAAGAGGGACAGAGATTTTCCAAATCTGCTTCGCGTGCGCTACCACCGCACCTTGACAAAGCTTAAGATACAGAGATGGGTAGAAAATTTCCCAGACCGCTCTAAGGCCCAAGAGACGTAGTATGGTTTTGGGGTCAGAGAGGGGGTAGTAATAACACGAGGCTCTCGAACTCAGTAGATTCTTCCTGGCCAAAGGATCTTCGAAAGAAGATTTGCCACCTTCCACCTTGGAAGGCCTAGTTAACTCGCATATTAGGGTTAGAAGAAATGCTAAACATATGCGGGAAGCTGGCGCTTAGGGGACCCTCCCCTACCCACCAGTCAGTCCAAAAGATAATTTCCTCGCCCCTTCCCAGGTGGAAGCGAGCGCCTAACTTGAAATAGACCTTAACTTTGTGGATGCTTCGCCAAAAGGGGAGCCCCCAACAGCCATGGACTTGAAAATATCCGCCGCTCCAGGATACTTAGTACGAATAATTCGGAGCCAGATGTTGTCCTGCTTAGTCTCAGTAAAGAGGAGCCACACCCATTAACCATAAGAGCAATATTCATAAACCTAGTGTTCATAACACCCAGACCACCCTGAACTTTAGGCTTGCACACCTCTAGCCAGTTGACCCTGTGGTGTTCCCTTTTATCTGACGTTCATTCCCAGAAGAATCTGTCCCTGTGGCTGTCAAAGCCCTGATGAGTGCCATCCGCAAGGAGAAACAGACCCATGGTGAAGAGTGTCAGTGAAAGGGCAAATGCCCTTATCCATTATTTTCGTTAATGTTGACACCTGAGCTAAAGTGCGGACTAACGTTATCTAGTAGTGCATACACAAGTTTTAGTCCGCAAGTGATGATGAGAGGTGGTGGGAGACCCCATTCACTATTTAAGAAATGAGACAGTGTTTTCGTTGTTTGTTCTAGGAAACACCGGGAGGTCTCGATGAGCTCTTTTGGGGATGCTTTACACCAAATACACATCCTAACACAAACCAGCTCCACACCCACCTGAGATGAGCCATAATCATCGTGGAAAATAGCTCATTTTGGGTTACTACAAAACTGGTGGGATCTCCGGCCAGGCTAGCCTTGTCGCCGAACTGATCGGCCACCGCCGAACCATTCTGGCCACTACCAGGATTTCCCTCAGTATAGGTGTTCGATGGTGTGCTGAACGGTTCGGCCACCATCGGGTCATCCGGCCAGAACTTCGGTCCGCCGGACCTAGCGCCAGTTATTCCGGCCTAGCATCTGGTCGGCCGACCATGCCGTGGATCCGTCTGGCATGTGCTCTGGCGCCTGGAGACTTAGGACTGATTCTATCGCAGGAAACCCTAAACGGCTAGTTTTCTCCTTAGACTATATGTACCCCTGATGACCCACAAGTATAGGGGGTGTATCGCTGTATTTTTGATAAGTAAGAGTGTCGAACCCAACGAGGAGCAGAAGGTGTTGACGAGTGGCTTGGAGCAGGAATTCTCTATAAATACTTAGCAAATGGATTTTTAGGTATTTTTGATAATGCAAATAAATAAAGTGCGAGTAAATAAAAGACAATGATAATAGATGCAGTAAGTGGCTCAATCCTTTCTTTAGCAAAGGACAAGCCGGTTGTATTACTTATGATTACCAAATGTTCTCGAGGACACATGGGAATACTGTCAAGTGATTTCGCTTCATATAGTTGATTAATCTTCTTTAGTTGGATAAGTGTTGTGTGAGTGAACCTGTGTTAATGTACTGACCTTCCTAGGACTAATACATACTTGTGATTATACCCCTTGCAAGCATCCGCAACTACAAGAAAGTAATTAAGATAAAAACCTAACCACAACCTTAAACTCTGAGATCCTACACTCCCTTGTGCGAAGGTTTCCTAACGGGGATTTAGGTTTCTGTCACTCCAGCAACCCCTACGATTAGTAGCCAAATACACAATGCATTCCCTTAGGCCCATAAAGGTAAAGTGTCATGTAGTCGACGTTCATATGACACCACTAGAAGAATAACACCACAACTTAAATATCAAACCATTGAATCTTTCTCAATACAATTCCACTACTAACAACATGACTTCTCCCATGTCCTCAAGAACTAAACGAACTACTCACAAGACATCGTATGGATCAAGATCATATATGAAATAATGATAAGTAACAGTCTGAACATGAATGATAATTCAATGATTCCACTCAATAGCATCAACTACAACAAGTAATCAACACCGGGGAAGTTTCCCCTAAGAACTATGCAAGATTCAACCCAATTGTTACAGCAGTATGGAGTGGTGATGATGGTGCTGGTGGAGATGATGATGATGATCCCGATGAAGTCTTGCTTGATGGTGGTGTTGATGGCGACGATCTCCCCTCTCCGGGAAGGAATTTCCCCGGCAGATTTCTGCCTGCCGGAGAGCTCTTTCTCTCTCTGTAGTTTTCCGCCCCGCAGAGGCGGCGGAACCTTTCTGTCATCGTTCTCCGAGTCTTAGGGTTTCAGGAGGATTATATACGCCAAAGAGCAGAGCCAGGGGTGGGCCAGGGTGGCCACACCACCTGGTGGCGTGGCCTAGGGTGGCCCGCACCAGGGGTGGTGTGGGCCCCCTGTGGCCCATCTCTGCTCCCTCTTTTGGCTTCCTCCCTTCTGGAAAAATAGGATTTTCCATGTATTTTCCGGGATTTTCTGATCTTCGCGAATTTCGCCTCCAAACAGTGCCTTTTCCATCCGAATCCTGACTTCAGTGGTCCATCCTCCAAAAGTCATCAACCATGCAAAAACTGATGAAATAACATAAGTACCATCTCTTAATATGAAATATATCAATGAATAACAATAAATTATGATATAGAGTAGTGATGCAAAATGGACGTATCAACTCCCCCCAAGCTTGGACTTGGCTTGTCCCCAAGCGAAAACTGAGCTCAATAAACATGACCTCAGGTTTATGGAGTGAAGAGTCGATAAAAGAATACGGACAAGAAGCATCACATTCATTAATACACAAATCATAACAGAAGACAACTCACTATTATATAACTTAACTTGCAATAAGTAAAGGAAACACAATAAAGATACACAAAGTAAATCATAATTGGTAATGGAAACTTTGTTCTTGGTCAAAGAATGGTTAACAATTTGCAGGAGTTCAAACATGATGGGGTTTTCAATGATAGCTTTCAAAGTAATATTCACTAAGATAAGAGCAGTGTGCAAAAACAAGGAACATAAGAAACATGATTGAATAAATTATCATATGAATGAATGAAACACAACAACTCAAGTACTTACTGAGATAGAAAGTAATAGGTTTACTGACTCAACTAAAAAAGTAAAAGACAGGCCCTTCGCTGAGGGAAGCAAGGATTTCAAGTTTCATAAAGAGCTTCCAAAAATTATGGTACTTATTAGCTTTCAGCTCTCACTACCCTATCATAAGCATCTTTAGGTGATTAAGGTTAAAGTGAACAAATATGAGGATATGCTTGACAAGTTATAAGCTCAAAATCTCATGCCCATTGTTTACGACTACCGTTTCTCATGCTACTCAACTTTAGTCACAAGTAAGTTCTTGTCATTGTATGTACATGTGTATCATAGATGCAACACCCTCAAATCGGCCCTATGCAAGTTTTAGCACTTCCCGCCAAACCCGCATAGAAACGATTCAAGGACGCCCACCAGGCATTTTCGTGCGGGTGGCAAACGAAGTAATACCATTACACAACAGTCCTCGACGGGACCCACAGAACAGATATATATATTACACGACTCCAAGAGTCAAGAATACGGATATACAATGCAAAGATCCAAATCACCTTAAAATCGATACCACGTCCGAGTACGGACAAGATGCAAATTGGGCTAAGAGCCCTGAAGAATAACCAATGGCGTCCATAACCCTGCCCAGGCCAAGCCGGAAGGGTAACCCTGCTAACGACGTCGAACTTAAACCTGCTAAAACAAAAGGGGTGCCCACAAAGGGCAAAGGAAAAAGAGGAGCGTCAGTACTGAGGCCAGTACACGGCGAGGCTAGAATTCGGCGGTCCTCGCCTACATAGGTATGGTGGACTGAAGCGGCAGCGCAACATGTACTAAACAACCTATAGAGACTCGGTTAACTATCGTCTATTAGGGAGAGATAAGAAAGACCTATTCGGATCCTACCTAATACTAACACCAAACTTACCTATCCTGGTATTTCCCCCTCGAGACCAACGAGGAAGTCAAACCGAGGAACTCACACAGTTGGCAATTTTATCCATTCCATTAAAGTTGAAGCACTTACTAGTCAGATATAAATAGCATGAGTCATCCTGATAGCATAAGTAGTGAGCAGTTTTAGTTAACATTCCGTTATAGTTGGAACATTTACTAGTCAGATATAATTGTCCTAAGGAATCCCAAACCCAGTAGTTGTTGGCACTTTTATCACATTCCATTGGAGTTGCAATACTTACTAGGAAGGCATAGCATGGCACAGATCATCACAGATCCACCAGTTGTTGGCATTTTTAATTTACATTCCGTTGTATTTGAATCTGATTACTAGTCACATATTAAGTCAAACTTATAGCACTACTTTAGTTATGCTTGTCTATGATCAAGATACTGTGCTCCAAGTCGTCCATAACCGTGGACACGGCTTTCATTACCCTGCAGGGGTGCACAAATAGCAACACACACTCGATCAACCTCGGAAAAACCAACTCAAAACCCAACGAGGCTTTCACGACAAAGCAATCACATGATTCATAAATATTTCAGGGGGCCACCCCATTAAGCTACCCGCAACGAAGTTGGCCGGCTAGGAGACGGACCCAAGGTTTGCGCCAATGGTTGTAAATGACTGGGAACCCGAAAGTGTGACTGGGCTTGTCGATACCGCGAAAACACTCCGCAATCCTAAACAGTACACGTGCTCCACGCACAATCTTAAATAAAGCAGTAAAGCATGGCATAAGTACAGGATAGTAACAAAATCCCAAACTAGTTTGTGGCCCCAAGAAATAGAAATGAATCAAGCTTTGGCTCAGGGGGATCCCATAGGGTCTCTCGGATGTGGATAGTGCGAATAGTCAAGGAACAGGTATCAAGTTCTCGGGGTCCTACGGGACACAAGTGAGCGTGGAAGAACCAAATAACATCTATTGCCCACTGATGCCTCTGCATTAATTATATCTAGCAGTTTAATAGTTGTATTTAAAGTCATGATCATCTCGACCATAAACATCTCCCAGCATTCCAACAACTGTGGTACTCGACAACACAAGATCGCACCTGAGCAAGCAACTACAACTCGCAAGGCCAACTATCTACCAAACAACAGGTAATAGGAGGCGTCCCAGGCAATATAACGGCAGCAAGGAATATATCTGGTATGGAACACTAAAGCATCGCGACACGGATAGCAATAGATCAACAGGAGGAAATAAAGACTATGCTCGCCTGGGGAACTCTGCCGAAGGTTCATATCCGGAGAACTTGTCGATACTCGCATCCACTCATCGGCCTAATCCACGAAAAAGCAAACACTAGAAGAAACACCGATGCACTATTTAATACTACGGCAAAAGATCCAGCATGATTATGATATGATGCATGGCATGGCAAAGAAGCGGTGCGATTAGGCAATATTAAGCGGAACCGGGGTCCCGACAATTAATTACTGGATTCATGTTGTTTAGATACCCCGCATTTTAAATGTTGTATTAACAAGACAAAACATGGCATCGGTTCGCTACGCAAATTTAAATGGAGACAAAATAAGACTAGAATAGCGCGCATATGGACTCCATATTTAATTATTATGTGAATCGGCATAATGCCCCCAAACCACTGAATATGTGCGCAAGCATGAATAATTTAATATGCAAGAGATATATGACATTATAAAAAATGGCTTAGGGGTGGGGTCTCATAGTTCGGGTCGAAGTTGGACAGATGATCTCCGAAATGTAGGCGAAGTAGTGGAAGTAGCTGATATCGAGAAAGTAGATCTTGTTTTAGGAAGGCGGTCAGCTGTCAGTTTTTGGTGCGGCATGAAAGAAGCGGAGATCTTGACAAGGTTGCCGGCACAAAGGCAATGGCCTGGCGAAATAAAGATCGTGATGAAGAAGTTGCTCGGCGAAACAATGTCCAGGCATAGGCGACTAGAGAGAAGTAAATCACGGACAAGGATCTTGTAGGAATTCTGTCGAACAAGTGACAGACGGGACGGTCAGGAGGCAGTGACTCTGAAGGAACATCCACGGTAGAAAAAGAAAGGAAGCGGCACTACTTACCTGTAGGCGATCGACAACGATGGATCCCAGGCGGTCCAGAAGCACTGCAGAGCAGATGCAGGCCCAAGTACCCGGCTTGGTCGGCTGTTGCTGCTCGTGAAGAGGAAAACCGGGTCGAGATTGGCGTTGACGCGGGCACTTGGGCGCCTGAGCGCATGTGGCGGCGACCCCTAGGCGCTGGCGACGGCAGAAAGTGGCAAGGCGGGGACTTACTGACTGCTTCTTCTTGCACGGGAGCAAGGTGGTGAGTGGAGTTGGCTCCATACGAAGTGGTGGCGCGCGCAGATCAAGGAAGCGGGGGCACACACCAAGGGACAAGAATCTGGAGCTGAGATCGGTTTCAAAAAGTCACGGAACAATGGAATGGATCGAAGTCCCAGGAAATGTATGTTGCTTACAAAAAGGTTGTTAGGCAGCCGGGGGTACAAAGGTGGGGAATTTAGGTGGGATCTGAGATTGGAGGCTAGGGTTTGGAAGAAAGGAGGGGAAAGGGATATTTATCTAGTCCAAAGTGACTAGATGGGGCTAGTTTTAGGCTAAAACTTTAGACGGGATTTTTGCCTAATTTTATTTTTAGTAAAATAAGAAAACTTTTATTGTCACCTAATGACCGGAAAAATATTGTTTTATTTTAAAATAAGAAAGAGAGATGACGGCTTGATATATATTAGACCGTGTGGATATTTTAGAAAACAAAATACGGTGTTTAATAAAAATACTTTTGCGCTTAGTAAAATGCAAGAAAAATATGCATGATGACATGACGATGCTCAAATGCAATGTAGCATGATGACATGACCATACGGTCATGATGATGCCCAACACAAAAACACAGCGATTTTCTAGTAGTGGTTTTAGCGGGGCGCCACAATAGAGAACCGCCAACGGGGTACCCCTTGCCCGATGATGCAGAAGCTTTCCCATATCAAAATGACAAGGTAAGCAGACAATGAGCATCTCAGCGATCCTTTTATTTCCTATTTGCATAGGCATTTTTAGTTTTTATTTCCTATTTGCATAGTTTTTTTTATTGAGGATGCTTTACAGATTGCTCACTATGGTTATGCTGCATGTTTCCACTATGATTAGGCATGGCTTAGACTAGCCGCACAAGCGTTTCTCTAGCACATACACGAATTCCATGAGCCTTACAAGCTCCCCTTTCATTTCACACCACCGGGATCCATAAGTAAAAGAACATGATATCAACTAAAAAAAGTGCAATGTTGAAAGCGTTCCCCACGGTAACATGGTTCTGCTAATTCATAACTTACAAAACGCAAGCATATACGCAACATAGATGGGCACAATGGTTCAAGTTTATTAAGTGCAAGGAAGTAAAATGTGCCATCAAGTTCGTGAGAGCTTTAATCACTAATTTTCACATAAGAAGTTTAATTCGGAAGGTAGATAAAAACATGAATTTACTTGGAATAGCAATAATGCTAATAGGTAGGTATGGTGGACACAAATGGCATAGGTTTTGGTTTAAGGATTGGATGCACGAGAAGCATTCCCTCTCAGTACAGGTTTTTGGCTAGCAAGGCTGGGTAGCAAGCATAAGAGTTGAAGGAAACAAACAAACATACAAGTGATAAAAACAAACATGTAATCTTCCTTGGAAACACAAAAGATCTTAACTAGAGGATACTAAGCTTATGAGCCAATCAAGAAAGAAAGATGATGAAATTATATTTCTTAAGAGTACTTTTATATTTTTCATTCAATTCTCATAATAGTGTTGCTACTGACCGAACCAGGTTTGCCAAAATCAACTAGATTTACTTAATGATCCCAAAGTGATAACAATACTAATAACAAGATCAATCATATAACAGAAATTACAAACTAATATAAGATGTGCAAAGAGTAAATAATGATAGAACTTCTCATTAATATTCCATAACAGCAACTCACACCAAGGGATACATAGATATCTAACTAGAGGAGAGATACTTCCATAATGCAAACCCTCCTATATGATAACTTCTCTATTCATGATATGACTCTGTTGAGAAGGTAAAAGGATAAAAGATAAAATATGTGATACCGCGGCACTCCCCCAAGTTTGGAACAAGCCAAGGGGATGCCAAAACCGGATGACGAATTACTCCTTCGGTGGTGGTGGTGTTCTCTCGTCATCGTCCAACTTCCAAGGTAAGGGCTCCCCATCAACAAAAGACATCCTGGTTTCCAACATCCTGAAACTAGCAGCAGCACTTATGTGTTTAAACCTAACCTCATACTCATAGTTTTGATTTTGCACGTCGTAGAGCTGTGCTTGTAGTTGGTTGGTTGTTTGGTGGAGTGAGAGAATTTCATCCTTAAGCTCAGCAGTCTCCTTCTGGTGCTCGACGATGAGTACTGGACTGATCTTATGTATGATATCCACTTCACGTTCCGCCATCTTCTTGTACATAAAGACTTCTTGCTCTAGTGCTTCCATCCTGTTCTCCAGACTACCTTCACCTTTAGGGCCATGAACCTCTTTAATCTGTACCTTCTCATCTTCGAGCAACAACTCCTTGGGATGAATCTTCAACTCACACATGTACGGGTTGATGATGTCCGCAGAGGAATCTTCCTTGGCTGATCCAGAGGAAGACATTGTGGCTCCAAAACTGAGACTCTACCTGTCAGAAACAGATCGAAACAAAAACTCGACGAGAACACGATATACGAACCTCGGGGGGTCCAGGGGATTATATATTACGAAGTTTAACAACAAAAGGAAAGTAATGAGAGAAAACGGGTCGGAGACGGGCTCAGGGGTGGCCACACCCCTGGTGGCGCGGCTAGGTGGGCCCGTGCCACGGGGTGGTGTGAGCCACCCAGGCTCCGTTTCCGTCTCTCTTTCGACTCATTGCTTTCCATGTTAGATAAAAACTGGAAAATATAAATTGACAAATTTTTCGCGGACCTTTTCTTACCAGAATTGTTACCTATTCGAAAACAGACTCTGCATGTTTCTGAATTTGGTCTTTAATAAATTTTTCCGGAGTAACCACTTGAATAACACCAATATCTTCATCTTCATAAACAAATTTCTTGAGTCTTTTAACCATTCACCATCTTATTACACTATTTTCTCCTACATCTTGGAAATTTCTTTCACACAAAACTTCACACAATTCTCATTAGCAACATTAGTGCATGCAAGATAATAAACCTTTAAGTTCAATTTTAACTGAAATCCATCAAAACATAAGCTACAGTAGCAACTCTTTCCGAAAGCCCAAAAGGAATTCAAAAAGTAAATCGATTTAAGAGGCAAATGCAAGAGTGGCAAAAATCTGTCAAAACAGACCAGCAGGTAAAGATCATTTTTTTCAAAAATCTTATGTTGCTCAAATCAAAAAGTTCAAAACTAACGTAAGTTAAATAATGACCTGGGGCATGCACACAAAAAATTACAGATCAGTACGACGTTCTGGGATTTTTAACGATTTTTTATAGTGAAGCACAAAAATCTGTTTTGGGACAGCAACTTCCCCAAATATTACTTCTCTCTCATTAGTGGCTGATCTTGACACAAAAACCAAACAAAAAGATAAGGAGAGGTTATTATAGATCAATAACTTCCAAGACTCAAATAAACAAAAACAAACTAAAGGCAAAAATATATTGGGTTGTCTCCCAAAAAGCTCTTTCTTTATATCCATTAAGATGGGCATGATAATTTCAATGATGCTCACATAAGAATATGAATTGAAGTAAAAGAGAGCATCAAGAAGCAAAAATTCACATGTTTAAGTCTAACCCACTTCCTATGTAAGGGAATTTTGTAAGAAAGAATTTTTTTGAAATCAGAGGCTGCTAGCATAGGAAGGCAAAACAAGTGCAACATAAAGACTTTCAGCCTAAAGCGAGGAAACTTAATATTATTGAGATGCATAATAACAATTTTCCCTCTCTCATAATAACTTTCAGTATCATGCATAAATTTAACGATATAACTATCGCATGAACCATTATAGCAATGATCACTTATACTAACAGAAAAAACAGGGACACCAGCTCTCCTAACTGTACTTTGTGAGACAATATTAGAAGTGTACTTACAAAGGATAGTGTGTCCGTCTTCTACATATTTAGTGACAAAATCTTTCACATTTTCTATTATAGGTTCAACAACTATTTGTTCATCAGGTTTAATAGCTTTATTTATACTTTCATTAACCATACTAGCTATCATAGAATGTTCCTTTACCTTGACTGGGAAAGGCATTTTCTAAATATAAGGTTCAGGTAAAACATGATTAGCAGTATAAACTTCAGTATCTCTTGTAGGAACACAGTTAGCAATATCTTTATATGGCTCATGATACGTGTTCCATTTCTTTTTAGGAATTTCAATATAAGAGGCAGAAGCCTTAAAATAATTTGCAATACTTTGAGAATCAAGACCATAAGCCTTACTAATATTATGAAAGTCATCAGTTCCCATAAAATATTTAATGCATTCATAATCATAATTTATACCTAACTTTCTTCCTTTATCATTCTCCCATGCTTCAACATTGTCTTGAATACGGTCTAGAAGATCCCATTTAGCTTCTTCTTCCATGCGTGTAAATGATCCAGCACAAGAAGCATCCAATAGATCCTTATCATGAAGAGAAAGTATTGCATAAAAGTTATTGATAATAATATTGTTAGGGAGCTCATGAATAGGATATTTGAGCATTAGTAACTTCAATCTCCCCAAGCTTGAGTTGTACTCTCTCCATCACGAGGCCAAAAGTTGTATATTTGATTCCGATCTTTATGAATCTCACTAGGATGATAAAATTTTGAATAAAAGAGAGGTACTACTTCCTCCCATTCAAGATAGCTTGACCATTATTCGGCATCTTGTACCATTCCTCAGCTCTTCATTTCAGTGATAATGAGAATAACTTCTTCTTGACTTGATATGTTGTAATACCTGCACACTTGAACAACCCGCATAATTTGTGTATAAAGAGAAAATGATCACCGGGATGGACAGTTCCATCTCCAAAATAGTAGTTATCCATAACACGATCAACAATTCTTTTAGGTATCTTAAAAGTATCATTTTCAGCAGGTGGAGGTTCAACTAATACCTTAGTAGTAGTAGTAGCATTACGAAATAAGAAACTAAGTGAATTATACATATTGAAATAAAGTAATTAACAAAAATAAACAATACTCACAGTAGAAGTTTCCTTTACCAGTTCCACTCTTCAATAGCGCTTCACTCCCCGGCAACAGCGCCAGAAAATAGTCTTGATGACCCACAAGTATAGGGGGTGTATCGTAGTATTTTCGATAAGTAAGAGTGTCGAACCCAACGAGGAGCAGAAGGTGTTGACGAGTGGCTTGGAGCA
Organism: Avena eriantha; assembly: GCA_910589775.1. NCBI lineage: Eukaryota > Viridiplantae > Streptophyta > Magnoliopsida > Poales > Poaceae > Avena > Avena eriantha. The sequence goes on from OU342742.1 coordinate 46,950,492, forward strand.
GGAATTCTCTATAAATACTTAGCAAACGGATTTTTAGGTGTTTTTGATAATGCAAATAAATAAAGTGTGAGTAAATAAAAGACAATGATAATAGATGCAGCAAGTGGCCCAATCCTTTCTTTAGCAAAAGACAAGCCGGTTGTATTACTTATGATTACTAAACGTTCTCGAGGACACATGTGAATACTGTCAAGTGCTTTCGCTTCATACAGTTGATTAATCTTCTTTAGTTGGATAAGTGTTGTGTGGGTGAACCGGTGCTAATGTACTGACCTTCTTAGGACTAATAGATACTTGTGATTATACCCCTTGCAAGTATCCGCAACTACAAGAAAGTAATTAAGATAAAAACCTAACCACAGCCTTAACTCTGAGATCCTACACTCCCTTGTGCAAAGGTTTCCTAACGGGGGTTCAGGTTTCTGTCACTCCGGCAACCCCTACGATTAGTAGCCAAATACACAATGCATTCCCCTACGCCCATAAAGGTGAAGTGTCATGTAGTCGGTATTCACATGACACCACTAGAAGAATAACACCACAACTTAAATATCAAACCATTGAATCTTTCTCAACACAATTCCACTACTAACAACATGACTTCTCCCATGTCCTCAAGAACTAAACGAACTACTCACAAGACATCATATGGATCAAGATCAGAGATGAAATAATGATAAGTAACAATCTGAACATGAACGATAATTCAATGGTTCCACTCAGTAACATCAACTACAACAAGTAATCAATACCGGGAAAGTTTTCCCTAAGAACTATGCAAGATTCAACCCAATTGTTACAGCGGTATGGAGTGGTGATGATGGTGCTGGTGGAGATGATGATGATGATGATCCCGATGAAGTCCTGCTTGATGGTGGTGTTGATGGCGAAGATCTCCCCTCTCTGGGAAGGAATTTCCCCGACAGATTTCTGCCTGTCGGAGAGCTCTTTCTCTCTCTGCAGTTTTCCGCCTCGCAGAGGCGGCGGAACCTTTCTGTCATCGCTCTCTGAGTCTTGGGGTTTCGGGAGGATTATATACGCCAAAGAGCAGAGCCAGAGGTGGGCCAGGGTGGACACACCACCTGGTGGCGCGACCTAGGGTGGCCCACGCCAGGGGGTGGTGTGGTCCCCCTGTGGCCCATCTCTGTTCCCCCTTTTGGCTTCCTTTGTCTTCTAGAAAAATAGGATTTTCCATGTATTTTCTAGGATTTTCTGATCTTCGTGAATTTCGCCTCCAAACAGTGCCTTTTCCATCAGAATCCTGACTTCAGCAGTCCATCCTCCAAAATTCATCAACCATGCAAAAACAAATGAAATAACATAAGTATCATATCTTAATATGAAATATATCGAGGAATAACAGTAAATTATGATATAGAATAGTGATGCAAAATGGACGTATCAACCCCCTTTCTTCTCTATTGAGAGGTTAGGCATTCCATTTCATATTCCATCCTTGAGATCTCTATCTCTCCATTGTTGAAACACCATAATATTGAGGATCTCCCATTCAACCCAACCAAAATCAAATCCCTTTGATAGAAAGCAAGAGGAAGTCCTGATCTGCGTTTCCACCAAGCCAAAGGTCATTCCCCATTGAGTTCATCAAGTTTTCTTGTTACTCTTGGGTTCGTGGGAAACCCTAAGTGGCTAGTGTCATCTAGAGGCATTCGGCTTGTGATTTTCCCTGTGGGAAGTTTGTGATGTTTTGGAGACTACCTTAAAGTCTAGCATGAGTAAGTGAGCTATTTCTTCCTGAAATAGGCTCGGAGAAGAAGGTGATCCTTTGTGGCATTGGGGAATTCTTCGTGGAACCTCACAACTCCCTAATATGACGTATCCCCCATCCCAAAGGGAGTGAACACTGGAATACACCTTCGTATCCCCATGCTTAGGTTATCCCTTAACCGAATCTCTTACTTGTGTTGTTTACTTTGTGATAGCCTTCGTTCTTGAAGTATATTGTGTCACAATCTAGGTTGCCGCACCTAGTTTGCATTTAGGCACACTTATCTTCCGCAAAGACTAAAACTTGCAAAAGGTTACAAAGAAATTTGTAAAAACCTATTCACCCCTCTATATTAACCATCTTACCCTTTCAAGCAGGATAGATAGACACGCATTCGTCAAAATGAGCCTGGCCGCCGAGGACATGAATCTCACTTGCTAGGGATCAACTCTTTTGCCAACAGTGGCGACCAAAGGCTCCATGTTCGCAATGGTTAGATTCTTATCACTAATGGAAACCCCTGGTACTTGAAAGGGAAGGATCCTTGTTGGTAGTTCAGCAGATTAGCCACTCTGGCTTGTTCCACAACAGCTACTCGCATGACGTTCAGCTCATTCTTGTGGTAGTTCATGCTAAGACCAGAGAGCAGCTCAAAGGGGAGTAGTGTCCATATTGTCCTCAATGTTTCCGAAGAACACAACAATGTTAGGTCTAACTTGTAGTCTTGTACAAATGTGTGGTCTTTCGTTCGATCTGGACAAAATTGAAAGAAAAATAATACTTTCTGTAGGTGACATCATCCCGGAATAGCTGAACATGTTTCTAGGAGCCCCAGTTGCCATTGTTGCCACAGTTGGCCTTGTTGCCCATGGTCGGCCTAGGAATTCTGATGTACTACGCCACAGGGTTCTCATAGAGTACTTTGCTAACAGAGCACCCCTCTAGCGATCGACCCAGGCCAGGGAGCCTCCCTTAAGAATGATCACCTTGTCAATCTAAAATGAAGCAGATCGTCCTTAGAGTTCAACCATGATGATGGCTCCAATAGTGCCAGCTTGGTGCTCCATCTCCTGGTCCTAGATGAGAACGTATGGATATCATACTTGAAAGTGTTCCTTTGCAAAGGGAGAGACCTCTTGGGAGTGCCTCATCTCTAGGTATGAAGAACATGGCGTTGAATGCGAATTCCACACATAGACGATACAATCAGTTTTCTTCCACTAGACTGATCCACTAGCTCAAAAGAATCATGCAAAAGAGACCGCAAGGTAGAATCTTGACATGAAAGATCAATAGGACCTTGATAGTTTTTTAAAAATCCCTTGATAGAATCTTAAAACTAGAGAGAGTAGTGAACTCATAGAATCTAGAGAGGTGAGACCATTCACTACTAGAATCATATCACAAGAGTGATCTTAAACCTACGAGGTTTGGGGTTCCCACTTTGGAGAAGAGCTAAGACTCAAGGTTCTAATCTCAAAATATGTGTAATTCTAGCTATGAGCCATATGGAGGTATTTATAGTAGTAGGGGCGAATACCAAGCCAAGCGGTAGTGCCGCTTAAGGTGTGTCTCTCCATATTTAGATGTCGGGAGATAATACCGGGGTGGTGCCAGCCTCGTGACACTTGGTATATCATGGCGTTGTGGAGCTCGAGCAGTAGTGGAAAGTGAAAGGGAAAGGGACGTCGCCTAGAGGGGGGTGAATAGGCGTTTTAAAATTATTATGATTTATACTCTAATAAATGCGGAATAAAACTAAACATTTAATTTATCAAGCCAAAACCCATATCAACTAGGTTCAACTAAGTGCACCAACAACCTATGCTAAGCAAGACAAGCAACAAGGTGATAGCAAGATATAATACTTCAAGAACGATGGCTATCGCAAAGTAAATTGCATAAGTAAAGGGCTCAGTTGAGAGATAACCGATGGACACGGAGATGATGATTTGTTTTCCGAAATTCACTTCCAAAGAAGTTACGTCTCTGTTGTAGAGGTGCGGGGGCGCAATGTACTTCGAACGCCACAAATGGCTCACCTCGAGATGTGGTGGCTCGATGCTCACCCAACGCCACACAAGGCCTCACCCCAAGATGTGAAGGCACGCAACTCACCGACACCACAAAAGGCTCACCCTATTCTCCCATGAGCTCGCCACAAAGGACTACTCACGTTCCACTATGGGACACTTGAGGGCGGTCACCGAACCCGTACAAGGCTTGGGGCAAGCTCCACAACTCAATTGGAGGGCTCCCAAGAAACGCCTTGAAGGCTCCACAATGCGACAAAAGGCCAACAAGCTTGAGGAATCTCCACAACTCAATTGGAGGCCTCAAGAACACACCACAACTCCACGCAACCGTCTAGGGTTCCAATAACCCAAGAGAAACAAGCCCAAGAGCTTGAACTCGTCGAATCTCCGAGGAGAACTCAAACCTATGCACCAAATGCAAGAGGCTAGTCCTTCTCTCTCAAATTCCACCAAAGCTACAAAAGTTATTGGGGGAATAGGAGAGGAAGAACACAAAACTCTCTAAGATCTAGATCCCAAGGATTCCTTCACAAAGAAGGGATTTGGTTTGGTAGGGTTGTAGATCTAGATCTCCTCTCTCAAAACTGTCAGAAATATGCAAGAATCATAAGAGGGGGAAGGGGAGAGGGAAATCTCTTCAAGGTCAACAATGGAGGAGAGAGAGAGTGAAAAACGGACCAAAAGAGCCACCTCCACGAAGGGCATGAGGAGCCAATTTTAAAGGGCTCCCAGATCTGGTTGTTGGGCCATTTATGACCCTGGCCGGTAGTACCGATGGATGGCCGGTACTACCGGTGGCACCCGGCTAACGGTCCAAAAACAGCAAAAGAGAACAAACACAAAAATGAGTATGGTCGGTACTACCGCCGGGTCGGCGGAACTACCGCTGGCACTCAGCCAGTGGTCAGAAAACGCCACGTGGAAATAGAAAAAATCAGGCCGGAACTGCCGCCGGAAATTCCGGTCGAAGTTCCGACAAATATACGTGACCAAAACAGAGAGCATACTGAAGCGAAATCGGGGTTACTGGAATTTGGGCCGGAATTAACACCGGTACTACTGGAGGCAAAAATGCCCACCGGAACTATTGGTGAGGCAAAAATTCCTGAACCAAAACTGCCACAACTTTTGCATCCAAACTCCAAACGAGATGAAACCAATTTTGTCAAAATATTGGGTATCACCAAGGGAGAAAATATCATGAATATATATGTGATATATCTCCCAAGGTGTGGAGCCGGAAAATCCGCAAGATCAAAAATGCAATAAGATATGCAAGGGAAATTCGTGTTTGATGAACTAGAGCTTGTTATGAAGATAGCCACAAGCTCTAGATCCTAACATGGACAAGAACCAAACAACAACCAAGAAAGATGATACTATGTATGCAAAGGTTTGAGCTCTCTCCGAAATATACGAACGAGTCACCCACTCGAGAGCCCCTCTTGATAGTACGGCTATCTATCCTAAACCTAGTCTCCCAACACTACAAGAGACCGGTAAAATAGAAAACCTATCAAGATCATACCGTTTCCTTGAGCAATCCACTTGAGCTTGATGTAGGCCGTCTTGTCCTTCTCAAGATGGATCACTTTTCTTGATTGCACTTTCTTGCTCTTGCTTGATGAAGACTTGAGAAATGTTCCCCCATACTCATGGGAAAGCCTCTTCTTCGAACTTGTCTTCATCATTCCATGATTTCCGAGGATGGCAAGCTTCAAGCATGAGATCTTCTAGAGATGACGCATCTTGATCTTGTACTTCAATTCTTGATAATGTCTTGAATATATCCATGGGGAACTCCATCTTCTTCTTCTTCTTCTTCTTCTTCTTCTTCTTCTTCTTGTTCAAGACATACTTGATCTTCTTCTTCTACTACTTGATTCCAATAGGCACAAAGCCCTTGGACATTGCTTCTTCTTTTTTCAACCTTGAGACCAACACATGGTCTAAGCGATGCCAATGGGCAAACCTACAAGTGAAACTCAATTTGCATATTAGTCCATAGGGATTGTCATTAATTATCAAAACCACACATGGGGGCATACATGCCCTTCCAGAAAGGCATTAGGAGCGGCATTAAAGCTCCTAGGAGTTGACATTAGTGGGGCGGCAATACCAGTCATGTGAATCGCTATAGGAGGTTGTCGTGGTTGTGGGCGCATGACCAAGGTCGATAGTGTCGGACCTAGGACTACATGTTGCCCTTCCTCTTTCTTATTTTCCTTGGTCTCATCGTCTTAATCTGATTGAGGCAATTCTTGTGGGATTTACCTGATCACATAACATATTTGAATGAAGTAGCATGTCATCCAATGGAGTGTTGAAAACACAAAAGGTTAGGAGGGATTTTACCTTATCATGTATAGCTTTGGATCGTGCTCGAGTCATCAATTTTGGGGACTTGGGCGGTGTTGTACTAGGTGTGGACATAGGTCATTTCACATCAGCAACTCGGGCGACTACTTATTTTATGACATACGCCTTCATGGGTGTTGACGACTTCTTTCAGACAATGACTACTTCCTCGACATCAACAACCTCTTCAACGACATGGATGAAAGAACATTTTATGGTTTTGTGTGTTACATACCAATATCAAGGATTATTTAACTATGTATTGAGTGCTGAACTATTTTCCCAAAAAGGAACTACAAAGCAAAATGTAGCAAAAGATATGTTCTAGGGGGTAGATTATCCGCCCCTAGCAAGGGTCGTATTATCCGCCCCGGCCTCAATCGGCAAAGGGAGCCAAGGCGCGTCACGCGGTATGGGGGCGGAGAATTTTCCGGATTCTCCAACCTGGGCCAGACAATCCATCCCTCCCAAGGGCCCGAATAATCTGCCCCCAGGGAATTTTCGCCAAGGAGCCAAGGCGCGTCATGCTGAGTGGGGGCAGAGAATTCCCCGGATTCTTCGACTCGAGCCGAACTTTTTGCCCTGGCCAAATTATTCGGCCCAAGTTTTCTCCAGCAACAGCTTTTCGAGAGGGGATACATATACCCCATCAGGTCTTCAATTCAGACTCTCTCGGATCCAACGAAAAAGCTGACCCCTGTTCAAATCGATTCCACACGAGATCTCCACTTTTAACCACCCGAAGGCTTTGATCTTTGGGGAATCAAAGGAGGAGGCCTCGATATGCATCATCACCAATCAAGATCTTCACTTACTCTCCCATTCATTTGGGGGAATTTTGATCTAGAGTTTCTTAGAATTTCTAGATCGTGGTTTCATTATTTGATCACTTGTTTTATTGTGGCAGCTTGTTGTCATCACGAAAGCCTCCAATTCAGTTGTGGATATGTGCCCTGGTAGCATTGTAAAGGCACCGGTATCCGCCTCGAAGGGTACCACATAGTGGAAATGTGGATCAGGCCAGTTGTGGCGAGATCCATCGGAGAACAGGGTGACGCCTATTGTGGTGTGCTGGTCTTAGTACCGTCCAGCCCTCCAACGCAGACGTACTTCTCTTAACAAAGAAGGAACTGTGGTACAACAAATCATGTGTCTCTGTGTGCTCCACTACGGTTACCTCGTTCCTCTCACCGCCTTTATTGCTCAGATTTTGCCAATGTCCCAACCCGAACCCGAGGCCGGCCACCACCGGGAGACCGTAGGGAGGTGGCAGTAGCATACACCACCGGCAGCACTCCCCCAAGTTTTGCCAGCCCAAAGGGATGAGGTGGCCAAGACCCTAGAACACCAATGCCCGATCTCGTCGCTGACACCACCCACGGCCTGACTGAACCACCCTAGATCAGCCAAGATTGGCGTGAAGCTCAAACAAAGGAGGGAGACGACGGAAGGAGGTGTCTTGCCTACGTCCCCACATTCGGAAAAACTCTCGCCACATTCGGAACCTTGGACCATCACCAAGCCTCAAGCCGAGCTTCACGCCTCGTAGCCGACACGAACTAGAGGGAACCGTCGCCGCCGGCACCACACGGCCTTTGTCTGGCGCCGCGCTGCCCTCCTAGCCGACACGAACCAGAGGGAACCGCCGCCGCCGGCACCGCACGACCTTTGTCCGGCGGCGAACCGACGACGGGAGGGAGGGGAGAAGGGGTAGACGGGAGCGGTGCGGCTGGGTTGGGCTCCTGGTCTTCCGCGGGGGCGACCTAGGAGCGAGCTTGGTTACTTTTTTTTTTCGTCCCACCATACTGGCATGTCTTGTCCAAGCATGCTGATTAACAAGTTCCTGACTCATGTAGCTGAAAGAGAATCTACTTATGTAAAGAAAACACGGATACTATTTCTCACTGCAAGCTTAAAGATGGAGTATATTATTCATGGCAGAATAGTTTTCATGCGGAAAAAACATCACACTTGAGCAAGCATTCACTGGCGCCGGAAATAGCCAGAGATTATTCATCCACCGTTGGCTCTGTTCCTCGCAAACATGCTCACATGGCGATCAGAGGCCCGGCTTAATGCTACCACATGGGGGTGCACGGCCAAAGACAGCCGCCCCAATTTATTTCCTGGATGGGTGCAACCATGAATGTTCTGTTGATCTGTTCTTACTGCACATCTCCCGTCCAGCCAGCCACACCACACCACCCAACCCAACCCGGCCATACCATACCATGATCCTTATTCAAGGTTCGCACGCACAACCTAACAGTGGCGGTACCGTGGCCGGCCGGTTCCACAGATCGCGTGACCAACGCAAAACCATCGTCGGGGCACATGCGGATATATATCCTCTCCTTTTGCTCCCATTATTGGTTCACACTACGGCCAGGTTATGGCCTCCCCAAGGGTCGATCCATCATTTTCTCCATGGTTTCTTGTTGGGAGTGGGAACAAGGCGGTAGCAGCAGCACACCTCTTAATATCTTGCCAAACCATGGTTACGCATGCACCGGACCATCGTCAAGTCCCTCTGTCAGTTGAGGCTGCCCCCATTATGGTGTTCGTACTGCCGTGGACGAACTTGCAACACGGAAAACCAAAGGGGGACCAATATAGGACGAGGATGAAATTGAAAAAATCGAAAATTGCAGTTTTGAGTTTCAAAAATTTAAATTATTTTTCCATGGATACATACACACATACGTTGTATACAAAGCATACATTCAGAATTTCGGTAAAAAGATGTTGTGTTATTGTCTATAGAAATAAAACAAACATACATTCAGAATTTCGGTAGTAGCGCTGAAGCAGAAGTCACAAAACATTTTTTTGGCTGCACTTTCTAGTGTCGTTTAAATCGTAGGTCATGGTCGTCGGGATCGTGACTGATTTTTTTTTCATTTAGTGCGTGATAACGAGACGGAGCACGGACCATGTCCATGATCATGAGGATGAGAAAGAAAGTCCAACTCCCAACTGTATATATATGGAGTATTATATGAAATACACATAGTACCATAAGTAAATGGATTTTTGGTGGCGAGAGAGTAGTTAACCGTTGTTGACCGGGTTCAAAGTTCAGACTGTTCCATTGCCTTTCAAATTGAATGAATAATCTGCAGATTGTCAAAGCTAGATCACGCATTTGAACTAGTAAGAGATACTAGTAAGGAAAAGCGATCTCGGGCATGGCAAAAGAAAATGAGTTTACTTTCATGTAGGGAGACTATTGAAGGTGCCCTGATAAACTGGATTCGCTGACAGTGGTGCTGTATACTCTCTACCTAATAAAGAGGCCGTCCATGAAATAAAATCTGAGGAGCCTGTTCGTTCTGCCATCACGCAATCAATAAGGTCCAGCTATCTTTAGCTAGCTAGCCTGCTGCACGATTGCCAGATCCAATTCACTTCATGTGGCAACTAAGAGCATCTCCACTCGGGGTCCCTAAAGGTCCCTATAGACCTATGGGGTGTGCAAGCGCTTAAAATAACGTCAAGTCGTGTCTTCCAAATATTTTTAGCACCGGCGTGGTCCGTTTAATTATCCGACGCTCCCAGGCAGAACCCAATCCACAGGGGACAAGCGCGGGCGCCGGATGGAGCTGAAAATACCGCGGGTCAGCCCTGACAATGAGATAGACGGTTGCGAAGCCGCCACATACTGCGTTCCCACCCACCCCCTCCGCAGCGACCACCATTCCATCAACTCGACGCCGCTACCATCCCTCGTCGTCTATCGTTCAGTCCTCTAGAGCCACCACCGTAGCCACCGGAAATACCCCCCCCCTCCCCGGCCCGCCCTCCCGAGTCGCCCACACTCACTCCCGAGCGGCCCCCACGCCCGCCAGTAGCTTCAAGCCCGCCGCACAACTGCCATGCCCACTAGGTGTTCGGCGGTTTGCCAAAGGCATGGATTCAGACGAGGAAGAGATGATGGCTGCTCTGATGGACGATGAAGTCGCCGTTGCTGCTGGCGTCCGAGACAGCGTCGACAACGACGATCATCTCATGATCGTCACATCCCTCCTGGGCACGATTGCCGGTGCCGATGAGAAGCCGCCTGCTGAGGGTTTGAAGCCTAGGCGGCGCAAGAGCAAACCGAGGCAGATGATGCGAGGCTATTGCATGCTCTACGCCAACTACTTCGCCGACGACCCATTGCACGGCGACGTCACATTTCGGCGCCGTTTCAGAATGTGTCGGAAGCTTTTCCTGATGATCGTCGAGGAATTGAGAGAGTTCAACGACTACTTCAAACTGAAGAGAGATGTCGTTGGCATGCTTGGTTTCTCCACAATCAAAAAATGCACAGTTGCTCTCCGGATGCTTGCATATGGAATTCCTGGAGACACACATGAAGACTACCTCCGCATGGCGAAGTCTACAGCCATCGACTACATGTATAGATTTTGCAGGGCAATTGTGGCAGTGTATGGAAAGAAATACATGAGAACACCCAATGCAGAAGACACAACTCGGATCTTGGAACATAATGCCGCAAGGATTTTTCAGGAATGCTTAGAAGCATTGACTGTATGCACTGGGCTTGGAAGAACTGCCCATTCGCGCACCAGTGCATGTACAAAGGTCACAAAGGATCATGCAGTATGGTGCTTGAGGCTGTGGCTGGTCAGGATCTATGGATTTGACATGCTTTCTTCGGTATGGCAGGATCACACAATGATATCAATGTGATGTAATGTTCAAATGTGTTTGCCAAGATTGTTGAAGGAAGAGCTCCTCCAGTTCAGTTTGAGATCAATGGCCACCAGTATGACAAGGGCTACTACTTAGCAGATGGCATCTACCCAAGATGGTCAATATTTGTGAATACAATCTCAAACTCTGTGCCTAGAGAAAAAGAAATCTTGGTTTGCCCAACAATAGGAGGCTTGTGATGACCCACAAGTATAGGGGGTGTATCGTAGTATTTCGATAAGTAAGAGTGTCAAACCCAACGAGGAGCAAAAGGTGCTGGCTAGTGGTATGGATCAGGAATTCTCTGCAAATACTTAGCAAACAGATTTTTAAGGGTTTTCGATAAAGCAAGTAAACAAAGTACGAGTAAATAAAAGACAGTAGAAATAAATGCAGCAAGTGGCTCAATCCTTTATGCAGCAAAGGACAAGCCGGTTGTATTTCTATAGATGACCAAACGTTCTCGAGGACACATGAGAAGACTGTCAAGTGCTTTCGCTTCATATAGTTGATTAATCTTCTTTAGCTTGCTAAGTGTTGTGTGGGTGAACCTGTGCTAATGTACCGCCCCATCCAAGACTAATACATACTTGTGATTATACCCCTTGCAAACATCCATAAGTACAAGAAAGTAATTAAGGTAGAAACCTAACCACAGCTTTAAACTCTAAGACCCTTACGTCCCTTGTGCAATGGTTTCCTAACGGGGGTTCAGGTTTCTGTCACTCCGGCAACCCCTACGATTAGTAGCCAAATACACAATGCATTCCCCTAGGCCCTTATAGGTGAAGTGTCATGTAGTCGACGTTCACATGACACCACTAGAAGAAGTACACCACAACTTAAATAACAATATATTGAATCTTTCTCAACGCAACTCCACTACTAACAACAAGACTTCTCCCATGTCCTCAAGAACAAAACGAACTACTCACAAGACATCATATGGATCATGATCAGAGATGGAATAATGATGTATAACAATCTGAACATAAACAATAATTCAATGGTTCACTCAATAGCATCAACTACAAAGAGTAATCAACACCGGGAAAGTTTCCCCTATGAACTATAGCAAGATTCAACCAATTGTTACAGCAATATGGAGATGGTGATGAGGGTGCTGATGGTGATGAGGGTGCTGATGGTGATGATGATCCCGATGAAGTCCAGCTTGATGGTGGTGTTGATGGCGACTATCTCCCCTCTCTGGGAAGGAATTCCCCCGGCAGAAATCTGTCTGTCGGAGAGATCTTTCTCTCTCGGTGTTTTCCGCCCCGCAGAGACGGCGGAGTCTTTCTGTGGTCGCCCCCCGAGTCTTAGGGTTTCGTGGGGATGATATACGCCAAAGGGGAGAGGCTGGAGTGGGCCAGGGCGGCGACACCACTCCCAGGCACGGCCTAGGCCTGCCCGCGCCATGGGGTGGTGTGGGCCCCCTGTGGCCCACCTCCACTCCATCTTCTGGCATCCTTAGTCTTCTGGAAAAATAGGATTTTCCGTATATTTTCCCGGATTTTCTGATCTTTGCGAATTTTGCCTCCAAACAGCACCTTTTTCATCAGAATCCTAACTACGGCGGTCCATGCTCCAAAAGTCATCAACCATGCAAAAATAGATGAAATAACATAAGTATCACCTCTCAATACAAAATATATCAATGAATAATAGTGAATTAAGACATAGAATAGTGATGCAAAATGGACGTATCAGCTTGCAGGAAGGATATAGATAGGGCATTCGGTGTGCTACAAGCTCGATTTTCCATTGTCAGGTACCCTACCCTTACCTGGTTGGAAGATCAGATGTGGGAGGTCATGACTGCCTATGTGATCCTGCACAACATGATCATCGAGAGCGAGTGGGAGACTCCAGTGTTTGAAACTGAACTGTATTATCGCTAAGGTCCTCTTGCATATATTGACCACCATGTGCCATCTGTGTTTGCTACTTTTCTCGCTAGGCGACAGAAAGTTCGAAACACAAATACTCATGGTCAACTGTAAGATGATCTGGTGGAGCATTTTTGGAGGCCTAAAGGCGCAAGCTAGTTTATTTATTTGTTTGCTATATTGAACATTTTGAATTGTTTGTTCAACATGAACTTGTAATAAATTTGAATGGTCAATTATTTATTTGCTATATTGAACTTGTTTAAACTTGTTGATTTGATGGAAAAAAAACTTATCGATTTGGTAAAAAACTTGTTGATTTTTTGTATGGGGGGCACGGGTGGCATCCAGCGCCCCTCCCCTCCCCCACATTTTTCATCTATCCGGTGCCCCTAGGCGCCCCACCCCATATGGGCAAAAAGGGCCTCGCCGGATGCCGTATGCAGGGACGCGTAGAGATGCTCTGATACTAAGAAATAAAAAGAATCAACAATTCTCTGATTTTGTAATGAAAAACCAAGGGCATGTTTGGTTGGTCGGACCTAAATTTCTCGTTTTTCCTACTTGACTCGGCAGGTGTTGCATGGGGGGATTGGGCTTGGGCCAAGTTTAGCAGTTTGTTTGGTGGCTCATATCTAGTTTTCCTGCAATTTTGGCAAGTTGTTTGGTTGGCAACAAACTGATTTTATCTCGTTTGATACAAAAATCTGCATGTTTGGTTGCTCATGCCATAGTGATGTGCTCACCACTTCTCACAACTGCTGATGTTACCATGTAATACCAAATAGACAGCAAACTGAAATAGCAGTTTTGAAAGTGTAAGATGGTTTACCTAGAGGGGGGTGAATAGGTTTCTACAAAATTCTTTATAATCTTTTGCAAGTTTTAGGCTTTGCGGAATATAAGTGTGCCTAAATGCAAACTAGGTGAGGCAACCTAGATGATGATACAAGATAGTTCAAGCACGAAGGCTATCACAAAGTAAACAACACAAGTAAGAGAGTGGTTAAGGAATAACCAAAGCACGCGGAGACGAAGATGTATTCCCTTGTTCACCACCTTTGGGAAGGGGGGCTACGTCACGTTGGAGAGGTGTGAGGTTCCACGAAGGATTCCCCAACGCCACGAAGGCTCACCTTCTTCTCCGAGCCTATCCCACGAAGGAATAGCTCACTTACTCGTGGTAGACTTGAAGATAGTCTCCAAACCCTCACAAACTTTCCACGGAGCAAATCACAAGCCGAATGTCTCCGGGCGACCCTAGCCACCTAGGGTTTCCCACAAACCCAAGAGTAACAAGCTAACTCAATGAACTCAAGGGAGAATGAAATTTGGCTTGGTGGAAACGTAGATCGGGACCTCCTCTTGCTTTCTACCAAAGGGATTTGAGTTTGGTTGGGTAGAATGGGAGATCCTCAAGAAATTGTGTTTCAACAATGGGGGGGAGAGAGAGAGAGCTCCAAGAATGAAATATGAACTGAATGCCTAACCTACTCAAGGTGGAAGAAGAGGTATTTATACCCAAGGGAGAAATCTTGCCGTTTAGAGCATTTTTTGCGAAGTCTGGTTTCAAGTTCGGTTGGACCAACCCACACACCGGACCACCCAGTAGACAACCCGGAATCCAAACCAGGATGCTCCCAGTACATGAGCCCCGGATAGACTTAGTATACCAAACCGAGATTCCCGGTTTGGGTTCGGTTCTCCGGCGCTGGTACCGAACCGCCCGGTATACAGCCCGGAGGAACGGAATCCAAACCGGGATGCTCCTAGTACGTGAGCCCCAGATAAACTCGGTATACCAAACCGAGATTCCGGTTTGGGTTCGGTTTTCCGGTGCTGGTACCGGACCGCCCGGCGTGGGAGTCGGTTCAACCGGCTTGAGAACCGAACTTGGTAGAGATACTATAAAATGTAGATCTCTCTCCCCACTCTCTTTGGTGATGGAACTAGTGGGTGTATGAGATGTGTATAAGGCTTAGAAATTGATCCCCAACAAGCTCATCGAGATAACCCCTCTTAATAGTGCGGTGTTCCTAAAGACTCAAGATACATATAAAAGGTAAAACTCTAGCACTTCTCTTCGTTATCGAAATGGGGGGTCTCCGATGATCTTCCAACATACCGATGGACTAAAACCTGTTTAAGAAACCAGTAGGTAGCATTAGTCCACTCTAACTATGTTGTCATTGTCAACCAAAAATAGTATAGGGTAAACTACCCTTTCCATCTCCCCCTTTTTGGTTGGCGGTGACAAATTGAGCTAGAGTTCACAAGGATATAATAGAGAGCTATAAACCAAGGAATTCCATAGAGACATATGTGAGCTCCCCCATAAAGTATGCACTTGGTTGAATTTACGTTTGAATGCAAGGTGCACCTAAATAATGTATGGAGAGCTTCCCACATGTCTTTATGGAAGCAAGCATAATATGACAAGATATAGAACATGGAAATCTACGCAAAGCTAGACAAATAATAGAAGTACACATAGTCATAGCACAATAGACATATCCATGGTTCACACACATAGCACACGCTTGTCCAATATACGGAAGTAAAGCAAATAGTTCCAACACGAAAGCGAATGGTAAGAACAATGCCATAAGAAGCAAAGATAAAGCAATGGGCATTGTGCAAATGGCGAACCCTGGAAAAACCCCGGCAAGGAACCCGTAGACCTAAGTGAACTCTACTCTTCTCCCCCATTGGCATCGAAACACCAAAAAGGAAGAGGAGTAGAGTGATGCTAACAGAACCCACCTAGAAGAACGTAGGAGGCAGAGGAGGGTGAACGGGGGCATCTTCATCTTCATGGATCTCCTCTTCTTCATCCTCCTCCTCCTCATCATCAGAACCAGGACGAGCAGTAGAGGAATCACTAGGGCCATCATGAGGAAATTGACTAGGGAAGTAGCCGAAGAGCATAGAATCATCAAGTGGCGGCATCTCATAGTTGGCATAAGGAACATGAGTCATCTCGGGACCATCCGGTGGAGGAGTGACATGCTAGGTCACGAGAAACTCATTGTGCCTGCGCCTAGTCTCTTGGCTCATCTCAAGAGCCTTGTGGCTCACATCATAGGACGAGCGACACATCTGAAACAACCTCTTGAAGAACGTGGCAGCACCACCCTTGTGCCTGGGATGAGAGGAGGAGGACTCTCCAATAGGACGATGAGAACCAGACCGAGTAGCAAAGTGAGGCTGAGAATCATGGACAGCCTTGGTGCGTTGCTTGGGGGGCCTCATCATAGGAACCTTAGGAGACTGACCATGAAGAGAAAGGGTAAGCTACTCTTGTTCCACATTCTCACCTGCCATCACACTAGGAGGCACAACCTTGTTGAGCAGCTTTTGTACATATACGCAGAAAGTGGGGGTCATCCTGTCCAAAGAAGCCCGCCGCAGCTCAAAGTACACAAAGTCGCAGCCATCAATCTTCCTCAACCTGTTAGGGTGACAATAATACAGGAGATTGGCAAAGTACCCACGACAGTTTGTAGTATCTCCAACTCGGGGAACAAGCGACTGACAGAAGATGCTGGCCAAAGTGTGATAATAGAAGTACATGCCAGAGATGCATGGAGGAGCATACTCAAAGTCCTTGGGATAGCAGAAAGCAAGAGAGTCAGCAGGCTTGATCTTCTCACTATGAATGCAAAAACCACCTGGCTTGTCAGAATAGCCCATGACCTCAACCAAATCTGCATAGGTGGCACGAAAGCACTGGGTGCTAGTCATCCAGGACATAGTGCGATCAGCATCATCATGAAAATAGAGTGTGCAGAAGAACTGACGGATATACTCAGGATAATAGTCCTCCTTGAGACACACAAGGTCAAACAGATCCATTTTCTTCAAGGCATCATCAACAAAACCATAATCTGAGGCAGCATACATGTTGAACCAGTCCACATTGAAAGCAAGAATGTTACTGCAGGAGGTGACCTTGAACTGAGTGTAAATGTGATCCCACATCAATGCTTGAGTCTCAGTCCAAAACTTCTTGTCAGTGCTAGGGTAAATGCAAGACTTGAAGCGATAGGGATTCTGCTTGCGAAGGGTCCAGTACATAGCAATCTCCATATTCTTTAGATTCTGAGTGGGCACATCCTCTTCGTCATCTTGCACAACAGGTTTCTTGCCCCTGATGGCCTTGCTCTTGATGCGACCAGAACGGGTGTTGCCCTCTCCCTCATGCTGCACAGACTGACTGGTTCGACGAGCCCTCTTGCCCCTGCCAGATTCCTTAGGCACATACTCATCACTCACATAGTCATCATCATCTGCACCTGTTAAAAGAGAGATAGGTTGGGGAGCACAAGGATAAGTACACATGCCATAGGAAAAAACAGAGGAAAAACTTGGATTTGGGAAAGTGCAGGGTAGAAGAGAGACATGGCAGAGAGGTTTGGTGCCAGGGCCGGTCTGACCAGCTCCAGAACCGGATGGTCCGGTGTTAGCACCGGATAACCGGACACAAACCAGACGACCCGGTGGCAGCACCGGTTATCCAGACTCAAACCGGGCAACGCAGTGTCAGATCCAGTCCAACCAGGCCTGGAACCGAACTAGTCGGGGAGGCCCCAAAACTGATCTTTGCGATGTAAAAATTCTACCCATGACTCAAAACTTGCACAAATACAAACTTCTCAAGAGGGGTAGGCCATGGTTTGACATGGTTGGCATACAAGGACGAAGGTGGAAACCCTAACTTGGCAAATCCATCAAAATGTGTAGCAAAACATGGGGATTTGACAAGTAAAAGGGAGAGGAGCAAGGGATTATCCGGGGACATGGCTTCCCGTGGAGGAAAGCCCCAAAATCCCTTGAGGAAGAAGATCACAAAATGCTCCCAAACCACCATGAGATGGAGAGATTCCTTCGGTGGAGAACCTCCAAAGGTCCTTCTCCACAATTTGGTGGCCCGATCTATGAATCCTAGGGGTGGAAACACCCTAGAAGAGGGGGGAGGTGGGAGGAGTGGCAATGGAGAGAGGACGTGTCGGGGGAAGTGAAAAGGTAACTTGTGGAAGGGTGGTGGCGGGCAGGAAAGAAGAAGGGGGGAAATTTCCCAGATCCCGGTTGAGGTCCGGTCCAACCAAGCTGCAAACCGGGCCACTCGGTGTACATCCCGGTCCACCGAACTTAAAACCGAATGTGTAGATATTTTGTCGCGAGGAAAATTTGGTTGTCAGTCTGGTCAACCGGTTCCACAACCGGAGTACCCGGTCAGAAACCGGACTGGCAACCGAACTTCGTTAGTAAACTTCTGTCTGCAGGTTCGGATAGACTCGGTTGAGGATCGGGCTGGAAACCGGATGGTCCGGTTCTGGGTCCGGTTGGACCGGGCTAGAAACGGGACATCCAAAAGATTTCTAGAAAAATTGTGAAAACGGAAAATTTTCAAGAATGGCATGTGCATGTAGAAGAAGATAGTAGACTCCAAAAGGGTAGAGGAGGCAGGTGATCTAGGCATGCCTATTGGAGAAGAACCAAATGAACACACTTAATAGCAACAATACACATGATTCAAAAATAACAAGAGCCACAAGAGACCAAAGTTGGCGGGGGGTTTCTCCCCTATGTTTAAGCACACATGTCATGGCGCCTCAAAGATAGATGCTTGGACCCATATCATGACACAAGATCACTTACTATCGCACGCATAGGTATGCATCAAACCAAGACATGGTAAGATGACTATCCCTATGTGTGTTGTGCGACTAGGCTACATAGCAAGTTAAGAGCGGGAATATAATGCAAGAAGTGAATCAATCCAAGTTTTTAGGATCTAGAATACCAAGTTCTCGCCTCAACATGACAAAACGGGCTTCATCCAAAGGCTTCGTGAAAATATCCTCCAATTGGAACATCATTCCCACATGAGTGAGATTGATGTCACCATTTGCGACATGGTCATGTAGGAAGTGGTGGTGGATGTCAATATGTTTGGTGCAGCAATGTTGGACGGGGTTATTGGCGATCTTTATTGCGCTTTAATTGTCACATAGAAGAGGCACCGTACCAAGAGACACACCATAGTCTTTCAAGGTTTGCCTCATCCATAACAATTGAGTGCAACAAGATGCCGCGAAAATGTATTCAGCTTCGGCGGTGGATAGGGTGGTGGAGTTTTTTTCTTGGATGACCAACTCACCAACGACCGGCCAAGAAATTGGCAAGCCCCAGAGGTCTACTTCCGGTCAACCTTATCGCCGGCCCAATCAGAATCCGAATAGCCAACACGCTCAAAGGTTTACCCCTTTGGATACCAAAGCCCGAGAGTAGGAGTGAGAACAAGGTACCTAAAAATCCGTTTGACCGCCATCAAGTGGCACTCCTTGGGAACAGATTGAAAACGAGCACACATTCCAACACTTAACATGATATACGACCTAGAAGCACAAAGGTAGAGCAAGGAGCCAATCATGGAGCGATATACCTTGTGGTCCACATCCTTCTCACCTTCTCCAAGGCCAAGTTGCCCATTGAGTGGTATGGGTGTCTTCATGGGGTTGGCATTGATCATCTCAAATTTCGCAAGCATGTCCTTCACGTACTTCTCTTGGGAGATGAAGGTGCCTTGAGCAAGTTGCTTCACAATGAAGCCTAAGAAATACTTCAACTCCCCCATCATGGACATCCTAAATTTCTAGGTCATCAACTCGGCAAAAGCTTTCTTATGTGATTCATTAGCTCCACCAAAAATAATATCATCAACATAAATTTGAATAATAAAATAAGCCACCCCCTTTAACCCGCTTGGTGAAAAGGGTGGAATCAACTTTACCCAAACTAAACATGTCCATGAGTAAGAAATCCCTAAGGTGCTCATACCAAGCACGAGGAGCTTGCTTTAGTCCATAGAGCGCCTTATGGAGTAGATACACATGGTTGGGAAAGCGTGTGTTTTCAAAACCCAGGGGTTGAGCTACATATGCAACCTATTTCAAGGGACCACTAAGAAATGCACTCTTCACATCCATTTGATAAAGCTTAAAGTTATGAAAAGATGCATATGCAAGCAAGAGACGAATACCTTCAAGGCGAGCAACAGGCGCAAAGGTGTACTCATAGTCAATACCTTCTATTTGAGCATACCCTTGCGCCACTAACCTTGCTTTGTTCCTTGTGACGGTTCCATTCTCATCTTGCTTGTTCTTGAATACCCACTTGGTCCCAATGACATTGATGCGATGATCTTTAGGTCTCTCCACAAGAGACCAAACTTCATTGCGGGTGAAGCACTCAAATTCTTCTTGCATGGCAATGACCCAATCCAGATCTTCTAGAGCTTCATGGACCTTGAGTGGCTCGAAGTTGGACACAAATGCATGATGGCCACAAAAGGTAGTGAGTTGCTTCTTCTTGTTGCGAGTCTCGATTCCTCTTGATATGCTTCGAAGTATATTATTGACTTGGAGTCCACTTGCAATAGAGGCGGACTTGATCTTCTGGATAGTTCCTTCATGATCAACAAATTCATCCTTCGTTGGTCCTTGATCATTGACCACATCTTGAGCTTGACCTTGATTTTGGGGAACTAGAACTTCTTCTTGGTCTTGCTCAACGGGTTGAGGGCTTCATTCTTGTTCTTCGGTTTGCGAGAGTTGTTCGTCATGAGGTGCACTTGATGGTTCAACTTGAGTAGAGCTTGGCTCTTCTTGAGTTGGGCTTGATTCTCCCCTATCAACATCTTGATCATGAGTGTGATGTTCGGTGGGTAATATATGCCCAATTCCCATCAACTTGATGACTTGAGAGGAATCTCCGTCGCCTACAACATGTGGAACAACTTGCCCCCCTTGGGGACCATTATGTTCCAAAAACTCCACGTCACAAGATACTTCAACACAACCATTGGCTTTGTTGTAGTATCTATAGGCATGAGAGTTTTCCGCATAACCAACAAAAATACCCTCGATGGTTCTAGATTATAATTTACTAAGCTTTTCTTTCTTGTTCTTGACAAGGCACTTGCACCCAAAGACTCGGAAGTAGTTGACATTGGGCTTGTTCTTTGTGAGAATCTCATACGGGGTCATGTCAAAGGGAGCTCGGAGGAAGAGTCGGTTCGAGTAGTGAACCATGGTGGCGATGGCTTCTCCCCAAAAGTTGTGGGGTGACTTGAACTCACTCAACATAGTTCTTGCCATATCAATGATAGTCCGGTTCCTCCTTTCAACAACACCATTTTGTTGAGGAGTATATGGAGCCGAGAATTCATGCTTGATCCCCTCATCTTGAACAAACTCTTGCATGGTGTAATTCTTGAATTCGGTGCCATTGTTGGTCCTAATGGTCTTGATCTCCACTTCATGGATGCGTTGAGTTTGCTTGGCGAAGGTCATGAAGTACTTGTAAGTCTCATCTTTTGACTTGAGAAGGAATACCCAAGTGTATCTTGAGTAATCATCAATGATGACAAGATCATACTTCCTTCCACCAAGAGTATTATGTTGATGGCCCAAAGAAATCCAAATGGAGAAGCTCCAAAGGTCTTGACGTGGCCACCTTGGATATTGATGGATGACTCCTCCCATGTTGCTTTCCTGAAATGCAAGCACTACACACACGATCTTTCTCAAAAGACACACCGGTTAGTCCAACAATATGTTCACCCTTTAGGAGTTGTTTAAGGTTTCTCATGTTGACATGGCCAAGGCGGTGATGCCAAAGCAATCCCTCGTCAACTTTGGGCATTAGACATGTAGGAAGAGATTGACTCTCTTGCGAGAGGTCGACCACATAGAGGTCATCTTCCACATATCCAACAAGGACCAACTTGAGATTATCACTCCTAAAGACTTTCACACAAGTTCTAGAGAAAAAGGAATCATAACCGGCATCCGCAAGATGTTTTATTGAAAGTAAGTTGTAGCCAAGGTTTTCAACAAGCATGATGGTCTCTAGGGTCAAAGCCTTGGAGACCACCAACTTTCCAAAACCTAGTACCTTTCCTTTAGAGTTGTCTCCAAAAGTGATGCTTGACGTTTAATTAACATCATGAATAAATTGGTCAATTGCACTTCTACCTCTAGTCACATGATTGGTGCATCCACTATCAAACACCCATTTTGTTCCACTGGAGGCATACCCCTACAAAATCAATTCTTTGGTTTAGGAACCCATTGAGTAATGGGTCCCCTAGCATTAGCAACAAGATCTTTTGGTACCCAAATTGAGTACCACCTATAAGCATAACCATTGCGAGGGCCAACATATTTGGCATAAACATCTCCTTGGGTGCCCTTACATAGCACATAGGAGGGATTAGATTTTCCCACAAACTTGTGGTTGGGGTTGCCCCTTGTGGCTCCCCCATTCACAACATTCTTCTTTACTTGGTTAACCACCTTGTGCCCTTCACGCACAAAGTTGATACTTTTAGGTGGGTCGGCACCATTCTTGTCGCTCTTGGGGGCATACCCCATACCTTGCCTTGGAGCTCTCATTGTTTGTCGAGCAAGAATCTCATCGAGAATATTTCCCTTGGTGGTAGGTTTGAGACGCTCTATCTCAAGTTGTTCCTTCAACTTCTTATTCTCCTCAAGGAGACTAGCTTGATCCAAGGAAGGGTTAGAAGCACAAGTAATATCCTCAACAATAATAGGATCCTTCAATGTACCAAGAGCCTTCTCATAGGACACTCGAAGTTGATCATGATTCTCCCCAAGTTTTATGAGCTCACGCTTGACAAGCAAATTAACTTTCTCAAGGTTATCAATGTCATTGGTGAGAGAAGCATGAGCAACCTCAAGTTATTTCTTTGAAGTATCAAGCTCTTGGGACAAGGTGATAGCTCTATCTATGGTATCCATATCTTTTGTCTTATCTAGTTCATAGATTTCAATTCGTTCTTTAAGAAGGGAAGTGATGTCCCTTTCCTTGCTTATCTCTTGTTCAAGAAGATTGAATCTTAGTTTCTCATCATCAATATGAGACTCCAAACTATCAATGGTCTCGTCACGTGAATTGACAAGGCTCATTAATTGTTTGAATCTAGCACAAGCATTGCTAGGGAGGGACTTCATGATTTTACACATTTCTTGTACATAGTTTTCATCGAATTCATCATCGTCACTATCATTGGTACTAATATGATCATCCAAGATGCTAGAGATAGATGGAGGGGAAGAGATTACCTTGGTACTCCTTGCCATGAGGCAAGTACCGGCGACCTTTGGAGTGATGGAGTCATCGGCATAGTCTTTGGTGTAGTCATATGTGAAGAGTGACCCAGGTTTGGCAAACGCCAAACTGGCCACCCCCACAACCTTCTATCATCTTCACTCTCCACATCGGATAGGTACTCTTGTCCAAGAAAGCCTTTGCCATCACGCTTCTTGTTCCTCTTGTATCTCTCGTTGATGGGGTTTGGCTTTAATCTTGGCTTGGCGCCCTCTTCATACTTGGGCTTGTTAAGTCTCTTCTCATATGGGCATTTGTCGGCAAAGTGGTTCGACTCATCACAATTGTAGCAATTCCTCTTCTTCTCGCTTGGTCCGGTTGAGCTCCTTCTTCTTCGGAACTTCAAGTTCTTGGTGAAGAGAGCAAATTGAGCTAGCATGTCATCAATGCCCTCACTATCACTCTCTTCATCATTTGCACCACTCTCTTGCGCATACTTGGCCTTCAATGCAAGGGATTGAGAAGGCCCAATGGCACGGTTGATCTCCTTGATCTTTTTTCCTTCATCCGCCATATTGTCCGTGGCAACAAGATAGGACACGAGATCATCAGGCGAGAAGTGGCGAGCTGAATCTAGAAGTTGCAAGTTCAAGGAAAGCTTCTTATCGGAGGCGGAAATCATGGAGAGAACCTTGGACTTGATAATCTCATCATTCAAGTTGAACCCATCATCATACTTGTCACAACCAAGACCATCAATCTTTACACGGAGGGCAACAAGTCTCTTGTATGCTTTGGCGATGGACTCACCATCGTTGTTCATGAACATGCTCATCTCCGAGTTGGCAGCTTCATACTTGGATTTTTGGTAAGGGAGGTTTCCTCTTGTAGATTGACAATCCTCTCCTAAAGCTCCTTTGCGGTTGGGATGTTGCTAACTTGATCATAGAGAGTGCGGTGAATGGCACTCCTTATCTTGTCACACGTCGTTGCATTTAGTTGACGGTCATAGTATTCTCCCAGAGTGAGATTGTTGGGATCTTGTGGATAGAAGCCCTTGCCCACAATCTCCCAAAGCTCCACACTACAGCTGCAAAGATGATATTCCATAGAGACTTTCCAATGAGAGAAGTGAGTTCCATCATAGTGAGGTGCGGGACCCGAACCATTAATATGAGGCATGATGTTCTTTTGTTTAGGATATATATACAGAAATGGATTAGGAGGCATAGAGGCTTTTGTCGGGTCACTCTCGCTAGAGGCCTCATTCATAGCCTTCTTATCGGTGTCCATCGGCCTCCCTTGAGGTACTATCCAAGGTCCGGCAAGCATGACACCCTCGCCCATCCCCGTAAAACTTCCCTCAATAAAATTTATTCGAGCAAGGAGATCGGAATCCACCTTAGCCTTTTCAAGGGACTGTTTGGCAAACAGTTCACAGATCTCCTTGACCGAATAAGTCTTTCCTCCTCATCATCGGAGAAAACCATCTTTTCTCTTAGGCGGTAAAGCCCTTAGAAGAGCACTAGGCTCTGATACCAATTGAAAGTGTAAGATGGTTTACCTAGAGGGGGGGTGAATAGGTTTCTAAAAAATCCTTTATAATCTTTTGCAAGTTTTAGGCTTTGCGGAATATAAGTGTGCCTAAATGCAAACTAGGTGAGAAAACCTAGATGATGATACAATATACTTCAAGCATGAAGGCTATCACAAAGTAAACAACACAAGTAAGAGAGTGGTTAAGGAATAACCAAAGCACGTGGAGACAAAGATGTATTTCCGTGTTCACCACCTTTTGGAAGGGGGGCTACGTCACGTTGGAGAGGTGTGAGGTTGCACGAAGGATTCCCCAATGCCATGAAGGCTCACCTTCTTCTCCGAGCCTATCCCACGATGGAATAGCTCACTTACTTGTGGTAGACTTTAAGGTAGTCTCCAAACCCTCACAAACTTTCCACGGAGCAAATCACAAGCCGAATGCTTCCGGGCGACCCTAGCCGCCTAGGGTTTCCCACAAACCCAAGAGTAACAAGTTAACTCGATGAACTCAAGGGGGAATGGAATTTTGCTTGGTGGAAACGTAGATCGGGACCTCCTCTTGCTTTCTACCAAATGGATTTGAGTTTGGTTGGGTAGAATGGGAGATCCTCAAGAAATTGTGTTTCAACAATGGGGAGAGAGAGAGCTCCAAGAATGAAATATGAACTAAATGCCTAACCTACTCAAGGTGGAAGAAGAGGTATTTATACCCAAGGGAGAAATCTAGTTGTTTAGAGCATTTTCTGCGAAGTCCGGTTTCAAGTTCGGTTGGACCGACCCACACACCGGACCACCCGGTATACAGCCCGGGAGACCGGAATCCAAACCGGGATGCTCCCAGTACATGAGCCCCGGATAGACTCGGTATACCAAACCGAGATTCCCGGTTTGGGTTCGGTTCTCCGGCGCTGTACCGGATCGCCCGGTGTACAGCTCGGAGGACCGAAATCCAAACCGGGATGCTCCCAGTATGTGAGCCCCGTATAGACTCGGTATACCAAACCGAGATTCCCGGTTTGGGTTCGGTTTTCCGGCGCTGGTACCGGACCGCCCCTTGTGGGAGCCGGTTCAACCGGCTTGAGAACCGAACTTGGCAGAGATACTATAAAATGTAGATCTCTCTCCCCTCTCTCTTTGGTGATGGAACTAGTGGGTGTATGAGATGTGTATAAGGCTTAGAAATTCATCCCCAACAAGCTCATCGAGATAACCCCTCTTAATAGTGCGGTGTTCCTAAAGACTCAAGATACATATAAAAGGTAAAACTCTGGCACTTCTCTTCGTTATCGAAATAAGGGGTCTCCGATGATCTGCCAACATACCGGTAGACTAAAACATGTTTAAGACACTAGTAGGTAGCATTAGTCCGCTCTAACTACGGTGTCATTGTCAACCAAAAATAGTATAGGGTAAACTACCCTTTCAAGTTTTAAACAAGCGACAAATTAAACTAGCAGTACCAAATTACCACACTAGCTACTAGAAAATATGAGTTCACGATAATGTTACCTAGCTACTAGCAAATGACAGTTCACCACAATATTACCTAGCTACTAGAAAATGACAGTTTAACACCCACATCAGGGGTTGTTCATGGAACACAAGGCCAACACTTCATAAACAAACCATCTTCATCTTCTTCATATCCTATAGTTGCATCTCGTCTCCCACATGTCGAGCGCCCACTGTTGTCTCCTGCTCTTCCAAGCAGCACAATCGTTATGTGCAACACCATGGCCACCGTCAGTGTCGTTGTCGTTAGGAACTACATCTTCCTTAGTTGGGAAGTACTCATCGGCACCGAATTGCAAGATCCAGTTGTGCAAAATGCAACATGCAAGAACAAGCTTAACTTGGGTGGGGAAAGAGTAGAAAGGCTTCTGATTAAGGATCTTAAACCTGTTCTTTTTAGAGCAGCGAAAACCCTATCAACTATGACTCTAAGGCTAGAGTGCCTAAGATTGAAAAGTTCTTCCGGAGTCCTTGGGTAGTTCCTAGCAGAGAACTCATTGAGATGGTACATTTTTGACCTCAAGGGTGGCAAAATTCCAGGTCGGCAGGCATACCCAGCATCTGCAAGGTAGAATTTGCCGTCAGGGAGCTTGAGGCCATCATGTCTGCTAAGGCTGTCAGCTAGAATCGTCGCATCGTGGGTATATCATTCCCACCAAGCAAGCACATATGTGAACTTCATGTCGAAATCAACGACGTCAAGCACATTCTGACTAGGGAAGTGCTTCCTCCCCCTGTATGCAGCCTACTCAGCTTTTGGCACTCTAACCATCACATGAGTACCATCAATTGCTCCAATACAATCCTAGCATTGCAAGAATGTTAACCGACTGTCTAATACAATCATCCAACACATAAAATTATAGAGTTGCTCACCTTGAAAAAGGGGAACCATCGACCGTTGCCATGTATCTTCGCGGGGATTTGACCAGATGATGGCTTGATCATCTCTTGTTTGAGTTCTCCAACATCATACATCACCTGATGGAAATACCAGGAAATTTTCTCGATTGATCTCCTACATGTGTTGTGAATCACTCAGAATCTCTAGTTATGGCCTAGAACATGAAGAAACAAAGCCACTTGTTCTTTGATACAGCAATTGATGCTATCCTTGAGCAACCCCCTGGACTTGAATGTCTGCACAAGATGGTTAAATGGGGCTCTTCTCATCCTAAGCATGGCGATAGCCTCCACATCATTGTTGTTGTAGATGTTGAAAGGGAAATGGACGTCGCCTAGAGGGGGGTGAATAGGCGTTTTAAAATTATTAAAGTTTAGGCTCTAATAAATGCGGAATAAAACTTAATGTTTAATTTATCAGGCCAAAACCTATATTCACTAGGTTCACTAAGTGCACCAACAACCTATGCTAAGAAAGATAAACAACAAGGTGATAGCAAGATATAATACTTCAAGCACGATGGCTATCACAATGTAAATTGCATAAGTAAAGGGCTCGGTTGAGAGATAACCGATGGACGAGGAGACGATGATTTGTTTCCCGAAGTTCACTTCCAAAGAAGCTACCTCTCTGTTGGAGAGGTGCGGGGCGCAATGTACTTCGAACGCCATAGGTGGCTCACCTCGAGGTGTGGTGGCTCGATGCTCACCCAACGTTACACAAGGCCTCACCCCAAGATGCGAAGGTACGCAACCTACTGACGCCACGAAAAGCTCACCCTATTCTCCCGTGAGCTCGCCACAAAGGCCTACTCACGTTCCACTATGGGACACTTGAGGGCGGTCACCGAACCCGTACAAGGTTGGGGCAATCTCCACAACTCAATCGGAGGCTCCCAACAACAATGCCACAAAGGCTACAAAACCACAAAAGACAACAAGGCCACAAAAGGCAACAAGGCCACAAGAGGCTACAAGACCACAAAAGGTCAACAATCCAACCACACAACCATCTAGGGTTCCAAGAACCCAAGAGAAACAAGCCCAATGGCTTGAACTCGCCGAATCTCCGAGGAGAACTCAAACCTATGCACCAAATGCAAGAGGCAAGTCCTTCACTCTCAAATTCCACCAAAGCTACAAAAGCTATTGGGGGAATAAGGGAGGAAGAACACAAGAGGAGAACACAAACCTATCCAAGATCTAGATCCCAAGGATTCCTTCAAAAATACCTCAAAAATCTCCTCTCTCAAATCCCTCAAAAATATGCAAGAATCATAGGAGGGGGAAGGGGAGAGGGCAATCTCTTTGATACGTCCATAACGTATCTATAATTTTTGATGGTTTTATGCTAATAATATGCTTTTGATACTTCTTTTTATATAAAGTTTATGATTTATTTGGACTAACCTACTAATAGTTGCAAAAGTGCATAATGTTCTTGTTTTACACTTTGATGTGTAGGAATTACCAAGAATACAAGTGGAAACCTTGTTGGAGTCAAATTGGGATTTTCCAGAAATCTGTCTCAGAACTCTTTTTAAAGATGTTCATGTTTCAGGGCGAATACAGCATCAAACGGAGAACTTTTCAACTACAAAGTTGTTGGAAATTTCGCGACAAACGCTCTGGACATAAAATTTAGCTGATTCCGAGTCTGGACAGGCCCTATAGGCCTGATTTACTGTAGCCCAAGATGGGGTGACGGGAATCCGAGAAGCTATATAAAAGAGAGGAAATCTAATTTGTGGGAGACACCTCCACCCACGAATTTGCAGCCACCAAAGCCACATTTTTGCCTCCACCATGGATCCCATATCCATGGGATAGGGCTCCCAATAATCCATGAAGGAAGGGGCTAAGGGGCGGTGCTCCCCTGTGATACCGGGGGAAGGAGTCCTCTGTGCAACCGCCGCCGCCGGCGCCGCCTCTTCACCATCTTCACCGCCATATCCATCGACTCCACCACCATCTCCATCGCCGTTGCTGACTCCCATGATGAGGAGGGAGTAGTTCTCTCTCGAGGCTAAGAGCTCTACCGGTAGCTATGTGTTCATTTCTCTCTCTATGCATGATCATATTTTGATCATGAGCTTTGTAATCAAGTAGATCTACTTTGCTACTCAAGTGATTTAATAGATCTCTGCTCTCCCCATGTGTGTGAAAGTGACAGCATGCACACCATGGTGGCACTTAGGCTAGAGATTACAAATACTTGTTATGAGTTATATTTGGAGTTGGATGTCTTTATGAAAGTGTGGTGTTTGTTGGAACCATCTAGCGCTCAAGGTGACAATGTGGGGTTACCTAGATGGGAAAAGCAAACTTTGAGGAGTGTTGTTATAGCCCTACCATGGATTAGAGTGTCCTACCGGAGAGTAGTTCAGTGTAGTATCATGAAGAGAAGATATTTATATGAGAGTGTTCACTAGCAAAAGTATGATCCCTAGGCCTTGTTTCTAAACATTGGAACACCGTTTGCACTAGATCTGTTACATGTTTGCTTGCTGGTATCTTTATTTTAGTTTTCCTTTAGTCTCTTCCACGCCATCAAGCTATTTTCTGGCACCATTGTGTTTTATCCATACCTCTTGTATTTCACTATCTCTTCACCGAACTAGTGCACCTATACACCTGACAAGTGTATTGGGTGTGTTGGGGACACAAGAGACTTCTTGTATCTTGATTGCAGGGTTGCTTGAGAGGGGATACCTTTGACCACTTCCTCCCTGAGTTCGATAAACCTTGGGTGATCCACTTAAGGGAAAACTTGCTGCTATTCTACAAACCTCTACACTTGGAGGCCCAACAACTATCTACAAGAATAGAAGTGCGTAGACATCAAGCTATTTTCTGGTGTCGTTGTCGGGGACTAAAGAACAAGAAGAAGCTCCCATGTCAACCACGTGCCAGCAAGTATTTTCTGGCGCCGTTTCCGGGAGGTAAGGTAAAAGGTACTCACATCCTCCAGTGTGAGTGTTCGAAGTTATTTCCTTTAGATTCTGCAATTTTGTCTTTTTGTTTCTTGTTTTTATTTTCACTAGTTAGGCTTAATAGAAAACAACAACAAAATTAGAGAGCTTTATAGTATTTATCTTGAGTTAGGACATGAAGTGTTTGACGAGAAAATTTAAAAACCTATGGAACCTTATTTGCATGCTAATAGCAATGTTGTTAGTACGAATTCTTTGGACACCATTATTGCTAATGCTATGGAGAAGTATAAGCTTAGGGAAGCTAGTTTTTATGAAAATGATCTTTTTAGTTCCCCAGCTTTGGAAGATAGCTATTTTATTGCTATGATGATACCAAACCTCCAATATATGATGATTACAATGATGAATATGATATATTCAGTCCACCAACTATTGAGGAGAAAATTAATGATTACAATATGCCTCCTATATTTGATGATTATAGTAATTAGAATAATAATGATAGCTATTTTGTTGAATTTGCTCCCACCACAATTTATAAGAATGACTATGTTTATGTGGAGAGTATTAATTCTTTTATGCATGTGGCTCATGATAAGAATGTTTTATGTGATAGTTATATTGTTAATTTTATTCATGATGCTACTGAAAATTATTATGAGAGAGGGAAACATGGTTTTATGCATCTCAATAATATTAGGTTTCCCCTATTTATGTTGAAAGTCTTGAAGTTGCACTTGTTTTGCTTTGCTATGCTTGTTGCTTTGTGCTTTCATGACTTGTTTCTTTACAAGATTCCTATGCATAGGAAGTGGGTTAGACTTAAATGTGCTTTGAATTTGCTTCTTGATGCTCTCTTTTACTTCAATTCATATTTCTTATGTGAGCATCTTCTCAAACTATCAAGCCTAACTTAAAGTCGTTAAAGAAAAATACTTATTGGGAGATAACCCAAAAGTTTTAGTTGAGTCTTGGAAGTTATTACCTCTGTAATAACCACTCCTTATCATTTTTGTGTGATTTTTGTGCCAAGAATAACCTCTAATGAGAGGGAAGTAAGATTTGGGAAAGTTGTTGTCTCGAAACAGATTTTTGTACTTCACTGTAAAAATTCATGAAAAATCTCTATACGTCGGTTTGAGCTGTAATTTTTTATGATTCTGTCCCAGGTTGTTACCCAACTTTCGTTAAGTCAACACTTTTTGATTTGAGCAACAAAACGTCTTCCAAAAAATCGGTTTTTACCTGCTGGTCTGTTTTGACAGATTTCTGCCATTATTTGTATTTGCCTCTTAATCTCTTTCTCTTTGAGTTCTCTTTGATCATTTGAACTTTTTGAGGGAATTGCTACAGTATCTTGTGTTTTTAATGAAATTTTTGTTGTTTTAAAACTAAACCCCAAAGGTTATTATCTTTTGAATGCACTAATGTTGCTAATGAAGATTGTGTGAAGTTTTGTATGAAGGAAATTTTTAGGTGTAGGGAAAGAATGATGTAATGAGATGAAGAATGGACAAAAGCTCAAGCTTGGGGATGCCACCCCGTGTCACCCCAAGAAATATTCAAGAGGTACAAGCGTGAAAGCTTGGGGATGCCCAAGGCATCCCCTTCTTCATCAATAAAAATCGCAGGTTTCTTCCAAACACTTCATTTTTATTGTTTCATGCGTAGTTGTATTGTTCTTGGAGCGTCTTCGTTTTTGTTTTTGGTTTTAGTTTGCTTGGTTTGCTTTGTTTGCTTGAATAAATTAGTTGGACCCCCTCTTTCATACATTAGTTTTCAAATAAGATTGGTTTGGATTGGAAAAAAATAGGAAAGTTCATGCTTAAGTGGTAAAAGGAGCTTGTTTTTTACTGTGGCCTATGCTTTGTCATTTCATACTTGATATTGTTTTGGCTTTATGCTTAGTGATTTTTTCTGTAGCATGACATGTTATAAACAATTGAGATTGCTTAATATGCCTTGAAAGAATCATGCGTTGTTTTAGCATATTAAACCATAGTATTGTGGTATTCTCCTTTAATGCTTTATTTGGGTTGACTTGGTGCATGCTCACACCATGTTAAGACTATACCAAGTCACCATAGCCTCCATGATCATTTAGTTTTCGACTTATAATATCACTTTATGCTTTAATTAATGATGTTTGTCGCTTTGCATGATTATGGCTATTATTGCTCTCTTAGTTGGTCACTCCCAGTCTTTCGCTAGCCTCCATAACCAAGTATGAGTTCCACTTATGCATCCACTCCAAATAAAACCGAGTTATTCCAAAGAGTCCACCATACCGACCTATGAGCATTTGCTATTCCAAGTATATTCATGTTTTTATCTACCTTCCAAATTAAACTTGTTATGAGAAAACTAGTGATTAAAGCTCTCACGAATTTGATGGCACACTTTACTTTTATTGCCCTTAATAAACTTGAACCATTGTGTCGTCTATGTTGTATATGCTTGCACTTACATGTTGGGGATTAGCAGAACCATGCCGTCATGGGGAATACTTTCAACATTGCACTTGTACTTTGTACCTAGTTGATATCATGCTCTTTTGTCTATGGATGTTGTCGGTGTGAAATGAAAGGGGAGCTTGTAAGTCCATAGACTTATGTATGTGTGTTAGAGAAACTTCTGGGCCGCCGGTCTAATCCATGCTGTCATGGTGGAAACCTGCAGCGTAACCATAATGAGCTATCTATGAATCATTCTTCTTATAAAAAAGAGATAGGGATTGATAAAAAGAAAAAAAATAAAAAAAAGAGATGAGAAAAGAGGAAAGAGAGAAAAACGCACCATTTTCCCATGGTAAATAAGAAGATTGCTGAGATGCTCGTTGTCTGCTTGCCTTGTCATTTTGAAATGGGGATTCTTCCATATCATCGGGCAAGGGGTACCCCGTTGGCGGTTCTCTATGATACACATGTACTTACAATGACAAGAACTTACCGATAACTAAACTTGAGTAGCATGAGGAGCGGCCCTCGTATTCAAGGGACATGAGATTTCCAACCCATACTTCGTCAAGCATATACACCATAGTTTGTTTACTTTAACCTTAATCACTTCAAGATGCTTATTATAGGGGCAATGAGAGCTGAAACCTAATAAGTACCATAATTTTTGGAAGCTCTTTATGAGACTTGAATCCCTGCTTCCTTCTATGAAGGCCTTTTTTTACTTTTATGTTGAGTCTCCATCTTCTATCCTTAGGCACCAATTAAGAGAGCATAGTTGTCATTCTTAGTTATATGTGCATTGTCCCACAACTTATTGATTGATTCATAACTACGATATTGCTTGTTCTTAAATTATTTGTATCTAGTCACCCTTATGAACTTTGAAGGTGTCCTATGCATTTATGTTTTGCTACTCCATGAGGGACAAGATGAATGCCACTATGCTATGTTTTCTATATGTGAAACAAACAAACATCTTCCAATGCATTATTATTCATGATCTTTGTTTGTATCCTTTTATTTACAACATAGTTGCTATGTCTTATTGTTAGAACTCTATCTTTCATGTTCATGTTTAAAGTACCTTGATCCCAGCTATCAATGCTTTTATAATAATGATGATCAAGATAGTGTTGGCTACGTGTCACCTCAAAAATTATATTGTTTTTATGGTTTACCTACTCGAGGACGAGCAAGAACTAAGCTTGGCGATGTTGATACGTCCATAACATATCTATAATTTTTTATGGTTTTATGCTAATAATATGCTTTTGATACTCCATTTTACATAAATTTTATGATTTATTTGGACTAACCTACTAATAGTTGCAAAAGTGCACAATATTCTTGTTTTACACTTTGATGTGTAGGAATTACCAAGAATACAAGTGGAAACCTTGTTGGGGTCAAATTGGGATTTTTCAGAAATCTGTCTCAGAACTCTTTTTTAATATGGTCACGTTTCGGGTCGAATACGGCATCAAACATAAAACTCTTCAACTACAAAGTTGTTAGAAATTTCGCGACAAACGTTCTAGACATAAAATTTAGCTGATTCCGAGTCCGGACGGGCCCTATAGGCCCGATTTACTGTAGCCCAATATGGGGTGACGGGAATCCGAGAAGCTATATAAAAGGGAGGAAACCTAATTCGTGGGAGACACCTCCACCCACGAATTTGCAGCCACCAAAGCCACGTTTTTGTCTTCCCCATGGATCTCATCTCCATGGGATAGGGCTTCCAATAATCCATGAAGGAAGGGGGCTAAGGGGCGGTGCTCCCCTAACATACCGGCAGCGGGGAAGGAGTCCTCCGCGCTTCCGCCGACACCGCCGCCGCCTCTTCACCATCTTCACCGCCATCTCCATCAACTCCACCGCCATCTCAATCGCCGTTGCTGACTTCCATGATGAGGAGGGAGTAGTTCTCTCTCGAGGCTAAGGGCTCTACCGGTAGCTATGTGTTCATCTCTCTCTATGCATGATCATATTTTGATCATGAGCTTTGTAATCAAGTAGATCTACTTTGCTACTCAAGTGCTTTAATAGATCTCTGCTCTCCCCATGTGTGTGAAAGTGACAACATGCACACCATGATGGCACTTAGGCTAGAGATTACAAATACTTGTTATGAGTTATATTTGGAGTTGGATGTATTTATAAAATTGTGGTGTTTGTTGGAACCATCTAGCGCTCAAGGTGACAATGTGGGGTTAGCTAGATGGGAAAAGCAAACTTTGAGGAGTGCTGTTATAGCCCTACCATGGATTAGAGTATCCAATCGGAGAGTAGTTCAGAGTAGTATCATGAAGAGAAGATATTTATATGAGAGTGTGCACTAGCGAAAGTATGATACCTATGCCTTGTTTCTAAACATTGAAACACCGTTTGCACTAGATCTGTTACATGTTTGCTTGCTGCTATCTTTATTTCAGTTTTTCTTTAGTCTCTTCCACGCCATCAAGCTATTTTCTGGCACCGTTGTATTTTATCCATACCACTTGTATTTCACTATCTCTTCGCCGAACTAGTGCACTTATACACCTGACAAGTGTATTGGGTGTGTTGGGGACACAAGAGACTTCTTGTATCTTGATTGCAGGGTTGCTTGAGAGGGGATACCTTTGACCACTTCCTCCCTGAGTTCGATAAACCTTGGGTGATCCACTTAAGGGAAAACTTGCTGCTATTCTACAAACCTCTGCATTTGGAGGCCCAACAACTGTCTACAAGAATAGAAGTGCGTAGACATCACTCTCCAAGGTCAACAATGGAGGAGAGAGAAAGCCAAAAACCAAGAAAGAGCAAGTTGGTCCCAAAGGTGAAAGGGGAGCTCCTTTTAAAGGGCTCCCCGATCTGCCC
The DNA here is from genome assembly GCA_910589775.1 of Avena eriantha. Classification (NCBI taxonomy): domain Eukaryota; kingdom Viridiplantae; phylum Streptophyta; class Magnoliopsida; order Poales; family Poaceae; genus Avena; species Avena eriantha. The sequence continues at coordinate 46,985,550 of OU342742.1, forward strand.
GTTACTCACAGATTCACGCGTGGCTGGTAGTACCGATGGGTGGCTGGTACTACTGGTGTCACTCAGCCAACGGTCCAAAAATGGCGATGCGAATGAACACAAAAACAAGGACGACCGGTACTACCGGTGGTCACCGGTACTACCGCCCAAAATTCCGACAGAAGTACCGTCAAATAGCGCAAACCAGGCAAAGAGAGTACTGAATGGAAATAGGGGTTTCCGAAAGTTAGGCCGGAATTTAAACCGGTACTACGGTGGCAAACTACCCTAGCGATACTACCGGTGGCCCGCCGGAACTACCGGCCAGGCAAAAACTCCAGAACCAGAACTGCCACAACTTTTGCATCTGAACTCCAAACAAGATGAAACCAATTTTGTTGGAAAGATAACAACGTGTAGAATCCAACAAAAACGCAATAAGATATGCAAGGGAAATCCGTTTTTGATGAACTAGAGCTTGTTATGAAGATAACCACAAGCTCTACATCCTCACATGGACAAGAACCAAACAACAACCAAGAAATATGATGTTATGTATGCAAAGGTTTGAGCTCTCTCCGAAAGATACGAACGAGTCACCCACTCAAGAGCCCCTCTTGATAGTATGTCTATCTATCATAAACCCGGTCTCCCAACACTATAAGAGACCGGTAAAATAGAAACCCTATCAAGATCATACCTTTGCCTTGAGCATCCCACTTGAGCTTGATGTAGACGATCTTGTCACCTTCAAGATGGAACTCCTTTCTTGATTGCTCTTGCTTACTCTTGCTTGATGAAGACTTGCGAATGGATCCCCCATACTCCATGGGGAAACCTCTTCTTTGGCCTTGCCTTCATCACTCCATGAACGCCGAGGATGGCAAGCTCCAAGCATGAGATCTTCTAGAGATGGCGCACCGTGAGCTTGCACATCAATTCTTGATGATGATGTCTTGAAGAAAGCCATGAGGAACTTCATCTTCTTCTTCTTGTTCAAGACATACTTGATCTTCTTCTTCTACTTGATTCCAATAGGCACAAAGCCCTTGGACGTTGCTTCTTATTTTTCATCCTTGAAACCAACACATGGTCCAAGCGATGCCAATGAACAAACCTACAAGTGAAACTCAATTTGCACATTAGTGTTGGAGATATGCCCAAGAGGCAATAATAAAGTGGTTATTATTATATCTTTATGTTTATGATAAATGTTTACATCCCATGCTATAATTGTATTAACCGGAAACATTAATACATGTGTGTTTTGTAAACATATAAGAGTCCCTAGTAAGCCTCTTGTTGAACTAGCTTGTTGATTAATTGATGATCATGGTTTCCTGATCATGGACATTGGATGTGATTAATAACAAGGTTATATCATTAGGAGAATGATGTGGACACACACCCATAGTAAGCGTAGCATAAGATCAAGTCATTAAGTTCGTATTGCTGTAAGCTTTCAAATACATAGTAACCTATTCCTTCGACCATGAGGTTATGTTAATCACCATCACCGGATGGATACTTTGATGACATCAAACGCCGCTTCGTAACTGGGTGGTTATAAAGGTGTCATTGGGTATTCTGAAAGTATGTGTTGAAGCGCATGGACCAAGATTGGGATTTGTCCATCCATATGACGGATACATATGCTCTGGGCCCTCTCGGTGGAATATCATCTAGTTAGCTTGCAAGCATGTGACTAGGTCACAAGGGATGACATATCACGGAACGAGTAAATAGTACTTATCAGTAACGAGGTAGAACTAGGTATGGAGATGCCGATGATCAAACCTCGGATAAGTATAGTATCGCGTGACAAAGGGAATTGGTTTCGTATGTAAATGGTTCAATCGATCGCGAAGTCATCGTTGAGTATGTGGGAGCCATTATGGATCTCCAGGTCCCGCTGATGGTTATTGATAGGAGATGTGTCTCTGTCATGTCTGCATATTCACGAACCGTAGGGTGACACACTTAAGGTTCGAAGTTGTTTTAAGTAGATATGGAATATGCGTTGGAGACCGAATGTTGTTCGGAGTCTCGGATTGGATTCGGGACATCACGAGGAGATCCGGAATGGTGCGGAGAATAAGATTCATATATTGGGGATCATTTTCTAAGTTAGGAAATGTTCTGGAGTGTTTGTATGGAGATTCTAGAAGGTTTCGGAATGTTCTGGAAGGTTCTAGAGGATTTCTTGGAGTTTGCTTGAAAACCAAGAAAGGGTCAAAGGAAACCTAGTGGGGCAAGACACAGATTCGTGGGGGAGGAGGACTCCTCCCCCCTTCCCACCGCCGGCCATAGGAGGGGAGTCCTACTAGGACTTCCCCTCCCCAGGCGTGCCTCCCCCCCTTAAATAGAAGGGCAGGGGCGCCCCCTCCAAGCCCTGCTCCACAACTCCCAATCTCTGCCGCCTCTCTCCTCCACCTTTCTTCTGCACAGGCATAGGAGAAGCCCTGCAGAATTCTCTACTCCACCACCACCACCACGCCGTCGTGTTGCTGGGATTCCGTGGAGAAGATCTACTACCTCCGCTGCTCGCTGGAACGGGGAGAGGAAGGTCTGCTTCGACTCCGCACGTGTGACCGACTGCGGAAGCGCTGCCGAAACGCGGCGCCGGAAGGATCGTCCACACGATCTTGAGATCGGCAAGTGATCGACTACATCAACCACGAGATCTAATCTCGTTAACGCTTTCGGATCTACGAGGGTTAGTTCCTATCTATCTCGTTGCTCATGTCTAATAGATTAGATCTTGGCTTTTATCTAGATTAGATCTGGGTTTTGTTCGTTCTTGCGGTAGAATTTTTTTGTTTTCCATGCTACGAACCCATCAATTAGTCCATAGAGATTGTCATTAATTACCAAAACCACACATGGGAGCATACATGCCCTTTTAGATGTAGTTCAGATTTGCCATCCTCTCTTTGTCGCGCTGCATCAGGGGACCATATTTTACTGTCGGCCTGTTATTCCTACCAGCCGCTCTTCTGTAGATCAGGAACATCCATGCCTGAATCACAACGACTAGAGCAGCTGCCTAGATGATAACCTTCAATAGTTGGCCCTAAACCGAGTGGCATTGCTTAAGCACTGTGTATGTACTACCTCAATGTCGAGCTAACTACCTAGGCAAACAAGTTGGAGAGGAGGCAAGGCTGCGGTACTTACCTTCATGGTGGCGGACGACGAGGACCTGCTGCAGGCGGAGAAGAAGACGGGGGAGAAGTCTGCGCCACATATCTGCAATCTAGCCGGCCGGAGTGTGCTTAGCAGCTGCTGCTGCCGGAGATCTAAATCGCCACCGCCGCCAAAGCCGCCGCACAAGGGGAAAATGGAGAGGGATTTGTCTTCCAGCGGGAGGTGGTAGCATAAGAGGGAGGTGAGCCTACTTTTCATGCCATACGGCGTTGCGAATCTTTCGGCTCCCGCCATCTCCCCACTGCCTCCCTACGCATGCCGTTCCTCCCCTTGCGCTCGCCAGGGCCTGTCTCGGTGGAAACGCTCGATTTTGGCGTTCCTCCGGAGTCAGGATGAGATCTGCTTTAAGACCCGTGGGGGCCAAATACCCGGCACGTCAAACGTGCTTATTTTTTCCGGTCCGGTGCGAGAAACGAAGATCGGCCAACCAAACACGCCCCAAGCAAAGCAAGCACATGTATGATATGAAGATCTTCCAAGACCCGAAAACAAGAAACTCGATGTCAGACTCCGAAATGCACAACGCATGTGTGGCCGAAGCTTGACACGCACAAGAAAGCAATTCGCCTTCACATTTTTGTTTCTGCAAGCGTTGGTCTCGCACATGTTGTTGCAAAAGAGAGCGTGATCGATGCACCTGCTCTGAGCTCCGGGACAACATGTCAGCCTCAGAGCGAGAGACGCATTTGCGTCCATGTACGAGAGTGAATGAATGAATGTGAACGCCATGCCCAAGCTTCTCCTCCCACTCTGGCTCACTGAGCATGTAGTAGTACTAGCTTTGCTCCCTCAATGGCATTAACTGCCACCCAACAACCCGCCCACCCACCATCTCCTCCCCAACCCCGGCACCACCCTCCTCCTCTATATCTGAACACTCCCACTCCCTCCCCACCTCAGCACACTCGCCACCACCAGTCGTCTCACCCAGGTCAGCCATGGCGCGGGAGGAGCAGGCGCTGCTGTCGACGGAGATTGTGAACCGCGGCGTGGAGCCGTCGGGGCCGGACGCCGGCTCGCCCACCTTCTCGGTGCGCGTGCGCCGCCGCCTGCCAGACTTCCTGCAGTCGGTCAACCTCAAGTACGTCAAGCTGGGCTACCACTACCTCCTCAGCCACGGCGTGTACCTGGCCACCATCCCGGTCATCGTGCTCGTCTGCGGCGCCGAGGTCGGCAGCCTCAGCCGGGACGAGCTCTGGCGCAAGGTCTGGGACGAGGCCACCTACGACCTCGCCACCGTGCTCGCCTTCCTCGCCGTCCTCGCCTTCACCATCTCCGTATACATCATGTCCAGGCCAAGGCCCATCTACCTCATAGACTTCGCCACATACAAGCCCGCAGACGAACTCAAGGTAAGCTCTCGTTTTAAATCTTCCCTCATGTGCATGCTTAATACTCCCTCTATTCACATAATAGTTTTACTGTACTTTAGAATAAGCTCTCGTTTTAAATCCATTTTACTTGAACTTTTTGTTCTAAAAAGCTTAAATAGCCTAGTTTGAGTGAGGGTTTACATACTACTTATTACGTACATGGAGTAAGATAAGATTATTAGCACGCGAGCAAACATGTACCCATATGGAATGACTAATTATCTTTACTTCAATATGCTATTGCCAGTATCGTTTTGGTACATGCATGCCATACATTTTTTTTAGTATAATATTCCCTCTCCCTCCGTTCACTAATCTATGACCTTTTAAATATTTCAAAATAGGCTAGATTCAGACTAAAATGAACAAACCTAAACAATAAAACATGTCTAGATACATTCATTTTCAAAAAAAGCTAGAAGGTCTTACATTATTAGTTAAAGGATGGGGTAGCATTTTGTATGAGGATTATTTTCACTAGCGATATGTAAATCAGTGTTTTATACATGTTGAAAAATTAGACCAAGCAAATGTCAAAAGTAGATATTTATTTCTCTTTTTTTTTGTGCGATTGTCTTGAGGTTGACATGGTTGCCAAGTCACGCTTGTCACACATGAACTTGGCGTGAGACATATGTCGAGTCCTTTGGAATACCTTTGCGTACTGATCTAGCCAATGTGACCTGGAGTAGTACTTGTAAGAAGAAAATCATGTCCCGAAAATCTCTAGGAGAACTATTTCTTATTGTGGGAATATTTTGTCTTCACCCAAGATGCTGGCATATCCATACTTTTTCCGGAACATACTGGTATTTCTTATTGTGGGTGAAAAATAACACCTCGGCGTACAAAACTGAACAGGCACCACCAGTACTTCCTCGTGGCACAGATTGTACATATGCTTTGTGTGGAGAAAAAACCAACATAGACCAAATAGTGAGATAGAGAAGCTAGTGTCATGTTTTTTCACAGTATAGTTTTACTGTCATGTTTGGAAATTAGCAGTGTACTAGTCTTTCAACTTTTCTGTTATTAGGCAGCACTCTTCCACCCATTCTACTAGTACCAGAAAGAAAGCAGCTTACTGATAAATTTGATAGATACTCCCAAAACTAGATTAGGAGGCTCAAGCCTTGCTATACCTGCCCCGGTCCTTCCATTAATACGATCGAATTAAGTTCTAGCCAGCTGCCACCAAATTAGGGACTTCAGAGGCTATTAATGTCACAGAAAATTTACAACACTGACGTAACGATTTTATGGACTGACTACCGAGTCGGACTGAAAAGGAGTGCGAGTCAGCGTTTGGCATTGTCCAATGGGTACACCAGTGGATAAACATTGCAAACATGCCCTCGACATCTTGATAAATTATGCATGACGGCCTGGGAATTAATTAGTAGGAAAAAATAGCAGGCAAATTAAGGCCTGTGGGCCCGCTCAGCCCTTGTGAATGAGTGGGCGGCCCAGAAGTTATGACGACGGATCTGAGCTGGTGGTAGAGCCGTAGAGGGTTTGGGTTGGCGTCCGTCGTCGGCTGGTCATCAAGGACGGTTGGCCGATCCGGCGCACACACAATCAATGACCCGCCGGCGAAATTAAAGTTTTTCTTTGCAAATCCTAGTTATGAAATACAATTCTGCAAATTTTTAATAAAAAATACTCCCTCCATCCCAAGGCTTAAGGCATATAATTATTTTGAAAAGTCAAGCCATGTAGTAGTTTGTATTTTGGGCATAACAAATGTGACAAAATTTGGGAAAACAGAAACCCGATCAAAATTACACGGTTCATGTCCAGATCTAATTTTTTTCTTTTTTTTGTGACCAAAATAGAAAGTATTTTCACATGATTTTTTGTAGTATGTCTGTATTATAAATCATTATCTAGAACATGATATTTTTCGGATTTTCTGAATCGTTAAAATTGAACTTTTCAAAAAATAAATGTCCAAATCGACGCTCTCAAAGACACGCTCCTTACCTGATTTCATTTTCACCTTGTGATCTTGGGTCAGCTGGAAGGATTGACAGGGACGGAGGTCTAACCGTCCTAACCGATCGTTGTGTGGAGAGGCACAGTGTCGCAGTCTCCGCTTTGCTGAAACGCGAAATGGCTGTTGTGTGATTGCAGGTTTCCAAGGCAGAGTTCATCGATCTGGCGCGCAAGTCGGGCAAGTTCGACGAGGAGAGCCTGGCGTTCCAGGCGCGGCTGCTGGCCAAGTCCGGCATCGGGGACGAGTCCTACATGCCGCGCTGCGTCTTCCAGCCCGACGCCAACTGCGCCACCATGAAGGAAGGCCGCGCCGAGGCCTCCACGGCCATGTTCGCGGCGCTGGACGAGCTCTTCGAGAAGTGCCACGTCCGGCCCAAGGACGTCGGCGTCCTCGTCGTCAACTGCAGCCTCTTCAACCCGACGCCCTCGCTCTCCGCCATGATCGTCAACCACTACAAGATGCGCGGCAACATCCTCAGCTACAACCTGGGCGGCATGGGCTGCAGCGCGGGCGTGATCTCCATCGACCTCGCCCGCGACATGCTGCAGGCCAGCGGCGCGGGGCTGGCCGTCGTCGTGAGCACCGAGGCGGTGTCCTTCACCTGGTACGCCGGGAAGCGCAAGTCCATGCTGATCCCGAACGCCTTCTTCCGCGCCGGGTGCGCCGCCGTGCTGCTCTCGAACCGCCGCCGGGACTACCGCCGCGCCAAGTACCAGCTGGAGCACGTGGTGCGCACGCACAAGGGTGCCGACGACCGCAGCTTCCGGTCCGTGTACCAGGAGGAGGACGAGCAGCGGATCAAGGGCCTCTCCATTAGCCGCGACCTGGTGGAGGTCGGCGGGCACGCGCTCAAGACCAACATCACCACCCTCGGCCCGCTCGTGCTTCCCTTCTCCGAGCAGCTCCTCTTCTTTGCCGGCGTGCTGTTCCGCCACCTCTACCCGTCCAAGACGTCCACGCCGCCGCCGCCGACGGCCGAAGGGGGCACCTCGGCCGCCGCGCCCTACATCCCGGACTTCAAGCGCGCGTTCGAGCACTTCTGCATGCACGCGGCGAGCCGGGACGTGCTGGAGCACCTGCAGAGCAACCTGGGCCTCCGCCACACCGACCTGGAGGCCTCCCGCGCCGCGCTGCACAGGTTCGGTAACACCTCCAGCAGCAGCATCTGGTACGAGCTGGCCTACCTGGAGGCCAAGGGCCGCGTGCGCGGCGGCGACCGCGTCTGGCAGCTGGCGTTCGGCTCCGGGTTCAAGTGCAACAGCGCCGTGTGGCGCGCCGTCCGCCGCGTGCGCCGTCCGTCGAGGAGCCCGTGGCTGGACTGCGTCGACCAGTACCCAGCGCGCATGGATGCATAAGCTGTGGGCGGGTAAGTCCAAGGTGCTAATGAAGAAGATGATGTCAATTTGCATGCTACTGAATGCAGTGCCAGTGCCGCTGGTAAGGTTTGATGTTTGGTTAATTTGTGTCGGTGACTTGGTGTTCTAGCAGTTTTATTTAAGGAGTTTGATTATAGACTACGTACCATAATGCACGCGCAAGTGTATGTGTGCGCGCGCTCTGTGAAACTTGTGTGAGCTTAAGTGAAGTACTATCTACCTGAAATTCCATTACTTTGGCATACTGTTCAAGATATTTATGTATGCAGAAACCTTCGACCGGTTGGCTTGCTGAGAACTAGTTACATACACGTGTTATGAGACTCTTTTAGAGGACTGCACTACACGGGGAGGACGGGAAAAAACACGCTATATCCCGTGTTTCTCCCGTCAATATCATGTACAGTATTTGTGCTGTGACATGTAAGCAAGTTTCATTACTAGATGCCCCTAAAGATCCCTAAACGAAAAAAACGGCTCCCAGCACTCACCCCCATATGTATTTTTCATCCGGCGCGGTCCGAATAGACATCCGGCGCCCCCTTGGCATCCCCTAGCCAAAGGGAGTTGAGCGGGAGCGTCGGCTAAACCGCAACCTATCTAAAATTGTGTCACGCGTCCTAGGACCACTGCCCATTCTTTCTCTCTCCCAATTCTTCCTCAACTACCGCACACTCCTTCTAGCTTTCCTCGACCTCGCGGCGCCGCGGGCTCCTCCCGCTTGGCCTTCCCGACCTCATCGTGCCGAGCTCCTCTTGCCTCTCTGTGGGCCGCCCTGCCGCCGAGCTCGTCGAGATGCAAGCGATTAAGGTGCCGGAGGCGCACAAGGTGGGCTCCCAAGCCTTCTGCTTCCGTCGCCTGCCCCCCTGGTGAAGGGAATATATCCGAGAGGCAATAATAAAATTGTTATTATCGTATTCCAAGTATATCATAGATGTTTATTTTGCATTCTATAATTGTATTAATACAAAACGTTAATACATGTGTGTTTAATAAACAAATAGGGAGTTTCTAGTTATGTATCTCATATAAACTAGCTCGTTGATTAACAAGATGATCAAGTTTTCCTGATCATGTACATTGCATGTTGTTAATAACAAGGTCACAACATTGGTGGAATTGTGTGATGAACATTCATCCGAAGTATAGCAATACGATCAAAGTCATTGTGTTTAAATTGCTATAACATCATACGAAGTAACTTTAGTCCTTAGACCATGAGATCATGTCAATCAATAACACCGGAAGAGTAACTTGATAACATCAAACGTCACATCGTAACAAGGTGATAATATAGGTGGGTTTAGATACTCTGAAAGTGTTATATAGAGGCTCATGGATCAAGAGTGGAGTTTGTCCACCCGATGACAGAGAGATATACTCTGGGACCTCTCGGTGGTATCGCATTGATGTAGCTTGCAATCAAGTGATAAAATCACTAGAATGTTATATCATGGGAACGAGAAAAGAGTACTTGTCGGTAACAAGGTCAAACTAAGTATGGGGATACCGATGATCGAATCTCGGGCATGTAATATATCACGAGACAAAAGGATTTAGTTACAAACGTTAAAGGTTCTCATGATCACTGAAGTCATCATTGAATGTGTGGAGTCAGTACAGATCTCCAGGTCCTGCTGCTGATTATTGATCGGAGAGGGGTCTTGATCATGTCTGCATTATTCGCGAACCGTATGGTGACACACTTAAGAGATACCGACGCCATTTAGGAGCAAATATGTTTCAGATGAAGATTATGAAAGCGCTGGGACATCAGAATTATTTTAGGTGAAATTGCTGAAACTGGTTCTACATGTGATTGAAATGTTGCAGGGGGTTTTATGTGAATGTTTGTTAATTAAAGTAATTAACAAAATTCTGAATAAAATAAATAAAAGAGTTTTATTAAATGAGAGTTGCTTTAATTTTGATGGGAAATTAATACATGTGAGTGGAAGTGTGAGTGGAGGGGTGTTTATGTGAGTGGGAGCTCCGCCCACATGAATGATGGAAGAGGTGGGGGAACCACCATGGCCACCGGCCATGGGAGGGGGCTGCCCCCTCTCCCTATAAAAGCCTCCCTCCTCCTCTCACTTTACACCTCCTCATGAAGGATTTCTCTCCTCCTCTAATTTATTTTTCCATGGCCTCGGATTAGCGAAGTACATGTTCCTGATGGCTTTGTCTATAAGTAGTTGTTGCTTTCACTGCATCACTGGAGCGAGGACGTGGGGGTTATCGGAGGACCGGACGTGTGTGCGATCACGGATGCGCCGCTGAGTTGCGGTGATGGACTTCCTGACGATCTTGATATCGGCAAGCGAACAACTACAGCATCCACGATTCTAACCTCGTAACACTTTGTCACTCTTCAAGGTTATGTTCTCTATGAATGTATATACACCCGTTGAATGTATCTAGTTAGATAGATCTTGGTGCTTAGTTGTTCACTCCGTAGATTTTTTTTCTATGTTGCGAACCCAATAGTGGTATCAAAACCTGATCTATGCGTAGATGCTTTGCACGGGTAGAACACATATGAGTATGTGGGCGTTGATGATCATGTTATTGCATCTTATATGTATTTTGGATATTGGTGGCATAGTGGGATGAAGCGGCTCAAACTAACTTTACATGTCCTCGCACATGAGACATGTTCCATGCTTGACATGCAACTAGTTTTGCATAAGTGGCTAGAAGGTGTCCATCTCTCCTACTATAGTCAATATCTGATTTACAACGAGGTGCTAATAATTTGACTATCATCTTTGTGGTTCCATGTTCGTAGGTATGAACGGTTCTATCTTCGAAAGCCCTAACTCACGTAAAACTTGCAATTGATAAATTAGAGGCGTCTAGTTTAGTTATTGTTGGGAAAGTGCCATGATATGGTGTTGTTATAATTTGTAGTATGGATTGATACTCTTGGAAATTATAACATACCAAAGTGTAAGTTCCATAGGTCTTGGCCTTACACATATAGGAATAATGAAGATCATACAACAATGCACATGATAGTGATCAAGTGCAAGAACCATATCATATCACTTCTTTGCATATGATGTTTGTTTGCATCTTGTATGGCTTATATGGCGCTTTAGTAGCATTATAAGATGATACCTCTTTTAAATATCAAGATAAGAATGTGTTCTTCCTTAAGTATGCACCGTTAAGAAAGTTCGTCGTTTCGAGACACCACGTGATGATTGGGTGTGATAGACTCTATGTTCGCATACAACGGGTGTAAGACAGTTTTGCATACGTGAATACTAAGGTTCTTACTTGGCGAGTCTAGAATGTACATACATGGCCTCGGAACACGAACTGAAAAATAAAGCATGAGTCATATGGTTGATATGATGACCATCTAGATGCTCTCCTTTGAAGCTACATCAACTCACGTGATGATCGGTCTTGGTGTAGTGGATATGGTTCATGTAATCACCAAAAAGACACAAGGGATGTTGTTTTTGAGTAGGAGTTCATTTGTAATTTGGATTAGTTGAACTCAATCTATCATAAACTTAGTCTAAATAAACTTTACAAATTCTGTTGTAGATGGCACCATCTACTTTTAATTTCAACGTGTTCATGGAGAAAGATAAACTTGCAACAAATGGTATCAACTTTACTAACTGGGCCCTGAACTTGAGGATTCTCCTCACTGCTGCACAGAAGCAATATGTACTAGAAGCGTCGCTAGGCCCCCAACCTCCTAATGATGCCCCTGACGAGGTAAAGAATGTTTACTTAACTCGTCAGGAGGACCACAATATGGTTCATTGCGGCATACTGTATGGGCTAGATCCGGAACTCCAAAAGCATTTCAAGAATGGCAATGCCTTTGATACCATGGATGAATTGGAAATGATTTTCGATACCCATGTTGCTATAGAGAGTTATGATGCTTCAGAAAAGTTCTTAGATGCATGATGGAGGAGAACAACTCCGTTAGTGAGCACGTACTCAAAATATCTGGGTACGCCGATAAGCTTGTGTCCTTGGGAATAACGATTCCCATTGACTTAGGAATACATCGTGTTCTCCAATCTCTGCCACCAAGCTACAAGAGCTTCGTGATAAACTGTAACATGCAGGGCATGAAGAAGACTCCCCCAAGCTTCTGTCAATGCTTAAGACTGCCGAAGTGGAGATTAGGAAAGAACATCAAGTGTTGATGATCAATAGGACCACCGGTTTTAAGAAAGACAAGATGGGTAAACAGAAGGGTAACTTCAAGAAGGGCAGCAAATCTATTGATGCGCTTGAGAAGAAGTCTCGAGCTGGCCCTAAGTGTGATACCGAGTGCTACTATTGTAAGGGAACTGGCCACTAGAAGCGCAACTGCCCCAAATATCTGGCTGATAAGAAGGCCGACAATATGAACAAAGGTATATTTGATATATATGTTATTGATGTTTACTTGACTAGTACTCGCAGTAGCACCTAGGTATTTGATATTGGATCGGTTGCTAATATATGTAACTCGAATCAGGGGCTATGAAACAAGCGACTACTAGCAAGGGATGAGGTCACGTTGCGTGTCGGCAACGGATCAAAAGTTGATGTGGTCGTCGTCGGAACGCTGCCCCTCCATCTACCATTTGGACTAGTTTTAAAACCTAAATAATTGTTATTTGGTGCTTACGCTGAGCATGAACATTGTATCTGGATAGTGTTTATTGCAAAGTGGTTATTCCTTTAAATACGAAAACAATGGTTGTTCGATTTATATGAATAATATCTTTTATGGTCATGCACCTTTGATGAATGGTTTATTTCTTTTGAATCTCAATAGTAGTGATACACATATCCATAATGTTGAGGCCAAAAGGATTAAACTTGATAATAATATATCTGCATATATGTGGCACTGTCGTCTAGGTCATATTGGCATAAAATGCATGAAGAAGCTCCATTCTGATAGACTTTTAGAATCACTTGATTTTGAATCATTTGATACATGTGAGCCATGCCTTATGGGCAAGATGACTAGAACTCCATTTTTTGGTACAATGGAGAGGGTGACAGATTTGTTGGAAATCATACATAATGATGTATGTGGTCCAATGAGTGTGTCGGCGCGAGGTGGATATCGTTATTTTGTTACTTTCACGGATGATTTGAGTAGATATGGATATATCTATTTAATGAAATACAAGTCTAAAACCTTTCAAAAGTTCAAAGAATTTCAGAGTGAAGTGGAAAATCATCGTAATAGAAAGATTAAATTCCGGCGGTCTAACCATGGAGGTGGGTATCTAAGTTACGAGTTTGGCACACACATGAGAGAGTGTGGAATAGTTTTACAACTCATGCCTATCGGAACACCACAATGTAATGGTGCATCGAAGCGTCATAATCGTACCTTATTGGATATGGTTCGATCTATGATGTCTCTGACTGACTTGCCACTTCCATTTTGGGGTTTGATGAGTCCAAAATTGAAGCATATTTACCTTTTTTGCATAAATAGAGTAGGGATTTTTGCATTTCACTGCGTTTGCAAGCACCTTTTTGTCCTTGTTTCGACAGGATCCCAAATCAATAAGTATTATATGAACTGTCATGTTATGCTATAATATGATATTATTAAGTGATAAAAGTCATTTTATGGATTTACCTTCGTACATGGGAGAACAGCAAATGAGGGGAAGTCACCAGCACCGATAAGGACCAGTGGTACGGGTAGAGCCCGCCTATACCGTCCACCCTTACCGAGTGGCAGCGTGTCCGCCTCGTCAAATACTTTCTCCTAGCGAAGACGTCAGGGAGATCCGACATACACAACCACCAGAAACCGCGAAAAAACATATATGAAAGGGATCTAAAGGAGGAACTTGGCTGGGAGCAAATCCCCGCTGCTTCACAGATCATTAGAAGACATCGCATCATCCCCTTCACCATCAACCGCTGCATCTCCATCACCATCACTACCCCCATCTCTCATCTATTAGATCTTGTTGTAATTCTAGATTCAATTGTGGTTTGCATTAGATCTACCTCCGTACTTTTTATCCATCCATTTGATTATGATGATGTTGTTGATTGCTTCCATGTGTGAGTAGTTCCTTTGTTCTTGGGGATATGGAGAAACCCTAGCACTATTATGAACTTGCAATAAAGATGATCTATTCTTGTGTCCGTATGACTGGCCGGTCTATGATAGATTTATGATTTGTGTTTGATCTCTCTCTTTAGATGGTATGTATAGTCGGCCATATATTATTTGCCTTCGGGACTAAAGGGAGGGAGAAATCCTTTGGACGTGTTTGGGATCATGCCCGGAATAGCTTCGTGACAATTGGCGCCGTCTCGTAACCTACACGGTCAAAGAAGGATAAAGTGAGACTTCCTAAGCTAATTATGATATCCACTGGGAAACCCTTAATTGCGGTGGTTTGTATGGGTGATTGCTCTCAAACATCGAAGTGGTTATTTAGAGGTGACCTCGCTCTTAGCTTCACAAAGTGGCTTCCTACGAGCCTTGTAGTGAACATCTTGTTACGGAGCTCTCTCCACACATATCATGGCACATGAAGTATATTATCTTAATTAATAATAAGAATATCATGCTAGAGGTGTATCCTATATCCTTGAGAATGTTTTATCCCTATTGAATTCAACCACACTTTCACACGACCTTGTTACTTTCTTCCTTTTACTCGTTTTAATTACTTTTCTACAAACAATCAAAAACCTTTTAAACACCCTTTACTTGATATCAAAGGCAGCTTACAAGTATCCTTTGGTAGATAGTAACGAGGGGCATAAAGATCTTTACCAATAGCTATCTGTGGTTTCGATACCTTTACATCGAAACTAGATAAAATTGATCTGTGCACTTGTAGTCATCAAGGTTATGTACTGGAAACCGCTGCATTCACTTTAAATAGGGCACCGTCTAAATCCGTTGAAAAGACACCATATGAATTATGGTTTAGGAACAAACCTAAGCTGTCATTTTTAAAAGTTTTGGGATGCGATGTTTGTGTGAAGAAACTTCAACCTAATAAACTCGAACCCAAAGCGGAAAAATTTGTCTTCATAGGATACCCTAAAGAAACAATTGGGTATTCCTTCTATCATAGATCCGAGGGCAAGGTTTTCATTGCCAAGAATGGATCCTTTCTAGAGAAAGAGTTTCTCACGAAAGGTGTGAGTAGTTAGAAGGTAGAACTCGAAGAGGTTATTGAACCTTCTCTTCATGAAACGGCGAGTAGCGCAGTGCCGGAAACTGTTCCGGAGTTGACTTCACCGAATGAAGAAGGAACTAATGATATAGATCATGAAACTCCGAAAGAGGACACTACCACACCTCGCAAGTCAAGCAGGACTCGTGCAGCTACTGAACTGTAAAGAAATCTTTTCATGAATTTCACGATAGACGGTACTGATTGTCCTGCGGTGTGTGAAGAAGCGATGGTGAGCCTGGATTCCAACAAATTGCTAGAATGCATGCAATCCGAGATGGGATCCATGTACAAAAACTAGGTTTGGACCTTGGTGGACTTACCTCACGACCAAAAGGCCATTGTGAATAAATGGATTTTCAAGAAGAAAACTGATGTTGATGGTAATGTGACCATTTATAAAGCTCGACTTGTCGCAAAGGAGTTTCGACAAATTCAAGGAGTTGACTACGATGAGACTTTCTCTCTGTAGCGATGCTAAAGTTGGTAAGGATTATGTTAGCAATTGCTGCATATTTTGATTATGAAATTTGGCAGACGGATGTCAAAACCGTGTTCCTCAATGGTAATATTGAAGAAGAGTTGTATATGATACAACCAAAGGGTTTTGTCGATCCTAAGGATGCTAACAAGGTATGCAAACTTCAGTGATCCATCTATGGACTGAAGCAAGCATCCTGAAGTTGGAATCTCTGCTTTGATGAGGTGATCAAAGAGTTTGGATTTGTCCAAACTTACGAAGAAGATTGTATTTACAAGAAAGTGAGTGGGAGCTCTGTGGCATTTTTAATACTATATGTGGATGACATAGGAGTATTATTGATTGGAAATGATATAGATCTTTTAAATACTATTAAAAGTTATCTAAACAACAAATTTTTGATGAAGGACCTTGGTGAAGCATCATACATACTAGGCATCAAGATCTATAGAGATAGATCAAGACGCCTAAATGGGTTATCATAAAGTACATATCTTGATGAGATTTTAAAGAAGTTTAAAATGGACGCAAGTAAGAAAGGTTCTTACCTATGTTGCAAGGCAAGACATTGAGTAAGGCTCAAAGTCTGGCTATGGCGGAAGAAAGAGAGAAAATGGATAAGATACCCTATGCCTCGGCCATAGGATCTATAATGTATGCCATACTATGTACAAGACTGGATGTGGTACATGCTATTATTTTGACTAGCAGGTACCAATCTGGTCTAGGTTCGGAACACTAGATAGCGGTCAAGAATATCCTTAAGTACTTAAGAAGGACTAAGGATATATTTCTCGTGTACGGAGGTGAAGAAGAGCTAGTCGCTAACTGTTATGTCGATGCTAGCTTTGACACCGATCTGGATGACTCTAAGTCTCAATCCGGATACGTATTTCTCATGAATGGAGCAGCATTTAGTTGGAGGAGCTCCAAACTACCAGTGGTAGCGGGATCAACAACGAAGGCGGAATATGTTGTTGCTTTAGAAGCGACGCAGAAAGCGGTTTGGATGAAGGATTTCATAATTGAACTAGGTGTGGTTACTAGTGTGTTGGGTCCAATGGTGATCTATTGTGACAACAATGGAGCCATAGCCAATGCCAAGGAATCAAGGTCTCACAAGAATTCTAAGCATATCAAGCGCCGGTTTCACTCCATCCGTGAGCATGTAAATGATAGATACATAAAGATTTGTAAAGTATATACGGATCTGAATGTAGCAGATTCGTTGACTAAAACTCTCCCTAGAGCAAAACATGATCAATACAAGAACTCCATGGGTGTTAGATTTATCACTATGTAAACTAGATTATTGTCTCTAGTGCAAATGGGGGACTGAAGGGAATATGCCCGAGAAGCAATAATAAAATTGTTATTATTGTATTCCAAGTATATGATAGATGTTCATTTTGCATGCTATAATTGTATTAATAGGAAACATCAATACATGTGCATTTAATAAAGAAATAAAGAGTTCCTAGTTATGCCTCTCATATAAACTAGCTCGTTGATTAACAAGATGATCCGGATTTACTGATCATGGACATTGGATGTTGTTAATAACAAGGTCACAACATTGGTGGAATGGTGTGATGAACATTCATCCGAAGTATAGAAATACAATCAAAGTCATTGTGTTTAAATTGCTATAACATCATACGAAGTAACTTTAGTCCTTAGACCATGAGATCATGTCAATCAATAACACCAAAGAGTAACTTGATAACATGAAACATCACACTGTAATAGGGTGACAATAAAGGTAGGTTCAGATACTCCAAAAGTGTTATGTAGAGGCTCATGGATCAAGAGTGGGATTTGTCCATCCCGATGATTGAGAAATATACTTTAGGCCCTCTCGGTGATATAAGATTGATGTAGCTTGCAAGCAAGTGATAAGATCACTAGAATGTTATATCACGGGAACAAGAAAAGAGTTCTTGTCGGTAATGAGATCAAACTAGGTATGAAGATATTGATGATCGAATCTCGGATATGTAATACATCACGAGACAAAAGGATTTAGTTACAAACATTAAAGGTTCTCGTGATCACTGAAGTCATCGTTGAATGTGTGGGAGTTAGTACGGATCTCCAGGTCCCGCTGCTGATTATTGATCAAAGAGGGGTCTCGATCATTTCTGAACTATTCGCGAACCGTAGGGTGACACACTTAAGAGACACTGACACCATTTAGGAGAAAATATGTTTCAGATAAAGATTATGAAAGCGCAGGAATCATTTCGATAGATATCGAAATTATTTTGGGTGAAATTGTTGAAACTGGTTCTGCATGTGATATTGAAATGTTGTAGGGGGTTTTATGTGATTGTTTGTTAATTAAAGTAATTAACAAAATTCTGAATAAAATAAATAAAAGATTTTTATTAAATGAGAGTTGCATTAATTTTGGTGGAAAAATAATGCATGTGAGGGGAAGTGTGAGTGGAGGGGTGTTTATGTGAGTGAGAGCTCCACCCACATGAATGATGGAAGAGGTAGGGGCACCTCCATGGCCGCCGGCCATGGGAGGGGGCTGCCCCTCCTCCTCCTCTCACTTTACACGTCCTCGTGAAGGATCTCTCTCTCCCTCTAGTTTATTTCCCCACGGCCTTGGATTAGCGATGTATATGTTTCCGGTGGCTTTGTCTGAAAGAAGTTGCTAATTCCGCTGTATCGCTGGAGCAAGAATGCGAAGGTTGTCGGAGGACTAGACGTGTGTACGATCACGGATGCACCACTAAGTTGTGGTGCTAGACTTCCTCACGATCTTGAGATCGGCAAGCGAACGACTACATCATCCATGAGTCTAACCTCGTAATGCGTTGTCACTCTCCAAGGATATGTTCTCTATGGATGTATATCTACCCGTTGATTGTATCTAGGTAGATAGATCTTGGTGCTTAGTTGTTCACTCTATAGGATTTTTTTTATTTTCTATATTGTGAACCAAACACCTGGTGGGCAGCACGTCGTCACCCGCGTCCGCAACCGACGTCGCCATCCTAGTGCACAACACCGCCGCGAAGAGTGTCGCGGGGAGTGGGGGCCAGGGCTCTGGTCAGTGGTGGCCATGGCGTCGCGGGGAGTTGAGGCCGCAACCGCAGCTCCAAGAGCATCTACACACACGCCGCGTTGTCGCCTAGCCGCCTTGTCGTGCGTTGCGCCAACGCCCAGCCGTGCGCGCCGCCTCATCGCCCGTCGTGCGCCTCGCCACCATGTCCATTCTCCTGCCGCGCCTCACCTGGCTCGCCTCGCCGCGCCCGACAGATCTCGCCCTTTCTCATGCCGCCGCCGCGCATCCTTCCAGCACGACTTGATAAAATCTGAACTAATTGAAACTCAGCAAAACCGATTAAAACAGTGCACGCTACCGTCCGAAAGACAGTACTACTCTTTTATAGGACTACACCGCACAACCAAAAAGTTGAGGTAGGACCCAAGGATGATAGTTTCTTTCTTATTTTTTATGAGACCTTTTTACTTTTGAAATAGGGATATAACCTGGCATTTGCATCGATTGATGCAAACAACCTATTTATTGTGAAGTTCCTCATTTTGTATTATTACATTTTTTAAACACGAACAACTTTTCCCCTCTATTAATTAAGAAAAAGAGAATTGTTCAAAAAACCAGGCAAAAAATGTCCTAACGACAACTACATATTGTTTTTTTAGATTTCTCCCCACATGTACACGTGGTCAACTATGGCCATAAACTCTTACAACACATGCACTACTCTCTCATAGCAAACAACTCCCACAAACACAAAACTCCATACATATTGATCTTGGAAACGACAATCTAGAAAAATGAGAACCATCCATATCGCAAGTGTGATCTTCTTCCTTATATGACATTCTTCTTACTTTTGCTCCAGAGATACTTCTCCACCTTCTAGATTTTGCCTATTGAAGTCTTCTATGCCAGGAGGCAAGCAATCTCCTTTCCAGATATGACGCTAGCCACCTCCAAACCGACGAGTAAAACGCAAAGCTCTCTAGCAAAAAGAGATTCCGAGTTAGGTGCCAATGCACATGCAGGCCTGGGTTGGCAGGAGTGCAAACTGTGCAGTCTCACATGGCCTATAAAATTTGGGGGGCTAAAATAGGAGGAGATGGCTCCCTACACAAAGGAGGATATGGCTCCCTACATGTGCATTGCTTTGCACTCCAAATTTTAGGCCCCCAAATTTTATACACAAAGGAGGAGATGGCTCCCTACATGGCCTATAAAATAGGAGGAGATGGATCCCTACATGTGCATCATCGACAAAGGAGGAGATGGCTTCCTACACAACTCATCTAGATCAGGCATAATCTGCATCACTAGAGCCATGATCCCAGCAATGTCCTCACACTCAATGGCAACTGCCACATCGGGTTGCGGTGACGAGCATGGCCTGAAAGGAGGGAAGAAACAACAAAGGATACATTCCTCCCAACCACGGTCGACTCCTCTGAAGCCTTCCCAGCAATGACTTTGTCACCAACCTTTAACTCCATGTTAGCAACCGCATCATCATCAACAACATGCGAGACTCATGCTCAGCGGACTCACAAGAAGCAACCAAGTCCGCACTCTCCAAATCACTAGAAATGAGCGCCATCAAAAGCTTAATTGTTGCCACCTCTTCACGCATGGTGTGAGACACCTCATTTATATGGTAGATGATCAACTAAAGGAGATCAATGCACAATAGAGAAAATTAGGACTACAAAGCGGAGTCCAAATTGGCACTGGCACGGAAATCCTTGCAACAACCAAAAGGGAACCTATGTGGCACGTACACACTCAACGAATGAGTGGCCTATGACCTTAGCCCAGCCCAACTCTGGGTCAGTGAAGGATGATAGGTCTAGACAGATGAGGAGCAACTTCGCTGACAAGGAGGGCGATGACTGGAGAGCGAGAGCTGAGCGCCCGAAGTCGAGCATGAAAAAACCTCTCCCAATGACCAGGACGACGACAACCGATGCATCTGAATGTCTCACAACATGCGCTTACCTGGTGGTCACGCTCGAGGCAATGGAAGCACCTTCCTTAATCCCAACACTTGAAGGCGAGGCTATGCTAGAGATCTTCCAGTTTTGATCCTCCATAAAATTAAGCTCAAACTACTAGGACCCCTCCTACTTTCCATTAACAAATTAAACCTAGCTTCATCCGATTCCTTCAAAGTTTTAATTGAATTTTCTACTTCCCTAACCATGCTGCCTAAACTAATACCAATATTAGAAGCTATACAATGTAAATATATATTGCTAGTATTATGCACATGGGGAATACCTAGCAAGGACTACAAGTTTTTCTTCTTGGCTAGATCCACAACTTTGTCCATGGTGTGAGTATTAGTGTTGACCCTCACACTCCTCCTTCTGACTTCATCCACAACATCACATACTTGTTTTAATTTCTTAAGCTTGCTTCCACATAAGTGATAAGGTATCAGTGCTGCAATTGTTAGTGCTGCAATTGTCAAAGAAGTCACATGTCCCACTGATGTACTGAATATTCTCATGCAGTCCAAAAAAACCATCATGGTCCTTTTATAGTGCGAACTTCTCAAGATCATCACCTAAAACACAATATATATAACTAGCTGGGATAGGAGCGACGACATGCCGCGCCCTTGTTGTCGTCAGATGTATTGCGCCATTGCAAGTGATGGGATAAGATGATAGTCGAAGTAATGTAGATCATAGAGAGTAAATTGTTTATAGATATCGAGTAATTCACAATTCTCAAAGAATGCGAAGTCAACAAATATTACAAATAGAAAGAAACATAACATCCCTAACATATGAAATTAGGATAAAGCACATGAAACCACAAAAGAGTAGCAAACGTGTATAATCATGTCGATAGGAGAGTGTATTACTCCCTATCAATTTTTATTTTGCAACGTAGTCCCTGTTACATAAAATTTGTTCCAAACCTGGCATTAAAAATTGAAATTCAAGCAATGATCTCATCTCCATCATCCGCACTCCCCTGCATTCCGCTGTCGCTCCTCCACCACTCTACTTGTTGTGAAAGGGATCCGCTGGGGCTCATTGAGTGAAAACAGATCCGTCGGGGCTCACTAAGTGAAAACTAGATGGCATACAGCAGCACAAAGTTACCACATCTTATGACACTTGTGTATCCTTATATCAGATACAATTCTTTGGTAACTGATGTACAAAAATGCGCCAGCTTCCTTCATATTCCGTCCTATTAACCTATTTTGTTTTTAGAAAATAACAAATAACACAACATCAGGAGCTAGGACAAACTATTTAGCTTCGACCAGAAGCGGGAAGGACATCTTTATTTTTTGAACATAGAAACAACTTTAAGTTCTAAAAAATACAGTTAAATCGTTGACCAACACAGAAATGTAGAGCTATTTATGGTTCTTCACTATCAACAATATCTTGTGCTTTTCAGCATATGTTGTAATGGGTTGAGCTAAACAGAATAACTTTCACTTAGCACAAAAAAGGAACATCACATGAATTCTGTCATGGACTCTTTCCATCTTTCTCAGTCTAGAAAACCATTAAATATAAAATAATGAAAGATTATCTATGGCCTCGAGATTTGGTTTCCCAATTATGCACAAATTATTCTCACTATCGAGACCAATAGCATTATCTCTCACACAAAGAAGCATCCATGCGGTACTGTTTGCAGCATAACATCGACCATTGCCCCCTAATTAAAACACATCAACATTGAGCAAACTGATGCAAAATCTACTGAACTAAATGAAGCTAAAACTAACTGTTTCAAGAAATAGTAATTCCACATGAAATAATCCATTAATAGCCAGAAAGAATGACAAGCTTATGCTATTAGTAAAAATTGCTCGACTGGCCTAGCTTCCTTAGATTCTCATATAGTAAGTTTGTGCACTCAACTCCAAAGTTCCGGTTGTTCAGTTCAATTTTATTGACTGCCTCTTCAAAACCAAGGGCTAGATCCTATGTATTCCCAACCCATCAATCGATTAAAAGGAACATTACTATCTCAAAGTGCATATAGGTGAACAATCAAAACCATGTACCGATTAGCAAACCTAAATAATGTTTCGAACTAATTGGAAATACTTATCCATTGAGGCACTAATTAGTTAAAAGCAAGTATTGATTAGCAAACCCTGGGAGGAGTGTACTTGGAAACTCAAGCGATGGCGGGTGGAGGGTGGAGCACATGACGGGTCGTATGGCGGCGGCCTCGTGCGGTTGCAGCGGGCAGGCGCGGTGCCAGCGGGTCCAGGGGATGTGCAGGGCGGTTGCGGGTGCTAGCGGCAACACGTCCATCCGTGACGTTCAGATGGGCTTCTCATCGTCAAGGAGCCGAAGACGCGCTAGAGCTTCACGAGCCCCCTGAGCATGCACAGTGCCTTCCTAGCATGCGCATCGATCCTAAGTAACAAACATATTCCAAGCCTCGGATTAAAACAAACAAACAATATGCAAGCGTGCCCATTCATGCAAACGGATCAAGAACCGGCGGATCAACGCGAGCGATGACTCGACTCACCAGGGACGATCTGAAGACAGACTGAATCTTGATCGCCGCGGCCTCCTTGATGCCAATGACGAACAGCTTCGACCCCCCCCCGCGGATGACGGCGGTTGACGCCTGCTGCCATAGCCGCCTCGACCGTGGCTACAGTGGCGATGGCAACCACGATGGCGTGCAGGTCCAGGTCTCCCCTCGTCTCCAAGAACGCGAGCTGGCCCGTGGCCGCCGTAAGCTCCATCTCCTCTTCTCCCTGGCCGCCAGCGTCATGGTCTGTGAAGTCGGCGCCCACTTGGCGTCACCTCGGGCCCGACACCGTCCTTGGAATCCCTGACGTTGTCCTTCCCCGTGTGATTCTTCTTGCCCGACAGGAAGCTTCAGAGTCACCTACCTGCCTTGCTCATCAGGCTCTAACTTCTAGCACCGCGCGACCTCGTAGAAGCAACAACAGCATTGCGGCAGAAGCAACCAATGATCCGCTCGCCCCGGTATGTGCTCTATGTTATGCTACGTGTTCCTTGTGCGGCCTGCTACTATAATGAGGGCCATGTACATAGAGTGGGGGCGACGCGGATAGAGAAGCACCTGCAAACAACAACAAGCAGACGGTATAGCACAAATGTAAAACAAAATCATGGCAGAAACAAATAGAACATATAGGCCATAACAAACAAATCTAACCTCTTGAAGATACAAGAGGATGCTTCCCAAGCCTAACAGCACGACGGCGGGAACACGCATAGGAAGAGGTAGAGGATGAAAGCAAACCCGCGGGAGCTAAAAAAATGAAACCGGTTAAAAAAAGGCCACCATTCAACAAGGAAAAGCAAAAAGATAGACATCCATATGTATTTTTCATGATTCCGAACTGACGATTAAATCGCAAAGCTCTGTAGCAAAAAGAGATTCCGGGTTAGGTGCCAATGCACATGCAGGCCCGGGCTGGCAGGAGTGCAAACTGTGCAGTCTCACGTGGCCTATAAAATTTGGGGGCCTAAAATTATGGTATAGTGCATCATCGACAATGGAGGATATGGCTCCCTACACAACTCATGTAGCTCAGGCATAATCTGCATCACTAGAGCCATGATCCCAGCAATGTCCTCACACTCAATGGCAACTGCCACATCGGGTTGCGGTGAGGAGCATGACCTGAAACGAGGGAAGAAACAACAAAGGATACATTCCTCCCAACCACGGTCGACTCCTCTGAAGCCCTCCCAGCAATGACTTTGTCACCAACCTTTAACTCCATGTTAGCAACCGCAGAGACTCATGCTCAGCGGACTCACAAGAAGCAACCAAGTCCGCACTCTCCAAATCACTAGAAATGAGCGCCATCAAAAGCTTAATTGTTGCCACCTCTTCACGCATGGTGTGAGACACCTCACTTATGTGGTAGATGACCAACTCAAGGAGCTCAGTGCACAATAGAGAAAACTAGGACTACAAAGCGGAGTCCAAATTGGCACCGACACGGAAATCCTTGCAACAACCAAAAGGGAACCTATGTGGCACGTACACACTCAACAAACGAGTGGCCTATGACCTCAGCCCAACTCCGGGTCAGTGAAGGATGATAGGTCTACATATGAGGAGCAACTTCGCTGACAAGGAGGGCGATGACTGGAGAGCGAGAGCGAGCGCCCGGAGTCGAGCATGAAAAAACCTCTCCCAATGACCAGGACGACGACAACGGATGCATCTGAATGTCTCACAACATGCGCTTACCTGGTGGTCACGCTCGAGGCAATGGAAGCACCTTCCTCAATCCCAACACTTGAAGGCGAGGCTATGCTAGAGATCTTCCAGTTTTGATCTTCCATAAAATTAAGCTCAAACTACTAGGACCCCTCCTACTTTCCATTAACAAATTAAACCTAGCTTCATCCGATTCCTTCAAAGTATTAATTGAATTTTCTACTTCCCTAACCATGTTGCCTAAACTAATACCAATATTAGAAGCTATACAATGTAAATATATATTACTACTATTATGCACATGGGGAATACCTATCAAGGACTACAAGTTTTTCTTCTTGGCTAGATCCACAACTTTGTCCATGGTGTGAGTATTAGTGTTGACCCTCACACTCCTCCTTCTGACTTCGTCCACAACATCACATACTTGTTTTTATTTCTTCAACTTGCTTCCACATAAGTGAGAAGGTATCAGTGCTGCAATTGTCAAAGAAGTCACATGTCCCACTGATGTACTGAATATTCTCATGCAGTCCAAAAAACCCATCATGCTCCTTTTATAGTGTGAACTTCTCAAGATCATGACCTACAACACAATATATATAACTAGCTGGGATAGGAGCGACGACACGCCGCACCCTTGTTGTCGTCAGATATATTGCGTCGTTGCAAGTGATGGGATAAGCTGATAGTCGAAGTAATGCAGATCATAGAGAGTAAATTGTTTATAGATATCGAGTAATTCACAATTCTCAAAGAATGCGAAGGCAACAAATATTACAAATAGAAAGAAACATAACAGCCATAACATATGAAATTAGGATAAAGCACATGAAACCACAAAAGAGTAGCAAATGTGTATAATCATGTTGATAGGAGAGTGTATTACTACCTGTCAATTTCTATTTTGCAAAGTAGTCCCTGTTACATAAAATTTGTTCCAAATCTGGCATTAAAAATTGAAATTCAAGCAATGATCTCATCTCCATCATCCGCACTCCCCTGCATTCTGCTGTCGCTCCTCCACCACTATGCTTGCTGTCAAAGGGGTCCGCTGGGGCTCACTGAGTGAAAACGGTTCCGCCGGGGCTCACTAAGTGAAAACTGGATGGCATACAGTAACACAAAGTTACCACATCTTATGACACTTGTGTATCCTTATATCAGATACAATTATTTGGTAACTGATGTACAAAAATGCGTCAGCTTCCTTCATATTCCGTCCTATTAACCAATTTTGTTTTTAGAAAATAACAAATAACACAAAACATCAGGAGATAGGACAAACTATTTAGCTTCGACCAGAAGCGGGAAGGACATCTTTATTTTTTGAACATAGAAACAACTTTAAGTTCTAAAAAATACGGTTAAATCGTTGACCAACACAGAAATGTAGAGCTATTTATGGTTCTTCACTATCAACAATATCTTGTGCTTTTCAACATATGTTGTAATGGGTTGAGCTAAACAGAATAACTTTCACTTAGCACAAAATAAGGAACATCACATGAACTCTGTCATGGACTCTTTCCATCTTTCTCGGTCTAGAAAACCATTAAATATAAAATAATGAAAGATTATCTATGGCCTCGAGATTTGGTTTCCCAATTATGCACAAATTATTCTCACTATCGAGACCAATAGCATTATCTCTTACACAAAGAAGCATCCATGCGGTACTGTTTGGAGCATAACATCCACTATTGCCCCCTAATTAAAACACATCAACATTGAGCAAACTGATGCAAAATCTGCTGAACTAAATGAAGCTAAAACTAACTGTTTCAATAAATAGTAATTCCACATGAAATAATCCATTAATAGCCAGAAAGAATGACAAGCTTATGCTATTAGTAAAAATTGCTCGACCGGCCAGCTTCCTTAGATTCTCATACAGTAAGTTTGTGCACTCAACTCCAAAGTTCCGGTTGTTCAGTTCAATTTTATTGACCGCATCTTCAAAACCAAGGGCTAGATCCTATGTATTCCCAACCCATCGATCGATTAAAAGGAACATTACTATCTCAAAGTGCATATATGTGAACAATCAAAACCATGTTCCGATTAGCAAACCTAAATAATGTTTCGAACTAATTGGAAATACTTATCCATTGAGGCACTAATTAGTTAAAAGCAAGTATTGATTAGCAAACCCTGGGAGTCGAGTGTACTTGGAAACTCAGGTGATGGCAGGTGGAGGGTGGAGCACAGGCCGGGTCGTATGGCGGTGCGGTTGAAGCGGGCAGGCGCGGTGCCAGCGGGTCCAGGGGACGTGCAGGGTGGTTGCGGGTGCTGGCAGCAGCACGTCCATCCGTGGCGTTCGGATGGGCTTCTCGTCATCGAGGATCCGGAGACGCGCCAGAGCTTCACGAGCCCCCTGAGCACGCGCAGTGCCTTCCTAGCCTGCGCATCAATCCTGAGTAACAAACATATTCCAAGCCTCAGATAAAAACAAACAAACAATATGCAAGCGTGCCCATTCACGCAAATGGATCGAGAACCGGCGGATCGACGCGAGCGATGACTCGACTCACTAGGCGCGATCTAAAGACAGACTGAATCTTGATCGTCGTGGCCTCCTTGATGCTGATGACGAACCGCATCGACCCCGGCGCGGATGGCGGCGGCTGACACCTGCTACCACAGCTACCTCGACCGCGGCTACGGTGGCGATGGCAACCGCGATGGCGTGCAGGTCTGGGTCTCCCCGCATCTCCAAGAACGCGAGCTGGCCTGTGGCCGCCGTAAGCTCCATCTCCTCTTCTCCCTGGCCGCCGGCGTCATGGTCTGCGAAGTCGGCGCCCACTTGGCGTCACCTCGGGCCCGACACCGTCCTTGGAATCCCTGACGTTGTCCTTCCCCGTGTGATTCTTCTTGCCCGGCAGGAAGCTTCGGAGTCACCTACCCGCCTTGCCCATCAGGCTCTAGCTTCTAGCACCGCGCGACCCCGTAGAAGCAACAACAGCATTACGGTAGAAGCAACCAATGATCCGCTCGCCCCGGTATGTGCTCTATGCTATGCTACGTGTTCCTTGTGCGGCCTGCTACTATAATGAGGGCCATGGACACAGAGTGGGGGCGACGCGGAAAGAGAAGCACCTGCAAACAACAACAAGCAGACGGTATAGCACAAATGTAAAACAAAATCATGGCAGAAACATATAGAACATATAGGCCATAACAAACAAATCTAACCACTTGAAGATACAAGAGGATGCTTCCCAAGCCTAACCGCACGACGGCGGGAACGCGCATAGGAAGAGGTAGAGGATGAAAGCAAACCCGCAGGAGCTAAAAAAATGAAACCGGTTAAAAAAGGCCACCATTCAACAAGGAAAAGCAAAAAGATAGACCAAGCCTGAAGAAGGGCCACCATCAGGAAACATAACGGGAGTAGGAACAAAGGTGCGACCACCACCACGAGGAGAAGAATCGCGCATAGGAATAGGCAAGTCATGTGGGCACGAAGGCGACGACCATGGCGGCCACCTCCAGAAGCACCTGAAGATGAGAGGCTAGCCATATGAACGGAAGTGAGGAAGAGAAGAACACCATGATATATATAAGAAGAGCAAATAACCTTTAAGAACACATGCTAGGTGGCGGGGTGATACCACATGTCGAGCAACACGGAGAGCACGGACAAAAGAGAGATAAAAAAGAAAAGAAGAAGAGATGAGAACATAATAGAATGATGCATAACAACAAGAACCAATTGACCAACCTATAAAAAACAAAACAGCATGATGCATATAAAATAAAAACTATAAAAACAAAAGAGCATGATGCATATAAAAGCAAAAGAGCATGATGACATGTAAGGTAAAAACAAAAGAGCATGATGCCATATACGAAAAAAATGATGACCATCGCTTAATGCCATATACGAAAAAAACATGATGACCACGACTTATAATATCATCAAGAAAGCACTGAAACAAAATAACATGATGACCACATCGCTTATAATATCATCAAGAATTCACCAAAACAAAATAACATGATGACCACCGCTTATAATATAATGCACCGAAACAAAATAACATGATGATCACCGCTTATAATATCATCAAGGATGGTTATAATATCGTCAGGAATGCACCAAAACAAAATAACATGATGACCGCCGCTTATAATATCATGCACCAAAACAAAATAACATGACGACCACCGCTTATAATATCATCAAGGATGCACAAGGATGGACTAGTCCAATGTGTCAGAACACTAAGAAGAAAACAAACAGCACCTCTTAATATCACCAAAGGAATGTTGTTACCGCCACCCAGGAATGTACCAAGTGAGAAAGGAAGCATTGTAAGACCAACAAAGCTAAACACTCTGGGTACACAAGAACCCACACGGAACAGCGGCGGGACACGTGTGGGAACAAGAGAAATCCTCATGGGAGCCCAAAATTCTAAGAAAAAGATAAGCCTAGAGGTTTAAGATCTTTAGATAGTTTTTAGAAAATAACAAATAACAGAAAACATCAGGAGCTAGGACAAACTATTTAGCTTCGACCAGAAGAGGGAAGGACATCTTTATTTTTTGAACATAGAAACAACTTTAAGTTCTAAAAAATACAGTTAAATTGTTGACCAACATAGAAATGTAGAGCTCTTTATGGTTCTTCACTATCAACAATATCTTGTGCTTTTCAACAGATGTTGTAATGGGTTGAGCTAAACAGAATAACTTTCACTTAGCACAAAATAAGGAACATCACATGACCTTTGTCATGGACTCTTTCCATCTTTCTCAGTCCAGAAAACCATTAAATATAAAACAATGAAAGATAATCTATGGTCCCGAGATTTGGTTTCCCAATTATGTACAGATTATTCTCGCTATCGAGACCAATAGAATTATCTCTTACACAAAGAAGCATCCATGCGGTACTGTTTGGAGCATAACGTCGACCATTGCCCCCTAATTAAAACACATCAACATTGAGCAAACTGATGCAAAATCTACTGAACTAAATGAGCTAAAATTAACGGTTTCAAGAAATAGTAATTCCACATGAAAAAACTCCATTAATAGCTAGAAAGAATGACAAGCTTATGCTATTAGTAAAAACTGCTCAACCGGCCCAACTTCCTTAGATTCTCATACAGTAAGTTTGTGCACTCAACTCCAAACTTTCGGTTGTTCATCTTCAGAACCAAGGGCTAGATCGTATGTATTCCCAATCCATCGATCGATTAAAAGGAACATTATTGTCTCAAAGTGCATATAGGTGAACAATCAAAACCGTGTACCGATTAGCAAACCTAAATAATGTTTCGAACTAATTGGAAATACTTATCCATTGAGGCACTAATTAGTTAAAAGCAAGTACGGATTAGCAAACCCTGGGAGTCGAGTGTACTTGGAAACTCAGGCGATGGCGGGTGGAGGGTGGAGCATAGGTCGGGTCGTATGGCGGCGGCCTTGTGCGGTTGTAGCAGGCAGGCGCGGTGCCAGCGGGTCCAGCGGACGTGTAGGGTGGTTGCGGGTGCTAGCGGCAACATGTCCATCTGTGACGTTCAGATGGGCTTCTCGTCGTCAAGGAGCCGAAGACGCGCCAGAGCTTCACGAGCCCCCTGAGCATGCATAGTGCCTTCCTAGCATGCGCATCGATCCTGAGTAACAAACCAATTCCAAGCCTCAGATAAAAACAAACAAACAATATGCAAGCGTGCCCATTCATGCAAACGGATCAAGAACCGGTGGATCGACGCGAGCGATGACTCGACTCACCAGGCACGATCTGAAGACAGACTGAATCTTGATCGCCGTGACCTCCTTGATGCCGATGACGAACCGCTTCGACCCCGGAGCGGACGATGGCGGCTATCGTCTGCTGCCATAGCCGCCTCGACCGCGGTTATGGTGGCGATTGCAACCGCGATGGCGTGCAGGTCCGGGTCTCCCCGCGTCTCCAAGAACGCGAGCTGGCCCGTGGCCGCCGGAAGCTCCATCTCCTCTTCTCCCTGGTCGTCGGCATGGATGCCACCGTCACTGTCTGCGATGCCGGCGCCCACTTGGCGTCACCTCGGGCCCGACACCGTCCTTGGCATCCCTAACGTTGTCCTTCCCCATGTGATTATTTTTGCCCAGCTGGAAGCTTCGGAGCCACCTACCCGCCTTGCCCATCAGCCTCTAGCTTCTAGCACTGTGCGACCTCGTAGAAAAAACAGCAGCATTGCGGCAGAAGTGACACATGATCCGCTCGCCCTGGTATGTGCTCTCTGCTATGCTACGTGTTCCTTGTGCGACCTGCTACTATAATGAGGGCCATGGGCATGGAGTGGGGGCAGAACGAAAAGAGAAGCACCTAGAAACAACAACAAGCAGCGGTATAACACAAATGTAAAACAAAATCATGGAAAAACAAATAGAACATATAGGCCATAACAAACAAATCTAACTGCTTGAAGATACAAGAGGACGCTTCCCAAGCCTACCCGCACGATGGCGGGAACGTGCATTGGAAGGGGTAGAGGATGAAAGCAAACCCGTGGGAGCTAAAAAAATGAAACCGGTTAAAAAAGGCCACCATTCTGTTGGGAATATGCCCTAAATGCAATCATGGTTGATGATATTTCCCAATGTATTCATAAAGTTATTGTCCATGTATAAACTGTTGATATGTATCATCGAATACGTGATTCGATTGTGGAACTATATATTCATGTTGTTCATACTAATCGTCCTTGGTCATCAAGGTTGTGTTGGACACACAACTTAGACTAATGTGAAAGTCGGCAGATGACTCGGTTCCACTTATCATGGGCATGGAGATGCTATTCTGACTTACACGCATTCATCTAAAGAGTTAAGCGAGTCGGACTGACCCATATTGAGATGCAACGAACAAGTCGTCATTTGCATGTCTCAATCAATGTAATCCTTAGACCTGAGGTTATTACACAATCCGAGTTGAGGATCACCGACTTAGGTTCTGTCAAACGTTGTTCCGTCAATGGGATAAAGTCGGAGTTCGGGTCAACTGAGAATCAAGCTGCGTGATGTGAATAACCAAGATGAGATTTTGCCCCTCCATCTGGGCCCTCTCGGAAGATACGATTCAGAAAGCATGGCCATGCACGACTCGGTTAAGTGTTAACCGAGGCGACCGACTAAGAGTTAGCCAGATGAATCACTTATCTCGGATCGAGAAAGAGAGTCAGACTATTTAAGGGATGATGATTATTCGCCTATAGTTCGACAAGGTATATCGTGAAGCAAAAGGGACTCAGACGAAAGTCACATTGGAAGGTATGTCGTCATGACTTATTGGTACTTGGGAGTCGGCACATTCTGCTAGGAGCCGCTACCGACTGATCGATCACGAGTTAGACTTGGGTCGTGTCCGGGTTACCATGAGCCTGTCGGGTCACACACTTAAGAGCGGGAGCAAGTTTGGGTTAGACCCAAACAGGAAATCTATTTGGGTTGGATCCAAACAGAGACATGGACTTAGTCAGCAAGTTGGACTTATAGTGACTAATATAGACCTTTTTAGTGAATGGGCCACAAGTGAGTGGAGCCCACTGTCACTCCCTATATAAGCTGGGGCGCAGGTGCTTAGAGCACAAGGTTAGGTCACTCCATGTATTGGAAACCTTAGCCCCAGTTCGTCTTGTCGCCGTCGTACCGGACCTAGCAGTCCACCGCCTGCGCTCCTCCTCGTACGTGTGGATACTGGCGGAGGTGTTGTACATTCAGCACTTCGACGATCGTGGAACCGGAACAGATCGTGAAGACTGCACTGCATCAAGCGACGTGCTTCATCGATTCCACAACTGCGCGTCTAGTGGTAATCCTCGTGGCCTTCTACCTGAGCTGGATCTTGGGATCACCACGTAGGGAAAAGGTTTTGTTTATCTCTGCGTGGCCCAACAGTGGAATCAGAGCGTTAGCTTCTGGTTTTAGGCTCGAGATCGTGCATATGTGATATGTTGTTGGCATTAGATTGGATCTAATTGCAGTTTTGGTGGTTGATCTATGAGATAGATCAGTTTTGTACGAGGTTGATTGGATCAACTATACTCGGGGAATTGGATGATTCGGTTTCCATGATCTTACTGCAGAGGTCGTGGAACGACATACCCCTACCGGTCGGTTTCCTCCATCGGCGTAGACTGTGACACGTAAATCCGTATATAGTGATCGAAGATCAAAGAGTTTGGTCGAATCGGAGTCCGGATCAGATTTGGGTAAAAAAAATATCCGATGACGAAATTCATGTCCGGAATGCAGATGAGATCTGTGTTTTCGGAAATATCGTCGGGCGATGTTCGCACCCGTGAGGGGCGTTGCCCCTTCGATCCCCGCCTGCTATCCGGCTAGCGGGACCGCCGGCTTCTCCTTGTCGTAGCGCCTTAGATGTCGTTGCAAGTTTCACAACACCGGTAGATATCGTATCCATGCATAACTTGTTTTTGCAGGATGATGTTGTGAATTGTGTGGGTTTTATGCATGTGATATGTGTAATCCATATGTGATGTGTGTATCACGGTTTTTGTCAGCCGGCTGGAGCCTAGGTGATGTCATCTTATTGTATAACGGTCTGCGTGTCGGATTCTCTATGTAATTTGCTTTACTAAATAGTGTAGCTATTTGGAGAATCCGGAAGGCATGCAAGTCGATATACAAGTCGGCTACATGGTGTAAGATGGCACGTGACAAGAGTTGACACGAGTCGGATTACAGTCTTTGTGGAGATGGAGATCGCCATGAAGAGAGCCATACCATTTCACATTATAATTACTTTATTTTGTGTTATTGTTATGTCTCTGTTTTTACCTCTATTAGATAGTTGGTAGAAAGAAATACCTCAAAGAAGGTCTAGTCGGTTTCCCCGCCAGTGCTGCACCATCACAAGTCGGACATTTTTGGTAGTGGGCTCATAAAATTGAGGTGCTATCAATTATTTCCGACTAGGTGGGTTCGAGTCGGACTCTTACAGCGGAAGCACTTGGTAATCTAGACAGGTCTATCACAACGGTTGTGGGACTCGGGGAAAATTCGGATGGGAGCCGGGGCATGTGATGCCACCCATCCAACAGGAGTTGTATGAGATGCGATTGACAAGGAGTTGTCTACCTAGATCACTTGACGGCTAGCGGTGATGCTAAAGCTCACTAGTCGACTTGCTTATTTAGGGTCCTAAATCACTAAGTAACCATCGGAGGGATGTTGGTTCTAGTAGGAGCATAAATATTGAAGTGTTTAATATGCTTGCTCTTTTATGAATACATGTCTTAAGTGTTTTGCATATTTCTGTTGTAGATCAATGGCACCTAGCAGTCTCCCTCAAATTTCTAGTTTTGCTTTGAGAACCATCTTAGAGAAAGATAAGCTAAATGGAACTAACTTCACTAACTGGTATCGTAATCTGAGAATTATTCTCAAAAAAGAAAAGAGGGACCGTGTCCTAGACAACCCACTTCCAGATGAGCTGGATGAGAATGCGACTGTCGTAGCCACAATGCCTACCATCAGATTTGTGATGAATCCACGGAGATTATTTGTCTTATGCTTGCTCACATGGAACCGGACTTGCAACAGCAGTTCGAGAAAGTTGAGGCCTACGATATGATCGAAAGCCTCAAAAGTATGTTCCAGGCTCAGGCAAAGACTGTGAGGTATCAAGTCTCTCAGGATTTGTTGAGTTGCAAGCTTAAGGATGGCGATCCACTGAGTCCACATGTGATCAAGATGGTTGGTTACGTGTAGTATCTGGAAAGACTTGGCTACCCTATTAGCGAAGAGTTCGCTACGGACATAATTCTGAACTCTCTTCCTAGTGCGTATGGACAGTTCATATTGAACTACCACATGCATGGTATGGATAAGAAGCTCACTGAATTACATGGGATGCTCAAGCAGGTTGAGGCGGATTTCAAGAAAGGTACCAGGCAAGTGTTGATGGTGCAAAATAAGGCTAAGTTCAAGAAGAGTTCTTGGACTAAGAAGAAGAAGGCAAAGTCGGGAGGTAAGGCTGAGGACCTAGTCCAAAGTGCTTCCTTGGGGACTAAGCCATCTCCTGCAGCCGGATCCACTTGCTTCTACTGCAAGTCGGATGGCCACTAGAAAAGGAATTGCAGCAAGTATCTGGCTGACAAAGCCAAGAGCGGAGGTGTGACTTCTGGCTCAGGTACGCTTGTTTGCAATGTTATAGACATTTATATTGTTGATGCACCTAGTAGTTCTTGGGTATATGATACCGGATCAGTCATTCACATCTGCAACTCATTGTAGGGACTAGTAAGAACTAGGAGCATTGCAAGGGGCGAGGTTGACATTCGAGTCGGCAACAAAGCGAGAGTCGCTGTGTTGGAAGTCGGCACAATGCAACTTCATTTACCTTCTGGATTCTTAATGGAGCTAAATAATTGTTATTATGTTCCAGTGCTTAGTTGAAACACATTTCTGCCTCATGTTTGATGAGACAAGGCTATGAGTCGAATATTAAAAATAATGGTTGTTCTTTATATTTGAATGATATGTTTCACGGCTTTGCACCCGTTTGGGACGGGTTATTTATTTTGAATCTTGAGGGTGAATCTGTCTATAACATAAATGTGAAAAGGTTGAAACCAAATGATCTGAATATGACTTACTTTTGGCATTGTCGGCTTGGACATATAAGTTGGAAATGCATGAAGAAGCTCCATGATGATGGAATCCTAACTTCGTTCGACTTGGAGTCGTTGGAGACATGTGAATCCTGCCTATTCGGCAAGATGACCAAGACACCTTTTGCAAAGAGTTGTGAAAGGGCATCCGACTTATTGGGACTAGTACATAGTGATGTATGTGGCCCGATGAGCACGACAGCCAGAGGTGGTTATGAGTACTTCATTACCTTCACTGATGATTTGAGTAGGTATGGATATATCTACTTGATAAAACATAAGTCGGAAGCCTTGAAAAGTTCAAGGAATTCCAGAATGAGGTACAAAATCAACTCGGCAAGAAAATAAAGTTTCTTCGGTCAGACTGAGGAGGCGAGTACATGAGCCATGAGTTTGATGACCATCTGAAGAGTTGTGGAATAGTTCCCCAGCTCACTCCTCCAGGAACGCCGCAGAGAAACGGTGTGTCTGAAAGGAGGAATTGGACCTTTTTAGACATGGTACGATCAATGATGAGTCGGACAGATCTGCCTTTATCATTTTGGGGTTATTGTCTAGAAACTGCAGCGTTCACACTAAACAGACTACCATCAAAGTCGGTAGTAAAGACACCACATGAGATGTGGACTGACAAAAAGCCGAGTTTGTCTTTCCTTAAGATTTGGTGTTGTGAAGCTTTTGTCAAGCGACTTCAGTCAGACAAGCTTACAGCTAAGTCGGATAAGTGTATTTTCGTGGGGTATCCGAGGGAAACCTTGGGCTACTACTTCTACAACTGAGAAGAGGACAAAGTGTTTGTCGCTCAAAACAGTGTCTTCCTTGAGAAAGAGTTTCTCAGTCGGGGAGTCAGTGGGAGTACGGTGCATCTCGAAGAAATTCGAGAGATACCGGCCAGCAGCGAGTCGGCAAAAGCCTTAGAGGTTGAGCCGGACGTGGTACCTGAGCCGGAAACTGCACCAACACTACGAAGATCAGCCAGATTGCGAAGTGTTCATGATGTGTTGCTGTTGGACAGTGATGAGCCAACAACTTATTCGGAAGCGATGTTGGATTCTGATTCTGAGTCATGGCTTGGAGCCATGAGATCCGACTTAAAGTCCATTGATGAAAATCAAGTTTGGAACTTGGTTGATCTGCCAGACGGTGCAAGACTCGTCGAGTGCAAATGGGTCTTTAAGAAGAAAACTGATATGGATGGAAATGTTTCTATCTATAAAGCACGGCTTGTCATGAAAGGGTTCCGACAAGTTCAAGGAGTTGACTACGATGAGACTTTGTCACTCGTAGCGATGCTTAAGTCAGTTAGGATCATGTTAGCTATAGCAGCCTATTTCGACTATGAGATATGGCAGATGGATGTCAAGACGGCTTTCCTTAATCGAAATTTAACCGAGGACGTGTATATGATACATCCCGAGGGTTTTATCAATCCGTCTACTGCTGATAAGGTATGCAAGCTTCGGAAATCCATTTATAGGTTAAAGCAATCATCTCGGAGTTGGAACATTCGCTTTGATAAGGTAGTCAAATCGTTTGGCTTCATCAAGAGTGATCATGATTCTTGATTATACAAGAAGTTTAGTGGGAGCAAAGTAAACTTTCTGATCTTATATGTGGATGACATATTACTGATTGGAAATGATGTCCAGATGTTGCAAGAAACCAAGGAATTATTGGAAAAGAGTTTTTCGATGAAAGACTTGGGTGAGGCAACTTAAATACTAGGAATCCGGATCTATAGAGATAGATCAAGGAGGCTCATTGGATTGAGTTAGAGTAGATATTTGGACAAAGTGTTGAAGAAGTTCAACATGGAATCATCTAAGAAGGGGTTCTTACCGATGTCCCATGGGTAAAACTTAGCAAGACTCAGTGTCCTTTGACAACTGATGAGCGAAGTCGGATGAGTGCGATTCCGTATGCTTTTGCAGTCGGATCCATCATGTACGCTATGATTTGTACTAGGACGGATGTTTCCTATGCTCTAAGTGTTGTGAGTAGGTACTAGGCTGACCCTAGAGAGATCCACTGGGCAGCGGCTAAAAATATTCTTAAGTACTTGAGAAGGACTAAGGATATGTTCCTGGCTTATGGAGGTGAGGATGAACTCAGTGTAAGGGGTTACACGGATGCGAGTTATCTCACTGACTCGGATGATTCTCGTTCGCAATCCGGATATGTGTTTGTGATAAACGGAGGGGTTGTGAGCTGGAAGAGTTCCAAGCAAGAGACGGTGTCTGCATCTACAACAGAGGCTGAGTATATTGCTGCCTTGGAGGCGGCAAAAGAAGCTGTTTGGATGAGGAATTTCCTCATAGATCTTGGTGTGGTTTAGGGCTCGTCCAATCCGTTAGACGTGTATTATGACAACAATGGTGCTATTGCACAAGCCAAGGAACCTAGACAACACCAGAAGAAAAAACATATACTCATGTGGTACCACCTTATTCGCCAGTTCGTGGATCAAGGTGATATCAAGTTATGCAAGGTACACAAGGATGCAAACATTGCGGATCCATTGACAAAGCCACTTCCACAGCCGAAGCATGAGGCGCACCTAAGAGCTATGGGCATTAGATGCTGTCGTGGCGGTGTCATGGCAGATGCCATGGATAGGCTAAAGGTGGGGACAAGATGCACTAGAGGAATCCAGGGAGGGATAGTGCAGTGATTCCACGCACAGATGTTTGTATTCAATTGGTTTCCAAGATTTACAAGTGCTCCTTGAGCTGTATTGGGGAGAGGAGGAAGAAGGAACTCTCTTACTCTCTTCACTAGCTAGCCCTCAGGAACATACTAGAGAATAACCAAGTAAAGCTCAACCAACTCTAGATCAACCCCTTCTACAGATGCCCTAGCCCTCCTTATATAGGGGTGGCTAGGTCTCCAATTAGGGCATACATGGAGGCATATTCCAGGGAATATGCCTCTTCCCAAAAGGGCAAACCAACCGGGTCACTTTTCCCTAGCGTAAGCCATGCAGAGGCTACGTGAGCCTTTGTGGTGCCAGCGTCATCCGACACAAGCATCGTCACCCTTGTCGGCCACACCTCGGTGGTCCTGGCATCTGTCCACTTCACTCACGCTCTGCGTACAGTGGTCACCTTTTGACCAGCGAGATACCTTCCTTCTCTTGCAAGCCTAATATAACCCGGATCGTGCCCAGTTGATCCGGCCTCACCGGTACCTACATTCAAGTTATATAAATCCTGCCGGCATACAACATACGTCGGCCGGGACTCAGTTAGGTGGATACCCACCATTCCGGGTTACTCCGTGATTCGGCCTGCCTTGAGGTGACTCGGCCAGCACTTGCTTTGACCATGCCGTACCTCGGCTAACTCGGCCATTATACCCCGGCGTGACCCTACCCGGGGGTATCCCCCCAACATTAGTCCCTGAAGCTGGTGCGGTCTTAGCTGCCTCAGCCGCTAAGGCCACATCAGGTTCAATTTATCGAGCCTTTTGCTCCCTTTTCCGAGTTATCTCATATCCCGGATTTCATTGGCTATCTTTTCCCTTGGCACATTCCGAGTTTTTACTCGCTGGCCGGGTCACCCTATGGTTATCCGGGTTATTCTTCCTTCTCTCGTACGCTTCCCCACGTGGAGGGTAATCATTATTTTGCCTCATTTTAAGGGCATGTGCCAGTTACTGCTGCAGTTAATGTCAGGTGTTATTGTTGCACACGTCACATCGTGTCTGTCTCTTCATGGACTGTATCACCACGTCACGTCGTGGGATCTCCTGCGCCATGTGGCCCTTCCCGTGGCTCGTCTCTGATTGGCTGATCCGGATTATACACGGCCACACTGTGTGGCCCTTCCGCACCACACGATCCCACTACCCCGTTGGGCCGTGGTTAAATAGGGGAGGGGCGCGCCCCTTGGGACTTTTCCCCATCTTAGCGCCCCTCTGCCTCTTCTTCTTCTTCCTCCCAGCGACAGCGCCGCCGCCGCACCGTTCCTCGCGCACCAGCGTCGCCGCCACTCCCACGCATCTCCACCGCCACGGGTCCGCGCTAGTCCAGGCCACTGCCCCCCACCGCCGATAGGGCCAGTGAGGACATCGACCTAGAAATGACAGAGGAAGAACTCACCGTCGCGGAACAGGAGATGGAGGAGGATGCGGAGAACGCCGAGCGCGGCGCCTGGGCTAGGTCCTGGGTATGCCAGGACGACCTCGTCTGGCTCTACCGTACGCGCCGTATCCCGGAGGGCGTCGTTGCCCGCCTTGCCGCCGAGGAGCTCGCTCCTTCACCCAATCCGGGTGAGTTCGTAGTGTTCCTTTCCCATTTCCAGCGTGGGTTCGGCCTCCCCGTCACTGACTTCTTCCACGATTGACTCAACACCTACGAGCTTCAACCGCATCATCTTCCGGCGAATGCCATGACTTCCCTTTCTTCCTTTGCTTCCACCATAGAGGGCTACGCCGAATTGTGGCCCACTAAGGAGCTCTGGATCCGGTTTTTTGGTCTCCGTCGGAATGTGATTCCGAATAGAGAGCTTGACCCGGAGGACAAACAACTTACGCAGTTCGGCGCTGCCTCTATTTCTCCTCGGAAACGGTCCGTCTTTCCTCGAGTCACGAGGCTTGATTCTTGCAAGGGCTGGGCCCGAACCTTCTTTTATGTCAGAAATGGCACGACTGAAGATCTGATCCGGCTGCGCCCCTACGCTCCGGGTCCTCCTAATCCGGATCTGTGGGACCAGATCCCCAAGAAACCCACTGTCCTGGTGAACCAAGTCAACAAACGGTTCCAGGAGCTGAAGGATCAGGGACTGCACAACAAGGACGCGATGATCACATTCGTCCGCAACCGGATCTCCCCTCTCCAGAAACGCGCTCACAAGCTTTTCCACATGAGCTAGCGCCTTGAACCCAACCGGACCTCCTCATTCGAGTTGAGCAACACCGAGATATTCCCCCGGGTCAAGGCCCTCTTCACTACCAACAAAAACTTCTCTACTGATTGGGAGTGGGGGATCGAGCACTTCTGCCGAGATAGGCTTCCTCCTGTGGTAAATCTTGTGCTCCAATCTTTTTCCGAGTTAAATCATATGTCGGAATTTGTTGTATGTTTGATCCCTTCGCATTTTCTTTCTCTTAGATGTTTTTTCAGCAAACTCTTGAGGATGGCACCGAGCCTTCTCTCAAGTGGGCGAATGATCGAGATGCCCCAGACGAGGAGGACCGGATCAGGAGATGTTCCTGCCGTTCCCCAACGCGACCAAGCAACACACCGGTAAATTCTCTTCCATTAGAGATTGGCCTGACGATGAAGATGATTCCGACGTTGAGGTGATGGAAGCATTTGACGTTGTCCCCCTTTCTTACGCCTTTCTGGCATCAACTAACCCCGGTGGGCAGATTCATGAAGATCCTCCTCTCGCCACGGGCGAACCTGTTCCGGTTGCGTCCAAGAAAAG
This sequence comes from Avena eriantha, assembly GCA_910589775.1. Classification (NCBI taxonomy): domain Eukaryota; kingdom Viridiplantae; phylum Streptophyta; class Magnoliopsida; order Poales; family Poaceae; genus Avena; species Avena eriantha. The sequence continues at coordinate 47,026,429 of OU342742.1, forward strand.
GGGAGCTGCATCTGCTTCTTCTTCCGGACCTTCCAAACCAACGAAGAGACGAAAGAAGTCCACAGACAAAGCTTCCACCAAGCCTACGACCAAGGCCATAACCCAGAGAGCTCGCAAGCCCAAGGAGCCTTTGACCTCTGATGAGTAAGTCATTTCTTCCTTATCCAATTTTCTCCTTCGTGCCTTTCTTCTGTTGTAACTTATTGTTCGTCGTTTGATTTGGCAGGGCTGCGATGGAGGTTCCTTAGAGCAGATCCGGCATCACCTCGCCGCTCCGACATAGCCCTTCTCCCCCTCATGGCGACGATTCTCGCCAGCTGAGCCCCATTCAAGAGGGTTCAGCGGCTGCTCCGGGTTCTAGGCCACCTCGTCCAGAGGAGGGCAACCTCGGAGCAGGGGGAAGTGGCTCTGCCGAGGCAGCGGTTGCTCCCAGCTCCACTTTGGCTCCGCCACCACCAGCTACATCCGAGGTACCAACAGCACCCCCGCCAATACAAACACCAGCACAAGCACCAAGCCCCTCCGCCTCGTCCGAGTCTTCCAAGGCTCGGCGAGAAGGCACGACCAGCACCAAGGCTAGCAATAAGGCTGTGCCCAAGGGCAAATCCACATCACAGACTTCAACCTCCCAGCAGCAGCCCAAGGGCAAGAAAGCTCCTGACGCTGCCAGGGCAGCATCTATCGAGGCTGGACAGCGTACACTCGCATCCATGCTTTCGAAGAAGACCCTGCCAACGAAGGACACCGCTGCCGTGTCAGCTGATGCGCAACTTGTATTGCACACTAGCCCCGCTGTTGCCCAGGTTGAAAGGAGGGAAGCCCATGCTAAGGGTTTGATCGCGCCCCACATGCTTAGTGGAGAACGCTATCCTCCGACCTTGATCAAGTTCGTTAACAACTGGAACAAGGCGGAGTTCGTCCATAATGACGATCTCCTAGAGAAATTTGGGCCAGCCAAGTTTACTGCACAAATGAACACAGCTGCCAAGGCAATCAACCTTGTGGGTCGGATGATGGAGGTACGCTACTTCGCCTTTTCCTTCACATGTAATAGATATTAGTGATATAACCATTAGTCGCCGAGCCTTCGGGGGAGTAACTTGTTACTTGGCCGGATGCTCCTTAGAGAGATTAGTGTAGCACCTTAGTAACTTCAAATATGCACACAGCTAGAGCCGGGTTAAGTTCCACTTGGCCCGGATCTTGTACACTTCGAATATGCACACACCTAGAGCCGGGTTAAGTTCCCCTTGGCCCGGATCTTGCACACTTCGAATATGCACACACCTAGAGTCGGGTTAAGTTCCACTTGGCCCGGATCTTGCACACTTCGAATATGCACACACCTAGAGTCGGGTTAAGTTCCACTTGGCCCGGATTTTGTACACTTCGAATATGCACACACCTAGAGCCGGGTTAAGTTCCACTTAGCCCGGATTTTGTACACTTCGAATATGCGCACACCTAGAGCCGGGTTAAGTTCCACTTGGCCCGGATTTTGTACACTTCGAATATGCACATACCTAGAGCCGGATTAAGTTCCACTTGGCCCGGATTTTGTACACTTCGAATATGCACATACCTAGAGCCAGGTTAAGTTCCACTTGGCCCGGATTTGTACACTTCAAATATGCACACACCTAGAGCCGGGTTAAGTTCCACTTGGCCCGGATTTTGTACACTTCGAATATGCACATGACTAAGCTATCCTTTTGTACTCTTTTCAGGTGACCACCAATCGCCGGAGCGCTGAGTTTCAGCGTCTCTTGGACACCCACAAGATGCTGCGCTCGAAACATACTATGCTTCTCGCTGAATACGAGAAAAGGGGTAAGTTTTTCCCTTGGCATTTTTCCCATTTCTCTTTTTCCTTTTCCGCCAAACTAATCTGTTATTCGGATTGGGCAGCTGGAGTGGAGGCCGAAAACATCCTCATGAGAAAGAACTTGGACCAAATAAAGGGTAAGTCATTTTTGCTTAATCTTCCTCTGCGCTCTATCTCCTTTTCTTCTTGGCTTGGCAAATATTCATACCTCGGCTTTGCCGGGTCAACAAACTGTTTCAGCATCTCTTGAAGATAGTGTGCCCATGCCTGATACGATGCTGCATTTTCTCGAACAAGCAGGGCAACATCAAGCCGAACTCAAGAAGAAGGATGATGAGCTCGCCCTCCTCTGGACCAAGGATGATGAAATTGCCAAGCTTAAGGCAGACATGAAAAAACTCAAGGCGCTCCACAAATCCGAACTTGATAAAGCTGGCCAGGATTTTACTGAAGAGCGAGAACGTCTCAACCTCCAAATTGCCAAGGGTCAAGAACTGCTGAAAGAGGTCGACACTAAGCTTGAGTCGGCGAATGCTGAACTTGTGCAACTCCGGAGAGGCGTGACAACTGCACCAAGGAGCTAACCCGGATCCACAGCCATATTTCTCGTAAGTTCTTTTCCTTTAGCCGGTATGAATCTCTCCGAGTCAACCTCCGCCGACACTATTTCGTTTATCTTGTTTTCAGACAAATTTCTGGAGGGTAATGCCATTGCAACCCCTGCCGTTGCCAAGTTCCGCCAGAAGAGAGGTACCCCAATTGGTCCTGGCGCTGAAGACATTCCCTATGACATGGAGGACATGTTGGTGAGCTTATCTTCTCGCGTCGAGATTGTGAAGAACTATGGTAAGGATATCCTAGATGTGGCAATCCGGATCTTCAATGCCTTTTGGCCTGATGAAGATACTCCGGAGGGGGCCACCGCTCTTATTGCCAAGTTAATGGAGTGCGAGACCCAGCTTGATCTTTGGAGGGAATCCGTTGGACACGCCGGACCTGAAATCGTCCTCCACTATGTCCTCACATGGTATGAGAAAATCAACCTCAGTCTTCTTGAGCGCATGCACACCGGATCAAGGTGGTCCAGTGATCCGGATTGGATAGCTCGGCGCAAGGCTTGCGCCCATAGCCTCATTCAATATGCCCCCATTCATCAATCGAATGAGGGACCAAGCTTCCTTGGCGCTGTTGACGACGAATATGCCGAAGATGGTTCGGGTGAGGAGGAAGAGGACGAAGCCTCGGACGTCGAAGAAGGTGAAGATGATGCTGAAGCCGAGGCCGGAGTTCCACCTGCTAGCGCCGAATTACCTCCTCCTGCTGCTCCTTGATTAAAAACACTTTGAAGTTTATCAGATCCCCGATATGCTAGGTGCAAATGCATTAAGCACACTGATCACGTTTTGCTACTGAGTTACTTGTGCCGGATTAACTTGGGCCTAGTCCTCGAGTTTCATTTTCTTGTTTCTCCAATTTCCTGGCTCGGCTCGTGTCTACCTTGGTTCAGTTTTATGACTTACGAGTCCGAGTTTCAAAAATTGACTTAACAATACTTGGAAACTTTAGGATTAGCTCAAAATAATTCAGCATAGTAAAAACAAGGTAAACATAAGGTTAGTCCGAATAACAAATGTCGGCTCGATTAAGTTCTTTTCCTTAGTCGTTTTTCGTGTGCTACGCAATTCCAAACTTGTTCTCTTGCTTGCCATGAAGCCAAATCTTGTTGGACAGCAGCAAGTCGAAGAGTTGAGTTTTTGGTGCTCGCACACTACTAATCCGGCTTAGACAGAAGCAACTTAAACCAACCGACATATAAATAACAAATACAGAAAATGATAAATATCACTAAGGTAGTCCCCGAGTTACTGCTCGAGGTGCCAAGATTTCATTGATAAGCTCATTGCCGGCATACATACCGACACATGAGAGACTCGGATACACACACTTCTTTGCTAAGTGTAGAACGGACGAAGTAGAGCTACATTCCATGGACGCTTAGATTCCGCGCCGGACCTGTCCGCCTTGTTCTTCTCCTGTGGTTTTGCATCGATGAGATAATATGAGTCATTGTGCAATGCTTTGCTCACAATGAATGGCCCTTCCCATGGGGGGGATAGCTTATGCATGCCAGCAGTACGTTGTACCAACTGGAGTACCAGATCACCTTCCCGGAAGACTCAGGGGTTTACTTTCCGGCTATGATAGTGTCGGAGATTTTGCTGATATATGGCGGATCTAGACAATGCCAATTCTCTCGCTTCTTCCAGTAGATCAACATCATTTTGTCGGGCTTCTTGCACTTCGGCTTCTGTGTATTGGGTGACTCTAGGCGAGTCATGCTCTATGTCGGCTGGTAATACAGCTTCTGCCCCATATACCAGAAAGAATGGTGTATAGCCTGTTGATCGATTCGGAGTTGTTCTTAAACTCCACAGTACCGTTGGTAGTTCTTCTATCCAGCACCCCGCTGATCTTTACAGCGGCTCAATAAGCCGGGGTTTTATCCCGGATAATACTAATCCGTTGGATCTCTCCACTTGTCCGTTTGATGCGGGATGGGCTACCGAGGCAACGTCCAGCCGGATCTTCTTATCTCGGCAGAATCACGCAAATGCTCCTTCAGCAAAATTTGTGCCATTATCTGTGATGATACTATGAGGATAGCCGTATCTCAAGATGATATCTTTGAAGAATGTCACGGCCGTAGCTCCATCACATTTTCTTATTGGCTTCACTTCAATCCATTTGGTAAACTTGTCAACCATGACTAAGATATGGGTCATGTTCCCTCTTGCTGGTTTAAACAAACCAACCATATCCAAACACCATACATCAAATGGCCAGGTAATTGGTATAGTCTTGAGCTCCAACATTGGCATATGTGTCTTGGTTGCATACCTCTGACAACCATTGCATTTTCTTACCAGATCTTCTGCTTGCTCTAAGGCACTTGGCTAGTAGAACCCATGTCGGAAAGCTTTTGCCACTAACGCTCTGGATGAGGCGTGATGCCCGCATTCCCCTTGATGTATATCTCGGAGGATGTCAAGTCCTTCTTCCGGGTCAACACATTGCTGGAGGACGTTTGTGACACTCCTTTTTTATAGTTCGGCATTGATAATCGTGTACGCCTTTGCGTGCCTCTGAATTTTCCTAGAAAGCACCTCTTCACTGGGCAAAGTTCCATCCTTCAGGAATTGAAATATGGGCAGCGCCCAAGCTGGTATAGCTCACATTGGAAACACATCCTCATCTACTTCCATTTGCTCCACCGGCATAACCTCGGCCAGATCGCGCTGCGCAGTCCCCGGGTTCTGTGAAGCAGTCCCCGGGTTTCCTGAACCACTTCCCACGTCAATGTCCATGGGTACAGCTCCGGACTCCGGATCTGCCGGGATATAGATTGAGTCGGTTTCTGGGGATGGCCTGATAGATGGTTTTCTGAGGTGTTCCAGTGCTACACCCGGTGGAATCGCTTGTCGGGTTGATCTGAGCTTTGACAATACGTCGGCAGCCTCGTTTTCCACCCGGGGTACATGGTGAAATTTACCCAGATATCTTTTGCACATGGAATCTGTACAATGCCATGTTTGGATCAAGTGCGTCCCATTGCCCTGAGACTTGCTGAACTACCAAATCCGAGTCACCAAAGCATTGGATCCGACGCATTCCAATTTCTTTTGCCACTTTGAGCCCATGTACAAGTGCCTCAAATTCGGCGACATTGTTTGACGCTGCGAAATGGATCTGCAGCACATACTTCAACTGGTCGTTCTTTGGCGAGGTAAGTACAACTCCGGCGCCTAACCCGGTTTTTGTTTTTGATCCGTCAAAATGCATCCTCCAATAGTTCGGATCTGGTAGCGGTGGTTCGTATTGCATCTCGGCCCAATCCACGAAAAAGTCAGCCACGGCCTGAGACTTGATCGCATCTCTCCTGTCGTATTGCGGAGCATAAGGGGCTAGCTCAATTGCCCATTTTGCGATTCGGCCGCTTGCATCCTCGTTACTCATTATCTCAGATATAGGGGCTTCACATATTACTTTGATTGGGTGTTCTTCAAAGTAGTGTTTTAGCTTTTTTGCCGACATGTACACGCCATATGCCATTTTCTGATAGTGAGGATAGTTTTGCTTCGATGCGTATAATACCTTGCTCAGGTAATACACTGGCCTTTGCACTGACTTACCCTCTTCATCGCGCTCTACCACTACCACTGCACTTATAACTCGGTTGGTTGCGTCTATATAGAGCAACATTGGCTCTTTTGATAGTGGAGAGGCTAACACTGGTGCAGTGGCTAACATTTTCTTTAATTGGATAAAGGCTTCGTTGGCCTGCGGCGTCCATACGAACTTGTCCGCTTTTTTCATTAATTGATAGAGAGGCAATGCCTTTTCTCCCATCCGACATACAAACCGACTTAAAGACGCCAGGCAACCAGTGAACTTCTGGACATCGTTAAGACACTTCGGCAGCTCCATTCGTTCTATGGCTTGGATTTTAGTTGGGTTAACTTTGATACCTCGGCTGGATACAAGAAATTCGAGTAATTTTCCATCCGAGACACCGAAGGTACATTTTTCCGGGTTAAGCTTCATTCGGAATCTTCTTAGGTTCACGAACGTTTGCCTGATATCATCAAGGAGCGTTTTGCTTTCCTTGGTTTTTATAACCACATCATCCACCTACACTTGCACATTTTGGCTGATTTGATCGTGTAAACATTTTTGCATACATCTTTGGTACGTTGCCCCCGCATTACGTAAACCAAAAGGCATGGTGCGATAGCAATAAGCCCCATACGGGGTGATAAACGCAGTCTTTATTTGATCATTCGGATTCAGAGGTATCTGGTGGAAACCAGAATATGCATCTATGAATGACAACAGTTCACACCCAGCAGTAGAATCTATGACTTGATCTATCCTTGGCAGTGGGAATGGATCTTTTGGACACGCCTTATTCAGGTTCGTGTAATCGATGCACATACGCTAAACCACTGCCACATTCGGATCATCTTTCTTCTTTTCCACCAGCACCGGATTAGATAGCCAATCCGGGTAAAGCACTTCCATGATGAACCCAGCTGCTAGGAGCTGAGCTATCTCATCTCCAATGACTTTTCTCCTATCTTCGGTGAAGCGGCGGAGAGGTTGCTTCACCGGCCTTGCTCCGGGTCTCACATTCAAAGAGTGCTCGGCCAACTCCCTTGGAACACCTTGCAAGTCCTGTGTGGACCAAGCAAAAATATCCCAATTCTCACAGCGGAAGTTGACGAGCTCGCTTTCCTATTTGTCATTTAACCCGGCACCAATTGTTACAGTGCGCTCTGGGAACAGATCATCAACTGGCACTTTCTTTGTATCCTTTATTGCTTGAAACGAGACACTTCCATGCGGGTTACTCAGCGTCGGCATATATTGCTGAGCGGATTGAGCCAATGCCGCCACCTAATGGATCTTTCTCTTTTCCTGTGCGATTACGAGTGACTCGGCCAGGTTAGACCCGGCCGACGCACACTCAATGGAACGTCGAAAATCTCTTGCTATAGTGATTACTCCATTTGGCCCGGGCAACTTCATTTTTAGGTAACTGATGTGACAACTTGCCATGAATTTGTTCAGGGCAGGCCTGCCGAGTAACGCGTGATATGCACTTTCTAGGTTCACCGCCTCAAACTCCAAATTTTCAGTTTGGCAGTTATCCCTTGTGCCGAATAGCACGTCTACCCGGACCTTGCCAATGGGTTCACAGGAAATGCCTGGCACAATGCCATGGAAAGTTCTTCTCGTGGCCTGGAGCATGTTCTCCGAGATACCCAAGTTGTGCATTGTATCCACGTACATGATATTGATGCTGCTACCATTGTCAATCAGCACCTTGGAAAATCTCACATTGATATTTGGCCCGATGAATGTTGGGTCCAGAACTAACGCATACGAATCAGGGCTTGGCATAAGCTTGGGATGATCCTTGATACTCCATGTGATTTCCTGATCTGACCAAGGCATATACCTCGTCACTGCGGGCATTAATGCATTCACCTCCATATGTCGGCGCTGCAAACTCTTTCTATCTGCTTCCTCTATAGTAAACACACAGTAACTCTGGTGATGCTCTCTGTATTCATTTCTTCCCTCATTTCCGGGATACGTCTGATCTGGCTGATGTTGGTTTTCTACCTGATGCATTGCATCTCTTCTTTCATGGTTTTCATACCTCGACGGAGGGGGTGGCAACATTAACTGTTGCGTGTTCGCTCCGGAGAGCAATTGTTGCCGGGGTAACTCCTGTCGAGGTTGATCGTTCCGAGGTGCCTGAGCATTCCCCGAACCACTTTGTTCTATCTTCCTCATCCATTCACATTGCCGAGTCATGTGACCTGCCGGGTTACTCGGATTTGGCGTGTGAAATTTACACGGCTGATCCAGCATTGCCTCATAGGTATACCTCGGACGGTCCTTCTTTTCTTGCCACTATTTCTTCTGCTCTAGCGTCCAAGTTTTCTTGCCATCATTTCTTGGAGTCCATTGTTGCCCTCTAGTTTTCTGACGCTGATGACTCCCTGCCCCGGGTTGATCTTGATTTACAGTTGCGACTTGCTACAAACTGTATCTGTAATCCGGCCTTTCATCTCTTCTCTTACCTCGGTAATCATTCCACTGGGATGACCTGGCTCCATCTCGCTGGTAGTACTCCTCATTTGACTCGTTTGACACAAGTCTAGGTTGAGTCGGATCATCCAAGGCATATGAATCAGCGATCTGGATTGTCTCTGCCAGTGTAGTTGGCATATCCCTTTGTAACCTTTGCCACAGCATGCTTGCATATCTGCACCCTTGTGCAAACCATGCTATGGCCTGTGACTCAATCACACCCTCACACGAATTTCGCACATTGCACCAACGGGTCAAGAACTCCCGGTCTATCTCATTCGGTCTCTGCTTGCACATTGCTAGGGTTTGTGGCCTATTCGGCCTCTGATACATGCTTGAGAAGTTACTGACAAATATTTCCTCAAAATCGATCCAACAGTTGATACTTCCAGGTGGTAAATTGTTTAGTCATACCCTCGCTGGTCCTTCCAGCATTTGAGGTACATATCTCACAGTCCATCTCAAGGTGCCTGTAGCAATTTTCACCGTTGTCACGTAATTGATCAACCAATCCTCCGGCTTTGTGCTACCATCATATGTCTTTGTGCCTCTGGGCAACTGAAAGTTAGGCACCGGAGGCTCCTTCATGATCCGGTGCCCAAAACATGCTGGACCCGGAGGACCTTGACACTCAATTTGCTCCGACCTATAAAGCCGATCCAGTTTTAACCTGGCATCGTCAGGCATCAAGTTCCTGCTTCCCAATCTTGACCCTATCACGTGATAGTCCGGCCTAGGGTATCCGACGTTCACCATTTCCGAATCACCATCATTATACCTATCTTGCTCCTGTGGAGCTGCTCTCTGTTGCATACCTTGGTCGGCACTTTGCTCTTGTTGTGATATATTCCGCTGCTGCGGTTGCCCTGCACCCGCCGAGTTACGCTGTCCGGCATTGCCGTTCACAACGTTTACCTGACCGTCATTGCCTTGGTCGCGGTTACCTCGGCCAGCTTCACCTCGGCTCACACTTCGTCGATCCTCATTTCTCTGTACTTCTTTTCCTTTCCCTGCCCTTGCCAGGTCATACATGACTATCTGCTTGTTTCTCCTCGCCGAGGTTACAACTTCCTCTCTTCTTGGTCCTCCATGAGGTGACGATGCAGCTCCAGCAGATTTCTCCGGGTTACCTACCACTGAATGAACAACTTTGGATGCCCTAGCTCTTCCCGGATTAGCCCTGAGCAATTCTTCATTTTGTCTGTTCGCGATCCGAACTAACTCATTGACCCTATCTTGCTGCCTTTGCTGGGCTTCACCGTCAAACCCTCTAACTCGGACACCGCTGCATCTGCTGCTCTGAGGTTCTTTGCCGGGGTACTATACTTCGGCAGCCCCACGGACAGAACGTTCTCTGATTCGTCAACTCTAGTATCACCCTCTTTGTTCATTTCACTGATGAGATTTCTCCCCTTCACTTTTACAGCATCTACCTTATTTGCCTTTGCGTACTCACGACTGTTGAGCCGTGGCTATCTTTTTCGCACCCTCTAGTATTTTCTGCCTAGTCTCCTCTAACTCGGCCTGTGCCTGAGCCGGATCTACCACAGGTGTTATGGGACTTTCCAAGCTATCTATTGCTTGTTGCGGCACATTCTCTGGCCTCTCTAGTGGAGGACCTCTACTTTTCCTTGGTGCCTTGGGTGTTACCTCCGGATCTGGTGCCGGATCTTTGCTCGCGCCAGCGTTAGGCGCAGTCATCATCACCTCGGCACGGTCAGGGGAGCGAGTGATACGCGCCCCGCAAGCCGCACTAAGGGGTGGCTCACCTCCCTCGATGATGTGCCGCGGGTGAACACACGACACATCGATAGCGACGTAGATCTTGTGCGCGCCGAGCTTGACGAAGAGGCCGTTGCACGGGAGAGGTCGCTTGCCGAAGCAGCCAGCATTGTCGCTGACAAAGTCCAGCGCTCCAAAGCGCTGAACGAGCCCGGAGACGATGCGTTCACCGGTGCCGATGAGGTTTCCTGTCCGGATCTTCACTCTTGCTATTGCGCTAGCCCCACGGTGGGCGCCAACTGTCGTGGTGGTGTCACGGCAGATGCCATGGATAGGCTAAAGGTGGGGACAGGATGCACTAGAGGAATCCAGGGAGGGATAGTGCGGTGATTCCACACACAGATGTTTGTATTCAATTGGTTTCCAAGATTTACAAGTGCTCCTTGAGCTGTATTGGGGAGAGGAGGAAGAAGGAACTCTCTTACTCTCTTCACTAGCTAGCCCTCAGGAACATACTAGAGAATAACCAAGTAAAGCTCAACCAACTCTAGATCAACCCCTTCTACAGATGCCCTAGCCCTCCTTATATAGGGGTGGCTAGGTCTCCAATTAGGGCATACGTGGAGGCATATTCCAGGGAATATGCCTCTTCCCAAAAGGGCAAACCAACCGGGTCACTTTTCCCTAGCGTAAGCCATGCAGAGGCTATGTGAGCCTTTGCGGTGCCAGCGTCATCCGACACAAACATCGTCACCCTTGTCGGCCACACCTCGGTGGTCCTGGCATCTGTCCACTTCACTCACGCTCTGCGTACAGTGGTCACCTTTTGACCAGCGAGATACCTTCCTTCTCTTGCAAGCCTAATATAACCCGGATCGTGCCCAGTTGATCCGGCCTCACCGGTACCTGCATTCAAGTTATATAAATCCTACCGGCATACAACATACGTCGGCCGGGACTCAGTTAGGTGGATACCCACCGGTCCGGGTTACTCCGTGATTCGGCCTGCCTTGAGGTGACTCGGCCAGCACTTGCTTTGACCATGCCGTACCTCGGCTAACTCGGCCATTATACCCCGGCGTGACCCTACCCGGGGGTATCCCCCCAACAGATGCCTAGAGATATGATGTCAGATGATTGACTCTAGTGCAAGTGGGAGACTGTTGGGAATATGCCCTAAAGGCAATCATGGTTGATGATATTTCCCAATATATTCATAAAGTTATTGTCCATGTATGAACTACTGATATGTATCATCAAAGATGTGATTCGATTGTGGAACTATATATTCATGTTGATCGTGTCCAGGTTACCATGAGCCTGTCGAGTCACACACTTAAGAGCGGGAGCAAGTTTGGGTTAGACCCAAACAGGAAATCTATTTGGGTTGTACCCAAATAGAGACATGGACTTAGTCATCAAGTTGGACTTGTAGTGACTAATATAGATATTTTTAGTGAATGAGCCACAAGTGAGTGGAGCCCACTTTCACTCCCTATATAAGCTGGGGCGCAGGTGCTTAGAGCACAAGGTTAGGTCACTCCATGTGTTGGAAACCCTAGCCCCAGTCCGTCCTGTCGCCGCCGTATCGGACCTAGCAGTCCACCGCCGGCGCTCCTCCTCGTACGGATACTGGCGAAGGTGTTGTACGTTCAGCACTTCGACGATCATGGAACCGGAACAAACCGTGAGGACTGCACGACATCAAGCGACGTGCTTCATCGATTCCGCAACTGCGCGTCTAGTGGTAATCCTCGTGGCCTTCTACCGGAGCTGGATCTTGAGATCACCATGTAGGGAAAAAGTTTTGTTTATCTCTGCGTGGCCCAACACATTCAACAAGTAAAAGCAAAAAGATAGACCAAACCTAAAGAAGGGACACCATCAAGAAACATAACGGTAGTAGGAACAAAGGTGCGACCACCACCACGAGGAGAAGAATCAGGCATAGGAATAGGCAAGCCATGGAGGGCATGAAGGCGATGACCATGGCGGCCACCACCAGAAGCACTTGAAGATAAGAGGCTAGCCATATGAACGGAAGTGAGGAAGAGAAGAACACCAGGATATATATAAGAAGAGCAAATAACCTTTAAAAACACATGCTAGGTTGTGGGGTGATACCACATGTCGAGCAACAGGGAGAGCACGGACAAAAGAGAGATAAAAAAGAAAAGAAGAAGAGATGAGAACATAATAGAATGATGCATAACAATAAGAACCAATTGACCAACCTATAAAAAACAAAAGAGCATGATGCATATAAAAGAAAAACTATAAAAAACAAAAGAGCATGATGCATATAAAAGCAAAAAAGAGCATGATGACATGTAAGGTAAAAACAAAAAAGCATGATGCCATATACAAAAAAAATGATGACCATCGCTTAATGCCATATACGAACAAAGAAACATGATGACCACCGCTTATAATATCATCAAGAATGCACCGAAACAAAATAACATGATGACCATACCGCTTATAATATCATAAAGAATTCACCGAAACAAAATAACATGATGACCACCGTTTATAATATCATCAAGTATGGTTATAATATCATCAAGAATGCACCGAAACAAAATAACATGATGACCACCGCTTATAATATCATGCATCAAAACAAAATAACATGATGACCAACACTTATAATATCATCAAGGATGCATAAGGATGGACCAACCCAATGTGTCAGAATGACACACTAAGAAGAAAACAAATAGCACCTCTTAATATCACCAAAGGAACGTTGCTACAACCACCCAGGAATGTACCAAGTGAGAAAGGAAGCATTGCAAGACCAACAAAGCTAAACACTCTGGGTACACAAGAACCCACACGGAACAGCGGCAGGACACGTGTCAGAATAAGAGAAATCCTCATGGGAGCCCAAAATTCTAAGAAAAAAGAGAAGCCTAGAGGTTTAAAATATTTAGATATTCGTAAGCTCCATCAGAGGATAATGCTAGAGCATGGTACTATATATAGTTTAGCAAATTCAGCACCTACAGCTTGCTGTTGCACAAGATTTATTAAAAAGCAACCAATTCTCGCTAGATTACTACTTAAATATGACCAACATACTAACATAAACTACAAAAACTCTAACTTTACTGATTAATCGGTGCTACTACCACGATCGACGACGACCATGGCCGGAACAGGACTAGGACGAAATCGATGAAATAGACACCTGCAAGGGGGAACCATCCCTGCACACTCACACTACCAAATCCATCATCGAAATCGCCGAGATCATCCAGGATCGTACGCCCATGACCCTGATGACACCAACACTCCGCGGACATGAAAGAAGCTCCGAGACGGATAGAGCGGTAAGAGAGAAGAAACATACCATAGTCAGGGGTCTCTTCGTCCCATCTGCGAAGGTGCGGTTCGTTCGCCATGTTGCACCGGAGAGAGAGAGGCGAGCTCTCCGTCCTCGTCCTCGCCGCGACCAACTGCCCAAGTTGAACAGAAGGCAAGGAAAGTGCCGACTAGGGGGGAGGGGGGGGAGGCGACAATTAAGGAACTGATTCGCGAGGACCAAAACATTTTCGTAAAGTTCCCGGGGTGGTTTTCATAAACGAGCATGTGCGCAACGCTTCATGTCAGCCATGGACTATTTTGTAAAATTACCTCTAGAGTGGCACCTACATGGCATCCAACTTGCCGTTCCGGACAGTTTTATATGACCGGTGCATCCAATGAAGAAGTTCTTGTACCGCCTGAACACGTTTTGCAAGTTTTTTAATGAAAATACACCTACTGGACAACTTTTTTAACGACCAGTGCAATTACCTCTTTTTTTTGCGAAACTCAGTACAAACGCAGACGCTCACAAATACGCATATACACTCACCCCTATGAGCATCTCCAAAAGAATAAGTCTTGAGACTGATCCGACGGATCTCGAGCTGACAAAGTCACACGGACGTCTCCCTATTGACCAAAACATTGTCTACCACTAAAGAATATTTTGAATTTTGAGACATCAAATCTGAGATTTGAACTTTGATGGGCTCAGCGGTGCCACTGGCCTCCTACCATCCAACCGTTGGTTCTCAATTACCTCTTCTCTAGAAAAACAGAAAAACAAAAGAAAAACCCATCCCCATGGTAAGTCGGAGGAGGCGTGCGTGGCAGGCACAGAGCGCTCGGTCGTCGTTCCCTCTGTGGCTCTGTATCCCATCTCACACACCAAATCCCAATCCGGCTCTCCCCTTCCCCACCACCTCAAAACCCTAGCTTTAAACCCCCAAATCCAACCGATCCCCCACCGATTCCCGCCATTTCCCGCCGGAGTGCCGATCCAGGGACCTTCATCGGTTCCTTCTGCTTCTGACGAACCCTGGATAGCTTCGATTGCCCCGAAAAATTTCCCCTGGTCTTTTTCTTTCTAGGATGAGTACTCCAGTCCATCCAGTTTGCTACGTGGTGGTTTACTGATATCACCAGAGTACCTTGCATTTTTCTGGTTGCCGTTTGATAAGTATGCAGTTCGAGGACGAGGGGGGCATTGGTGTGGGCGTCGGCGATGGCAAAGGAGACGACAGGGTCGACGAGCCTACCAGGTGAAAAACAAATGGAGAGCTAGTTTTTTTTTTTCAATTGGGCAGTCCTGTGCCAAGATTTGGTCTATGCAACTTATTTTGATATTAACACTAACCTGACGAGGATGTGCCGAAATGTTATGCAAGCAACTGCTTGCTAATGAACACAGGTTGATGTAGATCTGTAACTAGGAAATGTGAGATACAGCATTAATTTGTACTGCTAAACCTTGTCTTTCTATGTGTAGAGAGATACAGATAGTATGAATTAAGTTTAGTCGAACTCCATTTATCCTTTCCACAGGGCCATTTTTTAACTGTGGAGATTGCACCTGCAATCAAGTAGACTAATAGACTGGTCACGTGGTCAGTATATGCTGTTTTTTTGCTCTCCGGGGTGCCTGGAAGTAATCAGGTGCTCCATGGCCGTCTTGTGCATATGGCATGGTAGTTGAGTTGTTATTTGTCTAAATTAGTCCTATTACTGTACAATAATAGCAAGGTGTAGTGTGTCCTGATTCTGTAGTACAACTTTTCTCTCTTTCTTCATCAAGTCCTCATGACTACATCCCCATTTCAGTGAGATAACTTCTAACTACTACATTATAGTTGTTCAGGTGCCTACGATGTGGCATCAGTGCAAATGCAACACCTCATATGCGCCGTGGACCAGAGGGACGGAGGACTTTATGCAATGCATGCGGGATAGCATGGGCAAAGGTAGGCACTAGTTGGTCATGGCCACTTATCTTCGATACATATTTGTTTTCATCAGTTTTGGTATAGCCCCGTGTTTAATTAGTTTTTATCCTGTCATATTGGCTTATAGGTCCTATAATTACAGTATCTGTTTGGCTATTCATAGACTTGATCAAATCGAATCACATACCATTTTCCTGTTATGGATAATGTGAGCATTGTCTTATGCTCTCTCTCTAAAAAAATCTCTAGTGTTCATGTGACACTTTTTTCTCTTTACTCAATTGACATTGGCTAGTATGGATTAGGGGAGCTTCCCTGTTCACCTCAATCTTTCTGGAGTTTGAATTGTGTATTTTAAACGTACATGTACTTATGACGGATTGACTCCCATGAATTCACATTAAAGCAACATATTTAGTATTGACATGGCATGGCCAACACCCTACATAGCCAGTTTTTTTTGAACAATACATACTCAAAATAATCGCAAATCATATTATATTCTGATAGTTTGCTTTAGGATAATTTTAGTTATGTTTCTCATTCATCATGCTAAATCATTAGTCATTTGGGTGCAAGCAGGGGAAAATGAGAAAAGTCATTGATTCTGACACCTTCGTTGATGATGCCACTGCCGCAAATATGGTACCGGAAATTGGCATGGAATTTGACAATGAAGATAAAGCTTATGAGTTCTATAACAGGTATGCTGGGCACTTGGGCTTTAGTGTCCGGAAGAGTTCATCGGACAAATCAGCTGACAACATCACAAGGTCAAGAACCTTTGTATGCTCAAGAGAAGGTTTTCGCAAGGACAAGAAAGGAGCTAAAGAAGTCAAAAGGCCACGGCCAGAAACAAGAATAGGATGCCCTGCACGGATGACAATTAAGATTACATCTGATGGTACATATCATATTGCTGAATTTGTAGCGGATCATAACCATCAGCCAGCACCCCCGTCAACCATGCATATGCTGAGATCTCAGAGGGTACTTACTGAACTACAAACAACTGAAGCAGATTCCTCAGAGGATTCAACAACACCGTCAAGGTTTCCTGGTGGCTTTTTGGTGCAGCAGGCAGGTGCTTTTAGAAATGTTAATTTCCTCCCTGCAGATTACAGGAGTTCCCTCCACTCAAAGCGTATGAAAAATATGCAACCTGGTGATGCAGGAGGTGTTGTAAAGTATCTGCAGAGCATGCAGCTAAACAATCCTTCTTTCTTCCATGCTGTCCAGCTTGATGAGGATGACAAGCTGACCAACATTTTCTGGGCTGATTCCAAATCCAGAATTGACTTCAGCTACTTCGGAGACGTGGTTTGTTTGGACACAACGTACAAGACACATGAACACGGCAGACCACTAACTCTCTTCCTTGGAGTGAATCACCACAAGCAGATCTCCATATTTGGTGCTGCTTTGCTTTATGATGAATCAGTGGAGTCGTTCAAGTGGTTGTTTGACACGTTCAGAATTGCTACCGGTGGAAAGCATCCAAAAACAATCCTGACTGATCAATCAATGGCAGCACTTGCTGCCATTAAAGCTGCATGGCCTGGTGCAGGTCACTGTATTTGTCCGTGGCAAGTGTACCAAAACACTGTCAAACACCTTAATCACATCTTCCAAGGCTCTAAGACATTCGCAAAGGATTTCAGCAGATGCGCTTATGGCTATGAGGACGAAGATGGCTTCTTACTAGGATGGAGAACTATGCTAGAGAAGTATGATCTAAGCAACAATGAGTGGCTTCATAAGTTATTCGAAGATCGAGGTAAATGGGCATCTGCATACAATCAACATGTATTCACTGCAGATATAAAAAGTTCATTGCAGTCAGAAAATGTCAGTAATGTCTTGAAAAAGTACCTGAGTCCACAATTTGATTTGTTGTCTTTCTTCAAGCACTACGAAAGAGTGCTGGATGAGCATCGGTATGCAGAGCTACAAGCCGATTTTCATGCAAGCCAAAGCTTCCCTAGAATACCTCCCTCGAAAATGCTAAGACAAGCTGCCAACATGTACACACCAGTGGTCTTTGAAATATTTCGCAGAGAGTTTGAGATGTTTGTGGATTCAGTGATTTACAGTTGTGGGGAATCTGGAACTGCATCTGACTATAGAGTAGCAGTAACAGATAAACCTGGGGAGCACTATGTTAGGTTTGAATCCAGTGACTTATCTGTTGCCTGCAGTTGTAAAAAATTCGAGGCAATGGGTATCCAGTGTTGCCACGTGTTGAAAGTCCTTGATTTCAGAAATATAAAGGAGTTGCCACAGAAATATTTGATGAGTAGATGGAAGAAGGATGCCAAGTCTGCAAATACAGGCAATCCAGGATTCTCGAGTGATGGAGCTGCGCAAACTCCAGGCTCTTCTTTACCCGTCCCAGTGCCAATTATAGATCCGCAACAGGTGTATTTGAATAATCACCATGAGCATGTAAGTTGATCAAATAGAACCTTTAATTAAGAAGTCCATTCTGATTCTTAATTCGGGCTGAGATTGATGCACATGATAATCACAGGCTGCTCCTGTTTCTAACATCCATCAGCAAGCCCTTCACGCTGGCGCGCAGGGAAACATGGTATGTCACGCTGCTGGGGCTGAATTTGGATGTATTACACTTTGACTTTTCAAACCATCAAGTGCCAATTTTTTTCCAACAGTAGTATTGCTGTGACACCTTCTATTAACTACTCACATAATTAGAGACAAGATTAGTGTGTCTAATGTTTGGTTGTTCTACAGGGTTATGCCCCTTTAGCAGCGACGAACCAGCAGCCATTCATGGGAAGTTTCCCCCTAAACCATGAAACAGGCTTCTAACGAAAAAGAAAACATGCTTATGGATTTGCCTTATTGTTCCGGTAATCACGAAGACCCCAATACCTTTTGTAACTCTCTTGTAATTTTTTTTGCAGCGTCAGAAATACAGCTTGTTAGTTAGACCTTGGGAGTAGTAAGAGAAAATCGAGACACTCCATGGGTGTTGTATCTGGGAAACCAAAATTCAGTTAGCTGGGGGGATTTTAAATCAATAGCAACCTCTACATGTATGTCATGTCTTGACTGCGAGTGTACCTACCCAGATTAAATCAAATCCATGTGCCTGCTTTCATTCCAGAAGCCTGAACAAGACAATTTCTCATCACCAGTTGCTGATGAACCCACGCCGCTTCGTCGCCACTTGGAAGAACGCTAGCGCAGGACACGGCCAAACTACCATTACCCTGTTGACCGGCGTACCATCAGCACATAATCATACCGCTGCTTTCCACGTCCTTGTACAGTACGGAGCAGAGAGCAGAGAAATAGTATACTTGTAATTTGTAAAATACTCTAGGTGGAAAATGACGGGTTGTTCTTAAGCTGGGCGCAGCCGGGTAGGAACTGGGTTTCATAGGCCAGCGAAACCTGACGAGAGGCCGATGGAAAAGATGCTCCTGCTGGCAAGCTGCCCAAGTTCCAATCTGACCCTGTCTTCCCCAATTGGCGCTGGCTGATTGATGATCGTATCAATGAACAATCTCCCCCCCTCCAGGCTACAGATGTACAGTGTTGGATCAGGCAGCGCAAGAATACAAAGATACAGAAATGGATTCAGGCATCCGGACGAGTGCTGTACTTCCATTTGTCCAAAGATGTCGTGCTTATCTATGCACTGCCTCGGACTTGGTATGCAGATATACAACGACGTGAGAAATAAATTACATTATAAATAATGTGAAATCGGCAGACGGAGAACTTGTTACAAAGACATCTGGCGAAATACTGACAAAGAACTGGAGTGTTAGGTAAAATTACAGTGCTCAAGACATGTTAGAAGGAGAGACACGAGCGTTATTACAACCGAGCTGATGGTAGGGTGACCTCCCAAACGCCAGTACGGCACAAGCAAACAGTTGCGACGGCGTGGTATCCTAGGGCCGTCCGGCGCTGCTGTCCAACCGGCGAGCATCAGAAGCTACACCCGCGGAAGTGTCCGCCTTTTTATCCAGCCCAGCGCCACCTCTTGCCGCTTTAGCCTTCCAACGTGAAACGCGCGCCTGCATGGCCGACTTCTCCTTCTCCCGCTCCGGCCCGCAGCCGCAGCAGGGCCGGCGCCGCCAAGGCCCCAACTCGACCCCAGATCACTCAACCTCCTTCACCAGCGGCCCTGTCCCGCGCGGGCCACGGCGCCGTGGCCGCGGCGTCGTCGATGACATGTCGTGGCAGAGCTCCGTGGCCTGGCAGCCGAACCAGGACACGTCGTGGGCGCAGCCGCACGGCCTCGGAGCCGCCGTTGGGCCCTGGGGCCTGGAGGGATCCGACGCCGCCTCCCGCCGCGGCCCGGCGCTGTTCCAGAGGACCGCGCGGGACTACTACATGTCGCGGCGCTCCGGTGCAAGGGTCTACCGCGACCGCTCGTCGATGTCGTCCGCGGTGCACCGGCCCGGCGGCGCCTCCGTGAGCGGCATCGTCGGCAAGCGGCTGGAGCTGCAGAGCGTCGTCACGGACGCGAGCAAGGCCATCATCCTGGCCCCCGACGTCTCTTTCGCCAGCAACGACGACAGCGTCGCCGTCCCAGCCGCCGCCCACGCCGGCTCGGGCGCCGTGGACAGGGTGATGGTGAGGTACGGCGCCAGCGCGAACACGCGGATCGCCCGCGAGGTCTCCTTCTCGCGTGACAACCATAACAAGCTCTACGTCACCTCCGCCCCGCGGCAGCGGGAGCAGCCCAGCTTCGGGTACGACGTCAGCGCCGCCTCCTACAGCCAGAGCCGCTACTACAGCGACGGCGGGGACGGTGGCGGTGGTGGCGACTACGGGTACGATGACGAGGAGGACGACGACGTGGAGCCGAGGGCCGGGAAGCCTGTCAGCGTCACGGGCCTCTTCAAGTACTCGACGCCGCTGGACATTCTGCTCCTCGTTCTGGGGTGCATCGGCGCCATGATCAACGGCGGCTCGCTGCCCTGGTACTCGTACCTCTTTGGGAACTTCGTCAACAAGATCGTCAACTCCGACACGACGCAGATGATGAAGGACGTCAGGCAGATCAGCGTGTACATGGTGATCCTCGCCGTGATTGTCGTCATAGGAGCATACCTTGGTGAGCACACACCCTGTTCTCGTTTCGAGACATGGCATTTTCAGACATACTATGTTCTTCTTGCTGATGATCTGTGTTCGCGAGCGCAGAGATCATGTGCTGGAGGATCGTGGGCGAGCGGTCGGCGCTGCGGGTGCGGCGCGAGTACCTGAAGGCGGTGCTGCGGCAGGAGATCGGGTTCTTCGACACGGAGGTGAGCACCAGCGAGGTGATGCAGAGCATCTCCAGCGACGTCGCCCAAATCCAGGAAGTCATGGGAGAGAAGGTACAGAATTAGCTCCATGATTTAGTTGCTCCATATCTGTTTGCTCGTATCGCACAGAACAACAGAGACGGCTAAATGCTCCAATCTGATTTGTTCGTACCTGCATAAAAACAGATGGCAGGGTTCGTGCATCACGTCTTCACCTTCATCTTTGGCTACGTCGTCGGGTTCAAAACGTCATGGAGGATCGCCCTCGCCGTCCTCGCCGTCACGCCCGTCATGATGGCCTGCGGCCTCGCGTACAAGGCCATATACGGCGGCCTCACTGCCAAGGAAGAGGTGAGCTAGTTTATTCCTCGCTTATCGCTCAGCATACCTATCTAGACTGAAGGAGAACTTGTAATCTGAACATTTGTTTACTATCGTACTTAGAGTCTGAACAATTTTTATGACAATTGCAATCTGAACATTGTTTAGCTTTTTGCTCACTTGTGGCTGAACATATCTAGACTGAATGAACACTTGCCGTCTGAACAATATGTTTACTGATCACTGAACATATCTATCGAGGCTGAATGAACAGCTGCGGCCTGAACATTCAGTTTATCACAATTGCAATCTGAACATTGGTGTTGCTATCTCTGATGATGAATGAACTAGGCGTCGTACCAACCCGCGGGCAACGTGGCGCAGCAGGCGATCAGCTCGATCCGGACCGTGCTGTCGTTCGTGATGGAGGACCGGTTGGCCGACAGGTACGCGGAGTGGCTGCAAAAGTCGTCGCCGATCGGCATCAAGATGGGCTTCGCCAAGGGCGCCGGCATGGGGATGATCTACCTGGTCACGTACTCCCAGTGGGCGCTGGCGCTCTGGTACGGCGCCAAGCTGGTCGCCCAGGGGGAGATCAAGGGCGGCGACGCCATCGCCTGCTTCTTCGGCGTCATGGTCGGAGGCAGGGGCCTGGCGCTGTCGCTGTCCTACTCGGCGCAGTTCGCGCAGGGGACGGCGGCGGCCGGGCGCGTGTTCGAGATCATCGACCGGGTGCCGGAGATCGACGCGTACGGCACGGGCGGGCGCGCGCTGTCGGCGGTGCGTGGGCGGATGGAGTTCAAGGACGTGGAGTTCGCGTACCCGTCGCGGCCGGAGTCGCTCATCCTCTACAACCTCAACCTGACCGTCCCCGCCGCCAAGATGCTCGCGCTGGTGGGCGTCAGCGGCGGCGGCAAGTCCACCGTGTTCGCGCTCATCGAGAGGTTCTACGACCCCACGCGAGGTACGTATACGTGAAACGGCACGAGTCTCTCCAGCATCGCCGTGCGCCGCCGCTGTAGGATGAAGTGACCGATCGGTTGGTGTGTGTGCAGGGTCGATCACGCTGGACGGGCAGGATCTTGGGTCGCTCAACCTCAAGTGGCTGCGGTCGCAGATTGGGATGGTCGGGCAGGAGCCTATCCTCTTCGCCGTCTCCATCATCGAGAATGTTATGATGGGCAAGGAGAACGCGACGAGGCAAGAGGCCATTGCCGCCTGCACAAAGGCCAACGCACACACCTTCATCCTTGGGCTCCCCGATGGCTACGACACGCAGGTAAAATATATCTCATGAGCAAACAAGTGTCATAAGTAACAGATGATTTCTCAGTCAGTAAACAAATAATTTCTCAGGTCAGGTACTAAACAACAAATAATCTGTCTTGTGTTTAGGTTGGGGACCGTGGGACCCAGATGTCTGGGGGACAGAAGCAGCGCATCGCGCTGGCGCGCGCCATCATCCGGGAGCCGCGCATCCTGCTGCTGGACGAGCCCACCAGCGCGCTGGACGCCGAGTCCGAGGCCGTCGTGCAGCAGTCCATCGACCGTCTCTCCGTTGGCCGCACTGTCCTCGTTATCGCGCACCGCCTCGCAACCGTCCGCAATGCTGACACCATCGCGGTGCTCGACCGTGGCGCGGTCGTCGAGTCCGGCCGACATGCCGAACTCATGGCACGCGGCGGCCCGTACGCAGGCCTCGTCAAGCTCGCCTCTGACAGCGGCAGGGCCGAGCCAAACAACGCCGCCCCCGGCACCCCCGGAACTCCCGGCGGGGCAGGGTACAACAGCTTCATGGACAACTCGGGGTATGATATGTCAGTGTCCAAGTCAAGGTATGGCGGCATCCGCACGATCCACGAAGAGGAGGCGGAGAAGAAGTACACGCGCGACGAAAAGGGCACCGCCGCGTTCAGCATCTCCGAGATATGGGAGCTGCAGCGTCGGGAAGGACCGTTGCTCGTCCTGGGGTTCCTGATGGGCATCAACGCCGGCGCGGTGTTCTCGGTGTTCCCTCTGCTCCTGGGCCAGGCCGTCCAGGTTTACTTCGACGCCGACACGGAGAAAATGAGGCGGCAGATCGGGTACCTGGCCATGGCCGTGGTGGGGCTCGGCGTGGCGTGCATTGTCACCATGACGGGGCAGCAGGGGTTCTGCGGCTGGGCCGGCGCGCGGCTCACCATGCGCGTCCGCGACCACCTCTTCCGCGCCATCATGCGGCAGGAGCCCGCGTGGTTCGACGAGGACGAAAACGCCATGGGCGTCCTGGTCACGCGCCTCGCGAGAGATGCCATCGCCTTCCGGTCCATGTTCGGCGACCGATACGCGGTGCTTCTCATGGCCGTGGGCTCCGCCGGCGTTGGCCTCGGCATATGCTTTGGGCTGGACTGGCGCCTCACTCTCATAGCCATGGCCTGCACCCCGCTAACGCTCGGCGCCAGCTACCTGAATCTACTCATCAACGTGGGTGCCAGGTCCGACGATGGCGCATACGCGAAGGCTAGCAGCATCGCCGCCGGCGCCGTGTCCAACGTGCGCACCGTCGCGGCGCTCTGCGCGCAGGGCGGCATCGTCGGCACATTCAACCATGCGCTGGACGGGCCCACGGCCAAGGCCCAGCGGAGGTCGCAGTACATGGGCCTAATCCTCGGGCTCTCCCAGGGCGCCATGTACGGCGCCTACACGGTGACACTCTGGGCCGGCGCCAAGTTCATCACCGAAGGCAAGTCCACTTTCGGCGACGTGTCCAAGATCTTCCTCATCCTGGTCCTCAGCTCCTTCTCCGTCGGCCAGCTCGCCGGGCTCGCCCCGGACACCTCCGGCGCGCCAACGGCGATCGCCGGAGTACTAAACATCCTGAAACGGCGGCCGGCGATCAACGAGGACGGCAAGCGGCGGGCGATCAAGGACGGGAAGCCGATGGACGTGGAACTGCGGAAAGTGATCTTCGCGTACCCGTCTCGGCCGGACGTGACGGTGCTGAACGACTTCTCGCTACGCGTCAAGTTCGGGAGCACGGTGGCGGTGGTCGGAGCGAGTGGGAGCGGCAAGTCGACGGTGGTGTGGCTGGTGCAGCGGTTCTACGACCCGCTGGGCGGAACCGTGATGGTCGGCGGCGTGGACGTGCGGGACCTGGACCTCAAGTGGCTCAGGGGAGAGTGTGCCATGGTGGGTCAGGAGCCGGCTCTGTTCAGCGGGTCCATCAGGGAAAACATCGGGTTTGGCAACCCAAAGGCCTCGTGGGCCGAAATCGAGGATGCTGCCAAGGAGGCCAACATCCACAAATTCATCTCTGGACTTCCCCAAGGCTACGACACACAGGTACACAGAACGATTTGAATTTCCAATTCGCAGAGAAAAAACTGTCCGTAAGATTCCCTGAATCAAACTAATAAGTAATAACTCGAAAATTGAAATATTGACTTAAGTTTCGTACTACTATAATCTAATCTAACAATTCGTTACTCTGGGCAGGTTGGGGAGAGTGGGGTGCAGTTGTCAGGTGGTCAGAAGCAGAGGATCGCGATCGCGCGAGCGGTACTGAAACAGTCGAGGATACTGCTCCTGGACGAAGCCAGCAGCGCGCTGGACCTGGAGTCCGAGAAGCACGTGCAGGAGGCCCTGAGGCGAGTGTCGCGGCGGGCGACGACGATCACGGTGGCGCACCGGCTCTCCACGGTGCGCGACGCCGACCGCATCGCCGTGGTGAGCCTCGGCCGGACCGTGGAGTTCGGCAGCCACGAGACCCTCCTGGCGAACCACCGCGACGGCCTGTACGCCGCCATGGTGAAGGCCGAGATGGAGGCGCAGGCGTTCGCGTAACTCACTGATGGCAGTTTTCAGAATGCATTCTGGACTCTCTTTTTTCTTCTTCATCTTGACGTGTTCTTTTGTGGTGATATTTATACTACTGTACTATTAACTAGGAAGTCATTATTATTATTTTTTACGTCAGTGCTAGGCTCCTAGTAGCTATAACTAGACCACAAGGTCAGGTGAATAAACTATGCGGGAAGTATACGGATTAGATGGAATGTCCATGTTAACTAGCAACATATCAACTCCGGCCGGACGCCTGATAATGAATGGTACAGCGAAATGGTGAGAGAGAAATTAGGGGGAAAGTACTTGGCCAATAAGATGAAATATCTTGTTTGATGAGACGGGCCAGCTGCTCTTCCTGCTGATGGCATTACTTTAGCGAACTGACGTGGCCACGGTATCAGTTGGGATGGATTTGGTGAGCAACCTGGATGTGGATCTGTTCTCATAATTGAGCCGCTTATTTTATATGCTGTCGTGCTGAGCATTATTTGCGGAAGCAGAAGAAAAGACGACAATACAGGCCAGCTCCACAAACATCTCGAACAATGTCATATCCTGTGTTTTTTTTATAGATCTTCTGGTGCATATTTGAAGTGGGGATCATGTAAACGGTAGTGGCTGTTAAGGTTTTCAGGGCAAAAGAATCAGTGGACTATTGCTCGAGACAGGGGATACTAGGCCATCCGTTTTAGTTAGTTATGATGCTATCGAGTACCAACCTTCCCTCATTAGTATAGCTTGGTAAACTATACGGCAACGAAGTGGATATAAGTACATCTACCGAACTTGTGTAGTGAGTAGCAAATCATTGCCCCCCCCCCCCCCCCCCCCCCCCCCCCACAAACAATATTCTGTCGTTCCGGAGAAATAAAAAGATCAGAGCCGTCATAGTCTTTTACAAGTTGACATTTCGCCACAGCGACATTGCCAGTTCAAGCTTCGTTTCCTAATTTCTTCATGAAACACTTGTCCCATTTCTCCAGTCTTACCATGAATAGTAGATTACCACTGGCAGTAGTATATTTACGTAGAAAACTAACAGTTGGATTTTTTTTCTTATTGAAGGAAATACAATAATACCAAGAATATACCAGTTACTCTATCCAACAGCATAATAACTAGAACTAGTCTAACCACCAAAGATGCACACAGCCGGAAAAAAAAGACCATGCCTAAGCAAACATAGTCTCTCAGTAGTAATATCACCACCAGTGTTGATGACACCTCAACTCCAAAAACGTTCCTCAAAACAATGCACTGCACAAACACCGAAGTCTAATCAGTATGATCGAGGCTGGGTTTTCACCCTGAAGAAGGTCCAATCTGCTAACAAATACCGCATTTCCATATTTTTTAACTGCTTATAAGCCTTTGAATGCCTCATTTGTTCTTCGCGCCAAATGTTTCGGTTCATCGGCCTTCCCGTTAAATTCTTCAAACGCTCCTTCGACTATTCTTAGCCTTTCGCATGAACCAATCCTGTGTTTCAACTTTTTTTAAAAAATTTTGTGTTTAGTTCTTCCAACGCTTAATCTGTCATGACTTGTCTATTGTTTCTTTCACTGCAGTTTTGGTAACTTTCATGAAAGGGGAACTTTTGTCAACCATTTCGGTTCATTGGCGAGATCACGAAAAATATCTTCTCATGTTTTCTTTTTAATATCGTATTTATTATTCTCTTCACGTTGAACCCATATATTGTTTAAAAATGTCTTGTTGCGGCTCCTTAACTATACCTTGGAAAGATAGTATTGGACAAATGTCCATACTTAAAAGCAAAAGAACGAAGCAAATTGAAGTGGCAAAGAAACTTGACACACAAAGAACTACAAACACTCAAGGGATTTTGGTGAATAAGTAAAAAAGTGTAAATCAAACAAAAACAATAAAAAAACAAGGTAATTGTAACAAGTAGAGAAAATCCAAAAGAACAAATGTAAAAAAGAAGAGGTCACCAGGGTGATGGAAACGTATGACTAATTGCACACGTGGAGATTAGTGGGTTTAAGACGACTATAGGAGTGGGCTATGTACAAAGAGAACTAACAAAGACTTAAGATCGATGTCGTGCCAACATAAGAAGAGACCGTACGTAACTCATTTGCCGAGAAGCAACGAATTTGTACACTCTCCTCTCTCTCTCTCTCTTGCTTACAAGATTTTAGACTCTTGGTATTAGGAGACTTTATTTTTCCTTCCTTTTCATTTCTCTTTTGTTTTTGATTTTTCTCTCCCTTTTTATTACAGAATAAACTTTTGCTATTACTTACACAATCTCACTATCTAAGGCAAATGCACAATGCTTCATCAAACACAAAATGAGTTATTCCCAATAGGATAGATAACATAAATAAGAAGAAATATGGTCAACAAGGTGACATAAGTTATACCTTCGGTGTCTTGTTGACGATGAACTTGCAATCGGTGGTAGGGAAAAGCTTGAGACTTGTGGTGTTGTTGAGCACGTTTGATGTTGCGTAAGCTTGTTGTTATGTTGTTGACACACACACGAAACACAAAAAATAAAGGGTGTTAGCTTAACTGAAAATGAGGCAAAACTTCGGTTGGATCGGAGACTTTGGTCGTCTAGCCAGAGACATCGGTCTTTAGGTCTGGAAACTTTGTCCACACTGGATAATCTAGTGTGTTATGAGCCAGATGACACGTTGTGGAGGTCGTGCGACCTGTTCATGCTCGAGCGAAAAACTGAGCCTTCCAACCTCAAATCCAGGGAAAATTCGGTCAAATTGGGCTGAGGAAAACAAAAAAAGGTGGATCCCGTCCTAAGAAAAGTATTCCATGGATCAAAACCACAAGAAACTCACTAAATCATGAGATTGATCTATGGTCAACTTTAGGACTATTTTTGGGAAATTTCCAAATGTATGGGAAAATAACAAATCGAAGAGATATCGGTGGCAACCAAAGGCTATTGATACCACTTGATGTGGCTAGAACACCACTTTATGTGGTCTAACCACTAGGGATGGCCCTATCTTCATGGTTCTAGGGGTAGAAATCATGGGAATAGCGTGGGAAATGGTAAGGAGTAGAGGAAGCGAACACATACCACATAAAGAACACGCTGAACTCCACACAAAACAAAACATGATGCTTGACCAATCTCTCCCGTCGACAACCAATGGTCAAATAAAATTCTCACTAGGAAATATTGGGCAACATGCTCCCTCGAGTCCCGATAGGAGAGGGAAAAACACCTTGGACGTGGCCTTGCTAACTCAAATAACAATCACGTGATATGAAGCCTTGTACAATTCAAAGATACAAATCTATCAAGGTCTTGTAGATAAAGGCTCTCTTGGAAGGGAGATGTGACACAACTAGAAGATCCAAATTAGAGTTCTAGTCTTATCATCTATGTACAGGGTTTACAATAAAGTGTAGGGGCATATATATATATCCAACCACTTAAACATGGGTGTTTTGGCATTAAACATAATTAGGGGTATTACATGGGATGTGGTCCAATGGGCTTCAGGTGTGCGATGTAGTTATGTCTGGAGACTCCGATGTGCTTGGGCCAAAGACTCTGGTCTAGGAATGGTAGGGGCGGAGACTTGATGGTAGGCTTCGGATAGTCTCCAGACTAAGTATCGAGGAAAACACACTCGAGGGTTTCTGAGTGGGAATCGCCAGACCAAAGACTGTGTTGTGCGGAGGATAAAGACTCCATTGTTGGAGTTCCAGTTTCTTCAGCTTTTGGTCCACGCTCCTCTTATTCATCTTCCATGGTAACTTGCCCATGATCTTGGGGTTTGTACCTGAGTATAGCAAGTGTATTAGCATGAAGTAGCAAGTCATTCAAAGGGGTATCAAAGTTAAACATAGAGAGGAGCGAGTTAACCTTATCATGAAGGAGCTTGAATTGAGACCGCTAGTTAATGGTACATTTGGGGGACTTGGCACTATAGATGTAGATTCGTACGAAGGACAGGCTGAAGGGGTTTAGCGCCTGAAAACAATAATTTTTCCTATACGAATAACCCTAATGCCAGGATCTATCTATTAGTAATGCAGTAATGAGAGGGGCTTTTCGAAACTTACCCTTGAAGACCAAAAAGCATTGTCAATGTTCGGGAGAACGTGGTTGATGTAGTTGTAATGACGCCGACCTCAAGGTCGTGGACGGCTCTACCAGCTCCAATGACTCTGATTGCTCGAACGACTTGAGCACGACTAGTGTAGTGCCTCGTGGGGAGTCACACACATACGATGTTTGACGACGACTTCCGATCCCTCATCCAGCAGAGGTTGTGGAAGTAGATCTCCTGGATCCGGAATCCTCGCAGCGCGACAATGCTCCACGGTGAAGAACACTCTCGTTCACACAACCCTTACCGTGGGGTCGTGCTCACAAGAGAGAGAGAGAGAGAGAGAGAGAGAGAGAGAGGAGGGGACTTGTAGGGGGACGTCTCAAAGCTCAATTGGTGTGTTTGAAACCCTCCATATGCCCTCCTTTATATAAGGGGAACGGAGGCACTCCCTCCCTCAAAGTCCCGGGGTGGGACTAATCAAAGGGCGGAGGTGGGAGGCGCGCGGGTCATCCCCCACATGGGCCCCACGTGGTGGGAAGCCCACATGTGGCCGGCGGACACTCCTAGGCCCCTCCTAGGGTGGCGGCCCCTTCTTGGGCCCTTTTTCCCTTCGGGAATTGGCCCATTAGGTGGGCTGGCCCATTAAATTATATTTAAATTATTAAATAAATATAAATGAATGTATAATTAAATAATTAACATATATTTACATACTATTTAATCCATGTTGCACCGTAACTCCTTCCGGACAACTCCGGACGCCCGCTGGACTTTCCCGGAACCCTTCCAATTTTCCCTTCTCTTTTCTTAGTGATTCCTATGATACCAAAACGATCTCTAAGTATTGTCAAACCCTTAAGTATGTTACCCTACGGTTTGGGAACACTCCAGATATGGTTAAGATCCCTCTCGGACCAATGATCATCAGCAGCACTTGGATGCCCATGATGACCCCTTTGCATTCCACGAGAATCTTCGTCGTTGAACCGTGAAAGATAGTGTCCAATTCCATTTTTACTTTGATACTTTACTTGTCCGAGATCCGATCAACGACATCCCTATGTCGTGTTCAATCTCGTTACTGACAAGTATAACTTTACTCGTTCTGAGCTATCCCCGTGACCTAGTCACACGCTGCAGTTTTATGGATGTCATGTCTCCGAGTGGGCCCAGAGTATCTTTCCATCACGCGGATGGAAAATCCCGCTCTTGAAACATAATGCCTCTACATGCCCTCTGAATACCTGAACACACCTTTATGATCACCGTGTCACCGAGTGATGTTTGATGCTATCTAAGTATTCTCAGGTGACAGTAATTGATATGGTCTCACGGTCTAAGGAATTGGTTACTGCGTTCATTCATTGTAACGGTGAACTCCGTGACTTGATCGTGTTACAATTCCTGTGTTGAGTTGTCCATCACTTTCATCAACTAAATGAAATGACCCTATTGTCAATTGACATAAATGTCCATGATCGAGAAACCTCGACCATCGATTGACCAATGAACTAGTGTCTAGAGAATAACTAGGGACTTTGGTGGTTTATATATCACACATGTATTGATGTTCCTATCAATACAGTGATAACATGATATAAAACCTATTATGAACTGAATGAAATATGTCAAAAATCTATATTATTATTTGTCTTTAGGGCATATTCCAACATGGGCTACATCGATAAGACAACTCAATTGTCCTACCTCCAATCACAAGATTAATTTCACTGCTGCAGCAATGGAAGATATTAAAGATCATAAAGATCAGTTCAAAGGCATTAGGTTATATGGAAAACCGTTTCTCCTACATATATGTGCACCTCAAGAGATATCTGTGTCACCCGAAGGTCAAATTAGTCGCACAAAATATCCATCTACCTCATGTGTGGTCTGGGGTGTTGGATGCTTCCAACTACCCCGATGGATTGGTGCATTCGAATCACTAAGATGATAACATGAGTAGAGCCAAGCAAACAATAAGTACATGCATAAAACAAGATCATAACACCAACCACAAATACTCAAGTAATCATAACATGAAAAGGGGGTTCAAGCCATGTTACAACCCATCATAGAGACCATATGATGGAAAAGGAATAAGGAGCAGTAGCGATGATGATGGTAATGACGCCAGTAGTGTGGAGGTGGCGTAGATGTGCATCAATGCGCCACGATGATGTATCCTTAGTGTCTTCCTCCCCAGCTTTCCTTCAAGGTTATATATGTGATAGCGCACGATAGTTAGGGATTTCCCCTACCTTAAATAGACTCATGGAGGTTGGTTTGGTCTTTCTAGAGAGTTCCGCACCAACTATGCCCTTTGCCCCTGCATAAAAGAGGTTCGTTACCCGTAAGAGGTCCGCATGGTCAGCGATACGGTCATCCTCCCCATATTGTAGATCATTAAAAGAACTGACCCCTTTCATATTTTGGTCGGCATTTCTTCAAGAAAACTCTGATGAGGTGTTCTTCGAATTGATGGAAGAACCATATGGACGACAGCTACAAGACCATGTCCTTAGATATTTATTTTGTGATGATATAAAAATATAATTTTTCCAAAATTAATATGGCTAAGTCTGGTGCTTGTAACTCCTCCATATTACACCCTTTTGACTTCTTTCACCTACTTTTTCTCCATTTCACCTAAGCACAAACCAAATCCGAGTAAAACGAATAAAATCCTAATAAAACAACATTTTGCAATGCTCACATGAAAATGAATGAAAATATGCAATCATGTATAATATACATAATAATAACTAGATGGAGCATGAAATGAGTGGTTTTATAAACTTAAAGTATGCTTTAAACTTTGTATAAAATTCACTCATCATTCCTCATCACCAAAGTTGCGCTTGGGGTCATCGACGAGCCATCCTACACTAGGCCCACCCAAGTGACTCCATGGGCGTTACATTAAATGTGGGCACAAGAGGTAGAAATTCATTGGTCTTCGTAGTGATGTTTTTGGCAGAGGCCTCATCTTCGTACCCAGCATTGACCACAAGTTATGCATCAACCTCTGGCATAGCGGCAACCTCCAACACATCATAAACCTCCATGACAGCGGAAATCATCCCTGGCATAACATGGATCCCTTTGTGCCCCCTCTTACTTGGTCCTGGTGCTTGAGAGGTGTGGCGGTGCTGCACACAATGGTGACCATGGTGGTGGTGCTATAGATAGTAGTGACGGCAACATAGGCCACCAACTAGACCTTAGCAACGACGAGGGGCACCAAAAGGTGTATGTAGTGGCGATGCCACTATTCCTGTTGAGGTGGTGTTGGTGATGGCGCCCGAAGTTCTGGCCAAAGTTATGTGATGTGCAACATTAAGACCGAAGGTCCAGCGAGTAAAATGGAAGAGGCAGTGCTCCCTTGCCACAAAACTAGCAAAAGCGAATGCAAGGTCTAACAGGAATGCCATCTTTTCTCACCTTTTCTCTTCCAATCTCTCGTGTAACCTTGTAACCTTTTCGCTAGGAGGAGCAGTGCATGATAACATGAAGAGATAATTATGTACTAATTGTTGTTGGGAATATTCCCTAGAGGAAATCATGTATGATGTAATTCTCAATGTATTCATAAAGTTATTAAGTTATCCTTGTATGAACATCTTATGTATATCATTGAATATGTGATTCAGTTGTGAAACTATATATTCATGTTGTTTATACTAAATATCATTGGTCATTGAGGTTGTGCTGGACACACAACTTAGACTAATATGAAAGTCGGCTAATGAATCAGTTCCACTTATCATGGGCATGGTGATACTATTCCAACTTACACGGATTTGGCTGAAGAGTTTAGCGAGTCGGATTGACCCATATTGAGATACAACAAACAAGTCATCATTTGTATATCTCAATCAATGTAATCCTTAGACCTGAGGTTGTCGCACAATCCGAGTTGAGGATCACCGAATTAGGTTCTGTCAAATGTTGTTCCGTCACAAGGCAGTTATAAAGGCAGAGTTCAAGTCAAATGAGAATCAAGCTGCGTGATGTGGATAACCAAGATGGGATTTTGCCCCTTCAACTGAAGAGATTTTCTCTGGGTCCTCTCGTGTGATATGATTCAGAAAGCGTGGCCATGCATGACTCGGTTAAGTGTTAACCGAGGCAATCGACTAAGAGTTAGTGGGATGAATCACTTATCTCAGACCGAGAAGAGAGTTAAACTATTATGGGATGCCGATAATTCTCTATAGCTTGACAAGGTATATTGTGAGGCAAAAGGGACTCGGATGTAAGTCGCATTGGAAGGTACATCATCATGACTCTTTGGTACTTGGGAGTCGGCACGTTCTGCTAGGAGCCACTATTGATTGATCGATTGCGAGTCGGACTCCAATCATGTCCAAGTTGCCATGAGCCTATGGGTTCACACAGTTAAGAGCATGAGCAAGTAGTTTGGAATGGACCCAAACCGTATACAGACTGAGTTAGTGAGTTGGACTCACAGTGACTAATATAGGCTTTAGTGAATAAGCCACAAGTGAGTGGATCCCACTTTCACTCCCTATATATGCTGGGGCACAGATGCCCAAAAGGTTACGATTAGGTCATTCCATGCATTGGAAACCCTAGTCCCAGTTTAGTCCAGCCACCGTACCACACCTAGTAGTCCATTGCCATCTCTCCTCCTCATACATGTGGATACCAACAGAGGTGTTGTACGTTCAGCACTTCGACGATCGTGATTGGATTGGATCATGAGGATTGCAATGCATCCAACTGATGTGCTTCATCAGTAATCCGCAACCGCGCGTCTAGTGGTAATCCTCGTGGCCTTCTACCTCAGCTAGATCTTGGGATCACCGCGTAGGGAAAAGTTTTGTTTATCTTTGTGTGGCCCAACAATTGTGCCTAAAGGTACATATTGGTCTTGTTTGCTAGGCCGTATCCCCGTTTCTCGCATGGGGAGGAAAGAAATAAGGGTGTTTGTTTGCACAAGCAAAAAAGTATCTTTGCACTAGACGAGTTTTAAAGAAGTCCTCGGCCTGGCCCTGGAGGAAGACCAAATCGGGCATTTCACAGAGCCAACTTATTCTCACGCTCGCGAGAGAAAATGATGCACGTGCCCATGCGAGGGAGGGGTGGCGGGAGCTCACCCACGTACAAGTAATTCTAGTGGGAGAAATTGGGTCACTGCCCACCAACTCGCACCGCCTATTTACATCACTCGACCTTGCCTCCAAAATCAGCACCACCATTTCCCCCATTTGGATCTCTCCCTCCAAATCCTATTCTTTACCAACGAGCAGGTAAGTGGCGCCTCCTAGTCTAGTGGATCGAGCTCATCTATGACAAGTCTTCTTCGACCGATTCTCCTACATGTCATCCTCATTGTCCGATGTTCAGTTCATGTAAGATACACCTAACCCTACCTCTGCAAGTTTAGATATGTTAGCATGTTGTCGCTCATAGTTGATATGTTTGCATGTGGTCACTCCTAGTAGATCTGGATGTTGTATGGTACATTTTGGTAATCATTATTCATGTTATACTATGAGGATTGTTCTATGGTACAGCCATGTTGGATAAATAATCTTCTCTTCTTGTGTACTCCATGTATAAGCGCAATGGTTGGTACAAGATTAGTGCTAAAAGTATAGTTCTTCTCCTTATATGATCCATCATCTTAGACATGAGAATATGCAGACGAAGAAGAGTTAGCAATCTTGACAATGCCCATTGTATTTTTCTCATGCTAGTTGTACATTTGTGGTTTTTTCGCACTATTATTAGTACTGCATATCTCTGGTGCCATAGGAGAAGGTTGCGTCCCCTGATATGTCGGTAACCTCTGTGATGCCTCTGCATTATGTGCATATACGTGATAAGGTGTGAAAAAGAAGTTGTCCATGTGATGGCAACAAACGCATCCACTTTTCATTGGGACTCCAAGTGCAGAGTGTTGTAGCGAGCTTCTTTTCCCCACAAGGGTGACTCGTGGGTTTATATCGAACTCTCAGGGAATTGCATGGATATTTGTCTTCTCCTCTTCAAGCAACCTGTAAAGTAAAATAATTTTTCTTGTGTCCCCAACTCCACCAAGTGGTTTTCAAGCACAAGGTTTTGTATTAGTAATATGAAATAAAATATAAAACAAAGTAAATGAAGTAAAGGAATACAAACTAGATGAGATGGAAGATAGTAAAGTTGTTTTTGGGTTTTTATGGGTGATTGCAAATAGAGAAAGTAATAAATTGCGGAAATTATAAATGATAGTAGATGCAAAGGAAAGGTGTTTCTTATGATAAAAATCAGACCGGGGTTCATTGGTTCACTTGTCTACTATCTTTTTAGGTTGTAGTGATCATAAAACAATTCATCAATGATAAAGATTCATGGAAATTCTATAAGTGCTTGATAAGAGGAATTAATATGGGAATCACATTCTAATATTGAGATGGAATACATCTCTCTCTCTCTCTCTTATACTCCTCAAGAAAGGGAAATCTCCATGCAATCTTGATTTAATAACAAATCAGAGTATAGCTTTAAGCAATATTATATGATGTTTGAAATACTAATATGCTACCTTGATCTAAGAAGGTCATCACACTTTCATGTGATAACTGTAGCACATGATTTCACTTTATCCCTAGTGAGGCAGCAAAAGAAAGGTAAAAACCAAAGTAGATCTTGAATATTATGTGTCAAAATTCAATCTCCACCCCCATGCTACTCCATCTAACACACACTTCTCCCCATACACGCTCTTGCATACAAGTTGGATCAACATAAGCAATGAAGAACGGGGTGCATGATATGCATCTATTAAAACATATTACACAAAATAGATTCCAATCTCAAATATCAAATCATAGAACAAAGATCCACCACATAGGAATTACAAATATGACCATAATCATGTTGGGCAGCTCATATGGTACTAGATCTATGAACAAAAAGAGAGAAATAGATTAAGCTATTGCCACAAACCCATAGCCAAGAGGAGGACTACCCCCTCTTAATCATGGTGATGAAGCTAGAGATGTTGGAGAGGGTGGAGAGCTCCCTGGAGATGGCTCTAGCGGAGTTCCCCCTCCAATCTTTGCCGGATCCGACTCTGTTTGGTGGTGTTTTTGTCTCTGGTGGCTTCTGGTGTCTCCTTCTTCGAGGACGCCTCAGGTGGTCCTTATATATGGATTTTAGGTCAAGAGAATTCCGTGGGCAAAATAATCAAGGCGATCGGACGGTCGAGGACCAAACGAGTAGGGGTGGCGCGCCCACCAGTCCTCGGCGCGCCACCTGGGCTCGTTTGGCCCTCCTGGTGAGATTCTATTGAAGGAGTTATGGCATAGAGGCAAATAATAAAGTGTATTGTTTGATATATCTTCTGTATGTTCATAATGCGTTTCATACTGTGCTATAACTATATTAATACGAAACGTTAATACACGTATGGTATGTAAACAAACCGTGTCTCTAGTTACCTCTAGCGAACTAGTTCATTGGTCATAAGGATGATCTGGGTTTCAAGATCATGGGCATTTATGCCAACTGACAATAAGGTCACGTCATTGGTTGGATGATGTGATAGACAAACATCCGACAATTATATCTGTCGTGGAAATGGCCACGGCAGTCGCTGCTACTGGCAGCGATTGATTGTAACGTGAGGAAGAGTTGGTGGCCATCTGCGGTGCGAGATGGGGGTGGATGCACATGGTTTACTTAGGTTCGGCCCCCGGAGGGTAAATACCTACTCCTGCTTGATTGGATTAATGGAGAGCGAGTTACAAGGGTGGCGAGCTCGGCATCTAAGCAGCGAGTCGCTTGAGGGGGTGTATGATGGAACGTAAGTCCTTAGGATACCCTAGGGAGGTTTATATAGGAGTCACCTCGCTAGGGTTTACAAGTTACAACCGAGCCAGATATGGACTCGGAGGCTTTTGACCTAATCCGACTAGGCTTCAAATACGCTTCTAGGCCTTCAGTTTCCAGTCGCCAGGCTTCTCCTTCAGTCGCACTCCAGTCGTCGTCCTTTAGGCCCACTCACAGGCCCTTCGGGCCAATTGGAACGTCCTGCTGGGCATACCCCCTTTGGTATATCCCCATTGATACGTCCAAAACGTTTCTACTTCCCGGACACTTTTGCTATTGTTTCTCCTCTATACTTGTGTGATTTGGATGCAACTAATGTGAACTGACGCTGTTTTCAGCAGAATTGCCTTGGTGTCTACTTTTTGTGCAGAAAATCAACTATCAGGAAAAATCCTGGAAAATATGCCAAAAATCCTATTTCACCCGAAGACTCCAGGAGCCAGAATACGAGACGGAGAAGAGCCCTGGGGTGTCCACACCACCTGGTGGCGCGGGCCAGGCCAGGCCGCGCCAGGGGCTGGTGTGGGCCCCTAGGCACCCCCTCGGCCTCTCTCTTCGCCTATAAGGAGCCTTTTGACCTAAAAACTTCGGGGGGTTCGACGTTTTTCTAGAAGGAGTTCCGCTCCGCCGCCACCATTAGATTCCACGAAACAGCACCAGAAACTCCGTTCTGGCACCCTGCCGGGACGGGGAATTGGAGGAGATCATCGCCATCATCATCACCATCGCTTCTCCATCGACCATCCATGTTTCCCCCATCTATGAGTGAGTAATCCCCCGCTGTAGGCTATGGGGATGGTAGGGATTGGATGAGATCGTTCATGTAATGGCATCAGATTGTTAGGGCATAGTGCCTAGTATCTTTTATTAGTGCTTTATGACTTTGTTGCAACTTTGTTGTGCTTAATGCTTGTCACTAGGGCCCGAGTGCCATGATTTAAGATCTGAACTTATTATTGATTCATTATGATAGTATTGTTTCTGGTCTTATCTACAAGTTGTGTACACACGTCGTTGTCCGGAACCTATGGTCCCGAAGTGACAGAAATCGGGGTAGCCGGAAGGGAAAGGCTTTGATGTGAGGATCACATGTGTTCACGGAGTGTTAATGCTTTGCTCCGGTGCTCTATTAAAAGGAGCACCTTAATTGCCAGTAGTTCCCTAGAGGCCCCGCTGCAAACGGGCTGGCAGGACAAAAGATGTTGTGCAAGTTCTAATTGCGAGCATGTATGACTATATATGGAACACATGCCTAGGATTGTCTAGTACTTGGATGCTTTATCTTATTTATCTGCAATTGCCTTATGTTCTGATTGCTATGTGAATTGTCTTGTCCATGCAACACCCGTCCATCCATCCCTATGCCTACCACACTCGAATCCCACTGTTTACTGCTTTTGTTACTACTGTCTTTGTTTTACTACTGCTGTTACTTTACTATTCCTACTACAAAACTATTGCTACTGATAAACAACTATGAGCAAGATTGTTTCCAGGTGTAGCTGAATTGACAACTCAGTTGTTAAGACTGATAAGTATTCTTTGGCTCCCCTTGTGTCGAATCAATAAATTGGGTTTCACTTCCCTCGAAAATACTGCGATACACCCCCTATACTTGTGGGTCATCAAGACTATTTTCTGGCGCTGTTGCCGGGGAGCATAGCTTTATTTATCAAGTTCACTTGGATTCTCTATTGTTCGCTGCTTTCCATCCATCATGGGTAAGTCTCGTCATGGCAAGGTTCCTATTTTACCATCCACTACAAGAAGAGGTACGGTTCTGAACACCTCTACTGCTCTTGATTCACCGTCTATTTTGAGTAAGTTCCTTACACCACCACATACACATGCTACACACACTGCTACTACTGCTGAATCTGAAACTTCTGATGCTGCTTCTAATGTGCTTGATAAGAGTGGTTCATTAGGTCCTTTCCTAGATGCTACGATTGCTAGAACTATAGCTGGAAATACCGAAACTCCTAATGAAGACACTACCATACCCGTTAGCTCACCTGAGTCTAGTGAGAGTTATGATACTGAAGAAAATTATGTTGAGATGACCGATGAGTTTATTGAAGAATGTAGGAACACCCGTGATAGGAGCGCTGCTAAGAGTCTCCTTGAGAGGCGTACTATTAGACCCAAATTATCTCCTGATGCTAAGTTTATTGCTTCTCCCATAAACATTATAGATGAAGATTATGATTTCTCTCTCGATCTATCTTACATAGCTATTGTCGAGAAAGAACCTTTTTGTGGGACTAAGAATGAAAGTGCGGTAGCACATATGAATGAACTTTCTACTATGAGTGGCTTGTTTTCTAATGATATTAAGATGCGTACTTACTTTGTTGCTAAGATTTTCCCCTTTTCACTGAAAGGAGAAGCTAAAACTTGGTTTAGTAATTTACCTCCTGGATCTATTGATAGCCCTGAGTGCTTGATTAGTACTTTCCTGCAGAAATATTTTCCTCCCAGTGCTAGACATGCTATTTTGCAGGAACTTTTTGATTCTAAACAGGGACAAAAAGAGGTATTGCCAGAATCTTGGGCAAGGTTTTGTGCTTTGATTCATGCACAGGCTGGAAGTCCATTACCTAAGAATGAGCTTCTTGATATATTTTATAATGGACTAACCGAAGAATCTAGGACATACCAAGATAGTTGTGCTGATTGTGTTTTCATGAATAGGACTCCAAAGGAAGCTGAGGAATTAATGGCTAAAATAAGCAAGCATTATGAAGATTGGACTCCTCCTAAACAAGCTATACCTGAAGTAATTGTACCTGAACCATCTATTCCTGCGCCTATTCCAACATCAAAGAAGAGGGGAGTTATTGAATTAAATGATGAAGTGATGAAGGAAGCTAAGAAATGTCTTAAGGAGAAGGGAATTAAAGCTACATATGTCAAGAATTTACCTCCTATAGAAGAATTATGTAAGCCTATTCCCTACTCATCCACTATTGAGGTACACTCCCTCCAACACTTTGATGAAGGTGATATCCCTTACTTGAAACCTCCTGATCAATGCTTAGAAGAATTTGATATCTTTATTGTTAAGCAAGATAACTTTAATAAAAGGGTGCAAAATAATCTAATGGAAAACACTAGAGCTATTGTTGAGTTGAAAGATATTGTGGAAAGGACCTCTAATGATGTTAAAATGATTGTTAAACACTTTCAAATGGTTCAAACTCAAATAGATCAACTCGTTAAAGTGCAAAACGACTTGCTAGTTAATGCTGCTAAAGAAAAATATGCTTATGAAATTAGAACTAGAAGTGGAGATGCTACCCAGGATCCTCTATATCCCGAGGGGCATCCCAAAAGGACTGAGCAGGATTCTCAACAAGCTGAAAATAGTGGTTCTACTCGGAAGAAAAGGAAAAAGAAACATAAAACTGTTGTAGAACCCTCTGAACCTACTATAGATCCTAATAGTATATCTATCTCTGATGCTGAAACTGAAAGTGGTAATGAAGAAAATGAAGTTCCTAATGAAGAAAAAGTTGAAGAAGAACCTGAAAACCACACTAAGAATACTAAATACACCAAAGAAGATTTTATTGCTAAGAAACATGGTAGTGAAAGAGAACCTTGGGTCCAAAAACCTATGCCTTTCCCTAATAAGAAACACAAGTCAAAGGAAGATGAACACT
This sequence comes from Avena eriantha, assembly GCA_910589775.1. NCBI lineage: Eukaryota > Viridiplantae > Streptophyta > Magnoliopsida > Poales > Poaceae > Avena > Avena eriantha. The sequence continues at coordinate 47,066,893 of OU342742.1, forward strand.
ATAATAAGTTTTGTGAGTGGATGAAGCCTTTATTCTTGCAAATTCCTTTGACTGATGCTATTAAATTGCCTCCTTACTCAAAGTATATGAAGGACATTGTTTCAAATAAAAGGAAGATCCCTAATGAAGAAATCTCTACTTTGCTTGCTAATTATTCTTTCAATGGTAAGGTTCCTAAGAAACTTGGAGACCCAGGGATTCCAACTATCCCTTGCTCTATTAAGAACAGTTATGTTAGAACTGCTTTGTGTGATTTGGGAGCTGGAGTTAGTGTTATGACTTTCTCCCTCTATAAGAGGCTTCAGCTTGAAAAATTGATTCCAACTGATATATCTTTGCAAATGGCTGATAAGTCTACCACTATTCCTGTGGGTATATGTGAGGATGTACCTGTTCAGATGGCTCACAATTGCTTGATATTAACTGATTTTTTTGTGCTTGAAATGCCTGAAGATGATAATATGTCTATTATTCTTGGGAGACCTTTTCTTAATACTGCAGGAGCTGTTATTAATTGTAATCAAGGAAAGGTGACCTTCAATGTTAATGACAAGGAACATACTGTATATTTCCCCAAGAATATTGAAAGGACTTATGGTTTTAATTCAATTGAACATGTTGAAGGCATTCAAGTTGGAGAAATATATTGTCCCATACCAAAAGAAAAATTTGAAACTATTATGATTGGGACCATTACTATCAAGGTTGAGGTAACATAATCATTAGTGGAGTACAAAGTTTTGTCTCATATGCAATTGTTTTGATAGCAAGACTTGATCAACCTTGCTAACAAAAGGATTCCATTGAACAAAACAATGTTTTCATTATGATTATCCCCGTTTATTTCTATCCTTTGCATTTTAATTATTTCTTTCGTTTAGTTTTCTTTTTGTTGTTAGTTGGTTGCATGCTAGAACTTCTGTAGTTCTAGCCTTGTTTTGTCCTTGCATCGTGTTTCTAAAAAAAAATCTGTGTGTCAGAAAATCATTTTTCTATTTCTGAAAAGTGCCCAAAAATGAAGTGTCTTGAAAAATTCCAGAAAATTCATATTAAATTTTTACGTGAAAAAAGGGGCAAAGGAGTACCTGGTAGGTACCAGGGGGCCCACTAGGCAGGCACACCACATGGTGGCGCGGCCAGACCTGGGTGGCGCCATGCCCTGGTGTGGGCCACCCCTGGCCCCCCACTACCTCTCTCTCCTGCCACTTTCTTCTCTCTCCCGAGTAAGCTCCAGTTCATAGCTCAAAATTGCGTTCTCTCTGTGCTTGCTCTCGATTTCTTCGATCTCCTTGCTCAGCCCATCTTTCTTGCTGAAATTTGGAGCAATTGTTCCTTGGTATGTGACTCCTCCCCTTGTCCAAGTAGATTTGTGTTTAGTGGATTGTATGTTGAGTATTTTGCTGTTGTAGGTGACTGGTTATGAGAGCTTGTAAGCTTGTTTGATGATTAAAGATATAGTTTTGATGCATGTTTAGGCCTCTTGCAAGTCCCTATGAGTAGAATCCTTCATTATATTTACTTTGCAATCACTTGTTTAATAGGTGTTTAAATTTCAGAATACCAAGCATGAACAACCACACCTTTGGAGAGATATTTGAGAGTGATGCACCTAGGAGGTCGAGGCCCTCAAGAACAGCCTCTCAAGCTAGGCCATCATACAATGAAGACCTCATTGCAACACACATTGGCAGTGATAGGGATGATGGGGAGGCTCACCCATCCTCTTTTCCTTGTTTTACTTTCTTGCAAGCTGCAGGTATTCTTGATGATTTCTTGCTATTGTTTGATAGGGTTGGCTTTACCTCCTATATGCAAGATGAGAGCGCACAATACGCTGTGCTCACCAAAACTTTTGTTGAGAGCTTCTCATTTACTAACACATCCTATCATTCCACTGTCTCTTTTAAGATCTATGATATGCCCTTCACCATGCCTTTGGAGAGATTTTGCAGTATTGTAGGTGTGCGTATGACAGGGACCGTGAAGAAAATTCAAGGGCGACCCGCTGATTTGCTGGAGCTATACCGAGGGGTGACCAATGATGATGACCGCATGGTGCAGCGTGGAAAGATAAGAAATATCCAACTCCCTGCTCTTAGATACTTTGCATATTATCTTGCCACTAGTGTTTTGGGTAGGGAGAACACTAGTAACATCTCCAACTATCATTTAGCATTCCTTGCTGCTGCGCTTAACAATGATACTCGGTACAATCTTGGCTCGCTTATTGCTCGCCGCCTAGCTGCTAGGGGGCCTATCTATGGGGGCATCATTGCCTCGTGTGTAGTCAGTGCATTAGATCTTTCAGTAGCTCCTGATGATGTTATGCTAGCACCACAGAGGCTTGACCTTGTTGCCATGAAAACTCATCACTTTGTCACTACTACCTCTGATTTGAACAATCTAGTATATAGGATGCTTTTCACTAACAGGGATGAAAGGGAGATCCTTTTGCCACAACCTGCTTTGTTCAGTGTTGACAGGAGACCGTGGTCACGCTCCAAGGAGGAGGTGGACGAGCAGCTTCGCTTGTTGGGTTTCCATGAGCAGCACCAGGAGGATGTGCCCTCCTATGATTACTCCGCATATTACGGAGGGACGTACTTGGGCTCGCACCAGGACGAGGGTACCTCCTCGTCGTACCCGGGTGACACTTCATCTTGGGCAGCCTGGGATTGATACCCACTTAGGCCAAAAGCCTAAGCTTGGGGGGAGTTTTCGTTCTTCTTGGCTTTTGCTTTCTAAAAACACAAAAAGACCAAAAATATTTCTGTTGTTTCTCTTTGGTTTGCTTCTTCTTTTTGCCTTGTTTTGTTTTTCCCTTTTTGCTTTGTTTGAACTATTCGAAAACCCCAAAAAGATTTTGCTTTGCTTGTTTTTCTCTTTTGTTTCTTGTTTAAAAATCGAAAACACCAAAAATATTTGTCGTTCTTCTTTGGTTTTTGCGAGTTGGCTACAGGGTTCGACAGTTCTCAGTGGATTATTGGTTTCATATTATTATTCAAGCCACACAAGTGAAGAGCAATAATGAGGATTAATGACAACTTGAGGCGTGGTGAGAGGCTGGTAACGAACTCTATTTGTTTTCATTTTTTTACATATACTCATCGCTGTGGGCATGCTTAGTCCGCCCATGTAGAGTATATGTTATCTTTGGATGCTTAGTAGTTCTTGCTTTCTTATGATTAACTCCAGCTCGCTAATAGTTTGTAGCATGATTCATGAATGTTTGCTTGCATTACTTTATTCATAAATTGGTATGACACCATGGTATCCTCCTCTGAATGTTTCATTTGATTGACTTGGCACATGCTCATGCATGCACACGACTGTGATAATCAGTTAAGCCTTGATGAATTATTTTTCCTTGAGGATCTTGAATCATTTTCATACCATGAGTAGTCTTGTTTTGTTGCAAGCATGATAATGATAGCTATTGCTCTCTCGTTTGTCGCTCCCTTACTACTGCTAGCCTTCACTTCCACTGAGTGTTTTACTCGAGTTTCCAACTCCCTAAACCAAATATTTTCAAAGTGTCCACCATACCTACCCATTAGCATCATTTGCTACTTCTGTGCATATTCAATATGCCTTGTTTTCTTTCAAATAAAATGTTTGCTTGTTATGGGAAGTTAGTTAGTAAAGCTCTCACGAACTTGATGGCACACTTTATTTCCTGCACTTGATAAATCTGAACCATTGTGAACTCTCCATGAAAGTTATATGCTTGCAAATTATAGGCCGGGGATTAGCAAAACCGTGCTGTCACGGGGAACGCTTTCAACACTTGTATATATATACCTAGTTGATACCTTGCTCTTTTCTTTGCGGATGTTGTCGGTGTGAAATAAAAGGGGAGCTTGTAAGTCCATGGAGTTATGTATGTGTGTTAGAGAAACGCCTGGGCCACTAGTCTAATCCATGCTGACATGGTGGAAACCTGCAGCGTAACCATAGTGATATCTATGAAGCATTCTTCTTATAAAAAAGAGTTATAGCTATTGAGAAAAAGAAAAAAAAGAAGAAGAGCTTTATGAAAAGAGGAAAGAGAGAAAAAAGCACCATTTTCCCATGGCAAATAAGAAGATTGCTGAGATACTCATTGTCTGCTTGCCTTGTCATTTTGATATGGGGATTCTTCTGTATCATCGGGCAAGGGGTACCCCGTTGGCGGTTCTCAATGATACGCACGTACTTACGATGGCAAGAACTTACCGATAACTAAAGTTAAGTAGCATGAGGAGCGGCCCTCGTACTCAAGGGACTTGGGATTCTCAGTTTATAGTCTGTCAAGCATATAACTCAGATTGGACCTCACTTTCACCTTAACCACATTAAAGACGCTTATGATAGGGGCAATGAGAGCTCAAAGCTAACGAGTACCATACTTTCAGCATTTGGAAGCCTTTCAAAATTATTCAAAACCTTTTTCTTCTACTTGTTGAGTCTCCACATATTCTTTGAGCACCTTCTTGAGAGCATAGTTGTCATTCTTTGTGTTTGTTCCAATACTTGATTATTTGTGTTATGACTTTGATGCTTGTATCTTTGATATCTTTACTTCTAGTCATCACTTGAACTTCAGAGGTGCCTTGGCATTCATAATCAAAGGCAAGCGAGATACCACTCTTTATTATGAATTGTCTAAGTAGTTGATCACATTGCTGAGAATATTTACATCATATGAAGCAAATGTGTTCATGAAAGTTCTTTTATCACACTCAGTTTTCAACTAAATTGCTTGAGGACAAGCAATAAGCTAAGCTTGGGGGGAGTTGATACGTCCAAAACGTATCTACTTTCCCGAACACTTTTGCTATTGTTTCTCCTCTATACTTGTGTGATTTGGATGCAACTAATGCAAACTGACGCTGTTTTCAGCAGAATTGCCTTGGTGTCTACTTTTTGTGCAGAAAATCAACTATCAGGAAAAATACCGGAAAATATGCCAAAAATCCTATTTCACCCGAAGACTCCAGGAGCCAGAATACGAGACGGAGAAGAGCCCTGGGGTGTCCACACCACCTGGTGGCGCGGGCCAGGCCAGGCCGCTCCAGGGGGGGGGGGTGTGGGCCCCCCAGGCACCCCCTCGGCCTCTCTCTTCACCTATAAGGAGCCTTTTGACCTAAAAACTTCGGGGGGTTCGACGTTTTTCTAGAAGGAGTTCTGCTCCGCCGCCACCATCAGATTCAACGAAACAGCACCAGAAACTCCGTTCTGGCACCCTGCCGGGATGGGGAATTGGAGGAGATCATCGCCATCATCATCACCATCGCTTCTCCATCGACCATCCATGTTTCCCCCATCTATGAGTGAGTAATCCCCCGCTGTAGGCTATGGGGATGGTAGGGATTGGATGAGATCGTTTATGTAATGGCATCAGATTGTTAGGGCATAGTGCCTAGTATCTTTTATTAGTGCTTTATGACTTTGTTGCAACTTTGTTGTGCTTAATGCTTGTCACTAGGGCCCGAGTGCCACGATTTCAGATCTAAACTTATTATTGATTCATTATGATAGTATTGTTTATGGTCTTATCTACAAGTTGTGTACACACGTCGTTGTCCGGAACCTATGGTCCCGAAGTGACAGAAATCGGGTAGCCGGAAGGGAAAGTCTTTGATGTGAGGATCACATGTGTTCACGGAGTGTTAATGCTTTTCTCCGGTGCTCTATTAAAAGGAGCACCTTAATTGCCAGTAGTTCCCTAGAGGCCCCGCTGCAAACGGGCTGGCAGGACAAAAGATGTTGTGCAAGTTCTCATTGTGAGCATGTATGACTATATTGATGGGTTCGTAGCATGGAAAACAAAAAAATTCTACCGCAAGAACGAACAAAACCTAGATCTAATCTAGATAAAAGCCAAGATCTAATCTATTAGACATGTGCAACGAGATAGATAGTACTAACCCTCGTAGATCCGAAAGCGTTACGAGATTAGATCTCGTGGTTGATGTAGTCGATCACTTGCCGATCTCAAGATCGTGTGGACGATCCTTCCGGCGCCGCGTTCCGGCAGTGCTTTCGCAGTCGGTCACACGTGCGGAGTTGAAGCAGACCTTCCTCTCCCCGTTCCAGCGAGCAGCGGAGGTAGTAGATCTTCTCCACGGAATCCCAGCAGCACGACGGCGTGGTGGTGGTGGTGGAGTAGAGAATTCTGCAGGGCTTCGCCTATGCCTGTGCAGAAAAAAGGAGGAGGAGAGAGGCGGCGGAGATTTGGAGTTGTGGAGGAGGGCTTAGAGGTGGCGCCCCCACCCCTCTATTTAAAGGGGGAGGCGCCATGGGAGGGGGAGTCCTAGTAGGACTCCCCTCCCTCCTATGGCCGGCGGATTGGGGAGGGGGGAGGAGTCCTCCTCCCCCACGACTCCTTGTCTTGCCCCACAAGGACTCCTTGATCCCTTTCTTGGTTTTCAAGCAAACTCCAAGAAATCTTCCAGAACCTTCCGGAACATTCCAAAACCTTCTAGAATCCTCATACAAATACTCCGGAACATTTCCTAACTCAGAAAATGACCCCCAATATATGAATCTTATTCTCCGGACAATTTCGGATCTCCTCGTGATGTCCCGAATCCAATCCGAGACTCCGAACAACATTCGGTCTCCAACGCACATTTCATATCTACTTAAAACAACTTCGAACCTTAAGTGTGTCACCCTACGGTTCGTGAATATGTAGACATGACAGAGACACATCTCCTATCAATAACCATCAGTGGGACCTGGAGATCCATAATGGCTCCCACATACTCAACGATGACTTCGTGATCGATTGAACCATTTACATACGAAACCAATTCCCTTTGTCACGCGATACTATACTTATCCGAGGTTTGATCGTCGGCATCTCCATACATAGTTCTACCTCGTTACTGATAAGTACTCTTTACTCGTTCCGTGATATGTCATCCCTTGTGACCCAGTCACATGCTTGCAAGCTAACTAGATGACATTACACCGAGAGGGCCCAGAGCATATCTATCCGTCATATGGATGGACAAATCCCAATCTTGGTCCATGCGCTTCAACACATACTTTCAGAATACCCAATGACACCTTTATGACTACCCAGTTACGAAGCAGTGTTTGATGTCATCAAAGTACCCATCCGGTGATGGTGATTAACACAACCTCATGGTCGAAGGATTAGGTTACTATGCATTTAAAAGCTTATAGCAATACGAACTTAATGACTTGATCTTATGCTACGCTTACTATGGGTGTATGTCCATCACATCATTCTCCTAATGATATAACCTTGTTATTAATCACATCCTAATGTCCATGATCAGGAAACCATGATCATCAATTAATCAACAAGCTAGTTCAACAAGAGGCTTACTAGGGACTCTTATATGTTTACAAAACACACAAGTATTAGTGTTTCCTAATAATACAATTATAGCATGGGATGTAAACATTCATCATAAACACAAAGATATAATAATAACCACTTTTATTATTGCCTCTTGGGCATATCTCCAACATATATATGGAACACATGCCTAGGATTGTCTAGTACTTGGATGCTTTATCTTATTTATCTGCAATTGCCTTATGTTCTGATTGCTATGTGAATTGTCTTGTCCATGCAACGCCCATCCATCCATCCCTATGCCTACCGCACTCGAATCCCACTGTTTACTGCTTTTGTTACTACTGTCTTTGTTTTACTACTTCTGTTACTTTACTATTCCTACTACAAAACTGTTGCTACTGATAAACTGCTGTGAGCAAGATTGTTTCCAGGTGCAGCTGAATTGACAACTCAGTTGTTAAGACTGATAAGTATTCTTTGGCTCCCCTTGTGTCGAATCAATAAATTGGGTTTCACTTCCCTCGAAAATACTGCGATACACCCCCTATACTTGTGGGTCATCACCCATCAGTAGTCTCCGAGGCCATCGTTGATTCAAGTGCAGGTGTCCCTTTGGTGGTCGAAGTAGGCGAGCCCAATTTGGACGCCCAGTCAAGTCAGCGATGGACTCCATTAGAACCAAGGAATTTTTTTCAGGCTTCCACTTGCCACCCCGGCGAATGTCACTGCTGCCAAGTCGCCGCTTCGGCGAATGAAGAAGACTAGCGGGTAGCAGGTCGAATGGAGGAGTTGGACCGTCAATTCTGGTCAAACTATCCGTTGGAAATTCCAACGGTAACTTCGGCATAATTATCGTAAGTAACGGCTACCCTGAATTTGGCGGGTAGCGTTCCCATATAAGGGGAGCGACGAATCAGTTCTGCAAATCCTTCCCCGCATTCTTCATTCTCCCATATTCATTCTTCCTGTCTTCAATCTTCCTGCCTTCAATCTTCCGATTCGACCTTTCCGCACCGTGCGATTCTACGTCCTTCCTCATGGCGCCTCCCAAAGGCTCATGGGGAAAATCCAAGTGCACCACAACCCAACTCAAGTCCTTTGAGGACGCCGAAGTCCTCCGCAAGGGGAACTGGCGGGTTCCCCCTCCTGCGAGACCGAGCCGAAGCCCCGAGCTGGCGAATTCATCTGTTTCCCCAGCCATCTAGAAAGGGGTTTGGGGTTCCCCACCTCTCTCTTCTTCCGGTGCTTCTGCGCGTATTATGCGATCAAGCCGTCAGATCTCGGCCCGCACAGCATCGAGCAGCTGGCGATCTTTGTCGCCTTCTGCGGGTGCTACCTCGGCTGCAGACCATATTTTCCACTATGGTTGGAGCTCTTCCATGGCCGCATCGGGCGCAAGGCGTCTGGCGGCTTGATATTGGCTGCAGGCGGCGTCACGTTCCAATTGAAGCCGAAGGCTAATTTCATCAAGCTCCTTCTGCCAAAGAAAGCCGCCAGCGAGTGGAAGAAGAGTTGGTTCTACGTGAAAGAATCCACTTCCCCCGACGAGGTGGCACTTCCCGAGTTCGTCGCCGAGAGGAGCGAGCCTCGCCGGTTGGTGCCGAAGAAGCTTCCTGAAGACCAGAGGATGGACGTCACGGAGATGATGGACCAGATCCAGAGGCTGAAGGACCAGGGGTTGACTTCGATCAACCTTTACAACTGCTGGCTCGGGCGGCTCCTGGTTCCGCTAGCGGCTCGGTCGCATTGGATGTACGAGTATAGCAGGAAGCACGACCCCTCCCGAACCAGCAAAGAATCATGGGAGGCCGAGGACTACAAGGCCACCCTGAAGAAGATCACTGACGCGGAGTTCACCACCGTGTCGGTCAGGCTCGCCCCGTACACTCCCGTAAAGAATGAAGCCCCCATAGTAAGTTTTCTCCCAGTCGCCATTTCTACACCTCAATTCGCAATCGCTGCATTTGGTACTTACTCGTGGTGGTTCTCAGCTGTTTCAGGTGTTGGAGGGCTGGCTTCCTCCGCTCGACGAAGAGGTTCCCCAGGAGCTCGAGGAGGCCTCCGAGGGAGACTCTTCCGACAGTGACGGGGAGGAGGAGGAGGTCCCTCCCCTAGCGCCTGTGGCTCGCAAGACTCGCATGCAGAAACAACACGAGTTCGAGGCAAGTCGCAGCCTCGATGAACACGAAGGAGGCGAAGAGGTCACGCAGGAGCACACATCCCGGCGTATGGCCACACCGTCGAAGCCCGCGCGCAAGCCCAAGTCACCAGCGAAGAAGCCAATGTTGCCGTCCAAGTCGGCGGTGGTGTTCGAGTCAGATAATGACTCTGACGACGAAGACTCCCTCAAAATCTCGCGCAAAGCTCCGGAGGGTGCGATCCCGACGAAGAGGTTGGAGGGCGAGGACACCGAGGCGGCGGTAGAGGTTCCCCTGGCGGTGATCGTGCCAACGGTTTCGGGGGTGCCGAGTCAAGAAGTGGTTGAGGCGGCGGCATCTAAGTCGCCGCAGCCATCGAGAGCGGCCGCGTCTTCGGAGGCGGAAATTCCAGCGACCGCGGCTTCATCGTTGAGGAAGCCTGCGGTGTCGTGGGCTTCAGACGTCTTTGAGAAGGGGCTCACTCGCAAGCTGAGTCCAGAATTGGATAAGCCTGCCCACATCAGCACCGGGCTGGGTGTTCTCCTAGTTGCTAAGTAAGTATTGGTTCTTCATTCTGACTCGCCTCTTGTTTTTGTATAGTCGTTATATTGACTGCGGAAATTTGGGCAGATCTGGGGCCCAGAAGATTGGCCGTCCTTCGGTGGCAAAGATTCTGCCGGCTGCCACCACAGGAGAGGGCGACCTCCCCAAGAAGAGAAAACCCACCAGAGATGCGGTGACCGCGGAAGGCGCGAAGAAACATAAGGGGGTGCCGCCGACACCACAGCTATGGACGGCGCCGCGGAGCCCGATTTTGGGGCAGTTGCCGAAGAAGTGGTGGCGGTGCGATCGGAGCCAGTCTTGGTTGCGACTGCGTCAGAGGTGCTGGCCCCGACAACCAGTGCCCCCGCTAGAGCGTCGGCGATGTTCCCGCGCTTCATGGCTAGGGGGTTTCCAGGCGTGGCGGACACCCAGTCTCCACAGAGTCCGAAGATCGTGGACGCGGACATTGGGTCCCATCGTGGGCGCACTTCCTTCACGATCCCGTCGACTGACGCCGGAGAACTCCACAGGATGCTTGGCGCCGCAATTCAGGTATGTCCAGTCCCCGAATTCTTAGTCGCTGAATTTCAGCGGCTAGGAACTGAACTTCTTTCTACTCTCCAGTCCCCGAGTTCTTAGTCGCTGAATTTCAGCGGCTAGGAACTGAACTTCTTTCTACTCTCCAGTCCCCGAGTTCTTAGTCGCTGAATTTCAGCGGCTAGGAACTGGATGTTGATTTTGGTAAGTGCTGAGTTGTGTTGTTTGTTTGCAGGGTTTGCAAAGGGAATCGACCGATCAGCAGGCCGCAAGGGAGCGCTTGGAGCGGGATCTGCACGAAGCGCATGAGGCGAACCAACGGCTTTAGGAAACTATTGGTAAGTATCTGCCTTTCTTTCCTTTTCTCTTTCAAGTGCAAACTGTTGGTGTATGGCACGCTGATGGTTTCTCTTTCAGATGGTCTCCTGACTGCGATTTCCAAGGCCCGCGAAGGGTATGTTCTAGTCGCCGAGCTGGACGTGGCGAATGAGCGAATTGCCTCGCTGATCCAAGACTTGGAGCAGGCGAGAGCGGCCTCAGTTTCTTCTGAGGACCGAGCGAAGGCTGCTGTCGCTGCGGCTGAGGAGGAACGCAAGGCCGCGGATTCGATCATCATGGGGCTGCACAATGATCATGCCACCTTGGAGAAGCATGTCACGGAGAACTGCCGCAAACTCCTTGGTGAGTCTCCGTCTTTGCCTGACTTGTTTGGCGAGTCCCTAATTGGGGAAGTCCGTAGTTTCACTGACGTCTGATTTTGCAGCTGTGATAGGCCAAAGTGACCCGGTGGTTCAGACCTTCAACGCTACGCAGTGCATGACTGCCGTGGTGAACGCGGCCACGGCTTCAGCGTTATGTGTCCAAGCGGTTCTTCAAGGCATGTCCCCCACCGAGGTTATTCCTGGGGGGCTTACGGAGGTGTGGCGCTATCTGGAGGAGGCGCCTGTCGTCGTGGAGTGGATGGCACGCTCGGCGTTCAGGCGCGGGGCCACCACGGCATTGAGCTTGGGTCTCGCGCACTTCCCCGATGACTTCGACCTTGACGACGTGACGAGTAGCTACCCATCGACGATCGGCACGGTGGAGATGTCAGAGGTACTGAAGATGACTACAAAGGCCGCCCCTTATGCCGATCGGGTCCTGGCGATGGGGGATCTTCTGCCATACCAGGAGACGGTGTTGGCGCCTGGCGACCCTGAGCCGGAGCATCGCGACATGAAGTCGGAGCAGCCCTTCCGGTCGGCGTTGTCAAAGTCGCTGACGACCTACCCGACAAACCTGTGGCAGCCTTTCGTTCGTGTCAAGGGGGTGGTGGTGCTTCTTAGTCAGAACCTGTGGAACAGACAATGTAGTTGGGCATTTTGTAATGTATGTCAAGTGGCAACTGCTATAATATGATCAACATTTTGTAATATATGCCAAGGGGAGTCAATCGACTCGTATTGCGACCAGGATTGTGTGGTGCGTTTAATTTTGATTGAGCGAGTCCCCAAGCGCGTCCGCCCTTAATGGGGTATAACTCGATTGTGTTTTATTTTGGTTGTGCATTGTTTTATCTCTCGCGTCTTCTGAGGGCGAGTCCCCGGGCGCGAGTGGGATTGTTTTGTAGGCGAGTCCCCGAGCGTGGTGCTTAACAGTATTGGTCGCGTTCGTGTTGCAGGTTGTGAATGTGTTGTTCGTAACGCGTCTCTTCCCCTGGCTTAGAGAGCCAGTCGCTGGATGGGTCCAAGGCAGCTCTCTTACTTGGTGTGTTCCCGAGCCGCGTGGGGGTTTTCGTTTTGCGGAGTCCCCGTACGTGGTACTTAACCGTTCGAGTCGCTTTGCGCGAGGATGGGAGGGACAATTTGCTGTGAGAAGCGTGTATCGGTTGTCTTGGCCCGGCAGGCCAGTCGAGCTAGGCGACTCCAATGGCGGCTCCGGGTTGGCGTTTTCGTGGACGTCCCAAGGCCCGAGTATTTATGGTGCCCTTGTGCCGCACTACTTAGCCGTGCCGGTCGCTCGACCAAAGGTTGACTTCCGTGAGTAGCATATTGCTGATTTGTACGAGTGTGAGTGGCACAAGAATATGGCGGGTAGACACAATTTGTGTGATCCGAATGAATTTCATTATATGTGCCAGCTGAGTACAATTCGAGGTTCTATGTATAGAACTTTCTGAGAAGGTTTACATTCCATGGCCTTCCGACCTCGAGCTGGCCATCGCCCCATAAGTCGATGAGGTAGTAGGCGTCGTTGCCGAGGACTCGCCCTATAGAGAATGGCCCCTCCCATGGGGGGGAGAGTTTGTGCATGCCTTTCTTGTCTTGGGCCAGTCGTAGGACCAGGTCGCCTTCCTAGAAGGTGCGAGTCCGGACTCGTCGTCTGTGGTAGCGGCAGAGTCCTTGCTGGTAGATGGTGGTGCGGGAGCGAGCCAGGTTGCATGCCTCGTCGAGTTGCTCGATGCTGCCTTGGCGGGCGACCTCGTTGGTCACCTCGACGTAGTTGGCGACTTGAGGTGAATCATGTTCTAGGTCAGTTGGCATTACGGCCTCAGTGTCGTACACCATGAAGAAGGGTGTGAACCCGGTGGAGCGATTGATGGATGTGCAGATCCCCCATATTACGGAGGGGAGCTCGTCGACCCAGCATCCTGGGGTGCGCTCGAGGGGCACCTGGAGTCGCGGCTTGAGCCCGTGGAGGATGCTCTGGTTAGCGTGTTCTGCTTGGCCGTTCGACTCCAGGTGGGCGACTAAAGCGAGGTCGAGTCGTATGCTATGTTCTTCACAGAATTCCGCCATGGCCCCCTTGGCGAAGTTGGTGCCGTTGTCTATTATGATGTTGTGCGGGTAGCCGTATCGATAAATGAGCTCGTGTAAGAACTTGGTGGCCGTCTTGCTGTTGCACTTTTTTATTGGCTTGGCCTCGACCCACTTGGTGAATTTGTCGACCGCGACCAGGAGATGGGTGAAGCCAGATGGGGCCTTCTTGAATGGGCCTACCATGTCCATGCCCCATACGGCGAATGGCCACGTAATGGGGATGGTCTTGAGTGCCGAACCAGGGAGGTGCGTCTGGTGGGCGTACTTTTGGCACCCGACGCATCGCTGGACGATATTGGTGGCGTCGGCGTGTGCGGTGAGCCAGTAGAAACCATGCCGCATGGCCTTGGCGACTAGCGACTTGGCGCCAGCGTGATGGCTGCAGTCGCCGGCATGAATATCCTAGAGGATCTTGCGGCCTTCTTCTGGCTGTACGCAGCGCTGGAACACGCCAGTCACGCTGCATCTATGGACCTCGCCATTGATGATGACGAAGGATTTGCAGCGACGCACGATCATTCGTGCCTCCGACTCGTTGCTTGGTAAGATCTTGTGCTCCAGGAAGGCGACGTATGGTGCTTTCAAATCGCTAGGCTCCACAACCATGGCGACTAAGTCCGGCTCTGGTTTCAGTGGTATCCCGACGTCGATCTCCTTTGGTGGGCTAACCGACGGTTTGTGGATGATGTCGAGGAAGACACCTGCTGGTGGTGCTTGTCGGGTCGATCCGATGCGGGAAAGGGCGTCTGCCTCCTCATTTTTGCGTCTGTCAAACCACTCGACGGAATAGCCGTCGAAGTGTCCTCCCAACTGGTCTGCCGCTTGGCGATACACGATCATTGTTGGGGAGACGGCGTCGCATGTCCCGGCGACCTGGCCAGCGACTAGGTCGGAGTCGCCATAGCATCGTAAGCGGTTGACGTTCATCTCCTTAGCAGCTCTCATGCCGTGAAGGAGGGCCTCGTATTCTGCCATGTTGTTGGTGCAGGGCTTGAAGTTGAGGTGGAGCACGTAGCGGAGCTTGTCTCCTTTGGGAGAGGTTAGTATGACCCCAGCCCCTGCGTCGTCGGCGTTCTTAGAGCCGTCAAAGTGGAGCGACCAGTAATGGAGGTACGGGAGCCTCTCCGGCTGCTGTGCTTCTTCCCAATCTGCGAGGAAATCAGCTAGGGCTTGTGACTTGATTGCTTTGCGGGGCTCGTATTTGATGTTGTGGACGCCGATTTCAATGGCCCACTTGGCGACTCACCCGGTCGCCTCGTGATTGTGTATTATGTCCTGCAGAGGTGCGGAGGAGACCATCGTGATCGGGTGCTCCTAGAAATAGTGCGGGAGTTGCCGCTGAGCCTGGAACACCGTGTACACCAGTTTCTGGTACTGTGGGTAGCGTTGTCGTGAATCCGTCAGGACTTCGCTGATGTAGTAGACATGGCAATGTGTGAGGCGCTCCTTGCCCTCCTCTGGTCGTTCGACGACCATCATGGCGCTGATGACTCGAGTTGAGGCCGCGACGTAGACGAGCATTGGCTCTTTGTCGAGTGGAGCGGCGAGGAGTGGAGCCACGAGTAGCACTTCTTTGAGCGCTTTGAGTGCATCGTCGGCCTCCGCGTCCCATTGGAACGTGGGGTTCTTGCGCATCAGGCGGTAGAGGGGCAATGCCTTCTCGCCTAGTCGGGGGATGAAGCAACTGAGGGCCGCGACTCGCCCTGCCAACTTCTGGACGTTGCGTAGGCACTCGGGTTTCCCGAGTCGCGCAATGGTGTCGATCTTGGTGGGGTTGGCTTCGATGCCTCGCTTGGAGACTACATACCCCAGGAGCTGTCCGGTGGGGACGCCGAAGGTGCATTTTCCGGGGTTTGCGAAGGTTTCGGCCAGGTCGGCGAGCAGGTTGTCCTGGCGGGTGGATTTTACCACCACGTCATCGATGTAGACGTGAATGTTGCGGCCAATTTGGCTCGCTAGGCACTCCTGCATGCATCTCTGGTATGTGGCGCCGGTGTTCTTGAGGCCGAGCGTCATGGCCGTGTAGCAGAAGGCGCTGAATGGTGTGATGAACGCCATCTTCTCCTCGTCCTCGACCGCCATCTTGGTGTGGTTATAACCAGAGTAAGCATCGAGGAAGCACAGCGACTCCGATCCCGCGGTCGAGTCGATGATTTGATCGATGCGCGGTAGGACGAACTCCTCCTTTGGGCAGGCGTTGTTGAGGTTGGTGTAGTCGATACACATTCTCCATGTGTGGTTCTTTTTCAGAACCAGAACTGGGTTTGCCAGCCACTTGGAGTATTTGATTGGCCGGATGAAGCCTGCGGCTAGCAGGCGCTGTACTTCTTCGGCGATTGCTCGATGGCGCTCTTCATTGAAGGGTCGTAGCGACTGCTTTACTAGTTGCACTTTGGGGTCGGTGTTGAGTTTTTTCTCAGCGAGTTCCCTCGGGACACCTGGCATGTCATATGGCTTCCATGCGAAGATGTCACGGTTCTCATGGAGGAAGCCGATGAGCGCGCTTTCCTATGCGGGGTTCATGTGCGCCCCGATGGTGACCGTCTGGCTGGAGTCACCCGGGACGAGCTCGACGGTGCGGGTGTGCGTGGTCGCTTCGAATGTGGAGTTTGCGGCGGTTGGTTTCTTCAGGATGGTGGGGTCATCCTTGTTGATGTTTCCTACGTATTTCGCAAGATCCTCCGCGTGATCGGTCTCCATAGCGATGATGGCGTCGGCAAGCTCGGCTCCTTTGTCCTCGCATTCCACGGCCATGTCGGGGTCGCCATGGACGGTGATGATGCCGCTTGGCCCTGGGAGATTCATCATGTTGTAGGCGTAGTGTGGGGTCGCCATGAACTTTGCGAATGCCTGGCGACCCAGGACGCAGTGGTAGGGGTTGCGGAAGTTCACCAGCTCGAATACGATCCTCTCCGTGCAGTAGTTTGCCAGAGTGCCGAAGGTGACTGACAACGTCACTTTTCCGATCGGGTACGCCTTCCGAACAGGGACGATACCGTGGAAGGTCGTTAGGGTTGGCTCGATGGCTGCTTCTGGGAGCTGGAGCCTTTTGAATATGTCTAGGTACATGATGTTATGGAGCTCCCACTGTCCATTAGTGTATTGGGCAGCCAGTAGTCGGCCACCTTGGGCCTGACTACCAGGGCGACTCGCCTTGGGTATTCGATTCTTGGCGCGTGGTCCTGGCGACTCCAGGTGATGCTCTGCTCGGACCAGTTGAGGAAGCGAGGGATGTCGACTTGGGTCACCGCGTTGACGGCGACCGCACGGGCAAGCACCTTCTTCTCGCGCTTGGTGCCGAGTCCGGTAAAGGTGTGTAGCGAGCCGACGGCGGTGCCGAAGCCGCCAGCGTTCCTGTTGTCCTGAGGTGGGTTGTTATTGGGGTCCTCCCTTGCTCGCCTCGCCTTTTCAATCTTTTTGAGAGAGTGGCAATCGGCGGTGGTGTGGGTGGCGGGTTTTCCCTCCCTGCTATGGTAGATGCAGGGCTGATTGAACAGGGCAGTGGGGTCGAATTTCGGCCTCGCTATGTTGTTGGAGCGGTAGTTTCCACTGTCGCGGTAGTTTCCTCTGTCGCGGCGTTAGCAACGAAGTCGACTCGCCCATCCGTGCGGCGCTTGCCGGTGATGCGGGTGTTGCTGTAGGGCATGTCGCGTAGGTGCCCGCTATCGTGGATGCTGGTTCGGCGTCTTCCTCCCGACTCGTCGTCAGAGTCTTGGTTGGGGTCCTCCTCCGCGTAGCGCTTGGCAATCTCGAGGAGGTCGGGGATGTTGTCGAGCGTCCGGTAGACCCTCTTGATCTTAGCGACTAGGGGTTCATACCAGCACGCGTTCTTGAAGCAATGTATCGTCGTATCTAGGTGGATGCTGGAGGCGTTGATCCACTGTTCTTGCCATCTTTGGATCCAACGGCGAGTCGACTCGCGTTGTCCTTGGGTGCATCGCTCCAGATCTTCTATGGTGGTGGCGCGGGTGTAGGAGCGCTCGAAGTGCCTGATGAAGGCGTCCCGCATTTCTTCCCAGGAATCGATGTTGTGGCGGGTAGGGTGTTGATCCGTTGCCGAGTCGCGCCCTCCATCATCAGCGGGAGGTAGCGAGCGGCGATCAGGTCGGTGTGGCCTGCGATTCCCATTGCCATGAGGTATGTGTCTAGCCAGACAGCTGGATCGTACGTCAGATCGTACTTTTCGATCTCTTTGGGAGCCTTGAAGTTGGTGGGGTATTTTTTCCCACGGATCATGGGCCCGAAGCATTGCGGTCCGACTCGACTGAGCGAGCCTCTTGGTTCCGGGTCGCCGCGGTTGGTGAGGGTGTGCCTCAAGTCGTTGGGCTGGTGTGCCCGCCATGCCTAGTTGTTGATGATGTTCGTTCGGGCATCAACATGCTGCCCGTTGGCGGCAACCGTGTTATTCGCCGGTCACGGCTCATTGGTGGACAACGCGGGGTTGGCGGCCCGTGGCTGGTTCGCCAGGGGCTGCGGTGGGGGCAAGTCAATGCGTTGGCGACGGTGGGGTGACCGCTTGACGCCGCTCTGCTTGCTGAGGAACGGGAATACATCTGCCCTCGCGGGCCGACTCTCGCAGCTTGTTGCTCGACGACCCTGGCGAGTAGGGCCTTGGCATACTGGATCTATAGCGCGCCGTCTCCTTGGACGTCGAGGTTAGCGACCGTGGCGTCGGCCGCAACGACATTGTCCATCGGGGTGGAGTAGAGTGGTAGTCCGTTGGCGTCGCGGGCTTGAGGCGAGATGATGATCCGCGGTTGGTCCGGCGGGGGCACGCGACCGATGGGTGGTGGAGGGGCTCCGGTCGCCAGTGCGTCGGGTGGTGGTCTCTCCGGGTTGCTTCCGCCTGGCGGCACGTTCTCACAGTATACGCGCTCGGCCGCGCGTACGGGGTCGCTTTCGTCGTTGAAGTTCAGGACGCGGCCCTAGACGTTGGAGTTCAAGCGGGTCCTGATGTGGCGCTGGTGATAGAGCGATAGCTCCCGCGCTGTTTCCCGCTCAAGGCGGTATTTCTCGTGCTCGGCGAGTTTGTTGCGTTGCTCCTCCACGAGGCGCAGGCGGGCTTCCTCCACCTCTGTGGCCGTCGCAGTCGGCGGGATCGGCGTGGAGAATGGATCTTGCGGGGCGGCCGTGCTGCCCACCATGTAGATCGCGTTGAAGCGATTGGATCTGGCGTGGAAGTCTTCAAGCGACTCCAAGCCGGAGTCAGAGTTGAAGATCCCGAGGATGGAGGGGTCCTCGAAATCCTCCAGGTTGGAGACTCGTGTGATGGATTCCTCTCTTGATGCGGCGGTGATAGATCCGTCGACCGAGGCAGGGGTCGCGGAGTCGGCGTCATCGTTTAGGGCCTTGTCGTCGGTGGCGGTGTTGGTTTCAGCCGCGTTGTTGGCGGCCGAGTCGTACTTGGTGACGAGGCTCCTGATGGAGTAGACCTGCTCTTCCGAGAGCAGGTCGCGGTGCGGCGGCGATCCGCCGACAATCATCGTTGCAGCTGGGTCTACCGCGCCAGTGAAACCGACGAAGATGTTGATGGAGCCGACCGGCATCACCTCGCCGTGAGTGACCGGGCGTGACGCCGGGATGTAGCTGCTAGGCAGGATCTATAAGATCCCACCAATGGCGATCATGCGGTCGGTGGCGAGCGGCCGATCGATCGGCGAGTAGGGTCTCGCCGCAGAACTCAGCTAAGTCCCGCTATGCCCCACGGTGGGCGCCACTATCGTTGAAATGGCCACGGTAGTCGCTGCTACTGGTAGCGATTGATTGTAACATGAGGAAGAGTTTGCGGCCATCTGTGGTGCGAGATGGGGGCAGATGCACATGGTTTACCTAGGTTCGACCCCCCGAAGGGTAAAGACCTACTCCTGCTAGATTGGATTAATGGAGATCGAGTTACAAGGGTGGCGAGCTCGGGGTCTAAGCAGCGAGTCGCTTGAGGTGGTGTATGATGGAACGTAAGTCCTTAGGATACCCTAGGGAGTTTTATATAGGAGTCACCTCGCTAGGGTTTACAAGTTACAACCGAGCCAGATATGGACTCGGAGGCTTTTCACCTAATCCAACTGGGCTTCAAATACACTTCTGGGCCTTTAGTTTCCAGTCGCCAGGCTTCTCCTTCAGTCGCACTCTAGTCGCCGTCCTTCAGGCCCACTCATAGGCCCTTCGGCCCAATCGGAACGTCCTGCTGGGCATACCCCCTTTGGTATATCCCCATCAATATCTCAATGAGATCTAGTTACAAAGTTCACCATTGATGATAAACACAGGAAACCTCGCAACCTAATCCTTAGACTATGAGATAATGCAAATCACAGTCCTGGAGGGAGCTTAGATGGTATCAAGTATCTTTCTGTGACTGGATGATCAAAAAGGTGATACTCAAGTTTTCCAAAGGGACACGTAGAGGAGTACATATCAAGACCAAGATTTGTCAATCCATGTAGTAGATAGATACATGTGTCCATCTCTCTGACGTTGCATTAACGAAGCTTGAGAGCGTGTGACTTGATCATGGAATGCAACGATATGGGAACAAGTAAACAAGTTCATTGGTAACAAGATCGAACTAAGGTATGGAGATACCAAAGATCAAGTCTCGGAAGAACTAGGTATCAAATGACAAAGGGAATGGGAAACAACTTTTCACGGTTCAAGCGATAAGATTCCTGGAATGCACGGGGGTCATCATGGGCATCCAGGTCCCGCTAATGATCATTAATATGAGAGGATTCTCAATCATTTCTAGAGTGTTCCGGAACCGAAGGATGTCACGCTTAAGGGAGGGGGCGCTTAGGGATATATGAGGTACCATAGGAGAAATAGAGAGAGAAACCGGAATAGTTCTGGGTAACATTCGATGGTGATCGGAGGGGGTCCGGAAGGAGTTAAGGAGTGAAGGAATATAATAATATGTGTATTTTATGTTAACTCGAGAAATAATATTAAAAAATATATTTTATTTTATTTTTAAAGGCAGCCCATTGCTAATGGGCCTCACTCGAAAGGGAGTCCCAAAGGGGCAAGGCGCCTTGGGAGGAGGGCTAGCCGGCCAGGGCTTGGTGGGCCGCCCAAGTGGGGCCCACCTAGGGCTGGCGGCTTCCCCATGGTGGCCAGCAGGTGTGGGTATTAGTCCCACACCGCCTGCCCTTAGGGGGCGCACCCTTCCCTCCCACTATATATAGGGGTCTCCCCCTCCCTTGGAAGCATCCAATTCTCTCATTCTCTCTCTCTCATTTCTGTTGAGGACTTCTCTGTAATATTGGGGAGGACCTCTAGGGATTTGAGTTCTCCACCTTCCCACTACCGTCGTGTGGTCTTCGGTCCGACATCTTCTTCTTCCGCTGCTCGGCTGGATTGGAGCCCGAGATACACCACCTACACCGGACGTGTGTAGTACTTCGGAGGCACCACACTTGGGGTGCTTGGAGCTTCTCGTCTTCATCAACATACGCCTTCCTGCGTAAGGTGTTCATCGGTCTTCAAGGGTATGAATACCATCTTCCTTCTCCGTTACTTATGTCTACATAGTATCAATCCTGGTATTAGTGTTCGCGTAGATAGAATTTTTTGTTTTCTGCTACGGAACCCTACAGTGGTATTAGAGCGGGTCTATGGAAAGACATGTCGTACGGATAGAACACATAGAAATATGCAGGCAATGATTTTCTAGTTGCTACCCTCTTTTATGTTCTTATTCATATCGTGACACTGTTTGATGAAGCGGCCCCCAACCGACCTCACGTGGTGATTCACGAGATTGGTCCACATATTAAGTGGCTTAGGGGGTGTCTATCTCTCTACGGTAGTTGATATGGCATCGACATTGGAGGGCCCTAAAAAGGGAAGTAAAATGGCAATCAATGAATCCATGTTGTGGCTCTACGTTCGTAGGTGGGAAGGGGTTCTGCCACGAAAGCCCTAAAGTCGCGTAAAACATAAAATAGATAATATAGAGGAGTCTATCTTTGATTTGCATAGGGTCTAGCATTGTGACATGGCAATGAAAATTTTGTGAAACTTCCATTGGAGCTCTCGATGGTGATCAAGATGCTACAACCATGTCATGCCACTTTACTTTATGAAGTATCTTTGTGTGCCTCTTATTATGCTAGTATGATAGTATATACGACGGTAGCATAATAGGATAATCCCTCACAGAATTTCAGTCTTAGTATTCCCCTTGTGTGTGCACCACCAAGAAAGTTCTCCGTTATGAGGCAGGCCATGATGATCGGGTGTCAGACATATATGCGTTCGCATACGGTGGGTGTAAGCCATGTTGCACTGCAGATACAAACAAGTTAGAACTGGCAAGCCTAGCATGTGTAGACATGACCTCGGGATACAAGAGACTGAAAGGTCGAGCATGAATCACATGGTTAATGTGATCGACATTAGGGAATGCCCACCTTTGAAACTGGATTGTTGGCCATGACGATCGGGGGTGGTGTAGTAGATTGGGATCATGTGATCACTGAAACGAATAGAGGGGTGTTCGTTTGAGTGGGAGTTCTATTGTTTTAGTTTAGGAACATGAATTAAAACTTGAACTCATTATGATGAACATGGTCTAAACACTTTGCAAATCTATTGTAGATGTCTCGCCCACCCACCTTCAACCTTAGCACTTTCCTCGATAAGGACAAGCTGAAAACTGATGGAACCAACTTCATTGCATGGTTCTGCAATCTTAGGATCCTCCTAGTCCCCTGCAAGTTGACTTATGTCATCGAGGCTAAGATTACAGCTAAGCTTGCATATTCTGCCTCCTGGGACGAAAAGAATGTCTGGCAGTCCAAGGCGGATGATTACTCCCTCATCCAAAGTGGAATGCTCTATGCCATGGAGCCAGAGCTTCAAACGCGTTTTGAGAAGATTAGTGCTTTTGAGATTGTTGAAGATCTCAACAAAGTCTTTGCTTCACAGGCTTAGGCGGAGAGGTATGATGCTTCCGAGCTCTTCTTATCTGCTAAGATGGAAGAGCTCATCAATATTAGTGAGCATGTAGTCAAAATATCTGGCTACATTAAGCACTTGAATGCTCTGGATTGCAAAATCCCGGAAGAGCTTGGGATTGATAGGGTGTTGCACTCGCTTCCCCTAGCTACAAGAGCATTGTGATGAACTACAACATGCAAGGGATGACTAACACCCTTGCTGAAGTGTTCGCCATGCTCAAAACTACTGAGGTAGAAATCTAGAAAGAGCACATGGTGTTGATGGTCAATAAGACAACCAACTTTAAAAGGTCGGGGCAAGGGCAATAAGCCAAAGAAGGATGGTAAACCAGTTGCCAACACCTCTAAGGCTACTAGGCCCGACCCTAGGTCCAGAACCACGTGCTATTACTGCAAAGGGGACAGGCACTGGAAACGCAATTGCCCCAAGTACTTTGAGGACAAGAAAGCCAGCAAGATAGCCGCCAAAGACAAAGGTATATGTGATATACACGTTATAGATGTGTTCCTTACCAACGCCAGGAGTAACACCTGCGTATTTGATACTGGCTCTGTTGCTCACATATGTAACTCTCAGAAGGAGTTACGGAGTAAGAGGCGACTGGGGAAGGATGATGTGACGATGTGTGTCGGCAATGACACGAAAGTCGATGTTGTGGCCGTCGGCACCTTACCTCTACATCTGCCATCATGATTGAGTAAGTGGATCTTGCTTGTTGCAAGCTCATTATTCATTTAAAATCTTGAACAAATGGTTGTTCTATTTATATGAATGATGTTTTGTATGTTCATGCGCCTATGAGTAATGGTTTATTCTTACTAGATCTTGATTGCAGTACTCACACCCATAATATTGATGCTAAACGTTGTAAGCATAATGATGATAACTCCATGTTTATGTGGCATTGCCATCTTGGTCACATTGGCATAAAGCGAATAAAAAAGCTCCATTTAGATGGACTTCTTGGATCATTGGATTTCGAATCTCTCGATACATGTGAGCCATGCCTTATGGGAAAGATGACTAGGACACCCTTCTCTGGCACAATGGTGAGAGTTGTATACCTATTGGGAATCATACATACGAATGTATGTGGACCAATGAGCATCTCAACATGCAATAGTTATCATTATTTTATTACCTTTACTGACGATTTGAGTAGATATGGATATTGACGTCCATTTTGCATCACTATTCTATGTCATAATTCACTGTTATTCATTGATATATTTCGTAATGAGAGGTGATACTTATGTTATTTCATCTGTTTTTGCATTGTTGACGACTTTTGGAGCATGGACCGCTGCAGTCAGGATTCTGATGCAAAAGGTGCTGTTTGGGGGCAAAATTCGCGAAGATCAGAAAATCCAGGAAAATATACAGAAAATCCTATTTTTCTAGAAGACGAAGGAAGCCAGAAGGGGGATGGAGATGGGCCACAGGGGGCCCACACCACCCCTTGGCGTGGGCTAGCCTAAGCCACGCCACCAGGTGGTGTGGCCGCCCTGGTCCACCCCTGGCACTCCCCTCTAGCGTATATTATCCTCCTAAAACCCTTAGACTCGGGGAGCGACCACAGAAAGATTCCGCCGCCTCTGCGGGGTGGAAAACACCGAGAGAGAAAGATCTCTCTAGCAGACAGATTTCTGCCGGGGGAATTCCTTCCCGGAGAGGGGAGATCGTCGCCATCAACACGACCATCAAGCTGGACTTCATTGGGATCATCATCATCATCACCACCATCATCACCATCAGCACCCTCATCACCATCTCCATATTGTTGTAACAATTGGGTTGAATCTTGCATAGTTCATAGGGAAACTTTCCCGGTGTTGATTACTCTTTGTAGTTGATGCTATTGAGTGAACCATTGAATTATTGTTTATGTTTAGATTGTTATACATCATTATTCCATCTCTGATCATGATCCATATGATGTCTTGTGAGTAGTTCGTTTTGTTCTTGAGGACATGGGAGAAGTCATGTTGTTAGTAGTGGAGTTGTGTTGAGAAAGATTCAATAGTTTGATATTTAAGTTGTGGTGTACTTCTTCTAGTGGTGTCATG
Source organism: Avena eriantha (assembly GCA_910589775.1). Taxonomy (NCBI): domain Eukaryota; kingdom Viridiplantae; phylum Streptophyta; class Magnoliopsida; order Poales; family Poaceae; genus Avena; species Avena eriantha. The sequence goes on from OU342742.1 coordinate 47,091,251, forward strand.
TGAACGTCGACTACATGACACTTCACCTATATGGGCCTAGGGGAATGATTGTGTATTTGGCTACTAATCGTAGGGGTTGACGGAGTGACAGAAACCTGAACCCCTGTTAGGAAACCATTGCACAAGGGACGTAAGGGTCTTAGAGTTTAAAGCTATGGTTAGGTTTCTACCTTACTTACTTTCTTGTACTTACAGATGTTTGTATGGGGTATAATCACAAGTATGTATTAGTCCTAGGAAGGTCGGTACATTAGCACAGGTTCACCCACACAACACTTAGCAAGCTAAAGAAGATTAATCAACTATATGAAGCGAAAGCACTTGACAGTCTTCCCATGTGTCCTCGAGAACGTTTGGTCATCTTAAGTAATACAACCGGCTTGTCCTTTGCTTCATAAAGGATTGGGCCACTTGCTGCATTTATTCCTACTGTCTTTTATTTACTCGTACTTTGTTTACTTGCTTTATCAAAAACCCCTAAAAATCCGTTTGCTAAGTATTTGCAGAGAATTCCTGATCCATACCACTAGCCAGCACCTTCTGCTCCTCGTTGGGTTCGACACTCTTATTATCGAAAATATTGCGATACACCACCTATACTTGTGGGTCATCAGATATATGTACTTAACAAAGCACAAGTCTGAAATCTTTAAAAAGTTCAAGGAATTTCAAAAGGAAGTAGAGAATCAACTTAACAAGAAAATCAAGCATCTTCGATCAGATCGGGGAGGCAAGTATTTCAGTTATAATTTTAACATGCACTTGAAGGACTATGATCATACCATAGCTTACACCAGCCGGAACACCACAGCATAATGGTGTGTTGGAACGACATAACCATACTGAAAGGACAAAGATGTCGCCTAGAGGGGGGTGAATAGGCAATTTCAAAACTATTACGGTTCTGGCTTGATAGAATGTGGAATTAAACTAACGTTTATTTTACAAGCACAAAACCTAAATACGCTTGGCTCAACTAAGTGCACAAATAACAAGTTAAGCTAAGCAAGATAGCACAAGATAAATATACCACAAGTGATAAGGAAGATATAAGTATTTCAAGCATGATGGCTATCACAAGGAAAGTAAGCTCGGGTATAGAGATAACCGAGGCACGCGGAGATGAAGATGTATTCCCGTGTTCCATTACAAGAAGGTATGTCACGTTGGATAGGTGTGGGATTTCACGAAGGATTTCCCAACGCCACGAAGGCTCACCTTCTTCTCTGAGTCTATCCCACGAAGGAATAGGCCCTTTCCGTATGACTAGCTTTTCCTCCACTCCAGAGATGGCAAGCTCCACAACCACTTCACAAGCTCCATTAAGGAGAAGCCCGGGTCTCTTCACAATTTTCCACGAAGAGGACACCACGTCACCAACCGCCAAGCCAACTAGGAGGTCACCCTCCAAGAGTAACAAGCTCACGATCTCTCACTCGAACAAATCGTAATGGAGAGCTCAACACTTATGCAAGAACGCAAAGCAAGACCACCAAGGGTGATCAAATCCTTCACTCTCAAATCCCACCAAAGCAACATGTGCTAGGGAGGAATTAGAGAGGAAGAACAATGGTGGAAGTCAACCAATGACTCCAAGATCGAGATTGAAAAGGTTCCCCTCACTTAGAGGAGGAATTGATTGGTGGGGATTATAGATCTAGATCTCCTCTTCCAAAGCCCTCAAAAATATGCAAGAATCATAGTAGGGAAGGGGGAGGAAGAAAGCTCAAGAGGTTCAACAATGGAGGTCAATTTCGTGGTCAAGAACACCCAAAAACGTTGGGGGAAGAACCCCCTTTCATAGGGGAAAGAAAATAAATGTCTGTTGGGAGGAAATTTATGAAAACTCAGATTAAAAGTCAGTTGGACCGGCCCTAGAATTGGGAAACTTGGTCCCCAGGCCGGAGGACCGGCCTACAAACTAGAACAGCTCTGTTTGCCAACTCGGAATAGACACGGTCGCGAAAACCGAAAAATCCGGTTTCAGATCTGGTCTAACCGGCGCTGGTGCCGTACCGTCCGGTGTGGGAGTCGGTTGAACCGGATCCACAACCGGGATGAAACACACTTCATGAAAAACGCATTAACTTTTGCATCCGGACTCCGATTTCGATGTTCTTGGGCTTGTTTTGACAAGGACAAAAATCTCTACAAGGTAGTGCATAAAACACCATAGTATAACAAAGGATGATAGAACCAAATGAATAAAGGCATGAAGCCTCCCTATAAGAAGAACTGGTAAAACCTTCAAACTCAAAAATGCCATAGAAAATGCATACGAATTCCATTTTCGATGAACTTGGGCTTGTTGAAGAGCTAGAAAAAATATCAAGAACCTCACATGCAGAAGCACCAAGAAGCAACAAAATAGGAAGATGCAAAGTATGCAAAGAATTGAGCTCCCTATGAAAATGTGAGGAAGTTACCCAACCGAAAGCGCCTCTTGATAGTGCGGCTATCTATCCTATAACTCGGTCTCGCAACAACCACCTTGAGACCGATAAAAGGAAAACCTAGCAAGGCCATACCTTTGACTTGCGCATCCCACTTGATCTTGATGACAACGCTTCAAGCTCCACCCAAGCTGGAATGCATCACTTGATCATTGTTGCTTCGTGAAGACTAATAATTTGCTCCCCCATACACCACTATGGGATTGCTTCATTAAGACACGTCTTCACATGTACATTATCACCAATATGGATGGCAAGCTTCAAGCAAATGATCTTCTCGAGATGCTTATCTTGAACTTTCCCTTCTCAACCTTGATGACGCTCACCACTTGATGTCATCCTCTCATGGGCTGTATGAAATCTTCACTTTTGAAGCATGTCCATCGAAAGATACCTATCCCATATAGAAAATGCAAAGGCACATATATAATGGGTTAGTTCATGATGCATAATTGACAAGGCTTACCATACCACAAGATCCATGTGATACATTCTTTATGCTTCATGTGTTGACCAACTTGAAATCGCTCTTCACTCTTTGTATTGGTCAACCAAGTATCTTCTCATGCTCCATCTCCATATCTTGAGGTACATAAAGAACTCTTGATTTGATTACATGCTCAAAATCTTAGTCAACCATAGCTCAACTACTGAGGCTATCATGACACTGACTTAGAGCCATATCTTGAATTCTTCTATTGAGATCACACTCTCAAGATCTTGATTATATCATATTCTTCTTCAACTCGATGATCTTGATGCAATACTGAAGGTATATCTTTATCTTCATGGCATCCATACTTGAATCCAACACATGAACTACAAGCATGACCTATGGAATATTCCTTCATATAAAAGTCAATGAAAACATTAGTCCGTAGGGATTGTCATTAATCACCAAAACCACACATAGGGGCAATTACACTTGCACATACTCTATTGGATAGTGTGCGGTCCATGGTGTCTTTGACTGATTTGTCCGTGTCATTTTTGGGATATGCGTTAGAAACCACAGCTTTTATTTTAAACAGAGCACCATCCAAATCTGTGGATACAACTCCATATGAGATATGGTATGGCAAGAAGCCAATGTTGTCGTTTCTGAAAGTTTGGGGATGTGAGCCTTACGTCAAGAAACTGCATCCTGACAAAATTGAACCCAAATCAGAAAAATGTATCTTTGTGGGTGATACATTGTAAATGTATCTATAATTTTTGATGTTCCATGCTTGGTTTTATCCACTTTCTTGTGTTTTGTTCCAACTTTGGAGTACTTTTATTATGATTTCTTGGACTAACCTATTAACAAGAGCCACAGTGTCAGCTGCCTGTTTTCTGCTGTTTTTGGTTCCAGGAAAGTCAGAAAATGAATATTCTCGGAATTGGACGGGACAAAAGCCAAAGTGCCTATTTTTCCGGAAGGGATCAAGTGCCAGAATACGAGACAGAGAAGGGTTGGGGGCCGGCCACACCACCTGGCCGTGTGGCCAGGCCTGGCCCGTGCCAGGGGGTGATCTGGCCGACCCCAGCACCCCCTCGGCCTCTCCTTCCGCCTATAAGTTGCCCTCGAGACGAAAACCCTAGGTACCTGATCAAAAATCCACGAAAGAGTTTGTAGCCGCCGTCATCTCTGTCCCTAGATCGGGGGGTCTGAAGCTCTTCCCGGCACCCTGCGGGGGAGGGGAATTCACCCTGGAGGCCTTCTTCATCACCATGCAAGCCTCCGGTGTGATGCGTGAGTAGTTCATCCTTGGACTACGGATCCATGTAGTAGCTAGATGGCTGGTTTCTCCTCCTTTGTGCTTTCGTGTTTAGATCTTGTGAGCTCCGTTCATGAGCAAGATCATCTATTTGTAATTCATATATGTTGTGTTTGCAGGGATCCGAGGGATATTGAGATGCTATTTCAGATTGATTATTGATTCTATCATGTCTTTGTTATTTGAGATCTTGCATGCTTTCCGTTGATAGTAGCTATCTTGGCCAAGTAGATGCTAGCAACTCCAAGAGTTAGTATTTATGCTCGATAGTGGGTTCATGCCTCTGGTAATCTGGGGAAGTAATAGAAATCTCTAAGGTACTAGATGTGATGTTACTACTAGGGAGAAAACAACAATCCTTTGTTCATAGAACAATCGTATTGTTTACTTTACATGCAGTTCGTAAAGCAATAATCTGTTGCTTGTAGCTTAATACTGGAGGGGGTTCGGATGATAACCTGAAGGTGGATTATTAGTCATAGATGCAGTTGGATGGCGGTCTATGTATTATGTTGTAATGCCCAATCAAGTCTAAGAGGAGTCAAGATGATTAGTATATGCATGTATTGCTTTCTCGGTGTTTGTCAATTGCCCCCCTGTAATTTGTTCACCCAACATGTTATTTATCTAAGGAGAGCCACCTCTAGTGAACTATGGATCCCGGTCCTTTTTCTTTACATACAATCTATAAACTGTTTCTGCTTTGTGTTTACTTTCTGCAAACTTTTACTTCTTTCCATTCGATACGTTTAATCCTTTATTTTCCGCAAAACACGGTGAGATTGACAACCTCATCGCAAGTTGGGGACAAAGTTCTATGGTTGTGTTGTGCAGGTCTCCACGTTGCTACTAGCACCGGTAGTGCGCCCTGCCAAAGCTCAGCTAGTAACACCTTTGGGGTGTTTCCTTGCTCCTACTGGTTCGATTAAACCTTGGTTTCATAACTGAGGGAAGACTTGCTGCTGTATTCATCGTACCTTCCTCTTGGGGTTCCCAACGAGCTCTGCGTCGAAAGTCGAGCGCATCAAGGTTTTTTCTGGTGCCGTTGTCGGGGAGTCAAGGACATCTTCACAAGGGGAGTCCCTCATAACCAATCTCTTTACTTTGTTGTTTTTGTTTTGCTTAGTTTTCTTTTTGCTTTGTTTGCTTGTTTTATTCTTCAAAAATCCAAAAAAATTAGTTTTACTTGTTTTGCTTTCTTATTTGAAAACCCAAAAAAATGACTACTCTTGAAAACACTAAGTTGTGTGACTTCACTAGCACCAACAACAATGATTTTATGAGCACTCCTATTGCTCCACCTGTGGCTGAAAATACTTTCTTTGAGATAAAACCTGCTTTGCTCAATCTTGTTATGAGAGAACAATTTTCTCGTATTGGTAATGAAGATGCTGCTTCCCATCTAAATAACTTTGTTGAACTTTGTGAGATGCAAAAGCATAGGGATATAGATGGTGATATTATTAAACTGAAATTGTTTCCTTTCTCTTTGAGAGGAAAAGCTAAAAAGTGGTTGAATTCCTTAACTAGGAATAGTATTGATTCTTGGACTAAGTGCAAAGATGCTTTTATTGGAAAGTACTATCCTCCTGCTAAGATTATATCCATGAGAAGTGAAATAATGAAGTTTAAACAACTTGATAATGAGCATGTTGCTCAAGCTTGGGAAAGAATGAAATCTTTGGTAAAGAATTATCCCACTCATGGACTGACTGCTTGGATGATCATCCAAACTTTTTATGCAGGATTGAACTATTCTTCAAGGAACCTATTGGATTCTGCTGCTGGAGGTACCTTTATGACCATCACTTTGGGTGCTGCAACAAAACTATTGGACAATATGATGGTTAATTATTCTGAATGGCATACCGAGAGAGCTCCACAAGGTAAGAAGGTATATTTTGTTGAGGAAACCTCCTCCTTGAGTGATAAGATTGATATAATTATGTCTATGCTTGTTAATGGGAATGCCCATATTGATCCAAATAATGTTCCTTTAGCCTCTTTGGTTGCTCAAGAAGAGAAAGTTGATGTGAACTTCATAAGAAATAACAACTTTGGCAACAATGCTTATGGTAATAATGCTTATAGGAACAATTTTGGTAACAACAATTATAAGCCTTATCCTCCTAATACTACTTATGGCTATAATGGTAAATCTGAGTTACCTAGTGAAAGAAGAATTTAAGAAGTTGAAAGAGCCACTAAAAACTTCATGCAAATGCAATATGAGCAAAATAAGATATTCACTAAAACTATGGAGGAACAATCTATCATTTTGAAGAACATTAGCCATCAACTTGAGAGTCTAAATAGGGAAATTCCTAGTTTACAATTGAAACTCACTAATGCTGAAAGAAATATATCATCTTTGTCTGAAGCTCAATCTTCATTGATTAATAAAATGGCTGCTAAACCTGAAACTAATGATAATCCCTTTGCAGCTACTAATACTATACAAGTAAGAATTGACGAAAATGTTAGACTATTAGCTGAATTACATGCTAAGTGGGAAAGAGAAGATGAAATTGCTAGAAACATTAGTGTTTCTACTATCACTACCACTAGTGTTGAGGCTACTAATAGATCTACTACTTTAGATGATAAAGTTGATTTTGATCTTGATGCTTGCAACATCTCTGAAGTTATTAAGTTCCCACAAAAGCTTGCTAAAAGTCCTAATACTAGTGCTATGAACATGGCTTTTACAAAACACATTACTGATGCTCTCATAAAGATTAAAAAAGAAAAGATGAAACATAAAGCTTCTATTCCTTTAAAACAAGAAGATGGTTGGGAACCCATCATTAATATGAAAGTTAATGACTTTGATTTCAAAGCTTTATGTGATCTTGATAGTAGTGTTTCTATTATGCCTAGAAAGATTTATGATATACTTGATTTGCCTCCTCTTGAAGATTGTTATTTGAATGTCCCACTTGATGCTAATGCTAAAAAGAAACTCATGGGGAGTCTTAATGATGTTCTTATTATGGTTAACGATTCCTATGTCCCCTTTGATTTCTATGTTTTGGATGTTGAATACAATTCTTCTTGTCCTATTACTTTGGGAAGACCTTTTCTTAGAACTGTTGGTGCCATCATTGATATGAAAGAAGGCACCATTAAATATCAACTCCCACTCAAGAAAGGTATAGAACAATTCCCTAAAAAGAGAGAAAATATTTCTTTTGCTTCTCCTATGAAAACAAAATTTGGTCTTAATCCTTCTTCATTTGAGAACACTTGATTCTTTCTTTGCTTCTTATGCCTAACTTAAAGGCATTAAAGAAAAGTACTTGTTGGGAGATAACCCAAGAGTTTTAGTTGAGTATTGGAAGTTGTTACCTCTATAATAACCTCTTCTTATCCTTTTTATTTGCTTTTTGTGCCAAGAGTAACCTCTAATGAGAGTGAAGTAATGATTGGGAAAGTTACTGTCCCGAAACAGATTTCTGTGCTTCACCGTAAAAATTCCGGAGAGAGTTCTGTACGTCGGATTAAGCTGTAATTTTTGGTGCTTCTGCCCCAGGTGGTTATCTAACTTTCGTTAGTTCAACACTTTTCGATTTGAGCAACAAAAGGTCTTCGAAAAAATTCTTCTTTACCTGCTGGTCTGTTTTGACAGATTTCTGCCATTTTCTGCATTTGCTTCTTGTTAGTTCCTTCTTGAGTTCCTTCGGGGAATTGAGATTTTTGACGGAAGTGCTACAGTAGCTAGTGTTCTAATGGAAGTTTATTTGGTGTTAGAACTGAACCTTGAGACTTATTTATCTTAAGTGCACTAATGTTGCTAATAAGATTGTGTGAAGTTTTGTATGAAGGAAAAAAATTAGATGTATGGAAGGAATGAGTAACGAGATGAAGGATGGACTAAAGCTCAAGCTTGGGTATGCCACGCGTTTCACCCCAAGAAATATCCAAGAAGTACAAGCGTCAAAGCTTGGGGATGACCAAGGCATCCCCTTCTTCATCAATAAAAATTCCAGGTTTCTTCCAAACACTTCATTTTTATTGTTCCATGCACAATTGTGTTTTTCTTGGAGCGTCTTCTTTTTTCGTTTTGGTTTTTGTTTTCTTTTGTTTTCTTAGTTTTCTGAATAAATTGGTTGGACCCCCTCTTTCATACTTTGGTTTGCAAATAGTTTGGTTTGGTTTGGAAAGAGTAGGAAAGTTCATGCTTTTGTGGTAAAAAGAGCTCGTTTTTGATTGTGGCCTATGCTTTGTCATGCCATGCTTGATATTGTTTTGGTTTTATGCTTAGTATTATTTGCTGTAGCATCACTTGTTATAAACAATTGAGATTGCTTAATGTGCCTTGGATGAATCATGCGTTGTTTTAGCATATTAAAGCATAGTATATTGGTATTCTCCTTTGATGCTTTATTTGGGTTGACTTGGCACATGCTCACACCATGTTATGACTATCGCAAGTCACCAAAGCCTTTATGATCCTTTAGTTTTCAACTTGTAGTATCACTTTATGCTTTGTCAATGATGTTTTGTCGCTCTGCATGATTATGGCCATTATTGCTCTCTTAGTTGGTCGCTCCCAGTCTTTTGCTAGCCTCCACAACAAAGTATGAGTTCCACTCATGCATCCAACTCCCTAAACCAAGTTATTTTAAAGAGTCCACCATACCTACCTACTAGCTTATGCTATTCCAAGTACATTCATGCTTTTGTTTACCTTCCACTTGTTATGAGAAAACTAGTGATTAAAGCTCTCACGAACTTGATGGCACACTTTACTTTACTTGCCCTTAATAAACTTTAACCATTGTGTCTTCTATGTTGTATATGCTTGCACTTATTTGTCGGGAATTAGCAGAACCATGCTTTCATGGGGAACACTTTCAACATTGCACTTGGTACTTGTACCTAGTTGATATCATGCTCTTTTGTATATGGATGTCGTCGGTGTGAAATGAAAGGGGAGCTTGTAAGTCCATGGAGTTATGTATATGTGTTAGAGAAACGCCTGGGCCGCTGGTCTAATCCATGCTGACATGGTGGAAACCTACAGCGTAACCTTAATGAGCTGTCTATGAAGCATTCTTCTTATAAAAAAGAGTCCTATATTGAGAAAAAAAGAGAAAAGAGAAAAAAAAAGATACTATGAAAAGAGGAAAGAGAGAAAAAAGCACCATATTCCCATGGTAAATAAGAAGAATGCTGAGATGCTCGTTGTCTGCTTGCCTTGTCATTTTGATATGGGGATTCTTCCGTATCATCGGGCAAGGGGTACCCCGTTGGCGGTTCTCAATGATACACATGTACTTACGATGACAAGAACTTGCCGGTGACTAAACTTGAGTAGCATGAGGAGCGGCCCTCGTATACAAGGGACATGAGATTTCTGACTTATACTTCGTCAAGCATGTACACCAAAGTTTGTTCACTTTAACCTTAATCACTTCAAGATGCTTATGATAGGGGCAATGAGAGCTGAAAACTATAAGTACCATAATTTTTGGAAGCTCTTTATGAGACTTGAATCCCTACTTCCTTTTACAAGGGCCTTTCTTCCACCATTATATTGAGTCTCCACCTTCTATCTTTATGCACCTACTTTGAGAGCATAGTTGCCATTCTTAGTACTATGTGCATTGTCCCAAGACTAGTTGATTGATGCATAACTTGTTATTGCTTGTTTGAAACTAATGTATCTAGTCACTCTTATGAACTTTGAAGGTGTCCTATGCATTTATATTTGCTACTCTATTGAGGGACAAGATGAATACTATTATGCTATGTTTTCTTTATGTGAAACAAACAAACGTCTTGCAAAGCATTGTTATTCATGAATGTTTTGTTTGTGCCTTTTCATGTTGCATCATAGTCTCTTTACTTATTGCTAGAACTTTGTCTTTCATGTTATGATTGAAGTACTATGATCCCAGCTTTGAATGTTTTGCAAATACTTTGATCAAGTCTTTGATGGTGCATGTCACCTCAAAAATTCTTTCTTTTTATCACTTACCTACTCGAGGACGAGCAGGAGTTAAGCTTGGGGATGTTGATACATTGTAAATGTATCTATAATTTTTGATGTTCCATGCTTGGTTTTATCCACTTTCTTGTGTTTTGTTCCAACTTTGGAGTACTTTTATTATGATTTCTTGGACTAACCTATTAACAAGAGCCACAGTGCCAGCTTCCTCTTTTCTGCTGTTTTTGGTTTCAGGAAAGTCAGAAAATGAATATTCTCGGAATTGGACGGGACAAAAGCGAAAGTGCCTATTTTTCCGGAAGGGATCAAGTGCCAGAATACAAGACAGAGAAGGGTTGGGGGCCGACCACACCACCTGGCCGTGCGGCTAGGCCTGGCCCACGCCAGGTTGTGCTCTGGCCGACCCCAGCACCCCCTCGGCCTCTCCTTCTGCCTATAAGTTTCCCTCAGGACGAAAACCCTAGGTACCCAATCAAAAATCCACGAAAGAGTCTATAGACGCCGTCATCTCTGTCACTAGATCGGGGGGATCTGAAGCTCTTCCCGGCACCCTGCCGGAGAGGGGAATCCATGCTGGAGGCCTTCTTCATCACCATGCAAGCCTCCGGTGTGATGTGTGAGTAGTTCATCCTTGGACTACGGATCCATGTAGTAGCTAGATGGCTAGTTTCTCCTCCTTTGTGCTTTCATGTTTAGATCTTGTGAGCTCCGTTCATGATCAAGATCATCTATTTGTAATTCATATATGTTGTGTTTGTGGGGATTCGATGGATATTGAGATGCTATTTAAGATTGATTATTGATTCTATCATGTCTTTGTTATTTGAGATCTTGCATGCTTTCCGTTGTTAGTAGCTATCTTGGCCAAGTAGATGCTAGCAACTCCAAGAGTTAGTATTTATGCTCGATAGTGGGTTCATGCCTCTGGTAATCTGGGGAAGTGATAGAAATCTCTAAGGTACTAGATGTGTTGTTGCTACTAGGGAGAAAACAACAATCCTTTGTTCATAGAACAATCATATTGTTTACTTTACACGCAGTTCGTAAAGCAATAATCTGTTGCTTGCAGCTTAATACTGGAGGGGGTTCGGATGATAACCTGAAGGTGGATTATTAGTCATAGATGCAGTTGGATGGCGGTCTATGTATTATGTTGTAATGCCCAATCAAGTCTCAGAGGAGTCAAGATGATTAGTATATGCATGTATTGCTTTCTTGGTGTTTGTCAATTGCCCCGCTGTAATTTGTTCACCCAACATGTTATTTATCTAAGGAGAGCCACCTCTAGTGAACTATGGATCCCGGTCCTTTTTCTTTACATACAATCTATAAACTGTTTCTGATTTGTGTTTACTTTCTGCAAACTTTTACTTCTTTCCATTTGATACGTTTAATCCTTTGTTTTCCGCAAAACGCGGTGAGATTGCCAACCTCATCGCAAGTTGGGGACAAAGTTCCGTGGTTGTGTTGTGCAGGTCTCCACGTTGCTACTAGCACCGGTAGTGCGCCCTGCCAAAGCTCAGCTAGTAACACCTTTGGGGTGTTTCCTTGCTCCTACTAGTTCGATTAAACCTTGGTTTCATAACTAAGGGAAGACTTGCTGCTGTATTCATCGTACCTTCCTCTTGGGGTTCCCAATGAGCTCTACGTCGAAAGTCGAGCGCATCAGTGGGATACCCAAGGGAAACTATTGGGTATACATTCTACAACCATGCCGAAGGAAAAATGTTTGTCGTGAAGAACGGCACCTTTCTTGAGAAAGAGTTTCTTGCTAAAGGAGTTAGTGGAAGGAAAATTAAGTTAGATGAAGTTGTTGACCCTTCTCTCCAAATTCCGGGTAGCGCAATGGAAGCTATTCCAAAATCGCTCTCCAACATGGAAGAAGAACCCAATGATGATGATCAAAACAACAACATCGAAACACCTACGGTTCGCAAGTCTATGAGAGTTCGTACCACTCCTGATTGGTACAATAGCCTTGTGATGTTTGTCGTTCTAGATGAACAGGAAGAACCCGCAAACTACAAAGAAGCTAAGGATATCACTGATTCTGAGAAATGGCTAGAAGCCATGAAATCTGAAATAGGATCCATGTATGAAAACCAAGTTTGGACCTTGGTATATCTTCCGGAAGGCCGCAAGGCCGTGGAAACTAAATGGATCTTTAAGAAAAAGATAGATGCGGATGGTAATGTGACCATTCACAAAGCTCGACTTGTCGCAAAGGGGTTTTGATAAATTCAAGGAGTCGACTACGATGAGACTTACTCTTCGTAGTGATGCTTAAGGCTGTCCGGTTTTACTAGCAATTGATGCTCATTTCTTCTATGAAATTTGGCAGATGGATGTCAAGATCGCATTACTCAATGGTCACATTGATGAAGAGTTGTATATGATGCAACCAGAAGGTTTTGTTGATCCTAAGGATGCTGGGAAGGTATGCAAACTTCAGTGATCCATTTATGGACCGAAGCAAGCATCTCGGAGCTGGAACCAATGTTTTGATCAAGTGATCAAGTGTTTTGGATTTGTCCAAAACCAACAAGAGTTCTATGTTTACAAGAAAGCAAGTGGGAGCTCAGTGGTTTTCCTAGTAGTATATATGGACGACATATTACTTTTGGGAAACGATGTGGAACTTATGGAAAGCGTGAAAGCGTATTTGAGTAGTTAATTTTCAATGAAGGACTTAGGTGAAGCTGCATACATATTAGACATCAAAATCTATAGAGATAGATCAAGACGCCTAATTGCATTAAGTCAAAGTACTTACCTTGAGAATATTTTGAAGAGGTTCAAAAATGGAGGATGCCAAAAGAGGTTCGGTGCCTGTAACAAAAGGTAACATATTGAGTTTGACTCAATGTCCGGTAATGGATGCTGATAGAGAAAGGATGTCTTACATCCCCTATGCCTCAGCCATAGGATCTATCATGTATGCAATGATAAGTACTCAACATGATGTGGCATTGGCTCTCAGTTTGGCGAGCCGATACCAAAGTAATCCAGGAATGGATCACTAGAGAGCTGTGAAAAATATCCTAATGTATCTCAAGAGAACAAATGATATGGTCCTAGTCTATGGAGGTAATGATGAAGCTCTAAACGTAACTGGTTATGTACATGCGAGTTGGCACTCAGATTTTGATGACTCGAAGTCTCATACAGGATTTGTGTTTTTGGTGAATGGTAGGGCGGTAAGCTGGAAGAGCAAGAAGCAACCGGTAGTTGCACAATCTACAATGGAGTCAAAATACATCGTTGCTGCTGATGCAGCGAATGAGGTTGTTTGGCTAAGGAATTTCTTCATTGAACTGGGAGTTGTTCCAAGTGTGCAAGACCCTATGATGATCTATTGTGACAAAACGGGGGCTATTGCAAATGCAAAGGAACCAAGAACTCATTCCACAACCAAACACATCAAGCTACGATTTCACGTCATCCGACAGAACGTTGACAGAGGTGAAATCAAGATTTTCAAAGTGCACATGGATCTGAATGTTGCAGATCCATTGACTAAAGCTCTCCTACAAGCCAAGCACAAAGAACACCGGGATTCTATCGGTGTTAGGTTCCTTCCTCTTGTAAACTAGATTAATTTGTACTCTAGTGCAAGTGGGAGACTACAGGATTTATGCTCTAGAGGCAAATAATAAAGTGTATTGTTTGATATATCTTCTATATGTTCATACTACGTTTCATACTGTGCTATAACTATATTAATATGATACATTAATACACGTGTGGTATGTAAACAAACCATGTCACTAGTTACCTCTAGCGAACTAGTTCATTGGTCATGAGGATGATCTGGATTTCAAGATCATGGGCATTTAAGCCAATTGACAATGAGGTCACATCATTGGTTGAATGACGTGATAGACAAACATCCGACAGTTGTATGTCAATGGGATCTAGTTACAAAGTTCACCATTGATGATACACATAGGAAACCTCACAATCTGATCCTTAGACTGTGAGATAATGCAAATCACCATTCTTGAGGGAGCTTAGATGGTATCAAGTATCATTCTGTGTCTGGATGATCAAAAAGGTGCTACTCAGGTTTTCCAAAGGGACGTGTAGAGGAGTACATATGAAGACCAGGATTTGTCAATCCATGTAACGGATAGATACATGTGGCCATCTCGGTGATATTGCATTAACGAAGCTTGCAAGCATGTGACTTGGTCATGAAATAAAATGACATGGGAACGAGTAAACAAGTTTATCAGTAACGGGGTCGAACTAAGGTATGCAGATACCGAAGATCAAGTCTCGGATGAACTAGGTATCAAATGGCAAAGGGAATGGGAAATGACGTTTCACGGTTCAAGCGATAAGATTCGTGGAATGCACGGGGGTCATCATGGGCATCCAGGTCCCGCTGATGATCATTGATATGAGAGGATTCTCAATCATGTCTGTAGTGTTCCTGAACCAAAGGATGTCACGCTTAAGGGTGGGGGCACTTAGGGATATATGAGGTACCGTAGGAGAAATAGAGAGAGAAACCGGAATATTTCTGGGTAACATCTGATGGTGATCGGAGGGGGTCTGGAAGGAGTTCTGGAGTGAAGGTATATAATAATATGTGTATTTTATGTTAATTGGAGAATTAATATTAAAATATATATTTTATTTTATTTTTAAAGGGAGCCCATTGCTAATGGGCCTCACCCGGAAGGGAGGCCCAAAGGGGCAAGGTGCCTTGGGAGGAGGGGTAGCCGGCCAGGGCTTGGTGGGCCGCCCAAGTGGGGCCCACGTAGGGCCGGTGGCTTCCCCATGGTGGCTGGCGGGTGTGGGCATTATTCCCACATCACCTGCCCCCTTGGGGTGCACCCTCCCCTCCCACTACATATAGTGGTCTCCCCCTCCCCTTGGAAGTATCCAATTCTCTCATTCTCTCTCTCTCTCTCTTTTCCATTGAGGACTTCTCCGTAATATTGGGGAGAACCTCTAGGGATTTGAGTTATCCACCTTCACACTACCCTCGTGTGATCTTTGGTCCAGCATCTTCTTCTTCCGCTGCTCAGTTGGATCGGAGCCCAGGAGATGCCGCCTACACCAGATGTGTGTAGTACTTCGAAGGCACCACACTTGGGGTGCTTCAAGCTGCTCGTCTTCATCAACATACGCCTTCCTGCGTAAGGCATTCATCGGTTTTCAAGGGTATGAATAATGTCTTCCTTCTCAGTTACTTATGTCTACATAGTATATATCCTGGTATTAGTGTTCGCGTAGATAGAAAAATTGCTGCTACGGAAGCCTACATCTAGTGCTCCAGATGCTTCTCGTTGATAAATATTGGCATTCCCAAAAGTGCAAGTCCATTTGACTTTGTATAGGTCCTGAAACATCAAAAACATTGAAAACATGGTTTTTCTGCCCTACAGGGTTATAACCAAAATAAAGGGGATCATTGGTAAATCCCCAAAAATCAATATAAAACATGGATATAACATTATATACGATGCAAATATGTGGGAAAACATGTTAACAAACTACAAAGTTCATGTATGCATTTTACATGCATCAACATCCCCAAGCTTAACCTATGCTCGTCCTTGAGCATGAAGGTGATAAAACTAAACATGGACTTTGGAGTTTGCTACCTTTGCTTCCTCCATTATCATGTAGAGTTCATAGGATTAATTACTTTCAGTGAAACATAATATGCAAGTGTACTATCAAGTTGTATCTTTTACACATCTATAAATATGCTAAACAATAAGTGATGGTGTGATAAAACAAATGATGAACAAAATAAACCTTCAAGCACACTTTGATGAACCTATAGAATAATAGACTGTTCTCATGATTGGCATTGGTGTTTTCATGCTGAAAGGGAAATGGACGTCGCTTAGAGGGGGTGAATAGGTGTTTTAAAATTATTATGGTTTAGGCTCAAATAAATGAGGAATAAAACTTAACATTTAATTTATCAAGCCAAAACCTATATTCACTAGGTTCACTAAGTGCACCAGCAACCTATGATAAGAAAGACAAGCAACAAGGTGATAGCAAGATATAATACTTCAAGCACGATGGCTATCACAATGTAAATTGCATAAGTAAAGGGCTCGGTTGAGAGATAACCGATGGACACGGAGACAATGATTTGTTTCCCGAAGTTCACTTCCAAAGAAGCTACATCTCTGTTGGAGAGGTGCGATGGCACAATGTACTTCGAATGCCACAAATGGCTTACCTTGAGGTGTGGTGGCCTCACCTCAAGATGCAAAGGCACACAACTCACCGACGCCACAAAAGGCTCACCCTATTCTCCCGTGAGCTAGCCACAAAGTCCTACTCATGATCCACTATGGGACACTTGAGGGCGGTCACCGAACCCGTACAAGGCTTGGGGCAAACTCCAACAACTCAATTGGAGGGCTCCCAAGAAACGCCACAAAGGCTCCACAAGGCCACAAGCTTGAGGAATCTCCACAACTCAATCGGAGGCCTCAAGAACACACCACAACTACTTACAACCGTCTAGGATTCCAAGAACCGAAGAGAAACAAGCCCAAGATCTTGAAATCGCCGAAACTCCGAGGATAACTCAAACCTATGCACCAAATGCAAGAGGCAAGTCCTTCACTCTCAAATTCCACCAAAGCTACAAAAGCTATTGGGGGAATAAGAGAGGAAGAACACAAGAGGAGAACACAAAACTCTCCAAGATCAAGATCCCAAGTATTCCTTTAAAAAGAAGGGATTTGGTTTGGTGGTTGTACATCTAGATCCCCTCTCTCAAATCCCTCAAAAAGATGCAAGAATCATAGGAGGGGGAAGGGGAAAGGGCAAGCTCTTCAAGGTCAACAATGAAGGAGAGAGAGTGAAAAACGGACCAAAAGAGCTAACCCCACGAAGGGGATGAGGAACCCATTTTAAAGGGCTCCCAGATCTGGCTGTTATACACATTTTCATGGACGGCTGGTAGTACCGTTAGGTGGGTGGTACTACTGCTGGCACCCTTTAAATGGTCAGAAACGTGATGCAAAAAGGAGAAAAATCCTGGCCGGAACTACCGCTGGAAATTACACCGGTACTACTGGCGACAAAAATGCCCTAGCGGTAGTACCGCCTAAACTTCAGACTGAAGTTCCATCAAATAGCGCACTCCAAAATAGAGAGGGTACTGAATCGAAAATAAGGTGACCAGAAGTGTCTCTGGTACTTCCACCGGTACTACCGGCGGCAAAAATGCCCTAGCGGTACTATCGGTGGCTCGCCGGAACTACTGGTCAGGCAAAAACTCCAGAACCAAAACTACCACAACTTTTGCATCCGAACTCCAAACGAGATGAAACCAATTTTGTTAGAAATATAACTACATGTAGAATCCAACAAATATAACTAAATATTGGGTATCACTAAGGGATAAAATATCATGAATATATATGTGAGATATATCCCAAGGTGTGGAGCTGGAAAACTCACAAGATCAAAAACACAATAAGATATTCAAGGGAAATCCGTTTTTGATGAACTAGAGATTGTTATGATGATAACGACAAGCTCTAGATCCTCAAATGGAAAATAACCAAACAACAACCAATAAAGATGATGCCATGAATGCAAAGGTTTGAGCTCTCTCCGAAAGATACGACCGAGTCACCCACTCGAGAGCCCCTCTTGATAGTACGGCTATCTATCCTAAACCCGGTCTCCTAACACTACAAGAGACCGGTAAAATAGAAAACCTATCAAGATCATACCTTTGCCTTGAGCATTCCACTTGAGATTGATGTAGACCATCTTGACCTTCTCAAGATGGATCACCTTTCTTGATTTCTATTAATTGCTCTTATTTGATGAAGACTTGTGAAATGCTCCCCCATACTCCATGGGGAAACCTCTTCTTTGAACTTGTCTTCATCACTCCATGATCACCAAGGATGGCAAGCTTCAAGCATGAGATCTTCTAGAGATGGTGCATCTTGAGCTTGCACTTGATTTCTTGATGATGTCTTGAAGATGGCCATAAGGAACTCCATCTTATTCTTCTTCTTCTTCTTCTTAAAGACATACTGGATCGTGTCCTTCTTATTCTTCAACAAGATCCCAATAGGCACAAAGCCCTTGGACATTGCTTCTTCCTTTTCAAACTTGAACCCAAAACATGGTCCAAGAGATGCCAATGGATAAACCTACAAGTGAAACTCAATTTACACATTAGTCCATAGAGATTATCATTAATTACCAAAAACCACACATGGGGGAATACATGCCCTTTCATATGCCTTTATTTTTGGGCTAATTCTTAGTTTCATGCCCTTGACTGGAAGACTCACTTCTTAGTTTTATGTCTTCCCTTGAGATGTTTTGCATCTTGTATCAAAAGTAAGCATTGAATACATATGTTAATCCTCCATAAATAATATAAAATAGAATTTTGAGCTATGTAATTCATGTCAACAATACTAATAAGGATGGGGTCCCCAATATCTTTTTATTTCACTTTGTTTTAAATATTCATATGGTTTATGTGCTAAACATCTTACAAGTTGATTGTTTCATGCACCTAGCCTATGACCTTGCACTCCTCGTGCTACTGAACTTAGGCATGTCATCGTATACTCATGTTGGTTTATGAAACTGCATCACTGAAGTACTTCTTGCCCCTGTGTAGTTATATGCCCCTTTTTTGGTATTTGTTTATTTGCTTATTTATTCATTTATTCATCATAAAAGATAATATAATTCCTTGGTTTTGTTCAAGGTGGGAGGGGCAGTATATCTACTTCAGAAGACAAGAAAAACGGACATATGAATCATATCAACAAGTATCATCATGTTGTAAGTTTCCATCATGTCATGCATGGCTTTGGCTAGCGGTTCAAAAGCGTTTTCTACCAACATGCCTACTCTAGTGTGCACACTTCATTTAACATTGTTGCAATCCATGGGTAGAACTTAAACATGATTTATATTGAACATTTAACATTGAAAGCTTTGTGCCATGCTAGTCATGGTTTAGCTAATAACCACTAATAAAATGTGAAGCACAAAAATTTCCATAGTGGTATCACCCTAAACCTTACTTTCTTATGAGCTTTAAAATACATGAAAAAGGGTGTTTTTAAGAGTGTTTATAGGATTAACATACATATTATACTTGAAATTATCTTTTGTGACAAGTAGGTGGGTATGCCTAGTCTAGTTTTAAGGGGCTTGGAACAAGTCTTAGCTTGTGTGGAAAAGGCTTATCAAAAAGAGATCTAAAGAATGTGCCATCTAGTTTATAATGTCAACATTTATTTTATCACCTTATTTCTTAAAGTTGAACATAAATATGCACAAGCAAAGGATAAAAATTAATAGGCATAAAACAGATCATGCTTCATATAAAACACTTGAGCTTAAGAACTAGACACAATATGAATTTCAGCTTTTGTTTTTATCTCCCTTTTCTTTTATTCCATGGCATTCTTATTCAGTTTTAATCTCATTAAGGTAAAGTTTATTTTCAGTAGATAATCATAAACATTTATAATAATGGCAGTGGTGGTCTTTCTAATGCAAAACAAAAATAAAATAACAAAACAGACGCTCCAAGTTTCTATGATAGTTCTATGTTGCTCAAAAAACAAAGTTTAGAGGTTTGCAAACTGAGAGTTGAGTTGGTACAGTGGGGTGACTTTGGCATCCCCAAGCTTATGGTTTTCACCATCCTTTGGATTGCTTTTGGTGTGGTGTTCCTCTATTCCCTGTCAAAAAACTTCAACACAAAACTTTTTCTCCCATCTCTTTTCTGAGAGGTGAAATTAGTGGCACAAGAATATAATAGTTGCTGCCTATATATCAAAAAAAAATATTTCTAAATGTTCCAACAAGCATATAATGTTCCTACATATCACTAGCATATAATATGACTCATACAAATCATTTTAAGACACTTGGAAATGATTAAAACAAAACATGGCAGAATCTGTCCAGATTTTTAGCAACAGAAAAACGAATTTTTTCGCCCACTTAGACATGTCAGGAATTTTATCCAATTTTTAGTCATACAGAGGATGAAATGTTGTAAATTTTGTATGAATTTGAGAGAAATCAGAGTTACATAAAAATCAGAAAATTCACGCACTAAAAACCGTTCTGAAGGAATTTGCTACTCCATATGTTTAGCAACTTTTAAAACATCCAAAATGGGTTCCACTTGGTACTTTATTAAAAAATTCATAAAGAAAACCAAAACATAATTCTCTTGCTACAGTAAGAGTTCAAAACAAAATCTAAAAGAAAAATAACTGGGTCAAAGCGCTTTTTTATAGCCATATAGCTAGGCTTTACTTACTTGGTTTAGGTGATGTGGAACTCATGGGATAGCTTGTGCTTCTTAGCAACCTCCTTTTTCTTGGAAAGTGTTCCATACACTTCTTGTGAGGAAATTGAAACTTCACATTTCCTTCTTTTGTATCAATGACTGCATCTGTGGTTCTCAAAAAGGGTCTACCAACTATTATAGGACTTGAGGTATGGCTCCCCATATCCATCACAATAAAATCAATAGGTACAAATGTCATATGTAATTCAACCATAATATCTTAAACTTTTCCTAGAGCATGTTTATTTGAATCATCAGCAAGTAAAAGATCTATTGAGCATTTTTCCATAGGTTTCAACTCAAGTAAGTCATATAGATCTTGAGATAAAGCTGATACACTAGATCCTAAATATAGAATAGCATGATGTGTCTCTTTTCCAATAGTGATTAATACCTTGGGGATCCATATATCCCAAGCTTAGGTGGTATCATAGCTTCTCTATTATATATTTCAATCTTTTCTTTTATAACATAATTTGCTAGGTAAGAATCAAATCCTGCTTGACCAGTAAAGGATGGATCATTAGAATTTTTTTGCAACAAGTTAATGAGTTCATGCAAGCTACATTTATCAAGAGCAAGTAGAGGTTATCTTGTTTCACTTGGCATCTTGACTTCTTCTACTTGTTTATCATTTGTTGGTTCTTTATCATTTTCAATCATAGTAGTTTCTTCCCTTTTTATTTTTAATGATTCTAAATTTTTATCCCCAAAGATCATGCTGGAATCTTCTAAGATTTTCACTTCTACTTTATTTTCACCAGGAGTTCTCCTAAGGGAGAAATTGGGGTTGAGTTCACTTAAGCTCTTGTTGATACCAGTTTCTACTAGAATTCCATCTAACAATGTAAATGCTTCATGGGGATTTAGATATAAAAAGGATTTTTCAGTTTTGTTATCTAGGGATTGCTTAGATTAATGTGTAAGGCCTTCATAAAAACTCCTTGCAAGCAACCAATCCTTCAACCCATGTTCCACTTTATGTGTGAGTTGTTTAAACCTTACCCAAGCACTAGTGAGAGGTTCATTTTCATATAGCTTGAAATCACATATCATTTTTTGCAATGAAGGGTATTTTTACCAAATTTTTCTAGAAAGTATACTTTCATATTGTACCATGTTTGTAAATATCTTTTAGGTGCATAATTATACCATCTTTTAGCTATTCCTTTTAAGGAGTGCGGAAATAATTTTACTTTCACTATTTCAGGATCAATGTCTAGGGCCCCTAGAGTTTTGCATGAATCTTCAAAGATTTTAATATGCCAATGAGCAGCTGCTAATTCCCATTAGAAAAAAGATTACAGACTATGGCTCCTAACACCTCAAGGTCAACATTGCAATCAAACTTGTTTGCGAATAGACTTGTTCCCGACTTAATTTTTTTATTTTTCCTAGTCATGTTTAACAAAAGTTTGATATAAATTTTTATGTGTTTTTGTGTTTTAAGGAAAACTTAAAAATACTAAAATAAGACAAAATAAAATACTTTAAAAATCTAAAAGGAGATGAAAAAGCTCACAGTTGTGCAACTTCCCCAAGCTTGGGTTGTTGCACAAGTTGATGAAGATGACGGCGCCAGAAAATAATCTAGCAACCATTGTGGGAGTTTAACCACACTAAAACGACTGCAATATGTCTCCACCAATTCCCTGGCAACAGCACCAAAAAATAGTCTTGATGCCAACAAACGCAGCCACTTTTCATTGGGACTCCAAGTGCAGAGTGTTGTAGCAAGCTTCTTTTCCCCACAAGGGTGACTCGAGGGTTTATATCAAACTCTCGGGGAATTGCGTGGATATTTGTCTTCTCATCTTCAAGCAACCTGTAAAGTAAAATAAGTTGTCTTGTGTCCCCAACTCCACCAAGTGGTTTTCAAGCACAAGGTTTCGTATTAGTAATATGAAATAAAAATATAAAACAAATTAAATGAAGTAAAGGAATACAAACTAGATGAGACGGAAGATAGTAAAGTTATTTTTGGGTTTTTATGGGTGATTGCAAGTAGAGAAAGTATTTTTGTATTTTCGAAATAATAAAGTGCAGAAATTATAAATGATAGTATATGCAAAGGAAAGGTGTTTCTTATGATAAAAATCGGACTGGGGTTCATGGGTTCACTTGTCTACTCTCTTTTTAGGTTGTAGTGATCATAAAACAATTCATCAATGATAAAGATTCATGGAAATTCTATAAGTGCTTGATAAAAGGAATTAATATGGGCATCACATTCTAATATTGCGATGGAATACATCTCTCTCTTATACTCCTCAAAAAAGGGAAATCTCCATGCAATATTGCTTTAATAACAAATCATAGTATAGCTTTAAGCAATATTATATGATGTTTAAAATACTAATATGCTACCTTGATCTAACAAGTTCATCATACTGTCACGTGATAACTATAGCACATGATTTCACTTTATTGCTAGTGAGGCAGCAAAAGAAAGGTAAAAATCAAAGTAGATCTTGAATATTATGTGTCACAATTCAATATCCACCCCATGCCACTCCATCTAACACACACTTCTCCCCATACATGTTCTTGCATATAAGTTGGATCAAAACAAGCAGTGAAGAACAGGGTGCATGATATGCATCTGTTAAAACATCTTACACAAAATAGATTCCAATCTCAAATATCAAATCATAGAACAAAGATCCACCGCATAGGAATTACAAATATGACCATAATGATGTTGGGCAGCTCATATGGTACTAGATCTATGAAGAACAAGAGAGAAATATATCAAGCTACTGCCACAAACCCATAGCCCGGAGGTGGACTACTCCCTCTTCATCATGGTGATGAAGCTAGAGATGTTGGAGAGGGTGGAGATCTCCCCAGAGATGGCTCCGACGTAGTTTCCCCATCCAATCTTCACCGGATCTGACTATGTTTGGTGGTGTTTTCATCTCTGGTGGCTTATGGTGTCTCCTTCTCCGAGAACGCCCCGGGGGGTCCTTATATAGGGCTTTTAGGTCAAGAGAACTCTGTGGGCGAAAGAACCAAGGCGATCAGACAGTCGAGGAGCAAACAAGCATGGGTGGCACGCCCACCAGGCCTGTGCGTGCCATCAGGGCTCGTTTGGACCTCCTGGCCCTCCTGGTGAGATTCTAGTGCTTGAGATGCTTCTCGTGGATAAATATTGGCATTCCCAAAAGTGCGGGTCCATTTGACTTCGTATAGGTCCTGAAACATCAAAAACATTGAAAATAGGGTTTTTCTGCCCTGCAGGGTCATAATCAAAATAAAGGGGATCATTGGTAAATCCCCTAAAATCAATATAAACACATGGATATAACATTATATATGATGCAAATATGTGGGAAAACATGTTAACAAACTACAAAGTTCATGTATGCATTTTACATGCATCACCATGCCATGGCCAACTTCTCTATCCACCTTCATCCTGAATAGGGTCTGCCAGTTGATTTATAAAGGGCGCTTAGTTCATCGGGGATTCAGAGAGGTGGACATGCGATCAATTGCAGATAATGTCTTGAGGTACTGTGGCTGGACAGTTACCCCGAACCAAGTGTACAACCACATTAGGCACTTGAGAGTTAGGTGGATTCTTGTGTCCAGGATCAAAAGTCTTGACAATGTGCATTGGGTCGAGGAAACCTTTGCTATCATGATGGACGACGACCATACTATGCGCACATCAAGGTTTGATATATTTGCACTCGCATCAGTACATTGAGTACTTGTTAAGCTCACATATGAACTGTATGTTTTGAACTAATTATGTTCTCATGTAGGCTCAGCCGAAGGACACCAAGTTGATCAACAAGTCCATTGAGAACTATGCTCAGATGAAGATGGTCTACGGTGCTTGTATTCCCATTGCGCCCATCTCTCCGACTACGATACACCGTGCTCTAAGTCATCTGATGGAGCACAATGCACAAGCGAGCAGTTATCTTGCCATGACCCCTGATCACAAGATGACATGGTTCATGGACTTCCTGAACAAGAACTACCTTTAAGAAGCCGACCATGGTGTTCGAGGAGGTGGTGGTAGCGATGTTGGTGATATCTACTATGATCTATTTTTTTGGAGTAGCTAGACTGATGAACTTTCATTGCAATGACCCCTGAACTTTGGTCTGTATATTTTGGGAGGTGGTATTCAGATATAACACCTCCATTTGTGATGAGCTTGTGTTGTATCATGGGAAATTGTTCATGAACTCGTGCTGCTAATTATGCCGATTCAGCCTTAAAAGCTAATTATTCTTCGAATTGCAATTTTCTGAACTTTGTGGTCTGCCATGGGTAAGCTCACCACACCATCCAGGAGGGAAAGCTATCATGGAGAATGCAACTAGCCAAACGAGTACCAAATTGCTGAAAACCAAGAATACATGCAAGCTAACAACTAGGGCATGATTTCTCAACCCACCGAGAAATAAGAATGCATGGAACTAAACATTTAGAGCATATCCACTAGAATTTCCATGAGGCCATTGTCATGCTACTTTTTTCATCCGGATTGCAAAAAAATGCCCAATAGTGTTCCCAGGAGACATTCCTAGACCGATTTTCGTCCCTTTTTTGTTCGGTGTTCCTAGGCCATTCTCAGGGCACTGGGAATGGTCTAGAAACGCCATATGAGTGCTTTTCAGTCGGTTGGCCCACACATCGGACATACAAAGCCAAAAAGTGGTCCACCCACCCCACTTCCTCCTCTCCCCCACGCATGGCACAGAGACGGCGAGCTCGGACACCGGCCAGGCTGCCTGACATGCCACCACCCACCAGTCGCTCACCTCGCTGAAGAATGCAATGTCGCCGTCCACCCACCTCGCCGTGCAGCACCGGCCACTTGGCTCGCCATCTCGATGCCTAGCTCACTGCGTAGCTCGACCGTCTGCTTGCCGGCCATGCGCTCGAGATCGCCGCCGCTCGCCATGCTGCCCTCATTGACGCTTGATGGCTCAGATACGCTGAACTCATTGGGAACCCCAAGAGGAAGGTATGATGAGCACAACAACAAGTTTCCCTCAGTTATGAAACCAAGGTTATCAAACTAATAGGAGCAAGGAAACAACCCCAAGGTGTTGCTACCAACTTGGAATTCTGCACAACACAACCACAGAACTTTGCCTTGTCAATCTCACCGGTTTTCCTGAAAACAAAGGATTAAATGTATTGCGTGGAAGATAGTAATTGCTTGTAGAAAGTAAACAGTAAAGAGTAAATAGTAGATGGTATAGAAATGGTTAAAGCATGGACCGGGGTCCATGATACATTGCAAATGTATCTATAATTTTTGATATTCCATGCTTGGTTTTATCCACTTTCTTGTGTTTTGTTCCAACTTTGGAGTACTTTTATTATGATTTCTTGGACTAACCTATTAACAAGAGCCACATTGCCAGCTGCCTGTTTTCTGCTGTTTTTGGTTCCAAGAAAGTCAGAAAATGAATATTCTCGGAATTGGATGGGACAAAAGCCAAAGTGCCTATTTTTCCGGAAGGGATCAAGTGCCAGAATACGAGACGGAGAAGGGCTAGGGGCCGGCCACACCACCTGGCCACGCGGCCAGGCCTGACCCGCACCAGGGGGTGGTCTGGCCGACCCTAGCACCCCCTCGACCTCTCCTTCCGCATATAAGTTTCCCTCGGGACGAAAACCCTAAAGACCCGATCAAAAATCCACGAAAGAGTCTATAGCCACCGTCGTCTTTCTCCCTAGATCGGGGGGATCTGAAGCTCTTCTCGGCACCCTGTCGGAGAGGGGAATTCACCCTAGAGGCTTTCTTCATCACCATGCAAGCCTCCGGTGTGATGCGTGAGTAGTTCATCCTTGGACTACGGATCCATGTAGTAGCTAGATGGCTGGTTTCTCCTCCTTTGTGCTTTCATGTTTAGATCTTGTGAGCTCTGTTCATGATCAAGATAATCTATTTGTAATTCGTACATGTTGTGTTTGTGGGGATCCGATGGATATTGAGATGCTATTTCAGATTGATTATTGATTCTATCATGTCTTTGTTATTTGAGATCTTGCATGCTTTTCGTTGTTAGTAGCTATCTTGGCCAAGTAGATGCTAGCAACTCCAAGAGTTAGTATTTATGCTCGATAGTGGGTTCATGCCTCTGGTAATCTGGAGAAGTGACAGAAATCTCTAAGGTACTAGATGTGCTGTTGCTACTAGAGAGAAAACAACAATCCTTTGTTCATAGAACAATCGTATTATTTACCTTACATGCAGTTCGTAAATCAATAATCTGTTGCTTGCAACTTAATACTGGAGGGGGTTCGGATGATAACCTGAAGGGGGATTATTAGTCATAGATGTAGTTGGATGGCGGTCTATGTATTATGTTGTATTGCCCAATCAAGTCTCAGAGGAGTCAAGATGATTAGTATATGCATGTATTGCTTTCTCGGTGTTTGTCAATTGCCCCCCTGTAATTTGTTCACCCAGCATGTTATCTATCTAAGGAGAGCCACCTCTAGTGAACTATGGATCCCGGTCCTTTTTTCTTACATACAATCTATAAACTGTTTCTTCTTTGTGTTTACTTTCTGCAAACTTTTTCTTCTTTCCATTCGATACGTTTAATCCTTTGTTTTCTGCAAAACACGGTGAGATTGACAACCTCATAGCAAGTTGGGGACAAAGTTCTGTGGTTGTGTTGTGCAGGTCTCCACGTTGCTACTAGCACCGGTAGTGCGCCCTGCCAAAGCTTAGCTAGTAACACCTTTGGGGTGTTTCCTTGCTCCTACTGGTTTGATTAAACCTTGGTTTCATAACTGAGGGAAACTTGTTGTTGTGCTCATCATACCTTCCTCTTGGGGTTCCCAACGAGCTCTATGTCGATCGACGAGTGCATCAAGCCTTTTTCTGGCGCC
The DNA here is from genome assembly GCA_910589775.1 of Avena eriantha. Taxonomy (NCBI): domain Eukaryota; kingdom Viridiplantae; phylum Streptophyta; class Magnoliopsida; order Poales; family Poaceae; genus Avena; species Avena eriantha. Next base: position 47,118,626 of record OU342742.1, read on the forward strand.
GTTGCCGGGGAGTCAAGGACATCTTCACAAGGGGAGTCGCTCATAACCAATCTCTTTACTTTATTGTTTTTGTTTTGCTTAGTTTTCTTTTTTCTTTGTTTGCTTGTTTTGTTCTTCAAAAATCCAAAAAATTTAGTTTTACTTGTTTTGCTTTCTTATTTGAAAACCCAAAAAAATGACTACTCTTGAAAACACTAAGTTGTGTGACTTCACTAGCACCAACAACAATGATTTTATGAGCACTCCTATTGCTCCACCTGTGGCTGAAAATACTTTCTTTGAGATAAAACCTGCTTTGCTCAATCTTGTTATGAGAGAACAATTCTCTGGTATTGGTAAAGAAGATGTTGCTTCCCATATAAATAACTTTGTTGAACTTTGTGAGATGCAAAAGCATAGGGATATAGATGGTGATATTATTAAACTGAAATTATTTCCTTTCTCTTTGAGAGGAAAAGCTAAAGAGTGGTTGAATTCCTTAACTAGGAATAGTATTGATTCTTGGACTAAGTGCAAAGATGCTTTTATTGGAAAGTACTATCCTCTTGCTAAGATTATATCCATGAGAAGTGAAATAATGAAGTTTAAACAACTTGATAATGAACATGTTGCTCAAGCTTGGGAAAGAATGAAATCTTTGGTAAAGAATTATCCCACTCATGGACTGACTGCTTGGATGATCATCCAAACTTTTTATGCAGGATTGAACTATTCTTCAAGGAACCTATTGGATTCTGCTACTGGAGGTACCTTTATGACCATCACTTTGGGTGCTGCAACAAAACTATTGGATAATATGATGGTTAATTATTCTGAATGGCATACTGAGAGAGCTCCACAAGGTCAGAAGGTAAATTCTGTTGAGGAAACCTCCTCCTTGAGTGATAAGATTTATAGTATTATGTCTATGCTTGTTAATGGGAAAGCCCATATTGATCCAAATAATGTTCCTTTAGCCTCTTTGGTTTCTCAAGAAGAGCAAGTCGATATGAACTTCATAAGAAATAACAATTTTGGCAACAATGCTTATGGTAATAATGCTTATAGGAACAATTTTGGTAACAACAATTATAAACCTTATCCTCCCAACAATGGTAATGCTTATGGAAATTCTTACAACAATAATAAGAGTGCTCCCTCTGAACTTGAAGTTATGCTTAAAGAGTTTATTAGTAAACAAACTGCTTTCAATAAAACTATTGAGGAAAAACTCTCTAATGCTGAAAGAAATATAGCATCTTTGGCTGAAGCTCAATCTACTTTGAATAAAATGGCTGCTAAACCTGAAACTAATGAGAATCCCTTTGCAGCTACTAATGCTATACAAGTAAGAATTGATGAAAATATTAGACTATTAGCTGAATTACATGCTAAGTGGGAAAGAGAAGATGAAATAGCTAGAAACATTAGTGTTTCTACTATCACCACCACTAGTGTTGAGGCTAACAATAGTTCTACCACTTTAGATGAAAAAGTTGATTTTGATCTTGATGGTTGCAACATCTCTGAAGTTATTAAGTTCCTACAAAATCTTGCTAAAAGTCCTAATGCTAGTGCTATGAACATGGCTTTTACAAAACACATTACTGATGCTCTCATAAAGATTAAAGAAGAAAAGATGAAACATAAAGCTTCTATTCCTTTCAAACAAGAAGATGGTTGGGAACCCATCATTAATATGAAAGTGAGTGACTTTGATTTCAAAGCTTTATGTGATCTTGATAGTAGTGTTTCTATTATGCCTAGAAGGATTTTTGATATGCTTGATTTGCCTCCTCTTGAAGATTGTTATTTGAATGTCCCACTTGATGCTAATGCTAAAAATAAACTCATGGGGAGTCTTAATGATGTTCTTATTATGGTTAACGATTCCTATGTCCCCGTTGATTTCTATGTCTTGGATGTTGAATACAATGCTTCTTGTCCTATTACTTTGGGAAGACCTTTTCTTAGAACTGTTGGTGCCATCATTGATATGAAAGAAGGCACCATTAAATATCAACTCCCACTCAAGAAAGGTATAGAACAATTCTCTAAAAAGAGAGAAAAGATTTCTTTTGCTTCTCCTATGAAAACAAAATTTGGTCTTAATCCTTCTTCATTTGAGAACACTTGATTCTTTCTTTGCTTCTTATGCCTAACTTAAAGGCATTAAAGAAAAGTACTTGTTGGGAGATAACCCAAGAGTTTTAGTTGAGTATTGGAAGTTGTTACCTCTATAATAACCTCTTCTTATCCTTTTTATTTGCTTTTTGTGCCAAGAGTAACCTCTAATGAGAGTGAAGTAATGATTGGGAAAGTTACTGTCCCGAAACAGATTTCTGTGCTTCACCGTAAAACTTCCTGAGAGAGTTCTGTACGTCGGATTAATCTGTAATTTTTGGTGCTTCTGACCCAGGTGGTTATCTAACTTTCGTTAGTTCAACACTTTTCGATTTGAGCAACAAAAGGTCTTCGAAAAAATTCTTCTTTACCTGCTGGTCTGTTTTGACAGATTTCTGCCATTTTCTGCATTTGCTTCTTGTTAGTTCCTTCTTGAGTTCCTTCGGGGAATTGAGCTTTTTGACGGAAGTGCTACAGTAGCTAGTGTTATAATGGAAGTTTATTTCGTGTTAGAACTGAACCTTGAGACTTATTTATCTTAAGTGCACTAATGTTGCTAATAAGATTGTGTGAAGTTTTGTATGAAGGAAAAAATTTAGATGTATGGAAGGAATGAGTAACGAGATGAAGGATGGACTAAAGCTCAAGCTTGGGTATGCCACGCGTTTCACCCCAAGAAATATCCAAGAAGTACAAGCGTCAAAGCTTGGGGATGACCAAGGCATCCCCTTCTTCATCAATAAAAGAGATTGCTTAATGTGCCTTGGATGAATCGTGTGTTGTTTTAGCATATTAAAGCATAGTATAGTGGTATTCTCCTTTGATGCTTTATTTGGGTTGACTTGGCACATGCTCACACCATGTTATGACTATCACAAGTCACCATAGCCTTTATGATCCTTTAGTTTTCAACTTGTAGTATCACTTTATGCTTTGATCAATGATGTTTTGTCGCTCTGCATGATTATGGCCATTATTGCTCTCTTAGTTGGTCATTCCCAGTCTTTTGCTAGCCTCCACAACAAAGTATGAGTTCCACTCATGCATCCAACTCCCTAAACCAAGTTATTTTAAAGAGTCCACCATACCTACCTACTAGCTTATGCTATTCCAAGTACATTCATGCTTTTGTTTACCTTCCACTTGTTATGAAAAAACTAGTGATTAAGCTCTCACGAACTTGATGGCACACTTTACTTTACTTGCCCTTAATAAACTTGAACCATTGTGTCTTCTATGTTGTATATGCTTGCACTTATTTGTCGGGAATTAGCAGAACCATGCTTTCATGGGGAACACTTTCAACATTGCACTTGGTACTTGTACCAAGTTGATATCATGATCTTTTGTATATGGATGTCGTCGGTGTGAAATGAAAGGGGAGCTTGTAAGTCCATGGAGTTATGTATATGTGTTAGAGAAACGCCTGGGCCGCTGGTCTAATCCATGCTGACATGGTGGAAACCTGCAGCGTAACCTTAATGAGCTGTCTATGAAGCATTCTTCTTATAAAAAAAGAGTCCTACATTGAGAAAAAAGAGAAAAGAGAAAAAAAAGATACTATGAAAAGAGGAAAGAGATAAAAAAGCACCATATTCCCATGGTAAATAAGAAGAATGCTGAGATGCTCGTTGTCTGCTTGCCTTGTCATTTTGATATGGGGATTCTTCCGTATCATCGGGCAAGGGGTACCCCGTTGGCGGTTCTCAATGATACACATGTACTTACGATGACAAGAACTTACCGGTGACTAAACTTGAGTAGCATGAGGAGCGGCCCTCGTATACAAGGGACATGAGATTTCTGACTTATACTTCGTCAAGCATGTACACCATAGTTTGTTCACTTTAACCTTAATCACTTCAAGATGCTTATGATAGGGGCAATGAGAGCTAAAAACTATAAGTACCATAATTTTTGGAAGCTCTTTATGAGACTTGAATCCCTACTTCCTTTTACAAAAGGCATTTCTTCCACCATTATATTGAGTCTCCACCTTCTATCTTTATGCACCTACTTTGAGAGCATAGTGGCCATTCTTAGTTCTATGTGCATTGTCCCAAGACTAGTCGATTGATGCATAACTTGTTATTGCTTCTTTGAAACTATTGTATCTAGTCACTCTTATGAACTTTGAAGGTGTCCTATGCATTTATATTTGCTACTCTATTGAGGGACAAGCTGAATACTATTATGCTATGTTTTCTTTATGTGAAACAAACAAACGTCTTGCAAAGCATGTTATTCATGAATCTTTTGTTTGTGCCTTTTCATGTTGCATCATAGTTTCTTTGCTTATTGCTAGAACTTTGTCTTTCATGTTATGATTGAAGTACTATGATCCCAGCTTTGAGTTTTGCAAATATTGTGATCAAGTCTTTGATAGTGCATGTCACCTCAAAAATTATTTCTTTTTATCACTTACCTACTCGAGGACGAGCAGGAGTTAATCTTGGGGATGTTGATACATTGCAAATGTATCTATAATTTTTGATGTTCCATGCTTGGTTTTATCCACTTTCTTGTGTTTTGTTCCAACTTTGGAGTACTTTTATTATGATTTCTTGGACTAACCTATTAACAAGAGCCACAGTGCCAGCTGCCTGTTTTCTGCTGTTTTTGGTTCCAGGAAAGTTAGAAAATGAACATTCTCGGAATTGGACGGGACAAAAGCCAAAGTGCCTATTTTTCCGGAAGGGATCAAGTGCCAGAATACGAGACGGAGAAGGGTTGGGGGCCGTCCACACCACCTGGCCACGCGGCCAGGCCTGGCCCACGCCAGGGGGTGGTCTGGCCGACCCCAGCACCCCCTCGGCCTCTCCTTCCGCCTATAAGTTGCCCTCGGGATGAAAACCCTAAAGACTCGATCAAAAATCCACGAAAGAGTCTGTAGCCACCGTTGTCTCTGTCCCTAGATCAGGGGGGATCTGAAGCTCTTCCCGGCACCCTGCCGGATAGGGGAATTCACCCTGGAGGCTTTCTTCATCACCATGCAAGCCTCCGGTGTGAAGCGTGAGTAGTTCATCCTTGGACTACGGATCCATGTAGTAGCTAGATGGCTGGTTTCTCCTCCTTTGTGCTTTCATGTTTAGATCTTGTGAGCTCCGTTCATGATCAAGATCATCTATTTGTAATTCATACATGTTGTGTTTGCGGGGATCTGATGGATATTGAGATGCTATTTCAGATTGATTATTGATTCTATCATGTCTTTGTTATTTAAGATCTTGCATGCTTTCCACTGTTAGTAGCTATCTTGGCCAAGTAGATGCTAGCAACTCCAAGAGTTAGTATTTATGCTCGATAGTGGGTTCATGCCTCTGGTAATCTGGGGAAGTGACAGAAATCTCTAAGGTACTAGATGTGATGTTGCTACTAGGGAGAAAACAACAATCCTTTGTTCATAGAACAATCGTATTGTTTACCTTACACGCAGTTCGTAAAGCAATAATCTGTTGCTTGCAACTTAATACCGGAGGGCGTTCGGATGATAACCTAAAGGTGGATTATTAGTCATAGATGCAGTTGGATGGCGGTCTATGTATTATGTTGTATTGCCCAATCAAGTCTCAGAGGAGTCAAGATGATTTATATGCATGTATTGCGTTCTCGGTGTTTGTCAATTGCCCCGCTGTAATTTGTTCACCCAGCATGTTATCTATCTAAGGAGAGCCACCTCTAGTGATCTATGTATCCCGGTCCTTTTTCCTTACATACAATCTATAAACTGTTTCTGCTTTGTGTTTACTTTCTGCAAACTTTTACTTCTTTCCATTCGATACGTTTAATCCTTTGTTTTCCGCAAAACACGGTGAGATTGACAACCTCATCGCAAGTTGGAGGACAAAGTTCTGTGGTTGTGTTGTGCAGGTCTCCATGTTGCTACTAGCACCGGTAGTGCGCCCTGCCAAAGCTCAGCTAGTAACACCTTTGGGGTGTTTCCTTGCTCCTACTGGTTCGATTAAACCTTGGTTTTATAACTGAGGGAAACTTGCTGCTGTGCTCATCATACCTTCCTCTTGGGGTTCCCAACGAGCTCTACGTCGATCGTCGAGTGCATCAGTCCATAGTTCACTAGAGGTGATTCTCCCTAAGATAAATAGCATGTTGGGTGAACAAATTACAGCGGGCAATTGACAGACTCGAGAAAGCATACAATGCATATACTAATCATCTTGACTCCTATGAGATTTGATTAGGCATTACAACATTATACATAGAATGTAATCCAACTGCATCTATGACTAATAATCCACCTTCAGGTTATCATCCAAACCCCCTCTAGTATTAAGTTGCAAGCAACAGATAATTGCATTAAGAAAAGTGTGTAAATTAAACAATACGATTATCCCATGGACAAAGGATTGATGTTTTCTCCCTAGTAGCAACAACACATCTAGCACCTTAGAGATTCCGGTCACTTCCCTAGATTACTAGAGGCACGAACCCACTATCAAGCATAAATATTCTCTCTTGGAGTTGCTAGCATCTACTTGGCCAAGATAGCTACTAACAACGGAAAGCATGCAAGATCACACAAATAACATAGACATGATAGAATCAATAATCAATCTGAAATAGCATCTCAATATCCATCGGATCCCCGCAAACACAACATGTAAGATTACAAATAGATGATCTTGATCATGAACGGAGCTCACAAGATCTAAACATGATAGCACAAAGGAGAATAACCAACCATCTAGCTACTACATGGACGCATAGTCCAAGGATGAACTACTCACGCATCACACCAGAGGCAGTCATGGTGATGAAGAAGGCCTCTAGGGTGATCTCTCCCCTCCGGCAGGGTGCCGGGAAGAGCTTCGGATCCCCCGACCTAGGGATCAAGATGGCGGCGCTACAGACTCTTCCGTGGATTTCTGATTGGGTCTTTGATCAGGTACTTAGGGTTTTCGTCCCGGGAGGCTTTTATAGGCAGAAGGGCAAGGTCGGTGGAGTACTAGGGGGCCCACACCAGGTGGCGGCGCGCCTAGGGATATCCGCGCCACCCTAGGGTGTGGCCGCCCTGGTGCCTCCCTTCGGCCCCCCTCCGGACTCCGTGTTGCTTCAGGTAAAATATTAACTTTGGCTTTTGTCCGGTCCAATTACGAGAATATTTCCTTACTAGCTTTTCTGAAACCAAAAACAACAAAAAACAAGCAACTGGCACCGTGGCATCTTGTTAATAGGTTAGTTCCAGAAAATGCGTAAAAATACCCCAAAGTGTGGACAAAACATAAGAAAGTAGATACTAAACAAGCATGGAACATCAAAAATTATAGATACGTTTACGACGTATCAACGCTCGCCTCGGAGGGGCAGCCGAGCAGGGCGCGGCAACGCGCAGGCCTGGCCTGGCTGGCGGAGCTCGGCCTAGCCAGCATGTCATCGATGTCTCATTGCCGAGTTCTCGAGGTCCGCCATGTGTCCTTCCCGATGTTCCTGGGTGGGAACACGGCTAGAAAACACCCATTCCTAGGCCCATTTCCAGGCCACAAATTTCATCCATCCAAAGCTAAATTTGGATCTGGGAACGCCGAACGAGTGGAGGTGCTCTTAGACACGAGAGGTTGCATTGTCGTGCATAGATTCCGTGGAGCCATGATCTCCGTGCACTAAATGGGACGAGCAGGCAAACACGCCCACAGTGTGTGAGCAGTCGCGAGTATAAGTGGCTTACATGTTTCATGTCATTTAGAAAATCCACAAGAACGGTTCACATTGTAGATTGAAAGAGTGTGGGGGTCTAGGGCTGATCAACACCAAACATATGAATATTGCGCTGATCCTGAAGTGGGTGTGGAAGTTACTTCAAGGCGGTGACTCTTTATGGGAAAGAATCATTCAAGCCAAATATAGAAACACAAGTGACATTTTTGCATCCTCGGGTCAGGGAGTTTCTCAGTTCTAGAAAAGCCTCAACAAGCTCAAATGCTACTTTAAACTTGGAGAGAAACATGAGGTAGTGGACGTGCACATGAAGATGTTCTGGTTTGATTGGTGGACGGGAGCAGGTCCCCTTAAAGACAGATTCCCAGATCTGGTTGCGATTGTGGCAGATCCCATGATCAGAGTAATCAAAGCTGTTAGGGAGGGGTGCTGGTATCTGAGGTTCAGGAGGGCCCTGGACCAGATCTACCAGGGGAGGTGGCAGCATTTGTGCATAGAGATTGGCCCCCCTCCGGCGGTAGCGGGACAAGACATAATTACTTGGGCCTTAGAACCCTCTGGGAACTACTCAGTTAAGTCCATGTATGCCAAACTCTCGGAAGGAGCCGTGATGGCACAGTTTAGATATATTTGGAAGGCTAAACTTCCACTCAAAAATGCATCTTCTCTTGGCAATTGGCCTTAGATAGACTTCCCAGTAGTGAGCAGATTGCTAAGAGACATGGCCCATCGAACGGGAGATGTACCCTGTGTGACGAGACTGAGAACGCTTCTCACATGTTTTTCAAGTGCCCTCTCACTAGGTTTGCATGGACTGTACTTAGGAAACCCTCGGTTGGCAATGGGTGCCAACCAATTTTGCACAATTCTATGCAATCATTGAGGCCCTCGTTGGCCAACCTAGAAGATTATCTTGGACTCTCTTTATTGCTCAATGTTGGGCCCTGTGGCACATTAGGAATAAACTCATCACTATTGTCGTCGGATTGAGGACAAGTACGCCATGAGGGGGTCCTCGAGGCGTGCAGAAGAGAGGGATGTGAGACGTACGGTGTTCCGGAACGGTGAGCACACAAGTTTACCCAGGTTCGAATCCGCCGGCTTTGGACGGATCCTACTCCTGCTAGCAATCCAGTAATACGCCAGAGTCAGAATATGGGTTACAATGGTTTCGCCTGTGCGAGTTGAGGGTCTAAAGTATTGGGTTGTGCCCTAAAGGCTCTTCCTAGGCCGGCTTATATAGATATCCGGCCTAGGGTTTACAGGAGAGATCTATCCGGCTACGACTAAGAGTTGGTTACAGAGTATATCTTGAACTACAAGTAACATTATAGGCTTAAGTCGGTAAGACTTCTGAGCCTTCCCGTAGCCGGATTGGACTCTGTCTTTCTCCCTGACTGGGCCCCCCGTGAAACAAAGCTCTAACCCGAAGTGGGCCACCCTGGTCAGTGAGGAACTGTGAGGATACCCGGAAAGTATATCCCCAACAACTATTGAACGCATTTTTCCTAAGCACGCTTTAGAGGTGATCTTTAGAACTATCTTTCATGTGCATCAGTTGAGAATCACCGCCAAAGCAATGGATGTGGAGGCCTTGGAGATGCTAGAATCGGAGCTAAGACGTATGACCGCAAGAAACGTTCCGCCCAGACATACAGTGACGCCGGCCTGCTCCCCAGCATGTCGTGCCGATGTGATCCTATGCTATCTCTCTTTCAGTAGTTGTGGCGAAGCTGTATGCCTCAGCATTTATTAATACATGTTTCCCTTTTGGCTAAGCTGTGTGCCTCAGCATTTGTAGAACGATCATCGTGTTCGGTGGCTTTATTAATTTAAAGTCGGACTGTGTCTAGCTTGTTATTAAAAAAAAGAATTTACTTAAAATTATGTCCGCTATATAAAATATTCTACTCCGTATTATAAAGTGCCTTATTAGCCGATCTCTGACCCTTTCCATACTTTCGGTAAGCACCGACCGCAACTGTGAACACACCATAATACCAAGTGATCCATGGTCCAGCAGACAATATTTGTGGCAAGCACTCAACCCCCCTAGTAGGCAACCAAAGTAGCGAACCCAATCCATCTTCGTGTCGCCACGATTACGAAGGACCGATTGCGGGGGCTGATTTAAGTCAAGTCGCGTGCTTGGAGCAGCTTGCACGGAACCACCACAAAGACCCAATCCTATTCCCGTATCAAGTTGAGGTCACCATGGAAACATTCGTGTCGTCCACTAATCATCAAGACGCAAAGAGCCGAGGCAGAGCAGCGTATCCGGGGCAAACGCGTAGCAGTACGTACGTCCTAGAGTAGTTCTGTCACGTTGCGAACGTGCGGGGGACGAACCCGTGCCCAGGCCTTGACCGCGCGTGCGCGTCGCAGCGGCATCGGCAGCCCCCCGTCTCGATCGTCTGCGCGCCGCGACGTTGACGCTGCTGATTGTGTGTTTTTGGCCTGCGCTGCGCGAGCGAGCCATGGCATCAACCTGGACGGCCCCGTCGTCGTCGGTTGCCCGCGACGCCGACTCTGCAGCCACCGGTTCCCCTCCCTTCCTACTACTACACCGCGTCGACGTACGCCGGATCGGGACCCCCCACCCGTTCGTATTCTACTCCGATGGCCTTGTACCGTACGAGACTCTGGAAAATTCGGAGGAAGACGGGCTGTCACTAGTGAGTGACACATGACATCTCACGGCGCCATTGACAAGGGCTGTATGCGTTCGCGCGCGCGCGCGCGTTCACCGGAGCACACGACACGCATATCGATACGACTCCGGTGCACACACAAACCGTACAAGTTACTTTTCGCCGCTCGTGGATCCGGATTCCCTTTACCATCCCCACGTGTCAGTGAGAGCGTCGGTCGCGCGAGGGGCCGACGACCGACGGGGATCCCACCCGGCCGGCGTGTCAGGGTCCGCCAAGACAGTTGCGGGCGGTTGGGAGCCTCGGCGCGTCGCCTACCTCGTCTCGTCTCTCCTCTCCCCTTCTTATTCCGCCACGGGAGAGCCCAACCGTCTCTTCTCTCTTCTTCGGCTCCCCACCTCAACCTCAACCTCCCGGCCTCCGCCTCCGCTCCGCGCACTAGCGGAAACCGAAAAAGGTACCGCTCCTTTCCTCTCCCACCACCTGTTCGATGAAATGGGCGCAGCAGCCACAGGAGCAGCCTCCTGCTTAATTTCACCAAGCTCTGTTGTTTGATCTCATCTTCTTCTTCTTGCTTCGTTCTTCTCCTCCGGTCAGCGAGCTCTGTTGTTTGGTATCTGCTCGTTGTTGTTCAGTTCGTATGTGTCTCTGCTACTGTTCGAGGACTTTGCCTGGTTCTCCCGTAGGAGCCCTGGGTCTTGTTCCTGGAGGGGACCAAGGGCCAAGAATTGCGCCGATTGCCTATGTTAATTTGCTCAAAAGAACTGCGCCTTATTAGTTCTCTCGCTGTTTTCTTTCCTGGTCTATTTTGTTTCCTAGTACGAAAATAGCCTGCTCGGTAAGGACTTGTAACTTTGTTGGCGATTCTAGTTTCGTGTTTTCCAGCTGTCAAGCAACCCCCTTGACTTCGGGTTAGGAGCAAGGCCGCTGTGTAGTCTTGTTTGACAGATTGCTCTCACGGAGATTTGGTTATAAGTTACCTCGAGGAGACATCTGTCTCATTTTTTCTCTGGCTTTAGAGTAGGCCTTCAAGTTTCAGTGTTGCAAGTCTTAGCTGTATCCTTGACCTCTAAGTTCAGGTAAGAACCAAAACGCCAATTCTCCCAAGAACCGCCGTTTTTTGCCTTGTTAGGTCTCTGCTTTCCTGGCCTTTAAGCCAAGGAAACCACATGGGGCGGCTTATTCCGATAATCACGCACGATTTTGGTCTTCAAATTCTTGTTGAAACATGCGAATTGGGAATCTTGGTTGGCTTTGGGCCTGCCCATGTTCCTCACCATGAACCTATGCTCTGATAGAATCATTAGTTATGTTATTATTAGAGTACCTGATAGGGTCTACTACTATCTCTTTGCTGTAAAGCTAAGAAACATCGGCGGTCTCTTTTTTTTTCTATTTTCCTGATACAGTTACCTTTAATAAAGTCCTCCATCCCCCCCCCCCCCCCCCCACCCCCCTCTGTACATTGAAAAGTGTTGTGATTAGACTTTTCTAGTTGGATGCTATGTTGCTGTGCAGTAGGTGACATTTCATGGATGATGTATGAAAGGACGCCGTTTGGTGATGCGGTGGGGTCTAAGTTGAGTAATTTTGTTTCTCGGGCTTCCTTCCTTGCTGTCTGGGCTTTTAAATGTTCCATTCTTCTTTTTCTTATTGGTTGTTCTTTTGGAATGTTGCATTCATCGTCATGCACGTGTTCAAATTTAGATTGCAAACTGCTGGGTTTTGGGGGCTCCAGAAATCATGTTAACTGTATGACCCAAAAAGTTTTGAATTCCTCAATAAAATATTGGTTTTGAAGCCTTTTCCAATGCAATTTTTGTTTATTTTATTAATATTGTCAAACTTGTGTTGTTAGGTAGATGACTTTGGTGGAGTTGACTTATTGTACCAATTCTTTATTTCTACCGACCTACCAACTACAAGGCACCATAATAATTTCATTACTAATCCACGGCCCACTTTTGCTGTACTTAGCTACTGCCCCCTGTATGACAAACCATGAGCCAGCATTATCAAGTTTGAATCCATCTGTCTCGGGGGAAACTTCAGTACCTTGAACCATGCGCAATCTTGTAGTACATTTTTCCATTTGGCTTACCAAGCTTATGTTTCCAACTCAGTCTGTCTCTCTTCCTCTGCTAATAAACTGATTTATTTTATGCTGTCAAAAAACTAATCTATTCGATCACATCGATTTATCCGCCGAATATTTGTATGATATTTTGTGCAGCAGGCTTGTAGTATTTTTGGTGTATGAATTTTGCTATCCAAATACGAGTTTTACCACACTTAAGTTCCATTTACTTTTCTCCACAGAAAAGAACACAGGGTTAAGCTGGCTTCAAGAAGAATATGGCTTCTCTTACTCCAGGGATACTGTTAAAGGTTCTAAAAAATATAAACTCTGATGTGAAAGTGTGTGGAGAACACAGGTCAATTCTCCTCCAAGTTATTAGCATAGTTCCTGCAATTACTGGTTCAGAACTTTGGCCAGACCATGGTTTCTTCATAAAAGTTTCAGATTCGTCCCATGCAACATATGTTTCTTTATCAAAGGAGGACAATGAACTCATCTTATCGAACAAGCTGCAACTTGGACAGTTCATATATGTTGAAAAGGTTCAATCTAGTGTTCCTGTTCCGGTTCTTGTTGGGGTCCGAGCAGTTCCAGGAAGGAATCCTTTTATTGGTAACCCAAAGGATTTGATGCAAATGTCAACTCCATCAGGGGTTTTGGAAGCATTGGACCATCAACAGAAAGCTACCAAGCCGACTGAGTTGTCTGAGAGTGAAAAAGAAAACTCTCAGAGGAAGGTAGTCATTAAAGAGCAGAAGGCTGGTGTTGCTTCCCGTTACATGCTTGGGATATCAAGCAACAATGGAAAAATTACCAATCTAAACTCTAGCACAGACAGTGAAAAAAGTAATGGAGGAAGTAGCGTTTGCGATGCAAATCAAAAGCTGGTTTCTGTTACTACAAAAGTAAAACAGGAGCCAAAACCTCAGGTATGCTTAAGCTGATAGGTTCAATTAAAATATGATGGTATTGAAGTTATCAACAATGAAAGTTTGAACTCTTCTATATTGTGGTCCTGATAATGAGATATACTGATGGAAATTGTATGAGGTCAGATAATATTTGTGGTCTGTATTTTAAGAGAAAAATATATGCTGTAAAAATATATCTTGGAAGGCTGGTGATTACAGTTGCTGATTTTATTGCAGGAGCGGTCAAATATTACGTCTCCTAATAATGCCAAGTTGTCTTCTACAAAGCAAGAAGTTAACAAGGAGACACGCAAGAATAGTGGCAGGCGACTTGGTCAGAATGGCCCTGCTGTAGTGAAGAAGCAAACACCAAGAGACACAAAAAGGGAACCAGCAACTGAAGGAAACTCGCCGACAAAGCTTTGTAGGAGTTCACCACCGACACCATCAAGAACTTCACCAGCAAAAATCCGTGTGCCAGTGAAGCCAAATGTTATCTCCAATCCAGTTCCCTCTGTGCCTAACATCAAAAGAAGAGTCACAGATACCATCTCCTGGGATTCCCTCCCGGCATCCCTAATCAAATCTGGAAAGGTATACTTTAGCATTTGTACATTGCAAGCATGAACCGAGTTTGACATTTTCTATGAATAGAATGCGTCTTTTGTGTATACTTGGGAATTCTGCAAGACATTAGTTCGAACCACTCATTTTATGTGCAAAACGATGCATTAGTTTTAATAATTGTTCTGAACCATGCTGCACATTCATTTCTTTGCGAGAATAGGCTGTTGTCCGGAGGAAGACTATCGCTCTTATAGTAGCTGCTGAGGCTCAAAGGGAGGCTACTGCAGCTGCATCCCTTGTAAAAGGCCTAGGGTAAGTTGTTTTATACTTCTGTATATTCTATCTGAAAACAAGCGAGAGCATTGCCTTCCTGTTAGAATAAAATCTCATGGCCCTTTTATAGCAAGGTGGCAAGACCTATCCAAACTGAGAAATACCTTATTGTTCTGGTAGAAATATCTGCTTTACTGTAGCTACTGCATTGTTGAATGAATCCAACTTCCATGTCTTCTATTCCAGAATTTTTACTGAGATAATGAATTCTGCCGAGGAGGATCCACATGGTGCAGTAAATAAGTTTTTTCAGCTAAACCGGCTTATCATTCAGCAAAATGTTTTCTGGAAAGATAACTCGCCAGATTCTGGCAAAGAATCCCGAGCAGAGAAGGAAAAGCCACCCAGGAAAGTTTCTGCTACTCAGAATAAATCTGCTGGATCCAGTGTAACAAAGAACCCAGATGATGCTTACACTAGTGGAAAGCTTGAATGGGCCAGAGAGGATGGTTTCAAGGAGATCCGCAGGTCGTGGATTGATCTAAAGAAAGAATCGCAGTCATGGTTTCTGAATTTCCTGGGAGATGCTCTTGAATCTGGATTCAAATTTGAGGGCGGAACTAAGAGCAACACTAGGGAACGAGTGCGAGGACAGTCCAAGGGGGGAGATGGGCAAATCGCAGTCCGGTTATCGCAACTGAAGGAAACAAGTAACTGGCTAGATCAGCTGCAGAGCGAGGCGGATAAGTCTGCCGATGGTTTGGTCGAAACCATTGAGCAACTGAGGCAGAAGGCTTATTCGTGCCTACTTGGAACCGTCGAGACCGCGGCATCAGCTCTTGAAAGTAGAAACGGCTATTGCTGAAAACCTATGCAAAATCTGAATGTATGTGTTCTTAACTTGGAACTAGCCGGAGGTGTTCGGTTCCACGGGTGTACAGAACCAACCACAGGATCCTGATGCGAAGGGGGCTGAAGAAGAAACCTAAGTTATTTCAGTTGTACAAAACAACATAGGAGCGATGATTGAGAGGTGTAAATAGTTCGGTTGTCCATTAAGTTATTCGTCCGGTTATTCTCTTTTGCTCATTGTCTCATGTTTCTTGTCATATTGTTTTTTAGAAAATGGAACGTAATTTTACCTCCGGCACCTGATACATATAGCCCACAAGTTCTCATCCCAATATGTTAGCTTGTCAACAATTTTAAGGTCAAGAGAGAACATAGATTGCTGCAACAGGTTTCATTTTCCTCAGGAATAGAGGTTGCTGCCCTCTTGTCAAACAATGAGAGAGCAGAACCACGTACATTTGAAGTTTGGGCAGAGTACTGCTTCTGCATGAGCAAGAAAATAAACCTGGAGGGATTAGAAATCAAGATGCGGAACAAAAACATACGTACCAATATTGCTCCAACTACTAGTAGCATGACCCAGCGAGCAAATTCCATGATATATCACATGAGCCATAGCATTTTTTGGAAACCTCTCCACCTAATCCTTGATCTTCTCAGTTGGCCCCATAAACCTCTCCTTATCCTGGTCTTTCAGCCGCAGTTTGTAGCTCCACGTTAGGTCCACTTTTGAGTTTTCCTGAAAGAAACAACGTAGCAATACAGTAAACTTGACAATGGCACAGAAGTATGGATCACACCTGGCCACCCCGTCTTCTGCCGAGAAGTTATCTGAGGCGATCTCACCGCTGCCACCATCTTGGCTGCCAACCTCCAAGAACGCCCCATCCTCACCTGTAACTTCTGTGTCGTTGGAAGATACTTCTGAGGACGGAGAGCGTGTCCACATTCCGTCCTTCACTCCCGGAATGGTGTAGCGCATGTCAGCGGTAGATCGCGTGACGATTGCCTGGGAGAACCCTGACGAGTGGGTTTTGAGAACGAAAACCACTCCCAAGAAACTGAAGGCTGTTAAGGTGTATCCTCCTCTTGCTGCGGTTGACCTATCCAAGAAAGCTGGGATGTCCCTGGAAATCGCCAAGGTCAAGCGCTCTATCCTATTGTGCTTGACTCGGCGGCAGCTACTCCCTCCAAGACGCCTTCGACATCCTCCAAGAACTCCAAGGCCAGTGGAACAACGGGAGCGTTTCTAGCCACGCCATCCTCATCTACCAGACGCAGCCTTCGACGCAAGGAGAATGATGCGGAGTCTGTTCTGGAGAAAGCCATGCGCGTGACCGCAGAGGAGAACATGCCAGTTGTGGAGGCCGTTGTGCAAATCAAAGGACCTGCCAAGATGAGATGTGCTTGTGGAGGGACTGAGGAAGTTACATCGTGGTACTCACACCCCACGCAAGGCGGGATCCATACCTGGAGTTACCTCCCCGACCGCCTAGCTTAACCGCAGTTTCCCTTAGCTTGTATGAGACAGGTGATGTCTCTGCTACTTTGTTTATTTTGCGTGTGTGGCGGCTTGGCCATCTTGTAAACTTATGGTACATCGTTGCTGGGTTGTTAACTCTGGCTTTATTAATTTAAAGTTGGGTCGCTTGCGCTGCCTTTTATCTAAAAAAAGGGGAAAACCTCAACCTTATAAGCAGCTAACAAGCCACAACAAACTGACAGAAAAGCTGCAAATGATGTGAATAAAGCGACAGAGCATTTCACACTTGAAAACAACCCTTAGTAGTTCACGTTTCAGGACCCGAGTAGCCTCTCTGTTGTGAGTAGTAAATAACAAGTAAGCATACTATTTCCAGTCCAAGAAATTCCAGAAGCAGCTTGAGATTACAGATTCTAGTAATAACAATAGTTTTGGGGGCTATTCTGCTCAGGAGATCCTTTGCTCAAACAAAGTGTGCTTCTAGAAGAAAATTAGTACTGGCATACAACTCAGACATAACCCGACAAATTGTGTCCTTTATAAATTGCAAGCTTCGCAAAAAAAAAGAACACCATAAAGTGTTTTCTTTTTTTTTACAAAAACTGGCCATAATGCTCTGCAAAGATAAGATCATATTTGCCCCATGCCAAAGAGCCAAAAAGAGATCGACAAGAAAAAAGAATGCAGTGCAACCAGCTACTATGGTGATCTTACTCATCATATTTTACCCACTGTAAATGGATAATTGCAGCAAATTGACTTAAAACTAAGTATTTCACTGAAATTGTCGATTACTTTGCAAGAAATACAGCTGAGGTTAGTATCAGATCCTACTAATATCAAAGCCACGTAAACTCTTCAGTGAAAGATCATACTAATATGACAAGTTTTATCCTGTCAGATAGTTCAAATGGTACATCAAAATTATTCAACATAATTTTATTCAACTAAGGAAATACCCAAAGCCACTTCACTCGTAGTTTCAGTGCCATCAAATCGATAAACCTGACCTCATTCATAGGTTGTTCTCTAAAAAATAAACCATGCAGGTACACACTCTGGCGATGTGTGTGTTAACGTGTTGTTGTGTAAAGTTTTTTTTAGAGGGGACGTCTCCGGTTGTTGTGCAATGGCTCAATGTTGGACAGGTCTGTGGGCCGGTGGCGGTGGCGCCGGAGGGGGTATCTGACTGCATTGAGCCCGTAGCAGCGTGCAGGGCCGTATCGGGCTGGCGCAGCAGGCCGTGCTGCAGTTAGTTCTGGGCTTCTGGCCCTCAGGCTGTGCTATCCAACTCCAATCCAGACGGGTCTACAAGCGCGCGGTTTACTGGACTGGAGACTCGGACTGGTGTCATTTCCCACACTACAAACAAGAGCCCTGGACCAGCCCGTACACAACAGTACGTCCGGTCCGACCGAGCGACCCAACGAAATCTCGGCAGGACATGGATCGTAAATCTTCCGGAGCGATACGTATACGTAGGTCAGCACATTTGCCTGCCCCCTTGGTCACCTGTCAGCAGCCGAAGCTGGTCAGCTTTGGACTCAACAATGCTCTATGCATGTACCGACCGTCAAGAAACAAAATCTCTGACTAGCAGCTCGACCGGTCGTCGGTCGGAGCACTGCGCCTGGCCAGCGTGCCGGTTTTTTGCCGGGCAAAGATATACGTACTATGTAACAGGATAAGAGCGCCAGGTGTGCACGCACGTACAGTACGTACTTGGGGTACTTACTTGTACCGTCTTCCCGTGCATCGGTGCATGCATGCATGCATGGGTATATCGACCGACCGATCGAGCTGTCACTATGGCTAGCTACCTCCGGGAAATTGCCGTGCGCGTGCGTCGAAGCAGGGGCGTGCTGTGCATGTGCCGGGTTTGGGCTACCTTGCCAGGCAGTGGTCGGCGCGGTCACCACCAGGACGCGCGATTCGACCATTAGTAGTGGTATATGAAGCGGACGATCGAGCAGGATCTCTTATCTTTCAACTGATGAAAGAGGCGTTGTACGCGCGAACCGCACGTACCATATCTGCGTTGCTGATCGGTGACTGCGAGCAGACGCGATCGACCAGGCGACGACAGGCGTACGTGTCTAGCTTGTCCATGCATATCATCGTTTCTTTCATGCTAATTTTGACCGCCGAGCCAAATAAAGACAATGAGACAGCAGATGATAACGATCTATAACTCGTAAGAGCATCTCCACCGGCGTCCTAAAGTGCCGCCGGCAAGTGCGTCCACGGAGATTTTGGGGGAAGCCTGCCCAACCTGTCGATGGTTTCGCCTTATCGTTCCACACCGGTAGCCCCCGACGACTAAGCCCTCGGATCATTTTTCGGCTTTTTCACATGACCACAATAGCATATATTTCATTTTTCAAGCACATAAAATTTAAATAAATCTAACTCTGTTATAACAAATCCAAACATAAAAATAAAATAGTTCACATAATAATTTAAAGTTCAAATTGATCGACCGAGGAGCAGGGGCATTTTCTTTGTGCGCCCGCAAATGCTCCACGAGATATTCTTGCTTTTGTGCATGCAATTATTCATCACGGATTGCTTGATTGATGACCACGAAAGCACCAACCTCAGCCTACACCTCGTGACCATGACACTTCAAAAACCAAGCATTTGCTCAACATCCTTCCCACAAGCCTCCTGGCACTTCAAAAACCAAGCTTTTGCATTAGTATGATGGTCAGAGATTGTCTTCACGAAGGTAGCCATGTTGGGGAACACGCAGAGCCAGGCCGAAGACAAAAAAGATCTGCTCCAACAAGGTCACCGGCGAGCCACCCCAAGATCCGGCCAAGGTCAAAGGCAATAGCCTGTACCTCTCGACGCGCAGGTGCGGAAGCTGAGGAAGCGCGTCACGGTGGTGTCGTACGTTCCCCTCGTCTTGTCCGGCTCCGACGAACTTGTCGATCCTAGGACCACCTCGTCGTCGGCTCCATGCTCCTCCTTGCCTCCGACTTCGTCACCGCCCAATGTCGCCGACAAGCACCGCATGTCTGGTGCCTCTGCTGTCACACGCATGTACAAGGTGGAACAGCAACAAGAGAGATGCTAGTCTCGGTCTTTCCGCCACGGGTCAGGAAGGAGGAGTTGCCAAGTCGAGCGAAACCCTAGGAGGCAGCATTGGATCCAAAACCATGTCTTGTCCGCCGCCACCCACCTTCCTTTATATAGGCGAGTAGGTGAGGGCACACAACACTTGTGTCCCTCGGTCCTAAACCCTAACCCTAATCAAAGTGGGTCCAACCCATTAACACGTGTCCCTGTCTGAACAAGTCCAACTTGTCGGCTTGTGATAGTCGGATCATCATCTTCCTAGTCCCACTCTCTTAAGTGTGCGATCCCGCAGGCTTAAGGTAAGCCGGACACAACTCAGTAATCATTCAGTTAGAACCGTAGATCGATGACTTTCCGACTAGAGCTGATAATCGGTAGATCGAGATCTCTCTTGTTCTGATGGAAACATCGGGATAAGTGAGATAGATTTTGACATGACCTTGAGGTATTTTTTGTGTTTTGGAAGGGTAGAATTCAAACTTGAGTTTGAATTTCAAATTTGAATTTAGAAAATTTAATAGTAATAAAAGTATAATAAAGTATAAATAGTTGTTATAATAGTAAATTATTGGATAATATTAGATGTTAACAAATAAGCAACAATAGAAAAAGTGGAATGATATTACATAATTCACTATTATAAAACAAGTAAATTGAATTAATTAGATAAAACAAAAAATGATTATAATAGAGGTACACAAAGAATTCTTTATTAATATATACACATGTAGAATTACATTGTTCTTTTACAATAAAAGAATAAAAGTAAATTACCATGAAACAAATCAATGGAAAAGGAATTGCAATAATGAAATAAATAAAAGATTTTTTTACTACAAGAATATATATATATATATTACATTGTATTTAGAGATAAATAAATGAACAAATGAATTACAAAAGAATAATGAATAAATATTACAATAGGAAATAGTAACTTTATTATAAGAATACGAAGGTTACATTGTTTTACAAATGCATAATAAAAACAAAAGAAAGAAACTTTAACTTTACTAATATTATACAATATTACAATGTCAAATACAATGTCCAAAGTAAACAAGAATTACAAGAATAATAGAAGAAGTCCCAAACTAAATCTTCATGTCCTGAAGATTTCTTCCTGATCTTGATACATGTAAAACAAAACGATAAGACAAACAAAGAAAAAAGAAAAAAAGGAAGGGTTAGTGTATTAGTTTTACTCTTAGATTAAGCATACAAATGATATGCCTAAACTCATCATTGAGTATTTCAAAAATGGGACCAAGTTGCAGAATCTGTTCTTATCATTAAATGTTTGCCTTGTTCTTATCATTAAATGTTTGCCTCAGACTAGTGCATCATTGGCCTGAGAGGGGCAAGTTTCACCATCAAATAACCACTTGGCAGCATAAAAATAAGGATCAAGACAAGATAATACCAGGCCAGCCAAAGCACAATCATAGCAAATATCTTCCAAGCAGAGCTCATCCATAGGCACAAGTTCTAGGGATTGGAACTTGCACCATATGGGGCCTAGCTGTAAGCAGCTTACTCACATACAAGTGATGTGTTGTCCATCTCAGCACAATAGTATAGAAGCATATCACACAGACGCAAGATAGCAGATAGGCAAACCCCATACATTCACTCCATTCTCCACACACCACCTAGAACATAACAATTCTTCTCAGGATCTCACCAGATTCTTTACACTTCATCAACAAGAGCTACATAGCCAATAAGATCACTCACCCATATCACCATCACATTCCTAACTCTGGTTGCTCCCTGGAGCCATCCAAGAGCTCGAGCAAGGGGAAAATCAAGGCTAGGCAGTGGCTTCGGGAAAAGAAGGCCAGGCCACAGCTGTAGTAGGAGTTGGACAGTAGAATAAGGAGGGGGAGGTCAGCTGTATCAGGAGCAGGCAACAACCAAAGGAGAAGCTAGCCAACATAGGAGATCAAGCTCATCACAATCACCATGACCACCAGGAGAAGGCTAAATAGTAGCTTAAGAAGAAAGCCAGTAGCAACAAGGAGGGAAGGTGGAGCAAGCCACTAGATTAATTAGCAGCTGATGAAGAATAGCTACAAGCATACAAGAGCCATGGTGTAGCAACCACTCTACAAGCCACATATTAAAATACCAACAACATAGTGTTTGTCCTTATCTATTCAGTTTTAGAAACAATAATAACAGATCCCAAAAAGGTATAGAAGTACTAATTCTCTCAGATATGTATAGAAATGCTATACTAAATCATCACAAATATTTAAAGCCTAAAAGTAAGTATCTGTTCTGATCCAGCACACTACCTCATTCTATGCATCATTGGTAGCTAAAACATGAAACTTGACTAACCAATCAAGTTGCTGATCATGCTATTATGCACACTCTGAGGGAGGATCCACAGTAGCAAGATTAGCTTAGCAGAAGCCACTGAGTTAGTTAACAATTTCAATTCCAAGATCTTATGACTCTATAGGATCTGCAAATAACTGGGAAGAATTTCAAATCATTTCACTAGCATGATACTAGGAATCATTTCTATTAGATCTTTACAAACAACATGGTTGTTTAATAAAATTATAGAACCAAGATCATCACCGAACCAAGGTTTAGCTCATCGTGTATGTTTTATGTCTAGCCAATTCGATATCTAGCAACCCTGAATGGTCAAATTATCAAGCAAATATTCCAGGAGTAGATCACATTAAGCAACCAGCAAATCAAACCATACATGCCTAGGATGATTCAATCATTCTAAGTTAAGGCCTTAGGTCAAGCACAACATATATGTACCAACAATAGTTTCATATGCAAATGAAGCCAATTAATCCATATCAATTCCTAGTTACTACACTAGGAATCATTTCAAACAACTCTCATTCTAGCTTATCCAGTGGTCAGTACATGCTGAATCCAATAAAAGACAAGGGCAGAAGATGTAGTATCAACATATACATATCAGGTAGTATTGGTCTCAACCAAAATGGCAGCAACACCCATAGAACTTATTGGAAATATCATCTAAAGGCATTTAAACATAACATGGCCAATAAACCACACTAGCCACACACTGGAGTTTATTTAGAACATTTAGAATAGGGTAGCACCTTAATCAAGGATCAATCACTGAGAGAGACAGAACTAGATACCAATTAACATGACAAGATGAAATCAATTATTATGCCATACTAATTATTGTAGAATACAAGGAATTACCAAAGAGAGGAGGAACCCTAGCACAAGAACAAACCCTAATTCTGGGAAAGAATGAGATCAGAGAGAGAGTAGAGAGGAGACTTACCTGAAGGCCCTGCTCAACAATAAGAGGGAGTAGAGTTGGCGGTGACAAGGGCACGATGGCATGAGGAGCACCGTCAGTGCTACAACCCCCGCCAAACCGTACCCACAACAGCCACCGAAGAAGAGAACGATAGAGGACGACCATCACCCAATCCCAGCACGAGATCGTTAGATTACCGAAGCAAGGTGAGGTTGAGGAATCCAAACCCTAGTCTCACAAAACAGTAGAGGGCGAAGGAAGGAGAGCCTAGCTCTCAAATCGAATTGGATGGAAAGCAGCAGCAGGGTGGCACATCTTTAGCTTCTAATGGAAGTGGCCGGAGAGACCGAGCTGGCTAGGATCTGGGGTAGCAACGACATTGCCATAGCGTCGCCAGAGGGGCATCAAGATAGAGAAGGAGAAGAAGCATGGGGAGAGAAGTGAGGATGGGTGGGCCGGCCTGTTCGGGTTGGGCCCAACCCGATTGGGTCTACTAGGCTGAGTGGGCCTAATGGGCTAAAATTGGGCTAGGCTGGCCGGCTGGCCAAGGAACCGGGCCTAGTGAGAGAAGTTGTAACACCCTCGAATCGGCCCTATGCAAGTTTTAGCGCTTCCCGCCAAACCCGCATAGAAACGATTCAAGGACGCCCACCAGGCACTTTCGTGCGGGTGGAAAACGAAGTAATACCATTACACAACAGTCCTCGATGGGACCCACAGAACAGATATATATACAATAGCGACTCAACGAGTCAAGAATACAGATGTACAATACAAAGATCCAAATCACCTTGAAAACGTTACAGCGTCCGAGTACGGACAAGATGCAAATGGGGCTAAGAGCCCTGAAGAATAACCAATGGCGTCCATAACCCTGCCCAGGCCAAGCCAGAAGGGTAACCCTGCTAACGACGTCGATCTCAAACCTGCTAAAACAAAAGGGGTGCCGACAAAGGGCAAAGGAAAAAAGAGGAGCGTCAGTACTGAGGCCAGTACATGGCGAGGCTAGAATTCAGCGGCTCTCGCCTACATAGGTATGGTGGACTGAAGCGGCAGCGCAACATGCACTAAACAACCTATAGAGACTCGATGCAACTGTCGGCTATGAGAGAGGGATAAGATAGACCTATTTGGGACCAACCTGATACTAACACCAATCATACCCATCCTGGTATTCCCCCTCGAGACCAAACGAGGAAGTCAAACCGAGGAACTCACACAGTTGGCAGTTTTATTCATTCCATTATAGTTCCAGCACTTACTAGTCAGATATAGATAGCATGAGTCATCCCGATAGCATAACTAGTGGGCAGTTTTAGTTAACCATTCAGTTGTAGTTGCAGTGCTTACTAGCCAGATACAATTAGCATGTGACATCCCAAACCCAGCAGTTGTTGGCACTTTTATTTCATTCCATTGGAGTTGCGATACTTACTAGGCAGGTATAACATGACACGATACACCCCAGTTCCACCAGTTGTTGGCACTTTTATTATCCATTCCATTGTAGTGAAGCTAATTACTAGTCACATATTAAGTCAAATTTATAGTACTACTTTAGTTATGCTTGTCTATGATCGAGATACTGTGCTCCAAGTCGTCCATAACCGCGGACATGGCTTTCAGAAAGATTTACCCTGCAGGGGTGCACAAATAGCAACACACACACGATCAACCTCGGAAAAACCAAATCAAAACCCAACGAGGCTTTCACGACAAAGCAATCACAGGATTCATAAAATATTTCAGGGGGCCACCCCACTAAGCTACCCGCAACGAAGTTGGCTGGATCCGGAACGGACCCAGGGTTTGTGACGACGGCTGTAAACGACTGGGAACCCGAAAGTGTGACTGGGCTTGTCGATACCGTGAAAACGTGGCACGATCCAAAACAGTACAGGTGCTCCACGCACAATCTTAAATAAAGCAGTAAAGCATGACATAGGTACATGATAGTAATAAAACCCCAAACTAGTTTGTGGCCCCAAGAAATAAGAAATGAATCAAGTTCTGACTAAGGGGATTCATGGTCCCACATGCGGATAGTGCGATAGTCAAGGAACAGGTATCAAGTACTCGGGGTCGTACGGGACACAAGTGAGCGTGGAAGAACCAAATAACATCTATTGCCCACCGATGCCTCTGCATTAGTTATATCTAGAAATTTAATATCAAGTTGTAATTAAAGTCATGATCATCTCCACCATTTATCATGTGCCAACTTGCCGTCAACGGTGGAACGACAACGACGCAAGGCAACACAGAAGCAAGCAACTACGACTCGCAAGGCCGACTATCTATCAAACAACAGGCAATAGGATGTGTCCATGGCAATATAGAGGCTGCAAGGAGTATAAATGGTGCACGGAAACTAAAGCATCGCAACAAGGATAGCAATAGATCAACAGGAAGAAGTAAAGACTATAAACGCAAAGTAGGTAGAAAGGGGAAGAATGCTCGCCTGAGAAACATTGCCGAAGGTTCATCCGAATATCAGGTCGACACTCGCATCAACTCATCGGCCTAATCCACGAAGAAGCAAAGCACTAGAAGAAACACCAGATACACTATTTAATACTACGGCAGAAGATCGGGCATGATGCAGGTATGGTGCATGACATGGAAAAGATGCGATGCAATTAGGCAATATTAAGCGGAACCGGGGTCCCGACAGTTAGTTATATGGTTCAAGTTATTTAGATACCCCGCAATTTAAATGTTGTCTTAACAAGGCAGAACATGGTATCGGCTCACTACACAAATTTAAATGGAGTCCAGAATAAGACAAAGTATCCCGCATATTGACTCCATATTTAATTATGAGATGAATTCAACAAAATACCCCAAAATGACAAAGCATGTGTGCAATCATGAACAATTTATTATGCAGCAATTTTATATAACATTTTATAAAATAGGGCTCGGAAAAGGGGATCACACATCGAGGGGTTTGCCGATCTTGGTTCCGAGGGTGTTTGGATTTGGTCTCGGCGGGATCGGTCTTGTGGTCGACGAGATTGGTCTTTAGATCCGTGAAGAAGGTCATGGCGTCCCGGCAAGGAAAACTTGGCGTTCCGCGACAAAGACCTTCGGGTATGGGGGTCTTCGGATAGGCTTCACCGCTCTCGGTTCGGACTTGCTACCGATGGGGGGCTTGGAACTGCCGGTAGTTCTCGACGCCATCTCGGGGACACATGTACTTCAGGAGATCTTGGTGACGATCTTGTCAGCTCCGGGAAGCACACAGTAGTCTTTACCGGGGGTCACAACACAAGGGCAAGTTAGCAAGCATAAACCAAACGGAACAGAAGCACAACGAGAGGAGGCCGTCTCCCGTACGGGCATTGACCCGAACACCTTGCAGGGGAGCGGCAGTAACAAAACACGCAGAAGAACATGTGGCCCTTGGTCTGAAGCAGCATAGGCAGAGGAGGTGCCTGAACGGATGGTGATGTCCTAGAAGGAGGTCGGGCCGAGGCATGGAGACGGGGGCTGCTGGTCGAGGTCGAGGTGTAGGCCGGTGCTACGGAGGTCGAGGCGGCAAACGACGTGGGACCTGAGCGATGACGGCCTTGCGACGCGTGGCTCCATCGGAGAGGACGGCAGGAGCACCTGGACAACGGCGAACATGGCGAGCTCGGGAGGGGCACCAGTGGCGAACGGTGAGGAAGACGAGGGGCTCGCGGCACTCTGCCAACAGAGAGAGGCGGCGCTCGGGGCGAGGGCAGGAGCCGCTCAGGGGAAGGACGAGGGCGGCCGTCTGCTTGAGGCGGAGGGCGACGATGGTGGCGTCTAGCAGAGAGGACGGCGATGGGTGGACATGCGTCCTGCAGATCGGAGGCGAGGGGAACGCATGGCCACGCGCAGGCAGTGCGGCTCGAACTTGTATGACGGCAGGTCGACGATGACCCAGGGCCGCGGGCGCGGTGAAGTGGACGGCCAGGGCCGTTGCAGGCCGGGGTTGCTGTGGCTGCATAGAGGAGGCGGGCGGTCGAGGATGGGGCCCAGGGGGAGGGGCGACGCTCGGGTCGAGGACGCGGGGATGCCGAGGCGGTGGCGCCATGGCCGGGCGTGCTCGAACAGCAGCGACGGAGGCGCGACTCGACGAAGGAGGTGGCAGCCTAGCGCTCAGGTCGGAGTTCGGCGGCACGGAGGAAGCACGGCCGGGGTGGAAGATGGCAAAGCGAGGCCCGGTGGTGGACACCATGGGGACGAGGGCGCCGTCGTGCGGCGGTCCCAGCGGAGGAAGGAGGGCGGCGGCGGACGGGGATCGAGGGGAGAGGTAGGTGGAGATCGCGGGATGGGCGCGGTTGACTCTGGTGGGACCGGGTTCGGGGCTGGGTGCGGGAGCGTGTCGGGCGGGGGTGTGCGTTGCAGTGCACCGTGCGGTGCGTGCACGTCGTGCGCGCGTTGTGTGGTGGTGGGGTGGACTTTGTGGGTGGTGGCGACAGGGTGGAGGGAGTATGTGGCGGTAGGATTAGGGTTTGGGATGGCCTGGCTAGCTGGGCCTCGGGCCTGGCCGACTGGGTTGCCCCTAAAAAAACTTATTTTATTTTATTTTTAAAACGGACTTTTTGTAATTTGTTTTTAGGCGAATAAAATATCCAGGAAGACTTGGTTTTATAATTTGAAATAAAACAAGGCTAATTAGAAAACAAATTAGGGATTTGCAAAGATACTTTTATGATCAACCATGTATGATGATGTCATGATGATGCACAAAGCACAAACGCCAAGCGATTTTCTAGTAGTGGTTTTACCGGGGTGCTACAGAAGTGAGGATGGGTGGGACAACCTGTCCAGGTTGGACCCAACCCGATTGGCTCTACTAAGCCGAGTGGGCCTAATGGGCTAAATATTGGGCTGGATGGCCTAGGAACCGGGCCCAGTGTATAAAACAAGGAGAATTGAATTAAATCAAATATGGAAATTCCAAAAATGCCCTTAGGAATCTTTAGACTCTAGAAAAATATAGAAAAATTCAAAAAATTCATATAATATAACAAAATGATCACAAAAATAATCTCTACCAAAGAAAAATATTACAACACTTATTTGATTTAAATAAAATGCCGCTAAATATTAAGACTACTTAAATCCTAAGTGAAATTAAGAAAATAAGGAAAAGTTCTAAAAATGAATAAAAATCATTTTTGTATATGAAAATAAATTTACCATTTTATA
Organism: Avena eriantha; assembly: GCA_910589775.1. Lineage (NCBI taxonomy): Eukaryota > Viridiplantae > Streptophyta > Magnoliopsida > Poales > Poaceae > Avena > Avena eriantha. Next base: position 47,146,758 of record OU342742.1, read on the forward strand.
AACATACTAATTTAAATTTTAACAAATAAACCTTCAAGAAAATATTTAAGGGCATGTAATCCTTTGTGGAGTTTTATACAAATAAGAATACCTCTTAAAAATAAATAAAAATCATTTTTAAGATCTTAAATAAATATATTTTACTAGAAAAATATTAAATACATTATTCCAAAAGATTTCAAGATTCCAAAGTAATAAATCTTATTTATTAAAATAAAAATTACCTCCATAGTAGATTCGTTAGACTCATTTCTTAAATAAGAAATAATCATATGTCTTTATAAAATATTACTATCTTAAAAAGAATCCTTTAAGTCCAATCACTAAGTCTAAAACAGTAATTATGATAAAATTCTAGTATAAACTATTAACTTTACAATACTCCTCTAGAACTTTAAATCCAATTTAAACCAACAACCTTTAAGCTAACATTATGCATCATTCATCTATATTGTGGGTGAATGATCTTTATCTCTTAATCATTCTTAACATGACTTCAAATCCTAACAAATTACTAAGATCATCCAATTATGCTCCCATTAATAAGTTGCATATTATTTTCATAATAGTAAATCCAATGTAAACTCATCATTCACTTAAGTTGGAAGTAAATGATCTCACACTTTTAATCATAGTCATCAAAACTTTAAAACATGGTAATAATCTATACCATTACACCTTAATGTATTTATATTTTTTATAGATAATTTTGGTATGAAATACCTTAAACATCAAGGTTTAATAATTCATCTTTACTTTTATAGTTAAATTTGGTCTAAGATAAAACCAACCCAAACGTATGATAATGCACCATCAATTGTAACTATAAGAAACCATAACCTTAACACTAGAATTCTTCAAGATTGATACACTTCTTAAAAGCAAGATTTTCTTCAAAATTTATTCGTTTTGCCACTTCAAACAACAACCTTATAATAAGTCCTTCAACTCTTAAACACTTAACACATCAACTTCCATCATAATTACCAGACAACAATTTACCTCAATCTTAGAGTGTTATCATATTTCACTTGTATACCTTGCGTGTTAAACTCCTAAATGCTTTACAGATATATTCACTTGAAAAGTAAACTTGAAAAATAACTAAATCTTAAAAGCATCACCTAAATTAACCCATTCATGTTATTGGGGAGTTATCTCAGGATTTTACAAAATGCATTACATTACTTATGCATCTCAGCATATTGCTTCTTTAAACATTAGTCCTTACCGGACCAATGATGCTATTTTCAGATGTTGGACCTTCTATTTTCTTGAAGACCGCGAGTGCATAATCTTGCAATCACACCAGACAAGTTCACACTTTCTCATGTCCTTTGGTTATTTTCTATCAAGTATTTGCAAATCAAATGTTGTCATCACCTGCATTTCAAAAAGGTCGGAAAATATTATTTTTGATACTAATGTAGACTATTGGTTACTGATCCAGGGTTATCAGATAATCTAGAAATTGGAATACCATTGCACAGGATTATATCATATAGGACTTAACAACCAATGTCGCCATTGATTCTTGTGTCATATAATATGCGTTAACCATGAGATTTGGAATGGGACGGAGAAGTCATGTAGATCTTCTTTCTTTTGTATGTCAACCGAGCCGTGGTTGTAACTCCTGAGAGAGGGTTGGAAGCATATGGGTGTGATCCCTCAACATCCCACAACATTTGGTATCTATGAGGATTGTGTGTTTCATACTGTAATTGGAAACAAGTTTTATCCTAGGTCTAGCGTGCAATCCAATTGGCATGCAGGGTCACAAAGAAGGACAACTAATGGCTTTGATCTTAGGTTGGGCCTCAAACCATGGAGGTTTGAATGGGGGCATACTCCTGGTTGTGCAACAAAGCTTAAGGTCTCTTATGGGAAAAGTAACACACCTCTGAAGAGTGTATAAAATTGTGACATGTTACTCCCTGTTCCGAGAAGGAGCTGTGAACGCTGCAGGAAAGGAATTCCACGAAGTTCTGGTAAACTTGTGAAGGCTAACGGACATAGCTTTTCATAATCAAAGCAACCTTTGAAGAAATATTTACGAAACCTGCATTGCCAATGACTTATGGTCTGTGGCTGTAGATAGTGCATCATACACTCCTTTTTAGTGAACTTGCTGAGTACGCTCGTACTCAACTGTATCTTATTAACCCTTGCTAGATTCTAAAGCCAATAAAGACGATGTCAACACCAACAGATGTTTAAAGGAATCATCATCAAAATCTCAATATCTTCAATGAAGTCGATGGACACATCTTATACAGCAACTGGAGTGAAGATGAAGTTATTGATTAGATAGGAGTACAACATCTAGCCTTAGAACCTATTTCTATAAAGCATTGCTTTAACAGCAATTGCAAACCAAATAGTTTATATACTAGTCTTAATAGTCTGATAGTCCTGAGTTATTATTTCTGGTTCTTCTTTGTAAGAAATTTCCTTCTTCCTCTTTAAGCTAGAATGTTCTTTGGATCTTTTGTAAAGAGTCGAGTTGTAACCTATAGTCATGTCTTGGAACTGCTATGTTTCAATTGTACCACTCTGAGGGATGTAATACTAGTGGAACGGTGTTTCATTGGTGTTATGTCAATGACTATAGTGTACTACATCATGTAGTGGTATGATGGGTCACCGCATAGTGCTAACATGATCCTCACCGACTTAAGCATCACTACTAGCGAGATAGTCTCATCACATCCAACTTCTTGAAATTGTAGGAACCCTTTCGCGATAAGCCGTGCTTTATAGACAAAAAATATTTCTGTCTTGGTCAGTTTTCCTCTTAAAGATCCATTTTCTCTCAATGGATCTCACACCATCTGGCAGATCAATCAAGTTCAAAAATTGATTGTCATCCATGGACTTTAACTCGGATCTTATGGCTCCAAGCCATGACTTGGAATCAGTACTTCCCACTGCATCCTGATAGGTAGTCGGCTCATCGCCATCTAGCATAAGTACGTCTCCATGTAGTCTTGCTGATCTTCGTGGCTCTGCTACATTTACCGGCTTAGGCACAATGTCTGTCTCAACCTCCAAGGTTGCTGACTTATCCTGAGTCGGTGAATATCGAATTTCTTCATGTTCCCACAATCTTTTTGGTTAAGAAACTCTTTCTCCAGAAAGACCCCATTTCGAGCGACAAACACTTTGCCCTCTTCTTGGTTGTAGAAATTGTAACCCAAAGTTTCCTTAGAGTAGCCTACGAAAACTACCTTATCCGACTTGGGGATGAGCTTGTCTGATTGCAATCGCTTGACAAAAGCTTCACATCCCCAAATCTTGAGAAAAGCCAAGGCCGACTTCTTTCCCATCCACATCTCATATGGTGTATTTTCTACTAATTTAGATGGTACTTTGTTTAGCGTTATCACTATTGTCTCTAGACAAAAAAAACCCAGAATGATAAAGGTATATCCGTATTACTCATCATTGATCTCACCAGTCTAACAAGGTTCGGTCCCGCCTTTTCGACACACCATTTAACGAGGGTTCAACTCGTTAATGCCCATTGTTATGGACTTGGGTTTTGGAGAAGGAGGGAGCGCTAGAGGCATCAATCGGCTAGCAAACAAGCACACAGGGATGCAAGATTTACAGGTTCAGGCCTCGTAGAGGTCCCTACTCCTGCTTGTCTGATCTTGGAATTAATGAAGGAATCGAAGATTACAGGGGCGCGCAGATGCAATCTGGCGAGAGTTGTGGAAACTAGGGTCGTGGTTGTCCTCCTCGCTGCCCCCTCCTAGCCTTTATATAGATAAGCCAGGTCTTGGGTAGCAGGTCGAGTCAGTTACAGATTAGGGTTCGCCCTTTGAACTTTCTATCTTAAACTTCTTCTTGTCTCGCAAGTAATTGAAGAGTCTGTGGGTCACCTGAGTTCTGCATTGGGCCTTGGCAACACCATGGGATTTTGCTGTATCTAAGCCGTATATACCAAACTCGAGTACCTGTAAGGTATACCCATGTCAGTAGCCCCCCGAGTGTCCAGTGGAATCGCAGTGTCATAGGGATACCCATGTCTTTCGAGTGCATGACTGAGCATTTTTTCAAGTGTTCTGTTTGTGTCATAGGGATTGTTGATATACGTCCCTGATTTATCCGATGTATCGGTATCAGTTAACTGCCTTAGGGCAAAACAACGTAATCTACTCAAACTCGAGTCCCCGGACTCGAATTCGGAAAAGTGCTGGCGTAATTCGACTCAGGCCGCGGAGGTCTTACAGGAGTCGAATTCCAGTGTATAAGTGTGAGCACTCGATGCGTCTATCAAGGCATGTTCATCGTACCTGCAGGCACGGATATGTTTCTGGTAGTGCGCAGCAGATGCGTTTTCAGGCCTTATTCAGGTCTTATCTTCATGCTGTAAGCGCGGCATCCGAATTTTTTATCATCGCGGAGATGATTCTGGTGGCCTAGGAGACGTAATCTCTTTGTAGGGAAAATATGAGGCGGAGTCGCCACAACATTCGAGTGTGGATGTTATCAACACATAGTACGATGTACAAGGAGAAATAATCATAGGGTGCACCACTAGCGCTCCCTATGGGAGTAGCCCCCAAGTGCCTATTCGAGTCATAGACTCGAGTGGGGACTAAAAAACATTTTGCGACTGCTGTCGTCTTTTGTTGCTTGTTTCAGTCGAATATGCTTCTGATGCTCCCTATGGGAGTAACCCGTAACTCACAATTGAATCATTGATTCGAGTGATGGGTTTGTCTTGAATGTTCAAACACCTGCATAAAAAATTCTTTCGGGTGCGCGGCCAGCGCTCCTGTTAGGAGTAGCCCCCGAGTGCTTGGTTGAGTCGAAGACTCGAGCAAGGAATAAAGTAGTCAAAATCTTTTGCTTCTAGAATCGATGACGTAAGTGCTGACGATGTGATGACCTCAGTTGCCCGCGTGAGTGGCTTTGACGGGACGTGACGAGTGGTGGGTCCCACTTTCTGACTTCGATTTGACCGAGCGTGCGTAATATTTTGTTTTAACTACGTCTCCTCGATTTCCACGCGTAATGGGAGTAGTGGGGGATGGTTCGTGGTTCAGCTTCGCCACGTGTCGATGGTGATGTGCGCCACGCGTGTAGTAGGGTTTCTGCTAGCCGTTGGATGGCGTCCACGAGGAGGTTAAGTAGTAGCGCAGCTGCGGTAATTTCCCCATCTGTCTTCTTGATCGTGCCTCCGTCGCCATTGCTTCTCTCTCTACCTCCTTGCGCACTTCCTCTTCGCGGCACTGGACCAGCTCTGTGTCTTCCCTAGTTACTTTCTCCGTTCACAACGCCATCGAAAGATGGGCAAGAAGAAGGGAGGCGCCACTGCTAGATCTGCGGACACCATTGTCGCCAAGAAGAAGGGCGGTACCACCACCGCGGGCACCCGCGTCACCAATGGCGCCTGGCGAGCGTCCATCATCAAATCATCTGAGAAGCATCTTCCCCGCGGAAGACGATTCATGAGTGACCGGCAACGAGGTAATCCCTTGTCCTCCTCCGGGTTTCCGGGTGATGTTTCTTGCGTTCATCATCCGAGGTCTTTATCTCCCCCTGCATTCATTCTTCAGGGGTCTCCTTTGTTTCTATGGGCTCCAGCTTCACCAGCTGTCCCCTAATTCCATTCTCCACATCTCCTGCTTCATTACGCTTTGCGAGTGCTGGCTCGGAATCGAGCCACACTTTGGCCTCTTCAAGAGGCTTTTTAAGCTGAACCACTAGTCGGCACCCGGTTCAGTAGTCTACGACGTAGGAGGCTACGGGATCCACGTCGACTCCTCTGTCATCTATTTTGCCATCAAGCTCACCGCATCCGTCCAAGGGTGGAGAGACAAGTGGTTTTATTTCCACCACCAGAAGGCCGACGGAGACCACTACGGACTCGTGCCCTTCGATCCCGCGGCGACTTGCAAGAGGAGGCGCTCCTGGAAGAACATCGTGATGCCTGGCAAGTCCGAGGAAACAGAGGTGCTATATAAGCACGTCTGCGACCTCGAAAGCCGCATATGCAAAGAAGAGGGTGGTGCTGCTCTCATTCACACGTGGTTGCGCCGCCGCATCCAGTCTCTGCAGGCCAGAGTGCACCCTATGTGTTGCTGGACCGGCACTGCCGATGTCACTCGCGTATCTGCCGAGGGCATTTCTGTGGGTGAGGTGGATAGGAGGGTGTGATTGGTGACCAAGTACACCGCCAAGGAGGTTCTCCCAGGCGAACCAGTCGTGCCTCCTTTCGACGCCTCTAACACTCCTCCTAAGGTAGAACTGTACTACGAAGTAGTTTCTTTGTCGATTGCCAACAAGCGCTTGATATATAATGATGTATCTTTTGATTTGCAGGACTGAAGCGTGGCTGCCAGTTTACCTCCTCATCCTGAAGGTGTTATTCCTTGCGAAGCAGAGGAAGAGGACGAGTCGGGGTCTACAGTCCCCATGGAAGAAGAAGAGGAAGCCCCCGAGTCCGCTGATCGCGGAGCCCACAAGCGTTCCCGCAGTAAGGACTCGGATGCGTCCTCTCTGTCGACACCGGAGGATTCTCCTGCTGCGGTTGCAGAGGAGCCCATCCCTGCCGTTCCTTTCCATGCAGTGGCTCCTCCCGCTCGGAGGAAGCTGCGACTTCCAAAGGAATCGTCGGAGGAATCCTTCGACCTTGATAATTTTAACTGCTAAGTATTGCCTTTGTGAATGCGTCTTGCCTTCTTTTTATCCTTGTGGAGTTTGCTTTTTCTAAGGTTTTTGCTGGGTGTATTTTGCAGTCAAGCGGCGTTGTCGTCTTCTGACGACGTCCAAATTGTGAAAGAGTCCGGAGTCGCAGTCTCCAAGGCTAAGGAGGTGGCCGATCGGTCTCCTTCTCCTTTAGTGGTGGCCCACTCTGGGCACAATTCTTTGAGTTCCCCCCCACGCTGGGAACACCAGATAGTTTCCCGGACGACTGCGCGGCAGTCATCTTCGGAGTCCCTGGAGGATCACGTAAGCGTCCTCTTTGCTATTTTGGCAGCTGAATTTATACCTTGTGCTGCTGCTGAACTTTTGTTTGTATTTTTTATGCAGCTCATTGGAAAGGAAGTTTCTCGCCTGGCAGAGCAAGTTCTTGTCATGGGTCGACAGCATGCTCTGCTGGACAATCGCCATCGTGTTGTCGAAGGTTAGTTTTTGGCTTCGTCTTTGTCTTCGTGAAATTTATAAATTCGATTGATGATACATCATGTGCTTTGTAGCTGAGCACAATGAACTCCTGCGCCGTGCTGCTTCCCTCGAGAAGGCGCTTGCCGCAGCGACGAAGAATCGTGACGAAGCAGTCGCAACGCTGGAGGAGTCACAGAAGCGTGAAGAGGATTTGCGTGCTTCTACTGCTGAGAGGGAGAAGTTGTTCGAAGAAGAACTTTTCTCGATTGCCCAGTCTCTCTCAGGTATTGTTTTCAGCTGGATTTGCGTTGCTTCTTGTTTTTTGGAGTATTGATGTGCTAACACCTTATGTATGCAGATGCCGGTGGCCTGAGCTTCGACGCCCAGTCCCTTCGCCACGAAGATGCGTTGGCTAGTGTCGTGGCCCTAGTCGCGGACCGCAGCGCTTCCCTTTAGGGGACGTTGACGAAGGCCAAGGGTGTGCTCAGTCGCATCCGTGAGGATCTGACTCCCAAGGTTGAGCTGATTGACAATCTTGAGGACCTGGTGGAATCCCTTACTGGGGGTATTCCCATGGACTTCAAGAATTCCCAGCAGTCTGTCGGTGCTACCATGGCACTCGTGATGGCGTAGGCCCATGGCGTGGAGCTGGATCCTTCCGCGATCTCCAAGGCGATGCCCGTCGAAGCAGATGGCCAACATGTAGTGTTTGCTCCCTTCGCTACTAGCTATGGTAAATATGGGCCACAGCTCATCGACAGAGTCGCAAAATACTCTGCGGAGCTACAACGAGCGAAGAAGGCGGCGAAGACTGCAACATTGATATGTTGCTAGCGTATCCGTAATTTTTGATATTCCATGCTTGGTTTTATATACTTTCTTGTGTTTTGTCCACACTTTGGAGTACCTTTCATATGATTTCTTGGACTAACCTATTAATAAGAGCCATAGTGCCAGCTGCCTGATTTCTGCTGTTTTTGTTCCCAGGAAAGTCAGAAAATGAATATTCTCGGAATTGGACGGGACAGAAGCCAAAGTTAGTTTTTCACCGAGGGACACCTGGAGCCAGAATATGAGACAGAGAGGGGATGCGGCCCAGCCACACCACCTGGCCACGCGGCCAGGCCTGGCCCGTGCCAGGGGGTGGTCTGGCCACCCCAGGCACCCCCTCGGCCTCTCCTTCCGCCTATAAGTTGCCTCTGATACGGAACCCTAAGGACCGGATCAAAATTCCACGAAAGAGTATGTAGCCGCCGTCATCTCCATCCTTAGATCAGGAGGGATCTGAAGCTCTTATCGGCACCCTGCCGGAGAGGGGAATTCACCCTGGAGGCCTTCTTCATCATCATGCAAGCCTCCGGTGTGATGCGTGAGTAGTTCATCTCTGGACTACGGGTCCATGTAGTAGCTAGATGGATGGTTCTCCTGTTTTGTGCTTTCATATTTAGATCTTGTGAGCTCCGTTCATGATCAAGATCATCTATTTGTAATTCTGCATGTTGTGTTTGCAGGGATCCGATGGATATTGAGATGCTATTTCAGATTGATTATTGTTATTTGTGATCTTGCATGCTTTCCGTTGTTAGTAGCTATCTTGGCTAAGTAGATGCTAGCAACTCCAAGAGTTAGTATTTATGCTCGATAGTGGGTTCATGCCTCTGGTAACCTGGGGAAGTGATAGAAATCTCTAAGGTACTAGATGTGTTGTTGCTACTAGGGAGAAGACAACAATCCTTTGTTCATAGAATAATGGTATTGTTTACTTTACACGCAATTCGTAATGCAATTATCCATTGCTTGCAACTTAATACTGGAGGGGGTTCGGATGATAACCTGAAGGTGGATTATTAGTCATAGATGCAGTTGGATGGCGGTCTATGTATAATGTTGTAATGCCCAATCGAATGTCAAAGGAGTCAAGATGAGTAGTATATGCTTGTATGCTTTCTCGATGTTTGTCAATTGCCCCGCTGTAATTTGCTCACCCAACCTGTTATCTATCTTAAGGAGAGCCACCTCTAGTGAACTGTGGACCCCGGTCCTTTCTTTTACTATCAATCTACAATCAACTGTTTACTGCTTTGTGTTTTACTTTCTGCAAACTATTACTTTCTTCCAGTCGATACATTTAATCCTTTGTTTTCAGCAAAACCGGTGAGATTGACAACCTCGTCGCATGTTGGGGATAGAGTTCTGCGGTTGTGTTGTGCAGGTCTCCACGTTGCTACTGGCACCGGTAGTGCGCCCTGCCAAAGTTCAGCTAGCTACACCTTTGAGGTGTTTCCTTGCTCCTACTGGATTGATAACCTTGGTTTCATACAGAGGGAAAACTTGCTGCTGTGCTCATCATACCATACTCTTGGGGTTCCCCAATGAGCTCCATATATTTTGGGCCATCAAGCCATCTTCACAAGGGGAGTCCCTCATAACCAATCTCTTTACTTTATTATTTTTATTTTGCTTTGTTTGCTTGTTTCTTTATCAAAAACACAAAAAATTAGTTTTACAAGTTTGCTTTCTTTATTAAAACACAAAAAAATTAGTTCCTAAGTTGCCATTATGTCTAGCATTGCTCCAATCACTATGTCACCTGAGGAAATGATTTTCACTTTCAAACAAGGAACTGAAGAGAGTTTCAAAGAAGCTTGGTCTAGAATCTCTGATATATATGAAAAAACTGAACCTAAAATGACTCAAAGCTTGTTCCTTAGCAGTTTTTACCTTGGAATTGCTCTTTGCTATAGATATGCTTTAGATGCTGTTGTGGGAGGAGATTTACTCCAATGCAATGAGGATGATGCTATTAATGCCATAAAGAAATTGGTCTTTACTTACAACTTGCCTAGCAAAACTGATTCTTCTTTCATAAACATATTTGCTAGATTGAATACTCTTGAGACCAGCACCGCTAATTTGAAAGATTGCTATAATATGCTTAGAGAGCATCACAACTATGTTCCAATAAACTCTGAACCCTCCGAATGGTTTCCCACAGTAAAGATTGCTATAAACAATGAAACTTTTCATGCTCGTTGTGATATCATGTCTAAATTTTGTTTTATGCCCAAAGATATTTATGAATCTTTGAATCTTTGGGGGCTTTATGAAGGAGCAGAAGAAAATTTTCTTGCTAATAATGCCACAATATTACCCATGGGAATAGCTGAAGGAGTGTTTACAAAGATCCTAGGGAAAATGGTTCCTACTGATTATCTTGTTATTGAATGTGTATGAAAAGGACAAATTAGAATTGGAAGATCCCTATTGAAGCTCCTTGGAGCAATAATAGATGTGGAAAAGGGCACCATGCGCTTTGTTTCTCCACCAAGAATTCACAAGTTCCCCAAGGATAAGAATAAAAGTAAGAGAGGTAAGGGCAAGAAATTTGGTTTTAATGCTTCTTCAAACACTTGATCCTTTTTCTTGCTTCTTATGCCTAACTTAAAGGCGTTAAAGAAAAGTACTTATTGGGAGATAACCCAAAAGTTTTAGATGAGTCTTGGAAGTTATTACTTCTGTAATAACCGCTCCTTATCCTTTTTATTTTCTTTTTGTGCCAAGAGTAACCTCTAATGAGAGAGAAGTAATGATTGGGAAAGTTGTTGTCCCGAAACAGATTTATGTGCTTCACCGTAAAAATTCGTGTAAAATCTCTGTACATCTTTTTGAAGCGTGAATTATTATACTTCTGCCCCAGGTTGTTATCTAACTTTTGTTAGATCAACACTTTTTGATTTGAGCAACAGAAGGTCTTCGAAAAAATTCGTCTTTACCTGCTGGTCTATTTTGACAGATTTCTGCCATTTTCTGCATTTGCTTCTTGTTGGTTCCTTTTTGAGTTCTTTTGGGGAATTGTGCTTTTTGAGGGAAGTTCTACAGTATCTAGTGTTTTAATGGAAGTTTTATTGATGTTGGAACTGAACCTAAAGACCTATTATCTTGAGTGCACTAATGTTGCTAATAAAGATTGTGTGAAGTTTTGTATGAAGGAAAACTTTCAGGTGTATGGAAGGAATGAGTAATCAGATGAAAGATGGACTAAAGCTCAAGATTGGGGATGCCACGCGTGTCACCCCAAGAAATATCCAAGAAGTACAAGCGTCAAAGCTTGGGGATGCCCAAGGCATCCCCCTCTTCATCAATAAAAATCTTAGGTTTCTTCCAAACGCTTCATTTTTATTGTTTCATGCACAGCTGTGTTGTTCTTGGAGCGTCTTCTTTTTCGTTTTCGTTTTGGTTTTTCGTTTGCTTGGTTTTCTTAGTTTGCTGAATAAATTGGTTGGACCCTCTCTTTCATTGCATTGGTTTTCAAATAGTTTGGTTTGGATTGGAAAAGAGTAGGAAAGTTCATATTTAAGTGGTAAAGTGAGCTTGTTTTTGAATGTGGCCTATGCTTTGTCATGCCATGCTTGATATTGTTTTTTCTTTGTGCTTAGTATTCCTTGTTGTAGCATGGCTTGTTATAAACAATTGAGATTGCTTAATGTGCCTTGGAAGGATCATGCATTGTTTTAGCATATTAAAGCATAGTATGGTGGTATTCTCCGTTGATGCTTTATTTGGGGTGACTTGGCACATGCTCACACCATGTTATGACTATCCCAAGTCACCATAAGCCTTTATGATCTTTTAGTTTTCAACTTGTAGTATCATTTTATGCTTGGATCAATGATGTTTTGTCGCTCTGCATGATTATGGCCATTATTGATCTCTTAGTTTGTCGTTCCCAGTCTTTTGCTAGCCTCTATAACCAAGTATGAGTTCCACTCATGCATCCAACTCCTAAAACCAAGTTATTCCAAAGAGTCCACCATACCTACCTACTAGCATATGCTATTCCAAGTATATTCATGTTTTTATCTACCTTCTTAATTAAACTTGTTATGAGAAAACTAGTGATTAAAGCTCTCACGGACTTGATGGCACACTTTACTTTTCTTGCCCTTAATAAACTTGAACCATTGTGTCGTCTATGTTGTATATGCTTGCAATTATTTTTTGGGGATTAGTAGAACCATGCTGTCATGTGGAACACTTTCAACATTGCACTTGTACTTTGTACCTAGTTGATATCATGCTCTTTTGTCTATGGATGTCGTCGGTGTGAAATGAAAGGGGAGCTCGTAAGTCCATGGAGTTATGTATGTGTGTTAGATAAACGCCTGGGCCGCTGGTCTAATCCATTTTGACATGATGGAAACTTGCAGCGTAACCATAATGAGTTGTCTATGAAGCATTCTTCTTATAAAAAAAGAGCCAGATATTGAGAAAAAAGAGAAAAAGAGAAAAAAAAAAAAGAGTATGAAAAGAGGAAAGAGAGAAAAAAGCACCAAATTCCCATGGTAAATAATAAGATTGCTGAGATGCTCGTTCTCTGCTTGCCTTGTCATTTTGATATGGGGATTCTTCCATATCATCGGGGAAGGGGTACCCCGTTGGCGGTTCTCTATGATACACATGTACTTACGATGATAAGAACTTACCGGTGACTAAACTTGAGTAGCATGAGGAGCGGGCCTCGTATTCAAGGGACATGAGATTTCCAACCCATACTTCGTCAAGCATATACACCATAGTTTGTTCACTTTAACCTTAATCACTTCAAGATGCTTATGATAGGGGCAATGAGAGCTGAAAGCTATTAAGTACCATAATTTTTGGAAGATCTTTATCAAACTTGAATCCCTACTTCCTTCTATGAAGGCCTTTCTTCCACTTTTATATTGAGTCTCCACCTTCTACCTTTATGCACGTACTTTGAGAGCATATTGTCCATTCTTAGTTCTATGTGCATTGTCCCAAGACTTATTGATTGATGCATAGCTTTGATATTGCTTGCTTTAAACTATTTGTATCTAGTCACTCTTATGAACTTTGAAGGTGTCGCATGCATTTATATTTGCTACTCTATGAGGGACAAGCTGAATGCTACTTTGCTATGTTTTCTTTATGTGAAACAAACAAACGTCTTACAAAGCATTGTTATTCATGAATCTTTTGTTTGTGACTTTTCATGTTGCAACATAGTTTCTTTGCCTTATTGCTAGAACTTTTTCTTTCATGTTCTGATAGAAGTACTATGATCCCAGCTTTCAATGTTTTACAAATACTTTGATCAAGTCTATGATGGTGCATGTCACCTCAAAAATTATTCTTTCTTTTTATCACTTACCTACTCGAGGATGAGCAGGAGTTAAGCTTGGGGATGTTGATACGTTGCTAACGTATCCATAATTTTTGATGTTCCATGCTTGGTTTTATCTACTTTGTTGTGTTTTGTCCACACTTTGGAGTACTTTTCATATGATTTCTTGGACTAACCTATTAACAAGAGCCACAGCGCCAACTGCCTATTTTCTACTGTTTTCATATGATTTGTTGTGTTTTGGTTCCAGGAATTGGACGGGCCAAAAGCCAAAGTCAGTTTTTCACCGAGGGACACCTAGAGCCAGAATACGAGACGGAGAGGGGCTGGGGCCCCGCCACACCACCTGGCCGCGTGGCCAGGCCTGGCCTGTGCCAGGGGGTGGTCTGGCCACCCCAGGCACCCCCTCGGCCTCTCCTTCCGCCTATAAGTTGCCTCTGATACGGAAACCCTAAGGACCGGATCAAAATTCCACGAAAGAGTCTGTAGCCGTCGTCATCTCCATCCCTAGATCAGGAGGGATCTGAAGCTCTTCCTGGCACCCTGCAGGAGAGGGGAATTCACCCTGGAGGCCTTCTTCATCATCATGCAAGCCTTCAGTGTGATGCGTGAGTAGTACATCTCTGGACTATAGGTCGTGTAGTAGCTAGATGGCTGGTTCTCTTCTTTTGTGCTTTCATGTTTAGATCTTGTGAGCTCCGTTCATGATCAAGATCATCTATTTGTAATTCTGCATGTTGTGTTTGCAGGGATCCGATGGATATTGAGATGCTATTTCAGATTGATTATTGATTCTATCATGTCTTTGTTATTTGTGATCTTGCATGCTTTCCGTTGTTAGTAGCTATCTTGGCCAAGTAGATGCTAGCAACTCCAAGAGTTAGTATTTATGCTCGATAGTGGGTCCATGCCTCTAGTAATCTGGGGAAGTGACAAAAATCTCTAAGGTACTAGATGTGCTGTTGCTACTAGGGAGAAAGCAACAATCCTTTGTTCATAGAACAATCGTATTGTTTACTTTACACGTAATTCGTAATGAAATTATCCGTTGCTTGCAACTTAATACTGGAGGGGGTTCGGATGATAACCTGAAGGTGGATTATTAGTCATAGATGCAGTTGGATGGCGGTCTATGTATAATGTTGTAATGCCAATCGACTCTCAAAGGAGTCAAGATGAGTAGTATATGCTTGTATGCTTTATCAATGTTTGTCAATTGCCCCGCTGTAATTTGTTCACCCAACATGTTTTCTATCTTAAGGAGAGCCACCTCTAGTGAACTATGGACCCCGGTCCTTTCTTTTACATACAATCTACAATCAACTATTTATTGCTTTGTGTTTACTTTCTGCAAACTATTAATTTCTTCCACTCGATACATTTAATCCTTTGTTTTCAGCAAAACCGGTGAGATTGACAACCTCATCGCAAGTTGGGGACAGAGTTCTGTGGTTGTGTTGTGCAGGTCTCCACGTTGCTGCTGGCACCGGTAATGCGCCCTGCCAAAGTTCATCTAGCTACACCTTTGGGGTGTTTCCTTTCTCCTACTGGATTGATAACCTTGGTTTCATACTGAGGAAAACTTGCTGCTTTGCTCATCATACCTTCCTCTTGGGGTTCCCCAACGAGCTCGATATATTTTGGGCCATCAAGCATCAGGGGCTACCACCGGAAAGTCTGTGGCATCAGAGGCTGCCACGGATTCAATGAGGCCTCCGTAGTCAAAGTCCAAGTCAAAGAAGCAGATTGCTCCTTAGTTGCCAATCTGTAATAGTTGTAGCTGCCTTTTGTTGAAACTATGCTTTTGTGGGAGTGTCCTTGTCGAGTCTTTGCTATGCTTGAATGCATTCATGCTTTTATCAATATATTCATGGTCCCTTATTTGCTTCTTGCTTGATTGTGATAGGGTACGTCGAGTGGTCCTCGTGACTCTCCTCCCACCAATGAAACCACGGCGCAGCCGCGTTCAAAGGTGGAGGAACTGTCATTGCTTTCGAGATTGCGCGTTCGCATTAAGCAGTTGGAGCGTGAGTTACCCATCGTCTGCAGAAGCGCGGATGTGTGGAAGTCTAAGGCGGAGAAGTCCATCGCCCGTGAGAAGTATCTCTTGGAGGAAGTGGCGCAGTTGAATGAACAGTTCAAATGTTAGCTTTCTGCCTTCTCATCTTTTCTTTTAGTCAGTCGCGGCGATGCCTTGTCTTCACACTTTGCCATTTTGTTTGGTGTAGTTGTCAGTGCTCGTCATCCACAGGATGAGAAGGACCGGGTTGCCATTCGAATGAATAACCTGACCCAAGAGCAACTGCAGGCGAGTGGGTACTTTTGGGTGGACCACGATCATGCGATCGCGCTTGCGACCCTACAGGATCGTTCTTCTCGAGTGCTTCATTTTTTGAAGAAGGCGCAGTCATGCCTTAGGCATATTTATCAAACGATGTTTTCGCTGGATGCCGTCCCTTTAAGCCTGTTGGCTCTTCTGGCGAAGTTTCACGATTTGAGTGCGGTTCGCGAGTGAGTGCGGCAACAGTTAGTAGCTGGTGCTAAGGCTACGTTGTCGTTGGTGCGACTGCATAGGCTAGATGTAGATGTTGCGTCTGTTGCAGCTGGGCCGCCGCCTCCGCCAGATGGTATGACCTGGAACATGGTTCCGCACTATCAAGCGGTTGATCGGCCAGCAGAGGATATTGTCGATTTCTTCGAGGAGCAGGCGAACGTTCTTCTTTTACAGCAGTAGAATGTTTTGTATCCTGCACTAATTGTATAAGTGTTTTAAAGTTCATATGAATATATTGGATATAATTAATACGCATTGATATGTGAAGAGCTTGCTAGATTTTATATTTTGTGAGTGAATTGTACTCTGCAGTTCCTTTTCGTTAGCCTGACTTATGTTTATGTCAGCACCTTGCCAACCTGTCAGGTGCGTTGCAACTGGGTTGGTGTTTATCAAGGGTTCGATTGATGTTGTGTCAGCTACTAAGGATATTACGGTTTGTTCGTATAACGGAAGTATAAAGGGTGGCGCAACCCCCGAGCGACAAAATTGCAAGAAAATAAGGAAAACACAGAGTTTTGGGGCACTTAGCTTTATTAATTTGCGAAATAGTATGAGGTACAATGTGTGGCTAAGTAGCCTGGCTGAATAGCCTTATTTGTAAATGTAAAAACGACTAGGGCTAGAAGCAACGCAGCTGCGTGATGTTCCAAGGGTTGGAGTATGTGACTCCTATCTCGAAATCTTTAAGGCAATAGGCGCTACCAAGGATTACTTCTATAATCACGTACGGTCCTTCCCAAGGGGACTCGAGCTTGAGATGTCCTTGTTGCTTCAGTGCAGGACCAGGTCTCCTTCGACGAAAGATTTGGGGCGTAGCCTTGTGTTGTGGTAGTTGCGGAGGCTTTGCTGGTAGATCATTGATCTCTCCGCTGCGATTTCCCGTGCCTCGTCAAGGAGGTCGAAGGAGTCTTCGAGTGCAAGGGTTGACTCCTTCTCGCTGTATGAAACCACCCGTGGGGCTTTGTAGCGTACTTCTGCGGATAGCACCGCTTCAACACCATGCACCATGAAGAACGGGGTGTATCCCGTGGCGCTATTTGGAGTTGTGCACAGGCTCCAAAGTATGGATTGTAGTTCATCTGGCCAACATCCAGCGGCTTGTTCGAGTGGTCGAAGGAGTCGCTTTTTGATTCCTCTGTAGACGAGGCCGTTGGCCTTTTCGACTTGTCCGTTGGTCTGCGAGTGAGCCACCGAGGCGTAGCTTATGTTGATTCCCAGGTTTTCGCAGAATTCCTGGAACTCCTTAGAGGTGAAGTTCATCCCATTGTCCGTGATGATGCTGTGTGGCGCTCTGAAGCGGTAGACAATGGACTCGAAGAACTTGACAACGCTGGCCCCTGATTAATTTGTCACCAGCATGGCCTCGATCCATTTGGTGAATTTGTCGACTGCAACCAAGAGGTAGACGTAACCTCCTCGCGAGGATTTTGGGAGCTTGCCGACCATGTCGAGTCCCCATTGCGTGAAGGGCCAAGCCAATGGTACTGGCCGAAGTTGCATGTCAGGTGCGCGAGGTTTGTCTGCGAATCACTGGCAAGCATTGCAGCGCTGGACGATGTCCTTGGCGTCGCGCATGGCCGTGGGCCAGTAGAATCCAGCTCGTAGAGCTTTGGCAACGAGGGCGCGACTGCCAGCATGGTGCCCGCAAGTGCCTTCATGGATGTTGACGAGGACGGCCCTTCCGTCCCTGTTGGAGACGCATCGTTGGAGTACTCATGTGATGCTATGCTTGTACAGCTCGCCGTTGATGAGGGCGAATGCCTTGGACCGTCGCAAGATGTCTCGCGCGTCAGTCGAATCATTTGGCAGCCTCTTGTTGAGTAGATATGTGATGTAGGGTTGTGTCCAAGATGTCTCGATCATCATGACACCCATTGGTCCTTCGAGTCCTGTGTCGAGCTCCAGGTTGTCGAGGGCCATTGGCTCGTTAGGTGGCGTAGCCCCTGAGTCTGTTGCCATGCTTGCTTTCTTCTCTGGAGCCTTGGGCTTGATGGAGCACTCGCAGATGCACTCGAGAAATACCCCAAGTAGTATGGGGGCGCAGGTGGAGCCAATATTGGCGAGTAGGTCCGCCTCTTCATTTCTTTCGCGGCCCACGTGTTGCAGCTCACAGCCGCCGAAGTCTCCTTCGAGTGTGTCGTAGAGGTCGCGATAGGCGAGCATGTTGTCGCTTAGTGCGCATCATTTGGTTGACCACCAGTTTGGAGTCGACGTAGATGATGTGCCTTTTGGCACCACAGGCTTTCGCCATCCGCATCCCATGGACTAGGGCTTCGTACTCAGCTTCATTATTGGAGGCGGTGAACTGCATTCGCAAAATGTATTTCATCTTGTCTCCTTGGGGCAATGTTAGTATGACACCTGCGCCAGCCCCGTCCTTTCGCTTGGACCCATCGAAGTGCATTGTCCAGAGGTAGGACAATGTAGGCTTGTTGGGGAGCTGGTTCTCCATCCAGTGCACGAGAAAGTCCAGGAGAACTTGCGACTTGATTGCGTCGCACTTCTCGTATGTGATGTCTCGTGGAGACAATTCGATTCCCCAGAGCGCGACTAGTCCTGTAGCGTCAGGGTTATTGAGTATATGCCCGAGTGGGGCGTCGTTTACCACCACGATTGGGTGCTCCTAGAAGTAGTGGCGCAGTCGCCTGACTATCATGAAGACGCCATACGCTAGCTGGGGTAGTATACTGGGCGCTGGACCCCGTGGACTTTATTTTCTTTGGCTCGTTCCACCACGAGCACCGTGCTGACCACCTGGTTGGTGGCGGAGATGTAGAGCAGTAGTGGTTCCTTTTCGCGAGGCGTCACCAGTACTGGCGAGGTGGATAGTAGGCGTTTGAGATCTTCGGATGCTTCTTGCGCTTTGTCTGTCCACTCGAACTTGTCATTTTTGCAGAGAAGTTGGTAGAAGGGTAGTGCTTTTTTGCCCATTCGACTGATGAATTGACTGAGCGCCATGATCCACCTAGCCAGCTGCTGGATGCCTTTTACGTTCTTCGGCTTCTCCATGGCCAGTATGGCCTTTATTTTCTTCGGATTTTCTTGGATCCCTCTCGCAGAGATGAGATACTCGAGTAATTGCCTAGATGGCATGCCGAAGGCGCATTTGTCTGGATTGAGCTTGATCCGGTAGCGGTTGAGGTTGGCAAAGGTCTTGCATAGATCGTCGATTAGCGAGGCATCCTCTTTGGTTTTGATGACGATGTCGTGAACATAGACTTGGATGTTGCGACGAAGTTGGTTCTTGAGGCAAGCCTGCATGCACCGTTATAGGTGGCTCTTGCGTTTTTTAGCCCGAAGGGCATCATGTTGTAATAGAACACACCAAAGGGCATTGTAAACGCCATTTTCTCCTGATCCTCCTCCTTCATTTGAATCTGGTTGTAGCCTGAGTTGGCGTCGAGGAAGTAGAGGCGCTCACATCCCGCGGTGTAGTCGATGATTTGGTCGATTCGTGGCAGCGGGAAGTGATCCTTTGGGCAGTGCTTATTTAAGGAGGTGAAGTCCACGCACATCCGCGGGATGTCCGTGTCTTATTTGGGAACAAGCACTGTGTTGGCGAGCCAAGTGCTCTCCTTGATCTCGCGTATGAATTTTGTGTCGAGGAGTCTGTTGATCTCCATTCCAACTGCCTTTGCTCTTGGTTCAGACAGTCACTGAATTGTCTGCTTGACTGGCCTTGCGTCTGGATTCACATTGAGTGAGTGCTCGGCTAATTCCCTAGGAACTCCTGGCATGTCCACTGGACACCAGGCGAAAATCTCCCAGTGCTCACAGAGGAATTCGGCGAGCGTGAGTTCCTATGCGGAACTCAAGTTGTTGGCGATGAGGGCCGTTTTGGTCGGGTCCATTGGGTGGACCTGGACTTCCTTCATGTGCACCGACGAGTTGAAGGACATGTCGGGTGAACTTGGCCTGCTCAGGGGAGGCAAATTGTTGTCTGTCGACTCCTTCAATCTTGCGAGTTCCTCCTGCATGCCGAAGGACTGGGAGATTCTGTTGAATTCCCTATAGCAGCTGTCTAACCTCTCAAAGTTTCCATTGATTATGATTACGCCGTTTGGACCTGGCATTTTCATCTGTACGTAGGCGTAATGCGGCACCACCATGAACCTAGCGAAAGCGACATGTCCGAGGATGCAGTGGTATTGCGAGGGCCAGTCGACGACCTCAAAGTCGATGCACTCTCGCTGAAAGTTTTGCGGCGTGCCGAAGATGATGTTGAGGTTGATTTTGCCTAGGGGATATATGCTTCCCTGGGACGATGTCGTGGAATGTCATGTCTGAAACTTCTAGACAAGTCAGAGGGATCCTCGTCGCTCTACACTTCGAGTACAAGGGGACAGTGGTCTGGACGAGGAACTTGGCGCGGGTGATCACGCCTGTCGAAGGTGATGCAGGAGTCGCTTCCGCTGAGTTTATCGCCAGATTGACTTGGCGAGTGATGGCCTTCTGTCCTCGATTTGAGGGACATCCTTTTTGGATCATCCCCATGTTGCCCACGGCTCGTGGGTATGTCTCGCCGCCATGATGCTGGACCGGTGTGGCCGTGGGTGGTGGTGGTCCGGGCGGTGGTGGAGGAGCTCCATGTTCCACAGCGCCTGGGGTGGCTCCATAGCCCCCGTTGACCGCATCGCGATTCATCCGAGCCAGGCCCTCGTGGAGTTTGAGGAACTCGCGGTTGTCCTTGAGAAGGTGGCTGGATTTCTTCTTGCCATCATGCTTGTCGATGTAGAAGTGCACGTTGCATGGTCCAGACAGTTTGTCCTCGATAGATATTGCGGGTGCCTCTTCGCGAGTACGGTGTTGCCACACTTGCATGGTCTTTCCGCTATCGTGGTGTCCACCACTGCGATATCCGCTATTGTGGTTGTCGTCGCGTTTGTTGGCGTAGCGGGCTGTGACCATATTGACCTCGTCGCGGTCATCGTAGACATGCATCTGACGTTTTCCTCGACGGTCGCGTCTACGTCGGAGGTCATCATTGTCATCGGAGTAGGTACGGTTTTTCACTGAGTCTTCTCCGTCAACCCACCGATTCACGATTTCCATCAGGTGGTCGATCATTTTGGGCTTCGAGCGGCCCAACTCCTCCCTGAGCTCTATACGGCGAATACCGCCGTTGAATGTGTCGATTGTGTGGTCCTCCAAGATGTTTTCTGCGGAGTTGTTGATGATGAACCACCTCTAGATGTACGATCTTAGCAATTCGCCAGATCTTTGCTGGCAGCTTCTCAATTCTTCGATTGATGCAGGCCTTTTGTAAGTGCCCTTGAAGTTGCGCACAAAGCTGTAGACCAACTCTTCCCAGCTGTGAATGGATCCGTGCAGGAGGTTGTTGAGCCATGCACGAGCGGTGCCCTTAGCTGTAGTTGCAGGCATTGCATGGACGTGCTTCAACTCCCGCCATGTAGCCTATGGGAGGATATGTGGTCCTCCAACTAGATTTTCGGGTCCTACAAGCCGTCAAATTTTGGATTCTCTGACGGGAGATTGAACCCCTTAGGCATTCGCTTCTGCCTGATGGCCCTGCTGAAGCATCTGGCGCCGTAGAGCTCAGTCTCGTCTTCTTCCGAGGCAGTCGAACGAGCATGTCTTGCCCGCATATTGTCGACTTTGCACTGCGTGAGGTCATCGCGCGCGTCGTAGTTGCGGTCATGCCGCCGTGAGCGACGTTGCCGTGATAGATCACGACTGTCGTCCCTGGAGGAGTACGAGTAGTACTTTTCCAGAGCCTTGCTTTTCTTCGGCTCTAGTGTTGGTTCTTTGTCGAGGGTGGCCTCGATTAGCCCTAGGCCCACGATCATAGATAGGTGCATGGTAGCTCACGGATCTCCAGCCGGTGGTTGGTTGTTGAGGAGGTACATGGTAGCCGCGGTCACCGTGGCTTGCGGCGTTTTTGGGAGCACGTTGCCCCGCGTATCCACCGTCATAGAGCTGAAGTCGAGGACTTTCGCAGCCTCTACGCGTTCTTGCTCGAATACTCGGTGAGGTGGGCCAGTCGAGATCTGTTGGAAATATGCCCTAGAGACAAATCATTATAAGGACTATTATCATATTTCATATAGTTTATGATTAAGTTTTATATCATTCTATAACTGTATTGAGTGGAAACATTAATACACGTGGGATATACAAACAACCAGGGGTTCCCAGTGAAACTCTAGTCACTGGTTCATTGGTCAACAGATGATCATGTTTCCTGATCATGTGGCATTTATGCCAGTTGGAAATGGAGTCATCCCATTTCGAGAATGAGATGATGAACCAATACCCATCCTAAACATCGTGACCCGATCATGTCACGAAGTTCAAGTTACGATGATTAGAAATGGATCCTCGTAGACTATTCCTTGCACCATGAGGCTATATCAATCACTGTCTCCCGAGAGTGCTTAGATAGCATCAAGCGCCACTTGGTAATACAGTGGTTATAAAGGTGTGTTCAGGTACTCGGAGGAAACCGTAGAGGCAATATATGTCAAGAGCAGGGTTTGTCCGTCCATGTGACGGGAAGATACTCGAAGGGCCCACTCAGAGAAGTTATATCCAATAGCTATGCAGCGTGTGATTTGATCACGGGGATATCACTTGTCGAAACAAGTCAAGTAGCATTGTTCGGTAACGAGATTGAACATGACATGGTGATGTCATTGATCATATCTCGGGCAATGCAAGTATCGAGAGACAAAGGGAATATGTAGCACCCCGCTAAAACCACTACTAGAAAATTGCGTGTTGTTTTTATTTTGTGCATCATCATGACCGCATGCTCATGTCATCATGCCACATTGCATTTGAGCATCGTCATCATCATGCATTTGTTTGTCTAAAACTATTTACTAAAAGAATATTTTAAAACAAAATAAATAAGAAAAATCATATTTTATAAAATCCCGGGGAGGCAGTTCGGCCGGTCAGACCAGAAGCCCAACTGGCCAGATCACCTACTACCCGGCCTAGACCCGGCCCAAAACAAACCCTAGCAAACCCTAAACTAATCCTAGCTAACCCATCCCCACCTACCATGCCGTCGCCGCCACCGCCACCATCCATCGCACACAGCGCGTAGAGCACTGCACTGCCTGCAGCTTGGCCCGCTCGACACGCACGTCACCCCAGCAACCGACCCATGACCTCGTAAACCACCGCACACCCACGCTCCTAGGCGACCCACCCACCCCGTGAACCACTCCCATTCCTGGCCCCACTAGCCTGCTTCCTGACGCGTTGAGCTGCCACTCGACAACCCCCGTGCCTCATGGTCTCCGCCTGGCCCTTGTCGCGTTCCCCTGCACGCTCCCACGTGGCCCATCACCCCGCTCCTCGCTCCTCTCGCACGCCTCCCTCGTGCCCAACCTCGCGCGCCCCCAGATCCCGAGAAAGCGTTGACGCCATGATCTCCCTGCTACCGATCTCCTCTCGGCCTCCTTCCGTCGGCCTCGACCTCGCCTTGGAGCGCCGCCAGCCGCTGTTCGTCTCCCAGCGGTGCTCTGCATCCTCATCGCCGTCGATCCCTCCCTGCTGCAGAGCTCCTCCCGGCAAGCACCCGCCGCCATGACCAGGCCCGATAGCGCGTCGTCATCGGCCTCCCTCTGCCGCCAGCGTCCTGCCGACCGTGGCCGTCCGCTCGAGCCGCGAGCCTCAACTTCCTCATCTGGTGCCGTAGTGCCTCTCGAGCTCGTCCACGTGTGCACCGCCACCGTCGGCCTCGCCATCGCCCTATCCCGCGACCCCGCCTCTCCTCGACCGGAGCTGGCCGCGTCTGGCTGCTGCGAGGGCCAGTTCTGGTGTTCCTGCTCAAGCAGTCCTCCGCCACCAGCGACCTACCCCGCAACCTCCCGCCAGCCCACGTCACCACCACTGCCTCAAGCCCCATGGCGACCTCCCTCTGCATCGACGGCGCGCCCTCCTTGTCCGGCCGCCCCTGCCTCGTCTCCCGGTCAGTGCCTGCGCCAACTGTCAACGAGTCGGCCGTCCCGACCGTGCCCCGTCTCCGCTGGACCCGACCACCATCGCGTCGCCTCTTCCTCTGTGTGTGGTCGCATCGGATGACACCCTCCTCCCAAGCATCTTCGGCCCCTCCGTTCTCTGCCTTCTAGCGCATCCCCTGCAGCGCGTAGCACCGAGCCGCTCCGACGCACATCTGCTGCTGCCGAGGTGTTTCTGTTCGTTCATGTGGTTTTCCTCTAGTACTATTGGGGTGGATCTATGTGTTGTGTTTCGGTACTGATCACGAGAAGATGGGCTGTGGTGTACTGCAGCTGCAACCATGCGAAGATGGCGCGTGGTGTTGCTACCCGGACTACTTCAGTCTCGCGCCGCACTAGTGTTGTTGTTTGGGATGATTTCCCTGTTGACGTTGTTGTCCGAGACCTTCCGACGAGCAAGATCTCCTGTTGAACAAGATCGACCAAAACGATAAGACCACGCCAAGATCTTCCCGAACACCCTAACATCGAAACAAGATCGCCATCGATAATGGATCCAAAGACCTCCCTCGGAACCGCGAAGACCTTCCCGGAGCATCAAGAACTCCGTCATGGACTCAGAGACCCTGAGTCCTCCTTCGATGTGCAATGCCCAAGACCTCGATGTCGGAATATGAAGCCCGTCTACCCCGAAGACCGATCCTGCCGACCGAAACCCGTGGAAACCTCGGAGCCCCAAGATCTTCGAACCCTGATGTGTGACCCCTCTTTCCGAGACCCTTATTTTCATAAATGACATCTATCTTGCTGCATATAAATTGTGCATGCTTGCATACATGTTTCGTGGGTTGTGGGTACTTTGTCGATTCACCTCATAAATAAATATGGAAGCCATATACGGGCTATTCTAGTCTTATATTGGCCCCCATTTAAATTTGAGTAGCGAACCCGTGCCATGTTTTGCCTTGTTCATACAACATTTAAATTGCAGGGTATCTAAATAACTGGAACCTATTAATTAATTGTCGGGACCCCGGTTCCGCTTAATACTGCCTAATTGCACCGCATCTGCATCATATCGTAATCATGCCGGATCTTCTGTCGTAGTATTAAATGTTACATCCGGTGTTTCTTCTAGTGTTTGCTTCTTCGCGGATTAGGCCGATGAGTTGATGCGAGTATCGACAAGTTCTCTGGATATGATCCTTCGGTAGTGTTTCCCAGGCGAGCATCCCTCCCCTTTCTACCTATTTTGCATTTCTAGTCTTTACTCCCTCATGTTGATCTATTGCTATCCTTATTGCGATGCTTTAGTTTCCATGTACCATTTATATTCCCTGCAGCCTCTATATTGCCTTGGACACATCCTATTGCCTGTTGTTTGATAGACAGTCGGCCTTGCGAGTCGTAGTTGCTTGCTCAGGTGCTGCTTTGCGTTGTTGTTGTTCCACCGTTGTTGGAACGTTGGCACATGCTTAATGGTGGAGAGGATCATGACTTTAAATACAACTATTAAATTGCTGGGACAACTAATAAAAGAGGCACCGGTGGGCAATATATGCTTTTTGGTTTTTCATGTCCACTTGTGTCCCGTAGGCCCCGAGTACCTGATACCTGTTCCTTGACTATTCGCACTATCCACATACGGGAGACTCTATGAATCCCCCTTAGCCAGAGCTTGATTCATTTCTTATTTCTTGGGGCCACAAACTAGTTTGGGGCTTTATTACTATCCTGTACTTATGCCATGTTTTACTGCTTTATTTACGATAGTGCGTGGAGCACCTGTACTGTTTTGGATCGTGTCACGTTTTCGCGGTATCGACAAGCCCAGTCACACTTTCGGGTTCCCAGTCGTTTACAACCGTCGTCACAAACCCTGGGTCCGTTCTGGAGCCGGCCAACTTCGTTGCGGGTAGCTTAGTGGGGTGGCCCCCTGAAATCTTCGTTGCGGCCAATTGCTTTGTCGTGAAAGCCTCGTTGGGTTTTGATTTGGTTTTTCCGAGGTTGATCGTGTGTGTGTTGCTATTTGTGCACCCCTGCAGGTTAAATCTTTCTGAAAGCCATGTCCGCGGTTATGGACAACTTGGAGCACAGTATCTCGATCATAGACAAGCATAACTAAAGTAGTGCTATAAATTTGACTTAATATGTGACTAGTAATCAGCTTCACTACAATGGAATGGATAATAAAAGTGCCAACAACTGATGGAACTGGGGTGTATCGTGTCATATTATACCTTCCTAGTAAGTATTGCAACTCCAATGGAATGAAATAAAAGTGCCAACAACTGCTGGGTTTGGGGTGTCACATGCTAATTGTGTCTGACTAGTAAGTACTGTAACCACAACTGAATGGTTAATTAAAACTTCCCACTACTTATGCTATCAGGATGACTCATGCTATCTATATCTGATTAGTAAGAGCTTCAACTATAATGGAATGAATAAAACTGCCAACCGTGTGAGTTCCTCAGTTTTGACTTCCTCGTTTGGTATCGAGGGGGGAATGCCAGGATGGGTATGTTTGGTGTTAGTATCAGGTCCAATCCGAATAAGTCTTTCTTATCCCTCTTTAATAGCCGCCAAATTTTACTGAGTCTCTATAGGTTGTTTAGTGCTGCTGTGCTGCCACTTTGGTCCACCATACCTAGGTAGGCGAGAGCCGCCGAATTCTAGCCTCGTCGTGTACTGGCCTCAGTACTAACGCTCCTCTTTTTCCTTTGCCTTTGTCGGCACCCCTTTTGTGTTAGCAGGTTTGAGATCGACGTCGTTAGCAGGGTTACCCTTCCGGCTTGGCCTGGGCAGGGTTATGGACGCCATTGGTTCTTCTTCAGGGCTCTTAGCCCCATTTGCATCTTGTTCGTACTCGGACGTTGTATCATTTTCAAGGTGATTTGGATCTTTGTATTGTATATCTGTATTCTTGACTCATGGAGTCATGTTGTATATATCTGTTTCGTGGGTTCCATCGTGGACTATTGTGTAATGGTATTACTTCGTTTTCCACCCGCACGAAAGTGCCTGGTGGGCGTCCTTGAATCATTTCTATGCGGGTTTGGCATGAAGCGTTGAAACTTGCATAGGGCCGATTCGAGGGTGTTACAGAATAAGACATGACTGTCCCAGTTCAAATGACGAAAGATCTTCGTGGAACGCACAGGGGTCACATGGCCATCTAGGTCCCTCTGTCGATCATTCGTGCAGGAGTGTCCCGACCATGTCTGGAGTGTTCCCGAACCATGGGGTATCACGCTTAAGGGTTTGATGATGCTTAGAGAGTGTTTATAGGATCGGTAGAATCGCCGAAGAATAGTGGAGAGAAAACCTGAAGGGTTTCGGTAAGTCCGGAGGATGTCCGGAGTGGAGGTGGAAGGTGTTCCATAGCCACGAGGGTTGAATAATATGTGAATGAATGTTAAATATTGATTTAATCATTTATTCATAATTATTTAATAAAGATAAAAATAAATTTAAATGGTCAAAGGCTTAATGGGCCAATTCCCGGAGGGGAGAGGGCCCACTAGGGAAAGGAGAGAGGGAGAAGGGGCCAAGGGAGTGGCCGGCTGGGCCTACCCCCCCCCCCCCTGCGCGGGGCCCACTAGGGTGGCCGGCGGCTTCCCTCCCCCTCCTCTCCTTTAGTCCAACCCCGGGACTTTGAGGGAGGTAGTACCTCCCCTCCCCCTATATATAGTGGGGGTATTTGGCCAAATAAAATACACCAATAATCAATAAAGGTCTTCTCACTTTTGGGAGGACCTCTAATTGATATTTTGTCTCTCCCCCTCTCTCTCTCGTGACCGTGATCCCAAGTCTGGACTGCGCGAACGAGAGACATCTTCACCGCGGAGCGCCGTCGCGCTGCGGGATTCGGATCCAGGAGCTCTACTTCCCCAACTGCTGCTGGATCAGGGAAGCAGGAGTCATTGTCAGGCACCAGACGTGTGTACCTCCCTGCGAGGTGTCGCACTTGAGGCACTCAAGTCGTTGGAGCCAAGGGAGCGCAAGGACTTCATCACGAACTTGAGGTCGGCTTCGGCTCGTCTACATTAACCACACTCTCCTGAGCATTGACAATGCTTTTCGGTCTTCAAGGGTAAGTTCGCGAAAAGCCCTCCTATTACTGCATTACTAATAGATAGGTCCTGGCAGCATCAGGGGTTCAGGGGCGTAGGGTAAAATTTTATTGTTTTCATACGCGGAATCCCTAAAGTGGTATCAGAGCTAGATCTATGCGTAGTAATGCTAGTACGGGTAGAACACACGAGATGTTACCCTCCCACGTGTACTTGTGTATACCGCAGTAATGCTTGATGAAGCGGTCCCCAACCGACTTTACGCGTTCATTTGCGAGACTGGTCCACGCTTGACATACGGCTTGTACCGTATAAAGTGGCTTGGGGGGTGTCTTTCTCTCTCGCATTAGTTGGTATGCCATTTGCAACGGAGGGCCCCGAAAGGGGTGTAGTAGAGACAATTGCTTGATCAGTGTTGTGCTGAAAGTTCATAGGTAAGAATGGTTCTTGTGCGAAAGCCCATTCAACCACGTAAAACATGCAAAGATAAATTAGAGGCGTCTAACTTTCTTTTGCAAGGGGGCGTTGCTTTGTGATATGGTTGTGGCAAAGGTAAAGTGATTACCTTATGTCATGTAGTAGTAGATAGTCACGAAGGTGATGGACTACCACGCCGGAATGACACCGGTACCCTAGTGTCTATGGCGCCGTAACCAAGGCGCCGGAATCCGGTGACGATAGATGGAGATCACGACGTGAAGGACCATATCACATCGCATTTACATTCAATGTTATTGTTTGTATATCTTATTGTGTGCTAGTATTAGATACTTTATGGTAGCCTAATAAGATGATCCCTGTTAAAATTACCGACGATCGTGTTCCCCCTTAGTGTGCACCACCAATAAAGTTCTTCGGTATGAGGCGATCCATGGTACAGGCATGGGTGTCAGACATATCTACATTCGCATACAGTGGGTGTAAGCCATGTTGCACAACGAATACACTAAGGTTGAGTTGGCGATCCTAGAATGTGCAGACATGGCCTCGGAACGTAGATGGTCAAAAGATCGAGCACGAGTCGCATGAATGACGTGACCGACGTTTAGCGTCCACCCTTGAACCCACATTGATGGCCGTGACGATCGAGGGAGATGTGGCTGATAGGGGTCGTGTTATCACTAGGAACCCTCATGGGGATAGGTGTTTCTGAGTGGAGTTATCATTAACTCATTTAATTATAAACTTAGTCTAAATTCTTTCTTGCAATTTTAAATGTAGATGCCACCTTTCCTGTTGACGATTGATTGGTTAGAAGGAGAGAAGCTCAGATTAGATGGATCAAACTTCTCCATATGGGTTGCGCATCTCCACGTTCTCCTTAGCGAGAATGACGTGGTCGACTACATACTCGACGGGATGGATTTGGATCAGCCCATTGACCTAGAGACCCAGAGCAGCGGAAAGACCGCTATCTCCGTCGGGAGATGGCCTCCTTCATTTCAGTTACTATGTGTTTCAGAATGTGGATGAGCTGTGGCCTTTCGTGGGTGATGTCAACCCTCATTCAGTGATGCTACAGATTAGGACACATTTCGTGGAACAAGCACGCATATGGGAGCATGAGCTGATGGGAGACTTCCTCTCCATTGAGATGGAGGAGAACTCATCACTTGACGACCACTTGGAGTGCATGCATGATGTGTACATGAGGCCTGCATACTTCCTGGATAGCTGGATGACGGGATCTTTTGCAAATGGCGTTGTGATGCGGTCGCTGCCACCAAGCTACCAAGCACAAGTCAGGAATTGCATTATGAGGGGCGGCGCGGAATCAATGGAGTTCCACCGGTTCGTGACACATCTCAGGAATGTGTTGGTTGAACCAGATGTCGCTCAGGTCATCAATGACAAAGGTATATATTTGATATACAATTTTATAAATGTTACAATCTTGCAAACACATTTGCAGTATTAAGTATATTTGATACTTGTTCTGTTTTGCTGAAAACAGGTCCTTCTGCATGAGAGGTGCTTGCTGGAGAGGAGGTGACATTTCGTGTTGATGGCGAGCATGATGATGATGGCCGACGACACTCTCCCTCGACATTTATCATTTAGTTTATATTTAGGATGATTATGGTAATCAAAATATTATGAACTTCTTTACTGTGTCTCACACTTTGTGAGACGGATATTCATATCAGTTTGTAACAAACAGTTGTTCTACTTTTATGAATGATTTCTATTCGTGTTCATATCTTGTTTGATTATATGTGAATTATCCTTGTTGTTTGAAACTATTTGATAATGCATGAACATTTGTAAAATATTAAAATGCCTTGTTAAAATACCCAACTTAATGATATGTTCATTAATGAATGAAAACCATTGTTTGAATTCAAAAGTTATGTTGATAATATGTGAAAGTCATTTGAATTCTTATCACATATAAATCATGCCTGAGTTCGGCAATATAACTTGAACACCGAGTATTACTTGAATACAAAGTGTTTAATGAATTGTTAAAAGTAAATACATATTCGATGTATTGTGTTTTAACAAAAAATGGTAATTATCATTATATTATTGTTTAAATGTGTAAAGAAGTTTACCAAAGGAAACCTGAATATGAAACTATTTGATTTGATCAAAGTGTTTCATCAACAAAGGGTATAAATATAAAAGAGAATCTAATTACCATGATTTGATCAATAGTAATGAAATTTGACTTATAAGAATGGCATAAAAGAAAATGTGAAATGCAAAAGTTTTTTGAAATGTCAAAATGCAAGGCATCACAATGTGATATTAGATATCAAAATGGGTAAATGGATGGCACCAAATAAATCGTTGTAGTATAGATGTAGGGACCATTAGTTAAGAAATAGTTAGCACTCAATTAGAATATATAGTGAACCATTTGAAGTCGTGAAAGTTTTGGGGTTATTCGATATAACCAAAACAATAGCGAATAAGTCCTTGTAGAATATTCATTGGAAACTTTGAATACGAAATCCATAACTAAAACCAAAAGAGAAGCAAAATTTGTATTGCTTGGATTTTGGTACATTCTTGAGAAAGCTCAGTTTTAGTGATTTTTTCAATTATGGAGCAAATGGAAGATAGTGTAAAACACGATGAGGATTCAAAACCCTGCATTAGAGTGTCGAGAAGCGCAACAGACAACGTTCCTGAATGATTCTCTTCACAAAGGAAATAATCAATGATAATGATCATTATTTTTTCCCCACTTGTGTTTTCACTACATGAAGTAGGATTCAAAATGTAACTCATATCTTGTATAGAGACATTTGTGAATCATTTGTCATGATTATTGGAATATGACATACCTACGAACTACAAAGGAAATAATGGTAAACTAGAATTATGAGAAATCCTAAAAGCAAAGTTCCCTTGAGATTAGAAATCAACTCGTTGCTGAATTTCACAAGTAAATGGGGTTACTTGAATTTTTCCAAATGACTGCAAAGCCATAGTGGAAAAGGGGGTGAATGACAAAAGCACAATTTGTCAAGTATTGGACGAATTCAAATGAATTTGATTCATGTGTGCTTAATGTCTAGAGGATTTAAAACTAGTAATGGTACTAGTATCTCATAGTAATTCTCCAAGTTTGATATTTGATCAAAGGATTTTCAAATTGTTCAAAATAGTGAGTGGATATGCAATTTGCATGAAATGAGTGGGAGCTATGAAAGTCTTCCTAAAACAATATGTGAATGACATATTTTTGAGTGGGAGCATATAGGAGTAATTGTTAAGTGTGTTAAGAATGAAAGCGCAAATACTTATAAATAATGATTTATAAGATGTAGAAGTTGATAATAGGTGTATTATGATATTATGTAGTATTCCTTAAGGGATTCTGAAAAGGGTTTCAGAATATAAGTTAATTAAGGAACTGGTCCTTAATAACTCAAATTAGGAATAGTATATAGTTTAACATCAATGTTTGAAAGAAAGAAAAGGATGATGATCATCCACTATGTTGAGACATAGGTTCTATCTTAGAAAACCATGATGATAACTTAAAATAATATCTAATCCAATAAGGAACATTTGAAAGTGGTTAAGTTTGAATCACGGAACGTTGAGCTAAGTTTGTCCGTAGTGTCTAATAGAGAACTGCAGACATGTTTTCAAAATCCATAAAGGATAACATATCTTAAAACATAAAGAGTTATGTTATAAGGGAATATGTTGGAAACTCCTATAAATACCGATTGAAGACAAGTAGGAAGCGAGGTGAACACAAACATCGAAAGTTGCATAGAGTGCACTAGTGTTTCGATGAATACATTTATAATAATAGATAAGGGTACCATCTAAAGTGTTGTATGATGTTATGGCGGGGCTAGTTCACTGTTAACGTAGAATGATGTGTCCCAGGGCACAGTGCACATGATAAATCCCTCAAAGTTGATCTAAAGTCACTGTAGGCTCCTGGAATCAGGCCTCGTCCTGCTGCCATAGCGACGATGCATACACACAGATGCTATCATGTGATGATAAAGTATTAATGTCAATCAAGGTGACATTAGTAAGTTGCAAAGGATTTGGGACTGTAAAGTACACACCCAAGACTCAACCTCTCCCGTGAGCAAGCATGTTCAGGGTACCGGATATATGGTGCCAATGATTGAGAACAAATGCAGCTAGTGTATTTGTACTCTAGTGCAAGTGGGAGACTGTTGGAAATATGCCCTAGAGACAAATAGTTATAAGGACTATTATCATATTTCATATAGTTTATGATTAAGTTTTATATCATGCTATAACTGTATTGAGTGGAAACATCAATACACGTGTGATATACAAACAACCAGGGGTTCCCAGTGAAACTCTAGTCACTCGTTCATTGGTCAACAGATGATCATGTTTCCCGATCATGTGGCATTTATGCTAGTTGGAAATGGGGTCATCCCATTTCAAGAATGAGATGATAAACCAATACCCAACCTAAACATCATGACCCGATCATGTCACGAAGTTCAAGTTACGATGATTAGAAATAGATCCTCGTAGACTATTCCTTAGACCATGAGGCTATATCAATCACTGTCTCCTGAGAGTGCTTAGATAGCATCAAGCGCCACTTGGTAATACAGTGGTTATAAAGGTGTGTTCAGGTACTCGGAGGAAACCATAGAGGCAATATATGTCAAGAGCGGGATTTGTCCGTCCATGTGACGGGAAGATACTCGAAGGGCCCACTCGGAGAAGTTATATCCAATAGTTGTGCAGCGTGTGATTTGATCACAAGGATATCACTTGTCGGAACGAGTCAAGTAGCATTGTTCAGTAATGAGATTGAACACGACATGGTGATGTCATTGATCATATCTTGGGCAATGAAAGTATCGAGAGACAAAGGGAATAAGACACGACTGTCCTGGTTCAAACGACAAAAGATCTTTGTGGAATGCACAGGGGTCACATGGCCATCAAGGTCCCTCTGTCGATCATTGGTGAGGGAGTGTCCCGACCATGTCTAGAGCGTTCCCGAACCGTGGGGTATCACGCTTAAGGGTTTGATGATGCTTAGAGAGTGTTTATAGGATTGGTAGAATCATGAAAGAATAGTGGAGAGAAAACCGGAAGGGTTTCGGTAAGTCCGGAGGATGTCCGGAGTGGAGGTGGAAGGTGTTCCATAGCCACGGGGGTTGAATAATATGTGAATCAATGTTAAATATTGATTTAATCATTTATTCATAATTATTTAATAAATAGAGAAATCAATTTAAATGGTCAAAGGCTTAATGGGCCAATTCCCGCAGGAGAGAGGGCCCATTAGGGAAAGGAGAGAGGGAGAAGGGGCCAAGGGGGTGGCCGGCTGGGCCTAGACCTCCCCCCCTGTGTGGGGCCCACTAGGGTGGCCGGTGGCTGTCCTCCCCCTCCTCTCCTTTAGTACCACCCCGGGACTTTGAGGGAGGTAGTACCTCCCCTCCCCCTATATATAGTGGGGGTATTTAGCCAAATAAAATACACCAATAATCAATAAAGGTCTTCTCACTTTTGGGAGGACCTTTAATTGATATTTTCTGTCTCCCCCTCTCTCTCTCTTGTGACCGTGGTCCCAAGTCTGGACTGCGTGAACGAGAGACATCTTCACCGCGGAGCGCCGTTGCGCTGCAGGATTCGGATCCGGGAGCTCTACTTCCGCAACTACTGCTGGATCGGGGAAGCGGGAGTCATCGTCAGGCACCAGACATGTGTAACTCTCCACGAGGTGTCGCACTTGAGGAACTCAAGTTGTTGGAGCCAAGGGAGCGCAAGGGCTTCATCATGACCTTGAGGTCGGCTTCGGCTCGTCTACATCAACCACACTCTCCTGAGCATTGACAATGCTTTTTGGTCTTCAAGGGTAAGTTCGCGAAAAGCCCCTCCCGTTACTGTATTACTAATAGGTAGGTCCTGGCAGCATCAGGGGTTCAGGGGCGTAGGGTAAAATTTTATTGTTTTCATATGCGGAACCCCTACAAGATCGCCTCTTGTTGGCCACGTACTCGTTGCCTTTGGAGGAGGATCCTCCGTGGAAGGAGAGCCCAGCTCGTCAAAGGCTCGACTCATGCGCCACCTTTCTGCACGCTTCGAGTTGCACGATCACCTGTTGCTGGTGATACATTGCAAATGTATCTATAATTTTTGATGTTCCATGCTTGGTTTTATCTACTTTCTTGTGTTTTGGCACACTTTGGAGTACTTATCATATGATTTCTTGGACTAACCTATTAACAAGAGCCATAGTGCCAACTGCCTGTTTTCTGCTGTTTTTGGTTCCAGGAAAGTCAGAAAATGAATATTCTCGGAATTGGACGGGACAAAAGCCAAAGTGCCTATTTTTCCGGAAGACATCTGGTGCCAGAATACGAGACGGAGAAGGGCTGGGGGCCGGCCACACCACCTGGCAGCGCGGCCAGGCCTAGCCCGCGCCAGGGGTGGTCTGGCCGACCCCAGCACCCCCCTCGGCCTCTCCTTCCGCCTATATATTACCTCCGATACCAAAACTCTAAGTACCCGATCAAAAATCCATGAAAGAGTCTATAGCCACCGCCATCTCCATCCCTAGATCGGGAGGGATCTGAAGCTCTTCCTGGCACCCTGCCGGAGAGGGGAATTCACCCTGGAGGCCTTCTTCATCATCATGGAAGCCTCCGGTGTGATGCGTGCGTAGTTCATCTATGGACTACGGGTCCATGTAGTAGCTAGATGGATGGTTCTCCTCCTTTGTGCTTTCATGTTTAGATCTTGTGAGCTCCGTTCATGATCAAGATCATCTTTTTATAATTCTGCATGTTGTGTTTGCGGGGATTCGATAGATATTGAGATGCTATTTCAGATTGATTATTGATTCTATCATGTCTTTGTTATTTGTGATCTTGCATGCTTTCTGTTTTTAGTAGCTATCTTGGCCAAGTAGATGCTAGCAACTCCAAGAGTTAGTATTTATGCTCGATAGTGGGTTCATGCCTCTAGTAATCTGGGGAAGTGACAGAAATCTCTAAGGTACTAGATGTGCTGTTGCTACTAGGGAGAAAACAACAATCCTTTGTTCATAGAACAATCGTATTGTTTACATTACACGCAATTCGTAAAGCAATAATCTGTTGCTTGCAACTTAATACTGGAGGGGGTTCGGATGATAACCTGAAGGTGGATTATTAGTCATAGATGCAGTTGGATGGCGGTCTATGTATAATGTTGTAATGCCCAATCAAGTTCCAAAGGAGTCAAGATGATTAGTATATGCATATATTGCTTTCTCGATGTTTGTCAATTGCCCCGATGTAATTTGTTCACCCAGCATGTTATCTATCTTAAGGAGAGCCACCTCTAGTGAACTATGGACCCTGGTCCTTTCGTTTACATACAATATACAAACTGTTTACTGCTTTGTGTTTACTTTCTGCAAACTATTACTTCCTTCCATTCGTTACGTTTAATCCTTTGTTTTCAGCAAAACCAAGATTGACAACCTCATCGCAAGTTGGGGGCAAAGTTTTGTGGTTGTGTTGTGCAGGTCTCCACGTTGCTGCTGGCACCGGTAGTGCGCCCTGCCAACATTCAGCTAGCTACACCTTTGGGGTGTTTCCTTGCTCCTACTGGATTGATAACCTTGGTTTTGTACTAAGGGAAAACTTGTTGCTGTGCTCATCATACCTTGTTCTTGGGGTTCCCCAACGAGCTCGATATATTTTGGGCCATCAAGCTATTTTTCTGGCGTCGTTGCCGGGGAGTCAAGGACATCTTCACAAGGGGAGTCGCTCATAACCAATCTCTTTACTTTGTTATTTTGTTTTTCTTAGTTTCTTTTTGCTTTGTTTGCTTGTTTCTTTATCAAAAACACACAAAAAATAGTTTTACAAGTTTGCTTTCTTTATCGAAAACACACAAAAAATTAGTCTCTATCTTAAGTTGCCTTTATGTCTAGCCTTGCTCCAATCACTATGTCACTTGAGGAAATGATTTTCACTTTTAAACAAGGAATTGAGGAGAGCTTCAAGGAAGCTTGGTCTAGAATTTCTGATCTACATGAAAAAACTGAGCCTAAAATGACTCAAAGCTTGTTCCTTAGCAGTTTTTACCTTGGAATTGCTCTTTGCTATAGATATGATTTAGATGTTGTGGGATGAGATTTCCTCCAATGTAATGAGGATGATGCTATTAATGCTATAAAGAAATTGATCCTTACTTACAACTTGCCTAGCAAAACTGATATTTCTTTCGCAAGCATATTTGCTAGATTAAACACTCTTGAGACCCGCACTACCAGCTTAAAAGATTGCTATAATACGCTTAGAGAGCATCATAATTATGTTCCAATAAATTCTGAACAATCAAAGTGGCTCCCCACATTAAAGATTGATATAAATAATGAAACTTTTCAAGCTCACTGTGATATCATGTCTGAATTTTGTCTTATTCCCAAAGATATTTATGAATCTTTGAATCTTTGGGGGCTTACTGAAGGAGGAAAATAAATATCTCTTTCTAATAATGCTACCATATTACCTATTGGAATAGCTGAAGGAGTATTTACAAAGATCTTTGGGAAAATGATTTCTACTGATTATCTTGTTATTGAATGTGCAGGAAAAGGACAAATTACACTTGTAAGGTCCCTATTAGAACTCCTTGGAGAAATAATAGATGTGGGAAAGGGGACCATGCACCTTTCTTCTCCACCAAACAATCATATTTTCCCCAAGGTTAAGAATAAAAGTAAGAGAGGTAAGGGTAAGAAATTTAGTTTTAATGCTTCTTCATTTGAGAACACTTGATTCTTTTTCTTGCTTCTTATGCCTAACTTAAAGGCGTTAAAGAAAAGTACTTATTGGGACATAACCCAAAAGTTTTAGATGACTCTTGGAAGTTATTACTTCAGTAATAACCGCTCCTTATTCTTTTTATTTGCTTTTTGTGCCAAGAGTAACCTCTAATGAGAGAGAAGTAATGATTGGGAAAGTTGTTGTCCCGAAACAGATTCCTGTGCTTCACCGTAAAAATTCGTGTAAACTCTCTGAACGTCATTTTGAGGAGTGAATTTTTGTGCTTCTGCCCCAGGTTGTTATCTAACTTTCGTTAGTTCAACACTTTTAGATTTGAGCAACAGAAGGTCTTCTAAAAAAATCGTCTTTACCTGCTGGTCTGTTTTGACAGATTTCTGCCATTTTCTGCATTTGCTTCTTGTTGGTTCCTTTTTGAGTTCTTTTGGGGAATTGAGCTTTTTAAGGGAAGTGCTTCAGTAGCTAGTGTTATAATGGAAGTTTTTTTTGTGTTAGAACTGAACCTTAAGACTTATTATCTTGAGTGCACTAATGTTGCTAATAAAGATTGTGTGAAGTTTTGTATGAAGGAAAAATTTCAGGTGTATGGAAGGAATGAGTAATCAGATGAAAGATGGACTAAAGCTCAAGCTTGGGGATGCCACGCGTCTCACCCCAAGAAATATCCAAGAAGTACAAGCGTCAAAGCTTGGGGATGCCCAAGGCATCCCCCTCTTCATCAATAAAAATCCCAGGTTTCTTCCAAACGCTTCATTTTTATTGTTTCATGCATAGTTGTGTTGTTCTTGGAGCGTCTTCTTTTTCTTTTTTGTTTTGGTTTTTCATTTGCTTGGTTTTCTTAGTTTGCTGAATAAATTGGTTGTACCCCCTCTTTCATACATTAGTTTCAAATAGTTTGGTTTGGTTTGGAAAAGAGTAGCAAAGTTCATGCTTAAGTGGTAAAAAGAGCTTGTTTTTACTGTGGCCTATGCTTTGTCATGCCATGCTTGATATTGTTTTGGCTTTATGCTTAGTATATTTTGCTGTAGCATGAATTGTTATAAACAATTGAGATTGCTTAATGTGCCGTGGATGAATCATGCGTTGTTTTAGCATATTAAAGCATAGTATAGTGGTATTCTCCTTTGATGCTTTATTTGGGTTGACTTGGCGCATGATCACACCATGTTATGACTATCTCAAGTCACCATAAGCCTTTATGATCCTTTAGTTTTCAACTTGTAGTATCACTTTATGCTTTGATCAATGATGTTTTGTCGCTCTGCATGATTATGGCCATTATTGCTCTCTTAGTTTGTCGCTCCCAGTCTTTTGCTAGCCTCCACAACCAAGTATGAGTTCCACTCATGCATCCAACTCCCTAAACCAAGTTATTCCAAAGAGTCCACCATACCTACCTATTAGCTTATTCTATTCCAAGTATATTCATGCTTTTGTTTATCTTCCAAATTAAACTTGTTATGAGAAAACTAGTGATTAAAGCTCTCACGAACTTGATGGCACACTTTACTTTTTTGCATTTAATAAACTTGAACCATTGGGTCCTTCTTTGTTGCATATATGCTTGCGCTTTATAAGTTGAAATTAGCAGAACCATGTATCATGGAGAACGCTTTCAACATTGCACTTGTACTTTGTACCCCGTTGATATCATGTTCTTTTGCTTATGGAGCCCGGTGGTGTGAAATAAAAGTGGAACTTGTAAGATCATGGAGTTTGTATGTGTGTTAGAAAAACGCCTGGGCCGCTAGCCTAAGCCATGCTTAATCATGGTGGAAACTTGCAGCATCACCATAATGAGCACTCTATGAAGCATCCTCAATAAAAACCTATGCAAATAGAAAATAAAAAGATCGCTGAGATGCTCATTATCTGCTTGCCTTGTCATTTTGATTATGGGATAACTCATGTATCATGTGCAAGGGGTACCCCATTGGCGGTTCTTTATGATACATATGTACTTACAATGACAAGAGCTTACTTGTGACTAAATTTGAGTAGCATGAGGTTCGGTCTTCGTAAGTAAGGGGCATGAGATTTCGGTTTATAACTTGTCAAGAATATCCTCTTAGTTGTGTCACTTTAACCTTAATCACCTTCAAGATGCTTATGATAGGGGCAATGAGAGCTGAAAGCTATAAGTACCATAATTTTTGGAAGCTCTTTATGAGACTTGAATCCCTACTTCCTTCTATGAAGGCCTTTCTTCCACCATTATATTGAGTCTCCACCTTCTACCTTTATGCACCTACTTTGAGAGCATAGTGGTCATTCTTAGTTCTATGTGCATTGTCCCAAGACTAGTTGATTGATGCATAACTTGATATTGCTTGCTCTAAACTATTTTTATCTAGTCACTCTTATGAACTTTGAAGGTGTCCTATGCATTTATATTTGCTACTCTATGAGGGACAAGCTGAATACTACTATGCTATGTTTTCTTTATGTGAAACAAACAAACGTCTTGCAAAGCATTGTTATTCATGAATCTTTTGTTTGTGCCTTTTCATGTTGCATCATAGTTTCTTTGTCTTATTGCTAGAACTTTGTCTTTCATGTTATGATTGAAGTACTATGATCCCAGCTTTGAAGTTTTACAAATACTTTGATCAAGTTTATGATGGTGCATGTCACCTCAAAAATTATTCTTTCTTTTTATCACTTACCTACTTGAGAATGAGCAGGAGTTAAGCTTGGGATGTTGATACATTGCAAATGTATCTATAATTTTTGATGTTCCATGCTTGGTTTTATCTACTTTCTTGTGTTTTGTCCACACTTTTAGTACTTTTCATATGATTTCTTGGACTAACCTATTAACAAGAGCTACAGTGCCAGTTGCCTGTTTTCTGCTATTTTTGGTTCCAGGAAAGTCAGAAAATGAATATTCTCGGAATTGGACGGGACAAAATCCAAAGTGCCTATTTTTCCGGAAGACATCTGGTGCCAGAATACGAGACGGAGAAGGGCTGGGGGCCAGCCACACCACCTGGCCGCGCGGCCAGGGGGTGGTCTGGCCGACCCCAACACCCCCTCGGCCTCTCCTTCCGCCTATATATTGCCTTCGATACCAAAACCCAAAGTACCCGATCAAAAATCCATGAAAGAGTCTATAGCCGCCGTCATCTCCATCCCTAGATCGGGAGGTATCTGAAGCTCTTCCCGGCACCCTGCCGGAGAGGGGAATTCACCCTGGAGGCCTTCTTCATCATCATGGAAGCCTCCGGTGTGATGCGTGAGTAGGTTCATCTCTGGACTACGGGTCCATGTAGTAGCTAGATGGCTGGGTCTCCTCCTTTGTGCTTTCATGTTTAGATCTTGTGAGCTCCGTTCATGATCAAGATCATCTATTTGTAATTCTACATGTTGTGTTTGCGGGGATCCGATGGATATTGAGATGCTATTTCAGATTGATTATTGATTCTATCATGTCTTTGTTATTTGTGATCTTGCATGCTTTCCGTTGTTAGTAGCTATCTTGGCCAAGTAGATGCTAGCAACTCTAAGAGTTACTATTTATGCTCGATAGTGGGTTCTTGCCTCTAGTAATCTGGGGAAGTGGTAGAAATATCTAAGGTACTAGATGTGATGTTGCTACTAGGGAGAAAACAACAATTCTTTGTTCATAGAACAATCGTATTGTTTACATTACACGCAATTTGTAAAACAATAATCTGTTGCTTGCAACTTAATACTGGAGGGGGTTCGGATGATAACCTGAAGGTGCATTATTAGTCATAGATGCAGTTGGATGGCGGTCTATGTATAATGTTGTAATGACCAATCAAGTTCCAAAGGAGTCAAGCTGATTAGTATATGCATATATTGCTTTCTCGATGTTTGTCAATTGCCCCGCTGTAATTTGTTCACCCAACATGTTATCTATCTTAAGGAGAGCCACCTCTAGTAAACTATGGACCTCGGTCCTTTCTTTTGTATACAATCTACAAACTATTTACTGGTTTGTGTTTACTTTCTGCAGATTATTACTTCCTTCCATTCGATACGTTTAATCATTTGTTTTCAGCAAAACCGGTGAGATTGGCAACCTCATCGCAAGTTGGGGGCAAATTCTGTGGTTGTGTTGTGCAGGTCTCCACGTTGTTGTTGGTACCGGTAGTGTGCCCTGCCAACGTTCAGCTAGCTACACCTTTGGGGTGTTTCCTTGCTCCTACTGGATTGATAACCTTGGTTTCGTACTGAGGGAAAACTTGTTGTTGTGCTCATCATACCTTCCTCTTGGGGTTCCGCAACAAGCTCGATATATTTTGGGCCATCAGCTGGTGCTTGAATTCCTCCTTTAACAGCCAATGGTAGCCCACGAGCATGTCCTACCGTGTGTTGGGGGGTAGAGGATTGCCCCGTAAAGCTTCACGACACTGGGCCCACTCGTTGTTGTTGAGCTTGATCAGCATGCGCTCGCCGGTGTTCTCATTCGTCGTGAGCGCATGTTCTTCCCTCGTCCCGTTGTTGACGAGCACGCCATTACCACCGTTGGTGGGGCCGCCGTTTGTGACTGGTATGCTACCATTGGGCGTACTGCCGTTGGGCGGTCCGGTGCCAGATCCGGTGCTGATGTTTTCGCGATTGACACCGGTGTCGCCCGCGTTGATGACGGCGCACATGAAGTGGTTGGAGAAGCTGTTGCTCCCGCAACTTTCAGATCCGGAGCCATAGGCTCCATCTTATATGTCTAGGTCACCCAGATTGGATCCGCGACTACTGTCGTTGTCCGTACTCCCAGCTGTTGCTGAGGCGTTGAGCTCGCTGAGGGTGTCAATTGGTGGCTGGAACCATGATGTTGGGGCAATCGCGGGTGCCGTTGGCTGATCAGGCATGCGAAGCGTGCCCATTTGAACAACCTGGAAGCGGAAGCTCCCAATCGCCATACTGATTCCATCGCCCACGGACTCGAAAGCTGGGCGAGTGGCCGATGTGTGGACGGTGAAGTCGAATGCACCGAAGAGTTGGTGAATCTCTGCTATTGCAGAGTTGTAGATCGCGGTTGACGGGGCCGGAGAAGCCGCGACATCAGCACTCCCAGTTCCCACAGATGGCGTCAATTGACGAGGGTTCAACTCGTCAATGCCCATTGTTATGGACTTGGGTTTTGGAGAAGGAGGAAGCGCTGGAGGCATCAATAGACTAGCAAAAAAGCACACAGGGACGCAGGATTTACCTAGGTTCAGGCCTCGTAGAGGTCCCTACTCCTGCTTGTCTGCTCTTGGAATTAACGAAGGAATCAAAGATTACAGGGGCGCGCAGATGCAATCTAGCGAGAGTTGTGGAAACTAGGGTTGTGGTTGTCCTCCTCGCCACCCCCTCCTAGCCTTTATATAGATAAGCCAGGTCTCGGGTAGCAGGTCGAGTCGGTTACAAATTAGGGTTCACCCTTTGAACTTTCTATCTTAAACTTCTTGTCTCGCAAGCAATCGAAGAGTCCGTGGGTCACCCGATTTCTGCATTGGGCCTTGGCAACGCCGTGGGCTTCTGCTGTATCTGGGCCGTATATACCAAACTCCAGTACCTGTAGGGTATACCCATGTCACCATTACTTTGAGGTGTTCCCAGCGGGGTGAGCTGTGGAACTATTCCACAACTCTTGAGATGGTCATCAAACACATGGCTCATATATTCGCCTCCACGACCTGATCACATAAACTTGATATTCTTGTCGAGTTTGTTTTGCACTTCACTCTGAAACTCATTGAACTTTTCAAAGGTCTCCAACTTGGATTTCATCAGGTAGACATAACCATATCTATTGAGATCATCTGTGAACGTGACAAAATACTTATGACCACCTTTGGCCGTCGTGCTCATTGGACCGCATACATCACTATGTATCAGTTCCAGCAAGTCGGACGCCCTCTCGCAACTCTTTGCGTAAGGTGTCTTGGTCATCTTTCCCAGCAAACAGGATTCTCATGTTTCGAACGGCTCCAAGCTAGACGAATCCAGGAGTCCATCACCATGGAGCTTCTACATGCGTGTTCTTATCTTTGACCAACTTTTATAATTAAATTGAGTCTGTCAAAAAAATCCATTTTGTTGGTTTCGAGATTGTGTAAAATGATATATGTATGTTGTTTGTTTATGTTGTGGTTTTGTTTGGTTTTTAGGAATGTCTCTAATTTTAACTTTGGAGCACACCACTTTTATCTCAGTCCCAAGGTTATTTATTTTGGGATGCAATGATCGTATACTCCCAAGCTTGTTTTAGGGCTTTGAATAATAGTCACATAGGTATGGGAAGTGACTGTTCCACCCTGAAATCCAAGTAGGCCCATAGGTGTAGGTGCACTTATTGTCTAAAATTATATTTTGAATTGTCAAAAATTTATGAAAGAAAATTTTGGTGTATCTGGACATTCTATGTTCGCACACAAAGTCTCAGCTAAAACTACAACTATGAGCCAAAACACCACCTCTTGTTTTCACACTGATGCATATAAAATATATACATCTTTATAGTTTATTGTGAAATAATCCATCATATTTGCATCATAATAGAAGTTAGTATCACTATTCTTAATTATCTATGGGATTCTCAATAAAGTCTCATTATTTTGGTAGTTAACTGTGCATGGTAGAGAGACCTTCTGTTTATTTTTGACTTTTCGACTCCAAACAAGGCAAGATCAAAGATCATACTTCAATTTTTTTGAGACAATTCTAACAAGCTTAAGTGGGATGCCAGGAGATCAATATGCTAGAAATGAGGGCCCATGGCACGAAAACCCTACCTATCCGTGTTGTGAGGCCCACTACCCCCTCGGTCGTCAGATCGAACTCAATCTTTCGCTTATGGAGTTGTTTTGACATAAAACCACCTATACCCCCCCCCCCCCCCCCACGTTATTTTAATTTGCGGCTAACCGAGGCAGACAAACAGGGCATACAAAGAGAGCTTGCAGTCCACCGCGGAGGAAGATTGGAGAAGGAACCTCTATCGGAATCTCCTTCGGTCGCCTTTCCTCCTTCACCAACACCTCCTCGTCACTCTCTATCATGGGGGGGGGGGGGGGCAGTAGTCCACCCCTTGCACTGTGGGTTTGTGGTGGTAACTTGATACAATCTCTCCATGTATTGCAATTGTATTAGTCTATATGAGTTGTCCAAAATGATTATGATGTTGTAGATGTAATTCCGTTGGTGGATATTGGTACGAGATGCTACGTGTTATACATTTACTGTTGTGTTGGAAATGTATAGCATCCTATGCTCCGGAAATATATTCATGACATCTAATGCAATGGTTTGACTATTATACGTCACTAGGTTATTGTAGTAATGCCTTGTTTGCCCATGTCACGAGGTGTTTGACATCGCCGAGTGTAGGTTGATGAGAGGTGTGAGACACTCACGACAAATAAACCTATGCATCAGTGTTCTATGTGTGTTTTTATGGTAATGCCTGAGAAACTTCGCTCTCATGGCAGCCTATAGTTAGCATATAAAAGTAGCATAAGGAGATTTTTTTCCAAGAACTTTAAAGAAAAATAAGTAAAACATGGCATCTCAAGATAAATAGACAGACTAAAAATAGGGAAAAGTCATAACATAATAAATTTATAGGAAACTTCAAAGAAATTTCATGGAATATTTCTAACCTCCTTGTTTTTCTA
The DNA here is from genome assembly GCA_910589775.1 of Avena eriantha. NCBI lineage: Eukaryota > Viridiplantae > Streptophyta > Magnoliopsida > Poales > Poaceae > Avena > Avena eriantha. The sequence continues at coordinate 47,191,468 of OU342742.1, forward strand.
TTTTTCTTGTTTCTTTAATTACATTTTTACTAACCCCTCTATGCAAATCAAGCATGTCCATAATCATCTCACGAGCTGGTGTATTTCCCAAATACACCAATATAGCGTGCATTTTTTTTTCTCATAACATTGGCTACCGCTGGTCTAGTCTGCACAGGTCTCCCAAGTCGGTCTAGTACGGTCCGTAGCAGGTGGCAATGGCATCCATACCATCCATCATACATAACATGCAAATCAGTTAACCACCAACAATAATCTTAATGAAACTCTGCAAGAGCTACGACGAGCTGGCGACGAACGGACCCACGGGACACTGGACTTGTACCCAGCTAGCTAGGTAGCGAATATGTTCTTCGGTCAAGCCTCCCGATCGAACGCGGGTAGCTTGACCTCCTCAAATCAAAACCCATGCAGGCAAGACCGCGAGCGCAAGACCAGCTGTACTAGTGTATCACTGGCTACGCACATGCTCTACCTTAATTTTTTAATTAGTGGGATACTTATTAGTTGACTAACTACGCGATCGGAGTACATACGCGTACGTACATGATCTCCGTACAAAGCAATAATACTCCCTCCAGCCAGGAAAGGTCTGCGAAAATATGAACATGGGTACTTATATTTAGTCCTCTAGTCAGCTGCGAGCTGTAGTATACTTTTACCTGATCTGTCGCTGATCGGGTCTTGCTTATGGTGTGTCTTTCGCGTTCCCTTTTGCATGCGTTCTTCTACGGTCTGGCTATAGCTGGTCCTGATCAAAGAGGAAATTCAAAGTTTTTCAATGAGTTTATTTATGCTCTCGGTCGGCCCTCTTGCTTGCTCGATCATGCATCTTCCTGGTCTCTTGAATCTTTTTCAGAGTGACCTTCTCTCTGCTGAATCTCGGCGGTTCAAAGACTCATCTAGGTTGAAGCAGTATTCAATTTGTAATCTGGATTTGCTGTGATGTGTAGCACATGTCCTGGAAATGTACCCGAAATTTTCCGCAGCATTAGGCGTAATTTCTCCAGCATTGTCTTCTAATCAAGTGCACGCAACGCTCACGTATAATATAGACTGTATTTAGCTTGTCCAAGTGTAAGTACTGTCATAGTCAGAGAGTCATATGTGTATGGTTTGTTATACGTACCGTACCACTAATATATACGGTCCTCAGGAAATAGCATGCCGAATTGCTGCCACGTGCTATGGCAACCGTACGTTCCTTCGTTGAATTTATTTTGTTTTTGTAGTCAGTTTGAATTTCAACAAACCTCCCCATGCATTCTGTCTAGAAGTAACTCCCTTGAAAACTCTCAAGTTTTCCTGTCAACGGTACGGTACAAAAGTAGTGTGTGTCTCTAGCTACGTACGTGCCAAGATAAGAAAAGTTGGACTATTACACTTTCACACTCCCCAAGGAATGTACTGTTACTGTCCGTGACCATTATATAGACCATTTCAAAGGTCAAATAAGGCAGTGGCATTATCAGTACGTACGCAAAAATAATTAAAATAAAATCATTTTCCTGGCATTTCCGAGAGCCAGCTTTGTGAACAGCCCTTATGTGCACCGACATTGCACTTCCACGTGCTAATAGTGCTTGCCTACACTTCTACACCTCAATTACATAGCAAGTTCACATGTCGCAGCTAACCAATTTAATTACTCCATCTCTCTGTTGCATATTTATCTAGATTTGCATGTAACTATAGACTAAAACGTGTCTACACATGCATATCTAGGTAAATCTGCAGCATCATTGTCTGGATGGAGAGAGTACCAATAACTTTCCAGGTAATTTGTGATAACATTCAACCCCTTAAAATACATTTTCATGTACGTAACACTAAGACATCACATATCTTAATTTATACCGCACTTAATTGTATGCATGGGAAAGTGTCATGAAAAGTAGTTCACTTTTCGAGGCAAATGTACGGAATAATCAGCTGGGCCGGATAGTATCGTACTCCGGCATAAGCAGTACGCGTATTATACTAACTACAATCAGGGCGATCACATGATCATTTTATATGCGACTGTGTATAGTATGTATCATATATATACGTCCTAATTCCCACCTAACCCTAGTATGTACTACTATTGAGTAACGACTACCCCAACACGGTCCTAACGGACCATGCATGTGGCCGATATATAATGCAAGTACCGACAATGATTACGTACTTAATCAGTGTACTAATTGTATATACGGTCCACGCAGAGGTCAAAGCCAAAAAATCAAAGACATGGTCTTCAGAGAAAGTTCAGATACAACATACACTCTTTGTTATGTGCGCTAGCTGCTGATCGACTTAAATATATATTCCTGGTTTTCTTATGTCAGGTTTGGTTGTATATGCATGCATGTTCAAGGTCAGCCCTAGCTACCTGGTCTTGGTTCCTTGAGTTCACAGTGAACATACGTACATAATACAATGATCCAGCCTTGGTTTGGTATACTCAATCTTATATACATGTACTTGGTTTGGTATACTCGATCTTATATATGTACTTGGTTTGCTTTACTGGATCTTATACATATGATCGATGTTTTTAATTATGGCTGGGGGCGGAAGGATATATTTAGCTGTCATGGTCTGAAAATAGTGTGAAAAGCTAATACTCTCACCGGCCCATATTATTTCACCTAGATTTGTCTAGATACGGATGTATCTAACCCTAAAATGTGTCTAAATGCATCTGTATCTACACAAATCTGAATCAACTAATGTGGATCGGAGGGAGTAGTAGTATTCTTTGCGTGAAGGAATCGGGAAATAAAAAATGGATAGGGTTGTGAAGCCTAGTGTACTGACGTGGAGTATGTAGCGACATGATTAATCCCTACAAAAGTACCATTCGGTATTGAGTTTTCAAGTTGTTTTCTTCTTTGAAATTAGTTCTCAACAGCCTGAAGCTTCTAGCACTGTCTTTTTGACATAGATGTAAAAACCAAATTACTGCGAATATAGTTCTAAATAGTATTTATGGAAAATGTCTATCACGACGAGTAGACTATTTTCTTCAATTAGTAGTGATCAAACTAAATTTGGTGCTCCCTCGGTTTGAAAATACTAGGCGTGGTTTTAGTTCAAATTTGAACTAAAACAACGTCAATTATTTTGGAACAGAGTAAGTATTATATGTCGAATCCAACTACATCTACAAATTCCTCCTGAATCAATACGTATTGCAATGTGGATATACGTAGAGAAACATCCACCGTCTTAATTCGGTTTGCTGCTTCCATACTGTGGGGACAGGGAAAGAATAGTCCGCATACGGCCGGTGATGCGACGGGACAGGTCATAGCTAGCAACCAAAGAACACGCTAGCTCGCGAGGGGACAAGAGGGAGATATAGGCATATACGTACGTACTACGCAGGAGGCGTAGCCAAAAATGGCCAAGCACGTACGGGGCGAGAGATCGATCGATGCCCTTCTTTTTCTTCTTTCTCCCGGCCGCGCGAAGAAGTTTCTCCCCGTCGAGATGATCAGCGGGACGAGATCGAGGGGGCCTTTGACAAGGTCATCGTTCGTTTTGCTCATGCACGATGAACACATGCTCTGCTTGCTCTCGAGAAGTTCCTTGGTAAAATCATGTGACCAAGCAAGCTAGCTAGCTAGCCTCGATCGATCGAAAAGGACATGCATGTGTAAATGTATCTGATGATGTGATCAAGTGTGTATTACGTACGATTAGTTATCCTTTGCCTTAGTTTTTAAAAGTGAAATGATATGGGAAATGGGTATTGCCGAGTCAGTGCATGCATGCATATGGGTGGGATGTACAATTAATGTTGGAGTGCATCACTATTGTTAAGTCATCCGTGTTTGCATCACATGTATGCGCGCACTACCCTCCAACTCCAAGGAGAATTTTAGGAACCGGCCGGGTACACCAGAGCCCACTTCTAAAATATCTAGAGAAAATTGTACTATTTCGAAGTTTAGAAAAATCTTGCATGTTAACAATGTGTACAAGTATATACTATATGCATGTACATTTGAAAACTTAAATTTGACCACCAATGATATGTACAAATACCAAAAACATTCAATATTTGAAACAAAAACGCGATGATCTGTGATCCTGCGATTTTTAAAAAATTCAAAAAAGAAAATCATAATTTGCCTCCCGCCTGCCCGCTAAGCTGAAGGTCTTCTCCTACCTCGCCGACATCGATCGCCTCAGCACGCCGATCCAATCTCTTCTCCAAGAACTGTGCGTCGTCTGCCCTTTGCGCTGCTTGCCCCTTGGCCGAGACGAGGAGGCAACTCTTTTTCGACTGCTCTCTTGCCTCCGCGGTTTGGAGACAATTGGGCATCTCCATCCCGGCCGGCGGTTTCTCCATCTGGGACCTTGCTCCTCCCCTGGCGGTGTTCAATGCCAAGACCACCTCGGCGGGCGCCGTGCTCCGCAGAACCTCCGACGACCTCACGACCTAGAGGTGGCGTTTCCATGCTCCCGACTATGAGCACGTAGACGTGCTTAGGGCCTATATTATGCATGTTGCTGTGTAACCTTCGCATCGGTCTCTCTTCTCCCCCCGTTCCCCCTCCCCCTTCCCCCTCTATCTCTCTCTTGATGGTACGACTGCCAAGTCACTTCGAGTAATGCACCAAGCGGTGCCCCCCCCCCCCCCCTCGCGCGCGCGCGTAATTCTCGAAAATAATAATTCGCAATAGTAATTTTTTTTGAAACTTCAAAATATGATAATCTCTAGTGGTTCCTCTTAAATGTTGTCTTCCGGACTTCCGGTGTACCTAGGTTCGACAGGTCATTTCTACACTAGCTACCCCGGCCGGCCAAGCTAGCTGGTTTTGTAGCTTTTCTAGTTTCTCTTGTGCATTTTTTCTCTTGCTATGTTTCCGTCCATGTTCTCCAAGACACGGTGGAAAACTCACATGCGAGCTAGCTTAGCTCGCATAGTTCCTATAAATACTAGTGCCTCCCTTCAAAGCACACAACACAAGCTTAACTCCAGCTCTCTCGTCCTAGCTCTCTCGCTTACACCGAGCAAGCAGCACTCCGGCAGCTAACTAGCTAGCTAGCCTCCGAAGCCGGCCGCCACTACATCCATCCATTGCACCCTCCACCTAGCCGCCTTTCGTCCGACGGCCATGGCGCAAGCAGCATCACGGGCCACGAGGGAGGCCGTGCCGGCGTCGTCGAGGGTGGCGATCATCGGCGGCGGGATCAGCGGGCTGGCCGCGGCGAAGCAGATGGCGGCTTACGACCCCGTGGTGTTCGAGGCGACGGCGTCCGTGGGCGGGGTGTGGAAGCACTGCGCCTACCGCACCACGCGCCTCCAGACGCCCCGCCCGGACTACGAGTTCTCCGACTACTCCTGGCCGAACCGCGACGACCCGGCGTTCCCGACCCACGCCGAGATCGTCGACTACCTCGAGGGCTACGCCGACCAGTTCGACCTGTGGCGCTACATCGCGTTCGGGTCCAAGGTGGTCGACATCAAGTACCTCGGCGGCCCCCAGGCCGGGTTCACCGAGCTCTGGAGCGGCACCGGCAAGGCGCCGCTGCAGGGAAGGCCCATGTGGGAGGTCGGGGTCGCCAGCGGCGGCATCGTCCAGGTACCACACTTTGCATATCCTGATGATCATCACTACTCTTGGTCTCGCTTAAGCGTGTAATACGCCGTACTTATCGCGATGAATCTCATAGATCGTGTTTCTTTGCAGTGGTACAAGTTCGAGTTCATCGTGATGTGCGCGGGGAAGTACGGCGACGTGCCGCGGATGCCGGCGCTCCCGGCGGGGAAGGGGCCGGAGGTGTTCAAGGGGCAGGTGATGCACTCGCTTGACTACTGCAAGCTGAGCGAGGAGGAGAGCGTGAAGCTGATGAAGGGCAAGAAGGTTGTGGTGGTCGGGTACAAGAAGAGCGCCATTGATCTGGCCAACGAATGCGCTCAGGCAAACCAAGGTACGTAGCTAGAGACATGCTCCTATAGCTAGCCTCCTACTGTCGATCGTATGCGCGCGCGCCATGGGAACACTTGACACGGTTTGAGATTAATTCGAGCCAAATTCTCCTAAAATATGAAGAAAAAAATCAACATGGTTTTATCCTCCAGAGGCCGGAACTACGCATGAAACTAGCAGCCAACGTAGATAATTAAGCAATCGTGTACGCGTGTAGGCGCATATCCGAGGAAACTAATCATCGTAGAAAAAGAATATATGTCATTCAAGTTCACACAGAGCTTAATTAAGAATTGTTTAAAAAAAATGAGTCAATTATAATACAACTGCGGAAGTGTCCATCCATTCGAGGGGAGGAGGTGTGTGTATGGATATGCATACTATATTTGGTGACATGCGCTTTAACGATTTCCGGAATCCGATACTCTGTTCCAGAAAAGGTCACTCTTGTCTTGACCCGTCGTACACTCCACCTAGTAGAACTCTAGACGCCTACAGTGTGCAGCTAGCTAGCGTATATAGCTAGAGCCTTGGTAGGCCTCTTGCATTTACAAGTTCAAAGTACACTAGTCACAACACGTACGCATCGTACCACTCTGACTTTTCAGCCTGCATATGTACAAGTAGACACTAGACCACTTTGGGGTCAAAGAAAATTCTTCCTGAACCCATACACATCTCCCCAATTGATTAGTAGTAGTAGCATGCAGCAACAAATATTATCTGCCGTTCTAAACCAACCTTCCAAACTAGCCAGATTATTACATGCAGCTGGCCGGTAGCTAGCTACTAGCGCCACTAGCTTGAGTATAGATCTCAACAGTTCCTTTAAAACAGGGTATAATCAGTGCCGCTACCCAACAGCTTGACGCTTGACCTGGCTCGCCGCTCGATTTAGGTACCCTTTCTCGAATTAGTAGCGCGATCCAGTGGCCGTGTCGAGGTTCACTCGCACAAACAAGTACCAGTTTGAGATGCTATATGGTGGATCTGTCGACTAACCATAGGTTGTTGCATGTGTTTGTTTTGTTTGTTTGCAGGCGAGGGAGGGCAGGCGTGCACGATGCTGGTGCGGACGCTGCACTGGGTGGTGCCGTCCTACTCCATCTGGGGGCTGCCATTCTTCCTCTTCTACTCCACACGCTTCTCCCAGCTCTTCTACCAGCGGCCCAACCAGGGCTTCTTCAGATTCCTGTTCTGCCTCCTCATGAGCCCACTGGTACGTACTACCTGTTACGTGATCGAGCAACAGTGTGAATCTTGCACACGACGCATGTACACATCACATAGTAGAAACTACTAGGAAGGAAGCTCACGTATATGAACGTACACGCACGCACGTGTGCATGCGCGAGACGTACCACAACTTTGTCACGTCAAGAATATTATGCATGCATGCACAAACTTTGTCTACCGCTCTGACAGCAACGTGCGTGCTGAGCTGATTGGTTTTTCTTGGTGGTGGAGCTGCAGAGGACAGCGGTGTCCAAGTTCATCGAGTCGTACCTGTCGTGGAAGCTCCCGCTGGGCAAGTACGGGCTGACTCCCGACCACCCCTTCGTGGAGGACTACGCGAGCTGCCAGATGGCCATCCTCCCCGACGGCTTCTTCGACATGGCCGACCGTGGCCTCGTCCGCTTCCAGAGGGCCTCCTCCGGCTGGTGCTTCTCCGAGAACGGCGTCGTCCTCGGCGACGGCACCAGGGTGGAGGCCGACCTCGTCTTCCTCGCCACCGGCTTCGAGGGCAAGGACAAGCTCCGCGCCGTCCTCCCCGACCCCTTCCGCAGCCTCGTCGTCAACAAGTCCGCCATGATGCCCCTCTACCGGTACGTCTATATCTAGCTACTCGTACGTACTACGCGCTTGTGTGATCAATGATCGGTGTGTTAATTTTTCTGTCGTCCATGCATGCAGCGGCACCATCCACCCGCTGATCCCGAACATGGCGTTCGTGGGGTACGTGGAGAGCGTGTCCAACCTGCACACCTCGGAGCTTCGCTGCCGGTGGCTGGCGGGGCTGCTGGAGGGGCGGTTCGAGCTGCCGGCGGTGCAGGCCATGGCGCGGCACGTCGACGACGAGGTGGACGCCATGCGCCGCACCACCAGGTTCTACCGCCGCCACTGCATCTCCACCTACAGCATCCACGACAGCGACGGGATGTGCGCCGACCTGGGCGCCGCCACGCACCGCAAGAGCAACTGGATCGCCGAGCTCTTCGCGCCATACAACAACAAGGACTACCAGGAGGAGTAATTATTATTGACACCTACACCCACACGTGCCCGCCTACATTTACCTGATCCAGCCAATATACGCGGTCGAGTATGTGTCGTCTACGGTATAGTGGTTGTTGATTCTTTCTCTTAGTCAAAATATATACTACGTAATTCCACTAAGGCATAGCAATAATAAGATCGTAATAATTAATTAATAAGATTCATTATTCTTGTAATACTACTGGTAGTATACGTGTAAGTTAGGGATCGTGGGTGATGACTAATAATCAAGGACTTGGTCGTGATCAAGTGTCATGTGAACTGAGGAAGCGTTCGGTTAAGGACTCGGGACCGCGAGGTCTCGCCCGCCCGCGACCGCAAGATCTCAAGATCAGGAATCCAACTCGAGGGGACCATGCGGTTCGTCGAGGAGCATATGATTCATCGATCGAGTCTATCCCCTGTAATTCTTTTTTTTTTTGGTATGAATGTAACTATATTGATTGATTTATAAGCATGCAATAAAATTCGTCGTTTCTTTTAGTGGCCTGCAGTAAGTTGCAGTACTCTACTTATGGTGTACGTACTCTGCATCCCGATTGTCGGCAACCAAAGACCCTTGACACTTACGGTGTACTCTACTGTACTTGTTGAAGCCTGAATATTTAACCAGACCTAGTAGTCGAATCGGTCCCATTTATTCGATGCTTAAAGCACCAACTAAACAACACTTGAACTAAGAGTTGACTACAAACAACCTTTAGTACTAGTCTATTACACTATCCCCATCATTCCCTGCCAAAAATTATACAGTACTACCTATCATTGTTACATAAACAAACACTAGCTAATTAAGCTAGCTAAGTTCAGAAAAAACTATCGTTAGCTAGCTCTCCCTTTCGAGTTGCTGCCACATACAGAGTCGGATGTTCATTAATATAATTTGACAAAGTTGGTGATCGTAGTTCCTCGGCAGGTTTCATGAATGTACGTACGCAAAGACTTGATCGACCGAGGCAAGTTCTTTCGTTAATTGATTATTAGCTCGTGCAGGTAAAGACAAGACGCGACTCCAGTTTGCAAGTTGTTCGTGCATGTTGCGAGTCAACTGGTCAAAACCGTGGGCACGTATGTTGCGCATATGCAGCACGGTTTTGACCATCGAAACCACTTAGCTACCCCTGAAGCAGATGATTGTTTAGAAAGTTCAGTTTGGTTATCCGGAAAGGGCTAATACATTGAACGATCGGCGTCCCAGCATGCATCTGCACCTATGTTTGGAGTACTTTTTTTTATCTATAAATTGATGGTGCTAACAATCTGACTAGTCTTGATTCTCATATTACTTCTGCATGCGTGAGCCTGAGCACGGTGACATGTAACGATCTAAGGAGTCAACTTAGATATAAGAAAAAAAACATACAACTAGATGATTTACGTACCAAAACCAATAATTTGGTCATAAGTCAACGATTTTCTCCTTTTTATCCTAAGAAATCACAAACTAGATGAGGCCAGGAAAATTCCAGAAATTTGCTCAAGCTCAATAAAAAATCCAAAATATGGGAGAAATAATGAAAAGTCTTCAAAGGGAGAGGGAAAATTAGGGAGACCCTTTGGGACCTATTTTCACCCCTTGACCCCAAAGAAATTTTGGTCTGACATCTCTAGGAGGGTGATCTTCTCTTCGCCAAATGGATTTCAAGATCAACGGTTTCACCTAGGGAATCTCAAGACCAACAACTTCCCAAAGATTCTTACAAACATAGAAGAGAGCCCCACACGAACTATCCAAGTTGAAGACGGAGATAACCAAGACTCGGGGTATTTGTCTCATTGCCACAAAGATATCTCTAACACGCTCAAGGAGACTAATGTTCTGCAAAATAATAAATTCACCAAGGTCTCACCTAAGCCTATATGGCGCCTACATGTATAAGAGTCGAGCAAACTCAAGCCATGTCAAGTTAACAAATGCCTAGGACAAGGGCATAGTCATAGTTAGAAGAAGAATGACAAGATCAAGATAAATCCCTGAAGAAATATGCCCATCCGGAGGAGGATAAATGGTCTAGTCCACCATGGAGTATCTCCATTTTGCTCAAAATGCCTACGAGGCCAACAGGCAGAAATTTACCTGTGTAAACTTCCCACCTACAACAATGAAGGGTTAGGGCTACAATTCGAGTCGAGCCAAGGCAGTTCGACTCGACTCGTTAGAGCTTGTTAAGAAAAAGAGTTATCTTGGTGACTCGTTAAGATGTCGAGTTCACAGTGAAACTCGGCTCAACTCATGTAACTCACGAGTTAGCTCATTTAGCATGTCAAGATCGTTATAGATTTATAAAATTTAGAATATGTACGAGATAAATTATTGGATTATTTATGATCCCTCTAAATTGTTATAGTTATATTGCACAGTGAAAAAATATAGACACAAGTGCACACAAAATCTCCGGGCATGGATATTGATAGAACTTAGTGAGTTAAACATGTAATATTGTACTTGGATCATTATGCTTAGTTAGTAAACGATCACAAATTTAAACTCGCATTGGGTCGTTCATCACCGAGTTCACTCTGAGTCACGAGTTACACATTTTGCTTGGAAGTTTCGTGTTTTATTTATAGCCCTACCAAGGGTAGCCTTAGTCTTTTGTCCAATATCCTGGCCTATAGACTCAAGGGCTAGGATATATTCACAAACAACTCAATATAAGGAAGAGAGCGCTAAAGATTCAAGACCCATATGAGATTCTAGTTTGTATCCTAGGAATGTTGTACAACTCAGACCAATGACAAGGACGAAAATTTGGCTTCATCCTTGGGAAGTTTGGTACAACCCAAGTACTCTCTACCAAGACCCTTCCGGAACTTCCCTAACGCAGGAGTAGGTCGGGTTTCGGCGAGTTGTCTGAATCTCGAGTCAATCCTCGCCAAAATGCATGACGATCTTCACCATAAGGCCTCCCTACACCCCCTACTACCTATTTTTTTACTAGATATCCTTACTCTTCTATGTTTTAATAAGAAAAATACCATCAAAGATATTTATTCCATCAAATTATTTTTTAAAATTAAAGTAAATGTAGTTCACTAATTAGTACCACTTCTTCAAATTTCAAATATTAAGTCAATGATAAAACACATTTAGTCACGTACCATTGTAATCTAGCAGTACCATTGTGACAATCTTCTTGTACCGCAATTTGTTCTCCAGGTACCAATATTCACCGATCATGGCACTAAAACATTGAAGAAATATTATACTCGGAGTCAACAAATTAAAGGAATAATTAACACTCGTAGCCTTGCCATCTCAAATAATATAAAGAAGGACATGGATGTCGCTAGAGGGTGTGAATAGATGATTTAAAAGTTTTAAGGTTTTGGATCAAATAAATACAGAACAAAGCTAGCGTTTAATTTACCAAGCACAAAACCGAAATATGCTAGGATCAACTATGTGCACCAAAAACTTATGCTAAACAAGATAAGAGCAACTATGTGATAGCAAGACATACCAAGATAATATTATTTCAAGCACGGAGGCAATCACAATGAATGCCCAAAAAGAAAGCTTAGGTATAGCAATAACCAAGATAGGCAAACACGATGATGTATCCCAAAGTTCTATTCCCGAGGGAAGTTAATCTCCGTGGGGTGGTGTGGAGGAACAATGGCTCACCGTAATCTCCTAGCGCTCTTGCACAATGCAAGATGTCACGATCCACTATGGGATCCTTGAGGATGGTCACCAAAGCCGTACAAGCTTAGGGAAATCTCTACAACTTAATTGGAGGCTCCCAAGGATCACCACCGAGCATTGAGCCCGTGGCACCACCAAGTCGTCTAGGGTCCAAGGATCCAAGAGGGAAAAAGCTCCGGGTACAAGTACCCGAGAGTAATTAGCTTTTCGCTTTCACCTATCGAATGTCACCTAGAACTCAAACTGATACACCTAATGCAATGGAAAGAACACAAGAAGTTCTCAAGTCTCACTCCCAAATTCCACCTAGGGGAATAAAAGAGGAGAACGCCAAATTTCTCCAAGATCAAGATCTAGTGCGTTCCTCTTACTTAGAGGACAGATTGATTGGTGAAAATATAGATCTAGATTTCCTCTCTCTTTTCCCTCAAAAGGATGAAAGAATCATTGGAGAAAGTGAGAGATGGACAAGCTCAAAAGGTCAACAATGGAACCCCAAAACAAGCTCAAAGGGATAAAAGCCTTTGCATAAGAAGACCTCTTTAAATAGGTACCTAAATAAACAACCGTTATGAACAAAATTTTGAAGACTAGAACATATGGTCATTTGTGCCTGTATTACCGCCTACCTGTGCTACCGGGTAATTACTAGGCAAGGAAACGGTCAAAACAAGGATGGTACGGTAGTAGGGCGGCACTACCGGCCTAGAGGTCCATAACTTCTGGTCCTACGAACATGGTCCATAAAAACTGTAGTAACTTGAGCTTTTAGACTAAAATTTCGATGATCTCGGGCTCGTTTCAAAGATAATAACAAGCTCTAGAATATCATATGAAGAAACATCATAGTCCAAAAAGCAGTAATAATATCACAGTATGAAAGGTTGACCTCTCTATAAAATATGAACCATAAAACCTCCAAAATAAATAAAAACGCAAAAAAGTTTTTCATATGAAATCTCTGCTTTTGATAAACTAGAGCTTTAATTGAAGATAATAACAAGCTCTAACACTTCACATAGATAAAATACAAATAATAACCAGAACAATTGATGCCAAAGATGCAAAAGTTTGAGCTCTACACGAACATTGCAGTCAAGTTACTCACTTGAGAGACCCCTTGATATATACCTCCATCCCAAAGCTTAAGTTTTTTTCGAAAAGTCAAGCTAAAAGTCAAGCTACGGAAAGTTTGACCAAACTTTTATAAAAAACTATAAAGAACTATGATATTATATAGATACCATGTGAAACTATGTTTCATGATCTATCAAACGGCATGGATTTTATAATGTAAATATTAATATTTTTTCTCAAAAATTGGTCAAACTTTCTGAAAAAATATAAGCCTTAAGCTTTGGGATGGAGGGAGTAGCTATCTATCATATAATGCGGTATCCTTGCTAATAATCAGAGACTAGTAAGAGTGAAAACATACCAAGGTCATATCTTTTGTGTTCCACTTGAGCAAGATGAACAAGATCTTAGACTTCCTCAAGTTGGGCCACCTTTCTTGATTTTGCTTGCTTGAACAAGACTTGGAAATTGCTCCCCCATAAGCCAAGATGGGAGAGCCTCTATTAGGCACATTCACATATCCGCAACCACAAAATGGATGGCAAGATTCAAGCATATAGTCTTCTCGAGATGTCCATTATGAACTTGAACTTCACATCCTTCTTTGTGTGTTGATCAACTTGAATTGACTCTTTGCACTTTATGTTCATCAATCTTGAATCTTATCCTCTCTCTCTCTCTCTCTTCATTATGATGTCTTGAAGTTAACTATGAATGCTCACACAACCTTCTTCTTTTTCAAGACATGCATCCAATAAGCTCAACTCTCAAATGACTATTCTTTGGATCACAACTTGAATGTCACATTGGTCATCACTTGATCTTTCCTTCTTCTTTTTACCTTGAAACCAATATATGGTCTTCAAGCATTGCCTATGGACCAATCCTTTAATTATAATCAAATGAAAACACTAGCCCATAGAGATTATCATTAATTACCAAAACCACACATGGGGACACCATGCTCTTTGAGACTGGATTGGGGTTATTGTTGGAAATATGCCCTAGAGTCAAATAGTAGTAAGGACTATTATCATATTTCATATAGTTTATCATTAAGTTTTATATCACGTTATAACTATATTGAGTGGAAACATCAATACACATGTGATATACAAACAACCAGGGGTTCCCAGTAAAACTCGAGTCACTTGTTCATTGGTTAACAGATGATCATGTTTCCTGATCATGTGGCATTTATGCTAGTTGGAAATGAGGTCATCTCATTCTAAGAATGAGATGATGAACCAATACCCAAGATAAACATCATGACCCGATCATGTCACGAAGTTCAAGTTACGATGATTAGAAAAGGATCCTCGTAGACTATTCCTTAGACCATGAGGCTATATCAATCACTGTCTCCTGAGAGTGCTTAGATAGCATCAAACGCCATCTGGTAATACGGTGGTTATAAAGGTGTGTTCAGGTATTTGGAGGAAACCGTAGAGCCAATATATGTCAAGAGCGGGATTTGTCCGTCTAGGGATGGCAATGGGTACCCATCACTCGTTTACCCAGTGGGTAAAAACCCTATTAGGGTAAGGGGTTTGGGATAGAAAAATACCCATGGATATATAAATGGGTAAATTCTAAACCCATCGGGTGTGATGGGTACGGGTATAGGATCATATAACCCATGCCCACGTACCCATGTACCCATCTACATATCTGACAGGTGGACCTCTGATATAAAATTCTAACTTAGATAATCTATTTTGTCCCATTAATCTCGATAGGCCAAAACAATACACATATTTCACACCTAGTATCTCCATTTACCGGGGTATATTAATGATTGTTGAGCACACGCATCCTTTTTCCTCTATTGTCGTAGTCCATTCCCGTAACTCCAGCCTGCTATCTCTAGGATTAATTGAGATAGTGTAACATACTTTATTTTGATGCGTATTTTGTGGTCTTATAAACGGTTAAATTACCTCTTTTCTTGTGTGAGTTTGTGAACTTAATTTAATGTGTTGATGCTTATAAATTATATTATTAAATGTTGTTTTCTACATTTTTTATTCATTTTAATGTGCCGTATATGAGGGTATTTTAACCCGCGGGTACCCACTAACCCTGTCGGGTGACGGGTATGAGAAAAACTTGCACCCGTTGACGGGTATGGGTGTGGGTGATGGGTAGACTCGGGGAGAACGATACGGGTATGGGGTGGCTCCACCGGCACCCATACCCTGCGGGTGCCATCCCTATGTCCGTCCATGTGACGGGAAGATACTCAAGGGCCCACTCGGAGAAGTTATATCCAATAGCTGCGCAGCGTGTGATTTGATCACGGGGATATCACTTGTCGGAACGAGTCAAGTAGCGTTGTTCAGTAACGAGATTGAACACGACATGATGATGTCATTGATCAGATCTCGGGCAATGCAAGGATCAAGAGACAAAGGGAATAAGACACGACTGTCCCGGTTCAAACGATGAAAGATCTTCGTGGAACGCACAGGGGTCACATGGCAATCCATGTCCCTCTATCGATCATTGGTGCGGGAGTGTCCCGACCATGTCTAGAGTGTTCCCTAACCGTGGGGTATCATGCTTAAGGGCTTGATGATGCTTAGAGAGTGTTTATAGGATCGGTAGAATCACCGAAGAAAAGAAGGGAGAAAACCGAAAGGGTTTTGGTAAGTCCGGAGGATGTCCAGAGTGGAGGTGGAAGGTGTTCCATAGCCATGGACCTTTAATAATATGTGAATGAATGTTAAATATTGATTTAATCATTTATTCCTAATTATTTAAATAAAGAGAAAATCAATTTTAATGGTCAAAGGCTTAATGGGCCAATTCCGGAGGGAGAGGGCCCATTAGGGGAAAGGAGAGAGGGAGAGGGGCCAAGGGGGAGGCCGGCTGGGCCTAGCCCCCCCCCCCCCCCCCCCCGCGCGGGGCCCACTAGGTGGCCGGCGGCCACCTCCCCCCCTCCTCTCCTTTAGTCCCACCCCAGGACTTTGAGGGAGGGTGTACCCCCTCCTCCCCCTATATATAGTGGGGTATTTGGCCAAGATAAATACATCAATAATCAATAAAGGTCTCCCTACTTTTGGGAGGACCTCTAATTGATATTTTCTCTGTCCCCCTCTCTCTCTCGTGACCGTGCTCCCAAGTCTGGACTGCGCGAGCGAGAGACATCTTCACCGCAGAGCGCCGTCACGCTGCGGGATTCAGATCTGGGAGCTCTACTTCCGCAACTGCTGCTGGATCGGGGAAGCGGGAGTCATTGTCAGGCACTGGACGTGTGTAACTCCCCACGAGGTGTCGCACTTGAGGCACTCAAGTCGTTGGAGCCAGAAGGAGCGCACAGACTTCATCACGACCTTGAGGTCGGCTTCGGCTCGTCTACATCAACCACGCTCTCCTGAGTATTGACAACGCTTTTCGGTCTTCAAGGGTAAGTTCGTGAAAAGCCCCTCCCGTTACTGTATTACTAATAGATAGGTCCTTGCAGCTTCAGGGGTTCAGGGGCGTAGGGTAAATTTTTATTGTTTTCATGCGCGGAACCCCTGTAGTGGTATCAGAGCTAGATCTATGCGTAGTAATGCTAGTACGGGTAGAACACACGAGATGTAGCGTGTGGGCGTTGATCTTTCAGTTGTTACCCTCCCACGTGTACTTGTGCATACCGCAGTAATGCTTGATGAAGCAGCCCCCAACCGACTTTACGCGTTCATTTGCGAGACTGGTCCACGCTTGACATACGACTTGTACCGTATAAAGTGGCTTAGGGGGGTGTCTGTCTCTCTCGCATTAGTTGGTATGCCATTTGCAATGGAGGGCCGCGAAAGGGGTGTAGTAGAGAAAACTACTTGATCATTGTTGTGCTGAAAGTTCATAGGTAAGAACGGTTCTTGTGCGAAAGCTCATTCAGCCATGTAAAACATGCAAAGATAAAGTAGAGGCATCTAACTTTGTTTTGCAGGGGGGCGTTGCTTTGTGATATGGTTGTGGCAAAGGTAAAGTAATTAGCTTTTGTTGCGTAGTAGTAGGTAGTCACGGAGGTGAAGAACTACTAGACCGGAATGACACCGGTACCCTGGTGTCTACGGTGTCGGAACCTAGTGACGCCGGATGGAGATCACGACATGAAGGACCATATCATATAGCATTTACATTCAATGTTATTGTTTGTATGTCTTATTGTGTGATAGTATTAGATATTCGACGGTAGCCTAATAAGATGATCCCTGTTAAAAAGTACCAACGATTGTGTTCCCCCTTAGTGTGCACCACCAAGAAAGTTCTTCGGTATGAGGCGATCCAGTGTTACAGGCCTGGGTGTCAGACATATCTACGTTCGCATACAGTGGGTGTAATTCATGTTGCACAGCGAATACACAAAGGTTGAGTTGGCGAGCCTAGCACGCTAGAGAAGCGTGGCCTCGTAACACGGATGGTCGAAAGATCGAGCACGAGTCGCATGAATGATGTGACCGACGTTTAGCGTCCACCCTTGAACCCACATTGATGCCGTGATGATCGGGGGAGATGTGACTGATAGGGGTCGTGTTATCACTAGGAACCCTTTTAGGGATAGGTGTTGCTGAGTGGAGTTATTATTAACTCATTTAATTATAAACTTAGTTTAAATTCCTTTTGCAATTATAAATGTACATGGCTCACCGTGAAGCTTACTTTGTCATTGAGGATTGGGTAAAGGGTGAGAAACTTAGACTTGATGGATCCAACTTCCCTAGTTGGCTTGTGCGCCTGAATGATCTCCTTACTAGGAATCATGTGGTAGACTACATACGCCGCATGATGGATTTGACTGAGCCAGATTACTATGAGACCCCACTGATACATTGCAAATGTATCTATAATTTTTGATGTTCCTTGCTTGGTTTTATTCACTTTCTTGTGTTTTGTCCACACTTTGGAGTACTTTTCATATGATTTCTTGGACTAACCTATTAACAAGAGCCACAGTGCCAGCTGCCTGTTTTCTGCTATTTTTGGTTCCAGGAAAGTCAGAAAATGAATATTCTCGGAATTGGATGGGACAAAAGCCAAAGTGCCTATTTTTCCGGAAGTCATCAGATGCCAAAATACGAAACGGAGAAGGGCCAGAGGACGGCCACACCACCTGGCCCCGCGGCCAGGCTTGGCCCACACCAGGGGGTGGTGTGGCCAGCCCAGGCACCCCCTCGGCCTCTCCTTCCGCCTATAAGATGCCCTCGGGACGAAAACCCTAAGTACCAGATAAAAAATCCATGAAAGAGTCTGTAGCCGCCGTCATCTCCATCCCTAGATCGGGAGGGATCTGAAGCTCTTCTGGGCACCCTGCCAGAGAGGGGATTTCACCCTGGAGGCCTTATTCATCACCATGCAAGCCTCCGGTGTGATGCGTGAGTAGTTCATCCTTGGACTACGGATCCATGTAGTAGCTAGATGGCTGGTTCTGCTCCTTTGTGCTTTCATGTTTAGATCTTGTGAGCTTTGTTCATGATCAAGATCATCTATTTGTAATTCTGCATGTTGTGTTTGCGGGGATCCAATGGATATTGAGATGCTATTTCAGATTGATTATTGATTCTATCATGTCTTTGTTATTTGTGATCTTGCATGCTTTCCGTTGTTAGTAGCTATCTTGGCCAAGTAGATGCTAGCAACTCCAAGAGTTAGTATTTATGCTCGATAGTGGGTTCATGCCTCTAGTAATCTGGGGAAGTGACAGAAATCTCTAAGGTACTAGATGTGTTGTTGCTACTAGGGAGAAAACAATAATCCTTTGTTCATAGAACAATCGTGTTGTTTACATTACACGCAATTCGTAAAGCAATAATCTGTTCCTTGCAACTTAATACTAGAGGGGGTTCGGATGATAACCTGAAGGTGGATTATTAGTCATAGATGCAGTTGGATGGCGGTCTATGTATAATGTTGTAATGCCCAATCAAGTCTCAAAGGAGTCAATATGATTAGTATATGCATGTATTGCTTTCTCGATGTTTGTCAATTGCCCCGCTATAATTTGTTCACCCAGCATGTTATCTATCTAAGGAGAGCCACCTCTAGTGAACTATGGATCCCGGTCCTTTCTTTTACATACAATCTATAAACTGTTTACTGTGTTGTGTTTACTTTCTACAAACTATTACTTCCTTCCATTCGATACGTTTAATCCTTTGTTTTCAGCAAAACACGGTGAGATTGACAACCTCATCGCAAGTTGGGGACAGAGTTCTGTGGTTGTGTTGTGCTGGTCTCCACATTGCTACTAGCACCGGTACTGCGCCCTGCCAAGGGTTAGCTAGCAACACCCCAAATTCCTTGCTCCTACTGGTTCGATTAAACCTTGGTTTCATAACTGAGGGAAACTTGCTGCTGTGCTCATCATACCTTCCTCTTGGGGTTCCCCAACGAGCTTGTTAATACACGAGCCATCAAGCACTTTTATGGCGCCGTTGCCGGGGAGTCAAGGACATCTTCACAAGGGGAGTCCCTCATAACCAATCTCTTTACTTTGTTATTTTTGTTTTGCTTTGTTTCCTTTTGCTTTATCAAAAACACACAAAAAATAGTTTTACTAGTTTGCTTTCTTATTTGAAAACACAAAAAATGACTACCCTTGAAAACACTAAGTTGTGTGACTTCACTAGCACCAACAACAATGATTTTATGAGCACACCTATTGCTCCACCTGTTCCTGAAGATACTTTCTTTGAGATAAAACCTGCTTTACTCAATCTTGTTATGAGAGAACAATTTTCTGGTATTGGTAATGAAGATGCTGCTTCCCATTTAAATAACTTTGTTGAACTTTGTGAGATGTAAAAGCATAGGGATGTAGATGGTGATATTATTAAGCTTAAATTGTTTCCTTTCTCTTTGAGAGGAAAAGCTAAAGAATGGTTGAATTCCTTAACTAGGAATAATATTGATTCTTGGACTAAGTGCAAAGATGCTTTCATTGGAAAATACTATCCTCCTGCTAAGATTATATCTATGAGAAATGAAATAATTAAGTTTAAACAATCTGATAATGAGCATGTTGCTCAAGCTTGGGAAAGAATGAAATCTTTGGTAAAGAATTGTCCCACTCATGGACTGACTGCTTGGATGATCATCCAAACTTTTTATGCAGGATTGAACTATTCTTCAAGGAACCTATTGGACTCTATTGCTGGAGGTACCTTTATGACCATTACTTTGGGTGCTGCAACGAAACTTCTGGATAATATGATGGTTAATTATTCTGAATGGCATACTGAGAGAGCTCCACAAGGTAGGAAGGTAAATTCTGTTGAGGAAACCTCCTCCTTGAGTGATAAGATTGATATTATTATGTCTATGCTTGTGAATGGGAAAGCCCATATTGGTCCAAATAATGTTCCTTTAGCCTCTTTGGTTGCTCAAGAAGAGCAAGTTGATGTGAACTTCATAAGAAATAACAACTTTGGCAATAATGCTTATAGGAACAATTTTGGTAACAACAATTATAAGCCATATCCTCCTAACAATGGTAATGCTTATGGAAGTTCCTACAACAATAATAGGAGTGCTCCCTCTGAACTTGAAGTTATGCTTAAAGACTTTATTAGTAAACAAACTGCTTTCAATAAAACTATTGAGGAATAACTCTCTAATGCTGAAAGAAATATAGCATCTTTGGCTGAAGCTCAATATTCTTTGAATAAAATGGCTACTAAACCTGAAACTAATGATAATCCCTTTGCAGCTACTAATGTTATACAAGTAAGAATTGATGAAAATGTTAGACTATTAGCTGAATTACATGCTAAGTGGGAAAGAGAAGATGAAATTGCTAGAAACATTAGTGTTTCTACTATCACCACCACTAGTGTTGAGGCTAGTAATAGTTCTACTACTCTAGATGATAAAATTGATTTTGATCTTGATGGTTGCAATATCTCTGAAGTTATTAAGTTCCTACAAAAGCTTGCTAAAAGTCCTAATGCTAGTGCTATGAACATGGCCTTTACAAACACATTACTGATACTCTCATAAAGATTAAAGAAGAAAATATGAAACATAAAGCTTCTAATCCTATAAAACAAGATGGTTGGGAACCCATCATTAATATGAAAGTGAATGACTTTGATTTCAAAGCTTTATGTGGTCTTGATAGTAGTGTTTCTATTATGCCTAGAAGGATTTAGGATATGCTTGATTTGCCTCGACTTGAAGATTGTTATTTGAATGTCCGACTTGATGATAATGCTAAAAAGAAACTCATGGGGAGTCTTAATGATGTTCTTAATATGGTTAACAATGCCTATGTCCCCGTTGATTTCTATGTTTTGGATGCTGAATGCAATGCTTCTTGTCCTATTACTTTGGGAAGACCTTTTCTTAGAACCGTTGGTGCCATTATTGATAGGAAAGAAGGCACCATTAAATATCAACTCGCACTTAAGAAAGTTATAGAACACTTCCCTAAGAAGAGAGAGAAGATTTCTTTTGCCTCTCCTATGAAAATAAAATTTGGTCTTAATGCTTCTTCATTTGAGAACACTTGATTCTTTTTCTTGCTTCTTATGCCTAACTTAAAGGCGTTAAAGAAAAGTACTTATTGGGAGATAACCCAAAAGTTTTAGATGAGTCTTGGAAGTTATTACCTCTGTAATAACCGCTCCTTATCCTTTTTGTTTTCTTTTTGTTCCGAGATTAGCCTCTAATGAGAGAGAAGTAATGATTGGGAAAGTTGCTGTCCCGAAACAGATTTATGTGCTTCGCCGTAGAAATTCGTGTAAAATCTCTGAACGTATTTTTGAGGCGTGAGTTTTTGTGCTTATGCCCCAGGTTGTTATCTAACTTTTTTTAGTTCAATACTTTTTGATTTGAGCAACAGAATGTCTTCGAAAAAATTCGCATTTACCTTCTGGTCTGTTTTGACAGATTTCTGCCATTTTCTGCATTTGCTTCTTGTTGGTTCCTTTTTGAGTTCTTTTGGGGAATTGAGATTTTTGAGGGAAGTGCTACAGTAGCTAGTGTTCTAATGGAAGTTTATTTGGTGTTAGAACTGAACCTTAACACTTATTTATCTTGAGTGCACTACTTTTGCTAATAAAGATTGTGTGAAGTTTTGTACGAAGGAAAAATTCAGGTGTATGGAAGGAACGAGTAATGAGATGAAGGATGGAATAAAAGCTCAAGCTTGGGGATGACACGCGTGTCACCCCAAGAAATATCGAAGAAGTACAAGCGTCAAAGCTTGGGGATGCCCAAGGCATCCCCCTCTTCATCAATAAAAATTCCAGGTTTCTTCCAAACTCTTCATTTTTATTGTTTCATGCACGGTTGTGTTGTTCTTGGAGCGTCTTCTTTTTTGTTTTCGTTTTCGTTTTTCGTTTGATTTGTTTGCTTAGTTTTCTGAATAAATTGGTTGGACCCCCTCTTTCATACATTGGTTTGCAAATAGTTTGGTTTGGTTTGGAAAAGAGTAGGAAAGTTCATGCTTATGTGGTAAAAAGAGCTCGTTTTTGACTGTGGCCTATGCTTTGTCATGCCATGCTTGATATTGTTTTGGATTTATGCTTAGTATTATTTGTTATAGCATGACTTGTTATAAACAATTGAGATTGCTTAATGTGCCTTGGATGAATCATGCGTTGTTTTAGAATATTAAAGCATAGTATAGTGGTATTCTCCTTTGATGTTTTATTTGGGTTGACTTGGCGCATGCTCACACCATGTTATGACTATCTCAAGTCACCATAGCCTTTATGATCCTTTAGTTTTCAACTTGTAGTATCACTTTATGCTTTGACCCATGATGTTTTGTCGCTCTGCATGATTATGGCCATTATTGCTCTCTTAGTTTGTCGCTCCCAGTCTTTTTCTAGCCTCCACAACCAAGTATGAGTTCCACTCATGCATCCAACTCCCTAAACCAAGTTATTCCAAAGAGTCCACCATACCTACCTACTAGCTTATGCTATTCCAAGTATATTCATGCTTTTGTTTACCTTCCAAATTAAACTTGTTATGAGAAAACTAGTGATTAAAGCTCTCACGAACTTTATGGCACACTTTACTTTTCTTGCCCTTAATGAGATTGAACCATTATGTCGTCTATGTTGTATATGCTTGCACTTATTTGTTGGGAATTAGCAGAACCATGCTGTCATGGGGAACGCTTTCAACATTGCACTTGGTACTTGTACCTAGTTGATATCATGCTCTTTTGTATATGGATGTCGGTGTGAAATGAAAGGGGACCTTGTAAGTCCATGGAGTTATGTATATGTGTTAGAGAAATGCCTAGGCCGCTGGTCTAATCCATGCTGACATGGTGGAAACCTGCAGCGTAACCACAATGAGTTGTCTATGAAGCATTCTTCTTATAAAAAAAAGAGTCCTATATTGAGAAAAAGGAGAAAAAGAAAAAAAAGAGATATTATGAAAAGAGGAAAGAGAGAAAAATAGCAGCATATTCCCATGGTAAATAAGAAGATTGCTGAGATGCTCGTTGTCTGCTTGCCTTGTCATTTTGATATGGGGATTCTTCCGTATCATCGGGCAAGGGGTACCCCGTTGGCGGTTCTCTATGATACACATGTACTTACGATGACAAGAACTTACCGGTGACTAAACTTGAGTAGCATGAGGAGCGTCCCTCGTATACAAGGGACATGCGATTTCTAACTTATACTTCGTCAAGCATGTACACCATAGTTTGTTCACTTTAACCTTAATCACCTTCAAGATGCTTATGATAGGGTCAATGAGAGTTGAAAGCTATAAGTACCATAATTTTTAGAAGCTCTTTATGAAACTTGAATCTCTGCTTCCTTTTATGAAGGCCTTTCTTCCACCATTATATTGAGTCTCCACCTTCTACCTTTATGCACCTACTTTGAGAGCATAGTGGCCATTCTTAGTTCTATGTGCATTGTCCCAAGACTAGTTGATTGATGCATATCTTGATATTGCTTGTTTTAAACTATTTGTATTTAGTCACTCTTATAAACTTTGAAGGTGTCATATGCATTTATATTTGCTACTCTATGAGGGACAAGCTGAATACTATTATGCTATGTTTTCTTTATGTGAAATAGACAAACTTCTTGCAAAGCATTGTTATTCATGAATCTTTTATATGTGCCTTTTCATGTTGCAACATAGTTTCTTTGTCTTATTGCTAGAACTTTGTCTTTCATGTTATGATTGAAGTACTATGATCCCAGCTTTGAATGTTTTTACAAATACTTTGATCAAGTCTTTGATGGTGCATGTCACCTCAAAAATTCTTTCTTTCTTTTTATCACTTACCTACTCGAGGATGAGCAGGAGTTAAGCTTGGGGATGTTGATACATTGCAAATGTATCTAAATTTTTGATGTTCCATGCTTGGTTTTATTCACTTTCTTGTATTTTGCCCACACTTTGGAGTACTTTTCATATGATTTCTTGGACTATCCTATTAGCAAGAGCCACAGTGCCAGCTGCCTGTTTTCTGCTGTTTTTGGTTCCAGGAAAGTCAGAAAATGAATATTCTCGGAATTGGACGGGACAAAAGCCAAAGTGCCTATTTTTCCAGAATTCATCAGATGCCAGAATACGAGACGGAGAAGGGCCAGAGGATGGCCACACCACCTGGCCGCGCGGCC
This sequence comes from Avena eriantha, assembly GCA_910589775.1. NCBI lineage: Eukaryota > Viridiplantae > Streptophyta > Magnoliopsida > Poales > Poaceae > Avena > Avena eriantha. The sequence goes on from OU342742.1 coordinate 47,215,989, forward strand.
AGGCTTGGCCCACGCCAGGGGTGGTGTGGCCAGCCCAGGCACCCCCCTCGGCCTCCCCTTCCGCCTGTAAGATGCCCTCGGGACGAAAACCCTAAGTACCCGATCAAAAATCCACGAAAGAGTATGTAGCCGCCATCATCTCTATCCCTAGATCGGGAGGGATCTGAAGCTCTTCTCGGCACCCTGCCAGAGAGGGGATTTCACCCTGGAGGCCTTCTTCATCACCATGCAAGCCTCCGGTGTGATGCATGAGTAGTTCATCCTTGGACTATGGATCCATGTAGTAGATAGATGGCTGGTTCTCCTCCTTTGTGCTTTCATGTTTAGATCTTGTGAGCACCGTTCATGATCAAGATCATCTATTTGTAATTCTGCATGTTGTGTTTGCGGGGATCCGATGGATATTGAGATGCTATTTCAGATTGATTATCGATTCTATCATGTCTTTGTTATTTGTGATCTTGCATGCTTTCTGTTGTTAGTAGCTATCTTGGCCAAGTAGATGCTAGCAACTCCAAGAGTTAGTATTTATGCTCGATAGTGGGTTCATGCCTCTGGTAATCTGGGGAAGTGACAGAAATCTCTAAGGTACTAGATGTGTTGTTGCTACTAGGGAGAAAACAATAATCCTTTGTTCATAGAACAATCGTATTGTTTACATTACACGCAATTCATAAAGCAATAATCTGTTGTTTGCAACTTAATACTGGAGGGGGTTCGGATGATAACCTGAAGGTGTATTATTAGTCATAGATGCAGTTGGATGGCGGTCTATGTATAATATTGTAATGCCCAATCAAGTCTCAAAGGAGTCAAGATGATTAGTATATGCATGTATTGCTTTCTCGATGTTTGTCAATTGCCTCGCTGTAATTTGTTTACCCAGCATGTTATCTATCTAAGGAGAGCCACCTCTAGTGAACTATGGATCCCGGTCCTTTCTTTTACATACAATCTATAAACTGTTTACAGCTGACATGGGTATACCCTACAGGTACTCGAGTTTGGTATATACGGTCTAAATATGTATAGGCCCACGGTGTCGCCGAGGCCTAGATGAAAGGACTCGAGTAACCTGCGGACTCTCGATTGCTTGAAGGACAAGAAGAAGCTAAAGATAGAAAGTTTGAAGGGGAAAACCCTAACTTGTAACCGACTCGACCTGCTACCCGAGACCTAACATATTTATATAAAGGCTAGGAGGGGGCGGTGATGACGGAAAAATGGGGCGAGAAAGTACGCGTCCACATCACAGAGACAGATAGTATAATTTAAGTGCGCAAATACATAAATAGGAAAAGGGATCAAACATTGCAGGTACTTTATTTCCAGAACTCTTATATTTATATAAAAGAACTGTTAATTACATCTCCATAGAGAAAACCCCTGATCAAGAATTCCAACATATCTATTACATGGCATTACAACAAGTGAATACTACAAAATGTAGAAATAAAATAAGACTACAAAATGTAGCAACTGAAGTCCTCCTCGCTGTCGTCAACGCCGGCGCAATCGGGGAGCACTTAATCTTCTTTAAACCATCGTATATATATATATGTGTGTCATACTTGCACTAGTATAAGCAGAGGGCATATGCATCGGTTACTTTTTGATTTAACCAGCTTAACCAACACGGCTTTTGATCGTAGAGTTATTTATTTAATTTCTCATGGTGCTTTTCATTTTAATTGGTAATCAGCTGATTAAAAGAATCCTAGCTAAACGCATGATCTGAAGTGCGATTTTTTCTGCATGCTTAGTACTGTCGACGCCTACAAGTATAAAGCAAGCAAGCGGCAATGGCATGCATGGTCTGGCTGGTGATGACACTGACGTATGCATTCTACTACGTCTAGTACGATCATGATGACACTGACGTATACATTCTACTACGTCTAGTACGATCAATTTTAATTAGGTTCATAATTTGAGAACCACTCGCGTCATGATAAGTGTGGTATCTTTCTTGATTTCACCCCCACACTTGTTATACATAGGCTAATTTTGATCATGTATGCCGCGTCGAAGGAGTTAACTGGTTTTACGAAGTCTAGGCTGATCAGTTTCTAGAGCCATCACCGACTAATGCAGTGTTAACTGTAATATTCCCATGCATGAAGCGACAACTTACTGGAGTTAGCTTTTCATAATTTGTATAGCACACTACTGACTTTTTAGGAAACAACAGCAGCTAAATCATATTTTACTTGCACTAGTATGAGCAGTACAAGAAGTGTATGTATCAGGTATATACTGACTTGGCCTTTTAGAACATGATAGGTCATATAGGACAGAATTGGTTAGCCAGATTTGTTGTCGATTAGCAGTATGAAAATGCAAGATGGGTTTACTTTGGCATAAATTTATACTATGTTTGAAATTTGTTAACTTTGGCTCTACTTGTATTATAGCTAGCGCCGCGTAGCAATATGCCCGCGTGTAGCATAGCCGAGTAGAGTATGGTAATTTCTCATTGCTTGTATTATCACCAACAAGACATAGAACATATGCCTGTGGTGTAACCAATCAAGAGTATATGTATATCGATTTACATGCATGTGGAATTTATATGAATACACGGATGAAATGGTGTAATGTGCTTGTAACACCCATTTTAAAACACTAGTTTTATATTACCCCTAGATCGCGTATTAGTGGGTAACAAAAGAGCCTAGTGGTATTTCGACATGAACATATTTTAATTAGATTTCACTTCACTCGTATTATTACTAGCGCGGTGTAGCAGTATCCCACGTGTAGTATAACCGAGTGAAGTATGGTAATTCTCGTTGCTTGATTTATCACTAACAAAGCATAGAATGTATGCTTGTTGTGTAACCAAACAAGAGTTTATTCAATTTATATCATATGCTGAAACTTATGACAGTTTTTATCAGTCTAGCTCTATGGGACTAAACTATATGTCCATGGCGTGATACCATGTCTAGGTACTTGATGCATTCATATGAGAGAAAGCATAATTTGATTAGCTGCAGATTAGGCCGATACAAATGGCATGCACAATTTAAATGGGCTAAGCCTCGTTTTTTATATGCATGTGTATACTAGTATATGACCAGTAGCTACGCGCATGAGATTCGGTTTTACCCAGCAAGATTAGATTATATTTTGATCATGGCGGTAGGCTCGGCAAGTAACATGCAAATTTAATCCTTGCTTCTGTACAGCTAGGACAAACTTAGATGGGACAAATGTCCTAATTTCTATCAGTATATGAAATCCAAACGACATGAGTTTATTTCTATTTCTATCCTTATTTGTATCAAGAAAGATTTTAATACATGAACCTACTTTGTATCATCATAGGATCAAAGCTCTCACTATGAGACCAAAGTAGGATTTGGTCAAATGTCCTGATTCGTATCATCATGGGATGAGGGTCACCATGGGACCAAATCAAGAGTTCATTAATTAAACCAACATGTAGATGACATGCAATATTATTTTACTTGGTCTTGCTTCACGTATACACGCCCAGCCAAGATAATGCTACCATAATTCAACCATTTAGGGGGCTAGCAGAAATGTCTTAATTTCTACCAGTCTATATAGAACTTTATGGGGCTAAAATCATGTGGACTTTAATTCTGTTCTTGAATTGTATCGACATGGGATCAAAAAGATCACAATGGGACCAAACAATATATGAACTTTCGGTTCTATTCCCTGATTTGTATCTTCATAGGGACCCAAAGTCACCATGAGACCAAGGCAAGGCATGAATTTAGTGGAATCTCACTTCTATTCTTGATTTGTATCATCATGGGATGGTTATCACCATGAGACCGAATCAAGCGCACATTACTTTGGACTGGAACATCTATCATGGACAAGAAATCATCATTAATAGGGAGGGATGAGAGAAGGATTTTCGCCTCTTCCTCACCTTAGGGCTGAAGACAAACGGCACCTGTAGATGGACTGGTGCTGCCTATGGCCGGACGACACACGTAGCAGCGCGTATGTCAGGCGGCCGGAGGCAAGCGACGCAGCGGCGGCGAGCGGATGCGGATGCGGCCGGCAGCGTATGTAGCGGCGACGGCGACGGCGAGCAACCGGCGACGGTGTCGCTAGCTCGTGTATGTGGGCGAGCGAGCGCGCGCGGTCAAGGAGCGATGGGTGATTTTCTTGCGACTGTTTGATTATTAGCGATGATGGTCCTCCGCTGATCCTTATATAGGGCAGAGAGCGATGTGAGACGGCGCGGCCGTCATGGAGATCGTGGGATCGGAGGTGGGGGTCGTGACTCCCCGCAGATTGTCTGACAAGTTTCCCGTAGACTTAGTATCATATGCGGATTTCTCAAGGGCTTGAAGCCAGGCCGGAGGCTGATCATTTGCATGGGCTTTCGGCACTAATCCAATTAATTACCAAATTAAGATGGGCTTTAATAAGCTAATGCATGCAGGTCACAGACCTACAGCAGTATACCACCGGCACATGCACATGGGTTTATTAATTGCTGTGGGCTTGATTACCTTATACTAATAACTATGTAATGGTGCCGTCTAATCCATGCATGTACTGAATATCAATGGTGCTTTTCTTTCTTTTCTTATTATGAAAATTTGCAGTGATTTCATGCATGGCTAATTGTAAACTAGCATTTCTAACGAATTCTTTGAACGTCGTATATCGGTCTATTATTTAGTCGACCGATAATTTTATTTGTAGTCAATATATGGTTACCCTTTTTTTTATGTGTAATCATCTGTTAAATATATATGAAATTATCTTAGTGGTTGCCAACGCGCAACGCCGATATTTTATCCTGCCATCGCATAATTGAAATATTGGTGTCATCTAGACGGATCGCATAATTGAAATATTAGTGTCATCTAGACGGCGAGTTTTGCTGAATAATTATATACCATGCCAATATTCGGCTCGCCGTAAAATTTTAGGACTTTAGATCTGCTCGCGATTGCGAGAATTCGGGGCGATATTACAATGTCCTGTTGATGATATGTGCCGAGCAATTTAGCCCCCCCCTTTTTTAGACTTGAAATAAATATTTGTTTCACTATTTAGTTATTTCATCATGTTTCATGATCAACATGTCTTCTTTATATTCGAAAACAAAATCGGTGTCAACAGGCGAGAAGGACACACGCAATCCTAGTTTCCACAACCCTCGCCAGATTGCATCTGCGCACCATTGTAACTTTTGACTCCTTCGATAATTCCACGAGCAGACAAACAGGAGTAGGGACCTCTACGAGGCCTGAACCTGGGTAAATCCTTTGTCCCCTGTGTGCTTGTTTGCTAGCCGATAGATGTCTCCAGCGCTCCCTCCTTCTCCAAAACCCAAGTCCATAACAATGGGCATTGATGAGTTAAACCCTCGTCAAATGCCGCCGTCTGTGGGAACCGGGAGTGCTGATGTTGCGGCTTCTTCGGCTCCATCGACTGTGATCTACAACTCCGCAACAGCGGAGATTCGCCAGCTCTTCGGCGCGTTCGACTTCACCGTCCACACTCCGGCCACCCGCGCATCCTTCGAATCCATGGGCGACGGAATCAGACTGGCAATTGGGAGCTTCTGCTTCCAAGTTGGCCAGATGGGCACGCTTCACATGCCCGATCAGCCGACAGTACCGGCGATTGCCCATGCATCGTGGTTCTCTCCATCAATCGGCACCCTCAGCGAGCTCAACGCTCTGGTGGCAGTCGAGAACACGATCAGCGACAGCAGTCGCGACTCCGATCTGAGCGATCTGGCCACAGAAGATGGAACCTACGGTTCCGAATCTGAAAGTTGTGGAAGCAACAGCTTCCCCAATCACTTCATGTGCGCCGTCATTAACGCAGGCGACACCTCCGCCAATCGCAGCAACGGCGGTAACACCGGCAATGGCACCGATCCACCCAACGGCGGCAATGGTGGAAACAACGGTAACGGCGCCAACGGGGAAGCAGTCAAACCTCCCAGCATAATCAATGAGTAAACCGGCGAACGCGTCGTAATCAGGCTCAACGAGCAAGAGTGGGAGCGCTGCCGCGAAGCCCTTCGAGGTGCACCTCTACCCCTTGGGTCCCCGCAGGAACTGCTGATGGGCTACCACTGGCTCCTAAAAGAAGAATTCAAGTGCCAAAAACAAGTAATCGCGCAACTTGAGACGCGTAAAAAGGCAGCGGACGAGTCAAGCCTTCGTCGCGCTGGGCTCTCCTCCTACGGAGGATCCTCCTCTAGAGGCAATGAGTACCTCGCCAAGAAGAGGCAGTCGCGGACGGCTCACCTCACCGAGCAAGAACGCATAGAGGCCGCGAAAGTACTCGACTTCGGCTCTATGACAGTCGACACGAGAGGCAACGTGGTTCCCAGGACGCCGCAGGCTGCGGTGAAAGCAGCCACCATGTACCTCCTCAATAACCAGCCGCCAGCTGGAGATCCCCGAACTGTCATGCACCGATCTACGATCGCGGGTTTGGGGCTAATCGAGGCCGCCCTCGACAAGGAGCCGGTACCAGACCCAAAAAAGGGCAAAGCACTAGCAAAGCGCTACTCCTCGCCCTCATCCAGCGATGACAGTCACGACCTGTCTCGACGCCGTCGCTCACGGCGACATGATCGCGACTACGATGCGCGCAACGACCTCACGCAACACAAGATCGACAAGTCAAGGGCACGACGTGATCGGTCGACTGACTCGGAAGAGGAAGATGGGGAGCTCTGCGGCGCCAGATGCTTCAGCAGATCCATTAGGCAGAAGCGAATGCCTAAAGGGTTTAAACTCCCGTCGGAGAATCCGAAATTCTGGCTAGAGGATCACATCTCCTCCGTCAGGCTCCACGGAGGCAGTCGAATTACTGCCATGCAATGTTTGCAGCTACAGCTGCAGGGCGCCGCTCGAGCATGGCTCAATAACCTCCCACGCAGATCCATTCGCAGTTGGGATGAGCTGGTTTACAGCTTCGTGCGCAACTTTAAGGGCACATACAAACGGCCCGCATCAATCGAAGAACTGAGATGCTGCCAGCAAAGATCTGGCGAATCACTGCGCTCATACATCCAAAGGTGGTCCATCATCAAGAACTCCGCGGAAAACATCTCGAAGGACCGCGCGATTGATGCATTCAACGGTGGCGTCCGCCGCCTAGAGCTCAGGGAGGAGCTGGGCCGCTCGAAGCCCCAGACCATCGACCACCTGACGGAGATCGCGAATCGGTGGGCCGATGGAGAAGATTTGGTGAAGAACCGCGCTCACTCCGACGAGGAGGCAGAACTCGAACGCAGACGCGACCGCCGGGGCAAGCGTCGCATGCGCATCTACGACGATCGCGACGACGTCAACATGGCCGCAGCCGGCTACGCTGATAGACGCGACGACAACCGCAACAGCGGATACCGCAGCAACGGATACTGTGACTCCGAGAAAACCACGCAAGTGTGGCAACGCCGCACTCGCGACGAGGCACCCGCGACCTCCATCGAGGACAAACTGTCCGGACCATGCACGGTACACTTCTACATTGACAAGCATGACGGCAAGAGAAAGTCCAGCCACCTCCTCAAGGACTGCCGCGAGTTCCTCAAGCTACACGAGGGATTGGTTCGGATGAACCGCAACGCAGTCAAAAGAGGCTACGAAGCCGCCACCACCACCTGGGCCACCCCCGAACGGAACTGCACCAGACCAGCACCACGGAGGAGAACCGTACCCATGGGCCATGGGTACCATAATGATCCAAAAGGGGCGCCCCTCCAACAGGGTGCAGAAAGCCATCACTCGCCAAGCCAACTTGGCCACGCGCTCGCCACCATCCACCACTGAGTACCTCCGAGGCAGTGAGTCATGCATTACCTTCGATAAACGCGACCACCCGCCTCAAGTACCTCGTCCAGGTCATTACCCCCTCGTACTCGAGGCACAAATTGGAGGCTTCGACATGGGTCGCGTCTTCATGGATGGCGGAAGCAGCATCAACCTCATATTCGCGAGCACCTTGCGAGCAATGAGGATCCCGCTAACCTGCTTGGAGGCATCGGACACAATGTTCCACGGCATCGTCCCAGGGAAAGGCGTATACCCTCTGGGCAAAATCAACCTCAACGTCATATTCGGCACGCCAAAGAACTTCCAGCGCGAGCGCATCGACTTTGAGGTCGTCGACTGGCCCTCACAATACCACTGCATCCTCGGACGCGTCGCGTTCGCTAGGTTCATGGCGGTACCCCACTGCGCCTACCTGCAGATGAAAATGTCAGATCCCAACGGCGTCATCACGATAAACGGGAGCTTTGAGCGATCTGACAGTTGCGACAGGGAATTCAATAGAATCTCCCAGTCCTTCGGCATGTAGGAGGAACTCGCGTGATTGAAGGAAACGACAGACAATAGTCTGCCTCCCCTGAGTAGGCCAAGCTCACCTGATCTCTCCTTCGACTCATCTGTGCACACAAAGAAGGTGCAGGTCCATCCGTCAGATCCCGCCAAAACGGCCCTCATCACCAACAACTTGAGTCCCGCATAGGAACTCGCGCTCGTCGAATTCCTCCGTGAGCACTGGGAAATTTTTGCCTGGTGTCCTGCGGACATGCCAGGAGTTCCTAGGGAATTCGCCGAGCACGCACTCAACGTCAACCCCGACACAAGGCCAGTCAAGCAAACAATCAGGCGACTGTCTGAGCCACGAGCGCAGACAGTCGGAATGGAGATCAACAGACTCCTCGAGGCCAAATTCATACGCGAGATCAAGGAAAGCACTTGGCTTGCCAATACGGTGCTGGTGCCAAAAAAGGACACGGATATCCTACGGATGTGCGTAGACTTCACTTCTTTAAACAAGCATCCACAGACCAACGGTCAGGTGGAAAAAGCAAACGGGCTCGTCTGCAGTGGCATCAAGAAGCGACTCCTTCGACCACTCGAGCAGGATGCGGGTTGCTGGCCAGATGAGCTCCAATCCGTACTCTGGAGCCTACGAACAACTCCAAACGGCGCCACGGGCTACACGCCATTCTTTATGGTGCACGGAGCAGAAGCAGTACTACCCGCCGAAGTTCGGTACAAGGTGTCACGCGTAGTCGCTTATAGCGAACAAAAGTCATCTCTTGCACTCGAAGACTCCGTCGACCTCCTCGACGAGGCAAGAGAAATCGCCGCAGAAAGATCCACGATCTACCAGCAGAACCTGCGCAACTACCACAGTAGAAGGCTTCGCCCCAGATCCTTCGTCGAAGGTGACCTGGTCTTGCGACTGAAGCAGCAGGGGCATATCAAGCTCGAGTCCCCCTGGGAAGGACCGTACATGATTACAGAAGTAATCCCAGGTGGCGCCTATCGCCTTCAAGATTTAGAGACAGGAGTCGCATACTCCAACCCTTGGAATGTAACACAACTACGACGCTTCTACCCCTAGCTGTTTTTTTACTTCTACATCGCAAATAAGGCTACTCGGCCAAGGCTACTTAGCCACACATTGTACCTCGTACTGTTCTTCAAATAAATAAAAGCTAAGTGCCCCAAAACTCTGTGTTTTTCTTTTCACTTCTATCAATTTTATACTCGGGGGCTACGCCACCCTACATACATCTGTTCTTCGAACCAATAAACGCGATATCGTGAGTAGCTGGCACATCAATCAAACCCCTTAACGCAAACTCAACCCAGCTGCAACGCACCTGGCACGTTGACAAAGGGATGGCCAGGCTAACGAAAAGGACTCGCATAGTGCAACGCACCTCACGCCAACAAAGTTGTTTATACACATTCAACAATAAAATATCTACAACCTATACATGAACTTTACAAATACACTTATGTGCAGGGTACAAATCTGGCTACTGCTGCAACAGAAGAACATTGGTTTGTTCCTCGAAGAAGTCGACAATCTCCTCTGCTGGACGGTCTACCGCCTGATAGTGCGGCACCATATTCCAAGAAGATCCGGCTAGCGGTGCTGGCAGACCGAAAGCAATGGCGGCGACATCCACGTCAGGCATGTGCAATCGCACCATCGAGAGGGCAGCCTTGGCACCATCCACCAACTGCTACCTCACGCACTCGCGAACAGCGGACATATCTTGAAACTTGGCCAGAAGAGCCAACAGGCTTGATGGAGTGTCATCCAACGGGAACATCGCCCGATAGATGTTCTTCAAACACGACTGCGACTTCTTCAGGAAGAGCAGCACTCGCGAAAGCGCGATCCTGCAGGGTCGCCAATGCAGTCGCACGATCATGATCTACCCAGAAGTATCCACTCTCTTGAAGTTGCTCCTGGGTGAGATCATGAAGGCGGATGGCAATCCTATCCCTCTCCTCCTGCGGATGGCGTGCGCTAACAACTACACGAAGCAGCACCAACAGCATGAGTACAACGTACCATTGCGACTAACTACAAAAGGAAAAGATGAGGACGAGCCAACTAACACTTAAACTGGTCGCCCAGCTGCGTCACCTCGTCAAGCAGATATTGCTCGCGGGCGGCGGATTTTTCTGCCTTCGACTTACACACGTCTGCATTACCACGGATCAGGGGCAACTCGCGCTCCAGTTCCTTCACGCGATCACGAAGTCGCGACAGGAAGGCCAGATCCTCTACCCTGGAGCGTGGCGGTGCCGCTATCTCATCAAGACATTGCGAATCCTGGTTTCCCCCCACAGGACCACTCGATGCACCCTACCACAAGTCAAGACAAAGGCAATTAAGGCGATCAAATTAACACAAAGGCAAGGGGAACAGATGCATTCAAGATAAGCATAAGTGTGTACAAACACACTCGCCAGCAGGCACGTCCTTAGGCTAAAAAGGCAACTGATCAATTATTACAACAAGCTAACTACGGAGCAGATGGCTTCTTCGACTTCGACGGCTTCGGGGGCTTCATCAAGTCCGTGGCAGTATCAGATGCCACTGACTTTCTGCCGGCCCCTGATGTCGAAGCTTTCGCCGCCTTCTTCGCACGTTGGAGCTCCTCCGAATACTTAGCAATAGTATTTATCAAGGAATGGCCATATTTGGCACAAGCGGTCGCAAAGGGAGCGAAGACTACCTGCTGACCATCCGCGCCAACAGGCATCGCCTTCGACACCGTAGAGGGATCTATCTCGACTCCGTGGGCTTGCACCATGCCTAGTGACATCGTCGCACCAGCAGCCCAGAGGGAGTTCTTATAGGTAGCAGGCACACCCCCAGCGAGTGACTCCACCAGCTTGTCCATATTATCGACCAGCTCCGCCTTCGGCATCAACTCCTCTCGGAGGCGACTAAGGGCGACCTTGGCCTTGGACAATGTATCCTGGATGGCGGCGCTTCAGTCCTCGACCGTAGATACCGCGCCGGCCAGAGCGTCATCACGACGAAGGGCCTACGGGTCAAAATTCAAGTCGCCAGCATCTACACCGAAAATACACACATGGATCAAACTTCTAGTGCCACCGGCAAAACTCTAGATGCATATAGGAACATCAATAAGATATCTACCAGTAAAGGTACCTGAGAGGGCCTTGGCGACTGAGAACAGTTGCTCTTCGAACAACTTTTCCCTGGCCGCAAAGGAGGCGCGCAAATCCTCTTCGCGCTTCTGGGCATCATCACGAGCCGCGATTGCCTCATCGTGCCCCTTCACAGCTGCGGCTAATGTCTTCTCCAACGTGGCGACATTGCGCAGTAAAGCATTATGCTCAGCTACATGGCAGTATATAATTGGCTATGAGTCAATTACACCAAAACAGAGAGAAGACGAAAAGATAAAGTGTACAAGCACTCACTTTCGACCACGCGGTGACGCGTCTCCAGCATGGCATGCTGGCGACCCATCGCCATCACCTGCTCTGCCACTTGCGCAGCTTCCTTTACAAGGAGCTGTCATACAAAACAAGGAGTCAGAAGAGGGCAACAGAAGGCGTCGACTGCCACACTAAAAAAGAAGGAAATATATACTTACATGGTCCTTTAGCGACTCCGAAGAAGTTTGCAGAACCGTCATCCGAGCAACTATTCGATGCTCCCCTGCGTGAGGAGAACTCGAAGAATTGTGCCCGGAGTGGGCCGCCGCTGGAGGAGAAGGAGCACGCTCGACCTCTACTTTGGCCCTTGAGGTTGCGACTCCAGATTCTTTCAAAAACTCGACGTCGCTAGAAGATGACGACGCCTCTTGGCTACAAGACTAAATTCACATTGAGAAAAGGAAAACTCCAGGGCAAAGCCAACAAGAATAAAACAGAAAAGAACTAGTGAAATCGCAAATTTACCAGTCAAAGTTGTCAAGATTAAAAGTGGCTCCACCGACTCTGATGAAGACTCCTTCGGCAATCGCATCTTCTTGCGAGAAGATGGTGCCACAACACTCACAGGAATGGCGGGAATTGGTGACTCCGCACCAGCAGCTGTGCCTTCTAGAGTCGAAGGAGTCGACGCATCGGAGTCCTCGCTGCGCGAACGCTTGCGAGTATCCGGGCTCTCGGACTCGGGGGCTTCCTCTTCCACATCAGAAGGGACAGTCGACTCAGACTCGTCCTCTTCCAAAGCTTTGCGAGGAATAATACCCTCAGGGAGAGGAGGCATACAAGGCGACACCGCCCAATCCTGCATACAGACAGTGAAGATCAGCAAACAGAACAGGTAAGCAACAGAAAAAGCAATCGTGAAAGTAAGCTACTGCGTAGCACAACTGTACCTCAGGAGGAGGATTCGAAGCATCGAAAGGAGGAACGACTGGCTCATTCGGAAGCACATCCTTGAAGGTGTACTTCGTGACCAGTCGCACCCTCTTATCTACCTCACTCGCGGACATGCCATCGGCAGACATGCGAGTGGCATCATCAGTGCCACCCCATTGAAACATGGGATGGACTCTGGCCTGGAGAGGCTGGACGCGACGACGCAGCCAAGTCCTGACAAGGGCGCAGCCTCCCTCTTCTGCGCCTATGCGACTCTCGAGGTCGCAGACGTGTTGATATAGCACGTCCGTCTCAGCGAGTTTGGAAGGCATGATCACATTCTTCAAAGAACGCATCTTCTTGCAGGGAGCCGTGGGATCGAAAGGCGCGAGTCCAAAGTGTTCGTCATTGGCCTTCTGGTCGCGAACATAGAACCATTTGTCCCTCCATCCCTCGACGGACTTGGCGAGCTTGATGTCGAAGTAGGTGGCGGACGGGTCGACATGGATTCCACAACCACCTACGTCGTAAACTAGAGAGCCAGATGCGGACTGACGCTTCAGCTTAAATAAGCGTTTGAAAAGGCCAAAGTGCGGCTCGATTCCGAGCCAGCACTCGCAAAGAGTGATGAAACAGGAGATGTGAAGAATCGAGTTTGGGGACAGCTGATGGAGCTGGAGCCCGTAGAAGCAAAGGAGACCCCTAAGAAAGGGGTGGAGACGCAAAGAAAGGCCACGAATGATGAATGCAAAAAACATCACTCGAAAACCGGCGGGAGGTACAAGAATGGTCTCACCGCTGGGGACACGCGCATCGGCGACTGCTGCAGAAATAACTCCGTCTTGGCGAAGAAGACGGAGATCCGACGCCTTGATGATAGAGGGGCGCCACGCGCCATTGGTCACACGGGTGCCCGCGACCTTCTTTTTCCCGCCGGCGGCAGCACTGGTGCCCGCAGCAACGAGGCCACCCTTCTTCTTCGTCGCAGCAACGGTGGCCGCGGATTCAGCGGCAGCGCCTACTTTCTTCTTTCCCATTGCGCGGCGGCGATGAGAACGCAGAAAATAACTTGGAAATGAGCGGAGGTGGTCCAGAGTTGAGGAGGAGATGAGCGCAGGGAAAAGTAGATGAGCAGCAGCAATGGCGATGGCAGCGAGGAAGAAAAGAGTGCAGATGGAAAATTACCGCCGTAGTGCCGCTACTTAACCCCTGGGAGATGCAATCCAACGGCTCAGTTAATAATAAGATTACGCACGCCTAGTCAAATCAAAGTCAGAAAGTGGGACCTACCGCTCGTCACGTCCCGTCAAAATCGCTCATGCGGGCAACTGAGGTCATGCAAGCGTCAGCACTGACGTCATCAACAGCTACGTAGCGGAAAACTTCGACTACTTCAGTCCTTGCTGGAGTCTTCGACTCCACCAAGCACTCGGGGGCTACTCCCATAGGGAGCGCTGGCCGCGCACCCTACGATTTTTTCTTTTCTTATTGCAGGGATATAGGCAATCAAATTCAAACCTAACCACTCGAAACATGGTTCGACTATGGACATGGGTTACTCCCATAGGGAGCGCCGGAAACAATTTTGACTGAAACAAACAAGCAAAGATGATAGCAGTCGCAAAAATTCTTTAGTCCCTCCCTGAGTCTTCGACTCAACTAGGCACTCGGGGGCTACTCCCATAGGGAGCGCTGGCCGCGCACCCTATGATTATTTGCACAAAAACTGTGTGTTGATAACATCCGCACTCGCAGATCATGGCGACACCGCCTCATAATTTTCCCTACAAAGAGACTACGTCTCCTAGGTCGCCTGAATCGTCTCCGCGATGATAAAATTCGGATGCCACGCTTACAGCGTGGAGATAAGACCTGAATAAGGTCTGGCAACACATTTAACTGCGCACTACCAGAAAAATATCCGTGCCTGCAGGCACGATGAACATGCCTTGACGGACGCGTCAAGTGCTCACATCCATATAACTGGAATTCGACTCCTGTAAGACCTCCGCGGTCTGAGTCGAATTACGCCAGGACTTTTCCGGATTCGAGTCCGGGGACTCGAGTTCGAGTAGATTGCGTTTTTTCACCCTAAGGTGGTTAACTGATACCGATACTTCGGCTATATCAGGCACGTATATCAACAATCCCTATGACATAAATGAAAGCAGTCGAAAATGTACTCATTCAGGCACTCGAAGACTTCAAAAAAGTACCCAGTCGAATCTGCGATTCCACTGGGTACTCGGGGGCTACTGACATGGGTATACCCTACAGGTCCTCGAGTTTGGTATATACGGTCTAAATACGTATAGGCCAACGGTGCCGCCGAGGCCCAGATGAAAGGACTCGAGTAACCTGCGGACTCTCGATTGCTTGAAGGACAAGAAGAAGCTAAAGATAGAAAGTTTGAAGGGGAAAACCCTAACTTGTAACCGACTCGACCTGCTACCCGAGACCTTGCCTATTTATATAAAGGCTAGGAGGGGCGGAGAGAAGGACACACGCAACCCTAGTTTCCACAACCCTCGCCAGATTGCATCTGCGCACCATTGTAACTTTCAACTCCTTCGATAATTCCACGAGCAAACAAGCAGGAGTAGGGACCTCTACGAGGCCTGAACCTGGGTAAATCCTTTGTCCCCTGTGTGCTTGTTTGCTAGCCGATAGATGTCTCCAGCGCTCCCTCGTTCTCCAAAACCCAAGTCCATAACAATGGGCATTGATGAGTTAAACCCTCGTCAACATCTTTGTGTTTACTTTCTACAAACTATTACTTCCTTCCATTCGATACGTTTAATCCTTTGTTTTCAGCAAAACACGGTGAGATTGACAACCTCATCGCAAGTTGGGGACAAAGTTCTGTGGTTGTGTTGTGCAGGTCTCCATGTTGCTACTAGCACCGGTAGTGCGCCCTGCCAAGGCTTAGCTAGCAACACCTTTGGGGTGTTTCCTTGCTCCTACTGGTTCGATTAAACCTTGGTTTCATAACTGAGGGAAACTTGCTGCTGTGCTCATCATACCTTTCTCTTGGGGTACCCCAACGAGCTTGTTAATACACGAGCCATCACCCACAAGATCTAGCAGACCGCTACTATCGTCAAGAGATGTCCACCTACATTCATATAATAATGCGTTACGGGATGGTGGATGAACTACATCCGCTCATGGGTGATCTTGATCCATATTCGATGGTGGATCAGCTGAGAGCAGAGTTCATAGGCCATGTGCGCATGTGGAAGCACGAGCTGCTTGGAGAGTTCCTTTCCATACAGATGGAGGAGCATACATGTCTGAAGGGTCACTTGGAGCGCATGCTTGATGCACACACAAGACTGGTTCACTTCATGGATTACTGGATGGCTGATCCATTTGCAATAGACGTACTGCTTCGGTCGTTACCTCCTAGCTATGAAGGACATGTCCGGAGTAGCATCATGAATGGTGATACGAAAATATTGGATTTCCATGAGTTCATATTACGTCTCAGGAACGTAAAGGTTGAACCAATCACCGGAGAGGTCGTCAACGACAAAAGTATATATTTGATATATAGTTTTATAAATGTTATAATCTTGCAAACACATTGCAGTATTAAGTATATCTGATACTTGTTCTATTTTACTGAAAACAGGTCCTTCTGCATGAGGAGTGCTTGCTAGAGAGGAGGTGACATTGCGTGTTGATGGCGAGCATGATGATGGACGATGACACTCTCCCTCGACATTTATCATTTAGTTTATGTTTTAGGATGATTAATGTAATCAAGAGATTGTGAACTTCTTTAGTGTGTCTCACACTTCGTGAGACGGTTATTCATATGCGTTTGTAACAAACAGTTGTTCTACTTTTATGAATGATTTCTATTCGTGTTCATATCTTGTTTGATTATGTGTGAATTATCCTTGTTGTTTGAAACTAATTGATAATGCATGAACATTTGTAAAACATTAAAATGCCTTGTTTAAAATACCCAACTTAATGATATGTTCATTAATGAATGAAACCATTGTTTAAATTCAAAGTTTGTGATAATATGTGAAAGTCATTCGATTTCTTGTCACATATAAATCATGCCTAAGTTCGGCAAAATAACTTGAACACCGTGTATTACTTGAATACAAAGTGTTTAATGAATTGTTAAAAAAAATACATATTCGATGTATTGTGTTTTAACGAAAATGGTAATTATCATTATATGATTGTTTAAATGTGTAAAGTAGAATACCAAAGGAAACATGAATATGAAACTATTTGATTTGATCAAAGTGTTTCATCAATAAAAGGGTATAAATATAAAAGAGAATCTAATTACTGTGATTTGATCAATAGTAATGAAATTCAACTTTATAAGAATGGCATAAAAGAAATTGTGGAATGCAAAGTGTTTTGAAACGTCAAAATACAAAGCATCACAATATGATATCAGATATCAAAGGGGTTAAATAGAAGGCACCAAATAAATCGTTATAGTGTAGATGTAGATACCATTAGCTTAGAAATAGTTAGCACTCAATTAGAATGTAGTGAACCATTTGAATTCGTGAAAGTTTTGGGGTTATTCGATATAACCAAAACAATAGCGAATAAGTCCTTGTAGTGTATTCATTGGAAACTTTGAATACGAAACCCATAGCTGAAACCAAAACTTGTATTGCTTGGATTTTGGTGCATTTTTTAGAAAGCTCACTTTTAGTGATGTTTCTCGATTATGGAGCAAATGTAAGATAGTGAAAAACACGATGAGGATTCATATCCCAGCATCAGAGTGTTGAGAAGCGCAACGGACAACGTTCCTGAACGATTCTCTACATAGAAGGAATTGTGTTTTCCCCACTAGTGTTTTCACTACATGAAGTAGGATTCAAAATGTAATCCATATCTAGTATGGAGACATATGTGAATCATTTTTCATGATTCTTGGAATATGACATACCTACGAACTACAAAGGAAATAATGGTAAACTAGAATTATGAGAAATCCTAGAAGCAAATTTCACTTGAGATTAGAAAGCAATTCGTTGCTGAATCTCACAAGTAAAAGGAGTTACTTGGAATTTTCCCAAATGACTGCAAAGCCATAGTGGAAAAAGGGGGTGAATGACAAAAGCACAATTTGTCAAAATTGGATGAATTCAAATGAATTTGATTCATGTGTGCTAAATGTCTAGTGGATTTAAAACTAGTAAAGTACTAGTATCTCATAGTAAATCTCCAAGTTTGATATGTGATCAAAGGTTTTTGAAGTTATTCGAAATAGTAAGGAGACATGCAATTTGCATAAAATTGAGTGGGAGCTATGAAAGTCTTCCTGAAACAATATGTGATTAACATATTTTTGAGTGGGAGCAATGTAAGTCTCAAATTCAAATATGTAGGAACATATTTTGAGTGGGAGCTTATAGGAGTAATTCTTAAGTATGTTAAGGATGAAAGTGCAAATACTTATAAATAATGATTTATAAGATGTATAAGTTGATAATAACCGTATTATGATATTATGTAGTATTCCTTAAGGGATTCTGAAAGGGGGTTTCATAATAGAAGTTAATTAAGGAACTAATCCTTGATAACTCAAATTAGGAATAGTATTAAGTTGAACATTAGTGGTTGAAAGAAAGAAAAGGATGATCGTCATCCACTATGTTAAGACATAGGTTCTGTCTTAATAAACCATGATGATAACTTAGCATAATATGTGATCCAATTAAGGAACGTTTAAGAGTGATCAAGTTTGAATCACAGAACGTTGAGCTAAGTTTGTCCATAGTGTGTAGTAGAGAACTATAGACATGTTTTCCAAATCCATACAGGATGACATATCTTAAAACATAAAGAGTTATGTTATAAGGGCGTATGTTGGAAACTCCCGAAAACACCAATTAAAGTCAAGTAGGAAGCGAGGTGAACAAAACATCGAAAGTTGCACAGAGTGCACTAGTGTTTCGATGAATACATTTATAATAATAGATAAGGGTACCATCTAAAGTTTTGTATAATGTTATGACGGGGCTAGTTCGCTTTTAACGTAGAATGATGTGTCCCAGGGCACAGTGCCCATGAGAAAGCCCTCGAGGTTGATCTAACGTCACTGTAGGCTCCTAGAATCAGGCCTCGTTCTGCTGCCATAGCGACGATGCATACACACAGATGTTATCATGTGATAATAAAGTATTAATGTCAATCAAGCTAACATTAGTAAGTTGCAAAGGATTTGGGACTATAAAGTACAGACCCAAGACTCAACCTCTTCCACGAGCAAGCATGTTCAAGGTACCAGACATATGGTGCCAATGATTGAGAACAAATGCATCTAGTGTATTTGTACTCTAGTGCAAGTGGGAGACTATTGGAAATATGCCCTAGAGTCAAATAGTAGTAAAGACTATTATCATATTTCATATAGTTTATGATTAAGTTTTATATCATGCTATAACTGTATTGAGCGGAAACATCAATACACGTGTGATATACAAACAACCAGGGGTTCCCAGTGAAACTCTAGTAACTGGTTCATTGGTCAACAGATGATCATGTTTCCTGATCATGTGGCATTTATGCCAGTTGGAAATGAGGTCATCTCATTCTAAGAATGAGATGATGAACCAATACCCAAGCTAAACATCGTGACCCAATCATGTCACGAAGTTCAAGTTATGATGATTAGAAAAGGATCCTCATAGACTATTCCTTAGACTGTGAGGCTATATCAATCACTTTCTCCCGAGAGTGCTTAGATAACATCAAACGCCATTTGGTAATACAGTGGTTATAAAGGTGTGTTCAGGTATTCGGAGGAAACCGTAGAGGCAATATATGTCAAGAGCGGGATTTGTCCGTCCATGTGACGGGAAGATACTCAAGGGCCCACTCGGAGAAGTTATATCCAATAGTTGCGCAGCGTGTGATTTGATCACGGGGATATCACTTGTCGGAACGAGTCAAGTAGCGTTGTTCAGTAACGAGATTGAACACGACATGATGATGTCATTGATCAGATCTCGGGCAATGCAAGTATCAAGAGACAAAGGGAATAAGACACGAATGTCCCGGTTTAAACGACGAAAGATCTTCGTGGAACGCACAAGGGTCACATGGCCATCCAGGTCCCTCTGTTGATCATTGGTGCGGGAGTGTCCCGACCATGTCTGGAGTGTTCCCGAACCTTGGGGTATCACACTTAAGGGCTTGATGATGCTTAGAGAGTGTTTATAGGATCGGTAGAATCACCGAAGAAAAGAAGGAAGAAAACCAGAAGGGTTTCGGTAAGTCCGGAGGATGTCCGGAGTGGAGGTGGAAGGTGTTCCATAGCCATGGAGGTTGAATAATTTGTGAATGATTGTTAAATATTGATTTAATCATTTATTCATAATTATTTAAATAAAGAGAAAATTAATTTTAATGGTCAAAGGCTTAATGGGCCAATTCCGGAGGGAGAGGGCCCATTAGGGGAAAGGAGAGAGGGAGAGGGGCCAAGGGGGAGGCCGGCTGGGCCTAGCCCCCCCCCCCCCCCCCCCCCCCCCCCCCGCGCGCGGGGCGCACTAGGTGGCCGGCGGCCACCTCCCCCTCCTCTCCTTTAGTCCCACCCCGGGACTTTGAGGGAGGGTGTACCCCTCCTCCCCCTATATATAGTGGGGTATTTGGCCAAGATAAATACACCGATCTATCTATCTATAGTATAATTTTCCTTGCGGTAGGTTGGTTCGCACCCTAATTGGTTCCAATTTTTGCTTTGGACGATTTTATCCCTGATAGTTTGCACATATTACTGGAGCTGCCACCGCCAAGGGGAATCAACCTAAAAAAATCCAATCGCCTGGGTCAGCGACCGCGCTCCGCCTACCGGGACTAGAGCACCGTCGTTGCCTACTTCGGTCGCCAACTGCCGGTCCACCGCCGAAGCCAGGTAGCCAGCGCTGGTGCGATTCCGCAGTTGCCCTCATGCATCCTCTAGGTCGGCGCCTGCGAGCAGCAGACTGGACGCCCGGTCACTCGGCGACGAGTCTGGGATGGGTGCCGGCTCCTCGACCTCAACCACCTGCTCCCCAAAGAGCGGAAGGGATTGGATCCTAGTGCGGTCGCCGTGCCTGCTCTATCCTGGTAGGCAATCCCTTCTCGATTTCCTCTCTCGAAGAAAATTCCCCCGCTCAAATCCTCTCGTTCTTAGAAAAATCCCGCTACGGATCTGGGTTTCTCCTCCCCTTCTTACTGTTGTCCATGGATGAGGTAGATCTCCTGATTTTTATGGTGTCCTCTCGAGATCCGGTGTTATCTTTGTCGATTAGTTCGTCCCATCGAGATTTGCTTCGATTTGCACATGGCATCTGCCTCTGAGCTCGGCCGCTTTGGGAGCTCGTGGATTTCTGCGGGGGTGGCGCTGGGGTGTGGCAAGCGCTCGCCTCGACGCGCCGCTGGTAGCGGTGTCCGCGCTGGCCCGCTCCGCCAGGCCCAGCACGGCTTGTGTGGCCCTGTGTTGGGGGCTGTGTCATCTTCCATTTGACTAAGGCATAAACAGCAGCAGCGACCTGCGTCTCCTTCGTCAAACTACATTCCCCGGGACTGTGTTTCCCTGCCTTCGTTTGGTCGAGGTTGTGCTAGAGATGAGGATCCAACAAGCAGTGGCAGACTTGTAGGGCCGTGACCTGCCCACTCTCATTCTGCTCATTCCTCAGAACACGGCAGAACCCAAACCCCAACTTTCGATTAATGTTGCTAGATATTCGATATTATAATGTATGACTATAGAATTAATGTATGTTTTGGTATTAAACACACTCCTTCGTATTTATTGACCCGTAGCAACGCGAGAATACACAATATTTGATAGGAGAGGGAAATCTTTTTTTTTAAATCTCATATATTAGGCATGCAAGCCGCCTCATTAAAACCTTCCAGTCCCCTTAGGTATCCTGGTAAGGAAAAAGAGTGCATCTGAAACTTGCGGCCTCTCAAAACAAATAGGAGAGGGAAATCTTGGCTCTTCCGCTTTGCTTAAAAGAAGGATATGAGAGGGAAGTACAATGACTTTTGAGGCTTTGGGACCTTGTCAAAGTATTTTGGAAAATTGCTAGATATTTTAGCGAGAGTGGATAAAACCCAGATTAATGTTGTTAAAAATGGAATGACAATTGTTGTAATTCAACCAAAGTTATATTCTATGGGAAGGACTAAGGCGATTTTTTAGAGTTAGAGAAAACACGTACACGCATAGGAAGTGACACTTTCTATTGGGGTGACTACCGAGTACAATGATTCTCCCTTGAGATGTTATCAATCATCACATAAATTATGTAGCCCGTAGCAACACACGGTATTCAACTAGTAATCAATAAAGGTCTTCTCACTTTTAGGAGGACCTCTAATTGATATTTTCTCTCCCCCCTCTCTCTCGTGACCGTGGTCCCAAGTCTGGACTGCGCGAGCGAGAGACATCTTTACCGCGGAGCGCCGTCGCGCTACGGGATTCGGATTCAGGAGCTCTACTTCCGTAACTGCTGCTGGATCGGGGAAGCGGGAGTCATCGTCAGGCACCAAACGTGTGTAACTCCCCGCGAGGTGTCGCACTTGAGGCACTCAAGTCGTTGGAGCCAGAAGGAGCGCAAGGACTTCATCACGACCTTGAGGTCGGCTTCGGCTCGTCTACATCAACCACGCTCTCCTGAGCATTGACAACGTTTTTCGGTCTTCAAGGGTAAGTTCGCGAAAAGCCCCTCCCGTTACTGTATTACTAATAGATAGGTCCTGGCAGCTTCAGAGGTTTAGAAGCGTAGGGTAAATTTTTATTGTTTTCATGCGCGGAACCCCTACAGTTATGACCTCTAAGTAGAGGTTTAAACCAACGCCATTAGCAAGCTAAGGACAATACAAGTAAGTCTGACATTGTTTTATATAGTCAATGATAAAACATGTATCCATCATTGGATCTAACAACCATGCCAACATGTGCCATCACTACCCGGCACCTGAACAAAACACTATGTTATCGTGTTAACAATTTGACTAGGTAAACCAACACGCCGCGCGGGGTGTGTGTCGGGTGGGGTTGGGGACTAGGGCCGCGAGAGTCAAATAAGTTTGCCAGAAAGCAAGATACAAGATATGAAGTCACCTATTTCGCTAGCTAGATGATATAAACATCTACTCCCTCCGTCCATAAATAACTGTCTTGAATTTTTAGATTCATACTCTCTCCGTCTCAAAATAAGTGACTTGTCTTTGTCTAGATTCGCATGTATGTCTAGATATATTCAAATCTAAACAAATCTAAGTTACTTATTTTGGGACGGAGGGAGTATGTATCTACGTTAGTACGTAGATATATCTGAATATAGATAAATTTAAGTCACTTATTTCTAGACGGAGGGAGTACTAGGAATTGCGTAAAACGTAAGAACGTTTACTAGGAGTGCTTGTGTTGTCATCTTTTGGCTAATCGCACGTACTATGAACTTCCACTTACCAAATCTCAGTATGCAATTTGACACTGACTTCCTCATCTATTTTCCCACTTCCCTTTCTAGTAATTGCCAAACGCGCCGTCAGATGAGCTGCATACGTCAAGATTCAGCACGCTAGTGTTTTTTCTCTCAAGTTTACATATATCCCGTTTTCAACCTGATGACTGACTAGCCATATTATTTTCTTCTTTTTTGCGGGTAGACTGACTAGTCATTCGGCGCACGACCGTGTGTAAAAATGCTTGTACGAAACGTACGGTCCTCTGCTGGTTGCTTTGAATTTGATTTGATCGCCCGACCAAGCCTCAGGGGTGTGGGCCCTGTATGTCCGGTCGGTCAATCTGGCACCCGACATACGTCCATTTTGAGTGTTTTTTTGTCTTTGAAATCCTGGGTGTGTTTACCGTCACGTGGGTAACCAAAAGTTCAACACGCAGCTCGTGGTTTGTACTTTGGTTTACGCGCTCGTACGTACGACTCTGGTTTGCATTACTTGCATTGCACTGATGCGTCAGCGCGAGATTTCCTCCTCGGCACGGAAATGTTCTGTTGCGGCAGCGCTAGATAGATAGGCCACGGCGCAGGATTCGGGCCCGCTACATCGGGCAAACCACCTGGGCCACGGCTCCGCCCAGGCATCACCTCATTCCACGGGGCCGCACCGCGTCTCTGTAATAACCGTGAGCAGAATGCGCCTTGCATGGGCCGTGCCGTGCGAGCTCAGGCTGCCCGGTCAGCCACCTCTAAGCCACATGCGACAAAATGATTTTTGGACGAGACAGACGAGAGGTATGGCTGGATCATCGTGCTTTGAGCTCGAACGAGGTACAGATTTAGGAGGAGTGGGTCTCGCTTTGGAGGACACAGGTATCCTCTAAGATCAAAATCTTCTTATGAAGACTTTTAAAACAATCGATCCCAACGAACGCGGAACGACATTGAAACTATATGGCGGAGAGTAGCTCATGCCAATTCTGTGGAGCACACGATACCTGGAGACATGTCTTAATTGATTGCACCATGTCCAGGTGCATTTGGTCCTTGGTGGATGAGAGCGTTACGGAGCACATGGCATGCTCTGATGACGGAGACGCACGAGCATGGCTGGCGACCATGATCGCGACCCTGAAGAAGGACGAGCAGACCATGGTCTTCGTTACCTTGTGGGCGATTTGGCACGCTCGTCGGAAGGCTATACACGAGCAATAGTATCAAAACCCTTTAACGGTACACTGCTTTGTGGAAAGGTTTATTGCAAATATCAATCTGTGTGAAGGTCGAGAAAGGAAACAACAAGCGGGTACGAGGGTTCAAGCTACCTCATGGATTCCTCCATCCCTGGAATGGTGAAAATAAATGTGGAAGCTGTTGTGGGGAAGAGCTCAGGGAGATGAGCTATTGCAGCAGTTGCTAGAGGTGACAGTGGCGTATTCATGGGGGCCTCCGCAGTTGTCTTACCGGGACGTACTGCCACTGAGGCGCTGGAAGCCATGGCCTGTCGTGAGGCGATCGCGCTCGCGAGGGACATTGATGCTAGTCGAGTAAAGGTGGCAAGCGAGTGTAAAAACGTCATCTGAAGCCTCGAAGAAGGGATGATGGGAGTATATGCTCACACAGCTCGGGAGATTACTGAAGCCAGGAGCGATTTCACTGCCATGAAGGACGAGGCTCCAATAAGGAAGCGCATAATCTTGCTAGAAGTATAGTTAATAGTGATCAAGTTAGAAGTGTGTGGTTTTTAAATCCGCCTGACGGGTGTTGTATTTCGGTGGTTGCTGAATTTTAATAAAAGGTGGGGAAGTAAAAAAAAAAGCGAGAGAGCATCCATCCGCTAAAAGAAAACAGGAGAGCAATCGGTGATCTCGAAAAAACAAAAGAAGAGCATCCGGTACTTCTGTTTGGGCTTGGAGTCCGATAAGGCCACGTCAAATCATTTCTATAGCCATCAAATCCAATTTCGAACACAAATAAAAATGTGAGACGGGAGTTTTTTTTTTTGCCAGGGAGTCATAGCTAATTCTCTGGTTCGAGCATTAGGGATGCAGGCGAACTTCCGCTATAGCATCCCTACGTGTCCGTCCGGTTTCCTCCTCGAAATAGGTTTTCGTCCCGCTTTATAAATAAAGAAAAAGGCGGTATGGAATTCAGAGATTTGGAATGTTTTAATTTGGCGATGCTTGCTAAACAGGTCTGGCTATTGTTATGTGAACCAAATTCCCTCTGCGCTAGAGTTTGCAAAATACTATCCTAATGGTGACCTTCTAAATATTGAACTGAAGAAGGGCTCCTCTTATACCTGGCAGAGTATTTGGCACGGCATTCAAACTTTCAAGAAAGGCTATATTTGGAGAGTGGGAAATAGGCTTGACATCAATATCTGAGATTACCCGTGGATTCCATCTAGTCCAACAAGGAAAATCATTTCTCGCCGAGGTAATATAGTCCTTACAAAAGTTTCTGAATTAATTGATCTAAACACAAGAACGTGGGATGTAGAGATCCTTCGTGAACTTTTCTTACCAGTTGACGTGAACAGAATCCTCAAGATACCCTTGTCGGTAGGGATGATGGAGGATTTTATTTCCTGGAATTTTACAAAGTCAGGTGTGTGTACGGTTCGATCAGCATATTATACTCAGTGGGATCATCAACATGGCAGAAAACTGTTACGTACAAACGATTAGAGTACGTCAGAAATTAACCCAGTATGGAGTAAACTTTGGTCTCTAAAAGCGTCGGCTAAAGTCAAAATATTTACATGGAGACTGTTGCATGGCACTATTTCCTGCCGATCTGTTCTCACGAACAGACATATTGCAACGAGTAGCCTCTGTCCAGGTCTTACTAGTTTGCTTAATTATGAGGAGGAGGCGGGAAATCTGATCGGGGTAAAGGTATGTCGAGATGCTCCTGCAGTTTCACACCTCCTGTTTGCAGATGATTCGTTAATCCTCATGCGAGATGATATCCAAAATGCTAAAGTGCTACATAAAATTCTCGACGACTACTGTAACTCATCGGGTCAATTGGTCAGTGCCGGGAAGTCCAGCATATTTTTCAGTCCTTGCACGTCTGTGGAGGTTAAGGAGAACATTTGTTTGGAACTAAATATATTAACCGAAGCCATCACCGACAAATATCTTAGGCTGCCGCCCTTAGTTGGGGTTGATAAAACTAATTGTTTTATGCACTTGGTGGACATAATCTGTAGTAGATTGAAAGGATACATGGAGAAGCTTCTTTCTTTTGGTGGTAAAGAGGTCCTTTTGAAAGCTGTTGCAAAAAAGGACCTAGGCGACTAGGGTTTTTCTGACCTAGACGACTAGGGTTTTTCTTCCGCCGCCGGTGATTCCCTCAGGCTCCCGCTCCAATCATGTTCGCTTCCCGACTCGGTTGTGTGGGGGCTTTGCTCTTCTCAATCTAGTCTGGGAGGCTCTTTGATCTCTTCATCAGGGGCTTCTCTCTGAGGTTTTCGCCTCTAGGGTTTCTCCTTCAATTCATGGCAGCAATGTCCCACACTTCTAGTGCGTCTAGCCAGATCGGTGAGGGATCTGGTACGAGGAAGGAGGAGCAGCTGGGCGATCTGCTTGGAAGGCTCGGGATAGATGAGGATGAAATTGATGATCTGATTTTTGAGGAGGAAGATGATGTCCCTAAGGAGGGTATTAAGTGGATGGTTCTGACAAAAGTCCACACATCGAATTTCTTTAGTCCGCAGACTTTTGAGCAACATATGAAGGTTGCCTGGAGTCCAACGAAAGAGGTAAAATTTAGATATCTGGAAAATAATCTGTTTACTATTCAGTGCTTTTGTCTAGGTGATTGGCTTAAAGTGAAAGATGGAGGTCCATGGCTGCTCCGACAGAATGCTGTTACCATAGAGGATTATGATGGTTTCTCACCTCCTGAAACTATCAATATGAACTTTCTGGCGGTATGGATGCAAATACATAGGCTTCCTGATGGCTACAGGTCACCATCACTAATTAAGAATCTTACGGAGAAGAAGGTTGGACAAGTGCTGAAGGTGGATATCACTGAACATGGTCTCGGGAACTTTATCAGAGTCCGAGTGAAACTTGATGTTCTGAAACCATTGGCTCGTTTTGTTACTGTATCACGGGCGGGACAGCGTGAGTTCTTCAAGATTCAGTTTGAGAAGACACCTAAATTTTGTGGCGCCTACGGTTTGTTTGGCCACACTCACCTTGAATGTGGTACTGGTGAACATGATGAAGACAAGCTAAGGTGGGGAGATTTCCTTAAAGCCAACAGAGAGACTTGGTTTGGACGGGTGGCTTTTGGTGCCAACTGGGGTGTTTTTCACGGTAATCGTGGGCGTGGCCCTGCGGGTCGGGGTCGCACTGATGGTGGACGTGGTCGGGGCGATGAAATTCATATGAACTGGAGAGATACCGTCCTGGAAAAATCAAAGGATTCCACAAATGATGAGCAACTAAAGGACACGTCATCTAGTCCCTTGAAATCTACGGATATTGTCATGGCATAGGGAGATGCGGCTGAAGTAACAGCTAAAACAAATCTTGACCTTCAGTTGGAATTGGCGGCTGATTCTGTGAATGCTCTGAATGCTAATGACATGGTAACAGACAACATGGTGGCAGGAGTAGGAACTGTGGTATCGGTGAAGGACAGATCGAAGAGAACGAAGATGGATGGGGAGCTTTCGAACTCATCCCTAGGATCGGCGGGCTCCCGAGAGGGGCCTGTCCGGTCGCAATGAAAATAATATGTTGGAACCGTTGAGGGTTACGTAAATCCTCGGCAGTTCGTGCGCTCCTGGAAGTCCAGGCGCGGCTCAAACTAGATGTATTTTTCTGTCCGAAACACATCTGAGTAAAGCTAGGGTAGAAAATTTGATGAGACTAATGGCGTTTGATCATATGATCATGTCCGTTAGTGATGGCAGAAGTGGTGGTTTGCTTTTGTTGTGGCGTAAAGAGCTAAATGTCACATCAAGCCTGGTACATAATAACTATCTAGACATTTGTATTGATGAGGGTAGTGATCATGCATGGAGAATCATTGGGATTTATGGTGAACATAGTGGGGAGAGGAAACACCTCACCTGGGACTATATTCAGTCTCTACACGCCATGTATGAGATTCCATGGCTCTTACTAGGAGATTTTAATGAGATCATGGTTGGGTCGGAGAAGGAAGGTGGGATGCTACGTCCACAACGGTACATGCAAGTCTTCCGGGATGCTATATCTGATTGCAACTTGGATGATATGGGGTACGTTGGTGAGTTATTCACATGGAGAAGAGGAAGGATTAGAGAAAGACTAGACTGGGTTGTGTGTAACTCAGGTTGGAATACTATGTTCCCTATGGCAGGAGTGGTACATGAAGACTACTCCAAATCGGATCATCGCCCTATTTCTGTGGACTGCTCTTTTCTTGAATCAACTCAGAGGCGCCTTCCAAGGGGGAGGAAAGCTTTTGAAGCACGCTGGCTACTGGAGGAGTCCTTTGACTCAATAGTGAATTCGGCATGGGTTTCAGCCCATGCGGCTGAACCATGTAATCTGGCTTACAAGTTAAAGGAGGTACACTTGGCTTTACACGCCTGGGATCGAGAGGTTTTAAAACAGCCCCGTCATCGCCTTGATGAGCTGCAACATGAACTGAATTTGGTCATGAATGGCCCACTCTCTGATCAAGCGACGACAAGACTGCATGACATACAGATTGAGATTGAAAATATTCATGAACAAGAGGAAATCAAATGGGTTCAGTGGAGCCGAGCAAATTGCATGAAGTATGGGGACAGGAATACTAATTTCTTTCACAAGTTTGCTTCGGCTAGGAGGAAAAGAAATCTTATTAAAAAAATTAAAGGATGAGTCAGGGGATTGGATTGAGGATCAGGACGTCCTCTCAGATCATATTCGGAGTTACTTTGATGGCCTATTTAAATCTAAAATTAGTTTACCAGATAATGAAGTACTACTGAAGTCAGGAAAACTTTATTTAGTATTGGGGACCTTAAGGCTCCTGGACCGGATGGCCTGCATGCAATTTTCTTCAAGAAATACTGGAGCCTTTTTGGAGAGGAACTAACAGATGAGGTACTATTGGCAATTAATTCAAAAACCATCCCTGAAGGATGGAATGACACCATTATTGTGTTGATCCCCAAGGTGAATAGTCCGGAGAACATCACTCAATTCTGGACTATTAGCCTCTGCAATTTCCTATATAAATTTATATCAAAAGTCATTGCTAAAAGATTGAAAGAAATTCTTCCAGAGATTATATCTCCTACACAGAGTGCCTTTGTTCCGGGGCGCCTAATAACTGATAATTTTTTGGTAGCATATGAGTCTTATCATGCTATTAAAAAGAAGAGTTCTGGAAAATATGGCCTTTGTGCTATGAAGTTGGATATGCACAAAGCGTATGACCGAGTGGAGTGGTCTTTCTTACAGAGGATGATGATTAGACTTGGCTTTGATCTAGGATGGATTCAACTTATCATGAATTGCGTGAGATCAGTCAAGTATCAAGTTCGGACTAATGGTAATGATTCTGAGGTTTTTGTCCCTTCAAGGGGTTTGCGACAAGGTGATCCTTTATCCCCTTTTTTTATGTGCGAAAGGTCTTACTAGTTTGCTTAATTATGAGGAGGAGGCGGGAAATCTGATCGGGGTAAAGGTATGTCGAGATGCTCCTGCAGTTTCACACCTCCTGTTTGCAGATGATTCGTTAATCCTCATGCGAGCTGATATCCAAAATGCTAAAGTGCTACATAAAATTCTGGACGACTACTGTAACTCATCGGGTCAATTGGTCAGTGCCGGGAAGTCCAGCATATTTTTCAGTCCTTGCACGTATGTGGAGGTTAAGGAGAACATTTGTTTGGAACTAAATATATTAACCGAAGTCATCACCGACAAATATCTTGGGCTTCCGCCCTTAGTTAGGGTTGATAAAACTAATTGTTTTATGCACTTGGTGGACAAAATCTGTAGTAGATTGAAAGGATACATGGAGAAGCTTCTTTCTTTTGGTGGTAAAGAGGTCCTTTTGAAAGCTGTTGCGCATGCTATTCCAGCGTATGCGATGTCGGTATTCAGACTCCCTAAACAAGTAATAAAAGGGTTCACAAATGCTATAGCCCGTTATTGGTGGGGAGATGATGATGATCAGAAACATATACATTGGTTTGCATGGTGGAAAATATGTATACCAAAGAAAAAAGGCGGTATGGGATTCAGAGATTTGGAATGTTTTAATTTGGCGATGCTTGCTAAACAGGTCTGGCGATTGTTATGTGAACCAAATTCCCTCTGCGCTAGAGTTTTAAAGGCAAAATACTATCCTAATGGTGACCTTCTAAATGTTGAACTGAAGAAGGGCTCCTCTTATACCTGGCAGAGTATTTGGCACGGCATTCAAACTTTCAAAAAATGCTATATTTGGAGAGTGGGAAATGGGCTTGACATCAATATCTGGGAAGACCCGTGGATTCCATCTAGTCCAACAAGGAAAATCATTTCTCGCCGAGGTAATATAGTCCTTACAAAAGTTTCTGAATTAATTGATCTAAACACAAGAACGTGGGATGTAGAGATCCTTCGTAAACTTTTCTTACCAGTTAACGTGAACAGAATCCTCAAGATACCCTTGTCGGTAGGGATGATGGAGGATTTTATTTCCTAGAATTTTACAAAGTCAGGTGTGTTTACAGTTCGATCAGCATATTATACTCAGTGGGATCATCAACATGGCAGAAAACTGTTACGTACAAACGATCAGAGTACGTCAGAAATTAACCCAGTATGGAGTAAACTTTGGTCTCTAAAAGCGTCGGCTAAAGTCAAAATATTTACATGGAGACTGTTGCATGGCACTATTCCCTGCCGATCTGTTCTCGCGAACAGACATATTGCAACGAGTAGCCTCTGTCCAGTTTGTGAGATTTATTGTGAAGATACTTTACACACCTTTTTCCAGTGTCCCAGGGTCCTGGAAATTTGGAGACACTTGGGACTTATGGAGATCATTGATGAGATGAGCATTGTCGATAGATTGGGGTCGGGTGTTCTTGAAGCATTAATTCGGATGCCTAACAAGCCAGCTCCACGTACTGCCGATGTTGGTATGAAAGAATTGCTTATTACTTCTTGTTGGTATATTTGGTGGCAAAGGAGGCAGGTGGTACATGGGGAATCAATTGTAAATCCGATGAGAATGGCTCAAGCAATAGCAGCTATTGCGGCAAACTACTCCAAGGCGAGGAAAAAGAATTCGGTGGTCCGTCGTGTTGGATGGGAGAAGCCGTCGGAGGGCTTTTGCAAATTAAATGTTGATGCTTCGTTTTCAGTGGAGACTGGTAAGGGTGCTATAGGAGCTGTAATCCGCGGCGACAAAGGCTCCTTTATCATATGTGCTAATAGTGCCATTGATTATATTTTGGATGCTCCATCGGCAGAAGCGACGGTGCTACGTGATGGCCTTCTTTTGGCAGGTCAAGTGGGATGCACCAAGATTGTAGTCAATAGCGATTGTATGGAAGTCATCTCTACTATGAATGAAGGCGGCAACTCCATTGGGGCATCAACGGCTATCTATGAGGAGTGTGTCTTCCTAGCTCGAGGCTTTGCTCAAGTTTCTTTTGTTCATAGTTATAGAGAATGTAATATGGTATCTCATACTCTGGCTTGTAAGGCGGAGGGACCCCATACCGTTTGGATGGAGGATCCGCCGGATTTTCTTTTTGAGCTTCTCACAAACGATGTAACTATATTTTAAAGGCTGCAAGTTTCAAACGCACTCTTTTTCCTTACCAGGTACCTATGGGAACTGAAAGGTTTTAATGAGGCGGCTTGCAAACCTAATATATATGAGCTTTCAAAAAAAAAGAGTGTTGCAAAGCAAACATGGGCACCGGTGCTATCTTCATTTTGAGATTTTTGAAAATTTCAAAACCCCTTAGGCCCTCACTTCTATGTCTCTAAAAATTATGGCGTTAAATATATAGATGGGTATGTATATAGAAGGAGTTTACACAAAAAAATCCGTTAAAAAATACGTTGTATTTTGGGAATATAAAAAAGACAAATTTCTTGTCAGAAAACGCTAAGAGAACACAAGAGGACGCACACATGAGGTGTAGACCATCTGAAGCGGTGAGACGGATGTACCGGAGAATGCACTTCACAGCTGTCCAATGAGAATCCCGTGGAGCATGAAGGAACTGACTCTGTGTATGAGATATCCGGCCTGGTGATCGTCAAGTACTGTAATCCATCCACAATGTTGCGATACTCAATGACATCATCAGAATTAAGGAAATCACTATGAAAAGCAGATAATCGATCGGTGGTTTTTATAGGACTGATAGCAGTATTGCACTGCAACATGCCATCGTGGCGTAACAAGTATCGAGAATACTTCTATTGAGTGGGAGTCAGTCCACTATCAGAATGAGAGACTTCCAAACCAAGGAAGTAATGAAGGGTACCCAGATTCTTGACAGCAAAATCACCACTCATAGCAGAAACCAGTCTATCAGCACCAGTAACTGAGGAAGATAAGGATATGTCACCAACAGATACATAGTTACCTCAGGTCACTGAAGAAGGAACAATCCGTGAGCATGAAGAACAGAGCCAGGGCTACATGCCATGCATGAAGAGCCTGCTTAATTCCATAAAGAGCATTGACCAGGCGACACGGGTGATGAGGATGAGAAGGATTGACAAATCTATGATACTTTGATTTATAAAAACTTTATAGTACCTAAATCATGGTGTTATTTTTTGACTAGATTTAATAGTCAGCGGGAGGAGAGGGAGGAAGGCGACAAAGAATAAAGGTTCGGTTCAGAAAAACAGAAGCTTTAAAATAGAAATGGACGTTGATTCCTCATAGCAACTCCGAATCAAGCAAATAAGTACTTGTTGGAAAGATAATTCCGAGCTTACCAATGGGTACTCGCACGTCTCCATACCCCAGATAATCTGGCCCACCTCAAGAATTTCTGATATGGACTTTCGACGTGACACTATGTATGGGGGCGGATAATCTGGCCCCCTCTTAGGGCAGATAATCCGGCCCTACAAGGTTCCGTCCAATCTGGATGTACCAGTTTGTATGAGATACGTTTCGGTTGTTGGCCGCCCTAGCCACCCATATAAGTCTTGGGAACGCCTTTAGATCAGCTAAGCTCACGTTTAAGATAAGCCCTAGTTCTTGGAGTTGCTAAGTGCAAACCATTGAATCTTTCCACACCAATTCGTATCGATCTGGTGTATTTGCTACTATCAATCAAGTGTGATTAGTTATTCCGTTGGAAATTAGCCAATTGCAAGTTTTGTGTGTTCTACTATTTTATTGGGAATTAGAAGATTGCAATTACCGCTTCGTGGTCAGCGGCTACGTACGCAAGTGTGTGAATTTACGAATATCTAAAAGGGTTGAGAGTTGTTGTATTGACATTCGGGATTGATCGAGAGGTTTGTGAGCGTCATACAAGTTATCTCCATCCACTATCATCATCTACCACCCTTGTTTACTGAGAAGATTGGACCACCCCATATCATCTTGGTATTAGAGACCAACGTTTCCTCAGTAAGCATCCAATAATCCATCCATAGATTAGTTTTTTCGTCCTATATAGAAAAAGCCATAAAAAGATTAGGAATAGTCATTACCATAAGCTAGATTGCATCGGAGTTGAGTCGTAGTTTTTGGTCGTTTTGTGTTTTCGATCCGATCTCGTCCAGTGCAAGTCATAGTGTCTAGATTTTCCTTTGTCATTATCGTTTGTTCATCGTTTCGAGTCAATCATCACCCTTTTTCGCAAATTTTACATCTATTTTTCGAGTCCACATAGGGTATCTTTTTTGTTTAACTTAGCTACAGTCTTTCTACAATATCCATGCCTAGGAACGTACCTACGAGACTTGTTGCTTTGCTCTGAACAAGCTGCTCATTAGGGTTTTGAAGTGCAAATTTTTAGCCAGACAGACCGGAATATTCGGCCCAGCAATACTGGATTATCTAGCCCCTATTTGCTCAAAATTGTTGCATTTATATTGCATTGTGTCATATAGTTGGAAAATCAAAAAAAGAGAAAAGTGAAAAAGTATATAAAAACAAAAGAGAAGAAAAGAGATACAAAAATGGCAAAAGAGAAATATCAAAGTTCGATTGAAGGCCTAGTTCATAATAGTACTTGTAGATTAAGCAATCTTGTGCCTGTTTTATTTTGAGCTATTACTAGTGTCTCTCTTGTGCATTGCAATATTCCTGTTCATGAGTTGATTTGCCACGTTTATCTCCATTATATGTGTTTCCTTGGGTGTTTGTTACATGATTAGCACTAGGACTTGCTTTGGTGTAGTTAGATATCCATACCTACAACCCCATTACATACTCCTGCTTTGTCGTGCGATTGTTCTTGTACCCTCAGCATTTGTTTCATCACATCTGTGCACGTTGTCGTTTATCCAAGTTGGTAAGCTTTACTAATTCACTTTGGAACGGTAAGATTTCCTTTTCTTACAGTTTTGAGTGAGTTAAGAGTTGCTATCATATATATGCTTTGTTGCCACCTTCTTTATATTTACAACCAACGAAAATTGATTCTTTGAGGTTTCTATTCAAGTTTCTTTGCAGCAACTTGTTATGGGAGGAGGATGTTGGAGTGTCGCCTAGTTCAGGTTTATTCCACTTCACGGCAAACATCAGTGGTAGACATGCTGCTATTACCATTGATAATTGTTCATTAATGAACTTTGTTAGTATTGAGGTTGTTGAAAAGCTACAGTTGTATACATATTCCAAAACTTTCCCATGTTTGTTAGCTACTCCTGATCATGCACTACCATTTACTCGGATCACATATGTTCCTATCACCATTTATGGCCATACCGAATATATTGGTTATGATGTAGTTTTCAGAGTGTTTAATTCCTGCCATATCATGTTGGGAAAACGTTGGTGTGATCAATTTCAGGTTAATTTTGATAGTGGTTATGTTGATCTGTTAATCTTTTGGAATAGCAAGCACATGTGGTTATCACTTTTTAGGATTAAGCAATTTTAAAAGATTAGGTGTGAAAACTTATGTCCACCTACAACCACCATAATAGAAACCCATGTTTATCCGGAAAAACTAAGAGTGGGAGTTGATGAGTCATGTGAGGTTTCAACTAATGTAATCATCTCTACACCTAGTGTTGTTTCTTGTGATATGCAGGTTTCTTTTAAAGAAAGGGAGCCGTCTATTTTACAACCTACATCACCAGATCGTGCATTGTCACTTGAGGATGTGCTGGTTCCTACTACATCCAATGAGAATGTCACATTTTCTACTACATCACAGGAGGATGTCGTTGATATTGGTAATGATTTGACTCTACAACCCATACGTGAAATATATTATGAGTCTATTCCTTTGCTGATTACTCCTTGTGATTTGCCTTGCAATAATGTTACAACACCATGTGATAGTTTACCAAATTCGAATTTTGATTATATGGTACTGATTACACACAAGGAAATATTTGCTCGAATACCACCTGTTGATATTGTGTATTCCATCATGCTAAATGAACTTATAGATATAAGTTGTGCTATGGATAAGATTTCTGAAATTTTATGTCTAAATTCTAGCACATATTCTACTTATTTCACTTTTAATCTAATTGGTGAATATAGCATGAATGATAATTTTATGATGGACAACATATGCATTACATGTGATAGATTCGTTGAACTGAAACTTACTGTTTTCAGCGATATATGCAATGTGTCACAATTGTGCGCTACTGCTCTATACTTCACTTATACCTGTAATTTTGATTGCTAATCCGTGCATTATTCTTTATTTCCATATGACAATTGTGTGTTCTCTACTTGCAATTTACGTTGTGTTTTGTATATTAGAAATATTATGCATGTCAAAAAAATGATACAACATGTTATATATACATATATTGTGCGTACACATTGTCCTTTTTTGTTTCTTCCACTTTCAGCTTACCCAAAGCCGTATATTGTTTTTCCCGAAGAAAGGGAGGATGATGAAGATACAATCATAGAGTATAAAGATTCTAGTTGTGTAAACTGGAAGGTAATATTGAGCCTTATTACAAAATATCATAAGGTGACTTTATTCCTAGTTGAACATGATACTTTGATTTATAAGAAATTTATACTAACTAAATCATGGTGTTATTGTTTCACTAAATTTAATATCTATCGGACTAGGCCAGGAGGAGGAGAGAGAGGAAGGCGACCGAGAGATGGAAGATGACCAAGAAGGAAGGTTCAGTTCAGACAGACAGAAGCTCCGAAATTAAAATCGACGTGGATTCCTCGTACTAACTCCGAATCAAGCAAATAAGTACTTGTTGGAAAGATAATTCTAAGAGCTTTCCAACAGGTTCTCGCACGTCTCCATACCCTGGATAATCCGGCCCACCTCAAGAATTTATGCTACGGACTTTCGGCGTGACGCTCTGTATGGGGGGCGGATAATCCAACCCCCTCTTAGAGTGGATAATCCGGCCCTACAAGGTTCCGTCTGATCCATACATATTAGTTTGTAGCAGATACGTTTTTGTTTTGGTTGTTGGCCGCCCCAACCACCCATATAAGTCATCG
The DNA here is from genome assembly GCA_910589775.1 of Avena eriantha. NCBI lineage: Eukaryota > Viridiplantae > Streptophyta > Magnoliopsida > Poales > Poaceae > Avena > Avena eriantha. The sequence goes on from OU342742.1 coordinate 47,252,722, forward strand.
AAACGCCTTTAGATCAGTTAAGACCACGTTTGAGACAAACCCTAGTTCTTGGAGTTGCTAAGTGCAAACTATTGAATCTTTCCACACCAATTCGTATCGAACTGGTGTATTTGCTACTATCAATCAAGTGTGATTAGTTATTCCGTTGGGAATTACCAATTGCAAGTTTTGTATGATCTGTTATTCCATTAGGAATTAGAAGATTGCAATTGCCGCTTCGTGGTCAGCGGCTACGTACGCAAGTGTGTGAAATTACAAATGTCTATAAGGATTGAGAGCTGTTGCATTGGCATCATGGATTTCTTGAGAGTCATACAAGTTACCTCCACCCACTATAATCATCAATCACCCTCGCTTACTGAGAAGATCGGGTCATCCCATATCATCACAACTCACATGATCTCATCCACCGGTGGACATCTATGTCATGCAAGGAAAAAATAGCGTGCTATCTCTTTTAGCGTGGCCCTTCTCCAAACGCTATGCAAGTTATAGCGTGCTAATAACGTGCTATTTTTCAAAATAGCATGTGCAAAAAATTAGAAAATGAGGTATAACAAGTATCACTAGGGATTTTAGCAGCTAATTTTTTTCACACTAATACATGCATAACCAATTAACCAATGGTGGCCAAATGACAAAGTTTGCTTGACATCCGGCGCATGCCAAATTGGAGGAGAATACCTGTGTCAGGTCAGCTCCCTGGTCGAGGACTTGAGGTGCACATCCTTCTGGTGTTTCACTGCATCTGGTGGACATGCCGAGCATAGGTGGCCCGCCGGCCGAACCTAGAGGAGATGGGCGCTGCAGCCGCTACCGTCGTTGTGGGGAGTGAGAACTAGGGAATTGAGTTGAGTTGAGTTGAGCAAGATTTAGATGCATATTGTTGGACGTGGTGGACACATCGTCTGAATAGGCTTATGGACGACGCTATTTTCATAGGGTTTTTTAGCGCCACTATTGCGTTGTAACGTTACAGCGTATTTAGCGCCGCTAAAGCGCGATTAGCGTCATAGCGAGAAGATTTTGCATAGCGTAGCGTTTGGCTCCCAAATATGTTATAGCGCCCCTATAGCGTCGAAATAGCCCACTATTTTTTCCATAATGCCATGCCCTCCCCCCACTTCGCGAGCGACATGTGGAAAACGATCACCCTTACTTTCTGGTGCATCTAGAGATACCAAAATGATGTCGTTTTTAGTGGAGCACAAACAGCGGCAGCAAGCATGAGGACGTCGATCGAGGGGGATTTTGATGGGTGGCATTTGGCGAAACTGTTCTGTAGCGATGTTTTGGCTTCCCGAAGCCGTTGCAGTTGTGGTTGCTGGTTAGAGATATGAATATCTATTTTCACGAGGAGCTGTCACCTCTTGTTGACAACATAACTTGTCATTTTGACGATGTTGTGTGCCACTTGACACTATGATTAATACATCTCCCAGGATGTATTCTAGAAAAAAGTTTCCGTGTCCAATTTTGTTACAACTAGTGCCAAGCTTCGTTAAGTCAAAAGAATCAGACTGTGAAAATAATGGATGATGACATGCTATGAAATGTGAATTTGGAAAAGATCATCGAAAAACATGATCATTTATGCCATGCAGAGAGAAACACCTTCTGCGGATCACATATTTTGAAACATGTGCAACTTTCATGTGCTCTTAACTACTTGATGCCTATCCCCATGCTCCCATCGTGTTTGGAGGGTGTTATCTGTTATGTTCTCAAGGCATCTTGATTGCCTCTATAAAATCATTTCTTAAAATCTATAATACTAGTACCTTTGATCTAAATTAATGTTTTTAGATTTAAATGATAATATTGAAACATGACTAGATACACTCAAATGTAGATAAAACTGAGAACAATAATTTGGATCGAAGTGATACCATATTTTTTATCTTGATTTTCGATAGTCGGAAATTGGATGTGGCCCAGGGTCTACGGTGGCCCATATTTGTCCTTTTCCACCCCCCCCCCCCCCAAATCTATAATACTAGTACCTTCGATCTAAATTAATGTTTTTAGATTTAAATGATAATATTGAAACATGACTAGATACACTCAAATGTAGATAAAACTGAGAACAATAACTTGGATCGAAGTGATACTCCCTCCGACTCATATTAGTTGATTTGGATTTATCTAGATTCGGATATATCTAGTACTAAAACATGTCTAGATACATCCGAATCTAGACAAATTCGAGTCAACTAATATGGGTCAGAGGGAGTACCATATTTTTTATCTTGATTTTCCATAGTCGGAAATTGGACGTGGCCCCCCCCCCCCCCCCCCCCCCCCCCCCCCCCCCCCCCCCCCAAGTCGTCCAGAATATCGAAGACGCGAGACACAGAGGCCAGCTCGCCCGTACCGGACCTAGCCGGCAAGGCTGCTGCCCCCCGCCGCCCCTTGGATTTGCAGCTCGGCCGCGATTCCAACTCCGGGAGAAGATGTGGCCCACCGATCTCCCCTTCCCTTAAAATAAAGTACTGCTCGAGTGGTATACAGCGCTTTCCTTTTTTCCCTCCGTGCACACGCTACACAGCGCGGCGCCGGCGCCGGCGTGCGGCCGGGAATTTCCATTGCTCCCTGCCTTTCACATTTTTCTCTGAGCTTCGTACGATCTCCTGCGGTGCTTTTTTTCTGATGGCTGGCTTAGGCGACGCCGCCAAGGAATACATCGCTGGATCCGCTGCCGGCGTAGCCCAGGTGGTCGTCGGCCACCCTTTCGACACCGTCAAGGTAATTCTCTTTTCTTCCCATTTCATCTAACTTTTGGTGATTGGTGTGTATCTATCTCCGGTTATTTGATCTGTCGTGCTTTGGTTGTTTTGTGTATGGGGGTATACTATGCCCGCAGCGTTGCTGTTCGGTGAAATGCTTGCTTGGTTTCATCCCGTAGGTTGATAGATACCAGCTCACCTTCTTCCGGAGTAAACGGGGGTGAAGTGTTTCCAGGGGAGTATGGTATGCTTGCTTGGTGATGCATCTTCTCAATTGGCTCATAGCCTAGTTCGATGGGATGCTTGGCTTCAAGTTCATTTCTTACCTTCTGTCCCTGTCATTGTGTTGATGCTTCATGTTTATTGGGCTGTTATTAGAGACTCTTTTTGGAAGTATGTTTTTGTTACTTCCTCCAGTTCATATTAATGTTCTCAACTTTGTCTAGATACAAATGCATCTAGTCTAAATTCTTAACTAGGTACATCCGAATCTAGATAAAGTTGAGAACAATAATATGGGTCGGAGGGAGTACTCAATTTGTACTGCTAAGAGTCTTACAGAAAGAGAAGCATGCCGATCATCTGATAACCCACACATAAAATATCTCTTGTCAGAAAGGTTCATAGCTTCGTACTAACTTCACCTAGGGAAAACTTTCGGGATGCTAAACGGAAACATAAGTAAAGTTGCACAATAACACAATTTTCAGAATCAGAATTGGAGCCAATCGCATTACATAGAGTAAATAATTGGTCACCATAAACTCAAGGAGTTCAACATATTGGGTTAATAGACCATATTGAGGCCAAGTAAAGCTCCTCAAGTGGATTAGAGTATGAGAGGAGTACTGACATGTAATTTAAGAGTATGATTGCTGCAGTTGCTAGTTGCTACTATAAGATCACAAGTGCAATGTTTGTTACTGCTTGCTTGAGAATGCTTTGCTCTTTTCATCATCCGTTTGACCGTTTGTTATGGAGCTTTATGATGATGAAGTTTGATGAAATACATGTTGATAATTTGGTTGATATTACCAGATATTGATCGTGTTTAGAATGCTGCTGTTCATAGCAGGCGTGTACAATACCAAATTCAGCTGGTATATTTGCCATCTTTAGACACGACTGGGCAGGCATCATTCCATTGATTCAAGGGATGTCAAGCTGTATATCTTCTATGAGCTAGGATTTTTTTTGTGTTTGCAGTTGCACAGGTTCTACCTAATAAAACGTTTCACACATAAGTGATCTTATCCATAGGATCTTATTGCTTGTCTTGACTTAATTCTAGGATTTTCTGTTTCATAATTGAACACTTTAGGGGCCCTGACAAGTTGTTTATTAAATCATGCAGTCGAGGATCTTTCTAATGCTGATGTTCGAGATTTTTGACACATACTAAGCGATGTTATATTTCTAATTTCCTAACAAGACACCACTCCATACATGCATTTTTTCCCTTAAGATCCATATGTCCAGGTGTTTTTGGCACTCTATGATTACACGTTGGTCTGGCTGCCCATGGTATGTGAGGTGATACTGGCAACTAGTTGGGAACTAATTGAACTAGTGTTTTTGCTGTAATTAGGTTACAGCATGAAAAAACCTGTTTGTGCCAGTATGAGAATCTGCAGACTATTTTTCTCTTCTGTGCATGTACTAGGTAAAACTCTGTAGTTTTGGCGGAATATACGTTTACCATTTTGTTCATATTTTGCTCCATGAATTGAAGATAACTTTGTCCACCAATAGGTCAAATTGCAAGCTCACAATACCACGGCTCACGGAAAGGTCTACAAAAATGCATTCCACTGCACTAGTAGGATACTGGTTGAGGAAGGAGTAAGCCCCTTCTTTCATATTTCTCACTTCAGATTTAATCATTCTTTGTATTACTCGATTAATCGAGTGTATATCTTATACACACCTCATGTTGTTTTAGTCCTGCATATACATCCCGTCGTCTATTCCATAAATATTTTATTTTGTGGCAATTATAAGTTACAATTCATGCTAGGAAAATTGCCTAGACAGCACTGTGTATTTATATTACTATATTGTTATCAGTTGAAAGTATATTTTTATGGAGACTGATTTAGTATAGCACTCTTCATACATCTCTAGTTTCCAACGCTATGAAATTACAAACAAAGCAACTATCTTATGAAAGCATTTGCATTGCACCTTACTATACATGCTATTAGTTAGATCAATTATTAAATGCTGTGCTGTCATTATTCATCTAGATTTTAAAATGATATAATTTTATCAACATGTTACTGGAAGTTCATTGCATGATTATTTTCCACTACAGATAAGAGGGTTGTATAGAGGCGCGTCATCTTCATTTATTGGTATAGCACTTGAAAGCTCCCTTTTCTTTGGCACATATGCACAGGCCAAACAATTACTACAGGTATTTCCTCTTTTATTCTTTGGTATAGCAGCAGGGCGAAAAATGCTAACACTAGTGTATCTTTATATTTTTATTTTAGGGAAAATCTGAGGATTCTAAACCTCGGCTACAGGTAATTATTCCTTCTGCTGCCTGTAGTGGAGCCCTGATCAGCTGCATCCTTGCTCCGACAGAGCTGACCAAGGTCAGTCCTGCCGTCAATCTCTCTTTTCCAGTTAGTGAGTACATAGGAGGCGTGATTCAGGTGACATTTAATGATGTAATCCCAAGACATCTCCAGTGCAGAATGCAAGTTCAAGGGAAGAAAACAATATATGCAGCTCGATATTCCAGCCCTCTAGATTGTGCCGTAAAAACACTGCAAAGTGAAGGGGTGAGCTCAGTTTCCTTCCACAAACTCTTCTATGTTGTTTCTAGTCTAAGGAGTATGTTGTTATGTTACAGGTTAGGGGTATATTTCGTGGCGGTTTAGCAACATTGTTCAGAGAGGCAATTGGCAATGCTTTTTTCTTCTGCACTTATGAGTACAGCCGATATTGGATGCACAGCTATATAGATTCTCGACGATTTTCTGACAACAGTCACTTAGTTGTGGCAAAAGACGTGGGGATAGGAGTCATGAGTGGTGGCATTAGTGGGATGGCTGTAAGTATCTCTTGTCTTTTAAATTCAATGTGAGACATATTTTTCTTCAATTTGACCAGTATTTTCACTCCGCAGTTCTGGACAGCTACCCTGCCACTGGATGTTGCAAAAACTATTATTCAGACTGATCCTGATCCTCAGTCGAGCCGAAATCCCTTTCGGGTTTTAAAAATGGTACGTGCGCTGCAATGGTTCATGATTTTCTGTTTCACTAGGTATAGTGGATCATGGCAACCATGCTTGACATGTTGCAGGTGCATAGGAGAGCTGGGCTGGCTGGCTGTTATGCTGGTCTTGGACCAACACTAGCAAGAGCATTCCCTGCCAATGCAGCAGCGATTGTTGCCTGGGAGTACAGTGCTAAGGTTCTTGGTTTAAGGCATGACTAGTACTGTCGTGTCGTGTACAAGGGATACGATGCGGGTTTGTACTTGTGGGCTTCTGGCAATATATGTCTACTTCCGTTCTCCCACAAACTCTCTGTGGAATTCACTGAGTTAATCAATCGCTGGATTAGTTGGTGCTTATCTCCATGACGGCAATGGGGAATGACAGGAGGTGGAATGTACTTCCTCCGTGTTCAAAATATAAGATGTTTTAGCTTTGTGAAGTAAACTAGTTAAGTGCCCGTGGCATCGCGATGCCACGGGAAAACACCGCACGTTGCTGTGGAAAATATTACATAAAGTTCTTGTATTACATGGCATCATGAAAATAATGAATAGGCGGTTCTACTTTTACAGCGGTACTATAGAATAATAAAATGAGTGCGATGCTACAGAGGTAGACCGATTTTCTATTCATCTTAAAGATCATCCAAAATTTAGAAAATAGACCAACAATTAGATTACAGGATTGTATTGTAATTTATCCACGGAGCCAACAAGTTTAATGTTCAATATAGGCTAAAATCCACTCTTTTTCTGCAAGGGAATAACTTTCAGGCTACAACTAAAGCATGACCACCTTGATTTGTAGATATGACCCCAAGTCTTGGCCGTCTTAATCTCCATCAGTACTCGCACTACCATTGGAGGTATCCAAATATCATAGAACCATAAGGCTTCACCTTCTAAACATATCAGTGGTCTTTAATTGTTTCTTGTCTCAATAAAATCTCCCTTGAATATTATGGGCTGTCATAGTAAACCCTGCAGAAAATTAGCACACCAATCCACTATCACTGCATTATCTTCACCAAAAATGACATCATTGAGGTGGTGCTTGAAAAACAACTCGCAACCCTTGCCATCATCCACCATATCGGTAAGAATATACAACTAATCAGGTTCGTCCTAGTAAATAAGTTAGGAGGTAGCTCTAAAACACGCCGAGTGTAGAGAAAAGTGCACTTTTTTCAACATTCCAAGAGATATGTATTTTAGAGAGTGCAAAAGAAGGAGGAACTGAAATACTGCACAGTGGGTCATAAGGTTACATGTGAGTATGAAAATTCGAATTTTGTGAATGTATAACCTTTCCATCCACAACATCATGCTTGGGTGGGCAGTTGTGAACTTAAAGCGTGCGAAAGCCTATTTCGAATTGAGTACTCGAAGTTTGTTATATGTTGATGTCAAAAGTAACTCATATGAATGTCAGTACAAAAATGTACCCTGCAAAATTATCGAATGAATTACCAATGACCTAATTTCTCATAAAAAAATTACCCATTACCTTAAGTATGAAGTGGTTCACAAATTTGTTATGCTAATCTGCTATGCATAAATCTGCAGGTGGGCAACGAATAAGTATAAGTACCCTACAAAGATAAATCAGTTAGAGAAATAGGAATATAAGAAAATATCATCGGATACAATGTGTGTAGGAAAAAAACATGTTCACCTTCCTTCATTTTCCATGTAGTAGACAATGCTCTGAGGAGTAGAGAGTCAGTAGTGGTTGTGTATGCATACCTTTAAAGTGACTCAGAATATTAATACATTAAAATCACCGAATGGAAACTCGCAGAATCAAATTACAAGCAACCTACAAACATCAAGATACTTTTATTATTCAGGGAAGGTACATTTATCTCGCATCAACATTTAACTAATATAAGATGTGTTAACGGCAAGAATTCTATGGATACCATATGCCATCAAAGTAGATTTCTGTACTTATGCAAAGCAACTTCTTCAGAGATCAATAGAACATGCAATTTAAAGTAAGTCAAAAATCTGAAGGCAATAACCAATCTATGGTTATCGGATGTAACGGAAATAGAGAGTATAGTCCAAAAATTGGACCGGTGAGCGAACCGGTGCTCGCGGTGGTTTCACCTTAAAATAAAAACCATAGTCCCTGTTGGTCTCATTTATGGTTATAGGTTGCAGGTTGGCACTCTTCAGAGAATTTGCAAAACCCGAGTAAAAAGGAATAAAAATAATCTGCAAGGTGTGAAGTTTAGGCAGTAAATATTGAGAGTATTTTTTATGACCAATGAGTTCAATTAAGATCTGAAAGGAAGTAGCTGCTGAAACAAAAATTATAGTAGTAATTATTTAATTCAAAACATTCAAAGGCATGCTTTTGTAGTTCGCCAAGTGAAATATTGAATGCCAGAAGATTAAATTTACCTGTTGAACTCTATATCCCCGAATGTCTGCAAAACAAAACAACAAAATGACACTGCCAATCCATATTCTCTAAGAGAAAGAGAGTAACAAAAAAAGTTAATGCATGTTAAGTCTCGATGAAGAAGTTGGGAATACAAATACTGAGTACTTGCCTGCAAACCAAATTGCATAGGATATGCACCGTCACACAGACACACAAAATCAAGAAAAAGCGAATAAAATTTAAAATTGATATAGACGAATGTAGGGAATATGGGGACAACCGATGTAGGCTGGCTGGTGTGCGTCCGGCAGTTGAAGACAAACAGACTTGCCTTCCCTTGATACAATTGTGATTCTTCTCCTGACCAAGCCAAACGCTTCCGTTGGCTATTGTCAGCGCTAATAGGAAGCGGCGCTGTGGAAATCCATTGGATGGTGAGAATACTATAGGGGAGAGAGGGCTGCAGATCCATGCAGTTGTGGACGAAGACGAAGGCCCCGGTACCACGCATGAGGATGGGGAGGTGAGGGGATAGATGTGTCAGGGACATGATAAGTTTAAGATCACTTTAACAACTAGCTTAGTCTTACCTCCTCTAGCATAGGCTGGAATCTCCCATTAATGTAACCTACTATGGCCTGAAACTACCAACTATGACAATCCTCTACATGTTTATATAAATTCATGGATATACATGCATCAGTTATTATATTCTACTGAATGCAATTTACACATTATTGTCAATACCATGATATCAATCCTATTAACTCTTATATCATCATGTCATATGGTTGTATTTTTTGAAATTATAAGCAATTATTTAAGTAAACAATAATGAATAAGTAAAAATATTATTGAATTTAAATAAAAATATAATGATTTTATTTTTTTGTATTTTTTATTTAATATGGAATAAATAATATCTTTAAATCTGTAAATCGAAATTCGGCAAATAATATGTCTAAATTGATTAGAAAAATGTGAGGAATCCAAATATGATATCAATATCAACTTATCACAAACTATGCCATGATTCTTATCATAATTTTATTTTCTCGTTTAAAACGGCACGCATAAAGATTCTTAGCTCGGGGCTAAGACTCGCTAAACTTGAGGTGGATCTCTGATGAAACAACATACTGTGAACCTAAAAATGATTTTTGTAAAAAATCATGAGCATCCGATCATATACCTGTAGTTCATATCTGACCCACTTGTAACTACCTCGGTGAATTACGCTCTTAGTTAATGCCTGGATGAACGAAAGTGGTTAAAATAGTACGGTGGGGCTCAGGGCCACTCACGGTAGACCTTTCGGCCGTCCTAACCGCTGTCAGACAACGGGACAAGAACGAGCGGCGTAATCGGCAGGCGAAGGGATCAACTACATACACAAATGAGTATGTATGCAAGCCACATACAACAGTCCTCAGAGCCATTCCATCTAAAAAAATAGAAATATAGCAACGCCATACGGCAAGATCCAAATGTCCTAGATAGATATAATAATTTAGGATAGCTCCTCATACATCACACATCAGAGTATCATGCGGAAGCGGAAAACAAGATCCGAGTACGGATAAGAAGCAAATTGGCATAAGATACCCATAAATAAACACATCCCGCCCACAGATCACACGGATCCCCGTTTCCGGAATCTCTACACCGAATGATCGTTGCCAACATCATCTGTCTCTTCCACCCAGTATCCATCTTGCGGGTACACCTGTTCATCTGAATCAAACAATTTATCGTGTGAGACCCTAGGGGTACTCAGCAAGTCTTTATGCCACTAAAGGGGACACAACCTGGGGTGACGCAATTGCAGCAAAAGATAATACCTAACAATTCTACAAATACTCGCTAACCTTCTGCCTAACCAATGATAGATGGAAGTCCGTGAATTAAGAACAACAATTATAACAGTATAATTAACAGATCCATCCTCCTCCTCGCTTACCAACGAGGAAGCGAACGAACAACCCCCATCATCCGTTGGCAGTTTTATTAACCATTCCATGAGTGTTGCACTATTTACTAGTCAAGTACTTAGTCAAATTAAAAGCGGTACTTTAATTATACTTGTCTATGATCGAGAAACTGTGCTCCAAGTCATCCATAACCGCGGACACGGCTTTCAGAAAGATTTACCCTGCAGGGGTGCACGAATAGCAACACACACTCGATCAACCTCGGAAAAACCAAATCAAACCCAACGAGGCATTCACGACAAAGCAATCACAGGGTTCAGAAATATTTCAGGGGGCCACCCCATTAAGCTACCCGCAACGAAGTTGGCCGGCTCCGAGACGGACCCAAGGTTTGTGTGGACGCCGGTAAACGACTGGGAACCCGAAAATGTGACTGGGCTTGTCGATACAGCGAAAACGTGTCATGATCCAAAACAGTACAGGTGCTCCTCGCACAATCTTAAATAAAGCAGTAACATGGCATAAGTACAGAATAGTAATAAAGCCCCAAACTATTTGTGGCCCCAAGAAATAAGAATGAATCAAGCTCTGGCTCAGGGGGGTCCATAAGGCCTCCCGGATGTGGATAGTGCGAATAAACAAGGAACAGGAATCAAGTACTCGGGGTCCTACGGGACACAAGTGAGCATGAAAAACCAAATAGCAGATATTGCTCACCGGTGCCTCTTTCATTAGTTATCCTATTACTACTCAGGTTATGTTGTTTAGGTACCTCGTTATTCATCAGACACTCACATACCCTACTCATGCTTTTCTACGATTCGCATGGCTCAAACAACTCCTGTAGTAATGGCTCATGGGACCGAAACAAGCTTGGTGTGGTTTAAACGTAAAGGCCATGCAGAACTTGGGATTCAATTTAATGCAATTGCGACTCAATGATGCAAGAATAAGATAGAGGCAATAGGTACTGTATGTATGCAAGCATGTGGTAGTGCTTGCCTGGCAGCTCAGTTGAAGCAAGAGATGGATCTGGGTAGTACTCCTGTGATTCCTGGTAATTCTCCTGCTGGGCGTCTATTCGAAGAAGAACCAAACAAACAAGGGCCAACATAAATAAAGTGCGCAAGCATATGAATTGAAATGCAACAAGCAACCAAGCATGCCATGATGAATGATGCACAATTTGCATGGCATTAAAGTAGCATGGCAAAGGTGAGGTGTGGAGGCAAGAAATAAAGCATCTTAATATTTATTTAAACAAGTTTTATTGTCATAAACAGTTCAGATTTTAAATGACAACATGATGCATGCTTCAATTCAGAACAAGGACTGCATAAATAGAACGGGCTCATCGCGCTGATCGATTTAGACATATTATTTGCCAAAATTGGAGTTATAGAATTAAAGTTATTAATTAATTAAGGAAAAGGGCATTTTCTTGTAATTTTAATCATCTCGAAAATTTAAAGCGTTCAAAACATATTTTGAAGGGCATATTTGAATTCCTCACATTTTTCTGATTCCAAAACATATATTATTTGTATTATTTGGATTTGTATTTTAAAAATTATTTGAATCTGAATTGAATTTGAATTTAAATCAATTTGAAAAAGATTTGTTTAAAAACAGACTCAGGGAAATACTTTTCTCACCCAGGCAAAATCAACCCCAGACACTGACAGGTGGGCCTTTGTGCTGACTGGACCACGCGCGGGGAAAACCTTTTGTCACCACGTTCCGAGCTAGCCACTGTGACTGCGGGGTGGGCCAACTGGCGCAGGCCCGCGTGTCAGCGGTGAGCGAGACAGGGGCTGACAGGTGGGGCTGGGGGCTGGAGCGAGGGTTGCGGCCGGGAAAAGCCGAGGGGTTTTCTGCAAAGGTGCTAGCGCGGCTGACTGGTGGGGTCGCTAGGAGCGCGGGTCGCAGGAATCAAAAAGGTGGGGGGCTTTTTGCAAGATGACCACGACCCTGGGTTACTGTTTTTCTTCTCCATGTTCTGACGGCAAATCGTGCGCGCGGCGCGGGGCGGGGATTCGATCCCGGGACGCGGGCGTGCGCGCGGCGGGTGCTAACCGGTGCGGCTGGCTCAGGCAGATGTCAGGAGGGTGGCGGGGGCCTAGATAGGGTGTTGCGCGGCGCGGAAAAACTTGCAGATGCCGGCGAGCGGCGCGCACTGAGAGCGCTCGACAAAAGCATCGGCGGCGTTAGGGCGGTACGGCGAGGCGGACCATGTCAGGGAGAAGGGGATGCTCACCGCGGGTCGCCTGGTGTGGTTGGATTGGACGAGGGCGCGGCGGATCGTCGACGACGCAGACGCTCCGGCGGGCTAGGGTTTCGGAGGACGGCGAGGATCTGGCGGTGCTGGGGCTTGCTCCTTCGCGCTGGCGTGGACAGGGCGTCGTAGAGGATCCTCCTCGAGCTCCCAGACCACCTCCAGGTCGAGCTGCACGGCAGGATCGACGGGGATGAGATGGGTCTGGCGGCGAGCGGCGGCAGGAGCTGTGGCCGGGGAGGAAGAAGGAGAAGAGGAGGGGCAGCTCGGGCCAGATCTGGGCGAGGCCAGAGAGACGTGGGAAGGGAGGAAAAGAAGGGAGAGAGGGAGGAGGGCAGCTGGGCACGACAGAGATAAAGTGACCTCGGTGCCACCTTTTTCCCCTCCTCCTCCTTTTCGAGCACATGGCGAGCTGGCTGGGGCTGCAGGTGGACCAAGGCAGGGAGAGAGGACGGCAGGGAGGCTCGGCTGGAGGGGGACCCTCGGGTCAGGGAGAGAGAAGAGAGGGAGGGGGTAGCTAGGCTAGGTTAGATGGGGCATGGCTCGGGTTAGGGTTAGCTAGGGTTAGGGAGAGGGTTAGGGTTAGCTAGGGTGTTTGCTCAGCAGGTTAGAGAGAGAGGGAGGGCAAGTGAGAGAGATGGGAGAAGGTTAGGGTTTAGAGAAATTAGAGAGAGAGAGAAATTAGCTAGGTTGGATTCTATTAGGATTTTAATTTGTTAAAACTTGTGCAAAGGCCATATCAAGTGGAACATGAGGAGTGTTTGAATTAACATGAGATGAAGTGGAGGAGAATTTCAAGAAAAGCAAAGAAAAGAAATGAGGAACTAGGCCTCATATGGTTCATGCATGTAGAATAAAATTAGGAAGAAAGATATATATGAGCCTATGAGGATGGTGGAGTGGTAGGAGAAACAAGAAAGAAGGAGGAAGAAAAATAGTAGATGGAAAAGGTCACATATGGATCATGCATGGAGGATTAAAATAAGAGGAAAATGAGGTGGATGAGCTCATGAGGATGGTGTAATGGTGGTAGATGTTTTCTCAAGATAGGATCCACTAAATCCAAAGAAAACCAATGGAGGAGAAAGGTGGTGGAGAAGCTTGCATGGCCCATGCAAAAATAATAATGCCATTATTTATTTTGTGACAACAATAATAATATGATGGCATTATTCTTATGCATTTCCAAGAAATGGAATAAAGCCAAGCAAAAGAATTTTAAAAGGACTAGATCCACCCCAACCCACATGAGCTAGAACAAAAATAGCAAAAGAAAGAAAACAAGCTCATGGTTAATGGGATGGTGGGATTATAAAGTGGTAGAAGAGAAAGGTGGTGGAATGGAAATAAAGGATATGCCCCCAATTCAACTTGGGCATTGAACAATATATCAATAGCCAAATACAATATCAAGAGGCAAATACAATTAGTAATGCATGTGAGAGAAAAGCCAAAAGAAAAAGGGTTTTATATGATGCTCAAATGCAAGGTGGCATGATGACATGAGCATGATATAATTATGATGCAATAATAATATGTATGAAGTAGTCAATATCTTACTTGGACAAGTAGCATTACAATTGTTAGACAATTGGGATGCTACACCACTTCCTACCGATTCGGCAGGAATTTATCTTTTTCACCAGGGATAGACGGAAAGGTTTGAGATCCCCCTGTTATGACATTATCCATGTAAGATGGTCTAGTATTTTTCAAAAATGTGATGGTAGCATTTTGAATTAGCCATTTGGTGGTTGGTTCATAAAACCGTCTGTTTTTTCACTCAGAAAATGGAAAGCGGCTTTTTGGTGCGACGAAAAGGAAAACTTCCTCCTGAAACATTGTTCGCCATCCCATGATGCACATATATGCATAATATGGACACATTATCACATAATATGCCTTCATTCTAGCCATAACATTGGTCATTTGACTCGAAAGCCAAGAAACCTCGAACGAGGTAGGTCATTTTGTGAAGATTTTTTTGAGACATAATCAATATACCTAGTTTGATATTTTTCCTTATAGCTATATCACATAATATGACACCATGCGAAGGTTTCGTATTGTTTGAATCGTTTTTGAATTTCTAATGCCCGTTTTAAACTATCGTTAAACTTTATCGAAGGGCGGGCATGAAGATTCTTAGCTCGGGGTTGAGACTCGCTAAACTTGAGGTGGATCTCTGATGAAACAACTTATTGTGAACCTAAAAATGATTTTTGTAAAAAATCATGAGCATCCAATTATGTACCTGTAGTTCATATGTGACCCACTTCCTACCGATTCGGTAGGAATTTATCTTTTTCACCAGGGATAGACGGAAATGTTTGAGATCACTCTGTTATGACATTATCCATGAAAGGTGGTCTAGTATTTTTGAAAAATATGATGGTAGCATTTTAAATTAGCCATTTGGTGGTTGCTTCACAAAACCATCCGGTTTTTGCACTCGGAAAATGGAAAACAGATTTTTGGTGCGACGAAAAGGAAAACTTTCTCCTGAAACATTGTTCGTCATCCCATGATACACATGTATACACAATATGGACACATTATCACAAACCATGCCTTTATTCTAGCCATAACATTGTTTATTCGACCCGAAAGCCAAGAAACCTCGAACGAGATAGGTCATTTTGTGAAGTTTTTTTGAGATATAATCAATATACCAAGTTTGATATTTTTTCTTCTAACTATGTCACATAATATGACACCACGTGAAGGTTGCGTATTGTTTGGATCGTCTTTGAAGTTCTAATGCCTGTTTTAAACTATATACAATGTTTTATGTTTCACTTAATTTTTGTTTACAAATATGTAATATTTGAGTCTAGATATATAGATCTTATTTTTCTGCAAATTTTGATATATTATTTGTATTTTTCTGAATTAGAATGATTTAGTTATGATTCTTCAAAAATTAATGAGGTAAAAGGAAAAATCTGGAGGCCTAGCCGTCGGCACAGACCAAACAATTTCTTTCAAAGAGTTGGCCGTCGGCACAGCCTGACTACCTAACGCCGTTTTCATCGCCGTGTCTGAACTGGGTCTATGCCGAGGGCTGTACCTATGCCGAGGGCCACCGTCGCCACAACCCTCTCTACTACGCCGACGGCCACGCTACGCTGAGGGTTACTCTCGGCACCGTCATCTACGCCGACGGCCGTCCCTACACCGACGATCGGGCTGGTCGGCTGGCCGGGGGAGGCAGCTACGGCGTCTGCGTAGCCGGCCGGCCGTCGGCGCCTCAGTTCTTTCCTATAGTGACATTAACTAATGGGTCGAAGTGCAATAGAAAAAATCCATGTCCGGGAGCAGTAGTTGGTGGGAAGGAGGACATACCAACACCACCACGACGACAACCACCACAGACTCTCTTTTAAATCTTGTAGAATCTGGTCCAAAAATATATCAGATGGGCACTGCTGGTAACCCAGGATAGTATTCACAAATACTTGGACCTCAGAAGTTGACTTCCTACTACACAAAACATTATCTTAAAAAAACAGAAAAATAATTCTTAGTACTACAATGTTGATCAGTACATGCATCTCCCAAATTTATGCACCATATCAAATAAAATCATTTACATACAGGTATATTGATATTTTACGAAGGAACCGATCACTGAACCCACCAGTGCACACTACTAATAACCAAGTGACAGTATTTGATAAGACGTAGACCTCAAAAGTTGGTTTCCTACTACACGGACCATCATCATAAATAACAGGAAAATAATTCTTAGTAATACAATGTTATGGAGTACATGCATCTCCATAATTTATGCACCATTTGATATGTGTACTTGCTCACTCTACATCTATGAACTGATGAGAGTAGGTTTTGTCACGATTTGGATAAGCCACAACACTTACTGGAATGAACAAATGAAATTTAATTGTGGACCACACGACGCACCCACACCACCGCCTTGGCCTCGGCGCAGTACATCAGTTAGCACCAAAGACTCCTCATCCTCTTCTTGCCTTCCTCCTGCCTCTCCTTTTCTTTCGTCCTCCACCTTGCCAGGCCAAGAAATCCACCTTGCCAGGCGCAGGACTCATGCTACAAAATAATCACACCGAAGCGCAACAGTAGGCTTCGAAGGACTCTGAACTACTTGATGATGATGGCTCGTGGAGGACTGCACTTGTTCGTAACACATTTATGCCCCTCGATGCGGAAGCTATCCTGAAAATTATTCCATCCAGAAGGCTACATGTTGATGTACTGGCCTGGCAAGCGGAGAAATCCGGTGTATTCTCAGTGCGTAGCGTTTATTGGCAGGCATTAAGTGAGCAGTAAGACCAAAACAACATTGCGACGTCTAGTGCCGTCCCTGACGGTCGGCATCCTTGCTAGGCCAAAATCTGGCGATTCTTCAGTGCCACCAAAAGTAAAAGTACTAGTTGATACCCCGTGCGTTGCTACGGGCATTAGAGATGTTTTCATGTATGCTAAAAATGTCATTAGCGGTCTATACAAATAATGACTTGAAATAATTGTCAAATACATAAAGGATTATAAAGGGCAAGAACATAGCTATCTATTGGCTTTTGTCTGATAGCACGGAGTTCCTTAAATAAAAAGATATGAAGACGTCTCTGATCTGTACGTATGAAGACACATGGTAGGAAGTTAACAACTAAAACTTAATGCAAGGCATGTGCATCATTAATAGAACAAAAACAGAATTGTATTAAATTTGTTGTATGCATCCTTGACATCACGAACAAAGACATGTACGTGGTTAAAAAATCATAGGATTCCTCACATGTCAAAAGAGAATGTAAAATATTTGACAAAATCGACATAATTTTGGAGAAATGCATCGCAGCCCTTTATTCATGAAGACATCTTTTGTGGTCTGTAACAATCAGTACCACTTGCTTGCCATCGATGCGACCTTTATTTATCAGATCACAACATGGTATCTGCAGTTTTAGTAAATACGTTATATTTAGAAGTGAGAATCATATGATATATATGATATATGTTCCTTCTTAGTAAAATAGATATACCACAATTAATTTTTCATGTGGAGATTTACCTCTAAATTTTTGGTTGGTTGCTGAGAATTTTGTTTAAGAGTCTGAATCTTCAAGGCTGTATGAGGTGTGCAAGCTAGGATACATTTGCAAGAATGGAGGTTAAGATTGGTGAAAGGGTAATTTACCCTATATTGTTTTTGGTTGACAATGACACCGTAGTTAGTGCGAACTAATGCTACCTACCAGTGTCTTGAACAGGTATTGGTCCGCTGGGTTGTTGGAAGATCATCGAAGATCCCCCCATTTCGATAATGAAGAGAAGTGTTAGAGTTTCACCTTTTATATGTTTCTTGAGTATTTAGGAACACCGCACTATTAAGAGGGGTTATCTCGATGAGCTTGCTGGGGATGTTTTTCTAAGCCTTATACACATCCTATACACCCACTTGTTCCATCACCAAAGAGAGAGAAGAAAGAAATCTAAGTTTGATAACATCTCTACCAAACTCGGTTCTTAGGCCGGTTGAACCGGCTCCCAGACTGGACGGTCCGGTACCAGCTCCGGTCAACTGAACCCAAACCGGGATTCTCGGTTTCGTATACCGAGTCTATCCGGGCTCACACATAGTGAGCATCCCGGTTTGGATTCCGGTTGATCGGGCTGTACACCGGACGGTTCGGTGTGTGGTCCGGTCCAACCGAACTTAAAACCGAGTTTCGCAGAAAATGCTACAAACGGCTAGATTTCTCCCTTGAGTATAAATACCTCTTCTTCTAGCTTGAGGAGGTTAGGCATTCAGTTCATATCTCACACTTGGAGCTCTCTCTCTCTCCATTGTTGAAACACAATTTCTTGAGGATCTCCCATTCTACCCAATCAAACTCAAATCCCTTTGGTAGAAAGCAAGAGGAGGTCCCGATCTACGTTTCCACCAAGCCAAATTTCATTCCCCCTTGAGTTCATCGAGTTAGCTTGTTACTCTTGGGTTTTTGGGAAACCCTAGGCGGCTAGGGTCGCCCGGAGGCATTCGGCTTGTGATTTGCTCCGTGGAAAGTTTGTGAGGGTTTGAAGACTACCTTAAAAGTCTACCACGTGTAAGTGAGCTATTCCTTCGTGGGATAGGCTCGGAGAAGAAGGTGAGCCTTCGTGGCATTGGAGAATCCTTCGTGGAACCTCACACCTCTCCAACGTGACGTAGCCTCCTTCCCAAAAGGTGGTGAACACGGGAATACATCTTTGTCTCCACGTGCTTGGGTTATTCCTTAACCCCTCTCTTACTTGTGTTGTTTACTTTGTGATAGCCTTCGTGCTTGACGTATCTTGTATCATCATCTAGGTTGCCTCACCTAGTTTGCATTTAGGCACACTTATATTCCGCAAAGCCTAAAACTTGCAAAAGTTTATAAAGAATTTGTTAGAAACCTATTCACCCCCCTCTAGGTAAACCTTCTTACACTTTCAATTGGTATCAGAGCAAGGTGCTCTTCTAAGGGCCTTACCGCCTAAGAGAAAAGATGGTTTTCTCTGATGATGAGGAGGGAAAGACTTATTCGGTTAAGGAGATCCGTGAACTCTTTGCCAAACAATCCCTTGAAAAGGCTAAGGCGGATTCCGATCTCCTTGCTCGAATAAGTTTTCTTGAAGGACGTTTTACAGGGATGGGCGAGGGGGTCATGCTTGCCAGACCTTTGGTAGTACCTCAAGGGAGGCCGATGGACACCGGTAAGGAGGCTATGAATGAGGCCTCTAGCGAGAGTGACCCGACGAAAGCCTCCATGCCCCCTAATCCATTTCCGTATATATATCCCAAACAAAAGAACGTCATGCCTCATATTAATGGTTCGGGTCCCGCACCTCACTATGATGGAACTCACTTCTCTCATTGGAAAGTTTCTATGGAATCTCATCTTCGCAGTTGTAGCGTGGAGCTTTGGGAGATTGTGGGCAAGGGCTTCTATCCACAAGATCCCAATAATCTCACTCCGGGAGAGTACTATAATCGTCAACTAAATGCAACGGCTTGTGACAAGATAAGGAGTGCCATTCACCGCACACTCTATGATCAAGTTAGCAACATTCCCACCGCTAAGGAGTTGTGGGAGAGGATTGTCATTCTCCAAGAGGGAACTTCCCTTATCCAAAAATCCAAGTATGAAGCCGCCAAGTCGGAGATGAGCATGTTCATGAACAATGATGGTGAGTCCATCGCCGAAGCATACAAGATACTTGTTGCCATTCGTGTCAAGATTGATGGTCTTGGTTGTGACAAAGATGGGTTCAACTTGAATGATGATCTTATCAAGTCCAAGGTTCTCTCCATGATTGCCGCCTCCGACAAGAAGCTTGCCTTGAACTTGCAACTTCTTGATTCAGCTCGCCATTTCTCGCCTGATGATCTCGTGTCCTATCTTGTTGAAGGACAAAAGATCAAGGAGATCAACCGTGCCATTTGGCCTTCTCAATCCCTAGCATTGAAGGACAAGTATGCGCAAGAAAGTGGTGCGAATGATGAAGATAGGGATAGCGAGGGCATCGGTGACATGCTAGCTCAAGTTGCTCTCTTCACCAAGAACTTGAAGTTCGAAGAAGAAGCTCAACCGGACCAAGCGAGAAGAAGAGAAATTGCTACAATTGTGATGAGTCGGACCACTTTGCCGACAAATTCCCATATGAGAAGAGACTTGACAAGCCCAAGTATGAAGAGGGCGTGAAGCCAAGATTAAAGCCAAACCCCATCAACGAGAGATACAAGAGGAACAAGAAGCGTGATGTCAAAGGCTTTCTTTTCCAACAGTACCCATCCGATGCGGAGAGTGAAGATGAGGAGAAGGTTGTGGGGGTGGCCGGTTTGGCGTTTGCCGAACCCGGGTCACTCTTCACATATGACTACACCAAAGACTATGCCGATGACTCCATCACTCCCAAGGTCACCGGTACTTGCCTCATGGCAAGGAGTACCAAGGTAATCTCTTACCCTCCATCTCTCTCTAGCATCTTGGATGATCATGTTAGTACCAATGATAGTGACGATGATGAATTCGATGAAAACTATGTTCAAGAAAAATGTGTAAAATCATGAAGTCCCTTCCTAGCAATGCTCGTGCTAGATTCAAACAATTAATGAGCCTTGTCAATTCACGTGATGAGACCATTGATAGTTTGGAGTCTGATATTGATGATGAGAAACTAAGATTCAATATTCTTGAGCACGAGCTAAACAAGGAAAGGGACATTACTTCTCTTCTTAAAGAACGAATTGAAATCTATGAGCTAGATAAGGCAAAAGATATGGATACCATAGATAGAGCCATCACCTTGTCCCAAGAACTTGATACTTCGAAGAAAGAACTTGAGGTTGCTCATGCTTCTCTCACCAATGACCTTGATAACCTTGAGAAAGCTAATTTTCTTGTCAAGCGTGAGCTCATAAAACTTGGGGAGAATCATGATCAACTTTGAGTTTCCTATGAGAAAGCTCTTGGTACATTGAAGGATCCTATTATTGTTGAGGATATTACTTGTGCTTATAACCCTTCCTTGGATCAATCTAGTCTCCTTGAGGAGAATAAGAAGTTGAGGGAACAACTCGAGATGGAGCGTCTCAAACCTATCACCAAGGGCAAGATTCGTGATGAGATTCTTGCTCGACAAACGATAAGAGCTCCAAGGCAAGGTATGGGGTATGACCCCAAGAACGACAAGAATGGTGCCAACCCACCTAAAAGGATCAACTTTGTGCGTGAAGGGCACAAGGTGGTTGACCAAGTAAAGAAGAGTGTTGTGAATGGGGGAGCCACTAGGGGCAACCCTAACGACAAGTTTGTGGGAAAATCTAACCCCTCCTATGTGCTATGTAAGGGCACTCAAGGAGAGGTTTATGCCAAATACGTTGGCCCTCGCAATGGTTATGCTTATAGATGGTACTCAATTTGGGTACCAAAAGATCTTGTTGCTAATGCTAAGGGACCCATTACTCAATGGGTTCCTAAATCAAAGAATTGATTTTGTAGGGATATGCCTCCGGTGGATCAAAATGGGTGTTTGATAGTGGATGCACCAATCATATGACTGGAGGTAGAAGTGCGCTTGACCAATTTATTCATGATGTCAATTCAACGTGAAGCATCACTTTTGGAGACAACTCGAAAGGAGATGTACTAGGTTTTGGCAAGTTGGTGGTTTCCAAGGCCTTGTCCCTAGAGACCGTCATGCTTGTTGAAAACCTTGGTTACAACTTACTTTCCATAAAACATCTTGCGGATGCTGGTTACGATTCCTATTTCTCTAGAACTTGTGTGAAAGTCTTTAGGAGTGATAATCTCAAGTTGGTCCTTGTTGGATATGTGGAAGACGACCTCTACGTGGTCGACCTCTCGCAAGAGAGTCAATCTCTTCCTACATGTCTAATGGCCAAAGTTGATGAGAGATGGCTTTGGCATCGCCGCCTTGGCCATGTCAACATGAGAAATCTCAAACAACTCCTAAAGGGTGAACATATTGTTGGATTAACCGGTGTGTCTTTTGAGAAAGATCGGGTGTGTAGTGCTTGCATTTCAGGAAAACAACATGGGAGGAGTCATCCATAAATATCAAAGGTGGCCATGTCAAGACCTTTGGAGCTTCTCCATTTAGATCTCTTCGGACCATCAACATATGATTCTCTTGGTGGAAGAAGATATGGTCTTGTCATCGTCGATGATTACTCAAGATACACTTGGGTATTCCTTCTCAAGTCAAAGTATGAGACCTACAAGCACTTCATGATCTTCGCCAAGCAAGCTCAACACACCCATGGAGTGGAGATCAAGACCATTAGGACCGACAATGGCACCGAATTTAAGAACTATACCATGCAAGAGTTTGTTCAAGATGAGGGAATCACGCATGAATTCTCGGCTCCTTATACTCCTCAACAAAATGGCGTTGTTGAAAGGAAGAACCGGACTATCATTGAAATGGCAAGAACTATGTTGAGTGAGTACAAGTCACCCCGCAAGGTTTGGGGAGAAGCCATCGCCACCACGGTTCACTACTCGAACCGGCTTTTCCTCCGAGCTCCCTTTGACATGACTCCGTACGAGATTCTCACAAAGAACAAGCCCAATGTCAACTACTTCCGAGTCTTTGGGTGCAAGTGCCTCGTCAAGAACAAGAAAGAAAAACTCGGTAAATTCGAATCTAGAACTATCGAGGGCATCTTTGTTGGTTATGCAGAAAACTCTCACGCCTATAGATACTACAACAAAGCCAATGGTTGTGTTGAAGTATCTTGTGACGTGGAGTTTTTGTAAGATAATGGTCCCCAAGGGGGGCAAGTTGTTCCACATGTTGTAGGCGATGGAGGTTCCTCTCAAGTCATCAAGTTGATGGGAATTGGGCATATCTTGCCCACCGAGCATCACTCTCATGATCAAGATGTTGATGGGGGAGAATAAAGTCCAACTCAAGAAGATCCAAGCTCTACTCAAGTTGAACCATCTAGTGTACCTCACGACAAACAACTCTCGCAAACCGAAGAACAAGAACCAAGCCCTCAACCCGTTGAGCAAGACCAAGAAGACATTCAAATTTCCCAAGATCAAGGTTAATCTCAAGATGCAGTTAATGATCAAGGACCAACGAAGGATGAATTTGTTGATCATGAAGGAACTATCCGAAAGATCAAGTCCTCCTCTATTGCTAGTGGACTCCAAGTCAATAATATACTTGGAAGCATATCTAGAGGAATCGAGACCCGCAACAAGAAGAAGCAACTCACTACCTTTTGTGGCCATCATGCTTTTGTGTCCAACTTCGAGCCTCTCAAGGTCCATGAAGCTCTAGAAGATCCGGATTGGGTCATCGCCATGCAAGAAGAACTCAAGTGCTTCACCCGCAACGAAGTTTAGTCTCTTGTGGAGAGACCTAAAGATCATCGCATCAATGTTATTGGGACCAAGTGGATTTTCAAGAACAAGCAAGATGAGAACGGAACCGTCACAAGGAACAAAGCAAGGTTAGTGGCGCAAGGGTATGCCCAAATAGAGGGTATTGACTATGAGGACACCTTTGCGCCCGTTGCTCGCCTTGAAGCTATTCGTCTCTTGCTTGCATATGTATCTTTTCATAACTTCAAGCTTTATCAAATGGATGTGAAGAGTGCATTTATTAATGGTCCCTTGAAAGAGGTTGAATATGTGGCTCAACCCCCGGGTTTCGAAAACACACGCTTTCCCAACCATGTGTATCTACTCCATAAGGCGCTCTACGGACTAAAGCAAGCTCCTCGTGCTTGGTATGAGCACCTTAGGGATTTCCTACCCATGGACGGGTTTAGCGTGGGTAAAGTCGATTCCACCCTTTTCACCAAACGGGTTAAAGGGGATGGCTTGTTTATTGTTCAACTTTATGTTGATGATATTATTTTTGGTGGAGATAACGAATCTCATAACAAAGCTTTTGCCGAGTTGATGACCCAGAAATTTAGGATGTCCATGATGGGCGAGTTGAAGTACTTCTTAGGCTTCATTGTGAAGCAACTTGCTCAAGGCACCTTCATCTCCCAAGAGAAGTACGTGAAGGACATGCTTGCGAAATTTGAGATGACCAATGCCAACCCCATGAAGACACCCATGCCACTCAATGGGCAACTTGGCCTTGGAGAAGGTGAGAAGGATGTGGACCAAAAGGTATATCGCTCCATGATTGGCTCCTTACTCTACCTTTGTGCTTGTAGGCCGGATATCATGTTAAGTGTTGGAATGTGTGCTCGTTTTCAATCCGCTCCTAAGGAGTGCCACTTGATGGCAGTCAAACGGATTTTTAGGTACCTTGTTCTCACTCCTACTCTCGGGCTTTGGTATCCAAAGGGGTCAACCTTTGAGCTTGTTGGCTATTCGGATTCCGATTGGGCCGGTGATAAGGTTGACCGAAAGTCGACCTCCGGGGCTTGCCAATTTATTGGCAGGTCATTGGTGAGTTGGTCATCCAAGAAACAAAACTCCACCGCTTTATCCACGGCTGAAGCCAAATACATTTCCACGGCATCTTGTTGCGCTCAATTGTTATGGATGAGGCAAACCTTGAAAGCCTATGGTGTGTCTCTTGGTACGGTGCCTCTTCTATGTGACAATGAAAGCGCAATAAAGATCGCCAATAACCCCGTCCAACATTGCCGCACCAAACATATTGACATCCACCACCACTTCCTATGTGACCATGTCGCCAATGGTGACATCAATCTCACTCATGTGGGAACGATGTTTCAATTGGCGGATATTTTCACGAAGCCTTTGGATGAAGCCCGTTTTGTCATGTTGAGGCGAGAACTTGGTATTCTAGATCCCAAAAATTTGGATTGATTCTCTTCTTGCATTATATTTCAGCTCTTAACTTGCTATGTAGCCTAGTTGCACAGCACACATAGGGATAGTCATCTTACCATGTCTTGGTTCGATGCATACCTATGCGTGCGATATTAATTGATCTTGTGTCATGATATGGGTCCAAGCATCTATCTTTGAGGCGCCATGACATGTGTGCTTAAACATAGGGGGAGAAATCCCCCGCCAACTTTGGTCTCTTGTGGCTCTTTATTTCTTCGAATCATGCCTATTGTTGCTATTAACTGTGTTGATTTGGTTCTTCTCTAATAGGCATGCCTAGATCACCTGCCTCCTCTACCCTTTTGGAGTCTACTATCTTCTTCCTTGCACATGCCATTCTCGAAAAAAATTCTGTTTTCTCAAACTTTTCCGAAGTTTTTTTCTGATGTTTGGTTTATGGCCCGGTCCAACCGGCTCCATAACCGGACCGTCCGGTTTCTAGCCTGGTTCACAACCGAGTCTATCTGGGTCTGCAGACAGAAGGTTACTGAACGAGTTTGGTTGCCGGTCCGGTTCTCAACCGAGTACTCCGGTTGTGGATCCGGTTGACTGGGCTGTGCACCGAATCTCCCTCGTGTCAGTTTTTCCTGCAGATTCGGTTTATGGCTCGGTTGACCGGGCTGTGCACCGATCGGTCTGGTTTGCATCTCAGTTGAACCGAACTTAAACCGGGATCTGAAAAATCTTTCTCCTTCTTCTTCCCTAGACACCCCCACTCCTCCACAAGTTACCCCTTCACTTCCCCGACCCACCCTCTCTCCATTGCCGCCCCTCCCGCCCCCCTCTCCTAGGGTGTTTCCACCCCTAGGATTGATAGATCAGGCCACCATTTCACGGATAAGGACCTTTGGAGGCTCTCCACCGAAGGAATCTCTCCATCTCGTGGTGGTTTGGGAGCTTTTTGCAATCTTCTTCCTCTAAGGGATTTTGGGGCTTTCCTCCACGGGAAGCCATGTCCTCAGGTAATCCCTTGCCCCTCTCCCTTTTCCTTGTCAAATCCCCATGTTTTGCTACACATTTTGATGGATTTGCCAAGTTAGGGTTCCCACTTTCCTTCTTGTATGCCAACCACGTCAAACCATGGCCTACCTCTCTTGGGAAGTTTGTATTTGTGTAAGTCTTAAGACATGGGCAGATCTTTTACATTGCATAGAGCTGTTTTGGGGCTTCCCTGACCAACTCGTTTCTAGGCCCGGTTGGACCGGATCTGACACCGGGCCGTTCGGTCCAGTTTCGTTTTTCCGGTGCTGACACCGGATTGCCTGGTTTTGGTTCGGTTGACCGGTGCTGCCACCAGACTGTCCGGTTTCGGTTCGGTTGTCCGTCGCTGACACCGGACCGTCCGGTTCTGGAGCCGGTCAGATCGGACCTGGCACCGAATCTCTCTGCAATGTCCCTTTTCTACCATGCACTTGCCCAAATACAAGTTTTTTCCTCCGTTTTTGTTGATTGGCATGTGTACTTATCCTTGTGCTCCCAAACCTCTCTCTCTTTTTCACAGGTGCAGATGATGATGACTATGTGAGTGATGAGTATGTGACAGAGAAAACCGGCAGGGTAAGCAGGCTCGTCGAGCCAGTCAGTCAGTGCAGCATGAGGAAGAGGGCAGCGCCCGTTCTGGTCGTTTCAAGAGCAAGGCCATCCGGGGCAAGAAACCTGTCGTGCATGATGACGAAGAAGATGTACCGTCTCAAAACCTAAAGAATATGGAGATTGCTATGTACCGGACCCTTCGCAAGCAGAACCCCTATCGCTTCAAGTCTCGCACTTACACTGGCTCTGACAAGAAGTTTTGGACTGAGACTCAATCTTTGATGTGGGAACATATTTACACTCAGTTCAAGGTCACCTCCTGCTGTAACATTCTTGCTTTCAATGAGGACTGGTTCAACATGTATGCTGCCTCAGATTATCGCTTTGTTGATGATGCCTTGAAGAAAATGGATCTCTTTGACCTTGTGTGTCTCAAGGAGGACTACTATCCTGAGTATATTCGTCAGTTCTTCTGCACAGTCTATTTTCATGATGATGATGACCGCACTATGTCATGGATGACCGACACGCGGCGTTTACGTGCCACCTTTGCAGACCTGGTTGAGGTTATGGGCTATTCTGCTAAGCCCGGTGGTTTTTATATTCATAGTGAGAAGATCAAACCTGCTGACTGTCTGACCTTCTGCTACACAAAGTATTCCGAGTATGCTCCTCCATGCATCTTTGGCATGTACTTTTACTACCACACCTTGGCCAGTATCTTTCGTTAGTCGCTTGTTCCCCGTGTTGGAGATACTACAAACTGCCGTGGGTATTTTGCCAACCTCCTGTATTATTGTCATCCTGACAGGTTGAGGAAGATTGATGGCTGTGATTTTGTGTACTTTGAGCTTCGTCGGGCTGCTTTGGACAGGATGACCCCCACCTTCTGCGTTTATGTACAAAAGCTGCTCAACAGGGTTGTGCCTCCTGGTGTGATGGCTGGTGAGCGTGTGGAACAAGAGCAGCTTACTCTTTCTCTTCATGGTCAGTCTCCTGAGGTTCCATCGATGAGCCCCCCCGAGCAATGCACCAAGGCTGTCCATGATCCTCAGCCTCACTTTTCTACTCGGTCGGGTTCTCGTCGTCCTATTGGAGAGTCCTCCTCATCTCGTCCCAGGCCCAAGGGTGGTGTTGCCACCTTCTTCAAGCGGCTGTTTCAGATGTGCCGCTCGTCCTATGATGTGAGCCACAAGGCTCTTGAGATGAGCCAAGAGACTCGGCGCAGGCACAATGAGTTTCTCGTGACCCAGCATGTCACTCCTCCTCCAGATGGTCCCGAGATGACTCATGTTCCTTATGTCAACTATGAGATGCCCCCCCATGATGATGCCATGCTCTTCGGCTACTTCCCTAGTCAGTTTCCTCCTGGTGGTACTAGTTCCTCCTCTACTTCTCGTCGTGGTTCTGTTGATGATGATGATGTCGAGGATGATGATGAAGAGGAGATTCATGATTACGAAGATGCCTCCGTTCACCCTCCGCCGCCTCCTATGTTCTTCTAGTTGGGTTCCGTTAGCATCGCCCTACTCCTCTTCCTTTTTGGTGTTTCGATGCCAATGGGGGAGAAGAGTAGAGTTCTGTTAGGTCTCTACGGGTTTCTGCCAGGGTTTTTCTGGGGTTCGCCGTTTGCACAATGCCCTTTGCCTTATCTTTGATTCTTATGGCATTGCGCTTACCATTTGCTTTCGTGATTGGAACTATTTTCTTTACTTCTGTATGTTGGACAAACATGTGCTATGTGTGTGAACCATGGTTATGTCTATTGTGCTATGACTATGTGTACTTCTTTCATCTGTCTAGCCTTGCATAGATATCCTTGTTCTATATCTTGTCATGTTATGCTTGCTTCCATAAAGACATATGTGAAGCTCTCTATACTTTATTTAGGTGCACCTTGTATTCAAACGCAAATTCAACCAAGTGCACACTTTATGGGGGAGCTCACATATGTCTCTATGGAATTCCTTGGTATATTGCTCTTTATTATATCCTTGTGAACTCTAGCTCGGTTTGTCATCGCCAACCAAAAAGGGGGAGATTGAAAGGGTAATTTACCCTATATTGTTTTTGGTTGACAATGACACCGTAGTTAGTGCGGACTAATGCTACCTACCAGTGTCTTGAACAAGTATTGGTCCGCTGGGATGTTGGAAGATCATCGAAGACCCTGATGTCTACGCACTTCTATTCTTGTAGACACTTGTTGGGCCTCCAAGTGCAGAGGTTTGTAGAACAGCAGCAAGTTTTCCCTTAAGTGGATTACCCAAGGTTTATCGAACTCAGGGAGGAAGTGGTCAAAGGTATCCCCTCTCAAGCAACCCTGCAATCAAGATACAAGAAGTCTCTTATGTCCCCAACACACCCAATACACTTGTCAGGTGTATAGGTGCACTAGTTCGGCGAAGAGATAGTGAAATACAAGTGGTATGGATAATTATAAGTGGTAACGGTGCTAGAAAATAGCTTGCTGGCGTGTGGTTGACGTGGGAAAAGACTAAAGGCAAACTGAAATAAAGATGGAAGCAAGCAAACATGTAACAAATCTAATTGCAAACGGTGTATCAATGCTTAGGAACAAGGCCTAGGGATGATACTTTCACTAGTGAACACTCTCATATAAATATCTTCTCTTTATGATACTACTCTTAACTACTCTTTGGTTGAACACTCTAATCGATGGTAGGGCTATAACATCACACCTCAAAGTAAGTCTTTCCCATCTAGATAACCCCACACTGTCACCTTGAGTACTAGATGGTTCCAACAAACACCACAATTTCATAAAGACATCCAACTCGAATTATAACTCATAATAAGTATTTGTAATCTCTAGCCTAAGTGCCACCATGGTGAGCACGCTGTCACTTTCACACACATGGGGAGAGCAGAGATTCATTAAAGCACTTGAGTAGCAGAATAGATTTATAGATTACAAGCTCATGATCTTAATAAGATCATGCATAGAGAGAGAGATGAACACATAGCTACCGGTAGAACAATTAGCCTCGAGAGAGAACTACTCCCTCCTCATCATGGGAATCAGCAATGGTGATGGAGATGGTGATGGAGATCGACGGAGATGGCTCCGGGGGCACTTTCCCGTCCCGACAGGGTGCCAGAACAGAGACTTTCTGTCCCCCGAATCTCCCCTTCGGTGGCAGCGGCGCTGCGGAACTTTTCATGGCTGGAGGCTTGATGATTTAGGGTTTTGGTATCGGGAGGCTCTTATAGGCGAAAGAGGCAAGGTCGGTGGCCAGCCAGGGGGCCCACACCATGCCCTAGCGCGGCCTGGGGGGACCCACGCCTAGGGCTGGTGTGGCCAGCCTATGGCCCCTCTCCGACTCTCCTTCTGGCTCCGTGAGTCTTCCGGGAAAATAGTAACTTTGGCCTTTGTCCCGTCCAATTCCGAGAATATTCATATTCTGACTTCCTGGAACCAAAAACGGCAGAAAACAGGCAACTGGCACTGTGGCATCTTGTTAATAGGTTAGTCCAAGAAATCATATGAAAAGTACTCCAAAGTTGGAACAAAACACAAGAAAGTAGATAAAACCAAGCATGGAACATCAAAAATTATAGATACATTTGCAATGTATCAACATCCCCAAGCTTAACTCCTGCTCGTCCTTGAGTAGGTAAGTGATAAAAGAAAGAATAATTTTTGAGGTGACATGCACCATCAAAGACTTGATCAAAGTATTTGTAAAACATTCAAAGCTGGGATCATAGTACTTCATTCATAACATGAAAGATAAAGTTCTAACAATAAAACATAGCAACTATGTTGCAACATGAAAAGACACAAACAAAAGATTCATGAATAACAAGGCTTTGCAAGACGTTTGTTTGCTTCACATAAAGAAAACATAGCATAGTGGCATTCAGCTTGTCCCTCATAGAGTAGCAAACATAAATGCATAGGACACCTTCAAAGTTCATAAGATTGACTAGATACAAATAGTTTAAAACAAGCAATATCAAAGCTATGCATCAATCAACAAGTCTTGGGACAATGCACATAGAACTAAGAATGGCCACTATGCTCTAAAAGTAGGTGCATAAAGGTAGAAGGTGGAGACTCAATATATATGGTGGAAGAAAGACCTTTTTATAAAAGGAAGTAGGGATTCAAGTCTCATAAAGAGCTTCCAAAAATTATGGTACTTATAGCTTTCAGCTCTTGTTGCCCCTATCATAAGCATCTTGAAGTGATTAAGGTTAAAGTGAACAAACTATGGTGTACATGCTTGACGAAGTATAAGTTAGAAATCTCATGTCCCTTGTATACGAGGGCCGCCCCTCATGCTACTCAAGTTTAGTCACCGGTAAGTTCTTGTCATCGTAAGTACATGTGTATCATAGAGAACCGCCAACGGGGTACCCCTTGCCCGATGATACGGAAGAATCCCCATATTAAAATGACAAGGCAAGCAGACAACGAGCATCTCAGCAATCTTCTTATTTACCATGGGAATATGGTGCTTTTTTCTCTCTTTCCTCTTTTCATAGTATCTTTTTTTTCATTTTTCTCTTTTTCTCAATATAGGACTCTTTTTTTATAAGAAGAATGCTTCATATACAGCTCATTATGGTTACACTGCAGGTTTCCACCATGTCAGCATGGATTAGACCAGCAGCCCAGGCGTTTCTCTAACACACATACATAACGCCATGGACTTACAAGCTCCCCTTTCATTTCACACCGACGACATCCATATACAAAAGAGCATAATATCAACTAGGTACAAGTACCAAGTGCAATGTTGAAAGCGTTCCCCATGACATCATGGTTCTGCTAATTCCCAACAAATAAGTGCAAGCATATACAACATAGACGACACAATGGTTCAAGTTTATTAAGGGCAAGAAAAGTAAAGTGTGCCATCAAGTTCGTGAGAGCTTTAATCACTAGTTTTCTCATAACAAGTTTAATTTGGAAGGTAAACAAAAGCATGAATATACTTGGAATAGCATAAGCTAGTAGGTAGGTATGGTGGACTCTTTGGAATAACTTGGTTTAGGGAGTTGGATGCATGAGTGGAACTCATACTTGGTTGTGGAGGCTAGCAAAAGACTGGGAGCGACAAA
Source organism: Avena eriantha (assembly GCA_910589775.1). Lineage (NCBI taxonomy): Eukaryota > Viridiplantae > Streptophyta > Magnoliopsida > Poales > Poaceae > Avena > Avena eriantha. The sequence goes on from OU342742.1 coordinate 47,284,263, forward strand.
CTAAGAGAGCAATAATGGCCATAATCATGCAGAGCGACAAAACATCATTGATCAAAGCATAAAGTGATACTACAAGTTGAAAACTAAAGGATCATAAAGGCTATGGTGACTTGAGATAGTCATAACATGGTGTGAGCATGCGCCAAGTCAAGCCAAATAAAGCATCAAAGGAGAATACCACTATACTATGCTTTAATATGCTAAAACAACGCATGATTCATCCAAGGCACATTAAGCAATCTCAATTGTTTATAACAAGTCATGCTACAGCAAATAATACTAAGCATAAAGCTAAAACAATATCAAGCATGGCATGACAAAGCATAGGCCACAGTAAAAAACAAGTTCTTTTTACCACATAAGCATGAACTTTCCTACTCTTTTCCAAACCAAACCAAACTATTTGCAAACCAATGGACGGGGTGTTACACCACAATTTCATAAAGACATCCAACTACAATTATAACTTATAGTAAGTATTTGTAATCTCTAGCCTAAGTGCCACCATGGTGAGCACGCTGTCACTTTCACACACATGGGGAGAGCAGAGATTCATTAAAGCACTTGAGTAGCAGAATAGATCTATAGATTACAAGCTCATGATCTTAATAAGATCATGCATAGAGAGAGATGAACACATAGCTACCGGTAGAACAATTAGTCTCGAGAGAGAACTACTCCCTCCTCATCATGGGAATCAGCAATGGTGATGGAGATCGACGGAGATGGCTCCGGGGGCACTTCCTCGTCCCGACAGGGTGCCAGAACAGAGACTTTCTATACCCCGAATCTCCCCTTCGGTGGCGGCGGCGCTGCGGAACTTTTCGTGCCTAGAGGCTTGATGATTTAGGGTTTTGGTATCGGGAGGCTCTTATAGGCGAAAGAGGCAAGGTCGGTGGCCAGCCAGGGGGCCCACACCATGCCCTGGCGCAGCCTGGGGGGACCCGCGCCTAGGGGTGGTGTGGCCACCCTATGGCCCCTCTCCGACTCTCCTTCTGGCTCCGTGAGTCTTCCGGGAAAATAGTAACTTTGGATTTTGTCCCGTCCAATTCCAAGAATATTCTTTTTCTGACTTCCTGGAACCAAAAACAGCAGAAAACAGGCAACTGACACTGTGGCATCTTGTTAATAGGTTAGTCCAAGAAATCATATGAAAAGTACTCCAAAGTTGGAACAAAACACAAGAAAGTAGATAAAACCAAGCATGGAACATCAAAAATTATAGATACATTTGCAATGTATCATACCCCCCCATTTCGATAATGAAGAGAAGTGCCGAAGTTTCACCTTTTATATGTTTCTTGAGTATTTAGGAACACCGCACTATTAAGAGGGGTTATCTCGATGAGCTTGCTGGGGATGTTTTTCTAAGCCTTATACACATCCTATACACCCACTTGTTCCATCACCAAAGCGAGTGAAGAAAGAAATCTAAGTTTGATAACATCTCTGCCAAACTCGGTCTCAGGCCGGTTGAACCGGCTCCCAGACCGGACGGTCCGGTACCAGTTCCGGTCAACCGAACCCAAACCGGGATTCTTGGTTTCGTATACCGAGTCTATCCGGGCTCACACACAGTGAGCATCCCGGTTTGGATTCCAGTTGATCGGGCTGTACACCGGACTGTCCGGTGTGTGGTCTGGTCCAACCGAACTTAAAACCGAGTTTCACAGAAAATGCTACAAACAGCTAGATTTCTCCCTTGAGTATAAATACCTCTTCTTCTAGCTTGAGGAGGTTAGGCATTCAGTTCATATCTCACACTTGGAGCTCTCTCTCTCTCCCCATTGTTGAAACACAATTTCTTGAGGATCTCCCATTCTACCCGATCAAACTCAAATCCCTTTGGTAGAAAGCAAGAGGAGGTCCCGATCTATGTTTCCACCAAGCCAAATTTCATTCCCCCTTGAGTTCATCGAGTTAGCTTGTTACTCTTGGGTTTGTGGGAAACCCTAGGCGGCTAGGGTCGCCCGGAGGTATTCGGCTTGTGATTTGCTCCATGGAAAATTTGTGAGGGTTTGGAGACTACCTTAAAAGTCTACCACGAGTAAGTGAGCTATTCCTTCGTGGGATAGGCTTGGAGAAGAAGGTGAGCCTTCGTGGCATTGGGGAATCCTTCGTGGAACCTCACACCTCTCCAATGTGACGTAGCCCCCTTCCCAAAGGTCGTGAACACGGGAATACATCTTCGTCTCCGCGTGCTTGGGTTATTCCTTAACCCCTCTCTTACTTGTGTTGTTTACTTTGTGATAGCCTTCGTGCTTGACGTATCTTGTATCATCATCTAGGTTGCCTCACCTAGTTTTCATTTAGGCACACTTATATTCCGCAAAGCCTAAAACTTGCAAAAGTTTATAAAGAATTTGTTAGAAACCTATTCACCCCCCTCTAGGTAAACCTTCTTACACTTTCAATTGGCGTAGAAGTATTAACTACCTTCTTTTGTTGTCGTTCGTTAACATCGTTGTAAGTATCATCCGATGTGATGTTGCTGTGGACGATGATAATGTAACAACAAAATACTTTTGTTAAATGGAAAATGGTGGTTCAATAATATATAGAGAGTATATGGTATACCTTGGATTATTGACATCAGCATCCTCATCAAAAAGTAGTTGTCTCTTTGTATTTGAGCTGTTGACATAAGGCAATCTAGTATAATTTTAAAAATGCAGAACAAATTAATTTTGGTGTGGGAAGTTCATACCTAGTTGTATTGTCAACATCAGGGCATTCGGATTGTTTGTGTACAAATTTGTCCGTGACACTACTTGAAGTTTGTGTGCATGGTGTAGTAATGGCTGAACTGGAACTGCACACAAAAGGATTTTCACTGGGCGATGAAAAGAACATAGAATCACAGAATAGAAAATTGCAGATGTCAAACCTCAGAAAAGGATGTGTGTTAGTGGGAGATGGGAGGGATAATGCATTTTTATTCGCGGGGTCCTGAAAATGTTAGTTTGTTAGAAGAAACAATAATACGACATGTCAATATAGAATAAGTATAATGACTTGACCTGTGGGGCTGGCAATGTTGTATTTAGGTTTTTTTCATCAATTGGGTAACTCTTTTTCAGTACGTAGTTTATAGAGAATTTTGAAAAATACTCAGGATTCATTCCTATGGTGAAGAGCCTCGTCTTTCCAATGGCTTGGTCAAGAGAAACTGCATGGTCTGATGCATCTATATTCATGTTTTGTGAGGCTTCTGAAGCGGTTTTCCCAACCAAATCTTCAGCTACAGAAGTAAAAGCAATTGAGTCCATGCTTGTTGTGCCATCAGTAATTTTTAGGGGCAACTTGTACCTAAATGAGTAGAATAGAATAGTTGTTAGTTGAGAAGAGCAGATTGTTTATAAATGAATTGGTGATGTAATCAGTTGTGCAAACTCCGAGGTTACATGGGTTTGGGTGCTGAAAGAGGCCATGCACACCTTTGCGTGTCCAGGTTGTTGTTGTACCCTTGACCACATGTTTTGCAAGTTTTGTAATACCATTTCGATGATTGTATTATTCTTATATCTTCGCAATGCAATTTTGTAGGTAGCTCCTCACTTTTTTATGAAGTTGTAGAGTGTTAATTAAAATAATATTTTAGAAGTCATATCTAGATTCCTTGCAAATGAATATGTACCTGAAAAGATGAAATTGGTAGTGTAGCTATTTCCTCCAATTTGTGTAGTTTGCCTGCTGCTTGAATGGGAGATAGGCGGACAACCTGAGGTTTTTGTTGTTGTTGTGTCGGAATTTCCCATTGATAGCTTCAAAGTAGATATACACAGGTTAATAGGTAGTTTGGGTTGCATATGTATATATATACAAAGAAGATAAACTATTGTAGATGGAAGTTGCTTATATATTGGGCAACCTCTGGTATATCCAAGTTAATGTATATTTGGATTGCTGAACTTGAAGAAGCCTCTATTTTTGTAATATATCAATAGTTACTGTTTGTTGTCATGGTACTAAATTTGTTATCGGAGATATAAATTATTGCGAACTTACCTGAAAACTTTCCTGTAGTGAGGCCAGCAAATACACATACCACAATTTTTTCTTTTGATTTTGCAAGGACAATGTTCTCATCAAATTCTTCACCATGTTAACCCCAAAGATTTATTTGCTGAGTCTATTCGCTGAAACATGATGAAAGAGCAATGAGAATAGAGGTACACAGGTGGGCACAAAAAAGTCATATAAATTGTGAAAAAGATCTGTACTCTTGGTTACGGATGTAGACTTTCCTGAGTTTATACTGAGATGTTGGGCTGGCATAGTCATATGGACCAGCATAGCTGATTACTCCTATTACATCTATGGAAAGAAGTATATAAGAAATGTATGGTTTTAAGTAATAAACTGTAACAACAAATTTTTGTAAGTAATACCTAAAAGTGGCTTGGTCTGAATGTCTTTGGTCGATAGTTTATCAAACTGGCAGAAATCAAAGGCATGTTGGGGAATGCTGGCTCCGCGTGACTGCATGGGATAAACCTTGGAGCTTGATTTAAACTGAAGTATGTACTTCTGGTGGTGGTAAATATACTTCTTGTGTGCAATATCAACAACATTAAGGTCTGCAAATATGTAGATAGATCCCACTTGCAGCGACAGTCGAAATTGTTTTTCAACCTTTCTTGGGATGGTTATTTGTGCCATAGTACCCTGCAATAATATGATTAACTTAGTGTGGTAAGATATTTTTATTGAAAGTGCGGATTAATTTGATGAATGATCTTCATAGAGTACTTACATCTTCAGCGAGAACTATTCCATCAATGCTGATGAAAGGGTCTGCAACTTTGGAGCTCATATTTTTTGAGTCCCAAACTCGTATGAGCCGACCAAAGACCTTGCAGTTTTGTTGTACTGGAGTAATGCTTGCAAACTTGGTCGAAGAGTTCATGATTGATGTGTCTCTAGAAGGAGAAAATAAATATTATGAAAAATGATAAGAATTTGCAATTTGTATATATATTGTCAAGATAATACCCAATCAATCATGATAAGAAGCTTCAAAAACTTGTATTATCGTTTGTTTGTAGCATACCTTTCTGATTTAACGAAGTTGTTTATTGATCTGAGAAAAAACTTCACGGTAGACTATGTTGTGTGTGCAATTGTCATGTGATGGAGGAGTATTCTCAATAAGTACCCGTAAGCCTTTTGGAGACGTTCCTCGTGAGAATGCAACATATAATTGGCCATGAGAGAAAACTAGAGTTAGTAAATACACACCAACTCTATCAAGAGTCTGTTCTTGGCTTTTGTTAATTGTCATAGCATATGAAAGCCTTACTGGGAACTGTCGACGCTTCAATTTGAATGGCCACCTGGACTGGGCTGAAGTGGTTACAATGCGTGGGATATAAACTTTTGAACCTTTGGCTTTCCCAGTGATTATTTCTCCTTCAATTACCCTATTTGTAAGTTGTGTAACAATGAGTCTAGTTCCATTACAAAGACCACAAGAGGGATCAAGGTTACGCAATAACATTATGGGGACTCCTATTTTTAGATGCAACTGATGATTTAGAAGCCCATTCATGGGAATGGTATTCAAAAACTCAGTGGGATATAATGCCTCTAGCGTGGAAAGGTTGGATGAAGCATCATCGATTGAATCTGAACTGTAATATAACATTTCATTTGTTGGTAACCGAGCAATCATTTTTCTATTTATTTCAGAAATGACTTCATTTGAAGGAGCTAAGATAGCACGATCAGAGAAGTATGATGGACTATCTCTCTGTTGGGAGCTATCAGAATTATACACAAAGGAAATCAAGCCTTGAAGATTTCTACAATTTGATGGGAGTAGGAGAGATGGAGGAATTTTGATGAATATGTTTTTAGGCTCATTTCAATTGGAATGAAAGGTTCTGTACCATCTCCGACCCTCAAAAGCCATTCAACAAACAAACGTAGGTCTTCCTTATCTGAGGGAGAAAGAAATTTTGAGCTGAGCCGCATATTCTCTGTCAAGTCCAAAACCTTACAATCATGCCATAAATATAATTCACAATGCAAGCTTTTAAGATCTGTTGCTTTCTTGCATTTGGTATAACCGAAAGAGTTTGGCGGAAGTCTCCACTAAGAACAACAGTTATCGCACCAAATTGTTTGTGCTCTGAACTGGGTCTGGTCTCTGACATCATATCTCTAAGTGTACGATCAAGTGCTTCAAAATAGTACCTATGATTGACTGGTGTTTCATCCCAAATAATCAGTGATGTCTTTTGAATAAGTTCAGCCAAGTTAGTATTTTTTTGACATTGCACATAGAATTCTCACGTATGTCCAATGGGATTTTAAAACGGGAGTGTGGTGTTCTACCACCTGGAAGTAAGAGGGATGCAATTCCAGATGATGCAACAGCCAAAGCTACCTTTCCTTTGCTTCTTATAAAGTTAAGTATAGTTGTCCATAGGAAGGTCTTTCCGGTTCCTCCATATCCATATACAAAGAATGTCTGGCATTCTTTATTATTTACAAAACTACAAATAGCATCATAAACTTTTTCCTGGCACTTATTCAGTCTTGGAATATCTTCAGATAAACTTGTGGTCAACTGAGGAATATCATAACTTAGCTCATCTAATAATAGCCTATTTTCAAGGGAAGCACTTGCTATATCATCTGGTAGTGGTAAACTAAAATGTGATAGAGAATACCCAACATCTCTCAACAATTTATCTACCTCAAAAATAACAAATGATACGACAATATTTGCAGATGAGTTGCTTCTTTGGAAATTGTTACGATTTATTCTATAGGTACTATCCTGACTCATCGAGGAAGCATGTTCATCGAAATTTTTTTGGGATTTGTGACCTCATAGAATAGCAAGATTGTGACAAAAAGATGTTGTAATTGGGAAGGTGTTGCCCACTAATTTGCATCTGTGAGAGCACGGGACCATTCTTGGCCATCACCAAGGAGTCCTAAAGCTTCACAAGCTGCACGGAAGGTTGGATATTCCTGATTTCCTACTGTGCGGATTTCATTGAAGGATTTTGGACCTTGCCAAAGATAATAAAGCTCTCCTTGTGTAGGACTAACATTCAACACGGCCAACCTTCTTTTGAGAGCCTTTACGTATATCCAATACTTCCCATTTTTGTCTGAATGCCATGTAAAGTGTTCGGGGAACTCGATATAAGTATGGTCTCGAGCAATAGGGGAACGACAATTGGCTTCTAGCCATGCAGTTAGTTTAGTTTTTAAATTATTTGGATTTGAAATTACTTCTTCAAGGTTGTCATCCTCTGCATACACAACATTATTCTCCAAAGGTAGATGCACAGGAAGGCGTTCAACTGATGGTAGAGTATGGTGAATGTCGAACTGAAGCAAGCGCCAAGATGCATCATGTGGGGTGACACAACACTCAAGATAATTATTTATTTCATTGACAATTTCACTAGATGATTCTGATGAGGATGAACTTTTATAAAATCCAACTCTTGCACAATCAAAGCCTTTTGTGATATATTTGAAAAGGTATTTATGCATACCATCATGATTGACCCTTTCAACATTTATGTGTGCCTGATATTTAACCACCAAGTCTACATTGTGAGGGACTATAAATCCATTGTGAATGTCAATTCCATTTCTGTTAACGACTATTCCATTATTTGGTCGAGCATACTGAGCAAACCCATTTTCGTTCACAACAGTTTTTTCACAGAATTCCTTAGGGTAGAATTTCGAAAACTTTCCTTCAAACATACATGGAGATTTGTGTCCTAGAGGGCCACAAGGTCCATGAATCATAAAAGAAGAAACAACTTCATATCCCACTAGATCAGTTGTCGGATCTGGCAATTGAGCAGAGATAAAATAATCTATCTTTTCTGCATCTAGGGGTTCTTCTTTGCCCAACCATACAATGATATGAACATGTGAGAGGCCACATTTTTGAAACTCAACTGTCTAAACAACTACAAAAAGTGGTTAGCGTTTTAGTTTGATGTAAGAAAGATTGTGGGAAATTAAATAACATCCAAAGAGATTTGCTGAAATATTACCTGCATTTATAGGGCCAAAAAAGTCTCTTTTCTTAATATCATCCACTAAATGATTCAGCTTCATTTTGAAGACTCTATCTACAATATCGGGCCTATCTGAAGGATGCTGTCCAGGAAAGGATGCTAGAGCCTCCGTTATTTCAGACCATGCTGGATTTGACGTGAAGGTGATGAACAAATCTGGGCATCCATATTTTCTACAAATAGCAATACAGTCTTGATAGTTTTGATATAAATAGTGAGGGCCTCCAGTAAACGAAGACGGTAAGATAATACGCTGGTCGGCCGAAGACCCAGAAGTTATGCATTTTTCAACAGAATTAGTCAAGGAGTTATAGGGTGCTGATCTATATTTCCGCTGGAAGCTTGGTTTCCTATAGTGCCCTAGGCGATCTCCCTCGACACAACAATAGGCATCAACCTCATAAGCTTGCGTCCCTCTTTTACATTTCAGAGGAGTGTTGAAGTCCCCGGTCCTGTCATGCAACCTATAAGCATAGTACTCAAGCATTGTTGCTTTCTTACGTTGCAGACCTTGAGACCGGGGGGTTTGACAATAAAATATGGCATCATGGTAGCCGTCCTCTCCATATGGAAATAAGATAGGATATTGCATTGCCATGAACTTGCGATGTTTTTCATTTGTCCGTTGAAGGTCGGATTCACGGTCATCTATTATAAGATCTCTGCCAATATTAGTTGCTCCAATATCACCAACTACCAATTCCACAACCTCAGATGCAACTGGAGCACTAAAGATATCACCATGAGCATCAACTTTACCAAATAGCCTAATACGGTAGTGATCAGATGTATCTCCATTTAATCTTTCACGTGCAGTTCTAAAGAGTTTCACTATGGGGTTGTGAGTGTTAAGCATTTGTATGAGGTATCTAACAATGTCTTCATTAGCTTGAAAAGAGATATTGGGAGAAGAAACAATATTGATCCTGTGTGACACTTCATTGGCTGTATCATATATGTAAAGCTGAGCATACTCTGGTCGGTGGCCTTGAGAAGGAAGCATAGAACCAATACGGTGGCAACTCTGACCACTAACCTTGAAAACATATGGACCATAACCATCATTTACAGATTCAATAACCTTAGCTCCCATAGATGTCATAGCAAACATGGCATTGTATTGCCGTATATGATGAAAGAAGTGATCTGAAGCGGCTTTATCTTGTGAAGTTAACAGATCCAGGAGTGGTTGTGGTGGTGGGTCATAATGTGGAAGTATGACGCTACCTCCTTTACAACATAAATTGTATGTCGGGTTTGATGTATGCCTCTCTCTACGAACACGCTCGTCGTACCAAAAGAAAGAACCACAATGTGAACAATTATGTTGGGGGCCTCCAAGATTTAGTGGTGTAAAAATTGTTCCTGTAAGGAGCGTAATATTGCACGCAGGTCATATGGAGATGTCTTATCTGATTGTAGTACATAAGGAAAAAAAGCAAATCTTACGGTGATGGTGTTGGGTTCGACTTGGTGTAGAAATATAAGATCTAGAGAGTTGTCCAGCAGTATTTTGTTCAATGGAAGGGGTTGATGTCATTATGTTATGTGAAGTAGATGAACACGAAGCTGAGTTTGATGGAGCAGGTCCTGAATGTTGTGGTGTGGAAGATTGCACTTTATCTACATCGACGAAAAAAGAGAACAGGCTAGGATACAGTATAAGGAATATAGAGTAATAGTTATTTTATTTATGTATGAAGTATAAACAATCGAATTTATGAACTAACCTCCATGTACATTCGCTACTCTACGTCTACGTCGAGAGTGAGCTGTAATAGATGAATCTATCTGAGGTACTGTAACAGGTGACGTTTGGCGCCGCCGTCGACCATTTCGGCCGCGTGGTACTCCACGCTGGGGCATAAAACGCGAAGAACTCTCCCCCGTATCCATGCTGTTCAAAATTGTGAACATAATAATGGCTAAAAAGGGCTAGAGGGTATCATAATTGTAGGCGAGCATTACAATTGTTTAATTATGGTAAAAAACAAACGGTGGCAAACAACATGATGTAAAGTACGAAAAAAGTTAGGAGATGTATGGTAGGGACATACCGTTTGGAATGGAATAGGCTTGCAGGAATATATAAATTTAAATCAGGCGAGGTAGCGAGTCTTCTCAAACGGAAATTGGTGCAAAGGAAGTTCAGAGAAGACACTACAAAAACAACTGTACAGAATACACGGTTAATTCAGTTAAGTCAGTACAAAGCTTTACAAAACTCGTTGAGCAGATAATGAAATCAAAAGAAAGATGGATTGCACAGATGAGGAGAAGGAAATCAAAGGCAAATGGCTATGGTAGATGAGACGTAGACCTGCTGGGAGTTTGATGGAGGTGGGGATCGAGTATGGTCACATCCAGCAAGAACAGCAGGCGCGCGGGACGAACATAGTGAGCAGGTTGCTGGAGAGTGGCGACTGAGGGGGTTTGAAGAAGAGGAAATCAAGGGGTTAAAATATACTATGGAGATCAAGAGGTAGCTGATGGAAACCATTAAAGTTGATAGAACAAATCATGGAGCAGGCGTTACCATCCAATTGCAGGAGGAGTGAAAACCGCAGGTACATGGGGAGATCGGGAGGCATGGGGCAGTTTCCGGTGGGAGGCATCCATCAATTCCTTTGGGAACTCGGGAGGCACGGCCGGCATATGTTGCGGTGGCATCGAGCCTGTCTTCCCGCCAGACATTTTTCCCCCTTAGTGCTGTGGTTCGAGAAGAAGAAGTGGAATTGGGCTGGGTAGAGAAAAAAGGTTAGTATCCTGATGTGGGCTAGACTGGTAAAGTGAAATGGGCTAGCTACAGAGAGAGCAGGGATCCTCGGCTGGTTTGGGCTGGTTAAGAAAACGGACATAGAAGTAACCTGTGGTTATTTACATGGTCGCAAGGGTCGAAAGTACAACTGTGGCCATATATTTGGAATCCAATGGTTACTGCTAATTGAGGTGACGTGGCTTCGTGTGCTTTCAGCTTGCAAACATTAATTACTCGTTAGTGGGATGAACTTTATAAATATTATAGGTTTGCTTGGAAGGCAGCGTCTGGCGCACTAGCTACGGAAGGCAACAAATGTTGCCGCCGCCAGCTGCGCGTAATGGGACTGTGTAGAATCTACGGCATTTCTTCGGAAGATGACACGCATGCTCTACATGGCTGCTCCCATGCACATGCACTCTGGGAGGAAATGCGTCATGTATGGAGTTTGCCAACGGATGGTGTCCTACATCAAGCTTCTGATAATTGGTTTCAAATGATGATTCAGTGTACACCGGACTACATGGTGGATTGTACGTTGCTTGTTGCTTGGAGGGTTTGGTTTGCAAGGAATAGAATCACCCATGATAAACCACTCCCCACGGTGGTGGGTTCTAAACGCTTCCTATGTGGGTATCTGAAGCTCCTTCGAGATATTAAGGACAAGTCCACTGCTGCAATTTTGAAAGGAAAAGGAACTGTGGGTGGCGATGACAATCTGAGACAATGGGTGCCAACTAAAGGGCCAGATAAAGTATGGTCACGACCAGAGCCGGGAGGGGTGAAATTATCAGAGGATGGCTCCTGGAGCAAAGCGTCGGCAGGTACTGGTATGGTCATGAGAGATGATGAGGGCAATCCGATTTTTATGTCCTGCAGTCATTTGGAGAATTGCCAAGTTCCTCTTGAGGCGGAGATTCGTGTTTACTTGGAGGGTTTACGTTCAGCTCTTCAGTTCTCCCAATCGGCAATTATAGTGGAATCTGACAGTTCCAGTCTTATTGAAGCGGTTAATTCTTTGGCGCCCGATAGATCACCATTCGTTCATCTGATTGATGAGATTAGAAGTTAAGCTAGTCGTGATAGAGTCTGTGTCTTTGTTAAAGTGGATCGTACACATATTAGGATTAGTGACTCTCTTGCTAACTTTGCGAGAGTGCAATGTGAATAGCCATCGACTACCTGGAAAGGGTAGAAGAATAAGACCTATTCTGGGACATACAATGCATTACAGACGTATGATCATTACCCTTCAACCGGGTTATTCTATTCCACTTCTAGATAGAGAAAACAACTAAAGGAGAATGAATGAAAAAAGAGTGCAATGCCGTACTATGACTTGGTTGAGCTCTGGACCGGAGGATGCCATCCGGTTGCTGGAACTCGACCGCTCTGTAACCTTTCCTGTTTAATATAGTCCTGGTTTTAACCGAAAAAAATAGTCCATCGTAAATGCCACAAAATATGAATAGTCCACGTAAATGCCACATAGATTGTGAGTATTAAAAAAAGATTGTGAGCATTAATTGCATGAATGGATAATGTACATGTACGTATGTGTACTACAGACGCGTCGCGCAGCGAAAAGCGACAGCTTTGTGAGTTGGGCCACTAGCTAGCCCTTGTTTATCGTTATTATCCCTTTACGGCTCAAGTCGAAGTGGATAATTAACAGGCCCGTGCTGACTCGATCGTGAGCTTCCGTCTCCATGTCCGATCGATTGGCACCGTCGTCTTGACTGGTGACAGCCGCCCGCGGAACCAGGCGGCGACTGGACTCAGGTGCCATGCCATGCACGTCCCGTCGATCTACGTCTGTTTAATGCGCGCGGGCGCCGTGAGACGCGCACGTCCATACGTACATACATCCAGTCCACGTGAAGAACAAAACCCCGACCGAGTAGTAGTACAGGAGAGGATCATACATATCCTTCTGCCCCAGTCGGACCGTTATGCGTCCAGTAATGACGATCGATGCTTATCGGATCACAAGATTCACAGCCCACACTGCTCGCTTAATTCGAACTACGGTCAGATTTACGGCCGAGTCACTCTCGAGAACTTTAGCTCACCCCCGGGCTACACGTACAGCCTTGTTAGTTAGGAAATCATCAGCGGTTCCTACCAGCTAGGCAGCTATAGCAGAGACTTCAACTGCGATCGATCATGCACTGTATTTCTAACAGTGCAGCCATACAAATTCAGCTACAAAGTGCAGTTTAAGTTCTTAGATGCAACGAGCTAGTGATGGCGATGAAATCATTTCAGATCATACGCACTTTAAAACAGACATTTGGTCTAGGGGTATTAGCCCCGGTTTTGCTATAAACCGGGACTAATACCCCGGTCCAACGGCTAGATCTGGCCCCAGGGGATGGCAGGCACTAGCCCCGGTTTGAACGGGACCTTTAGTCCCGGGTAGTGTAACAAACCGGGACTAAAGAGTTTCAGGCAGACCGGGTCGGGCGCCAGATCCTTTAGTCCCGGTTTGTTATACAACCCGGGGCTAAAGGTGGACCTTTAACCCCGGTTCTAGACACGAACCGGGACTAAAGGTCTGGCTATGTCTTCTTTCCCTGCCCGAGCCACCATTCAAGCTGGTGGCTCTCCTCTCTCTCTTTCTTGCTTCAAGCTTGAGTTCATGCCTTTTTTCTCTCATGATTTGTCTATATTTTATGGTGCCCCATCTATCCAAAGGTTCTAAAAGATGAGCAACTTCATCCTTTGAATTCTCATTGCTATATTAGCTCATTTTATGCTCTATCTTATAGATGGATTTGTGGATTTAGTTTGGTAGTAATTTTTGCAATGATAGCATGAGATCGATGTTTAGATTCTATCTATCTTGTATTAATGTAAGGAACTCTAAGGTAAATATCACAATATGTGGATTCTATCGATATATATCTTGTTTTGGCACATAGTCTCGAAATTTGATTTTAGAAGCACACACATGCGTGAGTTCATCATTCTAACTAGCTAGCTGGGCAAAATATCCTTCTGCGTCTACCTGCGTTCAACAAACTGAAAAAATTGTAACAAAGATAGGGTTAATTCATAAAAGCTTGATAAGAAGACATCACAGTACATCTTCAAGAATCTCCTCTATGGCGAGCTCCTCGAAGATGTCTGAGGATAGGATCCTAAGGCATCTTCGAGAGAAGCTCCGCCGTAGTGGTGTCCCTCTGGAACCATCTTGGAGTTAATAACTTCTCTAGCTATAGATTAATACGCCGGGTAACTAAAACAATTCACATATTAGGGAGTGCCTGTATGGCGAGCTCCTCGAAGATGTCTGAGGACGGGATCCTAAGACATTGATGACCCACAAGTATAGGGGGTGTATCGCAGTATTTTCGATAAGTAAGAGTGTCGAACCCAACGAGGAGCAGAAGGTGCTGGCTAGTGGTATGGATCAGGAATTCTCTGCAAATACTTAGCAAACGGATTTTTAGGGGCTTTTGATATAGCAAGTAAATAAAGTACGAGTAAATAAAAGATAGTAGGAATAAATGCAACAAGTGGCCCAATCCTTTATGCAGCAAAGGACAAGCCGGTTGTATTACTTAAGATGACCAAACGTTCTCGAGGACACATGGGAAGACTGTCAAGTGCTTTCGCTTCATATAGCTGATTAATCTTCTCTAGCTTGCTAAGTGTTGTGTGGGTGAACCTGTGCTAATGTACCGCCCCATCCAAGACTAATACATACTTGTGATTAAACCCCTTGCAAACATCCGTAAGTATAATAAAGTAATTAAGGTAGAAACCTAATCATAGCTTTAAACTCTAAGACCCTTACGTCCCTTGTGCAATGGTTTCCTAACGGGGGTTCAGGTTTCTGTCACTCCGACAACCCCTACGGTTAGTAGCCAAATACACAATGCATTCCCCTAGGCCCATATAGGTGAAGTGTCATGTAGTCGACGTTCACATGACACCACTAGAAGAAGTACACCACTACTTAAATAACAATCTATTGAATCTTTCTCAACACAACTCCACTACTAACAACAAGACTTCTCCCATGTCCTCAAGAACAAAACGAACTACTCACAAGACATCATATGGATCATGACCAGAGATGGAATAATGAAGTATATCAATCTGAACATAAACAATAATTCAATGGTTCACTCAATACCATCAACTACAAAGAGTAATCAACACCGGGAAAGTTTCCCCTATGAACTATGCAAGATTCAACGCAATTGTTATAGCAATATGGCGATGGTGATGAGGGTGCTGATGGTGATGATGGTGGTGGTGATGATGATGATGATCCCGATGAAGTCCAGCTTGATGGTGGTGTTGATGGCGACGATCTCCCCTCTCCAGGAAGGAATTCCTCGGCAGAAATCTATCTGCCGGAGAGATCTTTCTCTCTCGGTGTTTTCCGCCCCGCAGAGGAGGCAGAATCTTTCTGTGGTCGCTTCCCGAGTCTTAGGGTTTTGGGAGGATAATATACACCAGAGGGGAGAGGCTGGAGTGGGCCAGGGTGGCCACACCACCTCCTGGCGTGGCCTAGGGCTGCCCGCACCATGGGGTGGTGTGGGCCCCCTGTGGCCCATCTCCACTCCGTCTTCTGGCATCCTTAGTCTTTTGGGAAAATAGGATTTTCCGTATATTTTCCCGGATTTTCTGATCTTCGCGAATTTTGCCTCCAAACAGCACATTTTCCATCAGAATCCTGACTGCAGCGGTCCATGCTCCAAAAGTCATCAACCATGCAAAAACAGATGAAATAACATAAGTATCACCTCTCAATACGAAATATATCAATGAATAATTGTGAATTAAGACATAGAATAGTGATGCAAAATGGACGTATCAACTCCCCCCAAGCTTAGACTTCGCTTGTCCCCAAGCGAAACTGAGCTCAATAAACATGGCCTCAGGTTTATGGAGTGAAGAGTCGATAAAAGAATATGGACAAGAAGCATCACATTCATCAAAAGCATAGATCATAATAGAAGACAAATCACTATTATATAACTCAACTTGTAATAAGTAAAGGAAACACAATAAAGATATATAAAGTGAATCATAATTGGTAATGGCAAACTTAGCTCTTGGTCGAAGAATAGTTGATAATTTACTTGAGTTCACAAATAGCTGGTTTTCAATGAAAGCTTTCAAAGTAGTAAACATTAAGATAAGAGCAATGTGCAAAACAAGGAACATAAGAAACATGATTGAATAAATCATCATATGAATGAATGAAACACAACAACTCAAAATACTTGATGAGATAGAAGGGAGTAGGTTTACTGACTCAACTACAAAGTAAAAAAAGGCCCTTCGCAGAGGGAAGCAGGGATTGCAAGTCTCATAAAGAGCTCCCAAAAATTATGATACTTACTAGCTTTTAGCTCTCATTGCCCCTATCATAGGCATCTTTAGGTGATTAAGGTTAAAGTGACACAACTAAGAGGATATGCCTGACAAGTTATAAGTTGAAATCTCATGCCCCTTACTTATGAGTACCGATCCTCATGCTACTCAACTTCAGTCACGAGCAAGCTCTTGTCATTGTAAATACATGCGTATCATTGAGAACCGCCAACGGGGTACCCCTTGCACATGACACAGGAGCTATCCCATAATCAAAATGACAAGGCAAGCAGACAGTGAGCATCTCAGCGATCTTTTTATTTGCTATTTGCATAGGTTTTTATTGAGGATGCTTCATAGAATGCTCACTATAGTTATGCTGCAAGTTTCCACCATGATTAGGCATGGCTTAGGCTAGCGGCCCAGGCGTTTCTCTAACACACATATAAACTCCATGATCTTACAAGTTCCACTTTTATTTCACACCACCGGGATCCATAAGCAAAAGAACATGATATCAACTAGGTACAAAGTACCAAATGAAGTGTTTAAAGCGGTCCCCATGATACATGGTTCGGCTAACTTCAACTCATAAAGCGCAAGCATATACATAACAAAGAAGGACCCAATGGTTCAAGTTTATTAAATGCAAGAAAGTAAAGTGTGCCATCAAGTTCGTGAGAGCTTTAATCACTAATTTTCCCATAACAAGTTTAATTTGGGAGGTAAAACAAGAATTTACTTGGAATAGTAATAATGCTAATAGGTAGGTATGGTGGACACAAATGGCAAATGTTTTGGTTTAAAGGAGGTGGATGCACGAGAAGAATACCCTCTCAGTACAGGTTTTTGGCTAGCAATGCTGGGTAGCAAGTATAAGAGTTGAAGGAAACAACCAAACATACAAGTGATAAAGACAAACATGCAATCTTCCTTGGAAGCACAAACGATCTTAACTAGAGAATACTAAACTTATGAGCAAATCAAGAAAGAAAGATGATGAAATTATTTTTCTTTAAAGGTACTTTTATCTTTTTCAATCAACTCTCAAAAATAATGTGCTACTGACCGAGCCAGGTTTGCCAAAACCAACTAAATTAACTCAATGATCCCAGAGTGCTACCAATACTAACAACAAGATCAATCATATAACCACGAATTGAAAACTAATATAAGCTATGCAAAAGAGTGAATGATAGAACTTCTCATTAATATTCCATAACGGCAACTCACAACAAGGGATACATATCTAACGAGAGAGGGGACACTTCCATAATGCAAACCATCCTACATAATAACTCCTCTATTCATGATATGACTCTACTAATAAGGTAACAAAATAGAAGATAGTGATATGATACCGCGGCACTCCCCCAAGCTTGGAACAAACCAAGGGGATGCCAAACCTGATGACAAATTACTCCTTAGGTGGTGGTGGTATCCTCTCGATGAGCTCTCTGATCAGTTTCCCCAAGTCCTCAATCTCGAAGGTGAGATTACGAATCAGCTGTAAGTTTTGCTCAATGCGGCTCATAATCATTTCAGTTTGTGGATCCCAGCTCTTGTGATTCTTTTTCCATTCTTCCCTCTTGGAGTCTTCTTTTCCTGCATGGTTATGGATAAAGGTATGGAAGGGATTCTTGGTGTGTGGAGGAAGTGACTGTGGAGCCAAACTGTGACGAGGAGCTTTTCCCCCAGTCTACATCAGTGCAGTCCTTCTAACCCTGGCAGGTTTCGTCACCACTCCAATGCTTGCAATGGTAGTGCCGGTGTGCGGATGTTGGCCTTGCTCCTCTTCACCTTCACTCTTGATCTCCTTCTCCTTGTCGGGGTCTTGGAGGTCTTCCTCCATAGGCTCCTTCCCTTTATCCTTGGCGGACACCATGGTGCTTCTAGTCTTTCAAAGAGTATGTCCTAGCAGAAACAGATCGAAACGGAAACACGATGAGAACACGATATACGAACCTCAGGAGATCCGGGGGGTTATATATTATGAAGTTTCATATCAAAAGGAAGGTACTGGGAGAAAACGAGTCGGAGGCGGAGTCTGAGATGGCCTCGCCACCTGGTGGCGCGGCCAGGGGAGGGTCCGCGCCACAGGGTGGTGTGAGCCACCCTGGCTCCGTTTCCGTTCCTTTTTCGCTTCGTAGCTTCCCTTATTGACTGAAAACTGCAAAAATATAGTTGGATAGTATTTTCGCGAAACTTTTCTTACCAGAACTGTTACCTATTTGAAAACGGACTATGCAGGTCTCTGAATTTGGTATCTAGTAGATTCTTCCAGAGTTACCACTTGAATAACATCAATATCTTCATCTTCATACTCTTATACTTGAGTCATAAAACCTTTCTCTTCCTTATTACACCATTATCTCCACTTCCTGGAAATTTCTTTCACACAAAACTTCACACAGTTCTCATTAGCAACATTAGTATAAGTAAGGTGAGAAAACCTTTTGAGTTCAACTTCAACCGAAAACCATCAAAACATAATCTACTGTAGCAACTCCTTCCGAAAACCCAACAATAATTCAAAAAGGAAATCGATGAAAGAAGCAATTGCAAAAGTGGCAAAATCTGTCAAAACAGACCAGCAGGTAAATATCAATTTTTTAGAAAATCTTCTGTTGCTCAAATCAAAAAGTGCAAAACTAACGAAAGTTAGATAACAACCTGGGGCATAAGCACACAAAATTACAGCTCAATCCTTCATATAGAGATCTCTCACGAATTTTTACGGTGAAGCACAAAAATCTGTTTCGGGACATCAACTTCCCCAAATCTTACTTCTCTCTCATTAGAGGTTGATCTTTACACAAAAACCAAACAAAACGGATAAGGAGCGGTTATTACTGAAGTAATAACTTCCAAGACTCAAAGAAACATAAACAAACTAAAATCAAAAACAAATTGGGTTGTGTCCCATAAAGCTCTTTCTTTATAGCCATTAAGATGGGCATGATAATTTTGAAGAAGCTCTCGTAGGGATATGGATTGAAGTGAAAGAGAGCATTAAGAAGCAAAAACACACACACATTTAAGTCTAACCAACTTCCTATGCAAGGGGATTTTGTAAACAAACAAGTTGTTGAAACCCGAGGCAACTTGCATAAGAAGGCAAAAGAAATGCAACATAAAAACTTTCAGCATAAAACGAGGAAACTTGATATTATTGAGATGCATAAGAACACTTTTCCCTCTGTCATAGTAACTTTTAGTATCATGCATAAACTTAACAATATAGCTATCACAAGGACTATCATAGCAATGATCACTTATTCTAACAGAAAACACGGGAATACTAGCTCTCATAACACCACTTTGCGAAACAATATTAGAGGTATCCTTACAAAGAATAGGGTGTCCCTCTTTTTCATATTTAGTAACAAAGTATTTCACACTTGCTATTATAGGTTCATCAACCATTTGTTTATCAGGTTCAACAGCTTTATTCATACTTTCATTAACCATACTAGCTATCATAGAATGTTCCTTTACCTTAACTAGGAAAAGCATTTTCTCAATATAAGGTTTAGGTAAGACATGATTAGCAGTATAAACTTCAGTATTTATTGCAGGAACACTCTTAGCAACATCTTTATAAGGTTCATGATACTTATTCCACTTCTTTTTAGGCACTTCAATGTAGGAAGCAAAATCCTTAAAATAAGAAGCAATAGCTTGAGAGTCTAGACCATAAGCATTTTTAATATTTTGAAAGTCATCAGTTCCCATAAAAGATTCAATGCATTCATAATCATAATTTATACCTGACTTTCTACCTTTGTCATTCTCCCAAGCTTCAGCATTGTCTTGAATACGGTCTAGAAGGTCCCATTTAGCTTCTTCTTCCATGCGAGTGAATGATCCAGCACAAGAAGCATCCGATAAATCTTTATCATGTAGAGGGAGCCTTGCATAAAAGTTATTGATAATAATATTGTTGGGGAGCTCATGAATGGGACATTTGAGCATTAGTAACTTCAATCTCCCCCAAGCTTGAGCTGTACTCCCTCCATCAAGAGGCCAAAAGTTGTATATTTGATTCCGATCTTTATGAATCTCACTAGGAGGATAAAGCTTTGAATAAAAGAGAGGCACTATTTCCTCCCATTCCAGAGCTTGAACATTCTTCAGCAACTTATACCATTCCTCAGCTCTTCCTTTTAGTGATAATGAGAATAACTTCTTCTTAACTTGATCTATAGTAATAGCTGCACACTTGAACAACCCGCATAATTTGTGTATAAAGAGTAAATGATCACCAGGATGGACAGTTCCATCCCCAACATAGTAGTTATCCATAACACCATCAATAATTCTTGTAGGTATTTTGAAAACATCATTCTCGGCAGGTGGTGGCTTATCTACTACCCTAGCAGTGGTAGTAGCATAACCAAATAAGAAACTCAGCGAATTATCCATAATGAAAATAAAGCAACTAGCAGAAGTAAACAATACTCACAATAGAAGTTTCCTTTACCAGTTCCACTCTCCAATAGCGCTTCACTCCTCGGCAACGGCGCCAGAAAATAGTCTTGATGACCCACAAGTATAGGAGGTGTATCGCAGTATTTTCGATAAGTAAGAGTGTCGAACCCAACGAGGAGCAGAAGGTGCTGGCTAGCGGAATGGATCAGGAATTCTCTGCAAATACTTAGAAAACAGATTTTTCGGGGTTTTTGATATAGCAAGTAAACAAAGTACGAGTAAATAAAAGACAGTAGGAATAAATGCAGCAAATTGCCCAATCCTTTATGTAGCAAAGGACAAGCCGATTGTATTACTTAAGATGACCAAACGTTCTCGAGGACACATGGGAAGACTATCAAGTGCTTTCGCTTCATATAGCTGACTAATCTTCTCTAGCTTGCTAAGTGTTGTGTGGGTGAACCTGTGCTAATGTACCGCCCCATCCAAGACGAATACATACTTGTGATTAAACCCCTTGCAAACATCCGTAAGTACAAGAAAGTAATTAAGGTAGAAACCTAACCACAACTTTAAACTCTAAGACCATTACGTCCCTTGTGTAATGGTTTCCTAACGGGGGTTCAGGTTTCTGTCACTCCGGCAACCCCTACGATTAGTAGCCAAATACACAATGCATTCCCCTAGGACCATATAGGTGAAGTGTCATATAGTCGACGTTCACATGACACCACTAGAAGAAGTACACCACAACTTAAATAACAATCTATTGAATCTTTCTCAACACAACTCCACTACTAACAACAAGACTTCTCCCATGTCCTCAAGAACAAAACGAACTACTCATAAGATATCATATGGATCATGATCAGAGATGGAATAATGATGTATAACAATCTGAACATAAACAATAATTCGATGGTTCACTCAATAGCATCAACTACAAAGAGTAATCAACACCGGGAAAGTTTCCCCTATGAACTATGCAAGATTCAACGCAATTGTTATAGCAATATGGAGATGGTGATGAGGGTGCTGATGGTGATGATGGTGGTGATGATGATATGATGATCCCGATGAAGTCCAGCTTGATGGTGGTGTTGATGGCGATGATACATTGCAAATGTATCTATAATTTTTGATGTTCCATGCTTAGTTTTATCCACTTTCTTGTGTTTTGTTCCAACTTTGGAGTACTTTTATTATGATTTCTTGGACTAACCTATTAACAAGAGCCATAGTGCCAGCTGCCTGTTTTCTGCTATTTTTGGTTCCAGGAAAGTCAGAAAATGAATATTCTCGGAATTGGACGGCACAAAAGCCAAAGTGCCTATTTTTTCGGAAGGGATCAAGTGCCAGAATACGTGACGGAGAGGGGCCAGGGGCTGGCCAAACCACCTGGCCACGCGGCCAGGCTTGGCCCGTGCCAGGGGGTGGTCTGGCCGACCCCAGCACCCCCTCGGCCTCTCCTTCCGCCTATAAGTTGCCCTCGGGACGAAAACCCTAAGTACCCGATCAAAAATCCACGAAAGAGTCTGTAGCCGCCGTCGTCTCTGTGCCTAGATCGGGGGGATCTGAAGCTCTTCCCGGAACCCTGCCGGAGAGGGGAATTCACCCTAGAGGCCTTCTTCATCACCATGCAAGCCTCCGGTGTGATGCGTGAGTAGTTCATCCTTGGACTACGGATCCATGTAGTAGCTAGATGGCTGGTTTCTCCTCCTTTGTGCTTTCATGTTTAGATCTTGTGAGCTCCGTTCATGATCAAGATCATCTATTTGTAATTCATACATGTTGTGTTTGCGGGGATCCGATGGATATTGAGATGCTATTTCAGATTGATTATTGATTCTATCATGTCTTTGTTATTTGAGATCTTGCATGCTTTTTGTTGTTAGTAGCTATCTTGGCCAACTAGATGCTAGCGACTCCAAGAGTTAGTATTTATGCTCGATAGTGGGTTCATGCCTCTGGTAATCTGGGGAAGTGACAGAAATCCCTAAGGTACTAGATGCGTTGTTGCTACTAGGGAGAAAACAACGATCCTTTGTTCATAGAACAATTGTATTGTTTACTTTACACGCAGTTCGTAAAGCAATAATCTGTTGTTTGCAACTTAATACTGGAGGGGGTTCGGATGATAACCTGAAGGTGGATTATTAGTCATAGATACAGTTGGATGGCGGTCTATGTATTATGTTGTAATGCCCAATCAATTCTCAAAGGAGTCAAGATGATTAGTATATGCATGTATTGCTTTCTCGGTGTTTGTCAATTGCCCCACTGTAATTTGTTTACCCAGCATGTTATCTATCTAAGGAGAGCCACCTCTAGTGAACTATGGATCCCGGTCCTTTTTCTTTACATATAATCTATAACTGTTTACTGGTTTGTGTTTACTTTCTGCAAACTTTTACTTCTTTCCATTCGATTTGTTTAATCCTTTGTTTTCCGCAAAACACGGTAAGATTGACAACCTCATCGCAAGTTGGGGACAAAGTTCTGTGGTTGTGTTGTGCAGATCTCCACATTGCTACTAGCACCGGTAGTGCGCCCTGCCAAAGCTCAGCTAGTAACACCTTTGGGGTGTTTCCTTGCTCCTACTGGTTCGATTAAACCTTGGTTTCATAATTGAGGGAAAACTTACTGTTGTGCTCATCGTACCTTCCTCTTGGGGTTCCCAACGAGCTCTACGTCGGAAGTCAAGCGCGTCAAGATATTTTCTGGCGCCGTGACCCGGAGATCAAAGAAGAAGAGACTCCCACGTCTACGACGAGCACATCAAGATTTTCTGGCGCCGTTGCCGGGGAGTCAAGGACATCTTCACAAGGGGAGTCCCTCATAACCAATCTCTTTACTTTGTTGTTTTTTTTTGCTTAGTTTTCTTTTTGCTTTGTTTGCTCGTTTTGTTCTTCAAAAACACAAAAAAATCTAGTTTTACTTGTTTTGCTTTCTTATTTGAAAACCCAAAAAAATGACTACTCTTGAAAACACTAAGTTGTGTGACTTCACTAGCACCAACAACAATAATTTTATGAGCACACCTATTGCTCCACCTGTGGCTGAAAATACTTTCTTTGAGATAAAACCTGCTTTGCTCAATCTTGTTATGAGAGAGAAATGTTCTGGTATTGGTAATGAAGATGCTACTTCCCATCTAAATAACTTTGTTGAACTTTGTGAGATGCAAAAGCATAGTGATATAGATGGTGATATTATTAAGCTTAAATTGTTTCCTTTCTCTTTGAGAGGAAAAGCTAAAGAATGGTTGAATTCCTTAACTAGGAATAGTATTGATTCTTGGACTAAGTGCAAAGATGCTTTTATTGGAAAATACTATCCTCCTGCTAAGATTATATCCATGAGAAGTGAAATAATGAAGTTTAAACAAATTGATAATGAGCATGTTGCTCAAGCTTGGGAAAGAATGAAATCTTTGGTAAAGAATTATCCCACTCATGGACTGACTGCTTGGATGATCATTCAAACCTTTTATGTAGGATTGAATTATTCTTCAAGGAACCTATTGGATTCAGCTGCTGGAGGTACCTTTATGACCATCACTTTGGGTGCTACAACAAAACTTTTGGACAATATGAGGGTTAATTATTCTGAATGGCATACTAAGAGAGCTCCACAAGGTAAGAAGGTAAATTCTGTTGAGGAAACCTCTTCCTTGAGTGATAAGATTGATATTATTATGTCTATGATTGTTAATGGGAAAGCCCATATTGATCCAAATAATGTTCCTTTAGCCTCTTTGGTTGCTCAATAAGAGCAAGTTGATGTGACCTTCATAAGAAATAATAATTTTGGCAACAATGTTTATGGTAATAATGCTTATAGGAACAATTTTGGTAGCAACAATTATAAGCCATATCCTCCCAACAATGGTAATGCTTATGGAAATTCTTACAATAGTAATAAGAGTGCTCCCTCTGAACTTGAAGTTATGCTTAAAGAGTTTATTAGTAAAAAAACTGCTTTCAATAAAACTATTGAGGAAAAACTCTCTAATGCTGAAAGAAATATAGCATCTTTGGCTGAAGCTCAATCTTCTTTGAATAAAATGGCTGCTAAACCTAAAACTAATGAGAATCCCTTTGCAGCTACTAATGCCATACAAGTAAGAATTGATGAAAATGATAGACTGTTAGCTGAATTACATGCTAAGTGGGAAAGAGAAGATGAAATTGCTAGAAACATTAGTGTTTCTACTATTACCACCACTAGTGTTGAGGCTAATAATAGTTCTACTACTTTTGATGATAAAGTTGATTTTGATCTTGATGATTGTAATATCTCTGAAGTTATTAAGTTCCTACAAAAGCTTGCTAAAAGTCCTAATGCTAGGGCTCTGAACATGGCTTTTACAAAACACATTACTGATGCTCTCATAAAGATTAAAGAAGAAAAGATGAAACATAAAGCTTCAATTCCTATAAATCAAGAAGATGGTTGGGAACCCATCATTAATATGAAAGTGAATGAATTTGATTTCAAAGCTTTGTGTGATCTTGATAGTAGTGTTTCTATTATGCCTAAAAGGATTTATGATATGCTTGATTTGCCTCCTCTTGAAGATTGTTATTTGAATGTCCCACTTGATGCTAATGCTAAAAAGAAACTCATGGGGAGTCTTAATGATGTTCTTATTATGGTTAATGATACCTATGTCCCCATTGATTTCTATGTTTTGGATGTTGAATACAATGCTTCTTGTCCTCTTACTTTGGGAAGACCTTTTCTTAGAACTGTTGGTGCCATCATTGATATGAAAGAAGGCACCATTAGATATCAACTCCCACTCAAGAAAGGTATAGAACACTTCCCTAAAAAGAGAGAAAATATTTCTTTTGCTTCTCCTATGAAAACAAAGTTTGGTCTTAATGCTTATTCATTTGATAACATTTGATTCTTTCTTTGCTTCTTATGCCTAACTTAAAGGTGTTAAAGAAAAGTACTTGTTGGGAGATAACCCAAGAGTTTTAGATGAGTCTTGGAAGTTATTACCTCTGTAATAACCTCTCCTTATACTTTTTAATTTTCTTTTTGTGCCAAGAGTAACCTCTAATGAGAGTGAAGTAATGATTGGGAAAGTTGCTGTCCCGATACAGATTTCTGTGCTTCACCATAAAAATTGCTGAGAGAGCTATGTACATCGGATTGAGCTATAATTGTTTTTTCTTCTGACCCAGGTTGTTATCTAACTTTCGTTAGTTCAACACTTTTTGATTTGAGCAACAGAAGGTCTTCGAAAAAATTCGTCTTTACCTGCTGGTCTGTTTTCACAGATTTCTGTCATTTTCTGCATTTGCTTCTTGTTAGTTCCTTCTTGAGTTCCTTTGGGGAATTGAGCTTTGTGAGGGAAGTGCTACAGTAGCTAGTGTTCTAATGGAAGTTTATTTGGTGTTAGAACTGAACCTTGAGACTTATTTATCTTAAGTGCACTAATGTTGCTAATGAGATTGTGTGAAGTTTTGTATGAAGGAAAAATTTCAGGTGTATGGAAGGAATGAGTAATGAGATGAAGGATGGACTAAAGCTCAAGCTTGGGGATGCCACGCATATCACCCCAAGAAATATCCAAGAAGTACAAGCGTCAAAGCTTGGGGATGCCCAAGGCATCCCCTTCTTCATCAATAAAAATCCAGATTTCTTCCAAACGTTTCATTTTTATTGTTTCATGCATAGTTGTGTTTTTCTTGGAGCGTCTTCTTTTTCGTTTTCGTTTTGGTGTTTTGTTTTCTTGGTTTTCTTAGTTTTCTGAATAAATTGGTTGGACCCCCTCTTTCATACATTTGGTTTGCAAATAGTTTGGTTTGGTTTGGAAAAGAGTAGGAAAATTCATGCTTATGTGGTAAAAAGAGCTCGTTTTTGACTGTGGCTTATGCTTTGTCATGCCATGCTTGATATTTTTTTGGATTTAGGCTTAGTATTCTTTTCTGTAGCATGACTTGTTATAAACAATTGAGATTGCTTAATGTGCCTTGGATGAATCATGCGTTGTTTTAGCATATTAAAGCATAGTATAGTGGTATTCTCCTTTGATGCTTTATTTGGGTTGACTTGGCACATGCTCACACCATGTTATGACGGTCACAAGTCACCATAGCCTTTATGATCCTTTAGTTTTCAACTTGTAGTATCACTTTATACTTTGATCAATGATGTTTTGTCGCTCTGCATGATTATGGCCATTATTGCTCTCTTAGTTTGTCGCTCCCTGTCTTTTGCTAGCCTCCACAACATAGTATGAGTTCCACTCATGCATCGAACTCCCTAAACCAAGTTTTTCCAAAGAGTCCACCATACCTACCTACTAGCTTATGCTATTCCAAGTATATTCATGCTTTTGTTTACCTTCCACTTGTTATGAGAAAACTAGTGATTAAAGCTCTCATGAACTTGATGGCACACTTTTAATTTTTGCCTCTAATAAACTTGAACCATTGGGTCCTTCTTTGTTGCGTATATGCTTGCACTTTATAAGTTGAAATTAGCAGAAGCATGTTTCATGGGGAACGCTTTCAACATTGCACTTGTACTTTGTACCCCGTTGATATTATGTTCTTTTGCTTATGGATCCTGGCGGTGTGAAATAAAAGTGGAACTTGTAAGATCATGGAGTTTGTATGTGTGTTAGAGAAACGCCTGGGCCGCTAGCCTAAGCCATGCCTAATCATGGTGGAAACTTGCAGCATCACTATAATGAGCACTCTATGAAGCATCCTCAATAAAAACCTATGCAAATAGCAAATAAAAAGATTGCTGAGATGCTCATTGTCTGCTTGCCTTGTCATTTTGATTATGGGAAAGCTCCCGTATCATGTGCAAGGGGTACCCCGTTGGCGGTTCTTAATGATACACATATACTTACAATGACAAGAGCTTACGCGTGACTAAAGTTGAGTAGCATGAGGATCGGTCTTCGTAAGTAAGGGGCATGAGATTTCGGTTTATAACTTGTCAAGCATATCCTCTTAGTTGTGTCACTTTAACCTTAATCACCTTCAAGATGCTTATGATAGGGGCAATGAGAGCTGAAAGCTATAAGTGCCATAATTTTTGGAAGCTCTTTATGAGACTTGAATCCCTACTTCCTTTTACAAAAGGCCTTTCTTCCACCATTATATTGAGTCTCCACCTTCTACCTTTATGCACCTACTTTGAGAGCATAGTGGCCATTCTTAGTTCTATGTGCATTGTCCCAAGACTAGTTGATTGATGCATAACTTGATATTTCTTATTTTAAACTATTTGTATCTAGTCACTCTTATGAACTTTGAACGTGTCCTATGCATTTATATTTGCTACTCTATGAGGGACAAGCTGAATACTATTATGCTACGTTTTCTTTATGTGAAACAAACAAACGTCTTGCAAAGCATTGTTGTTCATGAATCTTTTGTTTGTGCCTCTTCATGTTGCATCATAGTTTCTTTGTCTTATTTCTAGAACTTTGTCTTTCATGTAATGATTGAAGTACTATGATCCCAGCTTTGAATGTTTTACAAATACTTTGATCAAGTCTTTGATGGTGCATGTCACCTCAAAAATTATTCTTTCTTTTTATCACTTACCTACTCGAGGACGAGCAGGAATTAAGCTTGGGGATGTTGATACATTGCAAATGTATCTATAATTTTTGATGTTCCATGCTTGGTTTTATCTATTTTCTTGTGTTTTGTCCACACTTTGGAGTACTTTTCATATGATTTCTTGGACTAACCTATTAACAAGACCCACAGTGCCAGCTGCCTGTTTTCTGCTGTTTTTGGTTCCAGGAAAGTCAGAAAATGAATATTCTCGGAATTGGACGGGACAAAAGCCAAAGTGCCTATTTTTCCAGAATTCATCAGATGCCAGAATACGAGACGGAGAAGGGCCAGAGATTGGCCACACCACCTGGCCGCGCGGCCAGGCTTGGCCCACGCCAGGGGTGGTGTGGCCAGCCCAGGAACCCCCCTCGGCCTCCCCTTCCGCCTGTAAGATGCCCTCGGGACGAAAACCCTAAGCACCCAATCAAAAATCCACGAAAGAGTCTGTAGCCGCCGTCATCTCCATCCCTAGATCGGGAGGGATCTGAAGCTCTTCCCGGCACCCTGCCGGAGAGGGGAATTCACCCTGGAGGCCTTCTTCATCATCATGCAAGCCTCCTGTGTGATGCGTGAGTAGTTCATCTCTGGACTACGGGTCCATGTAGTATCTAGATGGCTAGTTCTCCTCCTTTGTGCTTTCATGTTTAGATCTTGTGAGCTCCGTTCATTATCAAGATCATCTATTTGTAATTCTGCATGTTGTGTTTGCGGGGATCCGATGGATATTGAGATGCTATTTCAGATTGATTATTGATTCTATCATGTCTTTGTTATTTGTGATCTTGCATGCTTTCCGTTGTTAGTAGCTATCTTGGCCAAGTAGATGCTAGCAACTCCAAGAGTTAGTATTTATGCTCGATAGTGGGTTCATGCCTCTGGTAATCTGGGGAAGTGACAGAAATATCTAAGGTACTAGATCTGTTGTTGCTACTAGGGAGAAAACAACAATCCTTTGTTCATAGAACAATCGTATTGTTTACATTACACGCAATTTGTAAAGCAATAATCTGTTGCTTGCAACTTAATACTGGAGGGGGTTCGGATGATAACCTGAAGGTGGATTACTAGTTATAGATGCAGTTGGATGGCGGTCTTTGTATAATGTTGTAATGCCCAATCAAGTTCCAAAGGAGTTAAGATGATTAGTATATGCATGTATTGCTTTCTCGATGTTTGTCAATTGCCCCGCTGTAATTTGTTCACCCAGCATGTTATCTATCTTAAGGAGAGCCGCCTCTAGTGAACTATGGATCCCGGTCCTTTCTTTTACATACAATCTACAAACTTTTTACTGCTTTGTGTTTACTTTCTGCAAACTGTTACTTCTTTCCATTCGATACGTTTAATCCTTTGTTTTCAGCAAAACCGGTGAGATTGACAACCTCATCGCAAGTTGGGGACAAAGTTCTGTGGTTGTGTTGTGCAAGTCTCCACGTTGCTACTAGAACCGGTAGTGCGCCCTGCCAAGGCTCAGCTAGCAACACCTTTGGGGTGTTTCCTTGCTCCTACTGGTTCGAGTAAACCTTGGTTTCATAACTGAGGGAAACTTGCTGCTGTGCTCATCATACCTTCCTCTTGGGGTTGCCCAACGAGCTTGTTAATACACGAGTCATCAAGCGCCGCATGAAGAGGGTTCCTGCCAAGGTGATGTGGTATGATCCTATAATACCACGGTTGAAACGTTTGTTCAGGAACAAAGAGCATGCCAAGTTGTTGCGATGGCACATGGAAGACCATAAGAAAGACGAGATGTTGAGACACCGCGCTGATGGGTCGCAGTGGAGAAAAATCGAGAGAGAGTTTCCGGACTTTACAGGTGATGCGAGGAACTTATGGTTTGGTCTAAGTACATATGGCATGAATACTTTTGGGGAGCAGAGCTGCAGTCATAGCACCTGGACTGTGACTTTGTGTATCTATAACCTTCCTCCTTGGTTGTGCATGAAGCGGAAGTTCATTATGATGCCAGTGCTCATCCAAGGCCCGAAGCAACCCGGCAACGACATTGATGTGTACCTAAGGCCATTAGTTGAAGAACTCTTATAGTTGTGGCACGGACAAGGTGTACGTGTGTGGGATGAGAACAAGCAGGAGGAATTTGACCTACGAGCGTTGTTGTTCATAACAATCAATGATTGGCCTGCTCTTAGTAACATTTCAGGACAGACAAACAAGGGATACAATGCATGCACACACTGTTTAAACGAGACTAAAAGTATATATTTGGATAAATGTAAGAAGAATGTGTACCTAGGGAATCGTCGTTTTCTTCTGCCCACGCACACCCTAAGAAAGAAAGGTAAGCATTTCAATGGTGAGGCGGACAGCCGGTGTAAGCCTATCTTCCATACTGGTGATGATGTATTTGATATGGTGAAGGATTTAAAGGTAATATTTAGAAAGGGTCCTGGTAGACAATCTGTTCCGAAGGACGATGTCGGACACACACCCATGTGGAAAAAGAAATCTATATTTTGGGAGCTACCCTATTGGAAAGTCCTAGAGGTCCGCTCTGCAATTGACGTGATGCACCTGACGAAGAATCTTTGCGTGACGCTGCTAGGCTTCTTTGGCGTGTATGGGAAGAGCAAAGATACACCTGAAGCACGGCAGGACCAACAACATATAAAAGACCGAGACGGCATGCATCCAGAGCTGTTTGAAGGTACTGCTAGCTACGCTCTTACCAAAGAAGAGAAGGGAATCTTTTTTGAAGTCCTTTACAGTATCAAGGTCCTGTCTGGTTTCTTGCCGAACATAAAGGGAATAATAAATATGGCAGAGAAATTTTTTCAAAACCGACTACCACATGCTTATGACCCAGCTGCTTCCGATTGCATTGAGGGGACTCCTGCTGGAAAATGTTCGAGTAACATTGTGAAGGTATGTGCGCTTCTTAATGCAATTTCTCAGAAGGTAATCAGTCTAGATAGTCTACCAAGGTTACAGAAAGATGGGGTCCAATGTCTTGTCAGCTTCGAGTTGGTGTTCCCACCATCTTTCTTCAATATTATGACTCACCTCCTAGTTCACCTAGTCGAAGAGATTAACATTCTTGGTCCTGTATTTCTACACAATATGTTCCCCTTTGAGAGGTTCATGGGAGTGTTAAAGAAATATGTTCATAACCATGCTAGTCCAGAAGGAAGCAACTCAAAGGGATATGGAATAGAGGAGGTCATTGAGTTTTGTGTTGACTTTATTCCTGACCTTAAGCCCATCGGTGTTCCTAAATCACGGCATGAGGGTAGACTTAGTGGAAAAGGCACGCTAGGAAAGAAAGCAAGGATATGTATGTACAGATATTCTCTCACTAAAGCACACTATACAGTTCTGCAAAGTTCCAACTTGGTGGCTCCGTATATCGAGGAACACAAGAATATTGTACACTCCAACAACCCGGGAAACCTAGCTCCTAGATTAGAGATGAACACATGAGGACTTTTGGCGGTTGGTTGCAGACACATCTTATGAATGACATAAATGTTGGAGAGCAGTTGTACTTGTTGGCTAGGTCACCATCTTCGACTATATTGACTTTCCAAGGGTACGAGATAAATGGGAATACATTTTACACGATCTTCCAAGATAAAAAGAGCACCAATCAAAACAGTGGTGTCCGATTTGATGCAACAGACGAGAATGGGCAAAAGGATACATATTATGGTTACATAGAGGAGATATGGGAACTTGACTATGGACTTTTTTTAAGGTTCCTTTGTTTCGATGCAAATGGGTCAAGCTGACAAGAGGCGGGGTTGAGGTAGACAAGAAATACGGAATGACAATAGTGGATCTCAACAACCTTGCGTATAGAAATGAACCATTTGTCCTAGCCAATGATGTGTCTCAGGTTTTTTATGTGAAGGACATGTCTACCAAACCGAGAAAAAGGAAAGATAAGCAAAAGAATACAACATCCGATGAGCCAAAGCGCCACATAGTTCTTTCAGGAAAAAGAAACATCGTGGGGGTGGAGGATAAGACAGACATGTCAGAAGATTATGATAAGTTTCATGAAATTCCGTCCTTCGCTATGAAGGATGAACCAAGCATCCCGTTAAGTAAGGAAGATGCTCCATGGTTACGGATTAGAAGAAACCCTAACATGTGTGGATGTTGGTGATGTACAATATTATTAAACCTTTATTTTTAATGATCTTCTTATATGTATATGGATATGAACTATCTCGATCTCAATAGGTAGTATTGCAACTTGCTGTGGCCAGACATTTATTAATATTAAAACGTAAAAAGTAGTCATAATCATATCTAGCCCTGTAGTACACAACTTCATGGTCGTCTTCGGAATCGTCATCATCATCATCGTCACTCGTAGCATGCGGATGGATCCTCAGCCCTTCCTTGTAGCACGCGGATGGATCCTCCGGCCTCGGATTCACGACGCGCGGGAAGGGGGCTCCCGGATGACGACCCCAGTACACCCCAGGCCTTCACCACCACCACCATTCTTGTGGCTATGCGGCTGGTGAAAGTGCTGGTACCTCAGGCGTGGATGGTCTCCCATGGCGATGTAGCGCATCACGCCGGTGATAGTCCGGTTCGCCCACCACAGGCGGCGACCAGCCTATTGTGGTTCACTAGGGGCGGGCCGTCACCCTCATACCTGGCGAGCTCCCTTTCCTGCCGGTTTGTGAAGAAGGCATTCCAGGTGTCGAGGTTGTCGGTATCCCAATGAGGATCCATCCGCTGCTCTGGCGTGAGCTTGAGGTAGAAGTGGTTCGTGATGGCCGCCTGGCGGGCCGAACCTTGAGGCACAGGAGGAATAGGAACCCCTCTAGCTCTCAGCATCTAGCCAGCGGGAAGCCCGTACCCCAGCAGGCATTGGTAGCTGGAGGCGCTGCGCCTCGGTCTCCTCGAGCGTCAGAAAGGCCCAGTAAGCGGTGTCCATTGTTGTGAGAGAGAAGGTGTGGTTGTGTGGATGGATGATGACCCACAAGTATAGGGGGTGTATCGCAGTATTTTCGAGGAAGTGAAACCCAATTTATTGATTCGACACAAGGGGAGCCAAAGAATATTTATAAGCCTTAACAACTGAGTTGTCAATTCAGCTCCACCTGGAAACAATCTTGCTCACAGCAGTTTATCAGTAGCAAGAATTTTGTAGTAGCGATAGTAAAGTAGCAGCAGTAGTAAAGTAAAGACAGCAGTAACAATAGCAGCAGACAGTGGGATTCGAGTGCGGTAGGCATAGGGATGGATGGACGGGCGTTGCATGGACAAGACAATTCACATAGCAATCAGAACATAGGGCAATTATAGATAAATAAGATAAAGCATCCAAGTACTAGATAATCCTAGGCATGTGTTCCATATATAGTCATACGTGCTCGCAATGAGAACTTGCACAACATCTTTTGTCCTGCCAACCCGTTTGCAGCGGGGCCTCAAGGGAACTACTGGCAATTAAGGTGCTCCTTTTAATAGAGCACCGAAGCAAAGCATTAACACTCCGTGAACACATGTGATCCTCACATCAAAGCCATTCCCTCCGGTTATCCCGATTTCTGTCACTTCGGGGCCATTGGTTCCAGACAACAACGTGTGTATACAACTTGCAGATAAGACCATAAACATATCATAATGAATCAATAACATGTTCAGATCTGAAATCATGCCACTCGGGCCCTAGTGACAAGCATTAAGCACAACAAGTCGCAACAAAGTCATAAAGCACTAATAAAAGATTCTAGGCGCCATGCCCTAACAATCTGATGCCATTACATGAACGATCTCATCCAATCCCTACCATCCCCATAGCCTACAGCGGGGGATTACTCACTCATAGATGGGGAAACATGGATGGTCGATGGAGAAGCGATGGTGATGATGATGGTGATGATCTCCTCCAATGCCCCGTCCCGGCAGGGTGCCAGAACGGAGTTTCTGGTGTTGTTTCGTGGAATCTGGTGGTGGCGGTGGAGCGGAACTCCTTCTGGAAAAACATCGAACCCCCCGGAGTTTTTAGGTCAGAAGGTTTCTTATAGGCAAAGAGGGAGACCGAGGGGGTTCCTGGGCTGGCCAGACCATGCCCTAGCGCGGCCTAGGGGTACCCGCGCCTAGGGGGTGTGGCCAGGCCCTGGCCCTCCTCTGTCTCGTATTCTGGCTCCGTGAGTCTTCCGGAAAAATAGGCAGTTTGGCTTTTGTCCCGTCCAATTCCGAGAATATTCATTTTCTGATTTTCCTGGAACCAAAAACAGCAGAAAACAGGCAGCTGGCAGTGTAGCTCTTGTTAATAGGTTAGTCCAAGAAATCAAATGAAAGGTACTCCAAAGTGTGGACAAAACACAAGAAAGTGGATAAAACCAAGCATGGAACATCAAAAATTATAGATACATTTGCAATGTATCAACATCCCCAAGCTTAACTCCTGCTCGTCCTCGAGTAAGTAAGTGATAAAAAGAAAGAATAATTTTTGAGGTGACATGCACCATCATAAACTTGATCAAAGTATTTTTTTAATATTCAAAGCTGGGATCATAGTACTTCAATCATAACATGAAAGACAAAGTTCTAGCAATAAGACATAGCAACTATGTTGCAACATGAAAAGGCACAAACAAAAGATTCATGAATAACAATGCTTTGCAAGACGTTTGTTTGTTTCACATAAAGAAAACATAGCATAGTGGCATTCAGCTTGTCCCTCATAGAGTAGCAAACATAAATGCATAGGACACCTTCGAAGTTTACAAGAGTGACTAGATACAAATAGTTTAAACAAGCAATATCAAGGTATGCATCAATCAACAAGTCTTGGGACAATGTGCATAGAACTAAGAATGGCCACTATGCTCTCAAGAAAGTGCTCATAGAATGTGTGGAGACTCAACAAGGAAATGAACAGGTTTTGAAAAGTTTGAAAGGCTTCCAAATGCTGAAAGTATGGTACTTATTAGCTTTGAGCTCTCATTGCCCCTATCATAAGCATTTTTAAATGGTTAAAGTGAAAGTGAGGTCCAATCTGAGTTATATGCTTGACAGACTACAAACTGAAAATCCCATGTCCCTTGAGTACGAGGGCCGCTCCTCATGCTACTCAACTTTAGTTACCGGTAAGTTCTTGTCATCGTAAATATGTATGTATCATAGAGAACCACCAACGGGGTACCCCTTTCCCGATGATACGGAAGAATCCCCATATCAAAATGACAAGGCAAGCAGACAATGAGTATCTCAGGAATCTTCTTATTTACCATGGGAAAATGGTGCTTTTTTTCTCTCTTTCCTCTTTTCATAAATCTCTTTTTTTTCTCAATAGCTATCTCTCTTTTTTATAAGAAGAATGATTCACAGATATCATTATGGTTACGCTGCAGGTTTCCACCATGTCAGCATGGATTAGACCAGCGGCCCAGGCATTTCTCTAACACACATACATAACTCCATGGACTTACAAGCTCCCCTTTTTATTTCACACCGACGACATCCGCAAACAAAAGAGAATGGTATCAATTGGGTATATATTTACAAGTGTTGAAAGCGTTCCCCGTGACAGCATGGCTCTGCTAATCCCCAGCCTATAATTTGCAAGCATATAACTTTCATGGAGAGTCACAATGGTTCAGGTTTATTAAGTGCAGGAAATAAAGTGTGCCATCAAGTTCGTGAGAGCTTTACTAACTAACTTTCTCATAACAAGCAAACATTTTATTTGGAAGAAAACAAGGCATATTCGATATGCACGGAAGTAGCAAATGATGCTAATAGGTAGGTATGGTGGACACTTTGGAAATATTTGGTTTAGGGAGTTGGAAACTTGAGTAAAACTCAGTGTAAGTGAAGGCTAGCAATAGCAAGGGAGCGACAAACGAGAGAGCAATAATGGCCATAATCATGCAGAGCGATAAAACATCATTGATCAAAGCATAAGGTGATACTACAAGTTGAAAACTAAAGGATCATAAAGGCTTATGGTGACTTGGGATAGTCATAACATGGTGAGCATGCGCCAAGTCAACCCAAATAAAGCATCAAAGGAGAATACCACAATACTATGCTTTAATATGCTAAAACAACGCATGATTCTTCCAAGGCACATTAAACAATCTCAATTGTTTATAACAAGTCATGCTACAGCAAAGAATACTAAGCATAGAGACAAAACAATATCAAGCATGGCATGATAAAGCATAGGCCACAGTCAAAAACAAAGTCTCTTTACCACTTAAGCATGAGCTTTCCTACTCTTCCAATCCAAACCAAACTATTTGAAAACCAATGTATGAAAGAGGGGGTCCAACCAATTTATTCGGCAAACTAAGAAAACCAAGAAAACGAAAAACCAAAACGAAAAAGAAGACGCTCCAAGAACAACACAACTGTGCATGAAACAATAAAAATGAAGTGTTTGGAAGAAACCTGGGATTTTTATTGATGAAGAAGGGGATGCCTTGGGCATCCCCAAGCTTTAACGCTTGTACTTCTTGGATATTTCTTGGGGTGACACGCGTGGCATCCCCAAGCTTGAGCTTTAGTCCATCCTTCATCTCATTACTCATTCCTTCCATACACCTGAAATTTTTCTTCATACCAAACTTCACACAATCTTTATTAGCAACATTAGTGCACTCAAGATAATAAGTCTTAAGGTTCAGTTCTAACACCAATAAAACTTCCATTAAAACACAAGCTACTATAGCACTTCCCTCAAAAAGCTCAATTCCCCAAAAGAACTCAAAAAGGAACCAACAAGAAGCAAATGCAGAAAATGGCAGAAATCTGTCAAAACAGACCAGCAGGTAAAGACCAATTTTTTCGAAGACCTTCTGTTGCTCAAATCAAAAAGTGTTGAACTAACAAAAGTTATATAACAACCTGCGGCAGAAGCACAAACATTCACGCCTCAAAAGAATGTTCAACGATTTTACACGAATTTTTACGGTGAAGCACAGAAATCTGTTTCGGGACAGCAACTTTCCCAATCATTACTTCTCTCTCATTAGAGGTTACTCTTGGCACAAAAAGCAAATAAAAAGGATAAGGAGCGGTTATTACTGAAGTAATAACTTCCAATACTCATCTAAAACTTTTGGGTTATCTCCTAATAAGTACTTTTCTTTAACACCTTTAAGTTAGGCATAAGCAAAAACTAAAATAGATAGAATAGAAGTAAGCGGAGATAATCATGTGAGAACATTGTTTTGTTCAATGAAATCCTTTTGTTAACAAGTTTGATCAGGTATTGTTACCAAAACAATTCCATATGAGACAAAACTTTGTATTCCACTTATGATTATGTTACCTCAACCTCGATAGCAATGGTCCCAATCATAATAGTTTCAAATTTTTCTCTTAGTATGGGACAATATATTTCTCCAACTTGAATGCCCTCAACATGTTCAATTGAATTCAAACCATAAGTCCTTTCAATCTTCTTGGGGAAATAGACAGTTTGTTCCTTTTCATTAACATTGAAGGTCACCTTCCCTTGATTACAATTAATAACAGCTCCTGCAGTATTTAAGAAAAGGTCTCCCAAGAATAATAGAATATTATCATCTTCAGGCATAAAAGTTTGAGTGGATGCTCACATAAGAAATATGAGTTGAAGTAAAAGAGAGCATCAAGAAGCAAAATCAAAACACATTTAAGTCTAACCCACTTCCTATGCATAGGAATCATGTATGCAAATAAATCCATAAAGAACAAAGTGACAGGCATAGGAAGATAAAACAAGAGTAACTTCAAAACTTTCAGCACATAGAGAGGTGTTTCAATGCCATGAAAACTTCTACAACCATATTGTCCTCTCTCATAATAATTTTCAGTATCCTCATGAATAAACTCAACAATATAACTATCACATAAAGCATGCTTTTCATGATCTACAAGCACTAGAGCTTTATTATAAACATTTTCAAAAGAATCCTCATGAACATAACATTCATCCTCTAGTAAGCATGGAGGACAATCAAATAATGTAAGGGATAAAGAGTTACTCTCATTAGAAGGTAGGAATGGGTAGCTAATCCATTCTTCCTCCTTTTGTTCATCACTCTCCTCCTCTTTTTCATCTAATGAGATTTTAGGTTCATCAATTTCCTCTTCCATAGGATCCTGCAAGGCATTAGTCTCTTCCATTTGTGGAAAGCATCTATTAATATATTCAAGAATATAGCCATTTTCATCCTTGTAATTATCAAAGAAAAATTTAAGTATACCATAAACCTCATATTTGTAAGGTGAATCATCAATATTTTCAAGCAAACTAGCAAGTTCAAAAGCACCCTTCCAAGCAATAAATTCTTCAATTTGTTCCGCATCATAAAAGTCATAAATTCCTTTAGCATAAGAAGATATGGTATCATTATCATTATACTCACATTGAAAAGCGAGGTGTTTATACCTCTTTCTGCAACAAAATTTATCACAGCAATAAGTAACATTATAAGTAGAGCACACGTTTCTAGCAATGGTATACAATTTATCAATTTGTTCCCATAAGTGTTTCCCTTTTTGTGACAAGCGATGTTCCTTATAATAATATTTTTGATCTTCCGTGAACCCACCTTGCCAATAAGATTCAGTTTCAAAGAAACCAACCATTGACAACAAGCATGATAAAGCAAGACAATAACAGACCAACAAAAACAACAACTAGAGTAGGAACTACTTTTTTTTGTACGTTTGATAAAGAAACAAGAAAACAAGGTGAAAATAAACTTAGCTTGAACAATAGTGATTCCAAGTGGACTTGATAAATAAAGCTATGCTCCCCGTCAACGGCGCCAGAAAATAGTCTTGATGCCCCACAAGTATAGGGGGTGTATCGCAGTATTTTCGAGGGAAGAGAAACCCAATTTATTGATTCGACACAAGGGGAGCCAAAGAATATTTATAAGCCTTAACAACTGAGTTGTCAATTCAGCTGCACCTGGAAACAATCTTGCTCACAGCAGTTTATCAGTAGCAACAGTTTTGTAGTAGCGATAGTAAAGTAGCAGCAGTAGTAAAGTAAAGACAGCAGTAACAATAGCAGCAGACAGTGGGATTCGAGTGCGGTAGGCATAGGGATGGATGGACGGGCGTTGCATGGACAAGACAATTCACATAGCAATCAGAACATAGGGCAATTACAGATAAATAAGATAAAGCATCCAAGTACTAGATAATCCTAGGCATGTGTTCCATATATAGTCATGCGTGCTCGCAATGAGAACTTGCACAACATCTTTTGTCCTGCCAACCCGTTTGCAGCAGGGCCTCAAGGGAACTACTGGCAATTAAGGTGCTCCTTTTAATAGAGCACCAGAGCAAAGCATTAACACTCCGTGAACACATGTGATCCTCACATCAAAGCCATTCCCTCTGGTTATCCCGATTTCTGTCACTTCGGGGCCATTGGTTCCGGACAACAACGTGTGTATACAACTTGCAGATAAGACCATATTCAATACTATCATAATGAATCAATAACATGTTCAGATCTGAAATCATGCCACTCGGGCCCTAGTGACAAGCATTAAGCACAACAAGTCGCAACAAAGTCATAAAGCACTAATAAAAGATACTAGGCGCCATGCCCTAACAATCTAATGCCATTACATGAACGATCTCATCCAATCCCTACCATCCCCATAGCCTACAGCGCGGGATTACTCACTCATAGATGGGGGAAACATGGATGGTCGATAGAGAAGTGATGGTGATGATGATGGCGATGATCTCCTCTAATTCCCCGTCCTGGCAGGGTGCCAGAATGGAGTTTCTGGTGCTGTTTCATGGAATCTGGTGGTGGCGGCGGAGCAGAACTCCTTCTGTAAAAACATCGCCTCCCGGAGTTTTTAGGTCAGAAGGCTTCTTATAAGCAAAGAGGGAGACTGAGGGGGTGTCTGGGCTGGCCAGACCATGCCCTGGCGCGGTCTGGGGGCACCCGCGCCTGGGGGGGTGTGGCTAGGCCCTGGCCCTCCTCCGTCTCGTATTCCGGCTCCGTGAGTCTTTTGAAAAATAGGCACTTTGACTTTTGTCCCGTCCAATTCCGAGAATATTCATTTTCTGACTTTCCTGGAACCAAAAACAGCAGAAAACAGGCAGCTGGCACTATGGCTCTTGTTAATAGGTTAGTCCAAGAAATCAAATGAAAGGTACTCCAAAGTGTGGACAAAACACAATAAAGTGGATAAAACCAAGCATGGAACATCAAAAATTATAGATACATTTGCAATGTATCAATGGACATGGCGGTCGGCCTAGATATAGAGGGAAATGGCGAGAGAACATGGCGGGAAGCGGGGGAAATGGCGAGAAGCGGGGAAAATGGCAGGAAAACATGGCGGGAAGCAGGAGAAATGGCGGGAAAATATGTTTTAGTCCTAATTACTAGTTTTAGTAATAAATATTATATTTCTAATGAGTCTATTATTTTTTGCGAATATTTTGGTATATTATATGTATTTTTCTGTTTTTAAATAATAAACTATATT
Organism: Avena eriantha; assembly: GCA_910589775.1. Classification (NCBI taxonomy): domain Eukaryota; kingdom Viridiplantae; phylum Streptophyta; class Magnoliopsida; order Poales; family Poaceae; genus Avena; species Avena eriantha. Next base: position 47,324,890 of record OU342742.1, read on the forward strand.
TTTCCAACATTTGTACTAAATATAATACTTGTTAAACAATAGATAATTTCATTTAAGTTGTATAATAAAGTATGATAATAGATTTAAATTATAGATCTTCTTTTTCTGATAATTTTAATATATAATACATAATTTTCTGAAAACTATAAACCATTTTTGGTTTTGGTGCCAAAAATCACCTTTAGCCCCGGGTTGTAATACAAACTAGAGCTAAAGGTCTACGCGCGCGGGAAGAGTGGCAGGCGAAAAACCCTTTAGCCCCGATTTGTACCCCGGTTTAGGGCTAAAGGGTATTTCGCCCGCTGCTGTTCCCGCGCGCGTATCCCCTTTAGCCCCGGTTTGTATCCCCGGGTTGTAATACAAACCGGGGCTCGGGGCTACAGGGGTAGGGGTGGTATAAATAGCCCAACCCCACCCCGGGTCGTGCCACGACCCGGAGAGCCCCAAATCACCTTCTTCCTAGCGCCGCGCCCACGCCGTCCACCGCGTCGCCGCCCGCGCCCGTGAGAAGAGGAGCCCCGCGCCGCCCCGCCACCCCGTCTCCACCCTGCGCCGCCCCACACCCGCACCGTCTCTGCCCCGCGCCGCCTCAGGTACGATCGCCGGCGCCGTGGCCAATTTTGGTTGATTATTAGTATAATAGTATTAATTAGGTTATTATAGTATTAATTAGTATTAGTATTAGGTTAGTATTTGTATTTAGTATTATTTAGTATTATAGGTTAGTATTAGGATTTAGTATTAGTTACTATTTAGTATTTAGTTAGTATTAATTAGTATTAGTTAGTATTAGTATTATAGGTTAGTATTTAGTATTAGTATTACTATTAGTTAGTATTAGTATTAGGTTAATTGTATAGGTTAGTATTTATCTAGGGTTAGTTATGATACTTACTTAATTAGGTTTAGTTTAGTTAGTGTTAGGTTTAGGGTTAGTGTTAGTAGTATTAGTATTTTGATAGTATTAGTATTAGTATTTATCTAGGGATAGTTAGGGTTAGTTAGAATACTTAGTTAATTAGGTTTAGTTTAGTTAGTGTTAGGTTTAGGGTTAGTGTTATTAGGGCAATACTTAGTGATTTAGTTACTGTTTATGTTTTATGATTTAGCGAGAGATATGATGTGGAATTCTCTCATGACACATTTCACCCTACCAGTCTTGGAGACTGATGATCTCGCACAGCAAATGACGAGGAAAGTCAAGCACTTTGCTCTTAAGAAGATGGCTGAACTATTTAAGGAATGGAAAAAAAGATTGTACCACAAGTATGTCTTGAAGAAAAAAACTCCTCCATTCACTGGCCCACTAGAGTTGCAGCAGGATAACTGAGCCACATTTGTGGAATACAAGACCTCGGCACCAGCTAAGGAAATGTTAGCAAATAATAAGTTAAATGCAGCCAAAAAGAAATATCACCATCATATGGGCACAGGTGGCTACAGGAGTGCCATGCCTATGTGGGATAAAGTTGAGGCTGACCTGGAGGCTAAAGGGGTCACTCTAGCTACGTCTCGTTGGCCCTAGGAGGTCAAGAAATTGGGTACTCGGGCATGGGCATTGTTAGACCCAGAAACAGGCGAGATTGTTGCAACCGAAGAAGTTTCTTCACCCAATAATGAACTTACTCCCTCCGATCCATATTACTTGTCATTGAAATGGATGTATCTAGTACTAAAACATGTCTAGATACATCCATTTCAATGACAAGTATTATGGATCAGAGGGAGTATTAAAGTGGTAAAAGAGGTTGAAGAGGGAACATTTGTTCCCGACAGAGAGAATGATGAGCTGACAAAGGCTCTCGGGAATCCTGAAAAGGTTGGACGAACAAGAGGGTTCGGACCTTCTTATCCATGGCTTATCGGGTTTCCCGAGCACCTTGACACGTACAGAAGCCAATCGAGAAAAACAAAGCGGCAAAAAGAGGAGGATATGGAGCGGTTCGCGAGGTTTGAAGCCATGCTGCAGGAGCATCGCCAGGAGCTTAATGAACTTAAAGGACTCCGACAGCAAGATCCTGCACTAGACAGTACGGTCGACCCATCGCAATGGAAAAGCAGCGTGGCTTTCACGGAGGGCCACGGTGATGCAACGATGGATGTGTACCCCGTGGATGCAATTAAGGAGAAGACTAGTTGTGAGCTACATGTTGAACTGAAGAATATATCCATGAAGGTGGCGGTCGGCTTTGATTTACCTTCTGCACCGGGAGCAACCTACCATTGCAATCCGATTCCAGCTGGCTATGCTCGTGTCGGTGTGGATGAAATTCAACATATGTGTCAGTCACTACAGCTTGACATCCCTGGAGGTGAAGGGGATACGCCACTGGGAGAAGTCACAAGTGGCTTCATTCTTTGGAAAAAAGAATACATCAAGTTTCCAGGCTCGACACCAAGGCCACCTTCTCCACCGAGAAACAATCTATCACCTCCAAGGCAACCGTCTCCTCCCAGTAAAAGTCCACCTCCAAGTGCACCGTCTCCTCCCAGTAAAAGTCCACCACCTCCAAGTTCAATCCATGACCCCAACACGAGTCCATCTCAATCTACGCAGCCGCCTCCACCCACTAAGGGCCAAAAGCGGAAGAATATCACCGCTCCGTCGAGCGATAACTGACACCCAAAGCGACAGTGGTCGCCCCTCCCAAGAGTACCGCCGGTTCCTCCCAAGAGGGCTTACGAGCTGACCGATGAGGAGACCGATGCGGTTGTACGGGCCGAAGTGGATGCTCATTTTAAAAAGAAACAACCTGAGCCAGAGGTCCAAATAAAACCGGAAACCAAGGAGCACTTTAGGAAATTACTGACGCGGCCATCCCAAGCTCAGTTAAATGCGCCAGATGACTATACACGATGCCTTCAGAAGACACTGAAATAGAAGAGATCAAGCGGTAGAGGAAGCATCACAAAAGAGGTTCCCTGGCAGGGGGAACAAGCAAAACAATCGAGTGGTAGCGGAAGCATCAAAACAGACGTCCCCCAGCTGGGGAAACAAGCAAAACAATCGAGTGGTAGCCGAAGAACCAAAAGATATGTTCCCCAGCTGGGGAAACAAGCAAATCAATCGCTCCTCCCACTCCAGGTGAACATACCCGAACCTCAACTATATGAGGTAGAACCTATAGATCCGGAAACGGCTAGGATATTGGCCGAGCAATGTAATATGTCTATTCATGACATTCTTCATAGCGATATGCCCAAGGCTGAGGTAGCACCCAAATTTGTTCATGGGGAGCCTCTGGTCAGTTCTGAGAGGCTTCGGGATATTCCAACACAAATGCGACGATTCCATGAATGATACATGAAAGCACCAAAAGAGCAGCAATATTGGCTCTTACTGAAAGTTCGAAAATCGCATTACTTCGCTCAAGATGAGGTCCCTGTTGAATTTACAGAATTATTTCAGTTATTCAATCTAAAGTAACTCGACAAAACTATCTTCGGTTCCTATTGTCTGTAAGTGATTACTTTATTTATGTAATTAAGTCTCTATCTCAGCTTGTTCAATTTATTGCCGGTAAGTATACTCACTATATTCTTTTGTACGCTATATATAATGATGCATAATGAAGATGCTCGATTGTAAAGGAAAGTCTATCAATGGATTTGGGTTCATTGACCCACATCGCGTTCATGGAGCTATACTAAAGGATAAACCACTGGAGACCGAGCACAACTTGTTCCGGTTTCTCAAGAACCAGCATTTTTATAATGAAATACTATTTCATTACCACGACGGCAAGTGAGTTCTTGTACACATTAAATTTTGCTTACTCGATGTTCAGTGTAAATGATGAGTTACTAATGTATGTAAACCTTGCGTAGGTACCACTGGATTCTTCTAAGCATTTCAGTTGACTTGGGAAGAGTTCACATCATGGACTCACTAAACAAAGACATTAAAGACTACCGCAGCATTATCGATGCGCTCCAGAGGTAATTTCAACCATTATCGCACTATATCGGTTTCTTTCGTTCATTTTCTGGGATATCAAGTACTTATTAACTCATATATTAATTTTTTTGTCGGGTAGGGTTTGGACATGGTTCAAGAACCATGTCCACGGTCAATGGCGTGAGGAGCTATTTTTTAAATCACTCTCGGTAAGTAGTACGAGCTAAGTCTGTGCATCTATTTAATTCTAGTTTATGTGCATTTATCATGGTAGAGTTATTATTTGATTGAGTTCTATTCTTGTAAAGTGCGCGAGGCAGTCACATGGGACTAATCTATGTGGATTCTACGTGTGCGAGTTCATTCGCATCAGTATTGAGAAGCCCTCGGAAAATGTTCGAGTAAGTAAACAATATATTCACCCTTTATTTTTATTACAAGAAGTTGTGTTGAGTCTAATTCATACGATCTCCTTCTTATATAGTTGGACGCGATTGGGACAAGCTCCTACCAGAGGACCGCCTAATAGCAATCCAAGAGGAATTTGCTGGATTTTTTGTCGACGAGGTCATAGACCCACGCGGAGAATACTCTATACGTAGACCCTAAAGCATCTATGTAATGATCTCCATGTAAGCAAATAGATATGCTCTGGACCCGGTTGGGACTCCATGTATGCTTGTAAAAGATATTATATTATATATTGCATCAATGTGTACAAGTACTGTGTAGTAGCGTTCTGTATGTATACGAAAACTTGTTTCTAATGAAAACACAGAATGAAAAATAATTGAACACAAAACACAAAATGAAAAGAAAACACAAAACCCTAAAACCCCATCCCCTGCCGTAACACGAACCGGCACTAAATGTTCTGCCGCCTAGCGCGGCTCGCAGGGCCACGTGGTTGGACCTCTAGTCCCGATTCGTAACAGAACCGGGGCTAAAGCTTGAACCTTTAGTCCCGCTTTGGTAGTCCCGATTCGCAATCCGGGACTAAAGGTCCTTACGAACCGGGGCTAATTGTTTGGTTTTTACTAGTGTTTGATCTGTACTTCTTCTGCCGCAGGCTTCTAGCTAGGCAGCTAACTCGTACCGCTTCTTCCTCTTCTGGCATACGGCACCTAGCTAGTGATCGACAACCGTTAAAAACACCTCAACTTTTCAAGGAGAGTTCCGATAGAAGAAGAAAATTTTAGTTGGAGCATATCGATATCTCACCGACGGGGAAACGATCATCTAGTCTAATCACAATTAACCGAGCACATGTTGGCACGTACTCATCCTCACCCCCATCGATCCAGCTGGCCCCTCGATCTGGCGCCTCCTGATTGGCCTGTCGCTTCCATGCCAAGTCAGCATTCCCTTTCCCTCTCCTCCCCCGGCTACAACCGGCCGTGTCCTGCTTGTTCATCCCTTGAAATAGACTACCTACAGAACCAGCAAACGCGTGTCGTCCTTGCGTCCTGTAACTGGTCGAATCACGAGTGCTAGTACTATTTTATCTGACTGGACACACAGAATCGATTAGGTTAGCGTTAAAACCGATGGGGATTAGTCTAACGATCTAGCAATCACATGGGATATCATTATCAACAGCTGCTTCTAATGACCGTGGGAGGACGATGACGCCATGCATGCGAGCGACGTGCTGCGGGTTGCGTGCAAGAAACGGCCAGAGAGGATCCGACGTGGAATTTGGCGCGGGTACGTATCGGGTCGCCGAATACGTATGCATCTCCCACGAGGTAAGCAAGCGACGGATCGAAATGGGCATCGCATTGATATATATAGATCGGTCGTCGTCGTGCCAGCTTAACAGCTGCGCGCTGGATGTGTTCGTTGTTCCGGTTACATAATTTCCAAAGTGCATGTGACCTGATCAAACGTGATCTTAGCTAGCTCTTAGACGCATTCTATCTTGGATGAGAGAGAGACAAGAATCCATGTTTCACCTCAGCGTAGATTTGTAACGCTACTAATCCTCACGTGATTTTGATTTAGCCTGGAGTTTTTTATTCTATATACTAAGTAGGAGCGTTGACATTGATTCAGTCTTCGTTACTCGTATTTCCTAGTCCAACAAGAATTAAATCTTGTACTCCCTCTGTTCCGAATTAGACATCTTTTTTAGATGAATCCCGAATTAGACAACGAATATTTGTTTAGATTTGCATGTATCTCGATGTGTATATATGAATTTGGACAAAACTGCGACATCCTTTTCCGGCGGAGGGAGTATGTTTGATGTTGTTCCATTAAAGACCGGTTAGCGGAGGACTCTCTCTCTCTCTCTCTCTCTCTCTCTCTCTCTCTCTCTCTCTCTCTCTCTCTCTCTCTCTCTCGCTTTGAGAGTCTCATCGTGTGTCCCGGCTCCTCTCCCTCTCTTCTTTGCCGGCCCATCCGGCCGGAGGAGTGATGGGGGAGGAGGCCAGTCTATAGATAGTCTAAATAGTAGTACTAGTTGTAGTGGTTATGCCCTAGTGGTGGACTAGCGCTATGTCGGGAGAGAAGAGTCAAATCTTGCTAGCTAGATCTGAAGCTGCCTCTTCATGCTCTTCTTTGTTGTGGAGCTCAGGTGGATGGATCCAAAAGCGGGGACAAAGGGTGCAGGAGAAATAACCATAAATAAGACCGAAATTCTCGACAAATTTGTATCCCATGGGTAGGTCTTGGGAATCGTTGGCTTTGTTCCTCAAGGAGAGAAGGAAGAAGGGGACTCATGAGCTCGGGCTAGTAGGATGTTGGATTCGCAGCAGGGGAGTGCTGATGCTTCGCTGGTGGCCTCGCCGCTTTCCTTAATTGTCGCCAGGCAACAACTCCCATCTCGTGCATCGACTTCGATCACTTCTGGCTAGCGCGATAAGGTCTTCATCAGTCTCCAGGGTGCTATGTCGATTTAGAGGGACCCTCAAGATACTATGCAGCATGCTCATGCCTCTTCATACCAAGTGGTGTCGTCCACGAGGATGTAGAGGTTGGTTGTGTAGAGCTCAGACTCGGTGGAAATGGAGTAATACTCGGTTGCTTTTCCAAGTATTTTTCTAGGGTCCAAAGTAAAAATGTAAGGGCTTGTGCTTTATTTTCTTTTTTGACAAGGACTTACCTGTAAAATGTAACCCCACTGGCGATCTCAATTGAAGTATCTCGGTACTTCAGGACCTCCCTATTCAAAAAAAATACCGACTGGTGGCCGGAGGTGTGCTCTCGTGCATTCCTATCACGCAGGAATTTCAGTTGAGCATGGTGTATGGCTCTCTATGACGTCACATAGATCGGAAACTGGGGTGACGGATGTTGTAGGCAACGTTGTATGGCCACGGATTTTGGCAGCGGTCGTGACAAGAAAATCAAAGGAAGATAACCAACCATGGTGGCAGCGGTGACTTGTGTTACAACCATGTTTTGATATGAGGTAGGGCACTACCGATGGCTTCGACTGCTCCTTCATGCAGATTAGGGGTTGGTGTGTGGTCATGATTATAGGTGGACATTGGAAGGAATTGGATTGGGATCTCATTTTTCCACATCAGACGTCTACCGATGGTGTGGACTACATTGGTTTGAGGAAGAGGCCCTTATGTGAGTTTCGGCGGTGCATGTCACACTCGTATGCTTAAATGGGCGTAGCTTATTCTAAGAGACGAAGCAGGGTTATGCTTGAGTCTAGTGAAGGCAAAACATGTAATGACCCAGGGATATATATTATAGGAAGGGTAGATATGTCAATTCATATTGTGCATAGCATGCATATAGAAATTTAGGGTCAATTTGAAAAAAAAATTATAGCTTGCTTGAATTTGGTTCTAGTGAGGTTGATTGCAACCAAAAGGTCACTCGGTATTGAAACCTCATTCAAACTCAAAAATTAAAAAGGATTTGAATGAATTCAGAATGGAATTTAACCAAGTCAAACATCAATTTTAATTCAAATCACACACACATTCAAACATAAACAAAGAAAATAAAATATAAATGTTCCAATACAATTCATAATAACATCAAACTTAAATTAGAAATTACAATCGAAAGTGTATAAAAGAAATGTGATCTTGATTCATATTCAGATAAGAGTATATGATCCCAGGATTACAACAGTACAAAAATAAAAGTAAAACCTAAACTAAAAAGCTACACTACATTGACTATCTTATCAATCTTGCCCAAGACTTTGATCTCCAACCTGTGAACACAAAGACAACACAACCAAACACAAGTTAGTGTTAAAATATAGGCTTTGCCAGAAGGCAAAATCCTTTAATATAAGAACCCTTTAAAAGAGTCTAGGAATAGATCCTAAACTCTGAGTGACGAGGGGCAACCTCGGCAATGCCCATGGTGATGGACTTGGGATTTCGCAGAAAAGAGAACACTGGGGATTTCGTCGGATGTCAGGAAAACAATAAAGACAAAGTCTCCTGAATATTGGGAAAACACTCTATTACAAGTTGTCCTCTAGATTGCGGTACCCTTGCTTGGACTTCTCCCGCCCTATATATAATAGGTAGGGTCTCAAAGCTCTATGCGGATAGGTTTCATACACGCGTGATTACAATACCAACATAATGTCGGTTCGTGGTTTCTTTCCTAATTCAATAAAAGTCTCCATCGGTTGCTTCCTTGGGCCATTATCCGGAATCTTTATGGGCCTTGGGCCTTTTACCCAATGTAGGGTAACGAATAATGAGCATCCGAGTAATCATACCCATGTGAATAGCCCCTGAGACTCTACCTGAATTCGCAGTTTTCAGGTTGAGTCTCAAAGTTTTCTTTCTTCTTTCTCTTTCTGTTTGTTTTTATTGTTTGTAGGGATTTTGGTACAACGAGTCTGATGCTTCCGATGGATCGGGAATGAGTTAATTGCTCCTGGGCGAAAGCAAGGTTGACCTACATCAGACTCACGTCCCTAGGCTCGAATCTGGATTTCGTAACTGGTGTAATTCAGTTCGAGCCGCTGAGGTCTTACCGAATACTGAATTCCAACTTCTATTTTATCGGGTACCCAACGCATTCGTCGGGATTTTTCATCGTATCGTTGATATGGATTTTTACTGGCAGAGTGCATTCTTGTGCGATTACCAGGCCACACAGGACGAATCCTGGGGTCTTACCTTCATGTTTCTGAACACGACATTTGGATTTTTTCCCGCGTTTGAGCGTGATCCGAGATTTTTGGCTTGATTGGCGGTTAGCCTGCTGGGCCACCAATTTTTCTGATTATATCGGATACTTTTATTATTTTACATTGTCTCCTGATGGGAGTAACACCTTTTTGAGGATACACTAATGTAAAACTCAGAAAAGGGTTTTGTTTTTTTGCAATTCGTCAATGTACTTCATACACAACGAATTTTCTATCGGGTGCGCGCTAGCGCTCCCGATGGGAGTAGCCCCCGATGCTATGTTCGGATGCCTGTATCTGGACAAGGACCCATAGTTACTGTTAGCTCAATGGAAAGTATTGATCTTTTTTGAACATAAAAAGATTAAGGTACAAATAACTTATCTCTTTATATATAAAGCGAAAATCAACGATACATTATTATTTTAACGGGTGGCTATTTTTAGCCTTTTCTCCTTGACATCTTGGCTGATAAGCCAAACTGTGACTCTTATCATATTGCAAATAATATTATGCATAAAAGCATCGTAGCTGTGCTACGTTCCACAGATTTGAGTAATTTACTCTTGTCTTCTTGTCTTGTAGTCGATATGCTCCTCCAGGAATAACTTCTGTGACGATGTATGGTCCTTCCCATGGCGATTCTAGCTTTTTGTGACCATCTTGCTTGAGGCAAAGAACTAGGTCCCCTACTACGAAGGACCTAGGCCGCAATCTTCTACTATGATAATTGCGTAGGTTTTGCTGGTACATAGTTGCTCTTTGAAGGGCTTAGTCTCGAGCTTCATCAAGTGCATCTACATAATCTTCAAGTGCTTCTCGTGATTCCTCCTCATTATATGCAGCTACTCTTGGTGATTCATGTGACACTTCAACTGGAAGCACGGTTTCCGCACCGGAGAACAAAAAGAAAGGCGTCTCCTGCGTTGAATTAATTGGAGTTGTACGTAAACTCCATAACGCAGATGGCAATTCATCCACCCATGCCCCTTTTGCTCTGTCAAGTAGTGCCAGTAGTCTTTTTTTGAGTCCAGCAGTAACTATTCCATTGGCTTTCTCGACCTGTCCATTTTTTTGCAGGTGAGCTACCGAAGCATAGCTTATTTTGATACCCATATCTTGGCAGTATTCCTTGAATTCATTTAAGGTGAAGTTTGTCCCATTGTCCTTAATGATGATGATGTTTGGTACGCCAAACTGAAAAACTATGGATTTGATAAAATTCACAGCCGTCTTGGGTGGTGACAGGCATTGCTTCAATCCATTTAGTAGTCGACTGCTACTAACAAAAAGACGTGTCCTCCTGGCGATGATTTGTGAAGCATTCCCACCATGTCGAGTCCCCACTGAGTGAAAGGCCAAGCCAATGGTATGGGATTCATCTCAGCGGTGGTTTCTCCAGGCTTTGTTGCGAATCGTTGACATGCTTCACATGTTCTGACGATGTCCTTTGCATCTTGTATTGTAGTGAGCCAATAAAATCCTGCCCTGAATGCTTTTGCAGCGATTGCTCGGCTGCTAGCATGGTGACTACAGACTCCTTCATGTATATCTTTCAGTATACTTTTTCCTTCTTGGGGTGTTACACAACGTTGCAACACACCAAAATACTTCTTTTGTATAATTCGCCTTTGATTATCCTGAAAGCCTTTGATCGTCGGGTGATTCGTCGGGCTTCTATCATGTCTTCGGGTAGCTCCTCCTTTAGTCATATATGCTATATATGGATGCATCCATGTTGACTCAATTAGCATAACCTCTTTTATTTCTTGTTCTTCTTCTTTGATGGCTTCTTCATTGTTCTTGGCTTCTGAAGGAGCCCCCGACTCTTTTTGCAGATGCTTCTTTTTCCCTATTTTTGGTGCTATGACCTCGGAGATTCTTTTCGCTTTGATCTATCGCTCCACAATCTCCTCCCAAAAAACTCCTAGTGGTATTAGTAAACACAATGATCCGATGTTTGCTAGATCGTCGGCTTCCTCATTGCTTGCTCTTCCTATATGTGATACTTCACACCCATCAAACTGAGCCTCCATGATACTATATAGGTCGCGATAAGAAACCATATTTTCGCTGATAGCGTCACATTTGTTCATTGCTTGCTGTGCCACGAGGTTAGAATCTCCGAAGATTTTTAGGCGAGTTGCACCGCAAGCTTTGGCCATCCGCATGCCGTGCAACAGTGCCTCATATTCCGCTTCGTTATTGGATGCTATTGTGAAGCTCATCCGAAGAATATAGCGCATTTTGTCGCCTTGAGGTGATATCAGTACGACTCCTGCTCCTGCTCCCTTCGTTCTTTTTGATTCATCAAAGTACATTGTCCAGGTGCTAGAAAGGTCTGGTGGACCCGCACATTGCAGTTCCGTCCATTATGTGATGAAATCCGGTAGAACTTGTGACTTAATTTCTTTGCGTTTCTCATAAGTGATATCCCGAGGGGATAATTCGATACCCCATAGAGAAACACGTCCAATTGCTTCTGGATTGTTGAGGATGCTCGACAAAGGTGCCTTGTTGACCACTATGATCAGATGCTCCGAGAAATAGTGGCGTAGCTTTCGTGCTGTCATAAATACCTCGTATGCTAATTTCTGGTAGTGCGGGTACCTTTCTTTGAATGGCGATAAAACCTCACTCAGGAAGTAAACTGGTCTCTGCACACCATGGGTCTTTCCTTCTCCGGGTCGCTATACGACTAGGACCGTGCTAACCACCTGATGTGTAGCAGCAATATAAAGGAGCATAGGTTCCTTTTCTTTTGGTGACACGATGACAGGAGATATCGAAAGTGTTCTTTTGAGATCTTCGAATGCACGCTGAGCTTCTTCCGTCCATTCAAATTTTTCTGATTTCCTCATGAGGGCGTAGAATGGCAGCGCTTTTTCTCCTAATCTTCCGATAAAATGACTTAGAGCCGCCACTCGTCCCACCAGTTGTTGTACACCACGTGGATTTGTTGGCTTCTTCATTGTGAGGATTGCTTGTATTTTGTCGGGATTAGCCTCGATTCCTCTAGCTAATACCAAATATCTGAGGAGTTGCCCTGCTGGGACTCCAAAGGAACATTTCTTTGGATTCAGTTTAATGCTAAACCTGTCGAGATTTCTGAATGTTTCTTCTAGGTCCTTTATCAACGTAGATCCTTGACTTGTGGTAACTATGACGTCATCAATATATACTTGCACGTTTGTGCCTATTTGACTTCCCAGGCACTTCTGCATCATCCGATGATATGTTGCTCCAGCGTTCTTGAGGCCAAACGATGTTATTGTGTAGCAGAATACGCCATAAGGCGTGATCAACGTTGTTTTCTCCTGATCGTCTTCCTTCATCCTGATCTGGTGATAACCTAAGTAAGCGTCCAAGAAAGAAAGACAGTCGCATCCCGTGGTTGCATCGATGATTTGGTCGATTCGTGGCAATGGGAAGTGATCTTTTGGACAATGTTTGTTCAACACAGTAAAGTTGATGCACATCTGAAGTTTCGTAGTATTTTTCTTCGGAACACATACTGGGTTTGCCAGCCACTCTGATTTTGTCAATTCTTTGATAAAATTAGCATCAGTTAGGCGATGGAGATCCTTTCCAATGGCCTTGTGTTTTGGTTCGGCGAAGTGTCGAAGTGGTTGTTTTACTGGCTTTGCCTTTGGATCTAAATTTAGTGCCTGCTCAGCGAGTTCCCTGGGGATTCCCGGCATGTTAGAAGGTAGCCATGCGAAAATCTCCCAGTGCTCACGGAGGAACTCGATGAGCGCACTTTCCTATGCGGGATCAAGGTTAGAGGCCACAAATGTTGTTTTCGTCGGGTCAGCGGGGTGGATCTGTACTTCTTTTGTGTCCTTTTCTGTGTCAAAAGCCTGATCGGGATTGACACGTGCTACCACTAGAGGTTATTCGTTTGCTGAACTTTTGAGTTTCTCAAACTCTATTGCCATCCCGAAAGATTCAAAAAATTTGTTGAACTCTTGATCACAGTTGTCCGCACATGTGAAGCTTCCTTGTACCGTGATAATTCCCTTTGGTGCTGGCATTTTCATTACTAAGTATGTGTAATGTGGTACTGCCATGAATCGTGCAAAGGCTGGTCGTCCTAGGATTGCATGGTATTGTGATGGCCAATCCATGACTTCGAATTCGAGTTTTTCTCGCCTGAAATTTATTTTGGAACCAAAAACAACGTCAAGAAAAACTTTGCCTAAAGGAATTTTGGCTTTACCTAGTACTATTCCGTGGAAAGAGGTTTCTGTTGGAGCGATATTATCCAAGGGATAGCCTATTGCTCGCAACGTTTTGCGTAGATCAGATTTATGCTACTCCCTGCATCCATGAAGACCTTTCTCATATCGAATCCGCCAATTTGAGCTTCGACTATCAGGGCTGAATGACCTAGTCGTGGGACCCAGAGTGGGTGATCTGCTCTGCTGAATTTAATTTCTTGTTCTAACCAATGGAGATATTCGGGAGTAGCTGATGTTGATGTTTCCGCCATATTGATTTGTCTTGTGATGAGCTTCTGAATTATGTTGGGTGGACGCCCTTTCTGAATCATAGACATTGTTCCTTTTGATATGGGGTACTCATTGTTTTGATCGTTTGAATTTTGTGGTGGTGCAACTGGTGGTGGTGCACCGCTAGCTAGTGCACCAGGCGTGGATGTGTACCCTCGGTTTGCTGCTTTTGCTGCCTTTGCATTGCATAACTCCTGCATTTTCAAGAATGTTCGGCAATCTTTCATCAAGTGATTGGATTGTCACCTGCTTGCTGAGTCGACGTAAAATGCATATTATAGGGTCCTTCTAGCATTTGTATTTTGGAAATAGGTGGGTCTCGTGCTCTTGGCTGATATCGCTATGCGGACTGGCTTCCTCCGACATCGTCCCTGTTCTGACAGTATCTTGGTCCCGCGTTCCCATCATTGCCGTTGCTTCTGTTGTCACCTTCACCCGAAAAACCTGCTGCGACGTAACTTGGTCCCGCGTTCCCATCATTGTTCCTTCGTCTTCTGTCATTGCCGCATTTATCCCTATCTTATTCGAGTGACCGCGTGTGCTTATTATGTAGCACGTCTTCTCCATCAGTCCAGTGGTTTGCTATTTCCATCAATTGTGATACTGTCTTTGGTTTTACCCAACCCAGCTCTTCTATGAATTCTCGGTGATGGAGGTCGTCGTTGAAGGCGTTAATGGCCCTTTCGTCGGATATGGATTCAGCTGAATTTTTGATAATATTCCATCTCTATATGAACGCTCTTATTGACTCTCCAGATTTTTGTTTGCACGCTTGCAACTGTTCTAAAGATGCTGGTCGCTTGAATGTAGAATGAAAATGTCGGATGGACTTATCTTCCAGATCGTTCCAGCTACCAATTGAATCTTCGGGTAACTGCCTTAACCATGACCTTGCGGCGTCGGTGAGGTGTAGTTGTAGACTTTGCATTGCAGTAGTTGTGAAGCCACCCTGTAATTTGATGGTGGCTAGATAGTCTGCCAACCAAGCTTCGGGTTCCTATAGTTCATCATATTTATGCCGGTCGTGTGGAAGTTTGAAGTCTTTGGGTACTGAGGCTTTGCGAATCCTCTGTGTAAAACAGCTGGCCCCGCATAGCCCATGGTCATCTTCGTCATCTCCATCTTGATATCGTCGGGTGTGGCTTTCGTCTCTGGGCCCGATGCTCCTATGCTGGGTGTTGTCGTTCCTTGTGTTGCTTCGCGGCTCGGATCCTACGAGGTGCGCCTGGTGTGGTGATCGAGATCGCCAGGTGTGTCCTACTTGCCGAGGACTGTTGTGACAGCGTGGGGACCTTTGTGTGAGTCCTTGTTATTCTTCCGTGAGTGAGGCTCCTACCATGCCGAGGTTCATCAAAGCTGAGCGGTGGAGGGCCGCGCGCGGATTGTCGGGTGCGGGTTGGGTAGTGATCAGATATGTTTGCGTGGCCACAATGGCTACCTAAGCTGTTTTTGCTTTGATGTTTCCTGCTTGATCGATTGACATGAATGATAGGTCGAGATCTCTGATGATTCCACTTCTTTCTGCTTCGGGGATATTCTGTAATCGAGATGTCGCCCTTCTTGGTGGTGTTGCTCCTGCCACACTCCTTGACCCTCGGGTAGAGCTCAGTTGGGCCCGTCGTAAACTCGATTCATCGGCTAGTCTTTTTCTTTCATCGAGTTGTCTTTGCATCCAGAGTAGGTCTCTCTTCTTGTGGTGGAGCAAATATTGGTACGCCAGTAGATCCTCATGTGAAGCATCTGCCTTCATTGGGACTGCTCCCGAAATTTCCTCTCTTGCTTTTTGCCATGCTGACGCTGGTAGCCGAAGTCCTGGTCTCTCTTCTGTGCGTGGTTATCCGCCTCCTCCTCGAACTATGCGATTATCTGTTGTTTCTCCTCCATTTCTGTGTTCTCCTCTGTTGTTGGGTTCTCCTTCGTTACCGTGGTTTCCTGCATGGTCATCTGACAAAATATCATCGGGGTTTATGATAGGATTACCGTTTCGTCGCGTGGCGTTGAAGTATCTCTGTTGATCATGTACACTTGGTGGTGTGTTATATGTGGCATGACGGCGTCGTCTTTTGTTTCTACGGGTGTGCTTGTGGTGCCCCGAGATCGTACTTCTGGATAAATTTTTGCCATCCTTTCTTCAAAGTCGATGTTTTCGCTGCTTTCTTCAGGTTCTGAGTTTGTTGGGTTTGCTCCATGTGGTGAGATTGGTTGGTGACCTTCTTTTCCTGTTTCAGTCTGAGCTGTGATGTCTGTGGAGGATCCAACAGGCGATGCTGGTACTAATACAGGTGTGGCCTTTTCCACCGACGGTTCTGATGCGATCAGGGTCGAAGGGTGTGATTCTTGCATGTTGTCTGCTTGGAAGTGGAGGCTTCCGATGATTAGATCGTATCCGCCGTTGAAATCGGCGGGTACCAATATAAGCATGGGTGGGTGTGGATCTGCTTTCGTCGAGTTGGTTCTTGGTGGTGAGCGTTCCACCGAATCCGTGCTTCCAGCATTCAAGTTTTCCATAGACGGCGCCAATTGACGAGGGGCAACCTCGGTAATGCCCATGGTGATGGACTTGGGGTTTCGCGGAAAAGAGAACGCTAGGGATTTCGTTGGATGTTAGGAAAACAATGAAGACAAAGTCGCCTGAATATTGGGAAAACACTGTATTACAAGTTGTCCTCTAGATTGTGGTACCCTCGCTTGGGCTTCTCCTGCCCTATATATAATAGGTCGGGTCTCAAAGCTATATGCGGATAGGTTTCATACACGCGTGATTACAATACCAACATAATGTCGATTCATGGTTTATTTCCTAATTCAATAAAAGTCTCCGTCGGTTGCTTCCTTGGGCCTTTATCCGAAATCTTTATGGGCCTTAGGCCTTTTACCCAATGTAGGGTAACAAATAATGAGCATCCGAGTAATCATACCCATGTCACTGAGACTGAATATTGAACCAACAAGTGAAAGAATGATTGAAAAGAACAAAATCAAAATGCTTCACTATGAACATTTAAAGTCCAGTAGAATAACCCAAAAACATATAGAGAATATCACTGACAGTTCCTAAGAATTGTTAACACTTCTAGATAAATCAAATAATAACCTGCTAGTCATCTACCAGGAATATCAACTAGATCAAGTAGGAAAACCAAACCAGTAGAAATGCTAGAAAACTTAATATAAGACATTCAACCAAAGGAAAACCCCGGGCTCAGGATTCTATCAAGAACAGGTAGAAATACAAAAACTAAATCATCACCAATTAAGAATCTAAACCAATAGAAACGTTAGGAACTACTAAACAAGAACAACCACCAAAGGAATCATCAAGGCATTACAATCTGCCAAGAACCCTAGAACTCTAGGAATTCCAAACATGATAAATTAAAATTCTAAACCAAGCTAATTTCATAGTAATGGAAGTTGTGAACATTCATACAAACATAATTACAAGGGGCCATGGATGAAAATAAAACCAATAACATCAAAAATAAAATTATAAACACTTGTCATGTTCCAAAACCAGAACATGACAAAGGCCAAACCAACATGCTTGATTAGGCATATCTAAATACCACCCCTTGCACTAACAAAAAAGGGCCACATGCCAATTTTGCCATACGCACATAAGTTAAACCTAACATGGGCTTAACCACTGAAAAATCCCAACCACCTGTGAATAGGTTAGCCAACAGAGGAAGTTACACACATACACAAGCAGGTGATTCACCTAACTACATGGTATTGGTGTCAGCAGCATAGCCACTTAGGAACACTATAAATAGAGGACCACCTAAGACCCCTTAGCTCATAACTCATCACTCGAGCTTGGACCAAAACACACACACATACACTTAGAGTTTAGAGAGAGATCTGAGAGAGCAAAGAGAGAAGAGAGAGCAAAGAGAGAAGGAGAAGAAGAACTCAAGAATAGGAGGAGAAGAGTCACAGCAGCAGCTGCATATCTTCATCAAGCCCACTAGGAAAGCTACAAAGGTTGTTATATTAAACTTTAGATAGGAAAGCATAGAGTCCAATGAGAGAGAGATAATTTAGTATGACATGTACCCAAAAAAGAAGGAGAACTACACCTTGTGCATCTTCATCAAAGAAGAACACCATAGGCATAGTCACACCCTTAATATGGCACAATTCATGGCCATTAGTTACAAGAAGAAGATGAACAGTGTGCATTTAACCACCCAATTTAGCAGACCAAATCTTTATCTCACCCCTCATCCCTAGACAAAGTCCTTAGACATGCCTAAGGATGAGAAGGGATACAATGATTTAGCACCCTAATACCTACATAGAAGTAGTAAGACAACACTTAACAAACATACTTACACAACTAAACTTAAGCCAAAAAGCTTAAGCAACAATAGAAAGAAGCTAAGCAACTATTACTTAAATAATTAAGTAAAGTATTTAGCTGCAAGAGAAACTGAATGTTGATACGTCCATTTTGCATCACTATTCTATATCATAATTTACTGTTATTCATTGATATATTTCATATTAAGAGATGATACTTATGTTATTTCATCTTTTTTGCATGGTTGATGACTTTTGGAGGATGGACCGCTGAAGTACAGATTCTGATGGAAAAGGCACTGTTTGGAGGAAAAATTCGCGAAGATCAGAAAATCCCGGAAAATATATGGAAAATCCTATTTTTCCAAAAGATGAAGGATGCCAGAAGGGGGAGCGGAGATAGGCCACAGGAGGCCCACACCACCCCCTGGTGCGGGCCACCCTAGGTCGTGCCACTAGGTGGTGTGGCCACCCTGGCCCACCTCCGGCTCTAATCTTTGGCGTATATAATCCCTCGGAACCCTAAAACTCGGGGAGCGACCACAGAAAGATTCCGCCACCTCTGTGGGGCGGAAAACTGTAGAAAGAGAAAGACCTCTCCGGCAGGCAGAAATCTGCCGGGGAAATTCCTTCCCGGAGAGGGGAGATCGTCGCCATCAACACCACCATCAAGTTGGACTTTATCAAGATCATCATCATCATCTCCATCATCATCTCCACCAGCACCATCATCACCACTTCGTACCGCTGTAACAATTGGGTTGAATCTTGCATAGTTCTTAGGGGAAACTTTCCTGGTGTTGATTACTTGTTTTAGTTGATGCTATTGAGTGGAACCATTGAATTATCATTCATGTTCATATTGTTACTTATCATTATTCCATCTCTGATCTTGATCCATATGATGTCTTGTGAGTAGTTCGTTTAGTTCTTGAGGACATGGGAGAAGTCACGTTGTTAGTAGTGGAATTGTGTTGAGAAAGATTCAATAGTTTGATATTTAAGTTGTGGTGTTATTCTTCTAGTGGTGTCATGTGAATGTCGACTACATGATACTTCACTTTTATGGGCCTAGGGGAATGCATTGTGTATTTGGCTACTAATCGTAGGGGTTGCCGGAGTGACAGAAACCTGAACCCTCATTAGGAAACCTTTGCACAAGGGAGTGTAGGATCTCAGAGTTTAAGGCTGTGGTTAGGTTTTTATCTTAATTACTTTATTGTAGTTGCGGATGCTTGCAAGGGGTATAATCACAAGTATGTATTAGTCCTAGGAAGGTCAGTACATTAGCACAGGTTCACCCACACAACACTTATCAAACTAAAGAAGATTAATCAACTATATGAAGCAAAAGCACTTGACAATATTCCCATGTGTCCTCAGGAATGTTTGGTCATCTTAAGTAATACAACCGGCTTGTCCTTTGCTAAAGAAAGTGTTGGGCTACTTGCAGCAATTATTATCATTGTCTTTTATTTACTCGCACTTTATTTATCTGCATTATCAAAAAACCCTAAAAATCTGTTTGCTAAGTATTTACAGAGAATTCCTGCTCTAAGCCACTCGTCAACACCTTCTGCTCCTCGTTGGGTTCGACACTCTTACATATCGAAAATACTATGATACACCCCCTATACTTGTGGGTCATCAAGACTATTTTCTGGCGCCGTTGCCGGGAGTGAAGCGCTATTGGAGAGTGGAACTGCTAAAGGAAACTTCTACTATGAGTATTGTTTATTTCTATTAGTTACTCTATTTCAATATGGATAATTCACTTAGTTTCTTATTTCATAATGCTACTACCACTGCTAAGGTAGTAGATGAACCTCCACCTGCTGAAAATGATACTTTTAAGATACCTACAAGAATTATTGATCGTGTTATGGATAATTACTATTTTGGAGATGGAACTGTCCATCTCGGTGATCATTTGCTCTTTATACATGAATTATGTGGGTTGTTCAAGTGTGCAGGTATTACAACAGATCAAGTCAAGAAGAAGGTATTCTCATTATCACTGAAAGCAAGAGATGAAGAATGGTACAAGCTGCTGAAGAATGGCCAATCTCTTGAATGGGAGGAAGTTGTACTTCTCTTTTATTCAAAATTTTATCCTCCTAGTGAGATTCATAAAGATCGGAATAAAATATAGAATTTTTGGCCTCCTGATGGAGAGAGTACAACTCAAGCTTGGGGGATATTGAAGTTACTAATGCTTAAATGTCCTATTCATGAGCTCCCCAACAATATTATTATCAATAACTTTTATGCAAGGCTTCCTCTTCATGATAAGGATTTATTGGATGCTTCTTGTGTTGGATCATTTACACGCATGGAAGAAGCTAAATGGGATCTTCTAGACCGTATTCAAGACAATGTTGAAGCATGGGAGAATGATAAAGGAAGAAAGTCAGGTATAAATTATGATTATGAATGCATTAAATCTTTTATGGGAACTGATGACTTTCATAATATTCGTAATGCTTATGGTCTAGACTCTCAAGTTATTGCAAAAAAAATTAAGGCTTTTGCCTCATATATTGAAATTCCAAAGAGAGAATGGAACAAGTATCATGCATTGTATAAGGATATTGTTGATTGTGTTTCTGCTAGAAGCACTGAAGTTTGCACTATTGATCGTATTTTACCTGAACCTTATATCGAGAAAATACCTTTCCCGGATAAGGTGAAGGAGCACTCTATGATAACTAGTGTAATTAATAAAAGTATGAAGAGAGGTGTAAAGCCTGATGAACAAAGAAACATTGAACCTGTAGTAGGAATTGTGAAAGACCTTGTCACTAAAAGTGTAGAGGATGGACACATTGTCTTCCGTGAAGATGCTTCTAATATTGTCTCACATCCTAATAGAACTAGAAAAGCTAATGTCCCTGTGCTATCTGTTAGAATTGGTGATCATTGCTATTATGGTTTATGTGATATTGGTGCAAGTTCAAGTGTTATTCCTTACGAGCTTTACAAAGAAATTATGCAAGAAATTAGTCCATGCGAACTAGAAGAAATTGATGTGGTTATTCACCTTGCGAATAGAGAGACCATCTCTCCAATTGGTATTGTAAGAGATGTGGAAGTTCTTTGTGGTAAGATTAAATATCCTACTGATTTTCTAGTACTTGGTTCAGCTGCTAGTAAAACATATCCTATCATTTTTGGTAGACCTTTCTTGAACACGTGTGGAGCTATCATAGATTGTAAAAGGGAGAAAATTTTAACCAAATCTGATGGGGAATCTTATGAGTTTAATTTTCGAAATTTTCTAAAGTCCCTTATGAAAATGAAACTCCAAATGAGGATTTTAGAGTTGAACAACTTGCTTCTATTTATCTTGCTCCTAACAATGCTTTGCAGCAATTTATGGAAGACCACAAACGTGAGATCTTCATGGAAGAAAGAAATGAAATTGACGAGATTCTCCGACGTCAACCGAAGATGCTTAAGCATAACTTGCATGTGGAAGACTTGGGTACCACATTACCACCTAAGAAGGATTTGGTTTTTGATTTGAAACCCTTACCTAACGATCTTAAATATGCTTACATTGATGATAATAAAATATATCCTGTTATTATTAGTTCTAAACTTTCAGGGAAGGAAGAGGAAAGATTATTAGAAGTATTGAAGAAACACCGAGGAGCTATGGGCTATACCCTTGATGATTTAAAGGGGATTTCTCCTACTATATGTCAGCATGCTATCAATATAGAACCCGATGCAAAACCAGTGGTAGAACATCAATGTCTTTTAAATTCTAAGATGAAAGAAGTGGTAAGAAACGAGCTATTAAAACTCCTTGATGCTGGTATTATTTATCCTATTGTTGATAGTGAATGGGTTAGTCTTGTTCATTGTGCCCCTAAGAAAGGTGGAATTACTATTGTGCCTAATGAGAATAATGAGCTTATCCCCCAAAGAATAGTAGTAGGTTATAGGATGTGCATTGACTTTAGAAAGGTTAACAAAGTTACTAAGAAAGATCATTACCCATTGCCTTTTATTGATCAAATGTTAGAAAGGTTGTCTAAAAAGACCCATTTTTGCTTTCTTGATGGATACTCTGGGTTCTCTCAAATTACTGTTAAACAACAAGATCAAGAAAAAACTACTTTTACGTGTCCTTATGGAACCTGTGCTTATAGGCGAATGCCTTTTGGTTTATGTAATGCTCCTGCTACTTTTCAAAGATGCATGTCTGCTATCTTTCATGGTTTTTGTGAGGAAACTATGGAAGTATTCATGGACGATTTTCCCATCTATGGAACTTCTTTTGATAATTGTCTGCACAACCTTGATAAAGTTTTGCAGGGATGGAAGAAACTAATCTTGTTCTTAATTGGGAGAAATGCCACTTCATGGTTAATGAAGGAATTGTTCTTGGACATAAAATTTCTAAAAGAGGCATTGAAGTTGATAGAGCCAAAGTTGAAGCAATTGAGAAAATGCCATATCCTAGAGACGTCAAAGGTATTTGTAGTATCATTGGTCATGCTGGTTTCTATAGAAGGTTTATTAAAGATTTCTCCAAGATATCAAAACCCCTTACTAATCTTCTCCAAAAGGATGTACCCTTTGTTTTTGATGATGATTGTAAGGAAGCTTTTGAAACTCTAAAGAAAGCTTTAACTACCGCTCCTATTGTCCAACCACCTGATTGGAACTTACCCTTTGAAATCATGTGCGATGCTAGTGACTTTGCTGTAGGTGATGTTCTTGGGCAACGAATAGATAAAAAGTTAAATGTTATCCATTATGCTAGTAAAACTCTCGACGCTGCTCAAAAGAATTATGCTACTATTGAAAAAGAGTTCTTAGCCGTTGTCTTTGCTTGTGATAAGTTTAGACCTTATATTTTTGATTCAAAAGTTACCATTCATACTGATCATGCTGCTATTAAGTACGTTATGACGAACAAAGATGCTAAGCCTAGGCTTATTAGATGGGTGTTGCTTTTACAAGAATTTGACCTACATACTGTAGATAGGAAAGGTGCTGAAAATCATGTTGCTAATAATTTATCTCGTTTGGAAAACATCTCTTTTGACCCTATGCTTGTTAATGATAGTTTCCCAAACGAACAGTTGGCTGCAGTAGGGGTAAGCTCGCGGGAGAGTCCTTGGTATGCTGATTATGCTAACTTTATTGTTTCCAAGTATTTGCCTCCAACTTTTATAGCTTAGCAAATAAGGAAGTTCTTTTACAATTTGAGGCATTATTTTTGGGATGGGCCACATTTATATAAAGAGGGAGTAGCTGGTATTATGCGAAGATGTGTTCTAGAATATGAACAAAAGGAGATATTGCGGAAATGTCATGGTAGTGCCTATGGAGGACATCATGTGGGAGATAGAACCACATAAAAGGTTCTACAATCAGGTTTTTACTGGCCTACCCTTTTTAAAGATGCAAGAAAATTTGTCTTATCATGTGATGAATGTCAACGAGTTGGTAATATTTCTAGACGCAATGAAATGCCTGTGAATTACTCTCTTGTTATTGAACCATTTGATTGTTGGGGATTTGACTTTATGGGTCCTTTTCCCCCTTCAAAAGGTTATACTCATATTCTTGTTGTTGTTGACTATGTTACTAAGTGGGTAGAAGCCATACCTACAAAAAGTGCTGATGGTGAGACCTCTTTAAAAATGCATAAGGATATTATCTTTCCTAGGTTTGGAGTGCCTAGGTATCTTATGACTGATGGAGGTTCTCATTTCATTCATGGTGGCTTTAGAAATACCCTTGCTAAATATGATGTTAATCATAGAATTGCTTCGGCTTATCATCCCCAAACTAGTGGGCAAGTAGAACTTTCAAATAGAGAAATTAAATCCATTTTGCAAAAGACTGTTAATAGATCTAGAAAAAATTGGGCTAAAAAGTTGAATGATGCTTTATGGGCTTATAGAACTGCTTATAAAAATCCTATGGGAATGTCTCCTTACAAAATGGTTTATGGGAAAGCTTGCCACCTGCCTTTAGAATTAGAACACAATGCTTATTGGGCAGTAAAAGAACTTAACAGAGACTTCAAACTTGCTGGTGAGAAAAGATTATTTGACTTAAGTTTGTTAGATGAGTGAAGCATATGAAAATGCTAGACTCTTTAAAGAAAAAGTTAAAAGATGGAGAATTCTTAAGAGAGAGTTCCATGTTGGTGAGAAGGTTCTATTGTATAGATCTTGTCTTAGATTTTTTGCAGGAAAACTACTCTCAAAATGGGAAGGACCTTTTGTTATTGAAGAGGTGTATCATTCAGGGGCAATAAAAATTTCTTCCTTAAAAGATAACACTACACAAGTGGTGAATGGTCAGAGACTCAAGCACTATATTTCTAGAGATTCTTACAATGAAGATATTGATGCTATTCAAATGGTGACTCCGGAAGAATTTATTAAAATCCAAGTTCAGAGACCTGTAGAGTCTGTTTTCGTATAGGTAACAGTTCTGGTAAGAAAAGGTTCGCGAAAAATCCATCAATCTATATTTTTGTAGTTTTTATCTAACATGGAAAGCAATGAGTAGAAAGAGGGACGAAAACAGAGCCCGGGTGGCTCACACCACCTCGTGGCGCGGGTCCACCTAGCCACGCCACCAGGGGGTGTGGCCACCCCGGAGCCCGTCTCCGACCTGTTTTCTCTCAGTACTTTCCTTTTGTTATTAAACTTCGTAATATATAATCTCCCAGATCCCCCGAGGTTCGTATATCGTGTTCTCGTCGTGTTTTCATTTCGATCTGTTTTTGACAGGCAAGTCTCAGTTTTGGAGCCACAATGTCTTCCTCTGGATCAGCCAAGGGAGATTCCTCCACGGACATCATCAACCCATACATGCGTGAGTTGAAGATTCATCCCAAGGAGTTTTTCTCGAAGATGGGAAGGTACATATTAAATAGGTTTAGGGCCCTAAAGGTGAAGGTAGTCTGGAGGACAGGATGGAAGCACTAGAGCAAGAAGTCTTTAAGTACAAGAAGATGGCAGAACATGAAGTGGACATCATCCATAAGATTAGTTCAGAACTCATCGTCGAGCACCAGAAGGAGACTGCTGAGCTTAAGGATGAAATTCTCTCACTCCACCGAACAACCAACCAACTACAAGCACAGCTCTATGACGTGCAAAATCAAAACTATGAGTATGAGGTTAGGTTTAAACACATAAGTGTTGTTGCTAGTTTCAGGATGTTGGAAACCAGGATGTCTTTTGTTGATGGGGAACCCTTACCTTGGAAGTTGGATGATGACGAGAGAACACCATCACCACCGAAGGAATAAATCATCATCAGGTTTTGGCATCCCCTTAGTTTGTTCCAAGCTTGGGGGAGTGTCGCGGTATCACATCACTATCTTTTATCTTTTTATCTTTTCAGTAGAGTCATATCATGAATACAGAAGTTATCATATAGGATGGTTTGCATTATGGAAGTGTCTCCCCTCTTGTTAGTTATCTATGTATCCCTTAGTGTGAGTTGTCGTTATGGAATATTAATGAGAAGTTCTATCATTTACTTTTTGCACATCTTATATTAGTTTTAAATTTATGTTATATGATTGATCCTGTTGTTAGTATTGGTATCATTTTGGGATCATGAAGTAAATTTAGTTGGTTTTGTCAAACCTGGCTCGGTCAGTAGCAACACTATTATGAGAATTGAATGAAAAAGATTTAAAGTACTCTTAAGAAATATAATTTCATCATCTTTCTTTCTTGGTTGGCTCATAAGCTTAGTATTCTCTAGTTAAGATCTTGTGTGCTTCCAAGGAATATTGCATGTTTGTTTTTATCACTTGTATGTTTGTTTGTTTCCTTCAACTCTCATGCTTGCTACCCACCCTTGCTAGCAAAAAACTTGTACTGAGAGGGAATGCTTCTCGTGCATCCAATCCTTAAACCAAAACCTATGCCATTTGTGTCCACCTTACCTACCTATTAGCATTATTGCTATTCCAAGTATATTCATGTTTTTATCTACCTTCCGAATTAAACTTTTTATGTGAAAATTAGTGATTAAAGCTCTCACGAACTTGATGGCACATTTTACTTTCTTGCACTTAATAAACTTGAACCATTGTGCCCATTTATGTTGCGTATATGCTTGCATTTTGTAAGCTATGAATTAGCAGAACCATGTTAGCATGGGGAACGCTTTCAACATTGCACTTTATTTAGTTGATATCATGTTCTTTTACTTATGGATCTCGGCGGTGTGAAATGAAAGGGGAGCTTGTAAGGCTCATGGAGTTCGTATATGTGTTAGAGAAACGCCTGGTCGGCTAGTCTAAGCCATGCCTAATCATGGTGGAAACCTGCAGCATAACCAAATCTATGAAGCATCCTCTATAAAAGATACCTATGCAAATAGGAAACAAAAAAAGAAAAAAAGAAAAAAAGGAAAAAAAGCCTATGCAAATAGGAAATAAAAGGATCGCTGAGATGCTCATTGTCTGCTTGCCTTGTCATTTTGATATGGGGAATCTTCCGTATCATCGGGCAAGGGTACCCCGTTGGCAGTTCTCTATGATACACATGTACTTACAAGGATAAGAACTTAGTTGTGACTAAAGTTGAGTAGCATGAGGAACGCTACTCATAAGTAAGGGGCATGAGATTTTCAGCTTATAACTTGTCAAGCATATCCTCATATTTGATCACTTTAACCTTAATCACCTAAAGATGCTTATGATAGGGGCAATGAGAGCTGAAAGCTAATAAGTGCCATAATTTTTGGAAGCTCTTTATGAAACTTGAAATCCCTACTTCCCTCTGCGAAGGGCCTATCTTTTACTTTTTAGTTGAGTCAGTAAACCTATTCCTGTCTATCTCAGCAAGTATTTTTAGTTGTTGTGTTTCATTCATTCATATGATGATTTATTAAATCATGATTCTTATGTTCCTTGTTTTGCACACTGCTCTTATCTTAGTGGATATTACTTTGAAAAGCTATCATTGAAAACCCCATTTTGTTTGAACTCCTGCAAATTGTTAACTATTCTTTGACCAAGAACAAAGTTTGCCATTACCAATTATGATTTACTTTGTGTATCTTTATTGTGTTTCCTTTACCTATTGCAAGTTAACTTATATAATAGTGAGTTGTCTTCTATTGTGACTTGTGTATTGATGAATGTGATGCTTCGTGTCCGTATTCTTTTATCGACACTTCACTCCATAAACCTGAGGTCATGTTTATTGAGCTCAGTTTTCGCTTGGGGACAAGCGAAGTCTAAGCTTGGGGGAGTTGATACGTCCACTGTGCATCACTATTCTATATCATAATTTACTGTTATTCATTGATATATTTCATATTAAGAGATGATACTTATGTTATTTCATCCGTTTTTTGCATGGTTGATGACTTTTGGAGGATGGACCGCTGAAGTTAGGATTCTGATGGAAAAGGCACTGTTTGGAGGCAAAATTCGCGAAGATCGGAAAATCCTAGAAAATATATGGAAAATTCTATTTTTCCAGAAGACGAAGGATGCCAGAAGGGGGAGCGGAGATGGGCCACAAGGGGCCCACACCACCCCCTAGCGCGAGCCACCCTAGGTCGTGCCACCAGGTGGTCTGGCCACCCTAGCCCACCTCCGGCACTACTCTTTGGCGTATATAATCCCCCTGGAACCCTAAGACTCGGGAAGCGACCACAGAAAGATTCCGCCGCCTCTGCAGGTGATACATTGCAAATGTATCTATAATTTTTGATGTTCCATGCTTAGTTTTATCCACTTTCTTGTGTTTTGTTCCAACTTTGGAGTACTTTTCATATGATTTCTTGGACTAACCTATTAACAAGAGCCCAAGTGGCAGCCGCCTGTTTTCTGCTGTTTTTGGTTCCAGGAAAGTCAGAAAATGAATATTCTCGGAATTGGACGGGACAAAAGCCAAAGTGCCTATTTTTCCGAAAGGGATCAAGTGCCAGAATACGAGACGGAGAAGGGCCAGGGAGGCACCACACCACCTGGCCGCGCGGCCAGGCCTGGCCCGCGCCAGGGGGTGGTGTGGCCGCTCCCGGCACCCCCTCGGCCTCTCCTTCCGCCTATATATTACCCTCGCGATGAAAACCCTTAGTACCCGATCAAAAATCCACGAAAGAGTCTGTAGCCGCCGTCATCTCCATCCCTAGATCGGGAGGGATCTGAAGCTCTTCTCGGCACCCTTCCGGAGAGGGGAATTCACCTTGGAGGCCTTCTTCATCACCATGCAAGCCTTCGGTGTGATGCGTGAGTAGTTCATCCTTGGACTACGGATCCATGTAGTAGCTAGATGGCTAGTTTCTCCTCCTTTGTGCTTTCATGTTTAGATCTTGTGAGCTCCGTTCATGATCAAGATCATCTATTTGTAATTCATACATGTTATGTTTGCGGGGATCCGATGGATATTGAGATGCTATTTCAGATTGATTATTGATTCTATCATGTCTTTGTTATCCCGCATGCTTTGTGTTGTTAGTAGCTATCTTGGCCAAGTAGATGCTAGCAACTCCAAAAGTTAGTATTTATGCTCGATAGTGGGTGCATGCCTCTGGTAATCTGGGGAAGTGACAGAAATCT
Organism: Avena eriantha; assembly: GCA_910589775.1. Classification (NCBI taxonomy): domain Eukaryota; kingdom Viridiplantae; phylum Streptophyta; class Magnoliopsida; order Poales; family Poaceae; genus Avena; species Avena eriantha. Next base: position 47,353,293 of record OU342742.1, read on the forward strand.
CTAAGGTACTAGATGTGTTGTTGCTACTAGGGAGAAAACAACAATCCTTTGTTCATAGAACAATCGTATTGTTTACTTTACGCGCAGTTCGTAAAGAAATAATCTGTTGCTTGCAACTTAATACTGGAGGGGGTTCGGATGATAACCTGAAGGTGGATTATTAGTCACAGATGCAGTTGGATGGCGGTCTATGTATTATGTTGTAATGCCCAATCAAGTCTCAAAGGAGTCAAGATGATTAGTATATGCATGTATTGCTTTCTCGGTGTTTGTCAATTGCCCCGCTGTAATTTGTTCACCCAGCATGTTATCTATCTAAGGAGAGCCACCTCTAGTGAACTATGGATCCCGGTCCTTTTTCTTTACATACAATCTACAATCTTTTACTACTTTGTGTTTACTTTCTGTAAACTTTTACTTCTTTCCATTCGATACGTTTAATCCTTTGTTTTCCGCAAAACACGGTGAGATTGACAACCTCATCGCAAGTTGGGGACAAATTTCTGTGGTTGTGTTGTGCAGGTCTCCACGTTGCTACTAGCACCGGTAGTGCGCCCTGCCGAAGTTTAGCTAGTAACACCTTTGGGGTGTTTCCTTGCTCCTACTGGTTCGATTAAACCTTGGTTTCATAACTGAGGGAAACTTGCTGTTGTGCTCATCATACCTTCCTCTTGGGGTTCCCAACGAGCTCTACATCAACCACGAGCCATCAACACGTTTTTGGGCGCCGTGCATTGAGCCATCAGCAGGGCGGAAAACTACAGAAAGAGAAAGAGCTCTCCGGCAGGCAGAAATCTGCCGGGGAAATTCCTTCCAAGAGAGGGGAGATCGTCGCCATCAACACCACCATCAAGATGGACTTCATCATCATCTCCATAATCATCTCCACCAGCATAGTTCTTAGGGGAAACTTTCCCGGTGTTGATTACTTTTTGTAGTTGATGCTATTGAGTGGAACCATTGAATTATCGTTCATGTTCAGATTGTTACTTATCATTATTCCATCTCTAATCTTGATCCATATTATGTCTTGTGAGTAGTTCGTTTAGTTCTTGATGACATGGGAGAAGTCATGTTGTTAGTAGTGGAATTGTGTTGAGAAAGATTCAATAGTTTGATATTTAAGTTGTGGTGTTATTCTTCTAGTGGTGTCATGTGAACGTCGACTACATGATACTTCACCTTTATGGGCCTAGGGGAATGCATTGTGTATTTGGCTACTAATCGTAGGGGTTGCCGGAGTGATAGAAACCTGAACCCCTGTTAGGAAATCTTTGCACAAGGGAGTGTAGGATCTCAGAGTTTAAGGCTATGGTTAGGTTTTTATCTTAATTACTTTCTTGTAGTTGCGGATGCTTGCAAGGGGTATAATCACAAGTATGTATTATTCCTAGGAAGGTCAGTACATTAGCACAGGTTCACCCACACAACACTTATCAAACTAAAGAAGATTAATCAACTATATGAAGCGGAAGCACTTGACAATATTCCCATGTGTCCTCGAGAATATTTGGTCATCTTAAGTAATACAACCGGCTTGTCCTTTGCTAAAGAAAGTATTGGGCCACTTGCTACAATTATTATCATTGTATTTTATTTACTCGCACTTTATTTATCTGCATTATCAAAAACCCCTAAAAATCCGTTTGCTAACTATTTACAGAGAATTTCTGCTCCAAGCCACTCGTCAGCACCTTCTACTCCTCGTTGGGTTCGACACTCTTACTTATCAAAAATACTGTGATACACCCCCTATACTTCTGGGTCATCAAATCTCTAAGTAAAGATAATAGTAGCCAATAGTATTAGAAGTGACTATATTAGTCCTCAAATGGTAGGATCAGTACATAAACATTAAAGCAAGGACACCTGATAGTAACCTTTAACAGTAGAACACCAGACTTAGCATAGATCAACCTAAACTGAAAGAGCAAGTGTCAACTGAAGATTCAGTAACCCACACAGTGCATGTTAATTAAAAGACATAACAGTGGACACAAATTCAGTAGAAAAGGAAACAAATCCTAAGCCTAATTAACTAAGTCGAACCGTAGTTTCTAGACTAAACCCTTAGAAATCCCTAGAACATACTAGAGGAGCCACAACAGTACAACTACTGAACACAAACCCTAGAACGTGTAGAAGAAATTAAACCAGTGGAGGAACAAGGGGAGTAGAGAGCACCTACCTTCATAAAGGATGAGCCAAGCTCATGCTGATTGAGTAGAGTAAGAAGAAGGAGACATGGCGGCGACTGGCATCATAGAGGAGTACCCCAAGGGGGCATCTCACTTTGCACCAGCCAGAGTAGTTGTAGTAGATCCAAAAGACGCGTGGGAGCACCATCTTAACATCAGGAATGGCCAGAGTTGCGTCGTAGTTGAAGCAGATAAACCATCACTGAAACCCTAGATCGGTGAGGGTTGTGAGCTAAAGAGCGAGACAGACAAATCTGTTCGGTAGGAAGGTAGAGCGGAGGAAATATGCCCTCAGAGGCAATAATAAAGTTGTTATTATGTATTCCTTATATATGATAGATGTTTATTTTGCATGCTATAATTGTATTGATCGGAAACGTCAATACATGTGTGTTTAATAAACAAAAAAGGTTCCTAGTTATGCCTCTCTTATAGACTAGCTTGTTGATTAACAAGATGATCAAGGTTTCCTGATCATGGACATTGGATGTTGTTAATTACAAGGTCACAGCATTTGTGAAATGATGTGATGAACATTCATCCGAAGTATAGCATTATGATAAAGTCATTATGTTTACATTGGTATAACATCATACGAAGTAATCTTTATCCTTAGACCATGAGATCATGTTAATTGCTAACACCGGAATAGTATCTTGATAACATCAAACGTCACACCGTAACTGGGTGACTATAAAGATGGGTTCAGTGCTATGAAGGTGCTATGTTGAGGCTCATGGATCAAGAGTGGAATTTGTCAATCTCGATGACGGATAGATATACTATGGGACCTCTCGGTGATATCACATTAAGGTAGCTTGCAAGCAAGTGATGTGATCACTACAATGTTATATCACGGGAACGAGAAAAGAGTGCATGTCGGTAACGAGATCAAACTAGGTATTTGGATACCGATGATCGAATCTCGGACATGTATTATATCAAGAGACAAAGGGATTAAATTACAAGCGTTAAAGGTTCTCACGATCACAGAAGTCATCATTAAATATGCAGGAGTCAGTATGGACCTCTAGGTCCCGCTTCTGATTATTGATCTGAGAGGAGTCTCAATCATGTCTGCATTATTCGCGAACCGTAGGGTGACACACTTAAGAGTTACCAGACACCATTTTGGAGTACATATGTTTCAGACGAAAGAATTGCAAAGCACAGGAATTGTTTCGATAGAAACCGGAAATTGTTTCGGGTGAAATTGTAGAAAGTGGGTCTGCATGTGATATTGAAATATTGCAAGGGGTTATATGTTAATGTTTGTTAATTAAAGTAATTAAAAAAATTCTGAATAAATTTAATAAAAGAGTTTTATTAAATGAGAGAGCATTAAACTTAGAGAATTTTAATGCATTTAAAGTAGGGACTTTAAACGCGAATGTGAAGAGACATTTTAATGTGGAGGGGTTACCCCCCCCCCATGCGCCGGCCATGGGGAAGGGGTACCCCCTCCTCCTATAAAAGGCCCCCCTCTTCCTCCTTCTTCCTCACACCTCCTTGTGAAGGATCTCTCTCCCCCTCTAGAATTATTCCCCCATGGTCTCGGATTAGCGAGATACATGTTCCCGGTGGCATTTCGTCTGGAAGGAGTTGCTGCTTCCGCTGGATCGCTGGAGCGAGGAGGTGGAGGTTGTCCGGTGGCTTGAACGTGTGTGCGAGTGCGGATGCGCTGCTGAGTTGCGGCGCTCGGACGTCCACACGATCTTGAGATTGGCTAGTGTACGACTACATCAACCACGAGTTCCTACTGTTAACAAAACTCGTTGTCTTCAAGAGTAAGTTCTCGTTGGATGTATGTCCACCCGTTGCTATGTACCTAGTAGATAGATCTTGGCGTGTAGTTCTCATCGTAGGATTTTTTGTTTTCTATGTTGTAGACCCAACAGACTTATTTATGAAAATGTTCTCAAAACATTAGTATCACTTGCATTCAAAAACACAAAACCTTTTTTGGAACGAAATAAATAAAATAGGGGAATGATGGAATCATGGATATAACATGGTTGAAAGATCATGTGGTTGAGATTCCATTGTACCAGAAAAGTTAGGATTAACAACAACATCACTTATCCATTCTTGCGTCCTATAGTATCGCGCTAACCACAGATCTTGTTATGGGCGAGCGATCAGAAGTACCTTTTTTCCTTTCATTTGTCCCCGTATATCTAGTTGGGTTGAGATTCAGAGAGGAGATCGATGGGTGGGAGCTCGTGTCGTCCCTATCATGTGCTCTAGGATAACAGTTGGGTATATTAGAAGCGATGGTAATTGAACGTAGGTCTCTCGACCGAAATTCGTTACAATGAGTGGGTAATGGGGTTGTGGAGAGGGACTCGGCATGACTCATCGAAACTTGGTATTAAGACCCCATATCTAAGGAAATATGGAATGAGTAATAAGGCCAAGAACGTTTGTGGGCAAAGTAGTGCACCTATCGAGAGTGTAAAAACTTGACATGTTACGCCTTGTTCTAGGAAAAAACTACGATGGCAACATGGAAAAGAACTCTATGAAAGTTTAGACAACCCGTGAAGACAGATAGCTTAGAATTTTATAGATAAAACTTACCTTTTCTAAAAAAACATTTTCAAAAAACTACACGAGCCTTAGATCTTTGATCGATGACTTCCAAACAAAGATCAAACAACCACCCTAGAATTTATTGAGTACGCTCGTACTCAATCTATCATCTTAAACCTTGCTTAGTCATAAGAAGACACATCGACCGATATGAAGAATAGAATCAATAGAGTATCAGACTAGTAGAAATAGGACAGTATGTGGATGTAGGAAACCCTAAAAATAAATGCATAGGTAGATGAGCTAGCAATAGTATAGCTTCTCCAATAAGTTGCCAGCTCCAATGGTTCTAAGCTTAGTATTACCATTGATTAGGAAGCTATCGCTCCTGCATTTGAATTTTTATCGCGTTGTGAATCCTTAATGGACCTAGGAGGATCTCGTAGCTTTTGTACACATTTGGCTCTTGGTACGAATTAATAACAAAAGCTATTGGACCCGCAATGTTTCTGTTGTACCACTTTGAGGATGTGATATTTACTGATGAGGACTTCCATGAGTGTCATATCAATGAATTATACACTACAACATGCAGTGGTGTACTGGGTCACTGCAAAATACCTGCAGGGAAACCCTCTCAGGGCTTGTGATCGTCAGGAGGGATCCCAATTTTTGTGATCCACATCAAGCATGAGATACCTTCTCCATAGGTAATGGGGAGGGCACCCTACTCTCATTGGACCCTTAGTTGCGGGAACATCTCCTTAGAGAGGATTTGCCTAGTCTTTTTGCTATTTTCTCTGAACCATCATTGTTGGCATTCATTGTGCCACATGAGGTTGTGAACCTTTGTGAAGGAAACCGAGGTATGGGGTGTGCTTAGGGAGAGCCTACCCTCATCTCTCTTGGATTTAGTGGATATCTTATCTTGGCATTTGACCCCATCGAGGTTATTCTCAAAGAGCTCTATATACAAGGTCCTATTAAAAGAGGGCATGTTTTGCCATGGACCAAAACTTTATGGAAAGTGCAGCTACCCCTGAAGATTAAAATCTTCTTGTAGCAATAGCCACACGACCGCGTGCTTTCGGGGGTAGAGGTGGCGAAGAGACATGGACCGGGAGATAGTTTGTGTCCACTATATGGGATCCTGAATTAGGAACCATAAAATGTTCACCTATCCCAAGACACGGTTTCTCTGGAACTTTGTCTGAGAAGTCTTGGGCCCTGATTGGCAGGCCAAAGAATTTGCTTGATGAATTCCTGGAAACCGAAATGACCCTACCGATAAGAGGAGGCACCTCTTCTGGTTGATGTTCGTGTAGATGTCTTGAACCATCTAAACAATACATAATAAAATGTTGATTGAGAAGATCTTTCTTCCACATGTCTCTGACTCTGTTTTCAAATTCTTGGAGCTTTTGTATAAGTGCTTGGTACCCGTTGTGTAGATAGCGGGACATGGATCGGTTGGATGGTTGGTACGTTGCAAACGTATCTATAATTTTTGATGTTCCATGCTTGGTTTTTATCTACTTTCTTATGTTTTGTCCACACTTTGGAGTACTTTTCATATGATTTCTTGGACTAACCTATTACCAAGAGCCACAGTGCCAGTTGCATGTTTTCTGCTATTTTTGGTTCCAGAAAGTCAAAAAATGAACATTCTCGGAATTGGACCGGACAAAAGCCAAAGTCGTTATTTTCTCGGAAGATTCACGGAGCCAGAAGGAGAGACGAAGGGGGGCCACAAGGTGGCCAAACCACCCCTAGGAACGGGTTCCCCCAGGCCGCGCCAGGGCATGGTGTGGGCCCCTGGCTTCCCATCGACCTTGCCTCTCTGCCTATAAGGTGCCTCCCGATGCAAAAACCCTAAATCATCAAGCCCCCAGCCACGAAAAGTTCCACAGCACCGCCGCCACCGAAGGGGAGATTTGGGGGACAGAAAGTCTCTGTTCTGGCACCCTGTCGGGATGGGGAAGTGCCGCCGGAGCCATCTCCATCGATCTCCACCACCATCTCCATTGACGTTGCTGATTCCCATGATGAGGAGGGAGTAGTTCTCTCTCGAGGCTAAGGGTTCTACCGGTAGCTATGTGTTCATCTTTCTCTCTCTATGCATGATCTTATTGAGATCATGAGCTTGTAATCTATAGAGCTACCTTGCTACTCAAGTGCTTTAATAGATCTCTGCTCTCCCCATGTGTGTGAAGTTGACAGTGTGCACACCATGGTGGCACTTAGGCTAGAGATTACAAATACTTATTATGAGTTATATTTGGAGTTGGATGTTTCTATGAAATTGTGGTGTTTGTTTGAACCATCTAGTGCTCAAGGTGACAGTGTGGGGTTATCTATATGGGGAAAGCGAACTTTGAGGTGTGCTGTTATAGCCCTACCATGGATTAGAGTGTCCAACTGGAGAGTAGTTAAGAGTAGTATCATAAAGATAAGATATTTATATGAGAGTGTTCACTAGTGAAAGTATGATCCCTAGGCCTTGTTTCTAAGCATTGAAACACTGTTTGCAACTAGATCTGTTACATGTTTGCTTGCTTCCATCTTTATTTCAGTTTGCCTTTAGTCTCTTTCACACCATCAAGCTATTTTCTATCGCCGTTACCACTTATAATTATCTATACCACTTGTATTTCACTATCTCTTCGTCGAACAAGTGCACCTATACACCTGACAAGTGTATTCGGTGTGTTGGGGACACAAGAGACTTCTTGTATCTTGATTGCAGGGTTGCTTGAGAGGGGATACCTTTGACCACTTCCTCCCTGAGTTCGATAAACCTTGGGTGATCCACTTAAGGGAAAACTTGCTACTGTTCTACAAACCTCTACACTTGGAGGCCCAACAACTATCTACAAGAATAGAAGTGCGTAGACATCAAGCTATTTTCTGGCGCCGTTGCCGGGGACTAAAGAAGAAGAAGCTCCCACGTCAACCACGCGCCAGCAAAGTATTTTCTGGCGCCGTTGCCGGGGAGGTAAGGTAAAAGGTACTCACATCCTCTAGTGTGAGTGCTCGAAGTTATTTCCTTTAGATTCTGCAATTTTGTCTTTTTGTTTCTTGTTTTCACTAGTTAGTCTTAATGGAAAACAACAACAAAATTAGAGACCTTTATAGTATTTATCTTGAGTTAGGACATGAAGTGTTTGAAAAGAAAATTAAAAAACCTATGGAACTTTATTTGCATGCTAATAGCAATGTTGTTAGTATTAATTCTTTGGACACCATTATTGCTAATGTTATGGAAAAGTCTAAGCTTGGGGAAGCTAGTTTTTATGAAAATGATCTTTTTAGTTCCCCAGCTTTGGAAGATAGCTATTCTATTGCTTATGATGATACCAAACCTCCAATATATGGTGATTACAATGATGAATATGATATTTTCAGTCCACCCCCTATTGAGGAGGCAATTAATTATGACTACAATATGCCTCCTATATATGATGATTATGCTGATGAGAATAATAATGATAGCTATTTTGTTGAATTTGCTCCCACTATAATTAATAAGAATGACTATGTTTATGTGGAGAGTATTAATTATTTTATGCATGTGGCTAATGATAAGAATGTTTTATGTGATAGTTATATTTTTAATTTTATTCATGTTGCTACTGACAGTTATAATGAGAGAGGGAAACATGGTTTTATGTATCTCAACAATATTAAGTTTCCCCTCTTTATGTTGAAAGTCTTGAAGTTGCACTTGTTTTGCTTTACTGTGCTTGTTGCTTTGTGCTTTCATGACTTGTTTCTTTACAAGATTCATATGCATAGGAAGTGGGTTAGACTTAAATGTGCTTTGAATTTGCTTTTTGATGCTCTCTTTTCCTTCAATTCATATTTCTAATGTGAGCATCTTCTCAAACTATCATGCCTAACTTAAAGGCATTAAAGAAAAAGTACTTATTGGGACATAACCCAAAAGTTTTAGATGAGTCTTGGAAGTTATTACCTCTGTAATAACCGCTCCTTATGCTTTTTATTTGCTTTTTGTGCCAAGAGTAACCTCTAATGAGAGAGAAGTAATGATTGGGAAAGTTGTTGTCCCGAAACAGATTTCTGTGCTTCACCGTAAAAATTCGTGTATAATCTCTATACGTCATTTTGAGGCGTGAATTTTTGTGCTTCCTCCCCAGGTTGTTATCTAACTTCCGTTAGTTCAATACTTTTCGATTTGAGCAACGGAAGGTCTTCGAAAAAAATCGTATTTACATGCTTGTCTGTTTTGACTGATTTTTGTCATTATTTACATTTGCTTCTTGTTGGTTCCTTTTTGAGTTCTTTTGTAATTGAGCTTTTTGAGGGAAGAGCTAGAGTAGCTTGTGTTTTAATGGAAGTTTTATTGGTGTTAGAACTGAACCTAAAGACCTATTATCTTGAGTGCATTAATGTTGCTAATAAAGATTGTGTGAAGTTTTGTATGAAGGAAATTTTTCAGGTGTATGGAAGGAATGAGTAATGAGATGAAGAATGGACTAAAGCTCAAGCTTGGGGATGCCACGCGTGTCACCCCAAGAAATATCCAAGAAGTACAAGCGTCAAAGCTTGGGGATGCCCAAGGCATCCCCTTCTTCATCAATAAAAATCTCAGGTTTCTTCCAAACACTTCATTTTTATTGTTTCATGCACAGTTGTGTTGTTCTTGGAGCATCTTATTTTTCGTTTTTAGTTTTGGTTTTATTTTTCTTGGTTTTCTTAGTTTGCTGAATAAATTGGTTGGACCCCCTCTTTCATACATTGGTTTTTAAATAGGTTGATTTGGATTGGAAAAGAGTAGGAAAAGTTCATGCTTAACTGGTAAATAGAGCTTGTTTTTAACTGTGGCCTATGCTTTGTTATGCCATGCTTGATATTGTTTTGGCTTTATGCTTAGTATTCTTTGTTGTAGCATGACTTGTTATAAACAATTGAGATTGCTTAATGTGCCTTTGAAGAATCATGCGTTGTTTTAGCATATTAAAGCATAGTATTGTGGTATTCTCCTTTGATGCTTTATTTGGGTTGACTGGGAACATGCTCACACCATGTTATGACTATCCCAAGTCACCATAGCCTTTGTGATCCTTTAGTTTTCAACTTGTAGTATCACTTTATGCTTTGATTAATGATGTTTTGTCGCTCTACATGATTATGGTCATTATTGCTCTCTTAGTTGGCCGCTCCCAGTCTTATGCTAGCCTCCATTACCAAGTATGAGTTCCACTCATGCATCCAACTCCTAAAACCAAGTTATTCCAAAGAGTCCACCATACCTACCTATTAGCATATGCTATTCCAAGTATATTCATGTTTTTATCTACCTTCCGAATTAAACTTGTTATGAGAAAACTAGTGATTAAAGCTCTCACTTGATGGCACACTTTACTTTTCTTGCCCTTAATAAACTTGAACCATTGTGTCGTCTATGTTGTATATGCTTGCACTTATTTGTTGGGGATTAGCAGAACCATGTTGTCATGGGGAACGCTTTCAACATTGCACTTGTACTTTGTACCTAGTTGATATCATGCTCCTTTGTCTATGGATGTCATCGGTGTGAAATGAAAGGGGAGCTTGTAAGTCCATGGAGTTATGTATATGTGTTAGAGAAACGCCTGGGCCGTTGGTCTAATCCATGCTGTAATGGTGGAAACCTACAGCGTAACCATAATGAGCTGTCTATGAAGCATTCTTCTTATAAGAAAAGAGTCAGATATTGAGAAAAAAGAGGAAAGAGAGAAAAAAGCACCATATTCCCATGGTAAATAAAAAGATTGCTGAGATGCTCGTTGTCTGCTTGCCTTGTCATTTTGATATGGGGATTCTTCTATATCATCGGGCAAGGGGTACCCCATTGGCGGTTCTCTATGATACACATGTACTTACAATGACAAGAACTTACCGGTGACTAAACTTGAGTAGCATGAGGAGCGGCCCTCGTATACAAGGGACATGAGATTTCTGACTTATACTTCATCAAGCATGTACACCATACTTTGTTCACTTTAACCTTAATCACTTCAAGATGCTTATGATAGGGGCAATGCGAGCTAAAAGCTATAAGTACCATAATCTTTGGAAGCTCTTTATGAAACTTGAATCCCTACTTCCTTCTATGAAGGCCTTTCTTTTACATTTATGTTGAGTCTCCACCTTCTATCTTTATGCACTTACTTTGAGAGCATAGTGGCCATTCTTAGTTCTATGTGCATTGTCCCAAGACTTGTTGATTGATGCATAGCTTTGATGTTGCTTGTTTTAAACTATTTGTATCTAGTCACTCTTATGAACTTTGAAGGTGTCCTATGCATTTATGTTTGCTACTCTATGAGGGACAAGCTGAATGCCACTATGTTATGTTTTCTTTATGTGAAACAAACAAACGTCTTTGAATGCATTGTTATTCATGAATCTTTTGTTTGTACCTTTTCATGCTACAACATAGTTGCTATGTCTTATTGTCAGAACTTTATCTTTCATGCTATGTTGAAGTACTATGATCCTAGCTATCAATGTTTTACAAATACTTTGATCAAGTTTATGATGGTGCATGTCACCTCAAAAATTATTCTTTCTTTGTATCACTTACCTACTCGAGGACGAGTAGGAGTTAAGCTTGGGGATGTTGATATGTTGCAAACGTATCTATAATTTTTGATGTTCCATGCTTGGTTTTTATCTACTTTCTTATGTTTTGTCCACACTTTGGAGTACTTTTCATATGATTTCTTAGACTAAACTATTAACAAGAGCCACAGTGCCAGTTGCATGTTTTCTGCTGTTTTTGGTTCTAGAAAGTCAAAAAATGAATATTCGCGGAATTGGACCGGACAAAAGCCAAATTCGTTATTTTCCCAGAAGATTCACGGAGCCAGAAGGAGAGACAAAGGGGGGCCACAGGGTGGCCAAACCACCCCTAGGCGCGGGTCCCCCTAGGCCACGCCAGGGCATGGTGTGGGCCCCCTGGCTGCCCACCGACCTTGCATCTCCGCCTATAAGATGCCTCCCGATGCAAAAACCCTAAATCATCAAGCCCCTAGCCACGAAAAGTTCCGCAATGCCGCCGCCATCAAAGGGGAGATTCGGGGGACAGAAAGTCTCTGTTCCGGCACCCTGCCAGGACGGGGAAGTACCCCCGGAGCCATCTCCATCAATCTCCACCACCATCTCCATCGACGTTGCTAATTCCCATGATGAGGAGGGAGTAGTTCTCTCTCGAGGCTAAGGGTTCTACCGGTAGCTATGTGTTCATCTCTCTCTCTATGCATGATCTTATTGAGACCATGAGCTTGTAATCTATAGATCTACCTTGCTACTCAAGTGCTTTAATAGATCTCTGCTCTCCCCATGTGTGTGAAGTTGACAGTGTGCACACCATGGTGGCACTTAGGATAGAGATTACAAATACTTGTTATGAGTTATATTTGGAGTTGGATGTTTCTATGAAATTGTGTAGTTTGTTTGAACCATCTAGTGCTCAAGGTGATAGTGTGGGGTTATCTAGATGGGGAAAGCGAACTTTGAGGTGTGCTGTTATAGCCCTACCATGGATTAGAGTGTCCAACCGGAGAGTAGTTAAGAGTAGTATCATAAAGAGAAGATATTTATATGAGAGTGTTCACTAGTGAAAGTATGATCCCTAGGCCTTGTTTCTAAGCATTGAAACTACGTTTGCAACTAGATCTGTTACATGTTTGCTTGCTTCCATCTTTATTTCAGTTTGCCTTTAGTCTCTTTCACGCCATCAAGCTATTTTCTATCGCCGTTACCACTTATAATTATCTATACCACTTGTATTTCACTATCTCTTCGCCGAACTAGTGCACCTATACACCTGACAAGTGTATTGGGTGTGTTGGGGACACAGGAGACTTCTTGTATCTTGATTGCTGGGTTGCTTGAGAGGGGATACCTTTGACCACTTCCTGCCTAAGTTCGATAAACCTTGGGTGATCCACTTAAGGGAAAACTTGCTGCTGTTCTACAAACCTCTGCACTTGGAGGCGCAACAACTGTCTACAAGAATAAAAGTGCGTAGACATCAATGGTATCCTTAGAGACTTGCAGGAGCGGCACACCGTCTTGCTCCCTTGACGATGTATTGTGTGTCTCCTCATCTTCGAGGCTTTCGACGCTTGTTCACCTTTTCTTTTTCAGTTTGGGCATACTTGTGTTGCTACGCTATCTCATTTTTATCTTTGTTGACTTAGTCTTAGACTTTGTATGGATGTAGTTGATTTATTTATAAAGAAGAATGAAATGTCGTTTTGAGGCAGTAAGCTCATACGGGAACAATAAGCATGGCGTTAATATATCAAAACCGTGAGTGTGAGAATTGGTTCAAAGTTCCAACATCTAGGTCATGTTGACCTGTCAAGATGCTCTAATATGTCATATTCCACGGATCTTGTGCTCCTGGCTCATGCATATTCGTTCTCGAGTGCTATCGGACAACAGGGGTATCTACATGGGACGTATGGGGCGCATTTGGTAGATTGCAGCCAATTTGCGGCTCATCCTGGCTAGGTCCTGGAAGGCATGTCCTCGCTAAAATGGGCTCTGGGCCATCTTCGGTAGTTCGTTTGGTTACCTACCCGCCCTGTTTTGGACCAGGGAGATATGTATGACAGTTTTTGGTTGAAAACCGTTGTTTGGTTGTCTTCAAAACAGCGACTAAGCGGTAACCTCTTCTTGTGAGTGGTAAGGTTATCTTGCACATGATAATACATAATCACGAGCTATAATAGCTAATAACTTAACATCAGGGTCCATAATAGATGATGCATCATGACCTTGACCAAACAAAAACCAATAGCTTGTGATGCATTAGAAGTTCATCATCGTAGGGGTTAGTATATACCACCCCCTCAGTATTACAAACCAGGGACCATTTTTCATCAAATCCTAGCTAACGGAGGGATATATCACCTCCCAAAATATACATGATCATGAGCATGATCGATAGCAGCATAGCAGGAGCCCTAATCGAAGTGGCTATGAAGCCAAGTCCTATGCTAGGCCCTTCTATCACTTGGACCCATGTTACCATGGGCAAAACCTTGTTCTTTGTTGTCGCAAAGGAAGTCTATGGCCCCGTACAACAATTTTGGGTCACTTTGCTGTCTGCGATTCACAAACTTGGGGGTTAAGATCACTATAAGAAAAGTTTTCTTCCGCAATGAATTGGCCCGACAGTCGTCATAGAAGGCACGTCTTCCGCGACGAAATTCTTGGCTTGGCCGTGGCCGATGGAAAACTTCTGTTTTCTGGTTTCGCGGCCCTCTACTACGACAGATCTACTACAAACATGGAGGAAGCTCGGCCAGCGCATGGCAGAAGCAAGATTTTCATTTCCTCACGCGATGTTGACTCGTCGAAGTCTTTTGATGTGTGTGGGTCTCGGACTTCGGTGTCTCTAGCAGACCATACTTTTCGGTCACGCCTCCCTTATTTGAATTCGATAATGTAGCTCAAGGCGTGTGCCGTTTAGTCAGGCTGCTAGGTCCCACATGTCATCCTCTCATTAGAAGAAATGTGTGTATGATGGATTTTTTTCCTTCGCTCGCGCTACCCTGTTCCGAACTTGATAGCGATGTTCGATGCATCTACCGTTTAATCACACTGCTAGGCCCCACATGTCATCCTATCATTAGAAGAAATGTGTGTATGATGGATTTTTTTCTTCGCTGACGCTACCCCATTCTGAGTTGATAGTGTTGCTCGACGGATCTACCGTTTAACCAACCTCCTGAGCCCCACATGTCATCCTCTCATTAGAAGAAATGTGTGTATGATGGATTTTTTTCCTTCGCTCGCGCTAACCGTTTAATCATGATGATGGGCCCCACATGTCATCCTCTCACTACTAGGAAACAGATTATTAGTGGCGCACCTTTTTCACTATTCGTGGCGCATATCTGGTGCACCACTGATATGTCGCCACTGATATGTCGCCACTTATAACTATCTTCTGTGGCGCATATTGAAATGCACCACAGAAGTCTCAAACTTCTGTGGCGCATATGGCCAATATGCACCACAGAAGTTTGTTTCAAAAATTCAAAAAAAAGGTGGGCCAGATCTCAAACTGCTGTGGCGCATATGGCCAATATGCACAACAGAAGTTTTTTCAAATTTCAAAAAAAAACCAGGACAAATCTAGATCTGGCTGGAGGTGGTGGTTGTGGTGGTGGTGGCTGGTGGCTGGTGGCTGGAGGAGGGCTAGGAGGAGGTCGCCGGAGTTGGTGGTGGTGGTGGAGGAGGAGGAGGTCGCCGAGGTTGGTGGTGGAGGAGGAGGAGGTCACCGGAGTTGGTAATGGAGGAGGTCGCCGGAGGTCGCCGGAATTGGTGGTGGAGGAGGAGAAGGTCGCCGAAGTTGGTGGTGGAGGAGGAGGAGAAGGAGGTCGCCGGAGGTCGCCGGAGTTGGTGATAGAGGAGGAGGAGGAGGTCGCCGGAGTTGGTGGTGGTGGAGGAGGAGGTCGCCGGAGGAGGAGGAGGTTGCTGGAGGTGGAGGTGGCCGGAGAGTGGAGAAGGAGGAGGGGGAGAAGGGGAGAAGTGTGGAGGGGAGGAGAAGTGGGGAGGGGAGAAGAAGTAGGGGGAGAAAAAGGAAAAATAGAGGGAGAAGGGCGCCGGCGGGATTCAAATTTCGAACCCGCCCAAGACTTTTGTGGCACATATGGCAGAAATGCGCCACAGAAGTTTCTCCCCCTTTTTATTTTTTTGCAGTAAAAAATCTTCTTTCGGCCATAACTTTTTACTCTTTTCGAATTTGAGGATTCTGTAAAATCCAGAACGACCATTGTTCGTTGAAATCGAGTAGGGAATTTCGAGATGATCATTTTGATAGGTTAAAGATTTTTTTTTCCGACATCGTATGCAAAAGTTAGGGTCGTTTTACCGTGCCATGACCTATTTTTGCAAAATACATCGAAATTCATGTATTTCAATTTTTACTACAACTACACCCTAAAATATAACTACATCTCAAAGGAATTATTTTTTTGAAGTTTTTATCATTTTCGTTTATTTTTTACAAAACTGAAAAGGCGATCCACGGGGGATCTGTTTTTGCATGTTCTGTGGTGCATACACCTATATGCGCCACGGAAATATCATATATGCGCCACAGAAGTTTCTCCCCCTTTTTTGGTGCTAGATCCCATCAACTTTCTGTCGCCACAGAATCATCACTTTCTGTGGCGGACACGAAAATATGTGCCACGGTAATATGGACTTCTGTGACGCATATTGGTTTCGTGCACCACTGAACTGCCAAACTTCTGTGGCGCATATTTTCTAGTGCGCCACTGATACATATCTGTGGCGCATGGTTTTACATATGCGCCACAAAATATCTTGTCTACCTATAAACTGTTTCCTAATAGTGTCTCATTAGAAGAAACGTGTGTTGATGGATTTTTTACCCTTTGTAGCGGCTTCGTGTTCCGAACTTGATAACTTTGCTCGTTGCATCAGCCGTTTATTCAGACTGGTGGGTCCCTTATGTCAGCCTCACATTAGAAGAATCGTGGGTATGATGGAATTTTTTCTTCTCTAGCGCTACCCTATTTCGAACTAGATAGCATTGCTCGATGAATCTACCATTTGCTCACGCTGCTGGATCCTCCATTTCAGCCTCTCATTAAAAGAAACGTGTATATGCTGAATTTTTTTCTCGATCGCACCTCCCTGTTTCAAACTGACTACGTTGCTCGATGCAGCATCTGTATAAGGTCGCGTTGTTGGGTCCCACATATCAGCCTCTCTGTAAATGAAACGTGCGTATGATGGACTTTTTTGGCCATGTCCACTGCTTTGACCTTGACAACTTGCTGGGTCCCAGATGTTAACCACCTCTATGCAGGAAACGTGTCTATGCTAGGTCCCAGCTGACAGCCTCTATTTGAAAGAAACATGTGTATGTTGGACTGTTTTTTCGGGTTCCAGATGTCAGCCTCAAAGTACAAACAATGCTTAGAAAGGCCGAATTAAAAAGATTATGGGCTAACTCGTGGTGGATGCCCTATTTGTCATGGCTTATATTCCATCGGCTCACTCCTAAGTTGAATGGGCTACGGTCGGTAGCTAGAAGACCACGAAAATGTCGAATTAGAAGGTATTGGGCTATGCTTGGGGCTGATAGGCTAATTTCATGGGCTATGCTTGGGCCTACTGGGTCCGACATGTCAGCTTCTTTGTAAGTGCAACATGTGTATGATGGACTTTTTTTGGCCATGTTCGCTGTTTTCACCATGGCAGCCGTGTATGGTCTTACTGCTGGTGCCCTTATGTCAGCCTCTCTGGCATGTTCTGACTTGTGGGTCCCCGATGCAGCCTTGTATGTTCTGTCTGGTGGGTCCCTGATGCGAGCCTCTCTATACAAGTATTTAAACTTTCTTTTCGAACCCACCCTCAAAACAAACTCCAGGGACGCTGCATACTGGTTGGTCCGTGATGTCAGCCTCTCCATAATGCCATATTGCTAGGAGAAAAAAAATATAAACCCAAGATACACACACATACAAAAGGTGATTCGAACAAAAGACCTTCAAATCAAATAAACGTAAACTAAGTGCCAAACACAACAAAGATATTTATAGAAAAAATATCATTAAACTTTTATTAGTACTACAACTTCTGTATTAGTCTTCTTAAAATATTTTGTGTGTCTATATTTGTCTCTTTTAAAATATAAAAGGGCAGCGCTCCTGGCATCTCAATTTATAAAATGCCACATAATGGGGTATTTTCTTAAAAACATGGGTAGGCGGAGTTTTTATTATTATGAGAGGTGGGGGCAATGCCCAAAAGGCCGGATTAAAAAGAGTTTGGCTATTGTTCTACGTGGGTTATATTCCATGGGATATGCTCCAAGGCCTTCATTCTCAAATATTACTGGGCTGTGCTCTGCAGTTCGCTGACCAGTAAAAGGCCGAACTAATATGTTCTCGGCTATGCTCCATGGGCTCCTTTCTAAAATTTCGTTGGGCTGTGGTCAGCAGTACCTGACCCCTAAAAGACTGAATTAAAATATTCTAGGCTAAAGAGGGGCCGAATGAGCTACTCCCTCCGATCCAAATTAATGTTCTCAGATTTGGCTAGATTCGGATGTATCTAGCACTAAAACATGAATAGATATGTCAGAATCTAGACAAATGTAAGAACATTAATTTGGATCGAAGGGAGTACTAGATTTTTTCTCCTGGTTAATAATAATTGCATTGTGATGTGCTCTGCCAGATTCGAAACAGAGACCTCAGCGAGGGCGGGAAAAGCGATAATTCTTTTTGGCAGATATTCATGTCAAAATTCAGCAGTACAAAATAAGGTAAAAAAATTATCAACAGATTCAAAGTTAATATTCGAGAGCACTTGACCAATTCAGCAGTATTTCAAAAGTGACCAATTCAACAATACAGACAATAAAATACAATACCAGTACATCAGTATTAGTTGCACAAATGCTTTAGTAATAGCAACGATAGAACATTTGAGAGATTCGGTAGCTTTCCTGCTTGAAATTCAATAGCAGTATAGAGAGAATCAGTTCTTGTTCCAGCTAAAAAAACCTTGGTCACGATCAGTTTAGCCTGTTCTCCTAATACACTCAATCATTGGAGCAAGCAAAATTGACGATCAAGTCTGCTTTTCTGTCCATGCCCCTTTCTCACATCAATGCAAAGCCTGGTCAAGATTATAAGTTTATGACAAGGCCAAGTTACAAAAGAAAAGTAAGACCATCTACTGCACTTGATTTAAACAAGTAGCAGTACATCAGTATTAGTTCTATAAAATGCCAAGTTCCAAAAGAAAAGCAAGACCATGTACGGCACTTGGTCTAAACAAGTAGCAGTACATCAGTATTAGTTCTATCAAATGCCAAGTTCCAAAAGAAAAGTAAGACAATCTACTGCACTTGATCTAAACAAGTACACGTACATCACAGTTAGTTTTACAAAATATTGTATTGTACGTACTAATAGTAACAACAGAACATTTGATAAATTCAGTAGCATTTAAAAGATTCAGTAGTACAGAATATGACCGAAAAAATAATTATAAAATCCCAGCTCATATTCAGCAGCACTTGACAGATTCCCAGTTCATATTCAGCAGCACTTGACAGATTCAACAGCATTTCAAACTAACCGAATTAGCAGTGCATAGAAAATAAGGAGAAAGTCATGAAGATGCTCAGTATTTGTGGTTAAGCACTAACAGCTGAGGTCAGTCTCTTTGTCGTGAAATAGAACCTGAAGCTGAAAGTATTTGTTAGTGCACTAGTCTGCACTTGTTATGAACTTGGGTTGTTTCCTTGTTGCGACATGTCTTTAATTTGTATGGTGGATATACCAATATGTACCAGTGTGATACAGTACATTATGTTACAAGTGCTGCTGTCCTAGATCATTGATCATAAGGTTCAGATTCTCAAAACAATGCCTTGGCCCTTTGTTGCACACCATATTCATATGCGTCATGTGATAAATGGAAATACATTTTTGAATCAGAGCTCAACATTTTATTTCACGTCTGAATGGACTGATGAACAGATGGAGTACGACCCGCAAAAAAATACCTTATACAATTTTTCTGTTCTGTTACTTGAAGTAGTCAAGGTAAGTGCAGCGTATGGAAAAATGGGTGTCTAAAAACCTTTTGGCATAGGTATAAACACTGGAGTACAGGTAGCTAAGGATCTTTTTGCTAGACTCGGGTCTAGTACTAGACATAGATGGCTAAGAAGAAAAAAGCTTTGGCAAGAAGAAAAGATAGGGAAATAGCCTTCTTAAATAGGTTTTTTATTTTAACAGTGGGGCCTACCAGTGTGTCTGAATGCCAGAGCATATTTGCCTCTTCTAGACTTGTGTCTAAGATTTTTGCTAGACTCAACCAACGTTGTACATGCGCTCACATTCAAAACCGTATTGGAGCCGCAAATCCTCCCGCCGTCCCTCGTAATATTTTTGAATCCGAGATCATAGTATCTAATTTGCTACCCCTCCGTCCAGAAAAAGGCTATTTTGAGCAAGGTCCTGGATGATCAGTTGATGTGACCAGGCCTTGGATTCTTGAACAGAGGGAAGTACGGTCAACTAGCAGTTATTACTTAGACTATCACCAAATTCAAATTCTGAATCGAGAGGTAAAAGCTCCCGCCTACATGAAATATTTGGGCCCTATGTTTAATCTTTCGTATACTGCGAAATTCTGTTTGACCTATCGTACTGATGACCAATGGCGATTGTGAAATTGCTGGGTTGGGTGGTGGGATTCACTCATAATTTTTGTTACTTGGACTATGGCCAAATTCAAAATCTTAATCGAGGGTAAAAACCTACAGCCCAAACAATTTTGCAGATGGAGTCAACATTATTTTTTCTATGGGAATGTTTTTTTATTACTAAAAATAGGGAGTAGCATTTTTTCAAATTATTACTTGTACTCTAGCCAAATTCAAAATCTCAGTTGAGCGGCAAAATTTACCAATGTTCTGCGCAATTATGTAATGGATGGTCAGTTGATGTGACTCTCGGCCTTCAGTTCCTGACCAGATAGCGTACTAGTCTACAACTATCTTTTTCTATTATTACTTCGGCGGTAGCCAAATTCAAAATCATAAAATCGAGCGGCAAAATCCCAACCGACTCATATTCATTTCACGCCCCTCCGTTTCAAACATTTTCAGCCAAAATCTCCCACCGATGGAGTATCATTTTTCTAGTATTACATGGACTCTTGAAAAATTCAAAATCTCAATCGAGCGGCAAAATCACACACCGACCTTGAAGCATTTCCCGCCCCACCGTTTCAAAAACTTTGAAAAAAATCTCCGACCGGGGAGTACCATTTTTCTATTATTATTATTTGTCCTGTAACCATATTCAAAATCTCTATCGAGCGACAAAACACACACCGACCTTGAGAATTTCCTGCCCCGCCATTTCAAAACTTTGAGGCAAAATATTCCATCGTGGAGTACCATTTTTCTATTACAGTATTATTTTTGTCCGGTAGCCAAATTTAAAATCTCAATCGGGCGGCAAATTCACACACCAACCTTGAAGCATTTCCCGCCCCGCCGTTTCAAAAACTTTGAGGCAAAATCTCCCACCATGGAGAATCTTTTTTCTATAATTATTATTTGTCCGGTAGCCAAATTCAAAATCTCGGTCGAGCGGCAAAATCACAGACCGACCTTGAAGCATTTCCCGCCCCACCGTTTCAAAAACTTTAAGGCAAAATCTCCCACCGGGGGATTACCATATTTCTGTTATTAGCCAAATTCAAAATCTCAATCGAGCGGCAAAACCAGAGACCGACTTTGAAGCATTTCGCGCCCCTCCGTTTCAAAAACTTTTGACGTTAAAATTCCTTTTCTACCCATTGTTTTGACGCCCTATGGCACGCTAAAGGCGGTAGCGTGGGGGCACGATCGTAATTATTTTTTTGTTCACCTCCATAGACCAGATTCGCGCAGTTTTTCTAGCTGGCCCTCCCAAAATCCTAGGCTTCTCTCCCACGCCCTCACCTCCACGACCACCACGCACACCGCCGGCGGCAATTCCACGGCTGCCGGAGCTGCTTCATCAACGCCCACCCCATCGGATCTAGTTCACCGGGTCTCTCTGCCACTCCACCAGAGTTGTAGGCTCGCTGACCACACCTATGGTGTTGTCGACCGCCCATGTGCTGCTTCCCCGCCGCTGAAAGCTACCCAACCATACCGGAGCAGCTTCACCGTTGTCCACCAGACGAGCTCTAATTCAACAAGTTCCATGTCCACTGGTCCATACCAGCTACACAGTCGTCCCAGTTTACTGCACCGGCATCGACCGTCCAAGATCTATTTCTCCAACACCAACAACCACCACAACCGCAGCACCCTCGGTGACCTGGACGTCACTCGCATGCTACCGACGATGCTTAGATGCCTCTCCGACCAAGGTAACCAGATCTCCCAGCCATTTTTGTTTTGTCAGCTGTATAGCAGGTTCAAGCCTGTCGCAATGAACTGCATTTTTAAAATCGTGCTAGTACATACAAGGTCATTAGACATGTTGGTTTGCATTCGCTGCTCTACAAATATCAAGTCATGCACATGTCTATTATTTTGTCATGCACATGTTCTTATCTTAGCTGCTCCGTACACCAGTAAATGTCTGCTATTGTGTAGTTCTTGCAAAATATAATGTCAGTGGAAAATATTAGTGTGGATTCCCTGCTACATAGTTACTGACTCTATCTGATTATTCCTGAGCTAAGTTCCTGCTATTATTTCCTCCTTGGCATCGTTCTGCTATCCCGTGGTACAGTTCAAACTCTTTGTACTAGTTTGATTATAATTTTGTTGTTGCCATCTGGTTCTTCAAAAGCTGCAACACTGACTATTTTCGTTTTCTTTGCGTAGAGCTCAAAAAGGCAACACTGAACATGTTGGTTTGCATAGCCTATAGGTCCACCAGCGATGCCATTATATATTTTCTGTATCTGGTGATGGTTCGTCCTAATCAACGGCATAATTATTCTTTACTGTATAGTTCATTCATGTTTTCCATTCCTGCTCAACAAGTTTTGGTATGATACGGTTATAATTTCTATGTGGTTCATTCTTAGCTATGATAGTAACTGCTTGCCATTGTGTAGCTCACCGCAAATTCTGAGTCACCCAATATCTCTTGCATTCAGGAGATACCACTGCTTCCATATATATTTGCTAAAATGACCTGGCTAGTTTATAATGAAATTCTAAGAAACACTTTGTTTGATTGTTCATTTCATTGTTGGCATACTTGTCTAATGCTTGTTTGTCCTGTTCTACAGGTTCACAAGCCACACCATTATATCTCGTATCTGGTTCTGGTTTGTCCTAGGCAATGACATAACTATCCTCTACTATATAGTTCATTCATGGTTTGCGTTCCTGCTCTAAAAGTTTGTATTATGCAGTTATAATTCCTATATGGTTCATTCTTAGCTATGAGCAGTTTGTCTTCTTTGATGTATTAACTTATTATTAGTTAGTTTCAGACTGCAATTATTGATATCGCTACCAAAGAGGGGACTGCAAGATCACATCTCAAGGTGGTTTTCCAATGTAGTTGTCACACTCAAAGGGAGATGCAGTTGATGGATTGAGAAAGAAAATTGAGGACTCTGCTATCAACTTGATTCGCAACTGAAGTGCTGAATTTTCTTTCCCTTTTGTTCATATTTTGTAATATTTTTAAGAAGTTTGCAGCTGATGTAATATCTAGATAACTCGCATAGGCCATGTAGACATTTAGTTGACGCTGTCCATGCATGGCGGTACCATAACTGCGCCAGCCAGGTCGATCAGGTTTCAGAATTACCGAAATTGTGTTTGTAACTGGCCAAAACAATAACATGACAAAACAGTGACATACCAAAACAGCAACGGTAACTGGCTAAAACACCAACACGCCAAAACAGTAACAGACCGGAACAGTAATGGACCGGAATAGTAACAGGCCAAAATAGTAACAAGCCAAAATAGTAACAGGCAAAAACAGTAACAGACCAAAACAGTAATAGGAAAAACAGTAGCAGGCCAAAACACCAGCAGACCAGAACAGTGGCAATCTAGCACAGTAACAGGCCAGAATACTAACATGCCAGAACAGTAACATGCCTGAATAGTAACAGGCCAGAACAGGGCAACCAGCACAGTAACGGGCCAGAATAGTAAAGGTCCACAACAATAACGGGCATGAATAGTAGACGGCCAGAACAGTAACGAGCTAGAATAGTGAAAGGCTAGAACAGTATCGGACCTTCTAAAAACTAGGTCGTTCGTAGGCGGCCCATGGCAAGCTGTGAGAACAGTGACGGGCTGACCGTGGGCTTTAACAGTATTGGGCCTACTTGACGCAGCCTGTTAACAGGCTGCACGGTATTCGAAAAGTGTGGGCTTTTGTAGGCCGAAACATTAACGAGCCTAACATTCACGGGCCATTGTTGGCCACATCTTTGGGCCCATTTCAAACATTGTCGGACGAAATAGTAACGGGCCGTAATCTTATTGGGCTTCCTTGACGGGCCGGCCCATTTAATTATGAGCAGGCCTTGGCTGGGCCTGGCTTCTAGCACGGTTTCCATGGCTGTTTGCCACGTGGCATTTTGCATGACGTCAGCAGTCAACGCGGCTGGCGAACAGATCTATGACGGAACAAGTTTTCGTGGCTGAAGAGTGCGATCCGCCACGGTCGGGAAAAAACCATGGTAGATTCTTTTGTGACGGGGATTTTACCAAGATGGGCATCCGTCGTAGAAGACTTTTTAGCCATGAAAAACGGGCCTTCAACCACGAAAATCATCGGTTGTAAAAGCCAACTTTTGTTGTAGCGGATGGTCTTCATCTGAGCATAGTTCGCTATGGGCTTGTGCGGTAACTCGATAAGCTTCAGGCAGGCCTAAGCGTGAGAAGACAATATGTTAGTGCACATCAATGTATGAATCAAGAAAAACTGAAAACGTTAGACAATGGCATGGCATCTTACCACAAGGAGTTGCTTTAGTATGTCGTCATTGTCAACCATGAAGGTCGTGCTCTATGGACACCGTCTCACGCTCTCTTTCTTTCTTAGGTTCAATATCCTATTCGATTTGACTCTCCACTTCCTCATGTGGTTGTACAGCTGAAGAGTGGTCACTATGACCCCAACAAAGTCTAGAACATCATTGGCAATGTTCTGCATGTCCCTCTCTCTATACGTGCTAGCAGTCTGTCCCATTCTAAACGAGCTCAAACGTCCTATTGAGAACGAACTCTAAAAAAGAAGGTTCCCAAACCATGGGAGGTTTAGGGGCACACTTAATTGGCATCTTAGTGGGATGCATCCATCTCATCTCAATGCTTCACACTGATAGAGCAGACAAGTCGGAGGAGGTAATAATACTGATGTTCTACATTCGGTTAAGCATGGTACATACAAAATAGAATGGTAAGTAGCTTTCACAGTGAACAATGCTTATTATGATACAATGGCTATCGCAGATTACCAACGAACACACTATACATGTATGACATAAATGGGTGGAAGTATTTCTTATATCGATAGGAGTAGCCTTTAGCAGAGGGGTTGGGGAAGTGGGGGAACCCGACAATACAACCATGGTCCTGCTCGAAGCGGAAGCTTGCAACACAGTCGTGGTCGTGCTCGAGGGGGATCCGGCAAGACCACTGATACGTCCAAAACGTATCTACTTTCCCGAACACTTTTGCTATTGTTTTTCCTCTAAACTTGTGTGAATTGGATGCAACTAACACGGACTGACGCTGTTTTCAGCAGAATTACCTTGGTGTCTAGTTTTTGTGCAAAAAATCAACTATCAGGAAAAATCCCAGAAAATATGCCAAAAATCCTATTTCGCCAGAAGACTCATGGAGCCAGAATATGAGATGGAGTGGGGCTGGGGCCTGGCCACACCACCCGGCCACGCGAGCTGGGCCTGACCGCGCCAGGGGGTGGTCTGGTCGCCCCAGACACCCCCTCGGTCTCCCTCTTCGCCTATAAGTTGCCTTCTGACCTAAAAACTCAGGGGGGGTCGACGTTTTTCCAGAAAGAGTTCTGTTGCGCCGCCACCACCAGATTCTGCGATTCGGAACCAAAAACTCCGTTCTGACACCCTGTCGGGACGGGGAATTGGAGGAGATCATCGCCATCATCATCACCATCGCTTCTCCATCGACCATCCATGTTTCCCCCATTTATGAGTGAGTAGTCCCCTGCTATAGGCTAGGGGGATGGTAGGGATTGGATGAGATCGTTCATGTAATGACATCGGATTGTTAGGGCATGGTGCCTAGTATCTTTTATTAGTGCCTTTAAATTTGTTGCGACTTGTTATGCTTAATGCTTGTCACTAGGGCCCGAGTGCCATGATTTCAGATCTGAACATGTTATTGATTCATTATGATAGTATTGTTTATGGTCTTACCTGCAAGTTGTATACACACGTTGTTGTCTGGAACCAAAGGCCCCGAAGTGACAGAAATCGGGATAACTAGAGGGAATGGCTTTGATGTGAGGATCACATGTATTCACGGAGTGTTAATGCTTTGCTCCGGTGATCTATTAAAAGGAGCACCTTAATTGCCAGCAGTTCCCTTGAGGCCCTGCTGCAAACGGGCTGGCAGGACAAAAGATGTTGTGCAAGTTCTCATTGCAAGCACGTATGACTATATATGGAACACATGCCTATGATTATTTAGTACTTAGATGCTTTATCTTATTTATCTGCAAATGCTCTATGTTCTGATTGCCATGTGAATTGTCTTGTCCATGCAACGCCCGTCCATCCATCCCTATGCCTACCGCACTACAATCCTACTGTTTACTGCAATTGCTACTACTGTCTTTACTTTACTACTGCTGTTACTTTACTATTCCTACTACAAAACTGTTGCTACTGATAAGCCGCTATGAGCAAGATTGTTTCCAGGTGCAGCTGAATTGACAACTCAGTTGTTAAGGCTTATAAATACTCTTTGACTCCCCTTGTGTCGAATTAATAAATTGGGTTTCACTTCCCTCGAAAATACTGCGATACACCCCTATACTTGTGGGTCATCAACCACTATCACCATGCTCAAAGGAGATGGTCAGATGACCTATAATCGACCATCAGTAACATGAGCTACGAATGCAGATGCATACATCTTGCCACACTGTTAGATCTTACAACAAGCAAAACTGCATTTGTACACATGTCGGGGGGAGGGGATCCCAGCATGCCAAAGTCGGCCTCCGTCGCCACGGTCGAGGTCCAAACTCTCGCCATGGCCATGGAAATCAAAGGGGAGGAGGAGGGAGGAAGGGGAAATCGATGATTTGATTTGGGCGAAGAGTTGAAGCAAAATAGGGGCAAATTTTGGGCGAACGGTCAAAATTCTGGCAAGACAAATTCCATTACCGCCCGCCACAATTTTGCTGGAGTGGCGAGCTCGGACGTCCTCCCGCCATCTCCGATGGTTGCATCTTTAGGAATGCCACGTTCGCCATTTTGGCCGCAACGAGAGTGGCTCATTGGAAACGGTCAATTCGGTAGTTCCTAGCAGTCCTGGCCCCGAGGTGCTTTAATCATCATGCAGGCCATGACACGGAGTGCGGGAAGGCATCCAATCTGCCCAATTTCGTCACCCTGGGGAATGTTTCACCCTCAGACACCCTACCAAATGCACCTTGGTGTTTGTCCGTTCGGTAGTGTCATTCCTAAAAGGAATGGAGGTAGTGGACAAGATGAGGCAACAAGAGGTCATGGTTAAGGTTTTGTGGTGTTTCTTAAGTAATGTGACGTGGGCTCTCAAAACCCTTGGTCCGACATTCGTCGATTACACCTGGTGCTTCGGCATCATTATCTTGTTGAAGGTATTGAATGCATTTTTCTCGATCCGACATTCGTATTGTACCTGGAAATGATGACGGTGTAGGGGTTCCATGCATGAAAACAATAAATTTTTACCCTACGCCCCTGAACCCCTGATACTGCCAGGACCTATCTATTAGTAATACAGTAACGGGAGGGGCTTTTCGCGAACTTACCCTTGAAGACCGAAAAGTGTTGTCAATGCTCGGGAGAGCATGGTTGATGTAGACGAGTCAAAGCCGACCTCAAGGTCGTGATGAAGTCCTTGCGCTCCTGTGGCTCCAACGACTTGGGTGCCTCAAGTGTGACACCTTGCGGGGAGTTACACACGTCCGGTGCCTAACGATAACTCCCGCTTCCCTGATCCAGCAACAATTGCATAAGTAGAGCTCCTGGATCCGAAGCCCGCAGCGCGACGGCGCTCCGCGGTGAAGATGTCTCTTGTTCGCGCAGTCCAAACTTGGGACCACGGTCATAAGAGAGAGAGAATATCAATTGGAGGTCTTCCCAAAAGTGAGAATACCTTTATTGAATATTGTGTGTATTTATCTGGCCAAATACCCCCACTATATATAGGGGGAGGGGAGGTACTACCTCCCTCAAAGTCCCGGGGTGGGACTAAAGGAGAGGGAGAGGGGGGAAGCCGCCGGCCGGCCCTATTGGGACCCGCGCGGGGGGGCTCGGCCTAGCCGGCCACCCCCTTGCCCCTTCTCCCCTCTTGCCTTTCCCTAATGGGCCCCCTTCCCCCCGGAATCGGCCCATTAAGCCTTTTGACCTTTTAGATTGATTTTTCTCTTTATTAAATAATTATGAATAAATGATCAAATCAATATTTAACATTCATTCACATATTATTCAATCTCCGTGGTTATGGAATACCTTCCATCTCCACTCCGGACATCCTCCGGACTTACCGAAACCCTTTCGGTTTTCTCTCTACTATTCTTCGGCGATTCTTCTAATCCTATAAACACTCTCTAAGCATCATCAAACCATTAAGAATGATACCCTATGGTTCGGGAAGACATGGTCAGGACACTCCCGGACCAATGATCGAAAGAGGGACCTGGATGGCCATGTGACTCATGTGCGTTCCACGAAGATCTTTCGTCATTTGAACCAGGACGGTCGTGTCTTATTCCCTTTGTCTTTCGATACTTGCATTGCCTGAGATCTGATCAATGACATCACCATGACGTGTTCAATCTCGTTACCGAACAATGCTACTTAACTCGTTCCGACAAGTGATATCCCTGTGATCAAATCACACGATGCGCAGCTATTGGATATAACTTCTCCGAGTGGGCCCTTGAGTATCTTTCTGTCACGTGGACGGACAAATCCCACTCTTGACATATATTGCCTCTACGGTTTCCTCCGAGTACCTGAACACACATTTATAACCACTGTATTACCAAGTGGCGCTTGATGCTATCTAAGCACTCTCGGGAGACAGTGATTGATATAGCCTCACGGTCTATGGAATAGTCTACGAGGATCCATTTCTAATCATCATAACTTGAACTTCGTGAGATGATCGGGTCACGATGTTTAGGTTGGGTATTGGTTCATCATCTCATTCCTAGAATGAGTTGACTCTATTTCCAACTGGTATAAATACCACATGATCACGAAACTTGATCATCTGTTGACCAATGAACCAGTGACTAGAGTTTCAGTGGGAACCCCTGGTTGTTTATATATCACACGTGTATTGATGTTTCCACTCAATACAGTTATAGCACGATATAAAACTTAATTAAACTTTATGAAATATGATAATAGTGCTTATTACTATTTGTCTCTAGGGCATATTTCCAACAGACGGTGCTTCAACATCATTACATCGTTGTAGTTATTGAATGTATTTAAAATAAAGTTATGACATTTTACTATTCACAAGGGAACGTTTATATATAGGCCGAGAGTATACGCGTGGGCATCCCGGCCTAGCCCGAAAAAAGTTGGCTGGACTTTTCAGACCCGTGGGCTGGGCCTGGGCTTCAAATCTGCGGCCCGGTGGCTGCATGGGGCGGGCTCGAACCGAAGGGAACACACAATTAAGGGGAGGTCTAGCATGCGGCGCGACGGCCAGAGGATCTTGCATAGCACGGGCCGGGCTCGAACCGAGTTTTGATCAGGTCCGACAGCCGGGTAGGGCTGGTCTCATGTTTGGGATATGTGCGGGCGACTTTGTTTTTTTTGTCCAGCCACAACACCGTGCTGAAAAAGGTTTTATAGAGAAAATAGACTTATGATATACACAACGTCATCCCTGTCTTAAAATAGATATCATAGGTTTATTAAAATTTGAATGAATTTATATATACTAAATAGTGTCTAACTTTATCTAAATTTTAACAAATCTGACACATCTGATGGACCTAGTAGTACTGTTTACATGTGAACTGACAATTGCAGACTATAAAAGTTGGGCCGCTGGCTCTTGGATCGATAAAAGTGCAGCTCTGTTTTGTCCAAGACGGCATTGTTTCCTTGTTAGCATCGAGGGCCGCACCTACTAGCTAGCTAGTAGATTCTTCGTCGACATGGCTGTTGTGGTTAGAGCAAACGACCGGATTAGTAAAACGAACAGACAATACTCCCATGAAATTAGCGCACATGACAGTGACACATGGATGCAGGTGTCAGGTCCCGGTTGTCGTTCCACGAAAAAAATAAAGAGTTGTGGTCGTTGAGCGCTGGAGCTACTATCACTCACTGGCATGGCAGCGATATCTTTTGGTTAAATTAAACAGTAGAATGACAATGATCTATCGCTCATTTCGTACTTCTCTTCCCCCTCGAATCTGAACAAGAGAGGCTCCAATCGGTGGCTTTTAAGGCTTGATGAAGCTGATTAGTATCGCTCGGTTAGCCGTCTAGATCGGTGGCTGTCTGTCTCATCAGGTCCACCACCACGTGGAAATCATGTCAGTGTGGTCGGACCATTTAGTTTCTGCCAGAGTTTTCAGCGCAACCATTACGCCAACTGACAATAATCCTGGGTAGTCAACTAAAACCGTTGAAAACTTGTAGTGCCGTAGCTTGTCGACTGGTAATACTCTAGAACTAGCATAACGAGGCACGACAAGCAACTGCTTTAGGCATTCATTACCAACGGCAGAAGAATGTTCAGGATCAAAGCTAGCCAGAGTTCCAGGTAAACTGTTTTAAACATGTTAGCTTTAGGATCGGATACACAGTTAACTTCCTAGTTGATCACTATTTTCTTCAGCGCTACAGTTTCATATAACAAAGCGAAAACTGCAAGCTTGAACTTCAACATGCATTGCCGCCACATGTGTCCACATCTGCAAATGTGAAGACAACACAGCACCGCTAAAGAAAAGAAAACAAACAAACCAACAAAAGGCTACACACTACTACAATTGTGAACTTGCTCCCTGCGAGAAGCACCAACCCAAAAGAGACATAAAGGTTGGGCGCCGATCCATGCCATGGATGGATGATGCCCCTGCACCTGCAGCAGCTGCCATCGCCATCATCGACCAACACCTCCTCCTACCTGGCCACGCTCGCGGCCACATGTTCCCTCCGCAGGTCCACGTGGACGACGCGTAATCACACACACTCCACAGCACACGCTCAAATCAGAATCAAACATTAAAATCTTCCCCAAAAAAGGAGGTCAAGGTCACACTGACTGTGCGTCCGTCCGTAGGTGCAGATAAAAGCAGAGGAAAAGCACTGTGCCAGGTTAAGAGCCTCGTGCCCTGTCCGAGGGAGATCGGCCAGCTCAGGAGAGGCTAAAAAGTTAAAGTAAAAAAAGGCTGGAGCAGATGATAAGCCCGTGTGCTAATCTGGCGATAAGCGCTGCGCTGAAAAAGGTGTGATAGCCGTGCGCCCTGATCATGTGCTTATCATGATATGTCCTGGGGGCTGGGGGTGAGTGGATAAGGCGGCCTTGTCAGAGTTCATTTTGGAGGGTTAATTGGAAGTTTAATTTTTGGTGGTGGCTCGTGCGTGGATCTTCTGGCTTACTGTTCCAGATGGTCGTTTCGCTCAACACCATGCGATTTTTGTGGAGCTGGGCGATGAGACCATGGCTTTCGGCGGTGGTCCTGCAGAATAGACCGGTGGTGCCTCCACGCATCAAAATTAAATAAATGGTTAGATTAGACGATCGTTTGGAGTAAATTTTTTACCAAGACTGGTTTTCTGTGCACTTCATGTCACAGTTTTCAGAGTTTTGCTACTGCCTCTGGTTCAAATTAGTAGTCGCGGGTTCAGTGAACCCAAACATTTTGTCTAAATCCGCGCTAATTAATTTTGGATCAAAGGGAGTATAAAATTTGAAGTGAGGAGTTTTATTGCTTCTCCTAAACATATTATAGTTGCATAGTGGTGAAAGAAACATGAGTGCTTTATACATGTAAGAGAACGTGGACTAGAGGACAGATGGATTATCCTTTTGTTATCTAAAAGAAGTTTTAGTTGAATGCTATACATATAGCCTCTCGCATTTTAACCATCATGATGTGTTATTTTATATAGAGGACATAATGAGGCTTCATTACTCTCTCCGATCCAAATTAATGTTCTTAATTTTTGAGATTTTAGATGGATCTAGTCGTGTTTTAGTGCTAGATGCATCCGCAATCTAGACAAATCTAAAAACATCTCTCCAATCCAAATTAATATTCTTAGATTTTGAGATTCAGATGAATCTAGGCATGTTTTAGTGTTAGATGCATCCGAATCTAGACAAATCTAAGAACATTAATTTGGATCGGAGAAAGTATTGGAAAATAACCTCGAAATTGTAGAAATCGTTTTTACATTATTCAAATACATGACGACAAGATTCGACTCTCCGTTGATGCGGATTAGCGATAATATTAATTTTGGATTGATTAATTTCCCTATGACCACTTACTTTTGTTAACTAAATATCAAGGGGTGCGGAGATACAATAACAAAGATAGTGTCAATCAATAGTGACACCCTCTGGTCCAAAAACTATAATTTTTGGCTTAGCTAGCAATTAACCATGATTGAGATTTCCTAGTTGCTGACATTGCATGTTATCCTAGATCCACTCCTTGCACCTTTGTAGTCATGTTTTCTTTCCCATTTGTATTATCTTTTGAAGTGGAGAACTTTTTTTAATCTAACATGAATTGTGATGATCTTGTTTCTCAAACTTAACAAAAATTATATGTATAAACTATAAATAATAACAAAAGACACAACTAGACAAAAGGGTAGAACTTGTTCTAGTATATCCAGTAATAAAATGTGACCATTCATCGGTTCTTTTTTGAACCACATTACCGTATAAGAAGCCCCTACGATGTAAATTTTGTATTAAGAAAAGAATTGTAAAAAGTTCGAGGAATTACAAATTCATAAAATGAGCTAACCTATGTTTTAACTTTAGTGCGGATGGAAACTAGCATGTTTCTCTGGTAAGTACCAACTCAAAGGTGTAAGTTTGCTGTTTTTTTTTTGGATAGAGCGTTCATATGGATCCATGTTATTATGTTCACCCCCAATTAAGTCATTGCTATTTTTTATTCCCCATCTGCCCCTCCTCTGTTTGTTTTAGAGAACCCCCTCCCCAAATTGATTGCATCTACTCCATCAGTGGAGTATTACGCATTGCATCAAGTATATTCCATGTGGGATGCTTGCACACTAGGGCATAAACTACTCTCACGCGCCAGGTAGTTGCCATTGACATCGGTGATGGAATGCCTAATCAACTCTATTTAGTTCCATTTCTTTTTTAAGGAGGTTGTTATCGTCTTCCCTAAATCAACCACATCAGCTGGCTTGGCACATCGTTAAACAAAAATGCTCCTAATAAAACACATAAAAAGGCTACCATAATTATTCCCTAAATTGCTCCCCATTAATGTACAGCTAGTAGTGGTGCCCTGACTAGGTTTCTCCACTGTTAAAATTTCGTCCTACTCCCAAAAGAGACAATTTACCAGTTTCCTCTTGGACACGGACCGAAACCCAAAATTTCTTCTCTACAATTATGTTTTTTCTTTCTAACAAAAAAAAAGAGCACAATAAATCTAGCCAAAGAAAAGATGCTGCTGGCTGCTCTGCAATCATTAGCCTCCTAGGCTAGGAGGAGTATTTGCGCCTTGCCACTCTCGCCTGGCTTCTTCTCGCGTTTGCGTGGTGTTTTTGTGGACGACGGCGTCGTCGCCAGCCTCCTCCTTGTGGCCCTCGTCTTCTCCCCCTCGCCCCCCGCGTTGCCCTCACAAAAATCCATCCTTTCTGCTCCGGAAATTTAGTCTCCTCCTATTTATGACCCATCCATCTCTCCCGCGAGGGCTCGCGTTCTTCTTCTTCGTCTGAGTTTCCCCCCTGTTTCCCTCCGCCCGGAATCGGGTTCTCGGGTTGATTCATTGGCTTTCCCGGGTCCCTGATCCTTTGCACGGATCCAACTAGTTTCTTTTCTGCAGAATTTTCCTTCCCCGGGTGTCAATTGAGTCGATTTCGATCCGGCTGCTCCGTTCTTGATTCAGAAGCCGTGTTCCTCGATTGTTTTTCTCATTACCCTGGAGCATTCTCGCGCGAGAGCAATATGCTCTACTTGAAGCAGCCGAAGACGAGGAGCTGAACATCCCACGCAGAGTTTCCTTGTTTTCTTCTGATTTTTCTTGGTTCGGATTTTCTGGCCCTCTTGCGTGCCAGTTTATTATTGATC
Organism: Avena eriantha; assembly: GCA_910589775.1. NCBI lineage: Eukaryota > Viridiplantae > Streptophyta > Magnoliopsida > Poales > Poaceae > Avena > Avena eriantha. The sequence continues at coordinate 47,387,103 of OU342742.1, forward strand.
TGGGACGATGGAGGCTATGAGGAGCGGCAAATTCCTTCAGAAATTCCGGCTCTACGAAACCAGATCGGTAAGGATTTCTTGCAAATTTCCCTTCATTTGGTTCTGGCTTGGACAGGATTGTTATTGCTAGGATCCTTAGACATGGCGATCTTTGTGTCTTTGACTTTCTTTTTATAGATGTGTTCCGAGTTTTGTTCATGGTTGATTGGATTGTTGAGTGATTTTTACTCCTTGCGCTGTTGGACGGACGGATCTCCCTTATGATTGGTTTCGGTCCAATTAGATTATAGGAAAGGGAAAAAGGCTGCCAAAAGGTGAGAAGGGAGATCCTTCTTTTTGTTTTTTTTCTGAGGGGTAACAAAGGGCTGCTCCTTTTTGTGATTGTTTGTTTCACGGAGATTAAGTATGTGCTGGACGATCTTGAATAATGATGAATGTAATTCTGTGCTGTGTTTGTTTGCCTTCTGCTTGGCCATTTGCTAGCTAATGCCAGAAATAGAACGTTTTGGCTTTCAGCTCACCTTGATTATGTGATTGCCAATTCTATTCATATTTCAGAAACCAAGATTAAGCACTGTACTCCGAATACTGTTTCTTTGATTTACTAGAAAAGTGAGGTTTCATGTCAAAAGTTCTTATGCTCTCTGTTAATTGTTTAATTTGCGTGCTATTTTGGTGCAGAAATTTTATCTTGTCGGGAGAGACAAGAGCAGGACTCTTTGGAGGGTGCTAAAGATTGACCGGTTGGAGACTACTGATTTGGGTATCGAGGAAGATCCTACTAATTACACGGAGAATGAATGCCAAGAACTACTTTGGCGGATTCACGAGGGAAATAGGTTGACTGGTGGGCTGAAATTTGTCACAAAATGCTACGGGATAGTTGGTAATTCAACATAAACTGAGATTTCTAGTGTATGTGAATCAAAACGTTTGAGCTGTCCAAATTATAACATTTACCTACTCCTTGGTTCTTCAGGTTTTATGAAGTTTCTTGGTCCTTACTATATGGTTGTAATTACCAGGAGAAGGAAAGTTGGCACAATCTGTGGCCATAATATTTATTCGATTGGCAAGAGCGAAATGATCGCAATTCCATGTCCTATAGTCTGGCCCGAAGTGGCTAATTCTAGGGATGAAAACAGGTCTTTCATTTATTCATTGTGTAAATATTGTGTATTGCCTGTTGTAATTCCATCGCTGGGTCTTAACATTATCAAAACCACCAGCTTGCGCCCTTTTGTATTTGGAGTCTTGGACATCAGTTTGTTATTATTCATTTACGCTACTATAGGCTCCTTTTTTCTAAATATTTCAGTTCATTTTTTGTGCTACATTGTGTGTTGTTGGTGGTGATGTCTATTTTATTTCATTTTTCTGTTCTATATTGCATATTTTGAGATGCATTTGTCGTCATGTATCCATATTCCTAGTTCAACACGGGCAGTCGTATCTGGGCAAGTGACGGTGTAATAGTTGTTCGTTTACTGAATTTAAATTCATTTTGTCTACACGTATACATTTTGCTTGTTGATAACAATACACATCCAGCTCATTTGGTTGGTAAGTCATGACCATTCTTGCAGTACTGAGATTTGTGTATGGTGTTCATATGGTCAGAGGTATATAGAATTGTTTTGAATCCCTTTGCTCTCTTAGTATTATACCCATAGTATTCTACATATACTACAACTCTTATTATTCCTAGTGTTCTTTAGAATTTTTTTGTCTGCACATATTCATGTATCTATGGCACCTTTTGTAGATATAAACGACTCCTTTGCTCGGTCGATCTCACGAAGGACTTCTTCTTCAGCTACTCTTACAACATCATGCGCAGTCTTCAGAAGAACATAACTGCCAAGAATACTGGGCAGGTTGTTTATGAAACAATGTTTGTATGGAATGAATTTCTGACACGAGCAATGCGGAACCATCTCAAGAATACCAATTGGACTGTGGCCTTAATCCATGGATTTTTCAAACAGGTATATTCTTCTGTGATGTACCAAGTCTTTTGGCACTGCATTATATTTGATTCCTGTTTTCATCTTTAATTATTGTACTTATGGATATCATCTATTCATCACCAAAGACCCCCTGTCCGGTTCCTGGCTTGCTAACTCGATACCATCCCACTAACATATGCGTTACTCCACAGTTAATGACCTGACATGTAGTGAATGCTTGAAATAAAGGGTCAAAAGCATGGTTTTGTATAACCTACTGACATTTTTCAGTTTGACCTGTTTGCGGCTTTCGTGAGTCGAAACATTTGCTTGTAAGTCTCAGCAGACTGTCTATGCTTTAGTTATTATTTCTCCATGTTTTATATGTTTCTGGTATACAGTACTATTGTATTGCTAGATCTAAAATTCTTAGATTAAGACATAATTTTGTTTGTCCGTGTACTATAAGAAGACAAGCTAATAGACATATTTTCGTGTGATCAGTCAAAGCTGTCAGTATCTGGGAAGGATTTTTGGTTGACACTTATAGCGAGACGCTCGCGCCATTTTGCTGGAACCAGGTTTGCATTACATGCATTGAAGTTTTTCTTTGATTCGGATAACGTGCAAGTGTTAAGTAGTCAATCTCACCCTTTATATCTGTGTCACACATCCATTTCTGTGTCCATTTTGAAATATAGATTCTTGAAACGAGGTGTCAACGAAAAGGGTAGGGTTGCCAATGATGTTGAGACTGAACAGATCGTTTTTGAAGACACATCTGATGACATCCCATGTCAAATAACTTCTTCTGTACAACATAGAGGATCAATACCTCTCGTCTGGTTTCAGGAAACTTCAAGACTTAATATTAGGCCAGAAATCACATGTAAGTTTCGGATGACCGTTTATCTGTGCTGAATTTTATGATCTGTAGGCTTCTTCTCTGATGGTCCTTGCTACCTGCAGTAAAACCAGATGTGGACTACAAGGCCACCCGCCTTCATTTTGAAAACCTTGTCCTTAGATATGGGAACCCTATAGTCATCTTAAACTTAATCAAGGTGAGTTTAAGTATGTAACATTATTTATATATCGATTGATTTTGTCAGCTTCATAGCCTTCCGTTTATCAATTCTGAATACCCCCTTTGGATATTGTGTATACTTCTCAGACTCGTGAGAAGAAGCCCCGTGAATCATTGCTCCGTGCAGAATTTGCAAAGGCTATCCATTACATAAATAAAGGGTTACCGGATGACAAACGTCTTAAATTTTTGCACATGGATCTCAGTAAGCTTTCTCGAAGGTAATCTATTTGTGTACCAAGAGGATCTTCTATCTGAGCTTACCCCTGTAAGAATCTGGTTTATTATGCTGTGAACCACTAATAATTTTAATCTACATGCCATATGCAGGAAAGGTACCAATGTGCTTTCACTGTTAAACAAGGTAGCATCAGATGTGTTGGAACTAACGGACATCCTCCATTGTGAGATAACTACATCATCAAAACCGTTGGATGCCTCAAGGTAATTTTTATACCTACTGAGGAACTAAGTTGTAAACTATTAAGCATGCCATTGCTCAAGAATCAATAAGTTCAAGTTAGCAAACACATGATATACAATATTTTCTTAATGTTTGACCATATGTCTATTGTTATACAGATTGGACACGGGAAACCCATCCAATGCTACTTATATTTAAATGTTCTTTCATAGTATATGTGGTCACTGTTAGTTCACAACAGGATTAAATATACATATTAGAGAGGACGCCAACTAGATGTAGAAGTTGGCCACTTGAAAGGGGGCACCGATTAGGAGAGGAACGCGTCTATAACAGCTGGCCAGATAAGAGAAGATTGGCAGGGACTTGTGGACCCACAGACTTTGCTATTCCATTGCTTGAACTCAAAGATAGATGCCACACCTTTCTATAGACATTGATTTTTACATACATAATTAAAACATAATGTACTCTACTAACATGCAAGTAATGGACTTCCTGCTGGCCTGCTGCTGGCAGTACTAATGGATATCTTTTACATGTTGTACAGTGGACAAGGATGTGTTACCAAGTCGTGTGATGTCGAAAGCAATGATGATGTATGCACAGCTACGATGGTGCCTCTTTTACTACAGAAGGGTGTCCTCAGGACAAACTGCATAGACTGCTTAGACCGCACAAATGTCGCCCAATTTGCATACGGATTAGCTGCTTTAGGGCGCCAACTTCATGTGTTGGATCTCACTGAAGCACCTAAAATTGAATTGCATGCTCCTTTGGCCGATGATCTGATGGATTTCTATGAAAGGATGGGTGATACATTAGCTATACAATACGGTGGTTCTGCTGCTCACAACAAGGTTAGCATATTTCATATCTGTGACTACTAGCACTGGTGGAACTTCCTTATGGCAAAACTGGGCTGTGGCCCAGGACAAAAAAGTTTTTTTTCCTGTCTATATATACCTGTAAAACTTAGCCCAGTAACAGCCCATCTAGCCCTCTTTCAGTGTATTGGCCCCCCCAACTTTTTTGCACAAGCTCCGCCGCTGACTACTAGGGTCATAATCTGCATAACACAACTCTTGAAATGGTGGTTCGTTTGAATTTATAGTATATGTGTACTCTGAAAGGTGTGTAGTTGTGCAGTGCTGTTTTAATGTATTATTTGTCAACTCTGGAGTAGTTCTAATTTCCCTGCATCATTCTTCAATTTTTATTCTATCATTTGATTTGATACATTTTTTCTCTCTCACTGTTATTTTGTTAATTAGGTTATTTCGCTACATGTTTCAAGTCAAATATATGTCAAGGCAACCTGACGCCTGAAAGTATTAATTTTCAAAAAACAGTTGCTAGCTACTACCTCATACCAAGACAATTCATACCAATATGAAATGTTTGCTCTCACGGGACTCCTATGATTAAATGAACTTCTCCTAAATTAATTGGTATATGCAGTTTGCCCTTTGGAAACAAGTAAAGCAGTAAAGGTTGTTAATAGGACAATCTATCTGCTACCCAAGCATATTAAGTCTATTTTATTAAAAAGTTGTGTAGATCTGAAATATTCTTGACTAAAATAACAGTCATTATTTACCGTCTATAGTTGGATTTTTTTAAGGCGTTTTATGTTGTGATCTTGAATACCTCTATGTCATAATGATTTTAGTCCTTATTGGTAGGCAGTAAATTCAGTAATCAAGACGAGATCCAGATGGGTATTTTTGAATGACCACTCTTAAATTTTTCATCATTTATGACACAGATTTTCTGTGAGCAAAGAGGCCAGTGGAAGGCAGCAACCCAATCCCAGGAGTTCCTTCGGACCCTTCAACGTTACTACAATAATGCCTACACAGATCCTGAGAAGCAGGATGCTATAAATGTGTAAGCTTTTTCTCATGTTTGCAAAATATGATTCTGTGTTACGGAACCAATGGAAATAGTTGACATTGGTCTAGTATCTTACCACCATAAGTTTATCTCTTCTACTTTTGTAAATGCAGGTTCTTGGGTCATTTCCAACCTCAACAAGGCAAACCTGCACTTTGGAAGTTGGACTCAGATCAGCATTACAGTATTGGTAGGCAAGGAACTGTAGGTGAAGAAACTGCGAGGTACTGCTATAAACTCTTCCATTGAGAAACACATTGCTTGTTGAGCTGGTCTCAAATATACTTTGTTAGATGAATAACAATTTGATCTTTCCATGGGCTGAAGGACAATATATATACATGTACAACTATCCATCTAACAAAAATGGAATACATGAGAGTCTTACTACAATACAAGTATGCAACTATCTCTCTTAATAAAAATGACACTGCGTCACTTGGTGCATGTAATACATGTGGAACAGTTGACAGCAATAAAAAAAATACAAAACTTGTTTTTTGAGCTGCCAGTTCACATGGCTGTGAGATCCTGGACTTGGAGCAACAAAAAATAGTTGTTCTGTATATGCACCATTCACTACAGATGAATTAGGTTTAGATATCCCAACCCAGAATAAATTCTGGTGACTTTTAATAAATAAATGTGTTGATTAGCTCAAGCAAGAACCTAACTTAATGTTAAGTTCTGACAAAATGACTGTTAGTTTGTCTTTGTTGCTCAATCTGTAAAGTTTGCATGCATATTTAACTAATTGGCACATTTTATATCAGCAGACCACTCATAAAGAGGTCGTTTTCCGTTGGAAATATTCTATGTGAAAAAAGTGGATCTGTATCTGACTGTAACACCGTAGAAAACAACACTGCGAACTCAGAGTTACTCCCCATACAACAGCTGGATGATATTAGAGAGCCTACTGATTCTGCACCAGAGATCTACATGTGTGAAACAAATCCGTGCTCCAGGTGTGTTATTCCGTGTTCAGTATTTTTTTTCCAGGGAATTCTTTGTTCAAAATTGGCCCTCGGGAAACTTCTGCTTCTACATCGATGTTCAGAATAGGACCTAACTTTTTCTTTTGTTATATTTAGTACAAATTATAGCGCAATGCCTGGAAGACACACCATCTCGGAAGAACGGCAGAGTTACTTGAAAAGATTAGGTTATCCGGAGTTGCATTCTTCAAATTTTCTCGATCTTGATTTGTTATCTTCTTCGGGAAATTCCTGTGATGAAGAAGCTTTTGAGAGGTACTATATACGGCTAATTTTGTTTTGCCACATTCTTAAATTCCCAATTCCTATCCCCTTCATCTTCTATTATGGCCAAACGATGTGATACTGCCCCAACCATTGGGAATGTTAGAATTAAGAAGATTCCGCAAACTCTCTCATTTACAGGTCATCACTCATCCATTCACCTACGGATCTTATCAGTGTTGAATCTACAACAACATACAGTGAGCAAGGGCACAATGACGAGGTCAGCTTGTCTTCCTGAACTCCTCACTGTGCAATGCATTGGATTCCCCTCAATCTGAATTTTATACTGTTCAGGACTTAATCTTTGTGCTGCATTCTTAATTCATCGTTCATCGGTGTTAATGTATCCCCATTGTTAACAGGGAAGGTATGACACAGACCTATCACGCTCAAGCAGCCAGCTCTCGGACTCCCGTGACTATTCTGACAGCTTTGCTCAATGGGTGGCTAATGGAGGCATGTTGTGCTACTAGTGCTAAAGATCTTGTCCTAGTGGCATCTCCATATAATTTTGTGGCAGCCACGGATGTTTGACAGCTGGAACAAATTGGGGAAAAAGCCCATGAACAAGCTGCAATCACAGGGCTGGCAATCGCCCGAGGCTGCAACGACGGAACAAGGATCAGCACGATTGCTCCTTGGATCATGGCTGGCTTTAACAATGTGGTAACTCGGTTGAGGAATGAAGATCATGATGGCTTGGTTTGGTTTGGTCTGGTACAGGTTTCCGTTGCTATGGTGAAGAATTGACCGTAGCGCAGGCAATGACAGGCAGAAAAAAATCTGATTCTTTTCCAGGGTTAGCTTTAGATAGACAGTTTATATATTTTTCACTTTAAAAAAACAAAAAAATATGGAAAATGATAAAAAGAAAAGACTTCTTCTCTTTGTAAATACGGTGGACACATATATGCTACTTATATTGGTTTTGGACGGCGGTTTTACCTGTACATGTTTGTAACACGGGATCTCACAGAAAACAGGTTCTGAAGAAAGAAAATTCTGCGCTTCAATTGAAGTTGGAGGTAATGTTGTCGAGTAATTTTAATTTCAGGCGTCTGCTAGTTACCTCTTCTCAAGAGGGTCTGGAATGTTTTGGTAACGACAGAAACACTGTTTGTCAAACAGATGCTTACTGAGAACCATCTGTCAAAAAGAAAGTTCTACATCTGAAAAATCATCAGATGTTGTGGGTCCAGTTACCCATTGTCTTACTGTATCCGATGTTCTTTTATTTGTCTAAATGTAAGACAGGTTTGAAATCAAAAAACAGATCTCTCAAGATGAGTCTTCATATCTCAAGCGAGACTAGCTTCAGAAACAGCAGTCGCAATCTGTAACCATGCATCACCTTGACGGATTACTGGTGGCCGCTGGATGGGCGATCGGAGGACGGTGATGCTCCACTGTTCCTGGCAGCCGCGACGGCCATGAGGACGGAGTATAGCAGCTGCCCTGCCTGCTGCTCCACCTCCTCCCTCACCATCTGCCGCATCGCTGCCATTAGCCCCGCCTCGTCGTTACCCATGCCGGCCGCAGTTGGTGCCCTGGCCTTCTCCGACGCTTCCACGGGTTGCTGCTGGGGCAGGCTCAGGCTCAGCGTCAGCGACGCCACTGCTGGGTTATTACCATTGCCGGTCGCTCCTTTGTCGGCCACGTAGGGCGGCGTCTCGTCCTTGCCGGTGTCGTAGTCACCGTCCACTGCCACGACCTGTTGTTCATGCGTCTTCAGTACTCCCGCCGTAGCTCTCCTGGCAGTGAAGGAGGAAGCACGCGCCGTTGCAGTGGCTCTGGCTGTTGAAGAAGAGGGCGGCGGGGCAGCACGCGCGGCGGCTGCGGCCATGGCTCTGGCGCGGCGCTGGCACCTGCGGAGGTTGGAGTTCCAGTGGTTCTTGACGGAGTTGTCGGTGCGTCCGGGGAGGAGGCGCGCGATGGCGGCCCACTTGTTGCCGAAGCGCGCGTTGGCGGCGACGATGAGCGCGTCCTCGGCGGCGGTGAAGGGGCGGTGGTGCACGTCCGGGCTGAGCTGGTTGCACCACCTGAGGCGGCACGACTTGCCCGTGCGGCCCGGGATGCCGGCGCTGATGAGGGTCCAGCGCCGCGGGCCGTGCTCCCGGACCAGGGCCGCCAGCAGCGCGTCCTCGTCGGGGCTCCACGCCCCCGTCTTGATAAGCGGCGCCCGCAGCCGCGAAGGCGATCCCGTTCCCGCCATGTCGTCGTCGTCGTTGCCCACGCGAGCGATGGCCGGAATCATCGGTCGGATGGAGTTGGTGATGGTGAGGTAGGGGTGGGACGGCACCGTTGTGGCTAGCTAGTGGTATATAGCGGGTGTGTGTGTGTCACTCGTGTGAGTGTGTGTGTGGAGTGCAGGGTGGTGTCCGCCGTGTGTATGTTACATTACATGGTCAGATTGTTGTTTAGCTTGGCAAAGACATGGTTTGTTGTTGGAGATAGTTGTCTGCATTGCAGGTAGCTGGGGGTGCGTACGTGGATGGCTAGAAAGGAACGGCGTCCGTTTTCTTTCAACGCGCCGCGACAAGCACACGCGGTGCAGACGCCGTTGCGTGTGCACATATACGCATAGGAAACCGCCGCCACTTTACATTTATTCATTGATAATCATCATATAGTGATAAAATAAAAATGGTTTCTTCAACAATATGAGGATTAAATCCGTAGCTAAAATTGTAGAGTAGCAAACCCCTTCCGTGGAAACATTGACGATGCGAAAGGAGCTGGGAATGGAAAAGGATACAAATCCCCCGGGGGGGATCACCTAACTTTTATCCCCATGGTCGCTCCATTACTATCGTTGGACGCCTCGTCGCCCTCATCTCCCTTTCTTCCTTCTTCCGAGCAGTTGCCGTGATGAACAGCGCCGCCCTCCTCGTGCGGATCTCTCCTACCCCCACACCTCCTCCATCGCGCGCCCTCCTCCTCGGCCCCGCGCCATCCTCTGTGCGCCCGAGGCGTTGCTATTGTTGCCCAGGGGAGCAAGGTCAAAGAAGGTCGCCTCTGACATGCCCAATAGGAGGGGGAGGGGGGAGGGTTGCGCCATGGGAGCGGTGCGGTGGTGGGGGATCATGGACAACGGCCACTCCAAGGTGTCGTGGTCGTCGTCAACCTCCCGGGGCCGCGGCCATGGCAAAGACGGGTCGTTGCGTTGCCCATGCTCCCGCGAGAAAACAGCGGCCCTGCTCACAGCGGCACTGGCGTTGCTACCTGCGGAGGCCAGCATTGCTCCCCACGAAGGCTGGCGACATATTTTGCTACCTATGACGTCCAGAGTTGCTAAATTTGGCGACCGGTAATGCTACATTGGGTCGACGACGTTGCTACTGATCATGGTGGCATTTGCTACCTAAGCGGCGGAGCTAATTTTTGCTACATACTCGTTTATGATTTGCTATGTACTCGTTTAGGTTTTGCTACATTCATATTCTCCAAATGCTACAATATTTTTTTAAATTCTAGCTATAAATTCCGAAGGGTGTCTCGGCGAGCTCCGGCGAAGTTGTTTTTTTTTTTTGCTACAATTGTTCTCCAGTTTTATACATTAGCACAATATTTTTGCTACAAAGTATCCGGCGAGTCTCCGACGAAATAGGCTTTGATACATTAATATATATTTTTTGCCACGGTGTCTCCAACAAGGTCTCTGACGAGGGATAGTCTTTCTTTTCTGTTTTTAGGACGAACCGTTTTCTACTACCATGTAGCAAAAGCGGGTTTAGAGTACCATAACAGACACTGTCAACAGGAGGATACTTATGTAGCAAAAGCAGGTTTAGTGTACCATAACGGACACTGTCAGCAAGAGGATCGGAAGTTAAGTTTTGATCCCCGGGCGACGCATAGCACGAGCCGCTGGGAATGCCTCCTCTACCGAAAAAGGAAGGGTTCGAAGATAACGGACCAAAGTGGGTGGATACAAAAACCAGTTCATATCATTTGTCTTTCAGAGTCTCACCGAAATTACTTCATTCATCATAGGATGTAGACCAAGCTGAATTACCCCAGATAGCTCTCTTACTCTCACCCTGCTAGTTGGAGGTGGCACCTGCATTCAACACCCCTGCAGGTGATATGTATCTCTTACCCGAGCAGGGAATGGCACCAGTGTTATATACTTCCTCCGTTTACAAAGCTAAAACATCTTATATTTTGAAATGGAGGGAGTACATGTGACAGTGTGTGCTTCAAATTGGAGTACAAAGATGAGCAATCCCCATTGCAGAAATACACAAAGGAAACAGAGCGAACATGCAGACCTTTTCAGGAGATACACGGGCACAGACAAGACGATCCCAGAAAACGAACTGATGAACAGAAATGGTGAACAAGCGGAAACAAACGAAAATATCATCTCGGATTTGATAAACCAAACAGCAAGTCTCGGCGTATATAAGAGTCAAAAGAGACTGCATGGCATCATAGATTATGAAGACTACAAAAAAGCTAAAGGACCAACAGGTTGAAAGCCAGGTAACTTATCACACACATCTTTCAAGCTCCCCCCTCCCCCACCGAAAATGTTGACAGTACTGATAAACTTGTCCATCTAGAAGAACCTAAAACATAAGCTTGTCCTTTAAGAGTAGGTAGATATAGCAGACACACTCGATTCTTAGATATCCATTCATTCCTCACAAAATATGAACTTCCAGCTGCAAAGATGACTCAAAGCGACGTCATAACCTACTCCCAGCCCTGAGCAGGTGCTTGTGCTGGGGCGTCCCAGCCGGAAGGAGCAACAGGAGGAGCGACACCTTCCACAGCAGCAGGTGCTTGATCCCATCCGTCACCACCAGCAACTGGAGCTGTAATTAACAACAAATGGACAGAGGTGTGATCAAATTAAGTTGCACAACCCATTATGAAGCAAAGGATTAACTAAGGCTAGATGTAAAATCAACTAATTGTAGACCAGAGACATCAAAAACATGTAAGATGTTTGTAACTAGTAACAACATTCAAGTAAAAGATGCCCCAAACCAAATGCACTAAGTAAACTGAAGTGGTTGAATGTCTGGCTTTTTAGTGTTAGTAACTAACTAATGTACTACACAGCCCAGAAACATAATCAATGTCGAAAACAATCAGCACTATAGTTCTAATCAGAATAGCATTGGCAAACTCTCACACCACCAAACAAAATCAAGGTCTACACTACGTTTTCATACGATGCTAGCAACTTTTATTAAGTAGAACAACAGTACAAACCTTCAGCAGCAGGCCACTCAGCACCAGTAACAGGCGGGGGTGCAGCCACATCAGAGGTCCATTGGTCACCACCCCATTGGCCAGCTGCGGCGTAATCAGTGATGGCAGCATACTCTGGGGCTCCAGCAGCTTCCTCCTCCTGGTCCTTGGCTTCCTCAGGGTCTCTGTAGAAGAACAGATCAACCTGCAAATGGCAAACATATAACACTATATAAGCAAGCAAAGAGCACAAAGACAATCGACAAGCAACACAATTCAACTAAGGATTAGATTGACGGTGTACCATGACATCCCACTTGCGCCCAGGCAGGATAGTGCCCCTCATCTGCAGAACCATCCTGGCCAAGAGCCAGAACAGGCAGCCAATGCTGTTCCTCCCCTTGTTGTTTGCAGGGATGCCGATATCAACATACCGCATGGGAGAGTCAGTGTCACAGAAGGCAATTGTAGGGATGTTTCCCAGAGCAGACTCCTTGATTGGCTGCACACAAATTAGACAGAAGAAACACTAGATCATCAGCATAGCCACATCTAATGCACAATTAGACAGAAGGACTATTGCATAGCACATCTTCTTCACCTGGTGGTCGGTCCTTGGGTCGGTCAGGATGAGCAGGCGGGGCTCGCTGAAGGAGGTCTGCATCTGGTTGGTGAAGGTACCAGGGGTATGCCTTCCAGCGATAGCGTTGGCGCCGGTGTACTGCGCAAACTTGAGGACAGCGCGCTGGCCGTAGGGGCGGGCGGACTGGACGATGATGTCCTGGGGGTTCTCGATGGCGACGATGACCCTGGCCGCGAGCTGGAGCTTCTCCCATGTCTTGCCAAGATTGATGATGTAGATGCCTAGGAATCAAAAACCACATTCAACAGTTTATCCCAAAGAACGGAAGCACTATAACTTGCAACAACTGCACAAATAAGTAGCACGATCCGAAGCAGATCGACGCCAACTAGAGCAAAGCTGCCATTGTGCGCATGATACAAAGCAAAGCAATAGTTCTAGCGTTCAACGGCACGCCGTGGATACGTAGGTAAGCCTAGATCTCCCAGGACAACGTAACCTAGAGAAGTAAAATCGGAAACTCTGTGGCAGGAAGGTTTGAGTGTGCACGTACCATCGGAGCGGCGCTTGTAGACGTAGCGCTCCATCTGGAAGTCGCAGTTCTTGGTGCCCAGGTGGGCGTCGGCGGCGAGCAACATCTGCATGTCCTGCTGCCGCTGGGACAGCTCCGCCGGGGCTTGTCCAGCCGCTGCCGCCATGGTTGATGAGGACAGTCGAGCGTCTGGATGGCTCCGCGAAGGAGATGGGGAGGGAGAGAGGTCGCTGTGAGCGGCGGCGCGAAGGGGAAGAAGCGAGGGGAGGGGAGCTCTTATCTGCGGCGCCTCTAAACCCTAATCGGCTTTTGTAGTGAGGTTGCAGTGGTACTCGGTCCCTATCGTATGGGCCGGCCCGAGTAACTTGGATACGGCCTCATTTTCCTAAGTGATATCAATTAAATGGTGTATCAATTACATAAATTGGATATAGGAATAAATAAATCAGCAAAATTCTTTCTAATATTTCTTCTATCTAAAATATTAGGAAAAACTTACTATCTTATACAAATCCAATTTGCTTTGCTAAAATCAATCCAGATTCTAGTAGTACATGAATATTTGCAATTTTGTGTCCAAATTGCAGAACCTTCGATGTGCTAGAGCCAGAACAAAAACATGGCAGAAGCCCCTTAAGGTAAGCCACAAGCCACTTTATCAGCAATTGTAAATGTCGATTGGTACTCGCATAAGTTACGACAACTTCAATATTTTTTCCTCGAGGGATAACATGTTCCCATCGTCTGGGTCGCCCCCGCTGTCACGTGTCCCCAACTACCCTGACGACCAGCGAACCTCCACCGCGTGTTCCTAATCTCCTCCCTAGTCTCCAGCGACCAACCCGTTTCCCGTCTAGTCCTCTGAGGTCGACGCCGCCCAAGGGTCCTGTCGGCGCCCGGTGGTGATGCTACCCGCGCCGGTGGTGGCGCTGCTCGCGCCAGTGGTGGTGCTTCCACGAGCACATGCTGTCAGCGTCGGTGGTGGTGTTGCCCGCGTAGTTGTGGCGGCACACCTTCGATGTCCAAGCGACAAGGCAGTGGTTCTAGCTCCAGGGCGGTGTTGCTGCACCTCCTACCTCTTCTCCCATCGGTGGGCCAACGCTACCTTACCCCGGTGCGCCGCCCCTACCCGAGCGGAGCTCTGAGATCTACTCCTCTTGCATCTCAGTGAGGGTTGTTGCAAGGGGTACCGGAGCTACTACCGACGGTGCGCGACGCTGCTACCGACGATAGATGTCGGCGATGCTATTGACTGGCGGGATGCTCTGATACCGACGGCGGGACGCTCTGCTGCAAGGGGGTGCCAGCGCTGGTACCGACGATGCGTGGTGTTGCTGCTGCAAGGTGGTGCCGACTCTGCTACCGACGGCGGGCGCTACTCCTGGAAGGGGGTGCTGACGCTGCTACCGACGCGGGCGCTGCTGCTGCAAAGGGCGTTGGTTCTACTACTGATGGCGCGTGGCGCTGCTACCGGCGGCGACAAATTTTCCTACTCATGGCCGGCAGATTTGCTACCGACTACCAGCGGGTTTTTTTCAAGGTTTTGAGGGTGCTGTCTTCAAGGTTTTGAGGGTGCTGCTACGGCGATGATGTTAGCGGAGCTAAGACCATGTAGGTGCTGCGGGCAGGAGATTGAGGCCGTGGGAATTGATACCATGGTGGGCGGTGTTTGCTACCATGGTGGGCGGTGTTTGCTACAACCGCGCCAGTCACCTGCTCTGCTATGAGTTCGATCTTGCCGGAGCTGAACACGACGTGGCCGGAGATGGCCGCCATCCTCGTCGGACCTCCGCGCCAGTCAGCTTTCAGGCAATTTTTTGTGGGATGGATTGGGTTTTTCAAATAGGGTTTTCCCTTGTGATGCATTGCACTTTTTTTTTGTTCCAACCATGGACAGGGGCTGCTAATTTGCTTCTTTTCTCAATTTTTTTTGGTTTATGAACTTATGTACTCCCTCCGTCCCAAACTCAGTGACGTCGTCCCAAACTAAGTGACGTCACTTTGTTTAGATTCGGATGTATCTAGACATGTTTTAGTCTAGATGCATGTGAATTTAGACAAAGCATGTCACTTATTTTGGGACGGAGGGAGTACAAGATTTTTTCACAGTTACTGACACGGTGAAACTAATCATACCTGGAGATGATTGATGAGGCTATGAGCATGTAAATGATCTTTTTTTTACCATATTGAAAGGAAGATGTGGATAAGAAATTAACAAGCCAATGCAAGCAAAAATTTCATGAAATGCCAATCCATTTGCTTGATGCTAGCAGGCATCCTCCTGGAAAACAAATTTGTGCTGACAACAAAATATATAGCTGATGCACGAAAATTTGCACCCATAAAAATATCAGGCATATGTAAGACAGGAATGTATAAGAAAGCATGACAAGGTTGGTGGTCTTTCATTTAGCTAAATAAAACAGGCACATCGGATACTCTCCAAACGTCGAAGTAAGCTACACCACATAAGAGAGGTTACAATTGCCAAGACTGGCTTCTTCACTTGCTCAAGTTCCATAACGCCCTCAGTAGGTCTAGGTGCAACCAAGAACACAGAAGTGCTCGATGTCAAATCGATCATGGTTTGCTGAATCAGCTCAAGACAGGGAATATGCGAGTAATGTGCTCGAACGGAACAGTGTCAGCTGAGTTCTTCTTGAGTTCAGGGTGATTGAACTCGTTGCGCGGAAGGACAATCAGCTGAGAGTGTCCGCCCTTCTCAATAACCCATCCTGAGTTTGCAGCATGGTACTCCATAAACTTGTCCAATGCAAGACCTTCAATGTTGATGGCCTGAAAATACAAGTGATGAGCCCATCAGCACATGTGCCATGAGCTCATAAAGAAGGCCTATGAAGCCTGGAGCACTTCCATAATTAAATAACAAGGATACTTATTTTACCTCTGCTAGAACTGGCCTAGGAACTTTCTGGTATGTTAAGGAGAGCACATGAATAGCATAGCGTTGGATTGCCTGCTCAAAACCTGCAAACAGAATTCATTGTGTCAGTAAAACATCATCTTTAGGTGCAGGAGAAAGAACTCATATCAACTGGCAAAAGATACTATTTAACTGAGTAGGAAAAAAATCAGTAGCAGTTTCCAGTTAAAGAAATAATAGGAGACATGAAGTTAACATAAGACACAAGTCAACTAGAAACATTCATTTTGTTTGAGATTAATATGTCATGTAAACACAAGCTGAAAACAAAAACGCTAACGAAAAAAAAAGGTTGTGCAGACACTAAGCTTCTTTAGCAAACAGTAAAGCAGAAATCTTCACTGCATAACTCATAGCCAAGTCTGGTGATAGAAACTGAATGGAAAACAATGATATGGTTCAAAACTCTTCAAGGAATCCAATATGGGTACACAAGCACTCATACAAAAATTGCTAGCAACAAGTTCGCTTAACAACATATAGCCAACTAAGCTTCACTGTCTGAAGAAGTGTATACCTGGAACAACTTCCAATATGTTACGGTTCTTTGATGCCTCATCCCAAAACTGGCGGAACCTACCAGTCTGTAAGCAGAAAAATAGAGGTTAGCAAGCAATACTCAATGCACGGTGAGTTATTAGACATCTATAGATTGGTCGATTAGTCAGACCAAGTATGTACCTCTAGGTAGTGAGAAAGGACTATCAATGTCTTGAACTGCTCCTCCATTTGCTGAAACAAAAGAGCATACAAGTCAACTCCACATCATGGCAGCTCATTTCAGGAGATCCGGCAAAGATGCTATTAACAGATACACAGCTAAAAAGTCACAGTACAGATATCTCACATCTTATACATCTGTAGGACTAATTTGTCTAGTGCAAAATTTCATTATTTAAGTAACAAGGGATACTTCATATCAAAATACACAACACTTTGCATGGTATCATTGATTTGCAATCAGCATATACTGAATATATAAGTGTTTATTCCATCAACTAGAAGCTATTTTTACAATATTCCGGGTATAGAGAACTGATACATGTTTACAGGTCAATGTAACAATCAGCTTTGATGAAAAATAGATAAACAGCATCCACAGATAAATCGAAGCTTCTTGATTCTAGACACTCCTAATTTGCATGTTCAATAGCATTTGGTTGAGAAACATAGATACGTAGAGGACGAGAGAAGATTAATTCACAAGAACATGGAAAGCAGGATATATTTCTCATACCACGTGTTCAGGAATCAAGAATAGGCATAAGCTGAAGTCAGGGGCTGGCATTGCCATGAGAGCCTGTCAATAACGAGCTAAACAGTTGAGATAGGACAACCAAAAGGTACTCAAAAAAGTGATGAAATCATTAGTTGCTCTCTAACCTTAACCAATATGCGTGCTACAATTTGTACGCTCAACCTTTCTGGCTCAAACTGCAATAGGGAACCAATCGTTAAACATGCATATAATTGGGACTCAATCCAGCTAACAACTGGTTCATATGCAGATACAATATTACCTGGTAAAGACGTAGAAGGCTGAGATTTGCATCCAAGTTGTATGTTTGAGACGAAACCTAGTAAAAGCATGATATATTGTTAATTTGATTGAAAGGACCAGAAGACAACATAACTCATGGTGTGACAAAATAGAAGTTCGCACGCTTGTGCGCAATACATAAAGCCTAAACAAGACTGTCCAGGCTTGTTTCTGTAAATTTCACAAGATGAACAGCCACTGTATCAATAAAATTAGTGTGCTACTCCGTGATCATAGACATAATCTTAACTGGAAATCGGCTTCCCCATCCATCCACCATTGTATTCCCACATGGTTGATGCTGAGAGATAGCTACTCAACTTTTTGAGACAGCAAAGGCAAATTTAATCTGCCTATGTAATTTCATCCAAACACAAATTTCTTTTGCAATCACTCTCTATGCCCCCCAGCCTACAAAGTACACATTGTGAATGCTTAATATGGCACTAAAGTTACTACTCCCGGCAACTCAAGACACTACATCCAGACGCAAAGACGAAATTACAGCTAAATTTCTAGCATCCGCAAACTGCTACGACTTGCTTGCAAACTGACAACGCCGACAAATTAGCAACACCACCAGCGAACCAATTTCGCCACCGCTCCATCGCAAACACGAGACAGCGCTAACGTCTAGCGCAACCAACTACCAAGCCTGCGGGCTGATCCTTTCACGAGTTACACAAACAACATGGACGAAACGAAAGGAGGTAAACGCGCTGTCAGGGCTAGGCTTTACCTGCTCATTGACAAAGACCTCGAGGTCGTTGAGGATGTCGGGGTTGTAGGGATTCACCGCGACGAGCTCCTCCACCGTGTAGGTCTCGGCCGGCTGCTCGTTCGTCATGGCCGCCGGTCTCAGGAACCCTAACGCAAGCTAGATCGACAAATCCTGGGAGCCGCGGGAGAGGGGAGAAGTGGCGGCGCAGAGGGAGGGGGGTGATGGGTGGAAAGGGTTTCCGGGTTCGCGTAGATTTTCCCTTTTACTCCCTCGATGATTATCTGTGTACAACCTATGCCGCAAAATATGCGTTGGCGTACTCCAAAAGCTCGGATATCTTGCCCCTGCCCCTGCCCCTGCCCTACCGTTTGCTTGATTTTTTGTAACAAGTAACATTAACTATATATAAGAACATATCATGATACAAGATACTACCTCGTTTCAAAATATAAGATGTTTTAACTTTGTGAAGCTAATGTATGTTGACCATTTTTATAGTGTAGGTTTAGAGAAGTTCGGAGTGAGCCTATCACTAAAAGAGACCTAGATATTCACTTCGCAAAGCTAAAACATTATATTTTGAAACGGGGGAGTAATAACATACAATTATTATGGATTCGGAGGAGTACATATAGCTCACTAAAAAGCAGGATTCGTTGGTGTCAAGCTCCATAGAAAAAACTCTAAAGGATCATGATTTGCCTAGCAAAATTACAATCGGGGTAAAACAGCAGTCGTCTGTCCTCGATAATCCGAGTTTAAAATTGATGCAATCGCAATCTCCAGGGTCCTTCTTTATGCTTCATACCAGTTGATGTCCTCTGGTGACTCTGGCGGCGTTCCTTTTGGCATATGCACCTGAGCTTTGCGAGTGTTGAGCTATAGATGTTGAACTATGTGAGCCCTACGCTGCGTTGCGCCGTCTTCCGCGATTTGCGTTTACCTTTTATATCGGTGGTAGTAGTTTCTGTTCTATTTGGTGTGTGGCTTCCGACGGTAAGTAGCGCGACGGTTTGTCATAAGTGAGATCCTAAGTTTTATTGGATTCTTTTTTATTACGGGGTCGACCGGTTCTCCAACGCAAAGAACGTGAAATAGAAATTTATATATCTATGCCTGCCAAAAAAAAAGACTAAGAAGACAAACAACAATATGAATAAAAAAACTCCACCAAACACAAATCATATTCACTAGCAGCTAGTTCAGCAACACGTTTAAGGGCCCGTGGAGCAACCAGCGCTGGCGCAGCACGCCAACGAGAATATATACACATAGAAGGCACACTCGAAGCCGCAACAGAATCACCCACAACCAGCCCATCTGAACCGCGAGCAGCAGAAACACGACGTCGGCCAAGTCGAGCCGCATCCCAGATAGCACACTCAGAGACACGACACAATCAATAACAGCCAGCCGAGTAGAAACACGTCGCCACACACGCCGACCCGCTTCCAACGCCCCTAACAGTGAAAACAAATCACCAATAAAAACACGGTTTCCGCACAACAAAATATAAAACTATAAACACATGCAATAGTCATAAAAGAAAACTAAGCAGAAACAGAGCAGCGACGAAAAAGCCTCTAGCCACAACGCCCCTGCGTCACACCACCTCCGTCCATTGCAAGTGCAAATTTACCAACAACACTAAAGCTCAGAGCGCCCCAACCCTCTCCCAAAAATCGAACAAAAATCCCAACGCCCACCACAACCTCACTGCATCCAAACCTCAGCCGGATTCAGAGGGCCGAAGAAAAGCACGCACCAATCCTAATTCTCCTAAAACTTACAAAGAACACTAGCACGCACAGAGCACCAACAATCCGCTAGGAACCCATCAACGGCTGTAATGACGAACGAAGCGACATATCTACACCACCACAAATCGTTCATGAATTGCAGTAGTGACGAAGCCAGCACAACCCAAAAATAAGAATAAAAATGTAGAGCAGAAGAGGAGAGAGAGACTAACCAGAACGGGGAACGACGATCCCTAGAGACGCACGCGACCACAACATCCATGCTCACCCAACACCCTCCTCCTACCCAACAAACCCACGACAACTGGAAGAAGACCATCGGCACAACGCAAGGTAATCCAACGGCACAGGGGAGACCTAACGGTCAAAGGCTCAAAGGGACTCCAAACCGACCCCGCCCATAACACCGCTCCACGTAAATCACGACCACATTGACACGCAGGACAACAACAGAGAAGGACATACCCACAAGCAAAATAAACACCACCATAAGGTAGGGCCCAACAAATCCCCTGACCGAATCAAAGACGCTTCCTAATCCCACCGGTAAGAAAGCAAATTGAACCACACGTCACCATTCCGACCAGCAACAACAAACCGTCTCACTTTAGACAAATAGTCCCCACCTAGCACTAAGCGGCCAAAGCAAGGACAAGCCTCCAAAACAAGGGAGCTTGGATCTCTTTAGGATAGCCTTCACTGAGACCAGTGTCAAAGAGTCTTGTTAAATTTGATGATCAATTCGAAGGTGTTGTCATGCACCTAGAGTGGGTCAACCCTAGCAATTAGGGGATGGTATCTTTAATAGTCGTACCATGCATGAGAAATAATCTAGTGCAACAAAAGCATGTGGGAGAAATAAGATCATGTGGATCTATTTGTCTGCCCTTAATTGATGATTTTGTGTGCGAATATAATTGTAGTGCACAATGTGAAAATGATAATAACCTGGCTCTAGGAATTCACACTTAGATTCTAGTTCAAACATTCCAAGCTCTGGGCAACATTCGCAATAGACCAATAACCATAATCAATGATCTCCATGCGAATGTGATGGTAGGCAAAGCTGACATACCCACAAATGTAGATCATATTCAGATCTTGGGGCATCTTCAAAATGTTGACGAAAATGATGCATATGACACACAATATTAGCATACATCAACTCATTCTTCCCATGGATCCTATACACATGACCACACCAGTGAGAAAAATCAGATTGAGCAGGAAAAACACACATGAGGACCAAACATCTCCTTCTACATGTGTAGGTATATAACATGCATCAGAAAATCGGTTCTAATGTATCAAAAGTTGTAGGAGTAGCACATGTCCATCTTCAGTGGCTCCATTATGAACGCAGAAATCATAATGGTTAGTGGAGCCTCCACCGTGAAGTGGAAGTCTTAGAGCAAGCGCAACTGACAATCCCGAGAGCATCATCAACACCTTCCGGGAAGGTAGCCAGAGTCCCTACCGCATTGATCCTTGTTGGTCCCACCCTAATGTCCATCAAATCACCATGACCCAAACGGACAAGTCTAGGCCCAACTTGTGCACCATAGGCCAACCCAGACTAGCAGTTCTCCACCTTGCCATCATAGTGCATGTTTTTGACCGATCTCCCATGTGCTGACTTCACTCCTCCAACAGAGGCCACAATTGAAGCCAAAGAGAACCATTGGGAGGAGATTGAGGGAAGGAAAACATGAAATATATATATCTAATTTATTGTGTGGAGGGGGGCTAGAACTACTATATACACTACTCCAGATATCCCTCATTCCCACCACTATGGGGTCCTACGATGGGGGTGAGGAGACCAAAATGGGTGTTAGAATTCCAATTAGAGTCAGTTTACACTACTTGTCTTGTCCGTCAAGCCGTGGCCACCGACTTACTCCCAAAATTTTCACGAACTTCTCCTTTGTATGTCGGCTCATGCTTGCTTCCATCTTGTCGACCTACCCTATTAGCATACCTGCGTCATTGATTCTAACCTTTCTTATTTATTTTGTGATGTTAAATCTTCGAATTTTGGTTATATTTAGTTCAATATTTGTATAGTATTTGTAATATGTGGTTCTCGCCACCTTCTAGGGTTCAAAACTCTCTTGACAAGAAACATTGGTGTTATAATGCATTTTAACACCTAAAACATCAAGTGTTGTGTTTTTATCTCTCTTGTCAAACTATAGCTTGCTTTCATTTCATTTCACAATTTCTTCTACTATACATCACCGTGACCACTAGAAAAGCAAGAGCAAGGCATGGATAGCATACTTATATACATCCCAGACCAAGTTATAGTTTACACAAATCGACCAGTGCTTCTAATTGGTACCTTCACACACATACTATGATAGTACTCTTCTATGATACGATACAATAGTACTAAAGTTCCTGACATAGTCATATAAGAGCACTTGGTAGCAAAAGCAACAACATTAGTATAGTGGATGTAAGGATGTTGTAAGATGCGCATGTCAACTTTTGCAACAACAACAACCTAATAAAATTTCCTAGCATTCGTGTACTTTTTCTTTGAAGGCTTATTGGATGAAGTAGGTACACCTTAGGAATAGAAACTCCATTAGGGCCTTATGTTTTGCCCTAACCAGGCACGTGCGACCATCAGTTGACATTGCTATTGCATGCTACAGAAGAGACTCATTCTTTCCCTCCTTCAGATTTCCATCAACAAAAGGACACATATACAAACCCTTGACAAAAACGCTTAAGGTTTCCCTCCTCTAGATCATTTAGTATCTTCTCGGTTTACGAAGCCTCATTATTGTTGTCGACCATGGCATCCAAATCATACCGCACAAAATAAGGTATTAAAAACAAATATGATGTATTCATATCATCAAACATGGAACCCTAGAAAATTACACATGAAGTGATCAATTTTGACACATGCGGAATGGATAGTAGAGTCTATTGTGTACAATTAGTGAAGTGTACCCTATAAAAAGTGTGTATGTAAAAAATTGCACGAACACAAAAGTAATTTAATCGGTAATTAAGTTTTGTTCAAAAAATGAGACTTGATGTTATTAGGGATATGTAACATGCCAAATTCTTCAATAGTAAGTTATGCTACTTATTTATTATAATATTCAAAACCAATAGAAACTTTTGTTGGTAAATGAGATGAATCAGTGTTGTATGGTATGGATGTGAATTTTCTATCATACAAGTGGCATTGTTTCCATCATATGAATGTTACTATGGAACTTTGGATCATGATAGGTCTTCTATCATCAATTCAACCTAGTGATCCAAGTTCTTGCATTGGATTAAATATTTGTCTTTGAACAAAATGATCTATGCAATGCTTAATGATCACTAAAACCCTAACTTTGCTAATGTGGTCTTCTATGGATATTAAGAAGGGTAGTGCATGATCCATTCGATCTGGATTACGGATATAGTATAGCTTGCTTCTTTCCTATAAGACCTAGGTTTATCAAACCCTAGGAAGAATTTTCTTGGTGTAAGATTATGCAGAACAATACCTTGAGAACTTGTAGTATCTTCATTTACCAGACCTTGATAGTGATGCACCTGCAGTTGTGCACACATATGGAATATAGAATGATAATAATCGTATTCATGAGTTGTGATCTATATTAGATACACTAAAAATACTCCCCGTGTGCGGCTTTTTTGGGCGGCACAAGTAAAAAGTGTTGGAATTTTGCCTAATAGTCCATTTATATCATGCCAATAATTCCTAAAATCCTAGAGGCCCAATTGGACCATTTATGCAAGGCAATAGGCGAGACAAAATTTTAGTCTCATATTGCTAGTTGACTGGAAGTTGGATCAGCTTATAAAGTGAGCTCTTCCACCACTAGTACGATCTTGAGAAGAGAAGACATATACACCTGCGATCCTCCTCCTCGCTCGCCTTGCCATGCCACGCCTTGGCACGTCACACGCGGGTTGCGGGTTGCGGGAATCTTGTCGATCCGAACTTTATTTTGCCACACATTATTGATATATGAATAGTTACACAGAAGCTAAAATGTTTTTGCGCTAGTGGAATCTGAATACGAACCATGTGGATGTTTGGTTGTGGTCGTCGTCTATTCAGTTCAGCTCCCAGATTTTCACAACTTGTTTTCCTCCCCTTCTTGTGCCTATATAAGAGAGGTCGCTCCTCTCCATAGAGACACACCAACATCTACATCCACTACCTCTAGTTCTAGAGCTCTGAACGATTACCAAGTCTTCCCCATCTCGTCTTGCAGCATGGACCGCGAGCCAGGATATTAGTCCTCCAGAACCCCGTTGATGAGTCCAAAATTGAAGCATATTTACCTTTTATTTTTGCATAAACAGAGTAGGGATTTTTGTATTTCATTGCGTCTACGCGCGCTATTTTGTTCTTGTTTCAACAGGATCCCAAATCATGGAGTCATATATGAACATATCAATTAGAGCTGTCATATTGTATAATTATATGATATTTCTAAGTGATAAAAGTCATTTTATGAATTTACCTTCGCACCTGGAAGAATACTAAACAAGGAGGAGGCATCGGTACCGATAACGATCACTGGTACGGGCGGAGCCTGCCCGTACCGTCCACCCGTACTAGGCGCCATCGCGATCGCCTCATCAAATACTTCTCCTTGGCGAAGACGAGGGGGAGCTCCGACATTCACAGCCACCAGAAACCACGAAACACCACATGCGAGAGGGATCTGAAGGAGGAACTAGGCTAGGGTAAAATCCCAGCTGATTCATGGATCATTGGAGGAAAATGCATCATCCCCTTCATCATCAACCGATGCATCTCCATCACCACCATTACTCCCATCTTTCATCTATTAGATCTCTTTGTAATTCCAGATCCAATTGTGGTTTGCCTTAGATCTACCTTCGTACTTTTATCCATTCATTTGATTATGATGATGTTGTTGATTGCTTCCACGAGTGAGTAGTTCCTTTGTTCTTAGGTAGATGGATAAACCCTAGCACCATTATGAACTTGTAATAAAGATGATCTATTCTTGTGTTTGTATGACTTGCTTGTCTATGATATAATTATGATTTGTGTTTGATCTCTCCCTTTAGATTGTATGTGTAGTCGGCCACATATCATTTGCCTTAGGGACTAAAGGGAGGGAGAAATCCTTTGGACGCGTCTTGGAAGCGTACCCGGAATGCCCCGTGATAGATTGGCGCCGGCTCGTAACCTACACGGTCAAAGGGGGTTAAAGAGTGAATCCCTGAGCTAATTACGATATCCACGGGGAAACCCTTAATTGCAGTGGTTTGTATGGGTGAATTCTCTCAGATGTTGTAGTGGTTATTTAGAGGTGACCTCACTCTTGGCTTAACAAAGTGGCTTCCTACGAGCCTTGTAGTGAACATCTTATTATGGGGATCTCTCCACACATATCATGACATAAGAAGTATGTTATCTCGATTACATATAACAATAATACTATGCTAGTGGTGTATCCTACATCCCCGAGAATGTTTTAGCCCTATTGAGTTCAACCACACTTTCATACAATCTTGTTACTTATTTTCTTTTACTTGTTTTAATTACTTTACTGCAAACAACCATAAACCTTTCAAACACCCTTTACTTGAGATCAAAGACATCATAAGTATTCTTTGGTAGATAGTAACGAGGGGCATAAAGACCTTTACCAATAGCTCTCTGTGGGTTCGATATCTTTACTTTGAAACTAGCTAGAATTGGTCTGTGCACTTGCAGTCATCAAGCTATTTTTTGGCACCGTTGCTGGGGAGCTAAGCGCTTTTGGTCTTTGTTCTTAGTTACTTATTTTACTCATTGTTTTACTAAAGTTGTTTACTAGTTTTAGGTGAGCACCATGAATGCACTCGGACTAGTTCAATAGAGGACTAGTTAAAGAAATCCCGAGTGGGAGCGAACCATACGAGGTCAATCCTTGCTTTATCGCTATTATTAAAGACAAAACTTTTGCAGGAGATGGTCCCGATGAGGATCCTTACAATCATTTAATGCATTTTACCGAGCTATGTTGGACTCTTAAATTGAGAGGCTATTCTGATGATGAATTGAAACTTAAACTGTTTAGCCAATCTCTAACCAACACTGCTTTGGCTTGGTATAGAATTTGCCCTGCAAACAAAATTGATACATGGGAAAAGTTAAAGGAGATTTTGTGTCTTGATTCTTTCCCAAGGTAAAAACTGCTAAAGTAAGAAGAAAGTTTGGTAAGAGCCTACAAAAGGTACAAGTCTCTACTTCATAAATGTCCCCATCATGATTTACCTGAATGGTACATTTTGCATATTTTCTATGGAGGAATTATTCAAGAAATTAAACATGAGCTTGACACGAAATCAGGAGGTTCTTCCATGGAGTTAACTATAATTAAAGCTTGGAAACTTTTAGAACAAATTCGCCGTAATAGAGAAACATGGAGATTTGATGTAGGAGGCGAAGGATGTATAGAAATTGAATATGATTATCTCAATGCTTATAAAGACTCCGATAAGGTAAAAGAAACTTCTAATGAACTGCAACTTGATGATGATATTATCTTGCAAATCCTTCAGTCTTTTATAGAACATATTGAAGCTCCAAAGAAAGACTGGCTTCATTATACTCCACCACCCGAGCCAGTTGTAGAAGAAGATCCAATAATCATGGCCCCTGTCAATCCATTAAGGTAGGTACCCCCATATATTGAACCCTTTCCTTTTCTAAGGACGGTGAGAAAACATATGATGGCTCAGTAACTGAAGGATCAATGCAAAGAGGAAGAATTATTTCTCAAAGAGCTGGAAGAGGAAACACAAATAAGGAAAACTGAAGAAGAGTGTGTACAAGAGGTAGAGGCATCAATAAAGGAATATATTTTAACCATGTTTACACATTGCAACATGATTGAGCTAGATACCGAAGCTTCGCAATTTGTTGAAGGAAAGGTAAGAGCTAAAGAAGTGGGTAAGCTTATCCCCCCGTGCACTTTTGGAGGAACTTCCTAGTATGGCCTTTGTGATATTGGTACATCTATTAACGTTATCCCTTTTAATTTTTATTTAAAAATTCAAAATGAATTAGCTCTAGCTGAATTGGAAGATACGGATATGACTATAATGCTTGCAGATAAAACTCTTAGAGTCCCTATGGGAATAATTAGGAATGTACCAATATGCAATGGACCTTATAAATATCCCATTGATTTTCTCTTATTGATATGCCCACTGACGTTTATTGTCCCATCATTTTTGGAAGAACTTTTCTAAATATCGCAGGAGCAAACATAGACTGCAAGAAGCAAACTATGTCTCTCAAGTTTGGTGAAGAGAAAATAGATTTTCATTTCTCTAAATTTGACCATAATCCGGCTATTGAAGAATTAGATGATGATGAGTATGAACGTGAGGAAGAAGGTAATATCATAAATTTAGCTTCAATAGTCATCGAGACTCCTAATGATGATCTAGCAAGAAGTTTAGTCAACAATAATAATATTCTTCAAGACATAGAAAAAGATGAAATAGATGACTATCTCGACTCCACACCTGAGGTGGACATCGAGATTAATCAAAAATATGAAGAACCTATAAGGAAAGGAGACGAGGCTCTTCCTCCTCTAGTTCTTAAAACTCTACCAAAGGAACTAAAATGTAGGTTTATTGATGAGACAAATAAATTTCATGTTATTGTAAGCGCTAACCTCGCAGAGAAAGAGGAGGAAAACTTGATGAAAGTTCTACGCATGCATCGAAATGCTCTTGGGTATTCGATGAGTGACTTGAAGGGGATTAGTCCCTTGATAGCCACCCATAAAATATTCATGGAAGGAAGAAGGAGCTCAATCGGTCGCGGATTTTCAGCGACATCTTAAACCTCACATGAAAGAGGAGGTAAGAAAAGAAATAATACATTTGTTGGATGCATGCGCCATCTTTCATGTGGAGGAGAGTGAATGGGTAAGTCTTGTTCATTGTGTTCCAGAGAAAGGTGGGTTTATGGTTAGAAAATGAACATAATGAAATGGTACCTACTAGAACTGTTGTTGAACACAGGATGTGCATTGACTATAGGAAACTAAATAAAGAAACTCGGAAGGACCATTACCCTTTACCATTTATAGATCAAACTTTAGAAAGGCTTGCTATGCATTCTCATTTTTGTTACTTAGACGGCTATTCCGTTTTCCCCAAATTGTTGTACATCGTGATGATCAACTTAAAACTAATTTTATTTGTCCCTATGGTCTTTACACTTATCGTCGTATTCCTTTTGGTCTTTGCAATTCTCCTACCATGTTTCAAAGATGCATGACTGCTATTTTTCCCGATTATGTTGAAAGTATCATGGAAGTGCTGATGGACGATTTTTCTATTTATGGAACTTCCTTTAATCATTGTCTCCATAATCTTCATAAAGTTTTGCAGAGATGTGAAGACACTAACTTGGTCTTGAACTGGGAGAAATGTCATTTTATGGTTCAAGAAGGCATAGTACTCGGTCACAAAGTCTCAGGAAAGGGCATAAAGTCGATAAGGCAAAGATTGAAGCAATAGAAAGGTTACCCCCTCCTCGAGACATAAAAGGTATAAGACGCTTCTTAGGTCATGTAGGATTTTATAGAAGATTCGTTAAGAATTTTTTGAAAACTGCTAGACCATTAACAAACCTTCTTCAAAAGGATGTACGTTTTAATTTTGATAAAAAGTGTCTTACTTCTTTCAACATATTAAAGCAAGCCCTTCTTGAAGCTCTCATTATGAAACCACACCTAATTGGAAGAAACCTTTTGAGCTATTTTCCGAAGCTAGTCACGAAGTTGTAGGAGAAATTCTTTGTTAGTATGATGGTAATGACCTTAATATCATTCATCATGCTAGTTGCACCTTAAACGGGGCCTAAAAGAACTATCCTATGGCAGAAAAAGAATTCTTTGCGGTAGTTTTCTCCTGTGATAAATTTAGATCTTATATCATGGATGCCAAAGTGAGAGTACACACTGATCGTGTTGGCTTAAAGGAAATCCTAGAAAGGACCGATGTTAAGCCAAGAATGATCCGTTGGACTCTGCTTTTGCAAGAATTTGATTTACAAATCCTACAAAGGAAGGAAGAGATGGAGGAAACATTCATGGACACTCAAGAAGTTGCTCATCCTAAGGAGGTGTCATCCATATACATACCTGTGGGAACCACACTACCAAAAAGGAAGTTCTCTATTTCTTCTTGCAAATGTTTTGGTGATTTTCCACAACCTATTTTATTCAAAGAGAGGAAGAAAAGAAACTCAAATGAGTCCATATTCCCTTCATGATCATGACTTATGAAATCCTAAACACATGTTTGTTCTGTATAATTTTCTGCTATTTCTTTTTGCATATTTGATTCCCTCTCGTTTTTTCTAAGTTCATTGCCGGTCTTACGAGATCGGTACGGACGGGCAATACAGTCGAATCCTCCTGTACCGATGGTCATTAAGCCTACGGATGCCTCGATCTCATTTTTGCATAATCGATATGACCGTGTCGTACGGGCACAACCCCCCGTATGTCTGATCGTTATCTATTCTGTGACCACCTTCCGCTTTTCGTTTATTCTTTTGTCAAAAAAGGTGAAATCGAACCGCCGTGAAGTCGGTACGGACGAGCAGTATGGGTGGGACACGCCTGTACCACCTAGTCGGTCGATTAATTGCCGACTTCAGCCCGTGTTGGTTTTGGAAACGACCCGGTACGGGCGCGTGGTACGGGCGTGCGCCCGTACCGACTGGTCGTTACGACCCGAATTTCCTTGTTTTGCACTTGTTTGTTTCCATATTTGTTAAGATTCTTTTCTTAGGCGACCCTTTTCCTCTCGGTACAAATTTTATCCTGCCTCTAACCCTTTATAAGTCTCTTTAGAGATCCACCTCTCTCTTATATCAACAGATCTAATCTACTTGATGCACTACTCGATTCACGACAAAGGCAAGCCTCTAAACCTCATGGCTCGTTCGTGGGATAGTTTCCAGTCCTCCTCTATTGAGGCTGATGATCGTGAAGCTCAAGGCCTAATCCCAAAGAATAAGCGGTACACTTATGATTATGATGATGATTCTGAAGATGAGGAGTTCCAGATATTCATGGATCAATCAAAGAGGGGATGGAAGCAATCGTACTACTTGGCAATGGTGAATCCTGAAGATGAAGAAGAAGCCAAGAAACCTCATGGGAAGGGGTGCACGGAGTTGCTCAAGCTCATCTCCATCAACTACTCTTCACCAAAGCATAAGAAGTTTAATCGCTCCAATGCAGGAACTTATTATCAGGAGACTATGGCTCATACGTCAACAACAAAGAAGATCACCATGAACGCACGTATGAGCGTGAAGCCACAAGAGGATTGGGGGTTCAACCTTCTGGACATGCCAGTTGGCGGGCACGTCCCGGACAATGAACACCGTCTTCACAGGATAGAGAAGTAATAGAAAGAAGAGCTCATCCACAAGGAGATCGTGCGCAAGCGCCTTTTGGATCTTGAAGGCAAAAAGGAACTCAATGACATGATGAGAAAAGTTGTTGATGGTATATTCCTATTGCGTTCGGATCTACATAAGTGTCTTCAATGCATATCTGCTCTAGAAGAGACGAATACGAAGCTTCGTGTGGCACTTTCCAACAAGACTCCTTCACAATGATGCATGTCACGATATCGAATAATCGCAAGGGATTATTTGATCCACCCAGCTTGATGCCAAGCTTGGGGGGATCTATGAGAACCTTGTAATCTATCTTATAGTTTTGCATGCTTACTTTTCTGCATGCACTGTTAGGTTTAAAATGCTGAATTTTCATTAGTTGCATCAACTTCGAGTTCCCTTTGTTCAAGAGAAGATTTATATCCATTGAGTTATGAGACTTTATGATAATTAAAGTTGTGTTTGATTCATGATTATTATATTAGATGATTGAACTAGGTTGAGTGTTATGATACTTGTACAACTGTCATAATTTTAGGGACTTTCACACCGACAAAAGTATTGATTAAGTTATGAGAAGAAGAATTCTGGTAGCATATTATAATTAAGAGTTTTTGAAAGCCATTTAAGTAGTGAGCATGATCAAATAGTTGTGCTAAAAAGAAGAAGAGAAAAGGGAGCAAGTAAACACATAGACATACAAGTATCAAAAGAAAAGAAGGAAGCATCTATCAAAAGAATCAAACATAGAAAAAAATATAGAGAGAAAGAAAATGATCATGAATCATCACTTCTAAACTTAGTGCTCTATATCTTTAAACTCTATGATTATATGATATGTTGAATCACTAGCAACTTCTTATAATTTCATTAGTACTGAAAAATGTGTGGAAGCCTCTAAGTTATGTAATGTGTAAGGGTACAGTAATACCCCCGACGTGTCTTTACATTTGATGTTGTATTCCTGCTTCAATTCCTACCTCATTTATTGTAACAACTCGTGTCTCATGAACATGATGATCTTGTCCATCAGCCACCATCTTGCTCGGGGATGAGGAAGCACCTAGCTTGGGGAGTTGATGAGTCCAAAATTGAAGCATATTTACCTTTTGTTTTTGCATAAATAGAGTAGGGATTTTTGTCTTTCACTACATCTACACGCGTTATTTTGTTCTTGTTTCAACACGATCCCAAATCATGGAGTCATATATGAACATATCAATTAGAGATGTCATATTCTGTAATTATATGATATTTCTAAGTGATAAAAGTCATTTTATGAATTTACCTTTGCACCTAGAAGAATAATAAACAATGAGGAGACATTAGTACCGATAACGACCACTGGTACGGGCGGAGCCCGCCCGTACCGTCGGCTCGTACCAGGCGCCATCGTGACCGCCTCGTCAAATACTTCTCCCTGGTGCAGACGAGGGGAGATCCAACATTCATAGCCACCAGAAACCACGAAACACCGCATCCAAGAGGGATCTGAAGGAGGAACTGGGCTGGGATAATGTCCCAGCTGATTCATGGATTATTTGAGTACAACGCATCATCCCATTTATCATCAACCGATGCATCTCCATCACCATCATTACTCCCATATTTCATCTATTATATCTCTTTGTAATTCTAGATCCAACTGTGGTTTGCATTAGATTTACCTTCGTACTTTTATCCATTCATTTGATTATGATGATGTTGTTGATTGCTTCCATGAGTGAGTAGTTCCTTTGTTCTTGGGGAGATGGAGAAACCCTAGCACCATTATGAACTTGTAATAAAGATGATCTATTATTGTGTCCATATGACTTGCTTGTCTATGATATAATTATGATTTGTGTTTGATCTCTCTCTTTAGATGGTATGTGTAGTCGGCCGCGTATCATTTGCCTTCAGGACTAAAGGGAGGGAGAAATCCTTTGGACGTGACTTGGAAGCGTACCCAGAATGCCCCGTGACAGATTGGCACCGGCTCGTAGCCTACACGGTCAAAGGGGGATTAAAGAGGGACTCCCTAAGCTAATTACGATATCCACGGGGAAACCCTTAATTGCGGTGGTTTGAATGGGTGACTGCTCTCAGATATCGTAGTGGTTATTTAGAGGTGACCTCACTCTTGGCTCAACAAAGTGGCTTCCTACGAGCCTTGTAGTGAACATCTTATTATGGGTCTCTCTCCACACATATCATGACACAAGAAGTATGTTATCTCGATTACATATAACAATAATATTATGCTAGTGGTGTATCCTACATCCCCGAGAACGTTTTAGCCCTATTGAGTTCAACCACGCTTGCATACAATCTTGTTACTTGTTTTCTTTTACTTGTTTTAATTACTTTTCTACAAACAACTATAAATCTTTCAAACACCCTTTACTTGAGATCAAAAACAGCTTATAAGTATTCTTTAGTAGATAATAACGAGGGGCATAAAGACCTTTACCAATAGCTCTCGGTGGGTTTGATATCTTTACTTTGAAACTAGCTACAATTGGTATGTGCACTTGCAGTCATCACCCGTCTCTTGCAATGCTGTATGGGATAATGTCTATAAGGTTTTTGAGAAGCGTTGGAGCGTGACTACTGGCTTCATCACTGACTCGTTCACGGATGTCGACGACTTCTTCCCGGACAATGATTTCTTCCCCGATGTTGACCACCTATTTGACGACATGACTAACAAGACCGCCAATGCTAACACAAGGGGTTCATCTTCTGCACTATATGTGTTCTTCATCCACCTTGCTCAGATCATGTTTCATATGATGCATATTATATATCATATATTAGGTGTAGCAATCTTTTGAGAGTTTATGTTTACTTTATATCTATTAGCTAAAACACACGACTAGCTTAATTCCAATATTATTAGTCATGTTTATCTACTATTTTTATGGATTAAATCATATAGTAAATTGCTCATATTTCCAACAATCCAAAAACCTTATTATAGGCAATTTACTCCAAGCGGTTTTGCCGCCGCTATGAAGCCACCAATCTTTGAGGGTATGCACTATAAGAGGTGGCGCGTGAGAATAGTTGAAAGATCGGTATAAGCGACTAGAGGGGGAGTGAATAGGTGCTACTCAAATTTTAGCTTCTTTTCAAATTAAGATTGGACACAAAGTAAGTTCTCTAGATATGCAACTATGTGAGAGAACCTATATGACAAGCAAGCATGCAACAAAAATAATAGTGAGTAAAGGATAGAAATAATAGAGAGTAGACACAAAGACGTTTTCCCAAAGTTCCTTCCTTTTGAGGGGAAGTCGTCTCCATTGGCGGGGTGGACAATACTAAGACCACCAGCGTCACAAAAGGCCTCACCCTATTCTCCCGCTCATCTGCCTTAAGGAAAGCACACGATCCACTATGCAGTGGCCTTGAAGGCGATGACTGAAACCTTTACAAACTTGTTGAGTAGAAATCCACAACACTTGGAGTGTCCCAACACAATCTTGAATCTTTACAACCAATGCTCAAGCTCCGAGACCAACCTCTGTTGTCTAGGGTTCTAAAGAACCCAAGAGTAACAATACCCAGAAGGGGAATCGAGGGGGAATCAACTTTACTTTGGTGAAACCCTAGATCTAGACCTCCTCCATCAAATCCCAAACTATCAAGAAGATTGGAGCACTATGGTGGGAGATCTAGAGAAATTCTAGCTCAAGTACAATTGAGGAGAGAGATAAAAGAGGTGACTTTCACATTGGGAAAGAAGGGCCCTTTTATACTCCAAAAGGGGAATCTGCCCGTTGAGCATCTACGATGGCTAGTACTAGCGGACCTGGCAGCGATAGTACAGGAAAACCTGGTACTACCGGCCAGGTACTGGTGCGTACAACCGGACACATCTGCGAGAGAGCAGAACATGGACGAACCAGCTATGTGCCCTTCGGTAGAGCCGCAACTCGGAGTGGTACTACCGCATAGTGGTAGTGCCATAACAAGGAGCAGTACTGCTGAAAAACTATGGTAGTACTGGGTGGCAATACTGAACGCTCTAGAGGAGGAGCCTCGGATCGTTGCTGAGTACATGCGAGTCCAGTACCGCCAAGCGGTACTACCGATCGAGACTGACAGCTCTAGCAGCAGCCAATAGGGCAACGATCTCTTCCACCTATTCTTCTCGACCATTGTGAACAGAGCTGGATGAACCGAAGATATGCCAATTCCACCCAGTATTTCCAAAGCGGCCTCCTCTTGATAGTATGGTTTTCCTACGACTCAATGGAAAAAGCCTAGAAAAACACTATATTTGCTATTGTCCTTTTTGAGGGGCACGAATCATGGGATTTCAATGTTGTGCCCCTGGCTTCTTAGTTGTGCTCACTTTTCCCCACGCGGGCCAATTTTGCTCACATTTCCCCCTAAAAAGTACGAAATCTGAGGTGAAATGTGAGCAAATAGACTCGTCTGGGGAAAAGTGAGCACAACTAAGAAACCAGGGGCATGGAATTAGAAAACCCAGTCAACATAGGGAGTCTATTAAGCACTTAGCAAATGATTAGTTGGAGTCATGTGTCATCATCAAACATCAAAATCACTCAGGGAGGGAAATGCCCTTTCAATGGTCCTCTGGTTTCAGTCCATGAGTTGTTATGTCGCCACTCTTGACAAACCTGAGGGTGAGCTCACTCATGTTCAGAAGGCTGAGTTTGAGAAAACTCATGCCCTCTTTAAGGTGGCTTTGTTGAGTGTTGTTGGTGAGAACATCGCTGACCCTTATTCATCACTTGATTCTGGCAAGGCTATGTGGGATGCACTTGAGGCCAAATTTGGGGTCTCAGACACTGACACTGAGTTGTA
Source organism: Avena eriantha (assembly GCA_910589775.1). Lineage (NCBI taxonomy): Eukaryota > Viridiplantae > Streptophyta > Magnoliopsida > Poales > Poaceae > Avena > Avena eriantha. Next base: position 47,422,277 of record OU342742.1, read on the forward strand.
TGTTATGGAATAGTTTTATGACTACAAAATGACCGATGACTGCTCTATGGTTGATCAGGCTCATGAGATACAATCTCCTTCCAAAGAACTTGAGCACTTCACCTCTGTGTTACCGGATAAGTTTATGGTCAGAGGCATAATTGCAAAGCTTCCTCCCTTGTGGAGGAATTTTCTACTTCTCTAAAACATAAGAGACAAGAGTTTTCCATTTCGGATGCCCATTGTTATGGACTTGGGTTTCAAGGAAGGATAGAGCTGGTGATTTCGTCGACCTATTGGAAAAACAAGGGAGTCGATGTCCCGCTTGATTATTGAAGAAGATGATTACAAAGTCACTGATTCACTAGATGTAATCTAACTCATGGCGGGTTGTGGTTTACTCAAAGCTACGGTGCCCTCTCCGTTGGCTCCTCCCAACCTTTATATGAGAGGCTAGGTCTCAGAGTCCAAAATGGATAGGTTACAAGTTATAAATACAACTCTAGGACTATGTCGGTTTAAGCTTCTGTCTTGATCAACACATCTGGTTCTTGGGCTTCAGATGCCTCTAGGACCCTTGAATATTTGTGGGCCTTATGGCATGTAGGTCGGATACGTACTAGGTATACCAATTATGGGAATCCAATAAGTCATACCCATGTCAGTAGCACCCGAAAGTCTATTCGAATCATAGATTCAGGTCGAGAGTCTCAAAGAATTTTTTGGGTTTGAACCTGAAGATCTCTTCGAGTAAGCAAATTGTAATTTAAGTATTTTTGTCATGAGGATTTTGATATAATGAGTCTGGTGCATCCGACAGATCGGGAACAAGTTAATTGCTCTTGGGCAAAAACATCATGAACCTTCATCAAGCTCAAGTCCCCGGACTAGAACCTGGTACATGCTGGCGTAATTCAGCTCGGGCCACGAAGGTCTTATCGAGTATTGAATCCAAGTTTTATGTTTTGGGTACCCAACATGTTCGTCGGGATTTTTCATCATATTGTCGATATGGAAATTTTCTAGCAGAGCACATTTGTGTGTGATTACCAGGCCTCATAGGACGGATCCTGAGGTCTTACCTTCATGTCGTAGACACAACATTCATACATGTTATTGCGGTGGACGGGGTCTAAGAATTTGAAGTTTTTAGCGACTGCCTTATTTGGTTGTTGGAATTGCTGAAGTCATTGGCTCATTGCCTTTTTCATTCGATGTGCTACTAACGCTCCCGATGGGAGTAACCGTTTGAGGATATGGTCAGGTAATATTCATAGGTTTTGTATTTGTTGACTCCATAAGAGTTTTTTTGCCCTTTCTATCGGGTGCGCGGCTGATGGAAGTAGCCCCCAAGGCTACATCGAATATTCGTATTCGAGTGTAGTCTCAAAGTTTATCTTCATGAATTTAATTGTCGACTCCATAGGACGATTTGTTGTTTCCTTTAGGTGCACGGTCGGTGCTCTCGATGGGAGTAACCACTGAGGCTATGTTCAGGTACTTGTACTGGAGCATAGGCTCAATCCTTGATTGTCATGTGATATTTTTGACTCAGGTATTGTCTATTATTTTCCATCGGGTGCGCGGTCAGCATTCCCGATGGGAGTAGCCCCCAAGGCTATGTTTGAAAGCTTGTGTTCGAGCATAGGCTCAAGTCTTTATCATCCGAGGAGATTCTTGACTCAAGTCTTCTGTATTATTTTCCATCGGGTGTACGGTTAGCGCTCCCGATGGGAGTAGCCCCCGATGCTATGTTCGAATGCTTGTGTTCGAGCATAGGCTCAAGTCTTTATCATCTCAGGAGATTATAGACTCATTGTCTTCAATTTCTTGAATTACCAAAAACTTTCAGGTGCACGGTCAGTGCTCTCGATGGGAGTAGCCCCCGAGTCTATCTTTGGATTCTTGTACCGGTGCATAGGCTCAAGCCTTGATTCTTTGAGGATATTCTTGACCTAGGTCTTGAATCTTGATGGGGATATGCCAAAGGGGGTATGCTCAGCAGTAGGTTTCGAGTGGGCCGGAAGGCCCACGAGTACGCCTGGAGGACAACGACTGGACTTTGAGGAAAGAAGAGGCCCATCGACTGGCGACTAGAAGCCCAGGAGCGTAGCAGAAGCCCAGTCGGATTAGGTCAAAAGCCCCCGGATCCTTATCTTGTTCGGGGACAACTTGTAAACCCTGGGAGGTGCTTCATATATAAACCTCCCTAGGGTATCGTAGAGACTTACGTTCCATCATACACCCCCTCAAGCGACTCGCTACCCAGCCACCGAGCTCGCCACCCTTGTAACTCGATCTCTCATAATCCAATCTAGCAGGAGTAGGTCTTTACCCTCCGGGGGGCCGAACCTGGGTAAACCCCTGTGCACCTGCCCCCATCTCGCACCGCAAATGGCCGCCAACTCTTCCTCACGAAACTCTCAATCGCTGCCTATGGCAGCGACTGCCGTGGCCATTTCCAAGACAGTGGCGCCCACCGTGGGGCATAGCGGGATTGGCCTGAGTTCTGCGGCGAGACCCTACTCGCTGATCGAGCGGCCGTTCGCCACCGGCCGCATGATCGCCTTCGGCGGGATCTTGCAGATCCTGCCCAACAGCTACATCCCGGCGTCGCGCCCAGTCACACACGCCGCGGTGATGCCGGTCGGCTCCATCAACCTCTTCGTCGGCTTTACCGGTGCTGTCGACCCAGCCGCGACCATGATCGTCGGCGGATCGCATCCACACCGCGATTTGCTTTCGGAGGAGCAGGTCCGCTCCATCAGGGGCCTCGTCACCGAGTATGACTTGGCCGCTAGCGACGCGGTCGATACCAACGTCGCCACCAACGACGACGCCTTAAACGACGACGCCGACTCCGCGACCCCTGCATTGGCCAACGGATCCATCACCGCCGCGTCACGGGAGGACTCCATCACGCGAGTCTCCAACCCCGAAGACTTCGAGGATCCCTCCATCCTGGGGATCTTCGACTCCGACTCCGGCTCGGAATCCCCCGAGGATCTTCGCGCCAGATCCAATCGCTTCAACGCGATCTACATGGCAGGTAGCACGGCCGCCCCGCCAGATCCGTTCTCCACGCCGATTCCGCCGACCGCGACAGCCACGGAGGTGGAACAAGCCCTCTTGCGGCTCCAGGAGGCACAGCGCAACGAACTCACCGAGCGCGAGAAATACCGCCTCGAACGAGAGACGGCGAAGGAGCTGTCACTCTATCACCAGCGCCGCATCAGGACCCGCCTGAACCCCGATGTTCAGGGCCGCGTCCTGAACTTCAACGACGAGGGCGACCCCACACGCGCCGCCGAGCGCAAACACGGCGAGAACGCGCTGCCAGGAGGAGGCAACCCCGCAAGACCACCACCTAGAGCACCGGAGAATGGGGCCCCTCCACCACCCATGGGCCGTGCGCCCCCACCAGACCAACCACGGATCATCATCTCGCCTCAAGCACGGGACGCCAACGGGCTACCACTGTACTCCACCCCGATGGACAATGTCATCACGGCCGACGCCGTGATCACCAACCCCGATGTCCAAGGTGACGACGCGCTACAGATCCAGTACGCCAAGGCCCTACTTGTCAGGGCCGTCGAGCAACAAGCCGCAGGAGTCGATCCGCGAGGGCGGATGTACTCCCGCTCGTTAGCAAGCAGGGCGGCATCAAGCGGCCACCCCACCATGGCCAACGCGATAGTTTTCCCACCACCCCAACCCCTGGCAAACCAACCGCGGGCCGCCAACCCCGCGTTGTCGACCAACGAGCCGCGACCTGCGAATAACACCGTCGCCGCAAACGGGCAACCACTCGACGCCCGAACGCACATCATCAACAATCAGGCGTGGCGGTCACGCCAGCCCTACGACCTGCGACACACCCTCGCCAACCGCGGCGACCCAGAGCCAAGAGGCTCGCTCAGCCGAGTCAGGCCACAATGCTTTGGACCCATGATCCGCGGGGAAAAAATACCCCGCCAACTTCAAGGCCCCCAAGGAGATCGAGAAATACGACCGGACGTACGACCCCGCCGTTTGGCTGGACACATATCTCATGGCAATGGGGATCGCAGGCCACACCGACCTGCTCGCCGCTCGCTACCTCGCCCTGATGATGGAGGGTGCGACCCGGCAATGGATCAACATGCTACCCGCCAACAACATCGACTCCTGGGAAGAAATGCGGGACGCCTTCGTCAGGCACTTCGAGGGCTCCTACACCCGCGCCACCACCATCGAGGACCTGGAGCGATGCATCCAGGGACAACGTGAGTCGACCCGCCGGTGGATCCAAAGGTGGCAAGAGCTGTGGATAAACGCCTCTGGCATCCACCCAGACATGACGATAGACTGCTTCAAGAACGCGTGCCGGTACGAACCTCTGGTCGCCAAGATCAAGAGGGTCTACCGGACGCTCGATAACATCCCCGACCTCCTCGAGATTGCCAAGCGCTACACGGAGGAAGACCCCAACCAAGACTCCGACGACGAGTCGGGAGGAAGACGGCGCACTAGCATCCACGACAGCGGGCGCCTACGCGATATGCGCTATAGCAACACCTGCATCACCGGCAAGCGCTGGACCGACGGGCGAGTTGACTTCGTCGCCAACGCCGGCTATGCCAACGCGACTCCAAGAACTACCGCCGCGACGGAGGAAACTACCACGACAGCGGGAACTACCACGCCAACAACGCGACGAGGCCGAAATTCAACCCCGCCGCCCTGCTCAATCAGCCCTGCATCTACCACAACAGGGAGGGAAAACCAGCCACCCACACCACCGCTGACTGCCACTCTCTCAAAGAGATCGAGAAGGCGAGACGTGCAAGGGAGGACCTGATGGGTTCGTAGCATGGAAAATAAAAAATTTCTCCCGCAAGAACGAACAAAACCTAGATCTAATCTAGATACAAGCCAAGATCTAATCTATTAGACATGAGCAACGAGATAGATAGGAACTAACCCTCGTAGATCCGAAAGCCTTAACGAGATTAGATCTCGTGGTTGATGTAGTCGATCACTTGCCGATCTCAAGATCGTGTGGACGATCCTTCCGGTGTCGCGTTCCGGCAGCGCTTCCGCAGTCGGTCAAGTGGACGATCCTTCCGGCGCCACGTTTTGGCAGCGCTTCCGCAGTCGGTCACACGTGCGGAGTCGAAGCAGACCTTCCTCTCCCCGTTCCAGCAAGCAGCAGAGGTAGTAGATCTTCTCCACGGAATCCCAGCAGCACGACGGCGTGGTGGTGGTGGTGGAGTAGAGAATTCTGCAGGGCTTCGCCTATGCCTGTGCAGAAGAAAGGTGGAGGAGAGAGGCGGCAGAGATTGGAGTTGTGGGAGAGGGCTTGGAGGGGGCGCCCCTGCCCTTCTATTTAAGGGGGGGAGGTGCGCCTGGGGAGGGGGAGTCCTAGTAGGACTCCCCTCCTATGGCCGGCGGTGGGAAGGGGGGAGGAGTCCTCCTCCCCCACGAATCCGTGTCTTGCCCCACTAGGTTTCCTTTGACCCTTTCTTGGTTTTCAAGCAAACTCCAAGAAATCCTCTAGAACCTTCCAGAACATTCCGAAACCTTCTAGAACCCTCATACAAATACTTCAGAACATTTCCTAACTGAGAAAATGATCCCCTATATATGAATCTCATTCTTCGGACAATTCCGGATCTCCTCGTGATGTCCCGGATCCATTCCGAGACTCCGAACAACATTCGGTCTCCAACGCACATTCCATATCTACTTAAAACAACTTCGAACCTTAAGTGTGTCACCCTACGGTTCGTGAATATGTAGACATGGCAGAGACACATCTCCTATCAATAACCATCAGCGGGACCTGGAGATCCATAATGGCTCCCACATACTCAACGATGACTTCGTGATCGATTGAACCATTTACATACGAAACCAATTCCCTTTCTCACGCGATACTGTACTTATCCGAGGTTTGATCGTTAGCATCTCCATACCTAGTTCTACCTCGTTACTGATAAGTACTCTTTACTCGTTCCGTGATATGTCATCCCTTGTGACCCAGTCACATGCTTGCAAGCTAACTAGATGACATTCCACCGAGAGGGCCCAGAGCATATCTATCCGTCATATGGATGGACAAATCCCAATCTTGGTCCATGCTCTTCAACACATACTTTCAGAATACCCAATGACACCTTTATGACCACCTAGTTACGAAGCGGTGTTTGATGTCATCAAAGTACCCATCCGGTGATGGTGATTAACACAACCTCATGGTCGAAGGATTAGGTTGCTATGCATTTAAAAGCTTACAGCAATACGAACTTAATGACTTGATCTTATGCTACGCTTACTATGGGTGTGTGTCCATCATATCATTCTCCTAATGACATAACCTTGTTATTAATCATATCCTAATGTCCATGATTAGGAAACCATGATCATCAATTAATCAACAAGCCAGTTCAACAAGAGGCTTACTAGGGACTCTCTTATGTTTACAAAACACACATGTATTAGTGTTTCCTAATAATACAATTATATCATGGGATGTAAACATTTAAACATTCATCATAAACACAAAGATATAATAATAATCACTTTTATTATTGCCTCTTGGGCATATCTCCAACAGTCTCCCACTTGCACTAGAGTCAATAATCTAGATTACATGGTAATATACCTAACACCCATGGCGTTCTGGTGTTGGTGATGCTTTGCCCTAGGGAGAGGTTTAGTCAACGGATCTGCCACATTCAGATCAGTGTGTACTTTGCAAATCTTTATGTCACCATCTCGGACATACTCGCGAATAGCGTGGAAACGTAGCTTGATGTGCTTCAGCTTGCTATGTGACCTTGGCTCCTGTGCATTAGCTATGGCACCTGTGTTGTCACAGTAGATGGCCATCGGGTCCAACGCACTGGGAACCACGCCAAGTTCAGTAATGAATTCCTTCATCCAAACGACTTCTTGTGGCCTTGAAGATTTCGCCACAACGCTTTGCTTCGCACTCCTCTAGCTCACTGCAGCACCATTCAAAATAAATACGTATCCCGACTGTGACTTTGAGTCATCCGGATCGGTGTTCCAACTAGCATCGGTGTAACCGTTTACAACAAGCTGTTCATCATCTCCATAAGAAAGAACCATATCCTTAGTCCTATTTAGGTACTTTAGGATATTCTTGACCGCTGTCCAATGCTCCATTCCAGGATCACTTTGATATCTTCTAGTCAAACTAACAGCATGTGCTATATCCGGTCTTGTACACAACATGGCATACATGATAGAACCTATGGCCGAGGCATAGGGAATATTATTCATTTTCTCTCTATCTTCTGCCGTAGCTGGACTTTGAGTTTTACTCAAGGTCTTACCTGACAACATGGGCACGAACCCTTTCTTGCTATCTTCCATTCTAAACTTCTTTAGAACTTTGTCCAAGTATGTACTTTGTGAAAGCGCTATTAGGCGTCTTGATCTATCTCTATAAATCTTGATGCCTAGAATATATGCCGCTTCGCCAAGATCCTTCATTGAAAAACTATTATTCAAATAGGTTTTGACGCTATTAAGAAGTTCTATATCATTCCCAATCAACAATATGTCATCTACATACAGTACTAGGAATGCTACAGAGCTCCCACTCACTTTCTTGTAAATACAAGCTTCTCCATAAGTTTGTATAAATCCAAAGTTTTTGATTACTTTATCAAAACGTTGATTCCAACTCCGGGATGCTTGCTTCAGTCCATAAATGGAGCGCTGAAGCTTGCATACCTTGTCAGCATCTTTAGGATCGACAAAACCCTTGGGTTGTAATATATACAACTCTTCCTCAATGTCACCATTAAGGAACGCTGTTTTGACATCCATCTGCCAAATTCATAATCGAAATATGCAGCAATTGCTAACAAAATCCTCACAGACCTTAGCTTCGCAACCGGTGAGAAATTCTCATCGTAGTCAACTCCTTGAATTTGTCGGAACCCTTTCGCGACAAGTCGAGCTTTATAGATGGTAACATTACCATCAACATCTGTTTTTCTTTTGAAAAATCCATTTGTTCTCGACAGCCTTACGACCATCCGGTAAGTCCACCAAAGTCCACACTTGGTTTTCGTACATGGATCCCATTTCGGATTTCATGGCTCCTAGCCATTTGTCAGAATCTGGGCTCACCATAGCTTCTTCATACGTCGCAGGGTCATCAGCGTTGTCCACCAACATGACGTTCAAGGCAGAGTCATACCAATCAGGAGTGGTACGAACCCTTGTTGACCTGCGAGGTTCAGCAGTAACTTCATTCGAAGTTTCATGATCATTATCATTAGCTTCCTCTCCAATTGGTGCAGGCAGCACAAAAACATCTTCCGGTGCTGCGCTACTCTCAAATCTGAGAGAAGGTTCAATAACCTCATCGAGTTCTACTTTCCTTCCAGTCACCTCCTTCGAGAGAAACTCCTTCTCAAGAAAGGATCCATTCTTTGCAACGAAAACTTTGCCTTCGGATCTATGATAGAAGGTATACCCAATTGTTTCTTTAGGGTATCCTATGAAGTCGCATTTCTCCGCTTTGGGTTCTAGCTTATCAGGTTGTAACTTCTTTACATATGCCTCGCAACCCCAAACTTTAAGGAACGACAACTTAGGTTTCTTACCAAACCACAATTCGTACGGTGTCGTTTCAACGGATTTAGATGGTGCCCTATTTAAAGTGAATGCGGCTGTCTCTAATGCATAGCCCCAAAATGATAACGGTAAATTTGTAAGAGACATCATAGATCGGACCATATCTAAGAGAGTTCGATTACGACGTTCGGACACACCATTACGCTGTGGTGTTCCCGGCGGTGTCAACTGTGAAAGTATTCCACATTTCTTTAAATACATGCCAAACTCATAACTCAGATATTCACCTCCGCGGTCAGAACACAGAAACTTAATCTTCTTGTTACGATGATTTTCCACTTCACTCTGAAATTCCTTAAACTTCTCGAAAGTTTCGGACTTATGTTTCATAAAGTAGACATACCCATATCTACTCAAGTCATCCGTGAAAGTGAGAACATAATGATATCCACCACGCGATGCTACACTCATTGGACCGCATACATCGGTATGTATTATTTCCAATAAGTCTGTAGCTCGCTCCATTGTACCAGAGAATGGAGTCTTAGTCATTTTTCCCATTAGACATGTTCGCATCTTTCAAGTGATTCAAAATCAAGTGATTCAAGAAGTCCATCAGAATGGAGTTTCTTCGTACGCTTCACTCCAATGTGACCAAGACGACAGTGCCACATGTATGTAGAATTATCATTCAATTTTATTCGTTTAGCATCTATGTTGTGAACATGTGTATAACTACTATCGAGATTCAGTAAGAATAAACCATTCATCTCAGGTGCATTACCATAAAAGATATTACTCATATAAATCGAACAACCTCTCGGACTTAAAAGAGTAACCGTCTCGCAATAAACAGGATCCAGATATAATGTTCATGCTTAACGCAGGCACCAAATAACAATTATTCAAATTTAAAACTAATCCCGAAGGTAGATGTAGAGGGAGCGTGCCGACGGCGATCACATCAACCTTGGAGCCATTGCCAACGCGCATCGTCACCTCGTCTCTTGCCAGTCTTCGTTTATTCCGCAGCTCCTGTTTCGAGTTACAAATATGAGCAACCGAACCAGTATCAAATACCCAGGCACTACTACGATTATTAGTAAGATGCACATCTATAACACATATATCAAATATACCTTTCTTCTTGATGTTGCCGTTCTTCAGATCCGCCAGGTACTTGGGGCAGTTACGCTTCCAGTGAACAGCACCCTTGCAGTAGAAGCACTCAGTTTCAGGATTAGGACCAGCCTTGGGCTTCTTAGCAGGTGCGGCAGCTTTCTTGCCGTCCTTCTTGAAGTTGCCCTTGTTCTTAGGCTTGCCCCGTCTCTTGAAATTGGTGGTCTTATTGACCATCAACACTTGGTGCTCCTTCTTTATCTCCACTTCAGCAGTTTTCAGCATGGACGACAGTTCAGGCAACGTCTTGTTCATGCAGTGCATGTTGTAGTTCATCACAAAGTTCTTGTAACTTGGTGGCAGTGATTGAAGGAGACGGTGAATCCCCAATTCATTAGGAATCGATATTCCCAACTCTTGGAGCTTCTTAGCGTACCCAGACATGGTGAGCACATGCTCGCTAACGGAGCTTCCTTCTTCCATCTTACAGTTAAAGAATTTTTCGGAGGCCTCATAGCTCTCCATGGCCGCGCGAGTCTCAAAAATTAGCCTGAGCTCCTTAATGATCTCGAACGGGTCGTGGTGCTCAAAACGCTGTTGGAGCTCTGCTTCTAAACCGTACAGGATGGCACACTGAACTGTGGAGTAATGATTCTTCCGAGTGGCAAAAACATTCTTTTCGTCATCGGTGGCATTATCTGCAGGTGGGTCACCTAGCGGTGCATCGAGCACATAGGTCAACTGACCAGCCCTGAGGACGATCTTCAGTCCACGGAACCAGTCCGTGAAATTGCTTCCATTGTTTTTAAGCTTTTCTTTCTCTAGGAACGCATTGAAATTGATGGAGGGGGTCGCCATAATCTACAACAATTTGCAAGTAGTTTAGACTAAGTTTATGACAAATTGAGTTCAAATTTAATTATTAAACTAACTAGGTGAACTCCCACTCAAAACAACATCCCTCACATTGTCTTAGTGATTACACGAACCAAGTCCACTACACCAAGTCCGATCTTCACGAGAGAAGATGTAGTTTCATCGACGAACAATCTTCATGTTCATCATATCATTTATATGACTCATGCTCTACCTTTCGGTATTCCGTGTTCCGAGACCATGTCTGTACATGCTAGGCTCGTCAAGATAACCTTAGTTTCCGCATGTGCAAATCTGGCTTGCACCCGTTGTATGCACACGTAGAATCTATCACATCCGATCATCACGAGATGCTTCGAAACGACGAGTCTGAGCAACGGTGCCAACTAAGGGTGAACACTTTATTACTTGATATTTAGTGAGAGGGATCATCTTATAATGCTACCGTCGCGATCTAAGCAATACAAGATGCATAAAGGATTAACATCACAGGCAATTCATAATTAGTGTGATATGATATGGCCTTTTCTTCTTGCGCCTTTGATCTCCATCTCCAAAGCACGAACATGATCTCCATCATCACCAGCATTGCGTCAAGGTCGGTGGCGCCGCTTCATGGTTGTCCATCATCACCAGCAACTATTACAACCAAGAAATGTTCTGGAAGGTTCTAGAGGATTTCTTGGAGTTTTCTTGAAAACCAAGAAAGGGTCAAAGGAAACCTAGTGGGGCAAGACACGGATTCATGGGGGAGGAGGACTCCTCCCCCCTTCCCACCGCCGGCCATAGGAGGGGAGTCCTACTAGGACTCCCCCTCCCCAAGCGCGCCTCCCCCCTTAAATAGAAGGGCAGGGGCGCCCCCTCCAAGCCCTCTCCCACAACTCCAATCTCTGCCGCCTCTCTCCTCGACCTTTCTTCTGCACAGGCATAGGCGAAGCCCTGCAGAATTCTCTACTCCACCAACACCACCACGCCGTCGTGCTGCTGGGATTCCGTGGAGAAGATCTACTACCTTCGCTGCTCGCTGGAACGGGGAGAGGAAGGTCTGCTTCGACTCCGCATGTGTGACCGACTACGGAAGCGCTGCCAAATCACGGCGCCGGAAGGATCGTACACTTGACCGACTGCGGAAGCGCTGCTGGAACGCGACGCCGGAAGGATCGTCCACACGATCTTGAGATCGGCAAGTGATCGACTACATCAACCACGAGATCTAATCTCGTTAACGCTTTCGGATCTACGAGGGTTAGTTCCTATCTATCTCGTTGCACATGTCTAATAGATTAGATCTTGGCTTTTATCTAGATTAGATTTGGGTTTTGTTCGTTCTTGCGGTAGAAATTTTTTGTTTTCCATGCTACGAACCCATCAGTGGTATCAGAGCCGTGTGTATGCGTAGATCTGTTGCACGAGTAGAACACAATGTTTTTGTGGGCGTTGGTGCTCATGCCGTCTTTTGCTTTGTGTACTTTGCACCTTGCGGTATGGTGGGATGAAGCGGCTCGGGCTAACCTTACATGTCATCGCACATGAGACTTGCTCCACTCTTGACGTGTAACTTGCTTTGCACAAGTGGCTTTGCGGGTGTCTGTCTCTCCCACCATAGTATAGATCTAATTTATACTTTGGACTTGATAGCACTTGTATCAACGTTGTGGTTCAGTTTCGTAGGTAAGATCCGTTCTAGTTCGAAAGCCCCAAACCACGTAAAACATGCAAAGAAAATTAGAGGCGTCTAACTTGTTTTTGCAGGGGTTTTGTGATGTGATATGGCCATCATGTGATTGTGATTATATTTGATGTATGCAATGATCCTTTTTGTAATATGGCAACCGGCAGGAGCCTAATGGTTGTCTTCAATTCTGTTAAGACCTGCGTGTCTATTCATCTTGTAATAGCTTTGTTCCAAGTAGTTGTAATAGTTGCTAGTGATGATGGAAAACCATGAAGCGGCGCCACGGACCTTGACGCCACGCTGGTGATGATGGAGATCATGTCCATGCTTTGGAGATGGAGATCAAAGGCACAAGAAGAAAGGCCATATCATATCACATATTATGAATTGCCTGTGATGTTAATCCTTTATGCATCTTGTATTGCTTAGATCGCGACGGTAGCATTATAAGATGATCCCTCTCACTAAATATCAAGTAATAAAGTGTTCGTCCTTAGTTGGCACCGTTGCTAAGACTCGTCGTTTCGAAGCATCTCGTGATGATCGGGTGTGATAGAATCTACGTGTGCATACAACGGGTGCAAGCCAGATTTGCACATGCGGAAACTAAGGTTAACCTTGACGAGCCTAGCATGTACAGACATGGTCTCGGAACACGGAATACCGAAAGGTAGAGCATGAGTCATATAAATGATATGATGAACATGAAGAATGTTCGCCGATGAAACTACATCTTCTCTCGTGAAGATCGGACTTGGTGTAGTGGACTTGGTTCGTGTAATCACTAAGACAATGTGAGGGATGTTGTTTTGAGTGGGAGTTCATTTGTAATTTGGATTAGTCGAACTCAATTTATCATAAACACAATCAAAGTGAATTTGCATAGTTTGTTGTAGTCATTGGCATCCGTTCACCACGTTACGCTTAGTTATAGTTGAGATAGTGGAACTATAGAAATTCTGGATATTTACTTTACGAACTGGTATCGTATTGTTCTGAATGTCAATTTAAAGTTTATAAGTCCTATTGCAAACTTTCAGCAAACTCCGTTTACTCTGTGAAGTTTAATAAACAGTATTAAATCAAGAGTAACAGTTCCAGTGTTAGTATCTAATGTATCATGTTTGCCTCCATGATTCTTGCTACTTAAAAGATTGTTTTTAATATCAAGTTTATCTAAGAGCTGAAAGCAATGTTTCAGAAACCATCATATGTGAAAGGTATTGCGATGTGTTGGTTACAACATGATAGAGTATACGTCCTCATATTTGATGAGAATTTGTGAAGGTTGGAGACGCTAGTCGTCCTAATCCTCCAAAAGGTTTTGAAAAAGAAACATTATACTCGCAATTCACCTTTATAAGCTATAGCAGCTTGATCATGAAAGTTTTCATGATAAGGATGAATAGAAGATGTAAGTAAAATGTTTACTACACTAAAAGATTACTATAGAATGGATTTTTAAAGAACACCAAACATTTGATGATGGTGATCCACCTCAAAGTGCAAGTCCAAAGGTATTAGTAGTTGACTATATACGCTTTGTACCATGTGTCATGTTGATGACACCACTATTGATGTTGATAGATTCTTTTAAAAGAAAAGGAATTGCTGAAAGAGAATCTATAAAATATTTGGCAGAAAATAAAAGGTTGGAGATGTCCAACTTAGGCATATAGAAGATATACATGTTATGGTTGTATTCCTTGCTTGTTAAACAATGTGGTTCTTCGGTATTGGATACCGAATTGGTTGGTATGAAGTGTCATACAGGACAATACAATTCATGAACTGCAATGGCCTAAGTAACTAGCAAGAGAAAATGTGATGATGTTCATCGAAAACAAACAAAGGGTTGTTGTGTTGCTCGTTAACATCAAAGCTTGCCTTCAAGATTTGTTTCAATAATTGTTATTTTGATTAGGTATGATGACGACAAAAGGTTGTTCAAATAATTACTGTATTCCATAATAGATGGATAATATACAAGTCTGGTAGGAGAAATAACGACCATAAAACTAATGCTAAAATGTCGCAAGACAAATGATTGAAAGATCACTTGCGAAGTGACATCGCCGTTTAAATTATATTGAAAGGGATACATGAAGAAACTCCATGTTGATGGATTTTTGGAGTCTTTGATTTGGATCAAATGACGCTTGTGATACTTTCCTGGAGATAATTAAAACTCCGTTCGTAGGCCAAAAGAGGAACGGACGACTAACTGATTGGAATTTGTACATGTTGATGTATATAGTCCATTATGTGTAGTCGTGGGCGATGGATTTCAACTTCATATGCTTTCTCCGAAGATTTGAGTGAGTATATGTATATACTTACTCAATAAGGAAGAAGTATGAAACATTTGAAAAATGTTCAAAGACTTTCAAGATGAAGTGGAAAATTATTGTAACAAGAAAATAAAAGAGTTTATGATTGGATCACAAAGAAAGATGTTTGAGTTACAAAGTTTAGCAGAACACCTAAGATTTGAGGAATCATTCCATGGATTTGCATTTCCCAAAACACCATAGGAGTATGGAGTGTTCGAGATATGTAATGAAACCTTGTTTTACATGGTAAGATCAAAGGTGTCATTTATAAAACTGCCATTATATTTTAAAGATTAAAGCTTTAGTGACTACCGCTTTTACACTGAAAAGAGCACCATCGTGATCCGTTGAAATGACACCATATAAGTCATGGTTTGGGATAAAACCCGAATTGTCTTTTCTTAAATTTTGGTATGTTATGCATAAGTAAAATGTTTACAAACCAAAGTCGGATAAGCACGTCTTTGTAGGTTATCCCAAAGAATTTGTTGGGAATTTCTCCATAACACCGAGGACAAAAGAGTTTGTTACTTGGAACGTCAAGTTTCTTGGGAAGGAATTTTTCGTGAAAAGTTAAGTGGGAGGACAATAGAACTTTGATAAGGTTGTTGAACCTTAGCTATATGTGCTAAGTAGCGCAGCGCCGGAAAGTGTCCCGGTGACGGCCACAATGCTCATGGCTCTTATGATTACAAAAGGTGTGATCTCGGAGATTAGAGTTCCTATAGAACCGTGTGGGTCGGTAAGAATCAAATAGTAAGATTTGATAAACAAGTCGTTTTTGTTTTGACAATGATAAACCGACTACATGCAAAGAAGCAATGATGGGCCCTGACTCCATAAAATGACTAGAAGTCATGGAATCCGTGATAGTATCCATACACGAGAAATCAAGTTTCTGAACTTAGAAGACCCTACGGAAAGGCGTGAAGCCTATCGGTCGTGTTTGGATCTATAAAGAAATAGACATGGATGTTTCAAATCTATGAAATAGTCGACATGTCGGAAAGTGTTTACGACAATGTTCAAGGAATTGACTATGATAAGATTTGTTCTTTCATAGCGATATTTAGTCTGGACGGATTAATGTAGCAACCACTACATATATTTTGGTATATGGTAGTTGAACAAACAAAACAAGTTCTTCTAATAGAATAGTTACCTAGGACGTGTACGTGACACGATCCAAAGGGTTTTGTTTATTCAAAGGATGCTAAAAGAGTATGCAAAACTTCAATGGTTGAAGTGAGCATCGCGGAGTTGGAATCTTCACCATGATGAAACTGTTAAAAGAGTTTAAATTCATCGGAGATGATGAAGATGCTTGCATTTGCAAGAAATTAAGTGGGAGCGCAGAGACATATTTTTAATACATTATGTAGAGGACATATTGTTGATTGGAAATGATGTATCTTGTATTGACACAGGTTAAGAATTTCATTTCGATGAAAGACTTAGGCATAACTCAAGAATTAGACATCAATGTCTATATGGATAGATTGAGGCGCTAATATGGTTTTGCCAAATGTACATAGATAAGATGTTGAATGAGTTCAATATGGAAACAACAAGAAAGGTTCTTGACGCACGAAAAGGACTGAATCAAGATTCAAGTGTGTTGACACGAGATTCAAGTGTTTTGACACTTGGTGAAATCGCAAGAGTATTTTGATCAATCATTCTTTAAGATGTACACATCCAGATATGTCCTATGCTCTAAATGTTATGAGCATATACCAGAATGATTCATAAGATGATCATTGGACAATAGTAAAGATATTCTTATGAGCTTTGGAAGAACTAAGAATATACCATGTATAAGTGACAAATAGTTAAAGGTAGTTCATTGTAAAGTGTTACATTGATACTAGTTTTGTCACAAGATACAAATTAAATTTATCTCAATTTAGACTATGGGTGGCACAATATAATGGAAAGGATGTTCCATGATGGATTTGGATGAGTTCCAAAGTTGAGACATTGTGACGGATACTACAACAAAAGGCTAAGTATATAACTGCTGTAGTAGCAGCAAAGGAGGGCATTTGTGTTAAGTAGTTTATCAAACTAGGTGTGGTTCAAAGTGGGCTAATACTATGAAGATACATTGTATGACAATTGTATCAACATGATTTAATCCCAAGGAACTAAAGGTCTCACCAAAGGACCAAATTTATACAATGCCATCTCATTGGAGAATGAGTAATGCGTAGAGACGCAAGGACATGCAAATACACACGGACCTGGAAGTGTCAGATCTGAAGATTATGTTTACCACTAGCAATAGTGTCTATACAACACCAGAAAGCCATAGGTGTTGAATGCACAAGTTTTTTAACTAGATTATTGACTCTAGTGCAAGTGGGAGACTGTTGGAGATATGCCCAAGAGGCAATAATAAAGTGGTTATTATTATATCTTTATGTTTATGATAAATGTTTACATCCCATGCTATAATTGTATTATTAGGAAACACTAATACATGTGTGTTTTGTAAACATAAAAGAGTCCCTAGTAAGCCTCTTGTTAAACTAGCTTGTTGATTAATTGATGATCATGGTTTCCTGATCATGGACAATGGATGTGATTAATAACAAGGTTATATCATTAGAGAATGACGTGATGGACACACACCCATAGTAAGCGTAGCATAAGATCAAGCCATTAAGTTCGTATTGCTATAAGCTTTTAAATACATAGTAACCTAATCCTTCGACCATGAGGTTATGTTAATCACCATCACCGGATGGGTACTTTAATGACATCAAACGCCGCTTCGTAACTGGGTGGTTATAAAGGTGACATTGGGTATTCTGAAAGTATGTGTTGAAGCGCATGGACCAAGATTGGGATTTGTCCATCCATATGACGGATAGATATGCTCTGGGCCCTCTCGGTGGAATGTCATCTAGTTAGCTTGCAAGCATGTGACTGGGTCACAAGGGATGACATATCACGGAACGAGTAAAGAGTACTTATCAGTAACGAGGAAGAACTAGGTATGGAGATGCCGACGATCAAACCTCGGATAAGTATAGTATCGCGTGACAAAGGGAATTGGTTTCGTACGTAAATGGTTCAATCGATCATGAAGTCATTGTTGAGTATGTGGGAGCCATTATGGATCTCCAGGTCCCGCTGATGGTTATTGATAGGAGATGTGTCTCTGTCATGTCTGCATATTCACGAACCGTAGGGTGACACACTTAAGGTTCGAAGTTGTTTTAAGTAGATATGGAATGTGCGTTGGAGACCGAATGTTGTTCGGAGTCTCGGAATGGATCCGGGACATCACGAGGAGATCCAGAATTGTCCGGAGAATAAGATTCATATATTGGGGATCATTTTCTGAGTTAGGAAATGTTCTGGAGTATTTGTATGAGGATTCTAGAAGGTTTCGGAATGTTCCGGAAGGTTCTAGAAGATTTCTTGGAGTTTGCTTGAAAACCAAGGAAGGGATCAAGGAGTTCCGATGGGGCAAGACAAGGAGTCGTGGGGGAGGAGGACTCCTCCCCCCTTCCCCAATCCGCCGGCCATAGAGGAAGGGGAGTCCTACAAGGACTCCCCCTCCCCAGGCGCCCTCCCTCCTTTAAATAGAAGGGGGAGGCACCACCCATTTCCCTCCTCCATAACTCCAAATCTCCGCCGCCTCTCTCCTCCTCCTTTCTTCTGCACAGGCATAGGCGAAGCCCTGCAGAATTCTCTACTCCACCACCACCACCACGCCGTCGTGCTGCTGGGATTCCGTGGAGAAGATCTACTACCTCCGCTGCTCGCTGGAACAAGGAGAGGAAGGTCTGCTTCGACTCCGCACGTGTGACCAACTGCGGAAGCGCTGCCGAATCGCGGCGCCGGAAGGATCGTACACTTGACCGACTGCGGAAGCGCTGCTGGAACGCGACGCCGGAAGGATCGTCCACACGATCTTGAGATCGGCAAGTGATCGACTACATCAACCACGAGATCTAATCTCGTTAACGCTTTCGGATCTACGAGGGTTAGTTCCTATCTATCTCGTTGCACATGTCTAATAGATTAGATCTTGGCTCTTATCTAGATTAGATCTGTGTTTTGTTCGTTCTTGCGGTAGAAATTTTTTGTTTTCCATGCTACGAACCCATCAGTGGTATCAGAGCCGTATCTATGCGTAGATCTGTTGCACGAGTAGAACACAATGTTTTTGTGGGCGTTGATGCTTTTGTTGTTGGTGTCTTAGCGTGTACTTTGCATCTTGCGGCATGGTGGGATGAAGCGGCTCGGGCTAACATTACATGTCATCGCACATGAGACTTGCTCCACGCTTGACGTGTAACTTGCTTTGCACAAGTGGCTTTGCGGGTGTCTGTCTCTCCCACCATAGTATAGATCTAATTTATACTTTGGACTTGATAGCACTTGTATCAACGTTGTTGTTCAGTTTCGTAGGTAAGATCCGTTCTAGTTCGAAAGCCCCAAACCACGTAAAACATGCAAAGAAAATTAGAGGCGTCTAACTTGTTTTTGCAGGGGTTTTATGATGTGATATGGCCATCATGTGATTGTGATTATATTTGATGTATGCAATGATCCTTATTGTAATATGGCAATCGGGAGGAGCCTAATGGTTGTCTTCAATTCTGTTAAGACCTGCGTGTCTATTCATCTTGTAATAGCTTTGTTCCAAGTAGTTGTAATAGTTGCTAGTGATGATGGACAACCATGAAGCGGCGCCACGGACCTTGACGCCACGCTGGTGATGATGGAGATCATGTCCATGCTTTGGAGATGGAGATCAAAGGCACAAGAAGAAAGGCCATATCATATCACATATTATGAATTGCCTATGATGTTAATCCTTTATGCATCTTGTATTGCTTAGATCGCGACGGTAGCATTATAAGATGATCCCTCTCACTAAATATCAAGTAATAAAGTGTTCGTCCTTAGTTGGCACCATTGCTAAGACTCGTCGTTTCGAAGCATCTCGTGATGATTGGGTGTGATAGACTCTACGTGTGCATACAACGGGTGCAAGCCAGATTTGCACATGCGGAAACTAAGGTTAACCTTGACGAGCCTAGCATGTACAGACATGGTCTCGGAACACGGAATACCGAAAGGTAAAGCATGAGTCATATGGATGATATGATGAACATGTTGATTGTTCGCCTTTAAAGCTACATCATCTCACGTGATGATCGGACTTGGTGTAGTGGATTTGGTTCGTGTAATCACTAAAACAACTCGAGGGATGTTGTTTTGAGTGGGAGTTCATTTATAATTTGGATTAGTCAAACTCAATTGATCATAAACATAATCAAAGTGAATTTGCATAGTTTGTTGTAGTCATTGGCATCCGTTTACCACCTTACGCTTAGTTATAGTTGAGATAGTAGAACTATAGAAATTCTGGATATTTGCTTTACGAACTGGTATCGTATTGTTTTGAGTGTCAATTTAAAGTTTATAAGTCCTATTGCAAACTTTCAGAAAACTCTGTTTACTCCATGAAGTTTAATAAGTAGTATTAAATCAAGAGTAAGAATTCCAATGTTAGTATCTAAAGTATCATGTTTGCCTCCATGATTCTTGATACTCAAAAGATTGTTTTTTAGTATCAAGTTTATCTAAGAGCTGAAAGCAATGTTTCAGAAACCATCATATGTGAAAGGTATTGCGATATCTGAAACAATGTGTTGGTTACAACAAGATAGAGTATACGTCCTCATATTTGATGAGAATTTGTGAAGGTTGGAGACGCTAGTCGTCCCAATCCTCCAAAGGTTTTGAAAAAGAAACATTATACTCGCAATTCACCTTTATAAGCTATAGCAGCTTGATCATGAAAGATGTCATGATAAGGATGAATAGAAGATGTAAGTAAAATGTTTACTACACTAATAGATTACTAAAGAATGGATTTTTTGAAAGAATGCCAAACATTTGATGAAGGTGATCCACTTCAAAGTGCAAGTCCAAAGGTATTGGTATTTGACTATACACACTTTGTACTATGTGTCATGTGAATGACACCACTATTGATGTTGATAGATTCTTTAAAAAAAGGAATTGTTGAAAGAGAATCTATAAAATATTTGGCAGAAAAGAAAAGATTGGAGATGTCCAACTTAGGTATATAGAAGATACATGTTATGGTTGTATTCCTTGGTTGTTAAACAATGTGGTTCTGCGGTATTGGATACCGAATTGGTTGGTATGAAGTGTCATACAGGACAACGCAATTCATGAACTACAATGGCCTAAGTAACTAGCAAGAGAATGAGTGATGATGTTCATCGAAAACAAATAAAGTGTTATTGTGTTTTTCGTTGTCATCAAACCTAGCCTTCAAGATTTGTTTTAATAATTTTTATTTTGTAGTTTGCTTGGAGTTCTATACTTCGAACCTCACACTGTACTCCATCAGAATATATAATGAAATTCATTCGGATCGCACAAATTGTGTCCACTCACCATATTCCTGTGCCACTCGCACTCGTACATGCTAGCAATATGCTACTTACGGAAGTCAACCTCTTGTCGAGCGACCGGCACAGCCAAGTAGTGCGGCACAAGGGTACCGGAAATATTCGGGCGTTGGGTCGTCCACGAAAAACGCCAACCCGGAGCCGCCATTGGAGTCGCCTAGCCCGACTGGCCCGCTGGGCCAAGACATCCGATACACGCTTCTCACAGCGATCTGTCCCTCCCACCCTCGCGCAAAGCGACTCGAACGGTTAAGTACCACGCGCGGGGACTCCGCAAAACAGGGACCCCACGCGGCTCGGGAACACACCTAGTAAGAGAGCTGCCTAGGGCTCGCCAAGCGACTGGCTCTCCGGGCCAGGGGAGGAGACGCGTTACAAACAACGCATTCACAACCTGCAATAGGATCACGACCAATACGGTCTAGCACAATACTCGGGGACTCGCTCACAAACGAACCCCACTCGCGCTCAGGGACTCGCCGCTCAGGAGACGCGAGGGATGAAAACAAACGCGAAAACAAATCAAACACATCGAAGTACACAATCGAGTTATACCCCATTAAAGGGCGGACGCGCTCGGGGACTCGCTCAAATTGTTGAACAAAACACTCCCTTAATCATAACACAAGTCGACCAAGTCCCTGCGACATGGATTACAAAAACATCATACAATGTTCACCACTTGGCATCTATTACAACTATTACATTTGCTTACTCCACATGCCCTGACGAAGAAGAAGCGCCACCACCCTTGACGCGCACAAAGGGCCGCCACGGGTTCACCGGGTACGAGGTCAGCGACTTCGCCAACAACGACCGGAAGGGCTGCTCCGACTTCATGTCGCGGTGCTCCGGCTAGGGGTCGCCAGGCGCCAGCACCGTCTCCTGGTACGGTAGAAGATCCCCCATCGCCAAGACACGGTCGGCATAAGGAGTGGCCTTCGCAGTCAGCTTTAGCACCTCCGACATCTCCACCGTGCCGGTCGCCGAAGGATAGCCACTCGTGACGTCGTCCAGATCGAAGTCATCCGGGAAGTGCGCGAGGCCCAAGCTCAACACCATGGTGGCCCCGCGCCTGAACGCGGAGCGCGTCATCCACTCCACAACCGCGGGCACCTCCTCCAGATAGTGCCACACCTCCGTGAGCCCCCCAGGGATGACTTCGGTGGGAGACATGCCCTGGAGAGCTGCCTGGACACACAACACCGAGGCCGTGGCAGCATTCACCACGGCAGTCACGCACTGCGAAGCGGTATACGTCTGCACCACCGGGTCGCTTTGGCCTACCACGGCTGGAAAGTCAGATGTCAGTGAAACAATGAAACCCCCAAAAGCGGAGAACCGACAAAAGGATGAGGCAAATAACATAAACTCACCAAGAAGCTTGCGGCAATTCTCCTTGACGTGCTTCTCCAAAGCGGCTTGGTCGTTATGAAGCCCCACGATAATGGAGTCCGTGGCCTTGCGTTCCTCTTTAGCGGCAGCGACGGCAGCCTTCGCACGTTCTTCTGAAGAAATTGAGGCCGCCTTAGCATCCTCCAACTCCTTGACTAGGGAGGCCACTCGCTCATTCGCCGCGTCCAGTTCGGCGAGTGGGACATACCCCTCACAGGCCTTGGAGACCTCGTCCGGGAAACCATCTGCAAGCAGAGATGTCAGAGTATTGCACAAAACCAGCTCATAACAAGCAAAGAAGAACAACGTCAAACACTCACCGATTCTCTCCTGAAGCCGCCGGTTCACCTCTTGCGCCTCGCGCAAATCACGCTCCAGGCACTCTCACGCAGCCTGCCGATCAGTCGACTCCCGCTGTAACCCCTGCAAAACAACGAGACCAGCTAAGCATTGGGAGGAAAAGAAAGACCAGTTCCCAGCCGCTGAAATTCAGCGACTAGGAACTCGGGGACTGGAGAATACAGGAAAATTAAGACCAGTTCCCAGCCGCTGAAATTCAGGGACTAGGAACTCGGGGACTGGAGAATACAGGAAAATTAAGACCAGTTCCCAGCCGCTGAAATTCAGCGACTAGGAACTCGGGGACTGGAGAATACAGGAAAATTAAGACCAGTTCCCAACCGCTGAATTCAGCGACTAGGAACTCGGGGACTGGAGAATACAGGAAAATAAAGACAATTCCCAGCCGCTGAAATTCAGCGACTAGGAATTCGGGGACTGAACATACCTGAATAGCAGCGCCGAGCATCTTGTGAAGTTCAGCAGCGTCAGTCGACGGGACTGTGAAGGAGGTGCGCCCACAGCGGGCCTCAATCTCCACGTCCACGATCTACGGGAATTGTGGAGATTGTGCATCCGCACCGCCTGGAAACCCCCTCGCCATAAAGCGAGCGAACGTCGCCGGGACCGGCACCTCCGGCATGGATGCAGCTGGCGCTGGCTCTAATCGCGTCGCCGCCCCCTCTTCGACAAGCGGCGCAGTAGCTGGCTCCGCGATGCTTCCCCCGGTCGCGGTGTCGTCAGCGCCCTCCTTCTGTTTCTTTGCGACTTCAGCAGACGCGACATCCTCGGAGGCTTTCCTCTTCTTGGGCAGATCACCCTCTCCCGCGACAGTGGCCGGGGGAATCTTGGCAATCGAAGGGCGACCAATCTTCTTAGCCCCTGACCTGCACAAGCCCTTCTAATCAGCACAACCACAACACGAAAGAGGCAAAGCAAATTGGGACAAGGAAGTATAACTTACTTGGCGACTGGAAGAACGCGAAGCCCGGTACTGATATGGGCAGGCTTATCCAACTCGGGACCCAGCTTGCGACTGAGCCCCCGCTCGAATACGTCCGAAGCCCATGAAACCGAGGGCTTCCTTGACGACGAAGCTGCAGTCGCCGGGATCTCTGGCTCCGACGCCGCTGCCTTCGACGGCAGCGGCGACTTGGGCGGCACTACATCGGTCGCTTCTTGGCTTGGCACCCCCGAGGTCGACGGTGCGATCGAAGCCAGGGGCGCCTCTACCACCACCTCCGTGTCCTCGCCCTCCAACCCCTTCGTCGGGATTGCGGCCCTCGGGACCTTGTGCGAGACTTCAGGAAACCCTTCGCCGTCAGAGTCGTCGTCCGACCCGAACACCACTGACGACCTGACCGGTGATGCAGGCCTTTTTGCCGACGACTTGGGCCGGCGTGGGGGCTTCGAAGGCATAGCGGTGCGCCGAGACGTCTGCTCCTGGGCGACCTCATCGCCTTCTTCGAACTCGTCCAGGCTGCGGATCGCTTCGACCTCTCGCTGTTTCTGCATTCGGGTCTTCCGAGCCACATGCGCTGGGGGAGCGACCTCTTCGTCTTCCCCGTTGCTATCAGAAGGATCCCCCTCGGAATCTTCCTCCAGCTCCTGGGGGACTTCTTCATCGAGCGTAGGGAGCCAACCCTCCAATACCTGAAAAAGCTGAGAACCACTGCGAGTCAAAAACATGACAAGCGAAAAGAATTAAATTGGAATACGAACGAAGTGATTGGAAAGAAGACTTACTGTAGGGGCTTTGTTCTTCACGGGAGTATACGGGGCGACTCCGACCGCCGCATCCGTGAACTCCGTGTCGGTGATCTTCTTCAGGGCGACCTTGTAATCTTCGGCCTCCCATGACTCCTTGCTGGTGCGAGATGGATCAAGCTTCCCGCTATACTCGTACATCTAGTGTGGACGAGCCGCCAGCGGAACCAGGCGCCGCCCGAGCCAGCAATTGTAGAGGTTGATCGGAATCAACCCCTGGTCCTTCAGCTTCTGGATCTGATCCATCATTTCCGCGATAGCCATCCGCTGATCTTCAGTTAGCTTCTTTGGCGCCAGTTGGCGGGGCTCGCTCCTCTCGGCGACGAATTCAGGAAGGGAGACCTCGCCGGAGGGAGTAGCTTCCTTGATGTAGAACCAGCTTTTCTTGCACTCGCTGGCGGCCTTCTTCAGCAGGAGGAGCTTGACGAAGTTGGCCTTCGGCTTCAACTGGAAGGTGACCCTGCCTGCGGCCAGCATCAAGCCGCTGGACGCCTCGCTCCCGATGCGGCCGTGGAAGAGCTCCAGCCACAGCGGGAAGTATGGCTTGCAGCCAAGGTAGCACTCGCAGAAGGCGACGAAGATCGCCAGCTGCTCGATGCTATGTGGACCAAGTTCTGAGGGCTTGATCGCGTAGTACGCGCAGAAGCGGCGAAAGAAGAGCGAAGTGGGGAACCCTAAGCCCCTCTCGAGATGGCTGGTGAAGCAGATGAACTCGCCGGGCCGCGGTTTCGGCTCGGTCTCGGAAGAGGGGGGAACTCGCCAATTCCCCTTGCGGGGCACCCCGGCGTCCTCAAAGGATTTCAGCTGGGCTGAGGTGCACTTGGATTTTCCCCACGAGCCTTTGGGAGGCGCCATTGAGTGAAAAGTGGAATCGCGCGATGCGAGGAGAATAGGTCTGGGGTGAGCAGAGAGGAAGAGCAAATGAGGAAGGATGAAGAATGCGAAGTAGGATCGCGAAGCTGATCCATCACTCCCCTTATATGGGAAAATTCACCCGCCAAAATCGGGATAGCCGTTACCCACGGTAATTGCGCCGTAGTTACCGTTGGAAATTCCAACGGATAGTTTGACTAAGGTTGACGGTCCAACTCCTGTGGTCCACTCGCCACCCGCCAATCTCTCTTCTCGCCGAAATGACGACTGGGCAACAATGATGTTCATTAAAGTGACGAGTGGAGCTATGGAGAAATTCTCCTCGGCATTAATAGAGTCCATCGCCGATTCGACTGGGCGCCCAAATTGGGCTTGCCTACTTCAAGCACCAAAGGATGCCTGCGCCTGCATCAACGATGGCCTCGGGGACTACTGATGGGGATATGCCAAAGGGGGTATGCTCAGCAGTAGGTTTCGAGTGGGCCGGAAGGCCCGCGAGTACGCCTGGAGGACAATGACTGGACTCTGAGGAAAGAAGACGCCCATCGACTGGCGACTGGAAGCCCAGGAGCGTAGCAGAAGCCCAATCGGATTAGGTCAAAAGCCCCCGGATCCTTATCTTGTTCGGGGACAACTTGTAAACCCTGGGAGAACACGCCGCCAGGAGGAGGCAACCCCGCAAGCCCACCACCTAGAGCACCGGCGAATGGGGCCCCTCCACCACCCATGGGCCGTGCGCCCCCACCAGACCAACCACGGATCATCATCTCGCCTCAAGCCTGGGACACCAACGGGCTACCACTGTACTCTACCCCGATGGACAACGTCGTCGCGGCCGACGCCATGATCGCCAACCTCGATGTCCAAGGCGACGGCGTGCTACAGATCCAGTACGCCAAGGCCCTACTTGTCAGGGCCATCGAGCAACAAGCCGCAGGAGTCGATCCGCGAGGGCGGATGTACTCCCGCTCGTCAGCAAGCAGGGCGGCATCAAGCGGACACCCCACCGTGGCCAACGCGATAGTTTGCCCACCACCCCAACCCCTGGCAAACCAACCGCGGGCCGCCAACCCCGCGTTGTCGACCAACGAGCCGTGACCTGCAAACAACACCGTCGCCGCAAACGGGCAACCACTCGATGCTCGAACGCACATCATCAACAATCAGGCATGGTGGTCGCGCCAGCCCTATGACCTGCGACACACCCTCGCCAATTGCGGCGACCCAGAGCCAAGAGGCTCGCTCAGCCGAGTCGGGCCACAATGCTTTGGACCCATGATCCGCGGGGAAAAATACCCCGCCAACTTCAAGGCCCCCAAGGAGATCGAGAAATACGACCCGACGTACGACCCCACCGTTTGGCTGGACACATATCTCATGGCAATGGGCATCGCAGGCCACACCGACCTGCTCGCCGCTCGCTACCTCCCCCTGATGATGGAGGGTGCGACCCGACAATGGATCAACACGCTACCCGCCGACAACATCAACTCTTGGGAAGAAATGCGGGACGCCTTCGTCAGGCACTTCGAGGGCTCCTACTCCCGCGCCACCACCATCGAGGACCTAGAGCGATGCATCCAGGGACAACGCGAATTGACCCGCCGGTGTATCCAAAGGTGGCAAGAGCTGTGGATAAATACCTCCGGCATCCACCCAGACACGGCGATACACTGCTTCAAGAACGCATGCCGGTACGAACCTCTGGTCGCCAAGATCAAGAGGGTCTACCGGACGCTCGATAACATCCCCGACCTCCTCGAGATTGCCAAGCGCTACGCGGAGATAGACCCCAACCAAGACTCCGACGACGAGTCGGGAGGAAGACCGCGCACTAGCATCCATGACAGGGGGCGCCTACGCGATATGCGCTATAGCAACACCCGCATCACCGGCAAGCGCCGGACCGACGGGCGAGTTGACTTCGTCGCCAACGCCGGCTATGGCCAACGGGACTCCAAGAACTACCGCCGCGACAGAGCAAACTACCACGACAGCGGGATCTACCGCGCCAACAACGCGACGAGGCCGAAATTCGACCCCGCCGCCTTGCTCAATCAGCCCTGCATCTACCACAGCAGGGAGGGAAAACCAGCCACCCACACCACCGCCGACTGCCACTCTCTAAAAGAGACCGAGAAGGCGAGACGTGCAAGGGAGGACCCCAACAACAACGAACCGCAGGACAACAGGAACGGCGGCGGCTTCGGAACCGCTGTCGGGTTGCTACATACCTTCACCGGGCTCAGCACCAAGCGTGAGAAGAAGGTACTTGCCCGCGCGGTCGCCGTCAATGCGGTGACGCAAGTCGACATCCCCCGCTTCCTAAACTGGTCCGAACAGAGCATCACCTGGAGTCGCCAGGACCACGCGCCAAGAATCGAGTATCTAGGGCGAGTCGCCCTGGTGGTTAGGCCAAAGGTGGCTGACTACTGGCTGCCCAAGACGCCGATGGACGGTGGGAGCTCCATCAACATCCTGTACCTCGACACCTTCAAAAGGCTCCAGCTCCCAAAAACAGCCATCAAGCCAACACTGACGACCTTCCACGGCATCGGCCCCGGTCAGAAGGCGTACCCGATCGGGAAGGTGAC
This sequence comes from Avena eriantha, assembly GCA_910589775.1. Taxonomy (NCBI): domain Eukaryota; kingdom Viridiplantae; phylum Streptophyta; class Magnoliopsida; order Poales; family Poaceae; genus Avena; species Avena eriantha. The sequence continues at coordinate 47,450,295 of OU342742.1, forward strand.
GCTGCCAGTCACCTTCGGCACCCCAGCAAACTACCGCACGGAGAGGATCGTCTTCGAGCTGGTAAACTTCCGCAGTCCCTACCACTGCGTCCTGGGCCACCAGGCATTCGCAAAGTTCATGGCGACCGTGCACTATGCCTACAACATGATGAAGCTCCCCGGGCCGAGCGGCATCATCAACGTCCACGGCGACCCCGATATGGCCGTGGAATGTGAGGAAAAAGGCGCCGAGCTCACCGACGCTGTCATCGCCGCGGAGACTGACCACGCGGAGGAGCTCGCAAAATACGCGGGCAACATCAACAAGGACGATCCCACCATCCTGAAGAAACCGATCGCCACGAACTCCACCTTCGAGGCGACCATGCACACCCGCACCGTCGAGCTCGTCCCAGGCGACTCCAGCCAGACGGTCACCATCGGGGCACATATGAGCCCCGCATAGGAAAGCGCACTCATCGGGTTCCTCCGTGAGAACCGCGACATCTTCGCATGGAAGCCATCTGACATGCCAGGTGTCCCGAGGGAACTCGCTGAGCACAAACTCAATGCCGACCCCAAAGTGCGACCAGTAAAATAGTCGCTACGGCCCTTCAATGAAGAGCACCGTCGAGCAATCGCCGAGGAAGTCCAGCGCCTGCTAGCCGCAGGCTTCATCCGGCCACTTAAGTACTCCAAGTGGCTGGCAAACCCAGTCCTGGTCCTCAAAAAGAACAACACCTAGAGAATGTGTATAGACTACACCAACCTCAACAACGCCTGCCCGAAGGAGGAGTTCGTCCTACCGCGCATTGATCAGATCATCGGCTCGACCGCGGGATCGGAGTCGCTGTGTTTTCTTGACGCTTACTCTGGTTACAACCAGATCAAGATGGCAGTCGAAGACGAGGAGAAGACGACGTTCATCACGCCATTTGGCGCGTTATGCTACACGGCCATGACATTTGGCCTCAAGAACACAGGCGCCACATATCAGAGGTGCATGCAGGAGTGTCTAGCGAGCCAAATCGGCCGCAACATCCACGTCTACATCGACGACGTGGTGGTAAAATCCACCCGCCAGGATGATCTTCTCACCGACCTAGCAGAAACCTTTGCAAATCTGCGGAGGTACAACATCAAGCTGAACCCCGGAAAATGCACCTTCGGCGTACCCACCGGACAACTTCTGGGGTACGTAGTCTCCAAGCGAGGCATTGAGGCCAACCCCACCAAGATCGACACCATCGCGCGACTCAAGAAACCCGAGTGCCTGCACGATGTCCAAAAGTTGGCAGGGCGAGTCGCGGCTCTCAGTCGCTTCATCCCCCGACTAGGCGAGAAGGCAATGCCCCTATACCGCCTGATGCGTAAGAACCCAACGTTCCAATGGGACACAGAGGCTGACAACGCACTGAAAGCACTCAAAGAAGTGCTACTCGCCACGCCACTCAACAGAGAGCCAATGCTCGTCTACGTCGCGGCCTCCAATCGGGTCGGCAGTGCCGTGATGGTCGTCGAACGACCAGAAGAGGGCAAGGAGCGCCCCATACAACACCCAATATACTACATCAGCGAAGTCTTAATAGACTCACGACAGCGCTACCCGCAATACCAAAAACTGGTGTACGCGGTATTCTGAGCACAGTGGCGACTCCCGCACTACTTCCAGGAGCACCCAATCATGGTGGTATCCTCTGCGCCCCTGCAAGACATCATACGCAATCGCGATGCGACTGGGTGAGTCGCCAAGTGGGCCGTTGAGATCGGCTTCCACAACATCAAATACGAGCCCCGAAAAGCGATCAAGTCGCAAGCCCTGGCCGATTTCCTCGCCGACTGGGAAGAGGCACAGCAGCCAGAGAAGCTCCCATACCTCCACTACTGGTCGCTCCACTTCGACGACTCCAAGAACACCGACGGCGCGGGGGCTAGGGTCATACTGACCTCCCCCAAAGGAGACAAGCTCCGCTACGTGCTCCACCTCAACCTCAAACCCTGCACCAACAACGCGGCGGAATATGAGGCCCTCCTCCATGGCATGAGAGCCGCCAAGGAGATGAACATCAATCGCCTACGATGCTACGGCGACTCCGAACTAGTCGCCGGCCAAGTGGCCGGGACATGCGACGCTGTTTCCCCAACAATGATAGCGTACCGCCAGGCCGTCGACCAACTGGGAGGACACTTCGACGGCTACTCCGTCGAGTGGATTGACAGGCGTAAAAACGAGGAGGCGGATGCCCTTTCCCGCATCGGGTCGGCTCGACAGGTGCCACCAGTAGGCGTCTTCCTCGACATCATCCACAAGCCCTCCGTCAGCCCACCGAAGGAGATCGACGTCGGGATCCCACTACAACCAGAACCGGCCTTAGTCACCATGGTTGTGGAACCTAGCGACTGGACAACGCCATACATCGCCTTCCTAGAACACAAACTCCTACCGAGCAACGAGACAGAGGCGCGAATGATCGTACGCCGCTGCAAATCCTTCGTCATCATCAACGGCGAGCTCCACAAGCACAGCGTGACCGACGTGTTCTAGCGCTGCGTACAACCAGAGGAAGGCCGCAAGATCCTCCAGGACATCCACGCCGGCGACTGCGGCCATCACGCCGGCGCCAATTCGCTAGTCGCCAAGGCCATGCGGCACGGTTTCTACTGGCTCACCGCACACGCCGACGCCACCGACGTCGTCCACAGATGCGTCGGATGCTAGAAGTACGCCAACCAGACACACCTTCCTGGTTCGGCGCTCAAGACAATCCCCATCACGTGGCCATTCGCCGTATGGGGCATGGACATGGTCAGCCCGTTCAAGAAGGCCCCATCGGGCTTCACTCACCTCCTGGTCGGAGTCGACAAGTTCACCAAATGGGTGGAGGCCAAGCCGATCAAGAAGTGCGACGGCAAGACGGCTACCAAGTTCCTCCGCGAACTCATCTACCGGTACGGCTACCCACACAGCATCATCATAGACAACGGCACCAACTTCGCCAAGGGGCCATGGCGGAATTCTGTGAGGAGCACGGCATACGACTCGACCTCGCATCAGTCGCCCACCCGGAGTCAGACGGCCAAGCAGAGCGCGCCAACCAGAGCGTCCTCCACGGTCTCAAGCCGCGACTACAGGTGCCCCTCGAACGCACCCCAGGATGTTGGGTCGACGAGCTCCCCTCTGTGATATGGGGGATCCGCACCTCCGTCAACCGATCAACCGGGTTCACGCCTTTCTTCATGGTGTATGGCGCCGAGGCCATAATGCCAACAGACCTGGAGCACGACTCCCCTCGAGTCGCCAACTACGTCGAGGCAGCCAACGAAACCGCCCGCCAAGACAGCGTCGATCAACTCGACGAAGCACGCGACCTGGCTCGCTCCCGCACCGCCATATACCAGCAAGGACTTCACCGTTATCACAGCCGCCGAGTGCGAACTTGCACCTTCCAGGAAGGCGACCTGGTCCTACGACTGGTCCAAGACAAGAAGGGCATGCACAAGCTATCCCCCCATGGGAAGGGCCATTCCCCATAGGCCGAGTCCTTGGCAACGATGCCTACTACCTCATCGACATACGGGATGACGGCCAATTGGAGGTCGGGAGGCCATGGAATATAAACCTCCTCAGAAAGTTCTATACTTAGAACCTCACACTGTACTCCATCGGAATATATAATGAAATTCATTCGGATCGCACAAATTGTGTCCACTCACCATATTCTTGTGCCACTCGCACTCGTACATGCTAGCAATATGCTACTTACGGAAGTCAACCTCTGGTCGAGCGACCGGCACGGCCAAGTAGTGCGGCACAAGGGTACCGGAAATATTCAGGCCTTAGGTCGTCCATGAAAAACGCCAACCCGGAGCCGCCATTGGAGTCGCCTAGCCTGATTGGCCCGCCGGGCCAAGACATCCGATACACGCTTCTCACAGCGATCTGTCCCTCCCACCCTCGTGCTAAGCGACTCGAACGGTTAAGTACCACGCACGGGGACTCCACAAAACGGGGACCCCACGCGGCTCGAGAACACACCTAGTAAGAGAGCTGCCTAGGGCTCGCCAAGCGACTAGCTCTCCGGGCCAGGGGAGGAGACGCGTTACAAACAACGCATTCACAACCTGCAACAGGATCACGACCAATACGGTCTAGCACAATACTCGGGGACTCGTTCACAAACGAACCCCACTCGCGCTCGGGGACTCGCTGCTCAGGAGACGCGAGGGATAAAAACAAACGCGAAAACAAATCAAACACATCGAAGTACACAATCGAGTTATACCCCATTAAAGGACAGACGCGCTCGGGGACTCGCTCAAATTGTTGAACAAAACACTCCCTTAATCATAACACAAGTCGACCAAGTCCCTGCGACATGGATTACAAAAACATCATACAATGTTCGCCACTTGGCATCTATTACAACTATTACATTTGCTTACTCCACAGGCCCTGACGAAGAAGAAGCGCCACCACCCTTGACGCGCACAAAGGGCCGCCACGGGTTCGCCGGGTACGAGGTCAGCGACTTCGCCAACGACGACCGGAAGGGCTGCTCCGACTTCATGTCGCGGTGCTCCGACTCAGGGTCGCCAGGCGCCAGCACCGTCTCCTGGTACGGCAGAAGATCCCCCATCGCCAAGACACGGTCGGCATAAGGAGTGGCCATCGCAGTCAGCTTCAGCACCTCCGACATCTCCACCGTGCCTGTTGCCGAAGGATAGCCACTCGTGACGTCGTCCAGATCGAAGTCGTCCGGAAAGTGCGCGAGGCCCAAGCTCAACGCCGTGGCGGCCCCGCGCCTGAATGCGGAGCGCGTCATCCACTCCACAACCGCGGGCACCTCCTCCAGATAGCGCCACACCTCCGTGAGCCCCCCAGGGATGACTTCGGTGGGAGACATGCCCTGGAGAGCTGCCTGGACACACAACGCCGAGGCCGTGGCAGCATTCACCATGGCAGTCACGCACTGCGAAGCGGTATACGTCTGCACCACCGGGTCGCTTTGGCCTACCACGGCTGGAAAGTCAGATGTCAGTGAAACAATGAAACCCCCAAAAGCGGAGAACCGAGAAAAGTATAAGGCAAATGACAGAAACTCACCAAGAAGCTTGCGGAAATTCTCCTTGACATGCTTCTCCAAAGCGGCTTGGTCGTTATGCAGCCCCACGATAATGGAGTCCGTGGCCTTGCGTTCCTCTTCAGCGGCGGCGACGGCAGCCTTCGCACGTTCTTCCGAAGAAATTGAGGCCGCCTTAGCATCCTCCAACTCCTTGACTAGGGAGGCCACTCGCTCATTCGCCGCGTCCAGTTCGGCGAGTGGGACATACCCCTCACGGGCCTTGGAGACCTCGTCCGGGAAACCATCTGCAAGCAGAGATGTCAGAGTATTGCACAAAACCAGCTCATAACAAGCAAACAAGAACAACGTCAAACACTCACCGATCCTCTCCTGAAGTCGCCGGTTCACCTCTTGCGCCTCGCGCAAATCACGCTCCAGGCGCTCTCGCGCAGCCTGCCGATCAGTCGACTCCCGCTATAACCCCTGCAAAACAACGAGACCAGCTAAGCATTGGGAGGAAAAGAAAGACCAGTTCCCAGCCGCTGAAATTCAGCGACTAGGAACTCGGGGACTGGAGAATACAGGAAAATTAAGACCAATTCCTAGCCGCTGAAATTCAGTGACTAGGAACTCGGGGACTGGAGAATACAGGAAAATTAAGACCAGTTCCCAGCTGCTGAAATTCAGCGACTAGGAACTCGGGGACTGGAGAATACAGGAAAATTAAGACCAGTTCCCTCTGACATTCAGCGACTAGGAACTCGAGGACTGGAGAATACAGGAAAATAAAGACAATTCCCAGTCGCTGAAATTCAGCGACTAGGAATTCGGGGACTGAACATACCTAAATAGCTGAGCCGAGCATCTTGTGAAGTTCAACAACGTTAGTCGACGGGACCGTGAAGGAGGTGCGCCCGCGGCGGGCCTCAATCTCCGCGTCCACGATCTCCAGGAATTGCGGAGATTGCGCATCCGCACCACCTGGAAACCCCCTCGCCATAAAGCGAGGGAACGTCGCCGACGCCCTGGCAGGGGCGCTGGCCGCCAGGATCGGCACCTCCGGCGCGGACGCAGCTGGCGCTAGCTCTGATCGCATCGTCGCCCCCTCTTCGACGAGCGGCGCAGCAGCTGGCTCTGCGGCGCTTCCCCCGGTCGTGGCGTCATCAGCGCCCCCCTTCTGTTTCTTCGCGAGTTCAGCAGACGCGACATCCTCGGAGGCCTTCCTCTTCTTGGGCAGATCACCCTCTCCTGCGACATTGGCCGGGGGAATCTTGGCAACCGAAGGGCGACCAATCTTCTTAGCCCCCGACCTGCACGAGCCCTTCTAATCAGCACAACCACAACATGAAAGAAGCAAAGCAAATTGGGACAAGGAAGTATAATTTACTTGGCGACTGGAAGAACGCGAAGCCCGGTACTGATATGGGCAGGCTTATCCAACTCGGGACCCAGCTTGCGACTGATCCCCCGCTCGAATACGTCTGAAGCCCACGAAACCACGGGCTTCCTTGACGACGAAGCCGCAGTCGCCGGGATCTCCGGCTCCGACGCCCCTGCCTTCGACAGCAGCGGCGACTTGGGCGGCACTACGTCGGTCGCTTCTTGGCTTGGCACCCCCGAGGTCGACGGTGCGATCGAAGCCAGGGGCGCCTCTACCACCACCTCTGCGTCCTTGCCCTCCAACCCCTTCATCGAGATTGCGGCCCTTAGGACCTTGTGCGAGACTTCAGGAGACCCTTCGCCGTCGGAGTCGTCGTCCGACCCGAACAACACTAACGACCTGACCAGTGATGCAAGACTTTTTTCCGGCGACTTGGGCCGGCGTGGGGCTTCGAAGGCGTAGCGGTGAGCCGAGACGTCTGCTCCTGGGCGACCTCGTCGCCTTCTTCAAACTCGTCCAGGCTACGGCTCGCTTCGACCTCTCGCTATTTCTGCATTCGGGTCTTGCGAGCCACAGGCGCTTGGGGAGCGACCTCTTCGTCTTCCCCGTCGCTATCGGAAGGATCCCCCTCGAAATATTCCTCTAGCTCCTGGGGGACTTCTTCATCGAGCGGAGGGAGCCAACCCTCCAATACCTGAAAAAGCTGAGAACAACTGCGAGTCAAAAACACGACAAGCGAAAAGAATGAAATTGGAATACGAATGGAGCGTTTGGAAAGAAGACTTACTGTAGGGGCTTCGTTCTTCACGGGAGTATACGGGGCGACTCCGACCGTCGCACCCGTGAACTCCGCGTCGGTGATCTTCAGGGGGGCCTTGTAATCTCCGGCCTCCCATGACTCCTTGCTGGTGCGAGATGGATCAAGCTTCCCGCTGTACTCGTACATCTAGTGTGGACGAGCCGCCAGCGGAACCAGGCTCCGCCCGAGCCAGAAATTGTAGAGGTTGATCGGAATCAACCCCTGGTCCTTCAGCTTTAGGATCTAATCCATCATTTCCGCGACAGCCATCCGCTGATCTTCAGGGAGCTTCTTTGGCGCCAGTCGGCGGGGCTCGCTCCTCTCGGCGACGAATTCAGGAAGGGAGACCTCGCCGGAGGGAGTAGCTTCCTTGACGTAGAACTAGCTATTCTTCCACTCGTTGGCGGCCTTCTTCGGCAGGAGGAGCTTGACGAAGTTGGCCTTCGGCTTCAACTAGAAGGTGATCCCGCCTGCGGCCAGCATCAAACCGCTGGACGCCTCGCGCCCGATGCGGCCGTGGAAGAGCTCCAGCCACATCGAGAAGTATGGCCTGCAGCCGAGGTAGCACTCGTAGAAGGCGACGAAGATCGCCAGCTGCTCGATGCTATGCGGACCAAGATATAAGGGCTTGATCGCGTAGTACGCGCAGAAGCGGCGGAAGAAGAGCGAAGTGGGGAACCCTAAGCCCCTCTCGAGATGGCTGGTGAAGCAGATGAACTCGCCGGGCTGCAGTTTCGGCTCGGTCTCGGAAGAGGGTGAACTCGCCAATTCCCCTTGCGGAGCACCCCGGCGTCCTCGAAGGATTTCAGCTGGGCTGAGGTGCACTTGGATTTTCCCCACGAGCCTTTGGGAGGCGCCATTGAGTGAAAAGTGGAATCGCGCGATGCGAGGAGAATAGGTTGGGGGTGAGCAGAGAGGAAGAGCAAATGAGGAAGGATGAAGAATGCGAAGCAGGATCACGAAGCTGATCCATCACTCCCTTATATGGGAAAAGTCACCCGCCAAAATCGGGATAGCCGTTACCCATAGTAATTGTGCCGTAGTTACCGTTGGAAATTCCAATGGATAGTTTGACTAAGGTTGACGGTCCAACTCCTGTGGTCCACTCGCCACCCGCCAATCTCTCTTCTCACCGAAATGACGACTGGGCAGCAATGATGTTCATTAAAGTGACGAGTGGAGATGTGGAGAAATTCTCCTCGACATTAATAGAGTCCATGGCCGATTCGACTGGGCGCCCAAATTGGGCTCGCCTACTTCAAGCACCAAAGGACACCTGCGCCTGCATCAACGATGGCCTCGAGGACTAGTGATGGGGATATGCCAAAGGGGGTATGCTCAGCAGTAGGTTTCGAGTGGGCCGGAAGGCCCGCGAGTACGCCTGGAGGACAACGACTGGACTCTGAGGAAAGAAGAGGCCCATCGACTGGCGACTGGAAGCCCAGGAGCGTAGCAGAAGCCCAGTCGGATTAGGTCAAAAGCCCCCGGATCCTTATCTTGTTCGGGGACAACTTGTAAACCCTGGGAGAACGCGCCGCCAGGAGGGGGCAACCCCACAAGACCACCACCTAGAGCACCGGCGAATGGGGCCCCTCCACCACCCATGGGCCATGCGCCCCCACCAGACCAACCACGGATCATCATCTCGCCTCAAGCCCGGGACGCCAACGAGCTACCACTGTACTCCACCCCGATGGACAACGGCGTTGCGGCCGACGCCGCGATCGCCAACCTCGATGTCCAAGGCAATGGCGCGCTACAGATCCAGTACGCCAAGGCCTTACTTGTCAGGGCCGTCGAGCAACAAGCCATGGGAGTCGATCCGCGAGGGTGGATGTACTCCCGCTCGTCAGCAAGCAGGGCGGCTTCAAGCGGCCACCCCACCATGGCCAATGCGATAGTTTGCCCACCACCCCAACCCCTGGCAAACCAACCGCGGGCCGCCAACCCCGCGTTGTCGACCAACGAGCCGCGACCTGGGAACAACACCGTCGTGGCAAACGAGCAACCACTCGACGCCCGAACGCACATCATCAACAATCAAGCGTGGTGGTCGCGCCAGCCCTATGACCTGCAACACACCCTCGCCAACCGCGGTGACCCGGAGCCAAGAGGCTCGCTCAGCCGAGTCGGGCCACAATGCTTTGGACCCATGATCCGCGAGGAAAAATACCCCGCCAACTTCAAGGCCCCCAAGGAGATCGAGAAATACGACCCGACGTACGACCCTGCCATTTGGCTGGACACATATCTCATGGCAATGGGGATCACATGCCACACCGACCTGCTCGCCACTCGCTACCTCCCACTGATGATGGAGGGTGCGACCCGGCAATGGATCAACACGCTACCCGCCGACAGCATCGACTCCTGGGAAGAAATGCGGGACGCCTTCGTCAGGCACTTCGAGGGCTCCTACACCCGTGCCACCACCATCGAGGACCTGGAGCGATGCATCCAGGGACAACATGAGTCGACCCGCCGGTGGATCCAAAGGTGGTAAGAGCTGTGGATAAACGCCTCCGGCATCCACCCAGACACGGCGATACACTTCTTCAAGAATGCGTGCTGGTACGAACCTCTGGTCGCCAAGATCAAGAGGGTCTACTGGACGCTCGATAACATCCCCGACCTCCTCGAGATTTCCAAGCGCTATGCGGAGGAAGACCCCAACCAAGACATCGACGGCGAGTCAGGTGGAAGACGGCGCACTAGCATCCACGACAGCGGGCGCCTACGCGATATGCGCTACAGCAACACCCGCATCACCGGCAAGCGCCGGACCGACGGGCGAGTTGACTTCGTCGCCAACGCCGGCTATGGCCAACGAGACTCCAAGAACTACCGCCGTGACAGAGGAAACTACCACGACAGCGGTAACTACCGCGCCAACAACGCGACGAGGCCGAAATTCGACCCTACCGCCCTGCTCAATCAGCCCTGCATCTACCACAGCAGGGAGGGAAAACTAGCCACCCACACCACCGCCGACTGCCACTCTCTCAAATAGATCGAGAAGGCGAGACGTGCAAGGGAGGACCCCAACAACAACCAACCGCGGGACAACGGGAACGGCGGCGGCTTCGAAACCGCTGTCGGGTCGCTACATACCTTCATCGGGCTCGGCACCAAGCGTGAGAAGAAGGTACTCGCCCGCGCGGTCGCCGTCAATGCGGTGACGCAACTCGTCATCCCCCGCTTCCTAAACTGGTCCGAACAGAGCATCACCTGGAGTCGCCAGGACCACGTGCCAAGAATCGAGTATCCAGGGCGAGTCGCCCTGGTGGTCAGGCCAAAGGTGGCCGACTACTGGCTGCCCAAGACGCTGATGGACGGTGGGAGCTCCATCAACATCATGTACCGCGACACCTTCAAAAGGCTCCAGCTCCCAGAAATAGCCATCGAGCCAACACTGACGACCGTCCACGGCATCGTCCCCGGTCGGAATGCGTACCCGATCGGGAAGGTGACGCTGCCAGTCACCTTCGGCACCCCGGCAAACTACCGCACGGAGAGGATCGTCTTCAAGCTGGTAAACTTCCGTAGTCCCTACTACTGCGTCCTGGGCCGCCAGGCATTCGCAAAGTTCATGGCGACCCCGCACTACGCCTACAACATGATGAAGCTCCCCAGGACGAGTGGCATCATCACCATCCACGGCGACCCCGATATGGCCGTGGAATGCGAGGAAAAAGGCGCCGAGCTCGCCGACACCGTCATCGCCGTGGAGACTGACCACGCGGAGGAGCTCGTGAAATACGCGGGCAACATCAACAAGGACGATCCCACCATCCTGAAGAAACCGATCGCCGCGAACTGCACGTTCGAGGCGACCACGCACACCCGCACCGTCGAGCTCGTCCCAGGCGACTCCAGCCAGATGGTCACCATCGGGGCGCATATGAGCCCCGCATAGGAAAGCGCGCTCATCGGGTTCCTCCGTGAGAACCGTGACATCTTCGCATGGAAGGTGACCCCGCCTGCGGCCAGCATCAAGCCGCTGGATGCCTCGCGCCTGATGCGGCCGTGGAAGAGCTCCAGCCACAACGGGAAGTATGGCCTGCAGCCGAGGTAGCACTCGCAGAAGGCGACGAAGGTCGCCAATTGCTCGATGCTATGCGAACCAAGATCTGAGGGCTTGATCGCGTAGTACGCGCAGAAGCGGCGGAAGAAGAGCGAAGTGGGGAACCCTAAGCCCCTCTCGAGATGGCTGGTGAAGCAGATGAACTCGCCGGGCCACGGTTTCAGCTCGGTCTCGGAAGAGGGGGGAACTCGCCAATTCCCCTTGCGGAGCACCCCGGCGTCCTCGAAGGATTTCAGCTCGGCTGAGGTGCACTTGGATTTTCCCCACGAGCCTTTAGGAGGCGCCATTGAGTGAAAAGTGGAATTGCGCGATGTGAGGAGAATAGGTTGGGGGTGAGCAGAGAGGAAGAGCAAATGAGGAAGGATGAAGAATGCGAAGCAGGATCACGAAGCTGATCCATCACTCCCCTTATATGGGAAAAGTCACCCGCCAAAATCGGGATAGCCGTTACCCACGGTAATTGTGCCGTAGTTATCGTTGGAAATTCCAACGGATAGTTTGACTAAGGTTGACGGTCCAACTCCTGTGGTCCACTCGCCACCCGCAAATCTCTCTTCTCGCCGAAATGACGACTGGGCAGCAATGATGTTCATTAAAGTGACGAGTGGAGCTATGGAGAAATTCTCCTCGGCATTAATAGAGTCCATCGCCGATTCGACTAGGCGCCCAAATTGGGCTCGCCTACTTCAAGCACCAAAGGACGCCTGCGCCTGCATCAACGATGGCCTTGGGGACTACTGATGGGGATATGCCAAAGGGGGTATGCTCAGCAGTAGGTTTCGAGTGGGCCGGAAGGCCCGCGAGTATGCCTGGAGGCCAGCGACTGGACTCTGAGGAAAGTAGAGGCCCATCGACTGGCGACTGGAAGCCTAGGAGCGTAGCAGAAGCCCAGTCGGATTAGGTCAAAAGCCCCCGGATCCTTATCTTGTTCGGGGACAACTTGTAAACCCTGGGAGGTGCTTCATATATAAACCTCCCTAGGGTATCGTAGAGACTTACGTTCCATCATACACCCCTCAAGCGACTCGCTGCCCAGCCGCCGAGCTCGCCACCCTTGTAACTCCCTCTCTCATAATCCAATCTAGCAGGAGTAGGTCTTTACCCTCCGGGGGGCCGAACCTGGGTAAACCCCTGTGCACCTGCCCCCATCTCGCACCGCAGATGGCTGCCAACTCTTCCTCACGAAACTCTCAATCGCTGCCTATGGTAGTGACTGCCGTGGCTATTTCCACGACAAATCTGTAGCTTTTATTGAGGTCTTTAATAATACTCCCAATTCTTTTTCGTCGTTGCTCATGATTGCTGACGACGATGGCGTGCTTTGGTTATATTGGAGAGGACACTTTGGGGCATTTCAATGGTGGGCCCATCACGCAGGATGACGATGCGTGGGCGACGTGTCAGCGGTGAGCCCTGCCGCGCGAGAATCAAGGTGCTGCATGATTTTCCTGAAATTACAACGGTAATTGATGCCCATTACGGATGATCCCTCACTATATGCAAACACATGTCGACTCGTATTTGATCCAGATGATACATCGTCCAAATCCAACTTCCCTAGTTACTTTATAAGCACGAGAGGAGATTTTTACTTCTCATTCATCCCTCCGCTGCTGGTTATCTTCTTCTTCCTTGCAACGCATCTGCTCCATTGCTGCTCCTAGTGCTCTTGCCCAGTTTCTCCTACTCCAAGACCTCCAACGCTGTTGCTATAGGGAGAAACAAAGGTGATGGCTCTGCCATCAATGCCACCACAGCCAAGCCGAGAGTTATCAGATGGACCCCATCATGAACCTCTCAGTGGTACCTACACGAGGCCTAGAAGTACAGACTCCTGAAGTAAAACTTCTTCAAGCTTCTTGGTGATGAGGCCACACCTGTACCTGAAGAGGGATGGCGGGTATTGTTCATATGTTTCCTCTACCATGGTCTTTCTCTCCCTACCCGCGAATTTCTTTGTGGGCTCCTTTTGGTGTATGAGTGCAGCCCTACCAGCTCACATCGAATTCCATCTTCCATATTTCCTGCTTCATCACACTCTTTGAGTGTTTCCATGTGATCCATCCCCATTGGGGCCTATGGAAGCGCTTATTTGCTGTCAAGAGGAATGCGACGAGGTCCTTCGTCTATGATGTTGGAGGTGCATTCATCCATGTCCGTCAGGATATTGACTACTTCGACCTCAAATTTGCTGATTCTATCCAAGATTTGCAGAATAAGTGGTTATATGTCAATGATGAATTAGTCGAGGGTTAGTTGTATGGATTGGCCCCCTTCAACCAGACAAAAATCATGATGAAACTCAAATCCTGGGAAGAAGTCACAACTCTGGTGGAGATTGAAGAGACGCAACCCATGGTGGACAAAATCCATGAGCTCCATTATGCGACTAGAAAAGAAGTCTCGGGTGTCTAGCTTATGGTGCATTTCCTTCGCATCTGCACCCAACCTCTCCAGGCCATACATTTGGTGATGTGGGCATATACTGGAAAGAAGGACTCGATGAGAGTTTCTCTAGAGAACCTGACCTACGCTATGCTCGAGAAGAGAGTTAGATCCTTCACCAAGCTCACCAAGAATGGCTTAGTTCCATCCAAATGTCGAGTTGATCCCTTTGGCAAAAAGAATCTTTTACCAGATGTAAGTCATTGCTTAATGCCTTAGTATTTATCGAGTTATTGTCCTCTATCATTCTTTCTCCTTGTATAAAGTTTGATTTTCTATTTGTATAGAATCATGAGCACTTGGACTCCCTTCCTTTCTTGCCTAAAACTAGCGAAGTTCCTGAAGTTGCTACTAAATTTGAAGAATACACCGAAGCTGGGCTTGTTGGAGAAAACAAAGAAAATTCTATCTCCATTCTTCTCGCACCCCAACCGAGGTTGTCCCTTTTGCCAACTCTGATGACTTCCAAGTTGTGGCCAAGTAGGGCAAAAGGAAGAATGTCAAAGTGGACGTCGAGGAAATCTAAGATTCTGATGGTTCGAGTGCTGTGAAACCATAGATGGTCCACCCACAAAGGACAGCTCATCCTACCATAAGGGCACTTCTTCATTTGCGCAAAACGTTAGGTCATAAGTTATAATCCCTTAATTTTTGCTTTTGATACTCCACTAAATATGTTCTATAACCGAAGTTTCTTTTGCTTTTCTATAGTGGTGACAAGGAGGAAAAAGCTCCCCCAAAGTCGCATGTTGTTGGCACAGCTGATGGGACGAACACCTCTGTCAAGTCACGCACAAAAGCGACGAAACTAGCAGACCCACATGAAGAAACAATGGGTGAACTGATCCCAAATGATAATGTGGTGGCGCTTGAAGCTCCTCCCTAGAAGAATAAAAAATAATGTTGGAAAAGGTGTTATCTTGTCAGAGAACCCACTAAACCGACATGAAGAACATAAGTCTCCTCTTTCTTCATTCATCGTGTTTTGATCTATTGTGCATCCCCTGAGTGTATATGATGCTTTATTTTCCTTTAGCCGAAAATGCGCAAGATGGTTGAGATGGCCGCTCGTTTTACCAGGATTCAACATGCTGCTTCTTCTAGCAAAGGTATTATTCTTTGACTTCTACACTTTTTAAATACTTTGTTCCAACGATTTCTTCTTTGAATAACTTCGTCTTCTACTGCAGGTACTGCTGATGAGTTTGAGATCATCCGTGAAGCTGCCCTGAAGTGCGCGGATGGTCTTGAGACTAAATTGAAGGCCACCGAAGAGGCACTCAAAGAAGCCCAAACAACAGCCAAATTCAAGGCAGAGAAACATGAAGCCGAGGCTGCTATTGAGGTAGGATGGGGTAAAAGCCTTCAAAAGAGGCTTGAAGTCCTGAACTCCTCTTTTATGACTAAGTCACTTATTCTAATACAAAATTTGATGTTCTTTCCCTAAACTTTGGCTCTTGGTTTGCTTTCCTTTCTTCCCGTTTGCAGAGATTACCAATTTCTCGCTAGCGCTGGCAGAGGATCAACGAGTTGACCCTTTGTCGGATGCCCCAAGTGTCTTGGAGGGAAGCAACATTTGCGGTTGGACACTACAAGAAAAATGGCTTTTGCAACAGACGATTTTCGTGGTTGAAGGCCCTTTTTTGTGGTTAAAAAGTCTTCTACGATGGATGGCATTCATGGTAAAAGCCCCATCACAAATGAATCTACCACAGTTTTTCCGCCGACCATGGCGGATCGCACCCTTCAGCCACGAAAACTTGTTCCGTCGTAGATCTGTTCGCCAACCGTGTTGACTACTAATGCCATGCAAACTACCACGTGGCAAACACCATTAATGTCGAGTTACCACCGTTAACGGTCACAAAAACTGTGGTAGAAGCCAGGCCCAGCCAAGGTCTGCTAGTTATTAAGTGGGCCGACCCATTTTGAGAGCCCAACAAGAAGACCACCCGTTATTGTGTCGTCCTGCACTGTTTGAAATAGGCCCATTAGTGCAGCCCATTATGGCCCGTACGCTTTCAGGATCGTTACAGTTTTAGAGTAAAGAAGGCCCATCTTGGTCCAATACTATGCGTCCCATTAGCAGCCTGTGCCAAGTCAGTCCGGTACTATTAAGGAATGCGATCGACCCGTTATTGTTCTTACAGCCTGTAGGGTCCACTACTGTTTTAACCATTTACTGTTATGACCTTTTACTTTTCTGGTTTTCCACTATTCAGGCCCCTTACAGTTTAGGCCTTTTACTGTTATGGCCTTCTAATGTTCTGGCCTTTTACTATTCTGGCATTTTACTATTCCGGCCACTTACTATTCAGGCCTTTTACTCTTCTGGTAATTTTGTTGTTCTGGCCTTTTACTATTCTAGCCATTTACTGTTCATGCCTTTTACTCTTGTAGTCATTTTGCTGTTCTGGCCTTTTACTGTTCTGGCCATTCACTGTTTGGGACTATGACTATTCGGTCTTTTACTATTCGGCCTTTTACTGTTCGGGCCTTTTACTGTTATGCATTTTACTATTTTGGCACATTGCTATCTAGGCCTGTACATTTTAAGGCCTTTGGCCGCTTATGTGGCATACCCTTATTCTGACCTACCACTTATGGCATTTAACTATTTATTGGGCCTGTCTGCTGGCTGACATATTTGCATATTCTATAACTATGGCGCAATTCTTGTTTTAAACAGTCTGTTAATATTTTGGCCCGCTAATGGCCGCGCGAGGATCACCATATTACATCAACAATTTTTTTTCAAATTTATTACAGACCAGAATTTCAAAAAAAAACAAGATGAAGCATTATAGAGACATCGCCAAACATGGGTTGGAACAAGGTTTCTTCTACGGAGCTTACATTGCCAGACAAGTAACAAACAACTTACCATGATAGTTGCAGAAGAGATTATCAAATAGACGGTCAATCCAATATTGTCAATCTTTCAGTTTCTGTATCTGTTCATGTGTAATCGTGATTATTCCAACTGTTTCCTCTATTTCTTGTTCAATTAAATTAATTGTCTGGAGTGCAGCTGTAACACCTCTTTGTGCTGGAAAAACTGGAACAGTGGACATAGTGGGCCGATGCAAGCAATAACCACTATCACTACTGCTTTGTGAAATGACCTCACTACTTAATGTAGGATTTCTACCTTCTGCTCCCATAGATTCATGTGCAGCCTGAAATAAATAAAACAAGTTAGCACAACGTACCAACTAACTGGCAACCATCTTATATGTAAAATAATTCTAATATGTAATTGACCAGGAAAAATCAATGATGTGACTCGTACATCTCTTTCCAGAATAATAGGAACAGTCGATGTTCTAGACCGATGCGTACATGTGCCAATATCTTAGCTGCTCTGTGGAACAAACACTATAGATCATTTGCATGCTGAAACTAAGACATATTAAGTTAGAGTAGCAAAGCAGACGAAAAAACACCATGTTTGTTGTTAAAGAATTTCAAAATTGGCATTGTCCTAATATAACAAATCAAGTAATCAACATGTGTATCTCAGACAGACTAACTAAACTAGTGTGGGAATGAATATAGTAAATCAAGCAACTAGACTCTTTCCCTCATAAACTAATCATATCACTATATAACAGAAATATAGAAAATATAACCAAAAATAGGTGCGTGAGATTCCTTCGGCTGCTTAGAACTGGTCAGGACAACAAAACATTAACCTATAATATAAAAATAACATTTAAAAATGGTTTATAGTACGAACTAGCCAGATAAATGTGTAGTTAGAAAACTTATGGTTGGACCTCCAACAATAAAAGGTGGCATTGTTTTAATCATCAACAAACTATGATAGTACCTTAGAAAAACAAGCAATAGATCAAGTGTTTGTATTAAATAGACTACCAGCATCACTTCAGAGAAACTAGATATCAACCACTCTGCTTTTTCAGTAGCCAGATCATTCAAATATTTTGATCGTAGGGATAGTAAATAAAAAAAGAGAAAAAAAGAGATGAGTCATTTGCTACAAAAACAATAGTTGGATGCAGCCAAAAAGTAGCACAAACCTTCTTTGTAATGCCTACAACTATTGTATTTCCAACTGCTAATAGTATCATTGTATATATAACCATGCAAGAAAATCCAGTAGACAAACAAGCAAATGATACATTGTGCACCTTGCAAGGACAATGAAGTATTTAAACAATGTATGTCTGGTATGAAGTGGCGGATCAAATTAAGCAGAATGTGACATATTTTTGATAAAAGCACTTTGTGCACCATATAGAGTAGTAGATAGGAAATGAAGCAATCGTAGGCCACGTGCATCATATAAACTGCCAGATTATTTGAAGAAAAAGATATCCAACATATATAATGTCAAGTAAAGGTGTATGAGCTTTGTTATCCATATTATATCCAAGGAACCATGACAGAATATCGCATTGTTGCAATCACAAGTGAACTAAAAATGCATAGGAACTGTAACCAATTGAACCATCTAGTGGCTAATATTAAACTCGCAAGATCATTTAATCATGTATAGATGAAATTCAGCAGACATGAGCTAGAATATATGCACAATGTCTCATATTTCTTAGTAATAAAACATTGTATTTCTCATAGAAATTGCAGTCGTTTAAGTTAAGAAAATGATGACATTGCTTTAATCATGAGTAAATTAAAAAATCAAATTGGCAATAGAATCTATATGTGCATCATATAGAGTAGGTATTGAGGTAATAAATTAAGCAATCAAACACCAGGTGCACGATAGACTTCCAGATCATATTAAGGTTGTTATAGTATATATATATAGTAACTGGGTATCATACAAAGCTTAATTATTGTTTTTTATATCGAGGGATAATATTGCTACTTCTCTTAATCAAAAATTACACTCTATACATACTATTAAATTTTAATAGACTAGTCATTTCAAAAGTATCATCAGTTGTATGACGCAGTGATGCTGACAACATATATTAGATGAGACTAGCTATGACAATCTCACTATGAGTAGTCTAGCTAGAAATCCTCCATTTCAAAATATAAGATGTTATGGCTTTTGTGAAACGAATGTATCTAGACCCCCTTTAGTGTTGGTAGAGTAACTTGGACTACTATTGTATGCATTTTTACTAGTCTAAGTTACTCTCACCTAGACCAAGTAACTTAGGCTAGTCTCATACATATAACACTAGACTATGTTACTACCTCCAGAGTGCATATAAGCTCAATCATGGTGGCGATCTCTAATATTATAATAGAATATAAATTAGCATAAATGTGGATATACTTCAATAATCACCGCCACCTAATCATGGTCTAGTTAACGTATATATAGATAGATAAGTCAAATATACAAAAAGGAGATCTCCACCATGATTGAGTGAGCAAATTGAATTATAAATCTAGGGATTTACGTTTGGTCTTTGTGAAGTACCGTTAAAGGTCATCTTGTCCTAATCATTGGACAACTCATGTGGTGCTAACACTAGACAATGTGACTACCTCGAGAGTGCATACAAACTCTTAAATATAGCATTGGAAAATGCTTGTTTAGTGCGGTGAAGTCGATGCACATGCAGAGTGCCTTCGTGTTTTTCTTTAGGACGCACACAGGGTTGGCAAGCCAAGTTGCCTTTTTGATCTCTTGGATGAACTTGGCATCGAGTAGGAAATGTAGCTCCTTTCCAATGGCCTTGCGCAATGGCTCCATGAAGGGATTGCTTGACTAGTCTTGTGTCAGGATATATTTTGAGTGCATGCTCTATGAGTTCCCTAGAAATTCCTGGCATGTCTGCTGGGAACCATGCAAAAATTTCCCAGCGCTCACGGAGGAACTTGACTAGCGCGCTTTCCTATGCGAGACTAAGATTAGAGGTGATATAGGCTGTCTTCTTCGGGTTTGTAGGATGGACCTATACCTGTTTTGTGTCCTTTGTGGTGTCGAAAGATTGGTCGGGTATGGTCTACATTGATTCTAGCAAAACATCATCGTTACCCAAGATCTTGAGCTAGGCGAACTCCTTTTCCATTCTGAAGGACTCAGAGATTTTGTTGAAATCGCGGTCGCAGTCGTCTAAGCGAGCGAAGCTCCCCCTTACGATTATGATTCCACTAGGTGTTTGAAAGGGAAACAGACGTCGCCTAGAGGGAGGGGGGTGAATAGGCATTTTAAAATTATTACGGTTTAGGCTCTAATAAATGCGGAATAAAACTTAACGTTTAATTTATCAAGCCAAAACCTATATTCACTAGGTTCACTAAGTGCACCAACAACCTATGCTAAGCAAGACAAGCAACAAGGTGATAGCAAGATATAATACTTCAAGCACGATGGCTATCACAATGTAAATTGCATAAGTAAAGGGCTCAATTGAGAGATAACCGATGGATGCAGAGACGATGATTTGTTTCCCAAAGTTCACTTCCAAAGAAGCTACGTCTCCGTTGGAGAGGTGCAGGGGCGCAATGTACTTCGAACGCCACAAGTGTCTCGCCTCGAGGTGTGGTGGCTCGATGCTCACTCAATGCCACACAAGGCCTCACCCCAAGATGCGAAGGCATGCAACTCACCGACGCCACAAAAGGCTCACCCCTATTCTCCCGTGAGCTCGCCACAAAGGCCTACTCCCGTTCCACTATAGGACACTTGAGGGCGGTCACCGAATCCATACAAGGCTTGGGGAAATCTCCACAACTCAATTGGAGGGCTCCCAACAAATGCCACAAAGGCTACAAGCTTGAGGAAACTCCACAACAATTGGAGCCCCCAAGAATAATGCAACAATAGGACACAAGCTTGAGGAATCTCCACAACTCAATTGGAGGCCCGCAAGAACTCACCACAACTCCACACAACTGTCTAGGGTTCAAAGAACCTAAGAGAAACAAGCCCAAGAGCTTGAACTTGCCGAATCTCCAAGGAGAACTCAAACTTATGCACCAAATGCAAGAGGCAAGTCCTTCACTCTCAAATTCCACCAAAGCTACAAAAGCTATTGAGGGAATAAGGGAGGAAGAACACAAGAGGAGAACACAAAACTCTCCAAGATCTAGATCCCAAGGATTACTTCACAAAGAAGGGATTTTTTAGGTTGGGTTGTAGATCTAGATCTCCTCTCTCAAATCCCTCAAAAAGATGCAAGAATCATAGGAGGGGGAAGGGGAGAGGACAATGTCGTCAAGGTAAAAAATGGAGGAGAGAGAGAAAGACAAAACTAAGAAAAAGCAAGTTAGCCCACGAAGGGGAAGGGGAACTCCTTTTAAAGGGCTCCTCGATCTGCCCGTTACGCACAAAAACGTGCATGACCAGTAGTACCGGTGGGTGACCGGTACTACCGGTGGCACCCAACCAACGGTCGAAATGCGATGCGAAAAGAGCAGAAATCCTGGCCGGAACTACCGCCAGAAATTCCGGTCGAAGTTCCGAAAAATATACGTGACCAAACCATAGTGGTTACTAAACAGAAAGTGGGGTTACTGGAAGTTGGGAACACCGGTACTAACGGCGGAAAAAATGCCCAGCGGTACTACCAGTGGCCCGCCGGAACTACCGGTCACGAAAACTTCAGAAACCAGAAATGCAATAAGTTTTGCATCCGAACTCCAAACGAGATGAAACCAATTTTGTTGGAAAGATAACAACGTGTAGAATCCAACAAAAAGTACAAAACCTGAGGTATCACCAAGGGAGAAAATACCATGAATATATATGTGAGATATTTCCCAAGTCGTGGAGCCAGAAAACCCGCAAGTTCAAAGATGCAATAAGATATTCAAGGGAAATTTGATTTTGATGAACTAGAGCTTGTTATGATGAAAACCACAAGCTCTAGATACTCACATGGATAAGAACCAAACAACAACCAAGAAAGATGATGCTATGAATGCAAAGGTTTGAGCTCTCTCCGAAAGATATTGTAACACCCCAAAAACTCTAATCAAGATTATCAAGTTCTAATCTCCCAATTTTAGGGTTAACAAAAACTTTTATTTCTAAATTGAATATGAATGCATGTGTGTTGTGCATAAGAATAGGATTGAGTGAAATTGCCATGTTTGATTGCTACAAATGATAATAAAATGGTTTAAGGATGAATACTACATCATCTAGGCCAATTCCAGACTAAATCAAAAGAAAAAGAAATCAAATATAAAAGATATGAGCAAATGGTCATTTTGACCAAAGTTAACCACTGGCCACTTTAAGTGTTCCTAGCAAGGAATTTCTAACAGAAACAATTCTACTTCTTTTCACCCCTTGCTAGATCAAGTAAAAGTGAACCCAAGCCCACTTTACAAACTCACATAAACTATTTTCAAACCGATTTAATGGACAGTTCAATTTTGAATCAAGTTCATATGGTAAGATCACCATTTTGCAAAAACCAACTAAATCAATTCACCTTGACTTTTCCAAGCAACCGTAGACAGTCAAGCGTAAGATCAAGACACTCACCAAATTTCATCCAAACATTTCAAACTTAATTTCTTTCAGCTGTTTAATCAAACACCTGGCAGACACTAATCTAATCCTGCCTAACTTCACTATTTGGAGCATTGATCAGTAGACCAAATGCCCCCAATGCACCCCTATCTCCCCCAGCCTCTAGTAGCACCAGACACGCTCCCCCATAGCCATTTTGCACCAGTGCACTGCCGCCCGAAGCCACACTCGACGGCCGACCATGGACAGAGCACTAGAGACCATGCCGCCCTCTTCCACGCCGCGCACCAGACAGGCGACCATCCACCCCCACCCCTATCCAGCCCTCGACCGCAGGAGAGCCCTGGACCACCCCAGCAGTGCCACGCCCACTCTCTCTGCGCCGTGTCGAGAGCATGCCAGAGCGCCGCTCCCACCGGGCTTGCACATACCGCGCCTCACTCTCTCCGCACCCGCACGGAGCATCACACGCGCCAGACCGTTCCACGCTGCCCCGTGCCGCGCCATTACGCCCATGATGACCGCTAGGGAACACCGCACCACCCCCTACCCACAACCACGCCGATAACACGCTGTACCGCCCTCGTCGGAGACACTGGCCCATCCCACTCGGTCCCCTCGTCGGTGTATACATAGAGGCCCTCTCCACCTCATTTCTCTACACCACCACACTCCCCACTCCTCACTGAGCCTCCCACACTTCTCCCCGGAGCAAGGCGAGCACTACTTCACCCGAATTTGGCCGGAGCCCGCCACTATAGAAAGATAAGGGCGTCGTCGATTGAAGCCGCCCAGGAGCTACCGCGACCACCGTTCGAACCGCCATCGTCGACCACGTCATTCACCCCCATCACCGACGCTAGCTGGAGCCCAGGTGAGCCTCACACGACCCCCACCGCCACGTTAGTGTTAAAACCTTGCCGAAGCTATTCGTTGTCGATGATGGACCTGAGTTGTTAGATTATATTCTAATCGTAGGGCCTAGATTCAAAGATACCGTTTCGATTAGATTGAGTCGCTGACTAGTGGGACACCCCTGTCAGTAGTCCTCTGCGTCGCGCTGTGCAGATTGGGCCGGCCTAGTTAGTTTCCCGCGCAGGCCTATGAATTCAAATAAGTATTTTCCTTTTTAGTTAAAACCTGTTTTTGTCAGTAGATTCAAAAATCAATTCAAAGAGATTCACTTAAGCAAATTGCATAATTCCAATTTTGTTAGAAATATATTTAAATTATCTATCCAAGAACGTTGGATTCAAATCATTTGGAGTTAGAGATCACCTATAGTAAAAATAATAATACAGAGACTTTTTCAACTTCAAACATTTTTGAAAAATCAACCATAAATGCTTTTGAGTTGATTCCAACTCGCAAAAATCATATTTGACAAGATCTATCTGAATATGTAAAAATATTTAGGTTTACATGCAGTGACATTATACTAGTACCAAATTAATGCTATATAGGCATTTCTAGTCACTTTAATCCTATTAAAGGATAATTTTAAACTTTATTGAATATGATCAACACTTTAAATCACATTCCCATGTATTAGAATATGTGGTGATGGCATGTGTCAACATGATCCCTTATTTTAATTGGAGAATATTAAATCTTAAGTTTTTCAATGAGTAGAAATTACTTTTCTAAAATAAAATAAATAAAATTAAGTCTTTATTTCATGTGATGTTTGTGATGATGCTAGATCATCAAGTGTGAGCCTTAGTGTGCTAAATAGAAATAGTTAAGTATTGTTTAGTTATTGTATACCTCGTATTCATTTATAGACGATAGTACCGACCTGGGATACGAGGAGGAGTACTTCCAAGAAGAAGAAGAAGAGGAGAACTTCAATCACAGCACTACTCAAGGCAAGCTAACACTTGAAAGTTTCATAACTATGCAAGCTAGAACTATGCAAGATAATACTTGTAAACTTGATAACTTAAGCAAGATGCATTAGGCATGCTTTGGTTATACAACTTTGATTATACCCATCCCAAGTTTTACTTGCAAGCTTTATTCTTTTTACTTTACCAAAGTGCTTTACTTTTAGTTAGTACTTTGTGAGTTTTTGGAACAATAGTATAGATACCATAAAGGGTATAAAACTAGGCCTAGGTAGTTATACTTAGATGTCATTACATGGTATGAGATTGGAGATTAGTACCCCTCATTAGAGAATACCCCAACTATAGTGGCTAGTGCTAAGCATAAAAGTTGATCACTATAGATGGGAATACTTGGTGAAAATGATTATGAAAACCTTGGAATGAAGATTCATTCTATGGAATTTTTTTGACATGTGTTGAGAAACACAATGGTTTGATGATGAAAATGTTGAGGCATGAGTCTTAGCCCTTTACCAAAAACTGATGGTTGGGTTCGGATGCGATACCATTCCAATTTTACCGTACAACCACAATACCTGAATTGGGTAGGGCTTAACCGGAAGTTTATATGCCTTAGTATGGGTTCCCTTGCGGAAGATGTTGAGCTGAGGCTACCTCTTGATGATTGTCCACCTATGAAGTGCCCACGATGGCAGATGGCCATGGCTGGGAGGCCAAGATCATAGGGGAGGTGCCTATACTAGGGTGTGTAATTGAAAGGTTATGATTGATTATCCGCATACTAAGTATGATTGATTTAGGGTTATCCCTGACGGATGTATCGGATTTTGTGGTGAAAGTGTACCACCTCCACAGAGTGTCAAACTATTCGAATAGACGCCTCAGCGGTCATGGACAGTTGGAGTGGCCATACTGTTCCGTCATCAAATGTTTTCAAAATGACTTGTCAATTTAACTATGACTTTTACTTGACCACAACAGGATTATGGACATGAAAACTAGGTTCCCACTTAAGTGCTTTAGAACATTAAATTAGTTTTCTTTACTTCTAAACTCAGTTAGAAATAAACCTGGATTTTTGCAAATAAACCTAGAGCTTAAGATTCCTACTAGAACTACCTTACTTGTTAGTGATAGTTTGCGAGTACTTAAAGAGTACTCATGGCTTTGTGCCTGGCTATTCCCATGGCCAGACTATGAGGAGGACTATCAGGATGATGGACAGCAGGAGGTCTATGACAACTAGGATCATCTCCCATCGTCAGCATTGTCTATGACCCTGAAGATGGAGCCCACTACTACGTTTATTATTCCGCTGCTATGATGGTATTAAGACTGGATCATGAGATCCTCTATTTGTAAGACCTTATTATGGTTTGTAATGGATGATGTACTATGATATCAATCTGTTATGTCTCGCAAAAATGGTAATCCTGGGATTGTGAGGTATGGCAAAACAGGCATCTGGGATTAAAAATACGGGTGTTGACAAGTTGGTATTAGAGCCATCCTGACCATAGGAAACCCTAGTTAGAATGGACGTCCGAACAAAAACTTAGTTTCAAAACAAAAGAAGTGAGTATTTATGAAAACCTATTCCCACTCTTATCCTTGAGATTCTTTCAAAAATATTCATGTTCCTAAAAAATTATTGAAATTCTACCAAAAATTTGACACACTTGATCACCTTACTAACTTGCTCACCCTAAAATTCTTATAGATGGAGGTTCAGTATTGCATGTTCTACCAGTTGGGCAACGGAGGCCAACTGATCTTTGAGAGGGATCTTGATGCACTGTCAGAGTATCTGGAGCGCCCGCACCCGGAGTTCTTCGGGGCCCAAGTCAATAATCACGTAGGAGGAGATCTACAATGGCTGATAGTTGCAGATCTCAGAGGCAAGATGGAAGCACCCACTTTGGAGAATATCCAATTCACCTTGCATGAGAACAACTGGCTAGATGGATTAGCCAGGGCCATGCATGAAGCGCTTGCCCGTCTTTGTGGACAAAACATCAACCTGATCCAGGGAACTTGCTTTGCTCACTTCACAAGGCGTGATTCTATGGGAATGCCCTTAGAGATGCCAGGACACCCGGAGCTGAAGCACCAGGTTTACAATCTTTACTTCATGTTGTATGATAGGCAGAAGGAGTTGGACAAAGCTCTACGCACACAACAACATGCCATTGCAGTCGAGAAGGACCAGACCCTCGCCATCCTCGCCAAGGAGCCCCAATCACTTCGTCGTCAGCGCGACAAGTTTGATCGCACCATCGATCGTCTTCGCAAGAAGGTGGCCACTCTCGAGAAGACCATCCGTGAATAGGAAATCCAGCTTGAAGCAAAGGAGGAGGAGGAAGGTGAAGATATCCAAAGAGATCTTTACTCTTACCTTAGTGATGAAAACGACTACCTGGAGGATGATGCCATGGAGTTCCACACTGATGATGATGATTCGGACTTCATTGATGATTAGATGCGCTTGATCACTACTATAGGAATGAGTTGTACCGGTCCCACTGTATCGTAGTTTCATAGAATGGTTCTTAAAACCATATATTTTCTATTTGTGTTGTGGTGTGTGTTTGTATGGTGTGCTTTGAATGAATGAAAGAGAGGAAGTTGTTAGTTTGCAAAAACTGAGTCAAACTCAATGTTTAAAGCTTTTGAAACAAAACCATGAACCTTAGAAATTTCCCTCTTATCTCATTATCTATCTCAATCTTCAGATGACTCATGGAAACCCTAGTGGAAGCAGTTCATCTCAGGACCCAATGTTGCAGATTCTGCAAATGCTAGTTTCCGACCGTGAAGCTAGTCGAGCCGAACGCCAAGCCAACTTAGCCAATCTCCAACAAATAGCTAGATGACCCACAATAATCAAGGTCACGGAAACCAAGATCATCATGGATCCAAACTCAAGAACTTTCAGAATACCAACCCACCTATCTTTAGTAAATCTGAGGATCCCCTTGATACATTGCAAATGTATCTATAATTTTTGATGTTCCATGCTTGGTTTTATCCACTTTCTTGTGTTTTGTCCACACTTTGGAGTACTTTTCATATGATTTCTTGGACTAACCCATTAATAAGAGCCATAGTGCCAGCTGCCTGTTTTCTGCTGTTTTTGGTTCCAGGAAAGTCAGAAAATGAATATTCTCGGAATTGGACGGGACAAAAGCCAAAGTGCCTATTTTTTCGGAAGTCATCAAATGCCAGAATACGAGACGGAGAAGGGCTGGGGGCCGGCCACACCACCTGGCCCGCGCCAGGGGGTGGTCTGGCCGACCCCAGCACCCCCTCGGCCTCTCCTTCTGCCTATAAGATGCCCTCGGGACGAAAACCCTAAGAACCCGATCAAAAATCCATGAAAGAGTCTGTAGCCGCCGTCATCTCCATCCCTAGATCGGGAGGGATCTGAAGCTCTTCCCGGCACCCTGCCGGAGAGGGGACTTCACCCTGGAGGCCTTCTTCATCACCATGCAAGCCTCCGGTGTGATGCGTGAGTAGTTCATCCTTGGACTACGGATCCATGTAGTAGCTAGATGGCTGGTTCTCCTCCTTTGTGCTTTCATGTCTAGATCTTATGAGCTCCGTTCATGATCAAGATCATCTATTTGTAATTTTGCATGTTGTGTTTGCGGGGATCCGTTGGATATTGAGATGCTATTTCAGATTGATTATTGATTCTATCATGTCTTTGTTATTTGTGATCTTGCATGCTTTTCGTTGTTAGTAGCTATCTTGGCTAAGTAGATGCTAGCAACTCCAAGAGTTAGTATTTATGCTCGATAGTGGGTTCATGCCTCTGGTAATCTGGGGAAATGACAGAAATCTCGAAGGTACTAGATATGCTGTTGCTACTAGGGAGAAAACAACAATCCTTTGTTCATAGAACAATCATATTGTTTACTTTACACGCAATTCATAAAACAATAATCTGTTGCTTACAACTTAATACTGGAGGGGGTTGGAATGATAACCTGAAGGTGGATTATTAGTCATAGATGCAGTTGGATGGCGGTCTATGTATAATGTTGTAATGCCCAATCAAGTCTCAAAGGAGTCAAGATGATTAGTATATGCATGTATTGCTTTCTCGATGTTTGTCAATTACCCCGCTGTAATTTGTTCACCCAGCATGTTATCTATCTTTAGGAGAGCCACCTCTAGTGAAGTATGGATCCCGGTCCTTTTCTTTTACATATAATCTACAAACTGTTTACTGCTTTGTATTTACTTTCTGCAAACTATTACTTCCTTCCATTCGATACGTTTCATCCTTTTTTCCAGCAAAACACGGTGAGATTGACAACCTCATCGCAAGTTGGGGACAAAGTTCTGTGGTTGTGTTGTGCAGGTCTCCACGTTGCTACTAGCACCAGTAGTGCGCCCTGCCAAGGCTCAGCTAGCAACACCTTTGGGGTGTTTCCTTGCTCCTACTGGTTCGATTAAACCTTGGTTTCATAACTGAGGGAAACTTGCTGTTGTGCTCATCATACCTTCCTCTTGGGGTTCCCAACGAGCTCTACATCAATACTGAGCCATCAAGCATTTTTCTAGCGCCGTTGCCGGGGATTCAAGGACATCTTCACAAGGGGAGTCCCTCATAACCAATCTCTTTACTTTGTTATTTTTGTTTTGCTTAGTTTCTTTTTTCCTAGTTTGCTTTCTTTATAAAAAACACACAAAAAATTAGTTTTACTCGTTTGCTTTCTTATTTGAAAACACAAAAAATGACTACTCTTGAAAACACTAAGTTGTATGACTTCACTAGCACTAACAACAATGATTTTATGAGCACACCTATTGCTCCACCTGTGCCTGAAGATACTTTCTTTGAGATAAAACCTGCTTTGCTCAATCTTGTTATGAGAGAACAATTTTCTGGTATTGGTAATGAAGATGCTGCTACCCATCTAAATAACTTTGTTGAACTTTGTGAGATGCAAAAGCATAGGGATATAGATGGTGATATTATTAATCTGAAATTGTTTCCTTTCTCTTTGAGAGGAAAAGCTAAAGAATGGTTGAATTCCTTAACTAGGAATAATATTGATTCTTGGACTATGTGCAAAGATGCTTTCATTGGAAAGTACTATCCTCCTGCTAAAATTATATCTATGAGAAGTGAAATAATCAAGTTTAAACAATCTGATAATGAACATGTTGCTCAAGCTTGGGAAAGAATGAAATCTTTGGTAAAGAATTGTCCCACTCATGGACTGACTGCTTGGATGACCATCCAAACTTTTTATGCAGGATTGAACTATTCTTCAAGGAACCTATTGGATTCTGCTGCTGGAGGTACCTTTATGACCATAACTTTGGGTGCTGCAACAAAGCTTCTGGATAATATGATGGTTAACTATTCTGAATGGCATACTGAGAGAGCTCCACAAGGTAAGAAGGTAAATTCTGTTGAGGAAACCGCCTCCTTGAGTGATAAAATTGATATTATTATGTCTATGCTTGTGAATGGGAAAGCCCATATTGATCCAAATAATGTTCCTTTAGCCTCTTTGGTTGCTCAAGAAGAGCAAGTTGATGTGAACTTCATAAGAAATAACAATTTTGGCAAAAATGCTTATGGTAATAACAATTATAGGCCTTACCCTCCTAGTAATACTTATGGTTATAATGGCAAACCTGGGTTACCTAGTGAAGGAAGAATTTTAGAAGTTGAAAGAGCCACTAAGAATTTCATGCAAATGCAATATGAGCAAAATCAACTATTCACTAAGACTATGGAGGAACAATCTACCGTTTTGAAGAACATTAGCCATCAACTTGAGGGTCTAAATAGGAAAATTCCTAGTTTACAATTGAAACTTTCTAATGCTGAAAGGAATATATCATCTTTGTCTGAAGCTCAATCTTCATTGATTAATAAAATGGATGTTAAACCTGAAACTAATGATAATCCCTTTGCAGCTACTAATGCTATAGAAGTAAGAATTGATGAAAATGTTAGACTATTAGCTGAATTACATGCTAAGTGGGAAAGAGAAGATGAAATTGCTAGAAACATTAGTGTTTCTACTATCACCACCACTAGTGTTGAGGCTAGTAATAGTTCTACTACTCTAGATGATAAATTTGATTTTGATCTTGATGGTTGCAATATCTCTAAAGTTATTAAGTTCCTACAAAAGCTTGCTAAAAGTCCTAATGCTAGTGCTATGAACATGGCCTTTACAAAACACATTACTGATGCTCTCATAAAGATTAAAGAAGAAAAGATGAAACATAAAGCTTCTATTCCTATAAAACAAGAAGATGGTTGGGAACCCATCATTAATATGAAAGTGAATGACTTTTATTTTAAAGCTTTATGTGATCTTGATAGTAGTGTTTCTATTATGCCTAGAAGGATTTATGATATGCTTGATTTGCCCCCACTTGAAGATTGTTATTTGAATGTCCCACTTGATGATAATGCTAAAAAGAAACTCATGGGGAGTCTTAATGATGTTCTTATTATGGTTAACAATGCCTATGTCCCCGTTGATTTCTATGTTTTGGATGTTGAATACAATGATTCTTGTCCTATTACTTTGGGAAGATCTTTTCTTAGAACTGTTGGTGCCATTATTGATATGAAAGAAGGCACCATTAAATATCAACTCCCACTCAAGAAAGGTATAGAACACTTCCCTAAGAAGAGAGAGAATATTTCTTTTGCTTCTCCTATGGAAACAAAATTTAATCTTAATGCTTCTTCATTTGAGAACACTTGATTCTTTTTCTTGCTTCTTATGCCTAACTTAAAGACGTTAAAGAAAAGTACTTATTGGGAGATAACCCAAAAGTTTTAGATGAGTCTTGGAAGTTACTACTTTAGTAATAACCGCTCCTTATCCTTTTTATTTGCTTTTTGTGCCAAGAGTAACCTCTAATGAGAGAGAAGTAATGATTGGGAAAGTTGCTGTCCCGAAACAGATTTCTGTGCTTCACCGTAAAAATTTTTGTAAAATCTCTGAACGTCTTTTTGAGGCGTGAATTTTTGTGCTTCTGCCCCAGGTTGTTATCTAAATTTCGTTTATTCAATACTTTTTGATTTGAACAACATAAGGTCTTCGAAAAAATCCGTCTTTACCTGCTGGTCTGTTTTGACAGATTTCTGCCATTTTCTGCATTTGCTGCTTGTTGGTTCCTTTTTGAGTTCTTTTGGGGAATTGAGCTTTTTAAGGGAAGTGATACAGTATATAGTGTTCTAATGGAAGTTTATTTAGTGTTAGAACCGAACCTTAAGACCTTTTATCTTGAGTGCACTAATGTTGCTAATAAAGATTGTGTGAAGTTTTGTATGAAGGAAAAATTTCAGGTGTATGGAAGGAATGAGTAATGAGATGAAGGATGGAATAAAGCTCAAGCTTGGGGATGCCATGCGTGTCACCCAAAGAAATATCCAAGAAGTACAAGAGTCAAATCTTGGGTATGCCCAAGGCATCCCCTTCTTCATCAATAAAAATCGCAGGTTTCTTCCAAACGCTTCATTTTTATTGTTTCATGCACAGTTGTGTTGTTCTTGGAGCGTCTTCTTTTTCGTTTTCGTTTTGGTTTTTCGTTTTCTTTGGTTTGCTGAATAAATTGGTTGGACCCCCTCTTTCATACATTGGTTTGCAAATAGTTTGGTTTGGTTTGGAAAAGAGTAGGAAAGATCATACTTATGTGGTAAAAAGAGCTCATTTTTGACTGTGGCCTATGCTTTGTCATGCCATGATTGATATTGTTTTGGCTTTATGCTTAGTGTTCTTTGTTATAGCATGATTTGTTATAAACAATTGAAATTGCTTAATGTGCCTTGGATGAATCATGCGTTCTTTTAGCATATTAAAGCATAGTATAGTGGCATTCTCCTTTGATGCTTTATTTGGGTTGACTTGGCACATGCTCACACCATGTTATGACTATATCAAGTGACCATAAGCCTTTATTATCCTTTAGTTTTCAACTTTTAGTATCACTTTATGCTTTGATCAATGATGTTTTGTCGCTCTGCATGATTATGGCCATTATTGCTCTCTTAGTTTGTCGCTCCTAGTCTTTTGCTATCCTCCACAACCAAGTATGAGTTCCACTCATGCATCCAACTCCCTAAACCAAGTTATTCCAAAGAGTCCACCATACCTACCTACTAGCTTATGCTATTCCAAGTATATTCATGCTTTTGTTTACCTTCCAAATTAAACTTGTTATGAGAAAACTAGTGATTAAAGCTCTCACGAACTTGATGGCACACTTTACCTTTTTGCATCTAATAAAATTGAACCATTGGGTCCTTCTTTGTTGCGTATATGCTTGCACTTTATAAGTTGAAATTAGAAGAACCATGTATCATGGGGAATGCTTTCAACATTGCACTTGTACTTTGTACCCCGTTGATATCATGTTCTTTTGCTTATGGATCCTGGCGGTGTGAAATAAAAGTGGAACTTGTAAGATCATGGAGTTTGTATGTGTGTTAGAGAAATGCCTGGGCCGCTAGCCTAAGCCATGCCTAATCATGGTGGAAACTTGCAGCATCACCATAATGAGCACTCTATGAAGCATCCTCAATAAAAGCCTATGCAAATAGCAAATAAAAAGATCGTTGAGATGCTCATTGTCTGCTTGCCTTGTCATTTTGAATATGGGATAGCTCATGTATCATGTGCAAGGGGTACCCCGTTGGCGGTTCTTTATGATACACATGTACTTACAATGACAAGAGATTACTTATGACTAAAGTTGAGTAGCATGAGGTTTGGTCTTCATAAGTAAGGGGCATAAGATTTCGGTTTATAACTTGTCAAGCATATCCTCTTAGTTGTGTCACTTTAACCTTAATCACCTTCAAGATGCTTATGATAGGGGAAATGAGAGCTGAAAGCTATAAGTACCATAATTTTTGGAAGCTCTTTATGAGACTTGAATCCCTACTTCCTTCTATGAAGGCCTTTCTTCCACCATTATATTGAGTCTCCACCTTCTACCTTTATGCACCTACTACGAGAGCATAGTGGCCATTCTTAGTTCTATGTGCATTGTCCCAAGACTAGTTGATTGATGCATACTTTGATATTTCTTGTTTTAAACTATTTGTATCTAGTCACTCTTATGAACTTTGAAGGTGTCCTATGCATTTATGTTTTGCTACTCTATGAGGGACAAGCTGAATACTATTATGCTATGTTTTCTTTATGTGAAACAAACAAACGTCTTGCAAATCATTGTTATTCATGAATCTTTTGTTTGTACCTTTTCATGTTGCATCTTAGTTTCTTTGTCTTATTGCTAGAACTTTGTCTTTCATGTTATGATTGAAGTACTATGATCCCAACTTTGAATGTTTTACAAATACTTTGATCAAGTCTTTGATGGTGCATGTCACCTCAAAAATTATTCTTTCTTTTATCACTTACCTACTCGAGGACGAGCAGGAGTTAAGCTTGGGGATGTTGATACATTGCAAATGTATCTATAATTTTTGATGTTCCATGCTTGGTTTTATCCACTTTCTTGTGTTTTGTCCACACTTTGGAGTACTTTTCATATGATTTCTTGGACTAACCCATTAATAAGAGCCATAGTGCCAGCTGCCTGTTTTCTGCTGTTTTTGGTTCCAGGAAAGTCAGAAAATGAATATTCTCAGAATTGGACGGGACAAAAGCCAAAGTGCCTATTTTTCCGGAAGTCATCAGATGCCAGAATACGAGACGGAGAAGGGCTAGGGGCAGGCCACACCACCTAGTCGCACGGCCAGGCCTGGCCCGCGCCAGGGGGTGGTCTGGCCGACCCCAGCACCCCCACGGCCTCTCCTTCCGCCTATAAGATGCCCTCGGGACAAAAACCCTAAGAACCCGATCAAAAATCCATGAAAGTGTCTGTAGCCGCCGTCATCTCCATCCCTAGATCGGGAGGGATCTGAAGCTCTTCCCAGCACCCTGCTGGAAAGGGGAATTCACCCCGGAGGCCTTCTTCATCACCATGCAAGCCTCCGGTGTGATGCGTGAGTAGTTCATCCTTGGACTACGGATCCATGTAGTAGCTAGATGGCTGGTTCTCCTCCTTTGTTCTTTCATGTCTCGATCTTGTGAGCTTCGTTCATGATCAAGATCATCTATTTGTAATTCTGCATGTTGTGTTTGCGAGGATCCGATGGATATTGAGATGCTATTTCAGATTGATTATTGATTCTATCATGTCTTTGTTATTTGTGATCTTGCATGCTTTCCATTGTTAGTAGCTATCTTGGCCAAGTAGATGCTAGCAACTCCAAGAGTTAGTATTTATGCTCGATAGTGGGTTCATGCCTCTAGTAATCTGGGGAAGTGACAAAAATCTCTAAGGTACTAGATGTGCTGTTGCTACTAGGGAGAAAACAACAATCCTTTGTTCATAGAACAATCGTATTTTTTACTTTACACGCAATTCATAAAGCAATAATCTGTTGCTTACAACTTAATACTGGAAGGGGTTCGGATGATAACCTGAAGGTGGATTATTAGTCATAGATGTAGTTGGATGGCGGTCTATGTATAATGTTGTAATGCTCAATCAAGTCTCAAAGGAGTCAAGATGATTAGTATATGCATGTATTGCTTTCTCGATGTTTGTCAATTGCCCCGCTGTAATTTGTTCACCCAACATGTTATCTATCTTAAGGAGAGCCACCTCTAGTGAACTATGGATCCCGGTCCTTTTCTTTTACATACAATCTACAAATTGTTTACTGCTTTGTGTTTACTTTCTGCAAACTATTACTTCCTTCCATTCGATACGTTTAATCCTTTGTTTTTAGCAAAACACGGTGAGATTGACAACCTCATCGCAAGTTGGGGACAGAGTTCTATGGTTGTGTTGTGCAGGTCTCCACGTTGCTACTAGCACCGGTACTGCGCCCTGCCAAGGCTCAGCAACACCTTTGGGGTGTTTCCTTGCTCCTAATGGTTGGATTAAACCTTGGTTTGATAATTGAGGGAAACTTGCTGTTGTGTTCAACATACCTTCCTCTTCGGGTTCCCAGCGAGCTCTACATCAATACTGAGCCATCACCCCTAGATGCTGATGACTGGCTACAAACCATGGAGAACTACTTGGAAGTCGTAGGAGTTGAAGCCAATGCGAAAGACCCATTATCTGGCAGGAGATGCAAGAGCCTAGTGGAATAGCACCTGTACCATGAACGATGGACAGATGATGACTTGGGAAGCATTCAAGTTTAGCCGCACTCATGTGCCCCAAGGTTTGGTTACCAGGATGAGGGATGAGTTCAGGGAACTGAAGCAAGGAAGGATGATGGTAGTTGAGTACCATGACAAATTTATGTCCCTAGCTAGATATGCCCCTGATGAGATCAACAGCAAAGCAAAGAAGAAGGAGAGGTTCCGAAATGGATTACATGATGAGATGCAGACTATGTTAGTCAACATCCGTTTTGAAGATCTAGAAGAGCTAGTAGACTCTGCCATCCAGATGGAGGGAAAGATCAACCAAGCCAATGACAATCGCAAGCGCATGATGATGCACCAGACTGGATCCCACAATACCCAGAAGTAGCGCCCCACCCCGTCTGTAGGATATGCCCTAAGAAAAAACAGACCCTCTATGTCCCGTCCCAACTATCCCAATCGCAGCGGAGGAAACCTGAAGTCTGGAGGAAACCACAACAACAACCCCGGCAACTCCAACAACTTCAATCGTGCACCACCCAAGTCCAACAACAACAACAACGACGACAATACTGCCCCAAGGACTGGAAGCAATGCTGTGCCTGTTGTAGCAAAAGACAAGTCCCAGATTACTTGCTTTGAATGTGGAGTCAAGGGTCACTACTCTAACGAGTGTCCCAAGAAGCTTGCAGCAGCTACCAATGTGAATGCACCCGCTCAGCAGTAGCACCGTGTTTAGCATGGAAGGAGATTTGCCCTAGGGAACTCGCTCAACCGCAACGACCGTCTGTTCCACATGAATGCTGAAGAAGCTCTAGAAGCGCCAAATGTTGTGCTGGGTATGTTTTCTGTTAACTCAGTACTTGCAAGAGTGTTGTTTGATTCTGGAGCATCACACTCGTTTGTTACAGAAGAACTTGCATGCACTAGTAAGATTCAACCAACAAAATTGAAGCATGTTATGATAGTTCAAATACCTGGTTCAACCACCAAAGCTAGAAAAATTTGCAAGGCTGTACCTATCCGAATCCATGGCATAGATTTTTATGCCAATCTAATAGTACTTAGAACCACAGGTTTGGAAATAGTACTAGGAATGGATTGGATGTCGAAACATAAAGGATTAATCGACTGTGCAAAGAAAGCCATAACAATGGCCAGTAGCACTGGAGTATCAATAGAACATGTATCTGAGACCTTGCCCCGTCAATTCAAATGCAACAAGAGTCTAGCCCAACCAACCCTAGACCAAGTCAGAGTAGTCTGTGAATACCCCGACGTGTTCCCAGAGGAATTGTCCGGTATGCCCCCAGATCGGGATATCGAGTTCATCATTGAACTAATTCCTGGAACTGGACCTATAGCTCAGAGACCTTATAATATGAGCCCATCTGAATTAGTGGAGCTGAAGAAACAACTTGATGCTATGCTGGCAAAAGGTTTGATTCAACCAAGCGGATCGCCATGGAGATCGCCTATTTTGTTTGTGGATAAGAAAGATGGAGGTAACCGTTTGTGCACGGATTACCGGAAGCTGAATGATGTCACCATCAAGAACAAGTACCCACTGCCAAAGATAGAGGATCTGTTTGATGAGTTGACAGGTGCCAGAGTGTTTTCTAAGATTGATATTAGTTATCATCAACTCAAGATTCGTGCAACGGATATCCCAAAGACCGCCTTTACCACCAGATATGGATTGTATGAGTGACGGTCATGTCTTTTGGATTAACTAATGCCCCCGCTTATTTCATGAACCTCATGAATAAGATTTTTATGAACTTCTTGGATAAGTTTGTTGTTGTTTTTATTGACGATATTCAGATCTATTCCAAGTCAGAAGAAGACCATGAGCTAGACCTAAGAACCATCCTTGAAACCCTTAGAGAACATCAGTTGTATGCCAAGTTTAGCAAATGTGAGTTTTGGTTAAAGGAAGTAGGATTTCTAGGACATATTGTGTCGGCAGGAGGAGTCGCTGTCGATCCCGCCAAGATCAAAGATGTTGAAAAATGGAAAGCCCCAACCACTCAAACCCAAGTCCGTGCATATCTCGGATTAGCGGGATACTACCGCAAGTTCGTTGAAGGATTTTCGAGCATCACAAGACCAATGACTCAACTGTTGAAGAAAGATAAGAAGTTTGAATGGACTGCCAAATGTGAAGCAAGTTTTCAAGAGCTCAAGAAGAGATTGATTTCAGCCCCAATTCTAATTATGCCAGATATAGAGAAGCCTTTTGATGTGTATTGTGATGCATCCAAGATTGGTATCGGATGTGTGTTGATGCAGGAAGGCAAAGTCATAGCATATTTGTCCCGACAACTGAAGCAACATGAGCAAAACTACCCTACCCACGACCTTGAACCAACAGCCGTAGTTTTAGCCTTGAAGACATGGCATCATTACCTTATGGGTAACCGCTGTGAGATTTATTCGGATCACAAGAGTCTGAAGTATATTTTTACCTAGAAGGAGCTGAATAAGAGGCAAAGGAGATGGATAGAGTACATCAAGGATTATGACCTTGACATTCACTATCACCCCGGCAAAGCCAATGTGGCAGCAGATACTCTTAGCAGATCGCCGTGTAGATTAAACACCATGATTAAGGAAAGCCAGCCAAGTTTGCATGAAGAGTTGGAGCAATTTAGAATAGAGGTAGTTAGGAAATGACTTTTAGCTAGCATAGAACTTCAACCCACTTTGATCAGTCAGATCAAGGAGGCGCAGGAAGGAAATGCAAGTATCGACAGAATTACGCGTCGTATCTGTATATGGAAGGTACCCAGATTCACCGAAGATGAAGAAGGAGTTTTGTGGTACAAAGGACGTATCTGTGTGCCAGCAGATTCCGAGCTAAAGCAAGTTATCATACAAGAAGCTCATGATACTCTTTATTCTATCCATCCCGGAGGAACAAAGATGTATCAGGATTTAAAGGAGCAATTTTGGTGGCACAAGATGAAGAGAGAAATCGGAAGCTACATAGACAAGTGCGGTATCTGTTAGAGAGTCAAAGTGGAACATCAGAGACCCAAGGGACTTTTGCAACCATTGTAGATTCCGGAACGAAAATGGGATTCTGTTGGAATGGATTTTATCACTAGTTTGCCTACTTATAGTAGGGGAAATGACTCTATTTGGGTCATAGTGGATAAACTGTCCAAGGTAGCCCATTTTATACCTGTCAAGACCACCTACCAGGGTTCGAAGCTAGCAGAGCTGTACATTTCTAGAATTGTCAGTTTGCATGGAACCCCCAATACCATAGTATCGGATCGAGGAACCCAGTTTACCTCAAGATTTTGGCAGAAAGTCCAAGAAGGATTAGGAACCAAGCTGAGTTTCAGCACATCTTATCACCTGCAGACCGATGGACAAACTGAAAGAGTCAACCAAATCTTAGAAGATATGTTGAGAGCTTGTGTTCTAGAATATGGATCAAAATGGGAATATTGTCTGCCTTTCGCAGAATTCTCATACAACAACAGTTATCAAGCTAGTTTGCAAATGGCCCCCTTTGAATTTCTGTATGGAAGGAAGTGCCGTACCCCCTTGAATTGGTCGCAAGTAGGAGAGAGTCAGATCTTCGGACCCAACATCCTACGAGAAGCCAAAGAGAAGGTTCACAAAGTCCGTGAGCACCTCAAGACCGCTCAATCCAGACAAAAGAGTTATGCTAACAAGAGACGTCGAGACCTAACTTTCAATGTAGGAGATTTTGTGTATCTCAAAGTATCACCCTTGAACGGAATGCAACATTTTCAACTGAAAGGAAAGTTAGCCCCCAGATATATTGGACCCTTCAAGATTTTAAATCGCCGAGGAGAAGTATCATATCAACTAGAACTGCCAAAGGAGATGTCATCCATCCATGATGTGTTCCATATTTCGTTACTTCGCAAATGCCTAGAAGTTCCGGAGAAGACCGAAGTGTTCAAGAACATCGATCACCGAGCCATAGAAATCAACAAGGATCTGACGTATCGTGAAGTGCCCATTCATATTTTGGAAGAAGCCTTCAAAACCACCAGGACCCGAAGTATCAAGTTTCTCGAGATCCAATGGAGCAACCATATCGAAGAAGAAGCTACTTGGGAGCAAGAAGATTATATTTGGATTGAGTTTCCAAATCTCTTTAGTTCCTAGTTTTTCTTAAATATCGGGACGAGATTTTGTTTAAGGAGGGAAGGTTTGTAACACCCCAAAAATTCTAATCAAGATTATCAAGTTCTAATCACCCAATTTTAGGGTTAACAAAATTTTTTATTTCTAAATTGAATATGAATGCATGTGTGTTTTGCATTAGAATAGGATTGAGTGAAATTGCCATGTTTGATTGCTACAAATGATAAGAAATGGTTTAAGGATGAATACTACATTTTTTGAGCCATGAGACCGTGGGGGAAAACCCCTACGGTATATTTTCTATTTTACTTAAATATATAGGAAAAAGTACGAAGGGGGGATTACATCAAGGGGGTAGAAATGTACAAGAGCGAGCAGAAACATTATGAAGAATAAGAAGAGATCCAATCTAAAAGAGGTTGAACCAAGGAAGCCTTCACTCTATGTTGATGTATAGATAAATCACTCAGGAATCTAACCCTCCAATGAGCGAACGAAGGAGTCTGTTGATTAAAAATATAATCATTCCTCTCTTTCCATAGATTCCACATTGCACAAATAGCAATCTCCATAAAACAAGGTCCCCTGAATAAACTTTTGGCAGTGGTGAATCGAGGAGACATTAGGAGTGAACAATCCCATTGCATATTAATAGACTCCCAGCAGATCCGAGCAAAGGGACAACAAAAGAAGAGATGATCAGTTGTCTCAAGATCTTGGTTAGCACATAGGACACAATTAGGGGCATCATCAATCTTCCAGTTTTTCCTCAACATCAGATCTTTAGTATTCAACCTATCCATTAGGAGTAACCAGGCAAAAACCCTCAGTTTAGGGAGGCATTTGGACTTACAAATTGC
This sequence comes from Avena eriantha, assembly GCA_910589775.1. Taxonomy (NCBI): domain Eukaryota; kingdom Viridiplantae; phylum Streptophyta; class Magnoliopsida; order Poales; family Poaceae; genus Avena; species Avena eriantha. Next base: position 47,490,480 of record OU342742.1, read on the forward strand.
ATTCAACGATAGATCGGACGACACTATTGCAAACAAAAATTTATAGAATTTGGCAGAGGTATAGATGGTGCTGCCCCAAGGGGGCCAATTACAAACTAAATCAAAAAAAAAATCAAATATAAAAGATATGAGCAAATGGTCATTTTGACCAAAGTTAACCACTAGGCCACTTTAAGTGTTCCTAGCAAAGAATGTCTAACAGAAACAATTCTACTTCTTTTCACCCCTTGCTAGAACAAGTAAAAGTGAACCCAAGCCCACTTTACAAACTCACATAAACTATTTTCAAACCTATTTAATGGACAGTTCAATTTTGAATCAAGTTTATATGGTAAGACCACCATTTTGCAAAAACCAACTAAATCAATTCACCTTGACTTTTCCAAGCAACCATAGACACTCAAGCATAAGATCAAGACACTCACCAAATTTCATCCAAAAATTTCAAACTTAATTTCTTTCGGCCATTTAATCAAACACCTGGCAGACACTAATCTAATCCTACCAAACTTTACTAGTTGGAGCATTGATCACTAGACCAAATGCCCCCACACACTCCCCTTGTCTCCCCCAGCCTCTGGCAGCACCAGACAAGCTCCCACTTAGCCATTTTGCACCAGTGCGCCGCCGCCCGAAGCCACACTCGCCAGCCGACCATGAACAGAGCGCCAGAGACCACACCTCTCTCTTCCATGATGCGCAGCAGACAAGCGACCGTCTACCGCCACCCCTGTCCAGCCCTCGACCGCAGGAGAGCCCTGGACCACCCCAGCAGCGCCGCGCCAACTCTCTCTGCGCCGTGCCGAGAGCACGCCAGAGCGCCGCACCCGACCGGCTCGCACAGACCGCGCCTCGCTCTCTCCGCACATGCGCACACTCTCCATGATCACAACTAGCTCCCAGACACCCTCGTTTGCCGCTGCGTGACCCATAGCACCCATGCGCCGTCATGAACACCGTTGCTCCCGTGTAGAGCATCGCACGCGCCCGACCGTTCCATGCCGCCCCGTGCCGTGCCATTACGCCCATGATGACTACCAGGGAACACCACACCGCCCCTACCCATAGCCATGCCGATAGCACGCTATACTGCCCTCGCCGGAGATGCCAACCAATCCCGCTCGGTCCCCTCATCGGTGTATAAATAGAGGCCCTCTCCGCCTCATTTCTCCACACCACCACACTCCCCACTCCTCACTAAGCCTCCCATACTTCTCCCTAGAGCAAGGTGAGCCGTTGCAGAAGGAGAAGGGCGCCGTCAATTGAAGCCGCCCTAGGAGCTGCCGTAACCATAGTTCGAACCGCCATCGTCGACCACGTCGTTCACCCCCATCGCCGACCCTAGATGGATCCCAGGTGAGCCTCACACGACCCCCACCGCCGCGTTAGGGTTAAAACCTTGCCGGAGCTGTTCGTCATCGACGATGAACCTAAGCCGTTAGATTAGATTCGAATTGTAGGGCCTAGATTCAAAGATACCGTTTCGGGTAGATTGAGTCGCTGACTAGTGGGACACCCCTGTCCGTAGCCCTCTATGCCGTGCTGTGTAGATTGGGCCGGCCCAGTTAGTTTCGTAGACCTATGAATTCAAATAAGTATTTTCCTTTTTAGTTAAAACCAGTTTCTGTTAGTAGATTGAAAAATCAATTCAAAGAGATTCACTAAACCAAATTGCATGATTCTAATTTTGTTAGAAAGATATTTAAATTATATATCCAAGCCCGTTGGATTCAAATCATTTGGAGTTAGAGATCACCTATAGTAAAAATAATAAGACATAGACTTTTTCAACTTTAAACATTTTTGAAAAATCAACCATAAATGCTTTTGAGTTGATTCCAACTCTCAAAAATCACATTTCACAAGATCTATCTGAATGTGTAAAAATATTTAGGTTTACATGCAGTGACATTGGACTAGTACCAAATGAATTCTATATAGGCATTTCTAGTCACTTTAATCCTATTAAAGGACAATCTTAAACTTTATTGAATATGATCAACACTTTAAATCACATTCCCATGTATTAGAATATGTGGTAATGCCATGTGTCAACATGATCCCATATTTTAATTGGAGAATATTAAATCTTAAGTTTTTTAATGAGTAGAAATTACTTTTCTAAAATAAAATAAATAAAATTAAGTCTTTATTTCATGTGATGTTTGTGATGTTGCTAGATCATCAAGTGTGAGACTTAGTGTGCTAAATAGAAATAGTTAAGTATTGTTTGGTGATTGTATACCTCGTATTCATTTATAGACGATAGTACCGACCCAGGATACGAGGAGGAGTACTACCAAGAAGAAGAAGAGGAGAACTTCAATCACTACACTACTCAAGGCAAGCTAACACTTGGAAGTTTCATAAGTATGCAAGCTAATACTTGCAAACTTGATAACTTAAGCAAGATGCATTAGGCATGCTTTGGTTATACAACTTTGATTATACCCATCCCAAGTTTTACTTGCAAGCTTCATTCTTTTTACTTTACCAAAGTTCTTTACTTTTAGTTAGTACTTTGTGAGTTTTTGGAACAATAGTATAGATACCATAACGAGTATAAAACTAGGCCTAGGTAGTTATACTTAGATGTCATTCCATGGCATGAGATTGGAGATTAGCACCCCTCATTAGAGAATACCTCAACTATAGTGGCTAGTGCTAAGCATAAAAGTGGATCACTTTAGATGGGAATACTTGGTGAAAATGATTATGAAAACCTTGGAATGAAGATTCATTCTATGGAAATGTTTTGACATGTGTTGAGAAACACAGTGGTTTGATGATGAAAATGTTGAGGCATGAGCATTAGCCCTTTACCAAAAACTAATGGTTGGGTTCGGATGCGATACCATTCCAATTTTACCGTACAACCACAATACCTGAATTGGGTAGGGCTTAGCCGGAAGTTTATATGCCTTAGTATGGGTTCCCTTGTGTAAGAGGTTGAGCTAAGGCTACCTCTTGATTATTTTCCACCTATGTAGTGCCCAGGATGGCAGATGGCCATGGCTAGGAGGCCAAGCTCATAGGGGAGGTGCCTATACTAGGGTGTGTAATTGAAAGGTGATGATTGATTATCGGCACACTAAGTATGATTGATTTAGGGTTATCCCTGATGTATGTATCGAATTTTGTGGTGAAAGTGTACCACCTTTGCAGAGTGTCAAACCATTCTAATAGCTGTGTTCGCGGTCATGGACAATTGGAGTGGCCATACTGTTCCGTCGTTAGATGTTTTCAAAATGACTTGTGAATTGAACTATGACTTTGACTTGACCACAACAGGATTGTGGACATGAAAACTAGGTTCCCACTTAAGTGCTTTAGAACATTAAATTAGTTTTCTTTACTTCTAAACTCAGTTAGAAATAAACCTGCCTTTTTGCAAATAAACCTAGAGCTTAAGATTCCTACTAGAACTACCTTACTTGTTAGTGATAGTTTGCGAGTACTTAAAGAGTACTCATGGCTTTGTCCCTGGCTATTCCCGTGGCCAAACTATGAGGAGGACTATCAGGATGATGGACAGTAGGAGGTCTACGACAACTAGGATCATCTCCCATCGTCAGCATTGCCTGTGACCCTGAAGATGGAGCCCACTACTACGTTTATTATTCCGCTGCTTTGATGGTATTTAGACTAGATCATGAGATCCTCTATTTGTAAGACCTTATTATGGTTTTTAATGGATGATGTACTATGATATCAATCTGTTATGTCTCACAAAAATGGTAATCCTAGGATTGTGAGGTATGGCATAACAAGCATCTAGGATTAAAAATTTGGGTGTTGACAAGTTGGTATCAGAGCCATCCTGACCATAGGAAACCCTAGTTAGAATGGACGTCCGAACAAAAACTTAGTTTCAAAACAAAAGAAGTGAGTATTTATGAAAACCTATTCCCACTCTTATCTTTGAGATTCTTTCAAAAAGATTCATGTTCCTCAAAAATTCTTGAAATTCTACCTAAAATTTGACACACTTGATCACCTTACTAACTTGCTCACCCTAAAATTCTTATAGATGGAGGTTCAGTATTGCAAGTTCTACCAGTTGGGCAACAGAGGCCAACTGATCTTTTAGAGGGATCTAGATGCACTGTCAGAGTATCTAGAGCGCCCGCACCTGGAGTTCTCCGGGGCCCAACTCAACGATCACGTAGGAGGAGATCTACAATTGCTGATAGTTGCAGAGCTCAGAGGCAAGATGGAAGCACTCACTTCAGAGACGATCCAATTCACCTTGCGTGAGAGCAACTGGCTAGATGGATTAGCCAGGGCCATGCATGAAGCGCTTGCCCATCTTTGTGGACAAAACATCAACCAGATCCAGGGAACTCGCTTTGCTCACTTCGTAAGGCGTGATTCTATGGGAATGCCCTTGGAGATGCCAGGACACCCGGAGCTAAAGCACCAGGTGGACAATCTTGACTTCATGTTGTATGATAGGTAGAAGGAGTTGGACAATGCTCGTGCCTACGCCAACCACAACCATGCCATTGCAGTAAAAAAGGACCAGACCCTCGCCATCCTCGCCAAGGAGCCCCAATCACTTCGTCATCAGCGCGACAAGAAGGATCACACCATCGATCGTCTTCGCAAGAAGGTGGCCGCTCTCGAGAAGACCATCCATGAACAGGAAATTCAGCTTGAAGCAAAGGAGGAGGAGGAAGGTGAAGATATCCAGGGAGATCTTTACTCTTACCTAAGTGATGAAAACGACTACCTGGAGGATGATGCCGTGGAGTTCCACACTGGTGATGATGATTCAGACTTCATTGATGATGATTAGATGCACTTTATCACTACTATAGGAATGAGTTGTACCGGTCCCACTTTATCGTAGTTTCATAGAATGGTTCTTAAAACCATATGTTTTCTATTTGTGTTGTGGTGTGCGTTTGTATAGTGTGCTTTGAATGAATGAAAGAGAGGAAGTTGTTAGTTTGCAAAAACTGAGTCAAACTCAAAATTTAAAGCTTTTGAAACAAAACCATGAACCTTATAAAATTCCCTCTTATCTCATTATCTATCTCAATCTTTAGATGACTCGTGGAAACCCTAGAGGAAGTAGTTCATCTCAGGACCCAATGTTGTAGATTCTGCAAATGCTAGTTTCCGACCGTGAAGCTAGTAGAGCCGAACGCCAAGCCAACTTAGCCACTCTCCAACAGATAGCTCAGATGGCCCACAATAATCAAGGCCACGTAAACCAAGATCATCATGGATCCAAACTCAAGAACTTTTAGAATACCAACCCACCTATCTTTAGTAAATCTGAGGATCCCCTAGATGCTGATGACTGGCTGCAAACCATGGAGAACAACTTGGAAGTCACATGAGTTGAAGCCAATGAGAAAGTACTGTTTTCCACCCATTATCAGGCAGGAGATGCAAGAGCCTGGTGGAATAGCACCCGTACCATGACGACTTGGGAAGCATTTAAGATCAAGTTCAGCCGCAGCCATGTGCCCCAAGGTTTGGTTACCAGGATGAGGGATGAGTTCAGGGAACTGAAGCAAGGAAGTATGACGGTAGTTGAGTACCGTGACAATTTTTTCCCTAGCTAGGTATGCCCCTGATGAGATCAACACCAAAGCAAAGAAGAAGGAGAAGTTCCTGAATGGATTACATGATGAGATGCAGACTGTGTTAGTCAACATCCGTTTTGAAGATCTAGAAGAGCTAGTAGACTCTGCCATCCAGATGGAGGGAAAGATCAAGCAAGCCAATGACAATCGCAAGCGTAGGATGATGCACCAGACTGGATCCCACAATACCCAGAAGTATCGCCCCAACCCGTCTGCAGGATATGCCCCAAGAAACAACAAACCCTCTATGTCCCGTCCCAACTATCCCAATCGTAGCGGAGGAAACCTGAAGTCTGGAGGAAACCACAACAACAACCCAGAACTCCAACAACTTGAACCATGCACCACCCAAGTCCAACAACAATAACAACGACGACAATACTGCCCCAAGGACTGGAAGCAATGTTGTGCCTGTTGCAGCAAAAGACAAGTCCTAGATTACTTGCTTTGAATATGGAGTCAAGCATCACTACTCCAACGAGTTTCCCAAGAAGCTTGCAGCAGCCACCAATGTGAATGCACCCTCTCAGCAGCAGTGCCGTGTTCAGCCTGGAAGGAGATTTGATCTAGGGAACTCGCTCAACCGCAACGGCCATCTATTCCACATGAATGCTGAAGAAGCTCAGGAGGCGCCAAATGTCATCCTGGGTATGTTTTCTGTTAACTCAGTACTTGCAAGAGAGTTGTTTGATTCTGGAGCATCGCACTCGTTTGTTATAGAAGAATTTGCATGCACTAGTAAGATTCAACCAACAAAATTGAAGCATGTTATGATAGTTCAAATACCTGGTTCAACCACCAAAGCTAGAAAAATTTGCAAGGCTGTACCTATCCGAATCCATGGAATAGATTTTTATGCCAATCTAATAGTACTTAGAACCAAAGGTTTGGAAGTAGTACTAGGAATGGATTGGATGTCGAAACATAAAGGATTAATCGACTGTGCAAAGAGAGCCATAACTATAACCAGTAGCACTGGATTATTAGTAGAACATGTATCTGAGACCTTGCCCCGTCAATTCAAATTCAACAAGAGTCGAGCCCAACCAACCCTAGACTAAGTCAGAGTAGTCTGTGAATACCCCGACGTGTTCCCAGAGGAATTGCCTGGTATGCCCCAGATCGTGATATTGAGTTCATCATTGAACTAATTCCTGGAACTGGACCCATAGCTCAGAGAACTTATAGTATGAACCCATATGAATTAGTGGACCTGAAGAAACAACTTGATGCTATGCTGGCAAAAGGTTTGATTCAACCAATCGCATCGCCATGGAGATTGCCTATTTTGTTTGTGGATAAGAAAGATGGAGGTAACCGTTTGTGCACGGATTACCGGAAGCTGAATGATGTCACCATCAAGAACAAGTACCCACTGCTAAAGATAGAGGATCTGTTTTATCAATTGACTGGTGCCAGAGTGTTTTCTAAGATTGATCTTAGAACTGGTTATCATCAACTCAAGATTCGTGCAACAGATATCCCAAAGACCGCCTTTACCACCAGATATGGATTGTATGAGTATACGGTCATGTCTTTTGGATTAACCAATGCCCCCGCTTATTTCATGAACCTCATGAATAAGATTTTTATGAACTTCCTGGATAAGTTTGTCGTTGTTTTTATCGACGATATTCTGATCTATTCCAAGTCAGAAGAAGACCACGAGCTACACCTGAGAACCATCTTTGAAACCCTTAGAGAACATCAGTTGTATGCCAAGTTTAGCAAATGTGAGTTTTGGTTGAAGGAAGTAGGATTCCTAGGACATATTGTGTCGGCAGGAGGAGTCGCTGTCGATCCCGCCAAGATCAAATATGTTGAAGAATGGAAAGCCCTAACCACTCAAACCCAAGTCCGTGCATTTCTCGGATTAGCAGGATACTATCGCAAGTTCGTTGAAAGATTTTCGAGCATCGCAAGACCAATGACTCAACTGTTGAAGAAAGATAAGAAGTTTGAATGGAATGACAAATGTGAAGCAAGTTTTCAAGAGCTCAAGAAGAGATTGATTTCAGCCCCAATTCTGATTATGCCATATATCAAGAAGCCTTTTGATGTGTATTGTGATGCATCCAATATTGGTCTCGGATGTGTGTTGATGCAGGAAGGCAAAGTCATATCATATCCGTCCTGACAACTGAAGCAACACGAGCAAAACTACCGTACCCATGACCTTGAACTAGCAGCCGTAGTTTTAGCCTTGAAGACATGGCGTCATTACCTTATGGGTAACCGCTGTGAGATTTATTTGGATCACAAGAGTCTGAAGTATATTTTCACCCAGAAGGAGCTGAATAAGAGGCAAAGGAGATGGATAGAGTACATCAAGGATTATGACCTTGACATTCACTATCACCCCAGCAAAGCCAATGTGGTAGCGGATACTCTTAGCAGATTGCCGTGTAGATTAAACACCATGATTAAGGAAAACTAGCCAAGTTTGCATGAAGAGTTGGAGCAGTTTAGAACGGATCTAGTTAGCAAATGACTTTTAGCTAGCATAGAAATTTAACCCACATTGATCAGTCAGATCAAGGAGGCGCAAAAAGGAAATGCAAGTATCGATGGAATCACGCGTCGTATAGGTACATGGAAAGTACCCGGATTCACCAAAGATGAAGAAGGAGTTTTGTTGTACAAAGGACGTATCTGTGTGCCAGCAGATTCTGAGCTAAAGCAAGTTATCATGCAAGAAGCTCATGATACTCTTTATTCTATCCATCCCGGAGGAACAAAGATGTATCAGGATTTAAAGGAGCAATTTTGGTGGCACAAGATGAAGAGAGAAATCGGAAGCTACATAGCCAAGTGTGATATCTATCAGAGAGTCAAAGCGGAACATCAGAGACCCGCAGGACTTTTGCAACCATTACAGATTCCATAATGGAAATGGGATTCTGTTGGAATGGATTTTATCACAAGTTTGCCTACTTCTAGTAGGGGAAATGACTCTATTTGGGTCATAGTGGATAAACAGTCCAAGGTAGCCCATTTTATACCTGTCAAGACCACCTACCAGAGTTCGAAGCTAGCAGAGCTGTACATTGCTAGAATTGTTAGTTTGTATGGAACCCCTAAGAACATAGTATCGGATCAAGGAACCCGGTTGACCTCAAGATTTTGGTAGAAAGTCCAGGAAGGATTAGGAACCAAGCTGAGTTTCAGCACAGCTTATCACCCGTAGACCGATGGAAAAACTGAAAGAGTCAACCAAATTTTAGAAGATATGTTGAGAGCTTGTGTTCTAGAATATGGATCAAAATGGGAAGATTGTCTGCCTTTCGTAGAATTCTCATAGAACGACAGTTAACAAGCTAGTTTGCAAATGCCCCCCTTTGAATTTCTGTATGGAAGGAAGTGTCGTACCCCCTTGAATTGGTCGCAAGTAGGAGAGAGTCAGATCTTTGGACCCAACATCCTACGAGAAGCTAAAGAGAAGGTTCACAAAGTTCGTGAGCACCTCAAGACCGCTCAATCCAGACAGAAGAGTTATGCTGACAAGAGACGTTGAGACCTGACTTTCAATGTAGGAGATTTTGTGTATATCAAAGTATCACCCTTGAAAGGAATGCAACATTTTCAACTGAAAGGAAAGTTAGCCCCCAGATATATTGGACCCTTCAAGATTTTATATCGCCGAGGAGAAGTATCATATCAACTGGAACTGCCAAAGGAGATGTCAGCCATCCATGATGTGTTCCATATTTCGTTACTTCGCAAATGCCTAGAATTTCCGGAGAAGACCGAAGTGTTCAAGAACATCGATCACCGAGCCATAGATATCAACAAGGATCTGACGTATCGTGAAGTGCCCATTCGTATTTTGGAAGAAGCCTTCATAACCACCAGGACCCGAAGTATCAAGTTTCTCGAGATCCAATGGAGCAACCATACCGAAAAATAAGCTACTTGGGAGCGAGAAGATTATATTCGGACTGAGTTTCCAAATCTCTTTAGTTCCTAGTTTTTCTTAAATCTCGGGACGAGATTTTGTTTAAGGAGGGAAGGTTTGTAACATCCCAAAAACTCTAATCAAGATTATCAAGTTCTAATCACCCAATTTTAGGGTTAACAAAAACTTTTATTTATAAATTGAATATGAATGCATGTGTGTTTTGTATTAGAATAGGATTGAGTGAAATTGCCATGTTTGATTGCTACAAATGATAAGAAATGTTTTAAGGATGAATACTACATCATCTAGGCCAATTACAAACTAAATCAAAAGAAAAAGAAATCAAATATAAAAGATATGAGCAAATGGTCATTTTGACCAAAGTTAACCACTAGGCCACTTTAAGTGTTCCTAGCAAAGAATTTCTAACAGAAACAATTCTACTTCTTTTCACCCCTTTCTAGACCATTAAAAGTGAACCCAAGCCACTTTATAGACTCACATAAATTATTTTCAAACCTATTTAATGGACAGTTCAATTTTGAATCAAGTTCATATGGTAAGATCACCATTTTGCAAAAACCAACTAAATCAATTCACCTTGACTTTTCCAAGCAACCATAGACACTCAAGCATAAGATCAAGACACTCACCAAATTTCATCCAAAAATTTCAAACTTAACTTCTTTCGGCCATTTAATCAAACACCTGGCAGACACTAATCTAATCCTGCCTAACTTTACTATTTGGAGCATTGATCACTAGACCAAATGCCCCCATACACTCCCCTTGTCTCCCTAGCCTCTGGCAGCACTAGACACGCTCCCCCTTAGCCATTTTGCACCAGTGCGCCGCCGCCCGAAGCCACACTCGCCGGCCGACCATGGACAGAGCGCTAGAGACCACACCGCCCTCTTCCATGATGCGCAGAAGACAAGCGACCGTCTACCGCCACCCCTGTCCAGCCCTCGACCGCTGGAGATCCCTAGACCACCCCAGCAGCGCCACACCCACTCTCTCTGCGCCGTGCCGAGAGCACGCCAGAGCGCCGCACCCGACCGGCTCGCACAGACCGCGCCTCGCTCTCTCCGCACACGCGCACACTCGCCATGATCATAGCTAGCTCCCAGACACCCCCATTCACCGCCGCGCGACTCGTAGCACCCGTGCACCATCGCAAACACCGTCGCTCCCGTGTAGAGCATCGCACGTGCCCGACCGTTCTATGCCTCCCCGTGCCATGCCATTACACCCATGATGACTGCCAGGGAACACCACACCACCCCCTACCCACAACCATGCTGATAGCATGCTGTACCACCCTCACCGGAGATGCCAGCCTATCCCGCTCGGTCCCCTCGTCGGTGTATAAATAGAGGCCCTCTCTGCCTCATTTCTCCACACCACCACACTCCCCACTCCTCACTAAGCCTCCCACACTTCTCCTCGGAGCAAGGCGAGCACCGCTTCACCGGAATTTGGCCGGAGCCCGCCGCTGCAGAAGGAGAAGGGCGCCGTCGATTGAAGCCGCCCTAGGAGCTGCCGTGACCATTGTTCGAACCGACGTCGTCGACCACGTCATTGGTACCCATCACCGACCCTAGATGGATCCCAGGTGAGCCTCACATGACCCCCACCACCGCGTTAGGGTTAAAACCTCGTCAGAGCTGTTCATCGTCGATGATGAACCTGAGCCGTTAGATTAGATTCTAATCGTAGGGCCTAGATTCAAAGATAGCGTTTCGGGTAGATTGAGTCGCTGACTAGTGGGACACCCCTGTCAGTAGCCCTCTACACCGCGCTGTGTAGATTGGGTTGGACTAGTTAGTTCCCCACGCAGGCCTGTGAATTCAAATAAGTATTTTCCTTTTTAGTTAAAACTAGTTTTTGACAGTAGATTCAAAAATCAATTCAAAGAGATTCACTAAACCAAATTGCATGATTCCAATTTTGTTAGAATGATATTTAAATTATATATCCAAGCCCGTTAGATTCAAATCATTTGGAGTTAGAGATCACCTATCATAACAATAACAAGGCAGAGACTTTTTCCACTTCAAACATTTTTGAAAATCAACCATAAATGCTTTTGAGTTGATTCCAATTTCAAAAATCACACTTGAAAAGATCTATCTAAATATGTAAAAATGTTTAGGTTTACATGCAGTGACATTGGACTAGTACCAAATGAATGCTATATAGGCATTTCTAGTCACTTTAATCCTATTAAAGGATAATCTTAAACTTTATTGAATATGATCAACACTTTAAATCACATTCCCATGTATTAGAATATGTGGTGATGACATGTGTCAACATGATCCCATATTTTAATTGGAGAATATTAAATCTTAAGTTTTTCAGTGAGTAGAAATTACTTTTCTAAAATAAAATAAAATTAAGTCTTTATTTCATGTGATGTTTGTGATGATGCAAGATCATCAAGTGTGAGCCTTAGTGTGCTAAATAGAAATAGTTAAGTATTTTTTGGTGGCTGTATACCTCGTATTCATTTATAGACAATAGTACCAACCTGGGATACGAGGAGGAGGAGTACTACCAAGAAGAAGAAGAGGAGAACTTCAATCACTACACTACTCAAGGCAAGCTAACACTTGCAAGTTTCATAACTATGCAAGCTAGAACTATGCAAGCTAATACTTGCAAACTTGATAACTTAAGCAAGATGCATTAGGCATGCTTTGGTTATACAACTTTGATTATACCCATCCCAAGTTTTACTTGCAAGCTTTATTCTTTTTACTTCACAAAAGTTCTTTACTTTTAGGTAGTACTTTGTGAGTTTTTGGAACAATAGTATAGATACCATAAAGAGTATAAAACTAGTCCTAGGTAGTTATACTTAGATGTCATTCCATGGCATGAGATTGGAGATTAGCACCCCTCATTAGAGAATACCCTCAACTATAGTGGCTAGTGCTAAGCATAAAAGTTGATCACTTTAGATGGGAATACTTGGTGAAAATGATTATGAAAACCTTGGAATGAAGATTCATTCTATGGAAATGTTTTGGCATGTGTTGAGAAACACAATGGTTTGATGATGAAAATGTTGAAGCATGAGCCTTAGCCCTTTACCAAAAACTGATGGTTGGGTTCGGATGCGATACCATTCCAATTTTACCGTACAACCACAATACCTGAATTGGGTAGGGCTTAGCCGAAAGTTTATATGCCTTAGTATGGGCTGCCTTACGGAAGAGGTTGAGCTGAGGCTACCTCTTGATGATTGTTGATACATTGCAAATGTATCTATAATTTTTGATGTTCCATGCTTGGTTTTATCCACTTTCTTGTGTTTTGTCCACACTTTGGAGTACTTTTCATATGATTTCTTAGACTAACCTATTAACAAGAGCCACAGTGCCAGCTGCCTGTTTTCTATAGTTTTTGGTTCCAGGAAAGTCAGAAAATGAATATTCTCGGAATTGGACGGGACAAAAGCCAAAGTGCCTATTTTTCCGGAAGTCATCAGATGCCAGAATACGAGACGGAGAAGGGCTGGGGGCCATCCACACAACCTGGCCGCATGGCCAGGCCTGGCCCACGCCAGGGGGTGGTCTGGCCGACCCCGACACCCCCTCTGCCTGTCCTTCCGCCTATAAGATGTCCTCGGGACGAAAACCCTAAGTACCCGATCAAAAATCCACGAAAGAGTCTATAGCCGCCGTCATCTCCGTCCCTAGATCGGGAGGGATCTGAAGCTCTTCCTGGCACCCTGCCGGAGAGGGGAATTCACCCTGGAGGCCTTCTTCATCACCATGCAAGCCTCCGGTGTGATGCGTGAGTAGTTCATCCTTGGACTACGGATCCATGTAGTACCTAGATGGCTAGTTCTCCTCCTTTGTTCTTTCATGTCTAGATCTTGTGAGCTCCGTTCATGATCAAGATCATCTATTTCTAATTCTGCATGTTGTGTTTGCAAGGATCCGATGGATATTTAGATGCTATTTTAGATTGATTATTGATTCTATCATGTCTTTGTTATTTGTGATCTTGCATGCTTTCCGTTGTTAGTAGCTATCTTGGCCAAGTAGATGCTAGCAACTCAAAGAGTTAGTATTTATGCTCGATAGTGGGTTCATGCCTCTGGTAATCTGGGGAAGTGACAGAAATCTCTAAGGTACTAGATGTGCTGTTGCTACTAGGTATAAAACAACAATCCTTTGTTCATAGAACAATCGTATTGTTTACATTACACGCAATTCGTAAAGCAATAATCTGTTGCTTGCAACTTAATACTAGAGGGGGTTCGGATGATAACCTGAAGGTGGATTATTAGTCATAGATGCAGTTGGATGGCGTTCTATGTATAATGTTGTAATGCCCAATCAAGTTCCAAAGGAGTCAATATGATTAGTATATGCATGTATTGCTTTCTCAATGTTTGTCAATTGCCCCGCTGTAATTTTTTCACCCAGCATGTTATCTATCTTAGGGAGAGCCACCTCTAGTGAACTATGGATCCCTGTCCTTTTCTTTTACATAAAATCTATAAACTATTTACTACTTTGTGTTTACTTTCTGCAAACTATCACTTCATTCCATTCGATACGTTTAATCCTTTGTTTTCAGCAAAACACGGTGAGATTGACAACCTCATCGCAAGTTGGGGACAAAGTTCTGTGGTTGTGTTGTGTAGGTCTCCATGTTGCTACTAGAACCAGTAGTGCGCCCTGCCTAGGCTCAGCTAGCAACACCTTTGGGGTGTTTCCTTGCTCCTACTGGTTTGATTAAACCTTGGTTTCATAACTAAGGGAAACTCGTTGCTGTGCTCATCATACCTTCCTCTTGGGGTTCCCAACGAGCTCTACATCAACACTGAGCCATCAAGCATTTTTCTGGCGCCGTTGCCGTGGAGTCAAGGACATCTTCACAAGGGGAGTCCCTCATAACCAATCTCTTTACTTTGGTATTTTTGTTTTGCTTAGTTTCTTTTTGCTTTATTTGCTTGTTTTGTTGTTAAAAACAGAAAAAAATAGTTTTACTAGTTTGCTTTCTTTATCAAAAAGACACACAAAATTAGTTCCTTTCTTAAGTTGCCACTATGTCTAGCCTTGCTCCAATCACTATGTCACCCGAGGAAATGATTTTCACTTTTAAACAAGGAATTGAGGAAAGTTTTAAGGAAGCTTGGTCTAGAATCTCTGATCTACATGAAAAAACTGAGCCTAAAATGACTAAAAGCTTGTTACTTAGCAGTTTTTACCTTGGAATTGCTCTTTGCTATAGATATGCTTTAGATGCTGTTGTGGGAGGAGATTTCCTCCAATGTAATGAGGATGATGCTATAAATGCTATAAAGAAATTGATCCTCACTTACAACTTGCCTAGCCAAACTGATATTTCTTTCGCAAGAATATTTGCTAGATTGAACACTCTTGAGACTAGCACTACTAGCTTAAAAGATTGCTATAATATTCTTAGGGAGCATCAGAATTATGTCCCAATAAATTCTGAACCATCAAAGTGGCTCCCTACAGTAAAGATTGAGATAAACACTGAAACTTTTCAAGCTCGCTGTGATATCATGTCTGAATTTTGTCTTATGCCCAAAGATATTTATGAATCTTTGAATCTTTGGGGGCTTACTGAAGGAGGAAAAGAAATATCTCTTGCTAATAATGCTACCATATTACCTATTGGAATAGCTGAAGGAGTGTTTACAAAGATCCTTGGGAAAATGATTTCTACTGATTATCTTGTTATTGAATGTGCAGGAAAAGGACAAGTTACACTTGGAAGGTCCCTATTAGAACTTCTTGGAGCTATAATAGATGTGGGAAAGGGGACCAAGCACCTTTCTTCTCCACCAAACAATCATATTTTCCCCAAGGTTAAGAATAAAAGTAAGAGTGGTAAGGGCAAGAAATTTGGTCTTAATGCTTCTTCATTTGAGAACACTTGATTCTTTTTCTTGCTTCTTATGCCTAACTTAAAGGCGTTAAAGAAAAGTACTTATTGGGAGATAACCCAAAAGTTTTAGATGAGTTTTGGAAGTTATTACTTCAGTAATAACCGCTCCTTATCCTTTTTATTTGCTTTTTGTGCCAAGAGTAACCTCTAATGAGAGAGAAGTAATGATTGGGAAAGTTGCTGTCCCGAAGCAGATTTCTATGCTTCACCGTAAAAATTCATGTAAAATCTCTGTACTTCCTTTTGAGGCGTAAATTTTTGTGCTTCTGCCCCAGGTTGTTATCTAAGTTTCGTTAGTTCAACACTTTTTGATTTGAGCAATAGAAGCTCTTCGAAAAAATTCGTCTTTACCTGCTGGTCTGTTTTGACAGATTTCTGCCATTGTCTGCATTTGCTTCTTGTTGGTTCCTTTTTGAGTTCTTTTGGGGAATTGAGCTTTTTGCGGGGATCCGATGGATATTGAGATGCTATTTCAGATTGATTATTGATTCTATCATGTCTTTGTTATTTGTGATCTTGCATTCTTTTCGTTGTTAGTAGCTATCTTGGCCAAGTAGATCCTAGCAACTCCAAGAGTTAGTATTTATGCTCGATAGTGGGTTCATGCCTCTGGTAATCTGGGGAAGTGACAGAAATCTCTAAGGTACTAGATGTGCTGTTGCTACTAGGGAGAAAACAACAATCCTTTGTTCATAGAACAATCGTATTGTTTACATTACACGCAATTCGTAAAGCAATACTCTGTTGCTTGCAACTTAATACTAGAGGGGGTTCGGATGATAACCTGAAGGTGGATTATTAGTCATAGATGCAGTTGGATGGCGGTCTATGTATAATGTTGTAATGCCCAATCAAGTTCTAAAGGAGTCAATATGATTAGTATATGCATGTATTGCTTTCTCGATGTTTGTCAATTGCCCCTCCGTAATTTGTTCACCCAGCATGTTATCTATCTTAAGGAGAGCCACCTCTAGTGAACTATGGATCCCGGTCCTTTTATTTTACATAAAATCTATAAACTATTTACTACTTTGTGTTTACTTTCTGCAAACTATCACTTCATTCCATTCGATACGTTTAATCCTTTGTTTTCAGCAAAACACGGTGAGATTGACAACCTTATCGCAAGTTGGGGACAGAGTTCTGTGGTTGTGTTTTGTAGGTCTCCACGTTGCTACTAGCACCGGTAGTGCGCCCTGCCAAGGCTCAGCTAGCAACACCTTTGGGGTGTTTCCTTGCTCCTACTAGTTCGATTAAACCTTGGTTTCATAACTGAGGGAAACTTGCTACTGTGTTCATCATACCTTCCTCTTGGGGTTCCCAACGAGCTCTACATCAACATTGAGCCATCAATTGTCCACCTATGCAGTGCCCAGGATGGCAGATGGCCATGGCTGGGAGGCCAAGCTCATAGGGGAGGTGCCTATACTAGGGTGTGTAATTGAAAGGTTATGATTGATTATCCACATACTAAGTATGATTGGTTCAGGGTTATCCCTGATAGATGTATCGAATTTTGTGGTGAAAGTGTACCACCTCTGCAGAGTGTCAAACTATTCGAATAGCTGTGTCCGTGGTCATGGACAGTTGGAGTGGCCATACTGTTCCGTCGTCAGATGTTTTCAAAATGACCTGTGAATTGAACTATGACTTTGACTTGACCACAACAGGATTGTGGACATGAAAACTAGGTTCCCACTTAAGTGCTTTAGAACATTAAATTAGTTTTCTTTACTTGTAAACTCAGTTAGAAATAAACCTGCCTTTTTGCAAATAAACCTAGAGCTTAAGATTCCTACTAGAACTACCTTACTTGTTAGTGATAGTTTGCGAGTACTTAAAGAGTACTCATGGCCTTGTCCCTGGCTATTCCCGTGGCCAGACTATGAGGAGGACTATCAGGATGATGGATAGCAGGAGGTCTACGACAACTAGGATTATCTCCCATCGTCAGCATTGCCTATGACCCTGAAGATGGAGCCCACTACTACGTTCATTATTCCGCTGCTATGATGGTATTAAGACTGGATCATGAGATCCGCTATTTGTAAGACTTTATTATGGTTTGTAATGGATGATGTGCTGTGATATCAATCTGTTATGTCTAGCAAAAATGGTAATCCTGGGATTGCGAGGTATGGCATGACAGGCATTTGGGATTAAAAATCCGGGTGTTGACATATATGAACGATTCACCCACTCGAGAGCCCCTCTTGATAGTACGACTATCTATCCTAAACCCGATCTCCCATAACTACAAGAGACCGGTAAGATAGAAAACCTATCAAGATCATACTTTTGCCTTGAGAATTCCACTTTGAGCTTGATGTAGACCGTCTTATCCTCCTCAAGATGGATCGTCTTCATTGATTGCACTTGCTTGCTCTTGCTTGATGAAGACTTGAGAAATGCTCCCCCATACTCCATGGGGAAGCCTCTTCTTCGAACTTATCTTCATCATTCTATGATTGCTGAGGACGGCAAGCTTCAAGCATGAGATATGGAGAATCATGAATGGCACGCTCACTATCCACATTGCAAGTTCTATCACCACTCAACATATCATTACCTTGTGACAACTCACAATTAGGTGAAGTGGAGGAAGATGAGAAATCATCACGGCCGGAGGTGGAGGGAACACAATCATCCTCATTAAGCTTGGACACATCACATTTTGCTTGAAGCTTAGTCCAAATATCATGATCATTCCGAAAAGGCATGATTGAGGAAAGAACTACAAAGCTCACAACATTAACAAGCACATTAGATGCTCGAGCTTCGAGATAAGAGTTTGTCTCCTCCTCCAAAGATAGATTTTGGGGATCCTTAGGAGGAGACAAGCCCATACCTAGAATTCACTCAATATTTGGGTTAATGACCAGGAAATGGCTAAGAATGTGAATACGCCAAACATCATAATCTATGCCATCAAATGTAAATGTGTGAGAGTGCATTAAGCCCCTAGGAGACATCCTTACTATCGAGGCGGTGAAGCCTAAGAAGCGAGAGACCTCGCTCTGATACCAATTGAAAGGGAAACGGAGGTCGCCTAGAGGGGGTGAATAGGTGTTTTAAAATTATTATGGTTTAGGCTCTAATAAATGGAGAATAAAACTTAACATTTAATTTATCAAGCCAAAACCTATATTTACTAGGTTCAGTAAGTAAACCAACAACCTATGCTAAGCAAGACAAGCAACAAGGTGATATCAAGATATAATACTTCAAGCACGATGGCTATCACATTGTAAATTGCATAAGTAAATGGCTCGATTGGGAGATAACTGATGGACGCAGATACGATGATTTGGTTCCCGAAGTTCACTTCCAAAGAAGCTACATCTCCGTTGGAGAGGTGCGGGGGCGCAATGTACTTCGAACGCCACATGTGGCTCACCTCGAGGTGTGGTGGCTCGATGCTTACTCAGTGCCACACAAGGCCTCACCCCAAGATGCGAAGGCATGCAACTCACCGACGCCACAAAAGGCTCACCCTATTCTCCCGTGAGCTCACCATAAAGGCCTACTCCCATTCCACTATGGGACACTTGAGGGCAGTCACCGAACCCGTACAAGGCTTGGGGAAATCTCCACAACTCAATTGGAGGGCTCCCAAGAAATGCCACAAAGGCTACAAGCTTGAGGAAACTCCACAACAATTGGAGCCCCCAAGAACAATGCCACAATAGGCCACAAGCTTGAGGAATCTCCACAACTCAATTGGAGGCCCCAAGAACTCACCACAACTCCACACAACCGTCTAGGGTTCCAAGAACCTAAGAGAATCAAGCCCAAGAGCTTGAACTCGCCGAATCTCCAAGTATAACTCAAACTTATGCACCAAATGCAAGAGGCAAGTCCTTCACTCTCAAATTCCACCAAAGCTACAAAAGATATTGGGGAATAAGGGAAGAAGAACACAAGAGGAGAATACAAAACTCTCCAAGAACTAGATCCCAAGGATTCCTTCACAAAGAAGGGATTTGGTTAGGTGGGGTTGTAGACCTAGAACTCCTCTCTCAAATCCCTCAAAAAGATGCAAGAATCATAGGAGGGGGAAGGGGAGAGGACAAGCTCTTTAAGGTTAAAAATGGAGGAGAGAGAGAAAGCCAAAACCAAGAAAAAGCAAGTTAGCCCACGAAGGGGAAGGGGGATCCTTTTAAAGGGCTCCCCGATCTGCCCGTTACGCACAGAAACATGCATGGCCGGTAGTACCGGTGGGTGGCCGGTACTACCAGTGGCACCCAACCAACGGTCGAAACGTGATGCGAAAAGAGCAGAAATCCTGGCCGGAACTACCGCCAGAAATTTCGGTCGAAGTTTTGACAAATATACGCGACCAAAAAAGAGAGGTTACTGAACCAAAAGTGGGGTTACCGGAAGTTAGGCCGGAATTAACACCGGTACTACCAGCGGCAAAAATGCCCAGTGGTACTACTGGTGGCCCGTCGGAACTACAGGTCACGAAAACTTCAGAAACCAGAAATGCAACAACTTTCACATCCGAATTCCAAACGAGATGAAACCAATTTTGTTGGAAAGATAACAACGTGTAGAATCCAACGAAATATGAGGTATCACCAAGCGAGAAAATACCATGAATATATATGTGAGATATCTCCCAAGGCATGGAGCCAGAAAACCCGCAAGATCAAAGATGCAATAAGATATTCAAGGGAAATCCAATTTTGACGAACTAGAGCTTGTTATGATGAAAACCACAAGCTCTAGATCCTCACATGGACAAGAACCAAACAACAACCAAGAAATATGATGCTATGAATGCAAAGGTTTGATCTCTCTCCAAAAGATATGAACGAGTCACCCACTCGAGAGCCCCTCTTGATAGTACGGCTATCTATCCTAAACCCTATCTCCCAACACTACAAGAGACCAGTATGATAGAAAACCTATCAAGATCATACCTTTGCCTTGAGCATTCACTTTGAGCTTGATGTAGACCGTTTTGTCCTCCTCAAGATGGATCATCTTCCTTGATTGCACTTCCTTTCTCTTGCTTGATGAAGACTTGAGAAATGCTCCCCATACTCCATGGGGAAGCCTCTTCTTCGAACTTGTATTCATCATTCCATGATTGTTGAGGATGGCAAGCTTCAAGCATGAGATCTTCTAGAGATGACGCATCTTGAGCTTGCACTTCAATTCTTGATGATGTCTTGAGGATTGCCATGAGGAACTCCATCTTCTTATTCTTCAAGACATATTTGATCTTCTTCTTCTTCTACTTGATTCCAATAGGCACAAATCCCTTGGATATTGCTTCTTCTCTTTCAACCTTGAGACCAACACATGGTCCAAGCGATGCCAATTGACAAACCTACAACTGACACTCAATTTACACATTAGTCCATAGAGATTGTCATTAATTACCAAAACCACACATGGGGGCATACATGCCCTTTCAATCCCCCATTTTGGTAATTGATGACAATCCCATGAGAGGGTTTAAATATGGAATTTAACAAACAAAATGGTTGTGCCAACATCAAATACTACACAAGTATGTGATGTTGGTACTCCCACAATATATAGAGAAAATTCCTCCACAATCTATGCACGTGTGATGAACTTGAATTTCATTGCATAGATTGCCAACCATTGTCGGTGGTTGAGTTTCCTCTATATATTCAACATCCAAAGCAACAACAAAGATGCAATATCCTGCAAGGTTAATGCTTAAGAACCAACTCAATGCATAAACCAACTTCCCTTAAACCCTCTAAAACTTCTCCCCCATTGGCATCAATTGCCAAAATGGGTGAAAAGTTCTAGACGACCAATATAGTGAGACTTCCTCCAAAGGTGTGCATATGCACATATCCTATGATGAATACTTGTGAGGAAGTAAAACTATATTGAGGACCCAAAGATTGCAAAAAGAAAATAAAAATAAATTAGCTTCAACAAATGAAACGAGCAACCCAAAAGACCCAAAAATACCAATTGACAACAACAATTGATACCAAAAGAAAATAACAAGATATTATGATATGAAAAAATGCATGTTTATATGTAATAGGAAAGCTCCCCAATCTTTGTGCACAATATCGAATCATCATTTGAATACATCATGCACAGATTTGGAATCCTCACCCCCATGAACATATAAAACACAAAAGATGAGAAAGAAGGCAAATGAGCATTCTTAAATGAGTTAGAGAAGCTCCCCAAGGATTATGCACCAATTATAATAATTATATTTGGAAACACAGTGCACAATCATGTAATCCTCACTCCTACAAACTCATTTAAAAATACACGGCAAGAGAGATCAACTTATGAGTGCCCGAAGATGCAAACAAATGGGACAAGCGCTCATAGGAAAAATAAATTTGGAAGCCACCAAAGAATCAAAAAGAAATAAAAGGTGGTCTCCAAGGAAAACAAAAACAACCAAAGTTTTATCTTCTCTTGTGTGTATAAGTTTCTAGGTGGAAAATATCACAAAGACATATGCCCACAAATAAACATGCACACACAAAATAGATACACAAGAAAGCACATGAAAAACAAAACGAAGTCATAGAATATACCAATAAGATTTTTTTAAAGCATGGCCAATGGCTAAATATATCTTATTGTACATCAATGAGCTTCAACATCAACACACTACATATATTAAAACTATTACTAAGGGAAAAATGAATAGTTGGAATATATGAACAAAGGCAACAAGTATCACAAATAGAAATCAACTATGCAAAATACTCACTATTGCACACAAGAGCAATTGAGGAAAATATAGGCAATGAAATTGCTAGATTGACATATTTGGGATTGGTGAATCATGAGCATGATTTTGTATAGTCCCCATTATATGCAATCATCTCAACATACTCACATTTGCAATAGAGAGATCTCCTTAAAACAAAAATAAGAAAAACAACATTTGCAAAAACACAAACTCATACCAACAAGCAACCTACAAAAGGTTGGAAACAATATAGGTAAGCATGAGAGAGATCCTTGTCACCGAGATATAATTGGTAGGATGTAGAGGATATGAATTCGTTGGTCATCCTAGCTTGCCTCCACTTGACATGTAAGCACCACTTCTTCCTACTTGATGAGGCAAGCATCCAATATATCTCCAATGTACCTACACAACACAATAAGTACACTATGGTGCCCAAACAAATTGGGTCCAAAGTAGTTAGTGCAACTACAATACATAGGAGAACCTCCCCATAAATATGTGCATATTGATATGAAATTGAATTTCATGCTCATCTTAGCCGATAGGATTTGGTGGAGAATTCCCTACATATTGGATCTAGAAATCAAGCATGCCATAATATAAACATGTAGTAAATATGCATGCACAAGACTCTCAAGAACCATAAATGAGATACAATTTGAACAAAAACACCAAGTAAACCAAGAAGTCGCACACAAGAGTGTGACATTACAAAAGGTGTCCAAATTGTATCAAAGAGCCAAATCAACACATGAAGGAACACAAATTCAAAAAATGAACAAGGCAAAATCCAAAGAGCAAAGCATAGACAAAAACACCAATGCTCAAGGATTTATCTCATCCTAAAGGGTCAAACAAGTAACAAAGAATGAGACAAAACCATCTCCCAAAAGAGCAAGGTTCCAACACACAAACCAAAATCTCTACAGTTTTCATGATGGCACAAAGTACCAAAAGAAAAGATCAAACTTCCAAGCACAAAAGGTAGTGTTCTAAATAATATAGGAGAGCTCCCCCATGAATGGTGCATTATGTAGAATTTTGCTTTTGAATGCAAAATGCCACAAATGAGATCATCACTACTACTTACATTAAATAAAACACAAGAAGATACCAATAAACTAAAATGATCCACAAGAGGCAACGAAGACATGGGAGAAAACGAAAACATTTTCATGGTCAAATATAGGACAAAGAAAAGCAAAGGCCAAAGTGAACATGATCAATAAATCCTACCATATATGGAGTACCGCTTGTGCAATGACAAGAATTATGGGGAAAAATTCTCGTGGTAGTTTGCATGGATATCATGATCATATTCACACAAAGAAGCATGTAACAAGATAAAAAGATTAAGATTGGTGCTTTGAGAGAGATGCTTGATAGCTCCAAATAGTCACACAATCATTAAATATTAAAGTAACTTGAAGCAAATGGTTTCCATTGAGGATATTGAGGTCCAAATATGAGGAAACACATATCAAGAAAAAACTCTCACAAACAAGATCCAAAAGATGAGCAATAAAAGCAATCCAAGGGAATTGGAACTTGTTTGAGCTAAATGTGCCACTTAGGAGCTAGATAAATATCAATATCAATTCTAAGTGACACTACCTCAAATGTCCACATTTTCTAGGTTGGTAATATGCACAAAGCATATGACTCCCCCATAATGTGATAAACAAGAAAACTCAACAAAAGGTAAAAACATCCAAATAGAGATGATTAATGGACATTATGGAACTTGAATTTCTCATGAGAAAGACATACCACATAGAGACTAGATAAAATTGTAATATACATACTAAGTGGTATTCCTCATGTACACACATTTTAGGATTGTGGAATGCCCAAGCATAACACTCCCACAAAATGGGATAGTTCATTAATCTCTCGAAAGAGCCCAAAAAGATACCAAATGAATTCAACAAAGGCTCCAAACAAAGAACACAAATACATGATGTGCCAACCAACATACACAAATATACTTGATAATTCAATATAAGTACGAGGGAAGAACAACATATACATACACATGCAAGGTATACCACCACACATCCACAAGGGAGAAATTAACTTTCAATGTAAAGAGTTGAGAACATGTTACCGCAAGGAGGAACATTGGATATAAGATAGAAGCAAGATAATCCAATTGGCTTGACTTGACAAAAATAAATGATGAAGATCCCTCAATTCTTCATAGAGTACCCAAGCCTCCAATGCCCTACAAAAACACCTATTCATCAAGTTTTAGCTTGTTGGTCCCCAACCAAGTTGGGTCCTAAGAAGTTAGTCACAATAGGCTTGGCCACCCAAATGGTTCTTTTCTTGACACCACATTGGGCACCAACATATTTGGCAAACACATTGCCAACCTCATACTTACGAAGAGAATATGCATCATCAATCAAGATAGGATGGGATAATGAGTTACCCATGGTGCATGAGGAATAAATGTGCCCATTCTTGCGGCATATGTAGCAAGTTCTTCTTTTGATATGTTTCTTCTTGGAAGATGCCACCCCTTGAGGAAGAGCTTGAGTCTTTGGAAGAGGCCCTCTTCTAGCTTGAGATGGAGCTTGAGGCCTCTTCCCTTGTTGCTTCTTATTCAATGGGAAACATCTCACATGATGGCCTTCTTCCTTGCACTTGAAGCACCCAATGTTGGCCAGATTCTTCACTTGACCTTGTCCATTCTTCTTGTCGCCCTTGTGCTTCAACTTGTTGGTGGGCTTGTTCTTGATGTTGGAGTTGAATCCAAGCCCACTCTTGTCATTTGGGGATCTTTGCACACCCAAGATGTTCTTGAGTGTGGTCTTCCCTTCATGACACTTCTTCAAAGAAATGACTTGGGCCTTGAGCTTCTTGTTTTCCTCTACATGGTTAGTATCAACAACAATACTAGAGGAAGTAGATGCTACATTGTTAGAACAATAAGGCACGAGATGAAATTCATCACAAGATATAGCATGGTTATGAGATGATGAATTGCAAGGACTAGCACATGGTAGTATGACACTAGGAGTAGAATTAGTACTAATGTCCACATGAGGCTCACTAGATGTTACCTTTGAAATAGTGGCTTCAAGAGCTAACTTTAGCCTACCATGAGAAACTAGAAGATCGTCATGCGAGCTTGAGAGCTTAGCATGATTTTATTCCAACTTCCCATAGTTGATAATTAGCAAAGAAAGTTGAGACTTTAGCTCAACATTCTCCTTCAAAATAGATGCTTCACAAGAAGTAGAGTTAGTAGCACGAGCATCATCAATACTAGTAAGAGGTGAGGGCAACTTGGCAAGATCTTTTGAATAAGAAGCTTTAAGGTGCTCATGTGACTCGGTGAGTTTGATGAGCTCCCCCTTGATGACCCTAGAGCCATTGTTGAGGTGCTAAAAATCCTCAAGGAGTTTAGCATAAGCAACTTCGAGCTCATCATTTTTAATTTGAAGGGCACTTGTCACCTCAAATTATCTATCATGAGATTTCTTCACTCTAGATAGCACTAGATCAAAGGTGTACTTGGTGGTTTGTTCCTCTTCAAGAGCTTAATTTAGATTTGCAATGTCATTAACATACTCACACTCAAGACTACACATTTTTTCAATTGTGTCCTCATGCTCATAAATTATTTGCTTACTTTCAATGGCAAAGTTCAAGATTTCAATGAAAGTAGAGTAAGCATTTTTATTTTTGTGTAGAGCACGAAGGACTAGCTCGCCTTATCTTTTAAAGAAGCAACATCATCTTTTGCTTCATCTAAGTCAACATTCACATCATCATTAGGTGCATTGGGATCCAAAGGAGAAGTCACCTTTGATTCCTTAGCCATGAGGCATAAGTGAATGTTGGGAGAAGGTGATGATGGGGACACTTGAAGCTCCAATCACAACATTGACTTGGCCCATACATTATTCTATTTCCTCTACATGGTTAGCAACACATGTACCAGATGAAAAAGAAGTACATTTATCATGGCAACAAGGCAAATCAAGCATATCATCATGATATATATTCAAGGCATTTCTACATCATATGCAAGGGAAATCAACACTAGGATGTAAATCACAAATAGTCCTACAAGTGTTCATGCCCAAAGATACAAGATTGCAATGAGATAGATATGGAGAATCATGAATGGCAAGCTCACTATCCACATTGTAAGTTTTATCACCACTCACCATATCATTACCTTGTGACAACTCACATGTAGGTGAAGTGGAGGAAGATGAGAACTCATCACGGCCGGAGGTGGAGGGAACACAATCATCCTGATTAAGCTTGGACACATCATATTTTGCTTGAATTTTGGTCCAAATATCATGAGCATTCCGAAAAGGCATGATTGAGGAACGAACTACAAATCTCACAACATTAACAAGCACATTAGATGCCTGAGCTTTGAGATAAGAGTTTGTCTCCTCCTCCAAAGATAGATTGTGGGGATCCTTAGGAGGAGACAAGCCCATATCTAGAATTCGCTCAATATTTGGGCCAATGACCAGGAAATGACTAAGCATGCAAATACACCAAACATCATAATTTGTGGAATAAAATGTAAATGTGTGGGAGTGCATTAAACCCCTAGTATACATCCTTACTCTCGAGGCGGTGAAGCCTAAGAAGTGAGAGACCTCGCTCTGATACCAATTGAAAGGGAAACAGACGTCACCTAGAAGGGGGGGGTGTGAATAGGTGTTTTAAAATTATTATGGTTTAGGCTCTAATAAATGCAGAATAAAACTAAACGTTTAATTTATCAAGCCGAAACCTATATTCACTAGGTTAAATAAGTGCACCAACAACCTATGCTAAGAAAGACAAGCAATAAAGTGATAGCAAGATATAATACTTCAAGCACGATGGCTATCACAATGTAAATTACATAAGTAAAGGGCTCGGTTGAGAGATAACCGATGGACGCAGATACGATAATTTGTTTCCCAAAGTTCACTTCTAAAGAAGCTACATCTCTGTTGGAGAGGTGTGGGAGCGCAATGTACTTCGAACGCCACAAGTGGCTCACCTAGAGGTGTGGTGGCACGATGCTCACTCAATGCCACACAAGGCCTCACCCCAAGATGCGAAGGCACGCAACTCACCAACACCACAAAAGGCTCACCCTATTCTCCGTGAGCTCGCCACAAAGGCCTACTCCCGTTCCACTATGGGACACTTGAGGGCGGTCACCGAACCCGTAGAAGGCTTGGGGAAATCTCCACAACTAAATTGGAGGGCTCCCAAGAAATGCCACAAAGGCTACAAGCTTGAGAAAACTCCACAACAATTGGATCCCCCAAGAACAGGCTTGAGAAATCTCCACAACTCAATTGGAGGCCCCAAGAACTCACCACAACTCCACACAATTGTCTAGGGTTCCAAGAACCCAAGAGAAACAAGCCCAAGAGCTTGAACTCGCCGAATCTCCGAGGAGAACTCAAACTTATGCACCAAATGCAAGAGGCAAGTCCTTCACTCTCAAATTCCACCAAAGCTACAAAAGCTATTGGGGGAATAAGGGAGGAAGAACACAAGAGGAGAACACAAAACTCTCCAAGATCTAGATCCCAAGAATTCCTTCACAAAGAAGGGATTTGGTTAGGTGGGGTGGTAGATCTAGATCTCTTCTCTCAAATCCCTCAAAAAGATGCAAGAATCATAGGAGGGGGAAGGGGAGAGGAAAATCTCGTTAAGGTCAACAATGGAGGAGAGAGAGAAAGCCAAAACTAAGAAAAAGCAAGTTAGCCCACGAAGGGGAAGGGGAGCTCCTTTTAAAGGGCTCCCCGATCTGCCCGTTACGCACAGAAACGTGCACGGCCAGTAGTATCGGTGGGTGGCTGGTAGTACCGGTGGCACCCAGCCAACGGTCGAAACGCGATGCGAAAAGAGCATAAATCCTGGCCGGAACTACCGCCAAAAATTCCGGTCAAACTTCCGACAAATATACGTGACCAAAACAGAGAGGTTACTGAACAGAAAGTGGGGTTACTGGAAGTTGGGCCGGAATTAACACCGGTACTACCGGCGGCAAAAATGCCTAGCGGTACTACCGGTGGCCCGTCGGAACTACCGGTCACGAAAACTTTAGAAACCACAAACATAATAACTTTCGCATCTAAACTCCAAACGAGATGAAACTAATTTTGTTGGAAAGATAACGATGTGTAGAATCCAACAAGAAGTATGAAATCTGAGGTATCACCAAGGAAGAAAATACCATGAATATATATGTGAGGTATCTCCCAAGGCGTGGAGCCAGAAAACCCGCAAGATCAAAGATGCAATAAGATATTCAAGGGAAATCCGATTTTGATGAACTAGAGCTTGTTATGATGAAAACCACAAGCTCTAGATCCTCACATGGACAAGAACCAAACAACAACCAAGAAATATGATGCTATGAATGCAAAGGTTTGAGCTCTCTACTAAAGATACGAATGCGTCACCCACTCGAGAGCCCCTCTTGATAGTATGCCTATCTATCCTAAACCCGATCTCTGAACACTACAAGAGACCGGTAAGATAGAAAACCTATCAAGATCATACCTTTGCCTTGAGCATTCAACTTTGAGCTTGATGTAGACCGTCTTGTCCTCCTCAAGATGGATCGTCTTCCTTGATTGCACTTGCTTGCTCTTGCTTGATGAATACTTGAGAAATGCTCCCCATACTCCATGGGGAAGCCTCTTCTTCGAACTTGTCTTCATCATTCCATGATTGCCGAGGATGGAAAGCTTCAAGCATGAGATCTTCTAAAGATGATGCATCTTGAACTTGCACTTCAATTCTTGATGATGTCTTGAAGATAGCCATGAGGAACTCCATCTTCTTATTCTTCTTCTTCTTCAAGAAATAATTGATCTTCTTCTTCTTCTACATGATTCCAATAGGCACAAAGCCCTTGGATATTGCTTCTTATTTTTCAACCTTGAGACCAACACATGGTCCAAGCGATGCCAAAGGACAAACCTAGAAGTGACACTCAATTTACAAATTAGTCCATAGAGATTGTCATTAATTACCAAAACCACACTTGGGGGCATACATGCCCTTTTAGTGTTGGTATTTTCATCATGAGATATGCGTAGTGCTACATTGCCATGAACCGTGCAAATGCTGGCCGCCCTAGGATTGCATGGTATTGCGATGGCCAATCCATAACTTCAAACTCGATCTTCTCGTGCCTGAAATTCTCTCACGTCCCGAAGACGACGTCGAGGTACATTTTTCCTATTGGATTTTAGCTTTCCCTGGGACTATGTCGTGGAAGGAGGTGTCCCTTGGAGCCAGATTGGTTAGGAAGCAATTCATTGAACACATTGTCTTGGCATATATTAGGTTGATGCTACTTCCCGCGTCCATGAATACTTTTCTCATGTCGAACCCACCGATCTATGCTTCCACTATTAGTGCCAAATGACCCGGTCGTGGGACCTTGAGGGGGTGATCAGCTCGACTGAAGGTAATGTCTTGTTCGGACCAGTGGAGATATTCAGGTGTTGGTGGTGGTGCCCTCACTGGCAAATTGACTTGACGAGTGATTAGCTTTTGGGTTCTGTTGGACGGGCTCCACTTCTGAATCGTATGCATAGCTCCCCTAGACCTTGGGTACTCATCGTTCTGGGCCCTATTTTCCGCGGGTTGTTGTTGGATTGCTGCTACCACTTGAGGTGGTCCTAGTGGTGGTGGAGGTGCGTTGATTGCCAATGCTCCGGGTTCGGTGTTGTATCCTTGGTTTGTTGCTTCCGCCACCTTCCTGTTGTAAGCGCACTAAAGCCCCAAAAGGTGTGACAGTCCTTCATGAGGTGATTTGATCGTCTCGTTCCTTTTGAATCAACATAATAATGCATGTGGCATGGTCCATCAAACATCTGCATAGCTGGCATCGGTGCATCTCGAGGTGGTCTCGGCCGGTACTGTTGGGTTGTCCCACCTGGCCCAACTTCGTCTCGGTTTCTTTGAAATCCATCACTGTGATTCTCTCCTCTGTGGTTTCCTTCACTAGCAAAACCAGTTGCAACATGGCTTGGTTCGCTGTAGTCATCATAATTTCAGCTACGCCATCTCCTATTGGTTGCATTGTGCCTATCGGGTCCTCTTTGGGTGAGCGCCCTTGCTTATGGTTTAATACGTCGTCGCTATCAACCCATCAATTGATAATGTCCATCAGCTACACAATTGTCTTCAGCTTGGCCCGACCCAACTCCTCTATGAATTCCTTTCAGCACAGGACATCATTGAAGGCATCGATTACCCTTCATAAGAGACATTCTTGGCTGAGTTTTTATGATGTTCCACCGCTGGATGAATTTGCGTATCGGCTCCCCCGATTTCTATTTACACGCTAATAACCCCCAAGTGCGGGGGATCACCGTAGTACCTCTCAATGTGGAAGTAGGGTATCGATCCGCATGAGCAAGAAGGAAAAGTTATCTATTCTCTATAATTAAAGTGTCACAAGTTTTAGTTGATTATGCACTAAACAAGTTTTAAGGAATAAGATGGTTGTTTTAATGGTTGGAAGTCTAATGTAACAAAACAAGAATATAAAAATGTCCCAATCCTCTTCAATGCAAGAGGACAAGACACATATTTTCTTTTGTATGAACAATGGACATGGGTTCATGGGTTCACTTAATCCTCTCTTCTCCATCTATGGTGATTATCATGTTATAGATAGTAAAGGTACACACAATTGTCATGTTTTAATGGTACTTTTTATGGTGGATACATGTCATAAATCACATAGGTGAAAGAAGTACTCCTTTGTGTTACTAGGTCACCCTTGCAATAAGGCTAGCATTTGGTTTGTGTCACACCCCACATCATACTTCTCCCTTTTTACCCCTAGATAAAGGATGTTGGGCTACATTGCTGTCACTCAACACATATGCCGCTATCACTCGACCACCCATTACCTACATACATCATACTTCTTAATGGAAAACATTCTAAACACTAGTGCAATAATTCATATGTTGTGATATGTTGTGAGTATTATCACATCTCTCTCATCTACCCCCACTTGGTGGTGTCAATCACCTCATGATATGGATAAACAATGCATTATGTATAGATCTAAACCATTACATGCATCATATAATATTCCCAAAGTATGACAAACCATACAAGATCCAACACAATGGTAAATTAATAACACGTACTATCTCATAACACATTATCCACCATAGGAATTACATAAATAGACCCATACTCATGCAAGGCACATCATATGGACTTCAACAATGATCACACATGGAGAGATTAGATCAAGTTACCACCATGAACCCAAAGTATAGGGGGTGGACTACTCCCCTCTAATCATGGAGAGTGATGAGGAGGCATTGGTGAAGGAGGAGAGGCGGACAGAGGCGATTCCGGTAGCGGTTCTCCTTCCAATCTTCCTCTGGGTGGTAGCCTCCTGGCTCCTTTTTACTTGGTTTTCATTCTCCGCCTCTGTACCCCTTGAGAAAGGCCGCCATGGGGTATATATAGATGGTTTTAGGTCAAAACAAAGTGAATGGTGGTGGAATCAATGACATCGGAGTTTCGACGGCTGCGATAGCCCTAGTGGTGCGCCCTCCTGTAAACGCGCTCCCATTTTCATCTTGTTGGGCCCCTTGGGCTATACTTTAGCTTGTTGGATTTATATGGAAATTATCTAACATATTCTGTTGACCTAGCTCTGTTTCGAGTTTCGTAGCTCTTGGAAAGTAGAAAACACTAACAGAAGGTTTTTCTGCCAAAAAAAGTTTAAACCAAAAGAGAGGGGATTGTTTAGAAAATCCCCAGGAATCAATGTAAAACATAGATCTAACATCATATATGTTGCAAATATGTGGGAAATCATATCAAAAACTAAAAAGTTCATATATGCATTTTACGTGCATCACACACCCGATGTTCCTCAATTGATGCGGGGCGCTTGAATGTGGACTTGAAATTTCGAATAGACTTGTCCTCCAAGTTTCTCCAACTGCCGATGGATTCCTCGGGTAGCTTCTTGAGACAGGATTGTGTGACACCACTCAGGTGCAGCTGTAGGCTTTTCATGGCGGTGGCTTTTGAACCACCCTGGAGTTTTACAGTCTGTAGGTAGTCGCTCAGCCATGCCTCTAGCTCCTAGAGGCCGTCGTACTTTAGGTGGTCATGGGGGATCTTGAAATCCTTGGGTACATGTGTTTTGTGAACCCGATGGTTCACGATCGTCATCACTCTCGGCATCTGAATATCTTAGGATGCTACACTCCTCCTGAGATTTGTCAACCCTTCGTTGTGTTATGTCATTCCTGGCATCGTGGTTGCGCGCAAACTGTGTGGAGCGCACGTGGTGTGGTGAGCTAGATCTTCGGGTTTCTGCCGTCGGATGAGGGCTGCTGCGACGACATGGCGAACGGTTAGATTGCAGGACAATCTCTTGGTCCCCTTGTGCGAGTGATGCTCCAACTATGCTGAGGCCCATGAGAGCGGAGTGGTGAATAGCTGCCCACGGATCGTCGGTTGCCGGTTGAGTGCTGAGGAGGTATGTGGGTGCGGCAACGATAGCCGCTGGAGGAGTCTTTGCCTTGATGTTACCTGCTGAGTCTACTAACATAAACGATAGGTCCAGATCTCAGGTCAGGTTGTGCCTTTCTCCTTCTGGTATGTTCTACAGCCGAGAACTGCCCCATCTTGGTTGTGAGCCTCCTGCAATGCTCCTAGAGTTGTGGGTGGAGCTTAATTTCTCCTGTCGTATGCTTGATTCATCAACTAACCTCCTTCGCTCCTCTAGTTGGCTTTGTAGCTTAACCAATTTTCTCTTTTTCCTGTGGATGAGTTATTGGTAGGCCATAAGCTGATCGCACGTGGCATCTATTGTCATAGGTACTTCACCCGAGACAACTTATCTTGCTTTTTAACATACCACTCCGAAGATTTATTCGTTCCCCATCGCGTGCTCTGTCCCTTCCTTGGACAACACAGTTTTCTGCATGTGGCTCTGATCCGTTCCTGCGAGGACTTGCATCATTGTCTGAAGTAACATTATTGGGATCGATGATAGGGTTACCATTGGAGTCATGTGGTTCCAAGGTTTCTGCACCGGATGTCGTGGATCCTATTATCACATACACCTGATGGTGTGTCAGGTACAGGCTACAACTGCGACTGTCGAAGGCGTCAGAGACACTATCAACGAGTTTGTCTTGAGGTAGGGTTCGACCTTATTGATCCCGGAGTCGAGGCCGTCGTCCAATTCTCCATCGTTAGTGTTTGTGGAAACTACGATGTGGAGCACCAGAGCCAATGTTAGCTCTTTGTTCGACCCGAAGGAGACACCATCACTTAGATTAGTGAGATCCTCCTGGTTCGCGACATAGTCATAGTTGTTCATGGTGATAGCTGGGGGTGAAGCTGTCTCACCAGTGGATCCGACGGAGGACTCTAGTGTTGGTGCTGCAATTTCTGTCGATGGATCCGAATAGATCAGATCTAAAAGGTAGAAAGTTCTCTTAGACCCGATGCAAAAGTTGAGATTGACGATCATTAGATCTGTCTCCCGATCGAGCTTATCGAAGGACAAAAGAAGGGCAGGTAGGTGTGGAAGGAGATTGACAGAGTGGGAATGGATCTGACTGCCTCTGACCGTCGATTCATTGCTTGGTGAATAGGAAGTCGTCGAATTCATGACTCTGATGCTCAAAGTTCCCACAAACGGTGCCAATTATCGAGGGGTAACCTCGGTAATGCCTATTACTATGGACTTGGGTTTCAGGGAAGGAGAGCACTAGTGATTTCGTCGGCCTATTAGACAAACAAGGGAGTCGATGTCCCGCCTGATTATTGAAGAATATGATTACAAATTCGCCAATTTGCTAGATGCAGTCTAACTCATGGAGGGTTGTGGTTTACTTAAAGCTAGGGTGCCCTCTCCGTCGGATCCTCCAAGCCTTTATACGAGAGTCTAGGTCTCAGAGTCCAAGATGGATTGGTTACAAGTTAGAAATAGAACTCTAGTACTATGTCGGTTTAAGCTTATATCTTGATCATCATGTCTGGTTCCTGGGCTTCAGATGATTCCAATATCCTTGGTTATTTGTGGGCCTTATGGGTTGTAGGTCGGATATGTACCAGGTACAAAAATTATGGGAACCCAATAAGTCATACCCACATCAATGTGGAATAGAAGGCAAGTGCAAAAGACAAATGTGCTCGAGGTGCTGAAGGTAGTTCTAGTGCCAACTTGGTACAGAAGAAAAACAACCACCCTCAAAAGTTCAACAATAATAACAAGTCAGATGGCAAAGGAAAGTTTGATGGAAAAAACAAGCCATCACAGTTTACCAACTTCAAGAAGAAAACCGATAAGAAGAAATGCACTTGTCATGTTTGCGGTGATCCTGATCATTGGGATCCTAGTTTCCCTAACCGCTTTAACAAGCGTCAACATGGGAAGAGTGGCAAGACTGCCGACATCATCATGGGTGATACTGAGATGAAGGATGCTAGGTATGCTATATGTCCTACTGACCTTTCAGTATGTCATTCTCTTGATTGGTGGGTTGAGACGGGTTCCAATGTACATGTTTTTTCTCATATTTCCATGTTCTCTTCATATCAGGTTGCATAGACTTCCTCCATGCTTCTATTCTTGGTGTTCATACGATCGATCTGAGGTTCACTTCGGAAAATACCATGTGCCTGGAGAACGTGCATTATGTACCCTCAATAAATAAGAATCTTGTTAGTAGATCTCTTTTGTGTTGAGATGGCTACAAGATTGTATTCGAGTCCAATAAGTTTGTACTTTCCAAGTATGGTACTTTCATTGGTAAAGTCTATGAGTGCGGAGACTTGTTCCGCTTATCATTGTCAAACATCTGTAATAAAGTTGTTACTCATATTTGCATGAATTTTGAATAAAATGTCTAGTATTCTCGTATTTGTCATATTAACTTTGGTTGTATGATGCTGCTAGCCAAAATGAATTTAATCCCTGATTTCACTACTGTCAAGGGTTCTAAGTGACAATTTTGTGTGCATCAAAGCAATCTTGCAAGTCATATACCACTACGCAAGTGAGAAATTTGGCACCACTAGAACTCATACATTTAGATCTTTGTGGGATGAATGGTTTGTTGATAAAAGGTGGAAAGAAGTATTTCATGACTTTGACCGATGACTCCACTAGATAATATTATGTGTATCTTCCGAAATCAAAATATGAGGCTTTGAGTTTCTTCAAAATATATATAGCTAAATTCTAAAACCAACTTGATCAAAAGATCAATAGGCTTAGGTCCGATCATGGTGGAGAATATTTTCCAACGATTTTGATTCTTTTTGTGCAGAACATGGTATAATCCATGAGAGGATGCCTCCCTACTCACCTCAGTCAAATGGGGTGGCCAAAAGAAAGGACCACACTCTAACAGATTTGGTTAACGCCATGTTAGATACATCGGGTCTCTATAAGGAATGGTGGGGGAGGCACTATTGACCAAGTGTCATGTCCTAAACGATGTTCCCACTAAGAACAAAGAAATTACTGCTTTCGAAGAATGGGAGAATAAAAGGTTAAAATTCTCTTACTTATGGACTTGGGGGTTGTTTGGCAAAGGTTAATGTGCCAATCCTCAAGAAGCGCAAGCTTGGACCAGCAATTGTTGATTGTGTTCTTCTCCACTATGATTTCCATAACATTGGTTATCAATTCTCGATAGTAAAATCTGAAGTACATGACATGCTTGTTGGTACAATCATGGAGTTGACTGATGCAACTTTCTTTGAGGATATGTTTCCTATGAAGGATATACCTAGCTCATCAAATCAGGCGATTCCTAGTTAATTTATTTAGGAATTTTCCACAATTTCTGAAGCTACCATTCCAATTGAACATTTTGAAAATCATGTGGAGGATGACGATGAAATTTCTAAAAGGAGTTAGAGACAGAGTATTGCAAAACCCTATGAAGATGATCTCATTGTGTACCTCGCAGATGAAACTCCACTTCTATTTCAGAAGCCTACACATCTCATGATGCTGACTACTAAAAGGAAGCTATCTGTAATGAGATGGATTCCATCTTAGCTAACGGAACATGGGAGATCATTGACTGTTCTTATGGGTGCAAACATGATGGATGTAAGTGGGTGTTTAAGAAGCTTAGTACTCATGGTACTATTTAGAAGTATAAGTCACACCTTGTGGCCAAGGGTTACACTAAAAAAGAAGGTGGCGACTTCTTTGATACTTACTCACCTGTTGCCATATTGACCACCATTAGAATACTACTTTCATCGGCTGCCTCACACGGTCTTCTCGTTCATCAAATGGACGTTAAGATAGCTTTCCTAAATGGAGATTTGGATGAGGAAATTTACATGGATCTACTAGATGGTTTTGTAGTAAGTGGTTAAGAAGGACTAAAACAAGCCCCTAAGTAGTGGAATGATAAGTTTGAAAGAACTTTGACTATAGCAGGCTTCGTTGTAAATGAAGCTAACAAGTGGGTACCATCACCATGGTGTGGGCGAGGGTGTTGGGAATATGCCCTAGAGGCAATCATGTATGATGTTATTCCCAATGTATTCATAAAGTTATTGTCCTTGTATGAACTACTCATATGTATCACTAAATATGTGATTCGATTGTGGAACTATAGATTCATGTTGTTCATACTAGATGTCCTTGGTCGTTGAGGTTGTGATGGACACACAACTTAAACTAATGTGAAAGTCAGCTGATGATACGGTTTGACTTCTCATGGGCATGGTGATGCGATTCCAACTTACATAGATTCGGCTAAAGAGTTTAGCGAGTCGGACTAACCCATATTGAGATACCACAAACAAGTCGTCATTTGTATGTCTCAATCAATGTAATCCTTAGACATGAGGTTATTGCACAATCCGAGTTGTGGATCACTGACTTAGGTTCTGTCAAACGTTGTTCCATCACAGGACAGTTATAAAGGTAGAGTTTGGGTCGACTGAGAATCAAGCTGCGTGATGTGGATAACTGATGCATGTAAAATGCATACATGAACTTTGTAGTTTGTTAACATGTTTTCCCACATATTTGCATCATATATAATGTTATATCCTTGTTTATATTGATTTTTGGGGATTTACCAATGGTCCCCTTTATTTTGGTTATAACCCTGCAGGGCAGAAAAAACCCCGTTTTCAATATTTTTGATGTTTCAAGACCTATACGAAGTCAAATGGACCTGCACTTTTGGGAATGCCAATATTTATCCACGAGAAGCATCTGGAGCACTAGAATCTCACCAAGAGGGCCAAACAAGTCCAGGTGGAGTGCCCAGGCCTGTTGGGTGTACCACCCATCCTCGTTTGCTCCTTGACCGTCCGATCACCTTGATTCTTTTGCCCACGGAGTTCTCTTGACCTAAAAATCCCGATATAAGGACCCCCCGAGGCATCCTCGCGGAAGGAGACACCAGAAGCCACCAGAGACAAAAACACCACAAAACAGAGTCAGATCCGACAAAGATTGGAAGGGGAAACTCCGTTAGAGCCAACTTGTCAACACCTGGATTTTTAATCCTAGATGCCCGTTATGCCATACCTTGCAATCCCAGGATTACCATTTTTGCGAGACATAACGGATTGGATATCACAGTACATCATCCATTACAAACCATACATAGGGTCTTAGACAAATAAGGATCTCATGATCCAGTCTTAATACAACAAGCAACGGAAATAAAAGATAAGCGTAGTGGTGGGGTCCATCTTCAGGGGCACAGGCAATGCTGACGAAGGCAGATAGTCCTAGTTATCATAGCCGTCCTGCTGGCCATCATCTTGGTAGTCTCCTTCATAGTCTGGCCATGAGAGTAGCCAGGGACAAAAGCCATGAGTACTCTTTTAAGTACTCGCAAACTACCACTAACAAGTAGTATAGTTCTAAGTTAAAGTGCTAACTCTATGTTTAACTATACAGTTAAGTTTGAAACCTAAGCTGAGTTCAGAAGCAAAGAAAGATAAAATAAAGTTCTAGAATCACTTAAGTTGGGAAGCTAGTGTCATAAACACCACCCTATTATGGTCAAGTCAAGATTCATCATTCATGTCATAAGTTATTTTGAAAACATCTGACAACGAAATAGTATGGCCATTGCAACTGTCCATAACCGCGGACGCGGCTATTCGAATAGTTTGACACTCTGCAGAGGTGGTACACTTTCACCACAAGATTCGATACATCTGTCAGGGATAACCCTGAATCATCATACTTAGTATGCAGATAATCAAACATAACCTTTCCTTTACACACCCTAGTAAAAGCACCTCTCCTATGAGCATGGCCTCCCAACCATGACCATCAGTCATCTTGGGCACTGCATAGGTGGACCACATTGAGAGGTAGCCTCAGCTCAAACCTCTCCCGCGAGGGAACTAATACTAATGCATATAAACTTCCGGCTAAGCCTTACCCAATTTAGGTAATGTGGTTGTACGATAAATTTGGAATGGTATCGCATCCGAATCCAACCATCAGTTTTGTAAAAGGGTTAAGGCTCAAGCCTTAACATTTTCACCATCATAAACCATTTGTGTTTCTCAACACATGTCAAAACATCTCAATAGAATGACTCATCATTCCAAGGTTTTCACAGGTCATTTTCACCAAGTGTTCCCATCTAAAGTGACTCAAGTTTTTATCTACTCTAAACTACTAAGTTAAGAGTGTTCACTAAGGTGGAAAATGATGGGATCAATCTCATGCCATAGAATGACATCTAAACGGTTCTATATAGGTCAAGTTTTATACTCTTTATGCTACCTTCAAAATAAGTAAAGAACTTTGAATAAGTAAAGGAAGTAAAGCTTAAAAATAAGACTTGGAGTAAATACTAGTCAAAGTGGTATAACTCAAGCATGCCCAAAGCATCTTTGCTAAACCATCTAGTTTAATCCTAGCTTGTTAAGCATTATAATTGCAAGTGTTAGCTTGCATTGTTAATGGTGGCTTGCTAGTATAAGTTTTTCACGAGTTAGCTTGCCAATAATAGCTTGCCTTGGTTGGTGCAGTGGTTGAAGTTTTCTTCTTCTTCTTCTTGGTAGAACTCCTCCTCGAAAGCTTGGTCGGTACTATCGTCTATAAATACATACGGAGTACACAATCACCAAACAATACTTACATAGTCTAATTAGCATTCTAAGACACACATTTGATGATCTATTATCATCACAAGTTTTATTAACTAGTTTCATTCTTTTTATTTTAGAAAAGTAATTTCTACTCATTGAAAATTAACTAAGATTTAATATTCACCACTTAAAATATGGGATCATGTGGACACATGTCATCACCACATATTCTAACATGTGGGAAATGTGATTTAAGGGTTGGATCATAATTACTTTGGTTTAAGTTCATTATTTAATGATTTAAACTTACTAGAAATGCCTATATAGCATTATTTTGGTACTAGTCAAAAGTCACTGCATGTAAACCTTAATATTATTAAATATTTAGATAGATATGGTGAAATGTGATTTTTGAGATTTGGAATCAACTCAAAAGCTATCATGGTTGATTTTATAAAAATGTTGTAAGGTGCAAATGCTTCTGTTTTGTTATTTTTACTAGGAGGGATCTCTAACTCTAATTGAATTAAATCCAACGGGCTTGGGTAGATCTTTTCAGTAGCTTTCTAAAAAAACTTGAATCACTTCATTTGGATTTGTAAATCGCTCGGCCATAGGTTCTATCATGTATGCCATACTGTGTACAAGACCGGATATAGCACATGCTGTTAGTTTGACTAGCAGATATCAAAGTGATCCTGGAATGGAGCACCGGACAGCGGTCAAGAATATCCTAAAGTACCTAAATAGGACTAAGGATATGGTTCTTTCTTATGGAGGTGATGAACAGCTTGTTGTAAACGGTTACACCGATGCTAGTTGGAACACCGATCCGGATGACTCGAAGTCACAGTCGGGATACGTATTTATTTTGAATGGTGCTGCAGTAAGTTGGAGGAGTGCGAAGCAAAGCGTTGTGGCGAAATCTTCAACTGAATCGGAATACATAGCTGCTTCGGAGGCTGCACAAGAAGCCATATGGATGAAGGAATTCATTACTGAACTTGGCATGGTTCCCAGTGCGTTGGACCCGATTGCCATCTACTGTGACAACACAGGTGCCATAGCTAATGCACAGGAGCCAAGGTCACATAGCAAGCTGAAGCACATCAAGCTACGTTTCCACGCTATTCGCGAGTATGTCCGAGATGGTGACATAAAGATTTGCAAAGTACACACTGATCTGAATGTGGCAGATCCGTTGACTAAACCTCTCCCTAGGGCAAAGCATGACCAACACCAGAACGCCATGGGTGTTCGGTATATTACCATGTAATCTAGATTATTGACTCTAGTGCAAGTGGGAGACTGTTGGAGATATGCCCAAGAGGCAATAATAAAAGTGGTTATTATTATATCTTTGTGTTTATGATGAATGTTTACATCTCATGCTATAATTGTATCATTAGGAAACACTAATACTTGTGTGTTTTGTAAACATATAAGAGTCCCTAGTAAGCTTCTTGTTGAACTAGCTTGTTGATTAATTGATGATCATGGTTTCCTGATCATGGACATTAGGATGTGATTAATAACAAGGTTATATCATTAGGAGAATGATGTGATGGACATACACCCATAGTAAGCGTAGCATAAGATCAAGTCATTAAGTTCGTATTGCTATAAGCTTTTAAATGCATAGTAACCTAATCCTTCGACCATGAGGTTGTGTTAATCACCATCACCGGATGGGTACTTTGATGACATCAAACACCGCTTCGTAACTGGGTGGTCATAAAGGTGTCATTGGGTATTCTGAAAGTATGTGTTGAAGCGCATGGACCAAGATTGGGATTTGTCCATCCATATGACGGATAGATATGCTCTAGGCCCTCTCGGTGGAATGTCATCTAGTTAGCTTGCAAGCATGTGACTGGGTCACAAGGGATGACATAACATGGAACGAGTAAAGAGTACTTATCAGTAACGAGGTAGAACTAGGTATGGAGATGCCGACGATCAAACCTCGGATAAGTATAGTATCGCGTGACAAAGGGAATTGGTTTCGTATGTAAATGGTTCAGTCGATCATGAAGTCATCGTTGAGTATGTGGGAGCCATTATGGATCTCCAGGTCCCGCTAATGGTTATTGATAGGAGATGTGTCTCTGTCATGTCTACATATTCACGAACCGTAGGGTGACACACTTAAGGTTCGAAGTTGTTTTAAGTAGATATGGAATGTGCGTTGGAGTCCGAATGTTGTTCGGAGTCTCGGATTGGATCCGGGACATCACGAGGAGATCCGGAATTATCCGGAGAATAAGATTCATATATTGGGGATCATTTTCTGAGTTAGGAAATGATCCGGAGTATTTGTATGAGGATTCTAGAAGGTTTCGGAATGTTCCGAAAGGTTCTGGAAGATTTCTTGGAGTTTTCTTGAAAACCAAGAAAGGGATCAAGGAGTCCTTGTGGGGCAAGACAAGGAGTCGTGGGGGAGGAGGACTCCTCCCCCCTCCCCAATCCGCCGGCCATAGGAGGGAGGGGAGTCCTACTAGGACTCCCCCTCCCATGGCGCCTCCCCCCTTTAAATAGAGGGGTGGGGGCGCCACCTCCAAGCCCTCCTCCACAACTCCAAATCTCCGCCGCCTCTCTCCTCCTCCTTTCTTCTGCACAGGCATAGGCGAAGCCCTGCAGAATTCTCTACTCCACCACCACCACCACGCCGTCGTGCTCCTGGGATTCCGTGGAGAAGATCTACTACCTCCGCTGCTCGCTGGAACGAGGAGAGGAAGGTCTGCTTCGACTCCGCATGTGTGACCGACTGCGGAAGCGCTGCCGGAACGCGGCGCCGGAAGGATCGTCCACACGATCTTGAGATCGGCAAGTGATCGACTACATCAACCACGAGATCTAATCTCGTAACGCTTTCAGATCTACAAGGGTTAGTACAGATCTATCTCGTTGCACATGTCTAATAGATTAGATCTTGGCTTTTATCTAGATTAGATATGGGTTTTGTTCGTTCTTGCGGTAGAATTTTTTTGTTTTCCATGCTATGAACCCATCAGTGGTATCAGAGCCGTATCTATGCGTAGATCTGTTGCACGAGTAGAACACAATGGTGTTGTGGGCGTTGGTGCTCGTGCCGTCTTTTGCTTTGTGTACTTTGCATCTTGCGGCATGGTGGGATGAAGCGGCTCGGGCTAACCTTACATGTCATCGCACATGAGACTTTCTCCACGCTTGACGTGTAACTTGCTTTGCACAAGTGGGTTTGCGGGTGTCTGTCTCTCCCACCATAGTATAGATCCAATTTACACTTTGCACTCGATAGCACTTGTATCAACGTTGTGGTTCAGTTTCGTAGGTAAGATCCGTTATTGTTCGAAAGCCCCAAGCCACGTAAAACATGCAAAGAAAATTAGAGGCGTCTAACTTGTTTTTGCAGGGGTTTTGTGATGTGATATGGCCATCATGTGATTGTGATTATATTTGATGTATGCAATGATCCTTGTTGTAATATGGCAACCGGCAGGAGCCTAATGGTTGTCTTTAATTCTGTTAAGACCTGCGTGTCTATTCATCTTGTAATAGCTTTATTCCAAGTAGTTGTAATAGTTGCTAGTGATGATGGACAACCATGAAGCGGTGCCACTGACCTTGACGCAATGCTGGTGATGATGGAGATCATGTTCGTGCTTTGGAGATGGAGATCAAAGGCGCAAGAAGAAAGGGCCATATCATATCACACTAATTATGAATTGCCTGTGATGTTAATCCTTTATGCATCTTGTATTGCTTAGATCACGACGGTAGCATTATAAGATGATCCCTCTCACTAAATATCAAGTAATAAAGTGTTCACCCTTAGTTGGCACCTATGCTAAGAATCGTCGTTTTGAAGCATCTCGTGATGATCGGATGTGATAGATTCTACGTGTGCATAAAATGGGTGCAAGCCAGATTTGCACATGCGGAAACTAAGGTTATCTTGACGAGCCTAGCATGTACAGACATGGTCTCGGAACACGGAATACCGAAAGGTAGAGCATGATTCATATAAATGATATGATGAACATGAAGATTGTTCGCCGATGAAACTACATCTTCTCTCGTGAAGATCGGACTTGGTGTAGTGGACTTGGTTCATGTAATCACTAAGACAATGTGAGGGATGTTGTTTTGAGTGGGAGTTCACCTAGTTAACTTAAGTATTAAATTTGAACTCAATTCATCATAAACTTAGTCTAAACTACTTGCAAATTTGTTGTAGATTATGGCGACCCCCTCCATCAATTTCAATGCGTTCCTAGAGAAAGAAAAGCTTAAGAACAATGGAAGCAAT
This sequence comes from Avena eriantha, assembly GCA_910589775.1. Taxonomy (NCBI): domain Eukaryota; kingdom Viridiplantae; phylum Streptophyta; class Magnoliopsida; order Poales; family Poaceae; genus Avena; species Avena eriantha. Next base: position 47,534,018 of record OU342742.1, read on the forward strand.
TTCACGGACTGGTTGACTGAAGATCGTCCTCAGGGCTGGTCAGTTGACCTATGTGCTCGAAGCACAGCTGGGTGACCCACCTGCAGATGATGCCACCGATGACGTAAAGAATGTTTACGCCACTCGGAAAAATCATTACTCCACAGTTCAGTGTGCCATCCTGTACGGTTTAGAAGCGGAGCTCCAAAAGCGTTTTGAGCACCACGACCCGTTCGGGATCATTAAGGAGCTCAGGCTAATTTTTGAGACTCGCGCGGCCATGGAGAGCTATGAGGCCTCCGAAAAGTTCTTTAACTGTAAGATGGAAGAGGGAAGCTCCATTAGCGAGCACGTGCTCACCATGTCTGGGTACGCAAACAAGCTCCAAGAGTTGGGAATATCGATTCCTAATGAGTTGGGGATTCACCGTCTCCTCTAATCACTGCCACCGAGTTATAAGAACTTTGTGATGAACTACAATATGCACTGCATGAACAAGACGTTGCCTGAACTATCGTCCATCCTGAAAACTGCTGAAGTGGAAATCAAGAAGGAGCACCAAGTGTTGATGGTCAATAAGACCACCAATTTCAAGAGACAGGGCAAGCCTAAGAACAAGGGCAACTTCAAGAAGGACGGCAAGAAAGCTGCCGCACCTGCAAAGAAGCCCAAGGCTGGTCCCAAGCCTGAAACTGAGTGCTTCTACTGCAAGGGTGCTGGTCACTGGAAGCGTAACTGCCCCAAGTACCTGGCAGATTTGAAGAACGGCAACATCAAGAAGAAAGGTATATTTGATATATGTGTTATAGATGTGTATCTTACTAGTAATCGTAGTAGTGCCTGGGTATTTGATACTGGTTCGGTTGCTCATATTTGTAACTCGAAACAGGAGCTGCGGAATAAACAAAGACTGGCAAGAGACGAGGTGACGATGCGCGTTGTAAATGGCTCCAAGATTGATGTGATCGCCTTCGGCACGCTCCCTCTACATCTACCTTCGGGATTAGTTTTAAATTTAAATAATTGTTATTTGGTGCCTGCGTTAAGCATGAACATGATATCTGGATGTTGTTTACTGCGAGACTGTTACTCTTTTAAGTCCGAGAATAAAGGTTGTTCGATTTATATGAGTAATATCTTTTATGGTAATGCACCTGAGATGAATGGTTTATTCTTATTGAATCTCGATAGTAGTGATACACATGTTCACAACATAGATGCTAAACGAATAAAATTGAATGATAATTCTACATACATGTGGCACTGTCGTCTTGGTCACATTGGAGTGAAGCGTATGAAGAAACTCCGTTCAGATGGACTTCTTGAATCACTTGATTTTGAATCACTTGAAAGATGCGAAGCATGCCTAATGGGAAAAATGACTAAGACTCCATTCTCTGGAATAATGGAGCGAGCTACAGACTTATTGGAAATAATACATACCGATGTGTGCGGTCCAATGAGTGTAGCATCGCGTGGTGGATATCGTTATGTTCTCACTTTCACGGATGACTTAAGTAGATATGGGTATGTCTACTTTATGAAACATAAGTCCGAAACTTTCGAGAAGTTTAAGGAATTTCAAAGTGAAGTGGAAAATCATCGTAACAAGAAGATTAAGTTTCTGCGTTCTAACCGCGGAGGTGAATATCTGAGTTATGAGTTTGGCATGCATTTAAAGAAATGTGGAATACTTTCGCAGTTGACACCGCCGGGAACACCACAGTGTAATGGTGTGTCCGAACGTCGTAATCAAACTCTCTTAGATATGGTTCGGTCTATGATGTCTCTTACAGATTTACCGCTGTCGTTTTGGGGCTATGCATTAGAGACAGCCGCATTCACTTTAAATAGGGCACCATCTAAATCCGTTGAAACGACACCGTATGAATTGTTGTTTGGAAAGAAACCTAAGTTGTCGTTCCTTAAATTTTGGGGTTGCGAAGCATATGTAAAGAAGTTACAACCTGATAAGCTAGAACCCAAAGCGGAGAAATGCGTCTTCATAGGATACCCTAAAGAAACAATTGGGTATACCTTCTATCATAGATCCGAAGGCAAAGTTTTAGTTGCCAAGAATGGATCCTTTCTTGAGAAGGAATTTCTCTCGAAAGAGGTGACTGGAAGGAAAGTAGAACTCGATGAGGTTATTGAACCTTCTCTCGGATTTGAGAGTAGCGCAACACCGGAAGATGTTTTTGTGCCGCCTGCACCAATTGGAGAGGAAGCTAATGATAATGATCATGAAACTTCAAACGAAGTTACTGCTGAACCTCGCAGATCAACGAGGGTTTGTACCACTCCTGATTGGTATGACTCTGCCTTGAACATCATGTTGGTGGACAACGCTGATGACCCTGCGACGTATGGAGAAGCTATGGTGAGCCCAGATTCCAATAAATGGCTAGAAACCATGAGATCCGAAATGGGATCCATGTATGAAAACCAAGTGTGGACTTTGGTGGACTTACCGGATGGCCGTAAGGCTGTCGAGAACAAATGGGTTTTCAAGAGAAAAACAGATGCTGATGGTAATGTTACCATCTATAAAGCTCGACTTGTCGCGAAAGGGTTCCGACAAATTCAAGGAGTTGACTATGATGAGACTTTCTCACCAGTAGCGAAGCTAAAGTCTGTAAGGATTTTGTTAGCAATTGCTGCACATCGATTATGAGATTTGGCAGATGGATGTCAAAACATCGTTCCTTAATGGTGACATTGAGGAAGAGTTGTATATGGTACAATCCAAGGGTTTTGTCGATCCTAAAGATGCTGACAAGGTATGCAAGCTTCAGCGCTCCATTTATGGACTGAAGCAAGCATCCCGGAGTTGGAATCAATGTTTTGATGAAGTAATCAAAAAATTTGGGTTTATACAAACTTATGGAGAAGCTTGTATTTACAAGAAAGTGAGTGGGAGCTCTGTAGCATTCCTAGTACTATATGTAGATGACATATTGTTGATTGGGAATGATATAGAACTTCTTAATAGCGTCAAAACCTATTTGAATAATAGTTTTTCAATGAAGGATCTTGGCGAAGCGGCATATATTCTAGGCATCAAGATTTATAGAGATAGATCAAGACGCCTAATAGCGCTTTCACAAAGTACATACTTAGACAAAGTTCTAAAGAAGTTTAGAATGGAAAATAGCAAGAAAGGGTTCGCGCCCATGTTGTCAGGTAAGACCTTGAGTAAAACTCAAAGTCCAGCTACGGCAGAAGATAGAGTGAAAATGGATAACATTCCCTATGCCTCGGCCATAGGTTCTATCATGTATGCCATGCTGTGTACAAGACCGGATACACATGCTGTTAGTTTGACTAGCAGATATCAAAGTGATCCTGGAATGGAGCACCGGACAGCGGTCAAGAATATCCTAAAGTACCTAAATAGGACTAAGGATATGGTTCTTTCTTATGGAGGTGATGAACAGCTTGTTGTAAACGGTTACACCGATGCTAGTTGGAACATCGATCCGGATGACTCGAAGTCACAGTCAGGATACGTATTTATTTTGAATGGTGCTGCAGTAAGCTGGAGGAGTGCGAAGCAAAGCGTTGTGGCGAAATCTTCAACTGAATCGGAATACATAGCTGCTTCGGAGGCTGCGCAAGAAGCCATATGGATGAAGGAATTCATTACTGAACTTGGCGTGGTTCCCAGTGCGTTGGACCCGATGGCCATCTACTGTGACAACACAGGTGCCATAGCTAATGCACAGGAGCCAAGGTCACATAGCAAGCTGAAGCACATCAAGATACATTTCCACGCTATTCGTGAGTATGTCCGAGATGGTGACATAAAGATTTGCAAAGTACACACGGATCTGAATGTGGCAGATCCGTTGACTAAACCTCTCCCTAGGGCAAAGCATGACCAACACCAGAACACCATGGGTGTTCGGTATATTACCATGTAATCTAGATTATTGACTCTAGTGCAAGTGGGAGACTGTTGGAGATATGCCCAAGAGGCAATAATAAAAGTGGTTATTATTATATCTTTGTGTTTATGATGAATGTTTACATCTCATGCTATAATTGTATCATTAGGAAACACTAATACTTGTGTGTTTTGTAAACATATAAGAGTCCCTAGTAAGCTTCTTGTTGAACTAGCTTGTTGATTAATTGATGATCATGGTTTCCTGATCATGGACATTAGGATGTGATTAATAACAAGGTTATATCATTAGGAGAATGATGTGATGGACATACACCCATAGTAAGCGTAGCATAAGATCAAGTCATTAAGTTCGTATTGCTATAAGCTTTTAAATGCATAGTAACCTAATCCTTCGACCATGAGGTTGTGTTAATCACCATCACCGGATGGGTACTTTGATGACATCAAACGCCGCTTCGTAACTGGGTGGTCATAAAGGTGTCATTGGGTATTCTGAAAGTATGTGTTGAAGCGCATGGACCAAGATTGGGATTTGTCCATCCATATGACGGATAGATATGCTCTGGGCCCTCTCGGTGGAATGTCATCTAGTTAGCTTGGAAGCATGTGACTGGGTCACAAGGGATGACATAACATGGAACGAGTAAAGAGTACTTATCAGTAACGAGGTAGAACTAGGTATGGAGATGCCGACGATCAAACCTCGGATAAGTATAGTATCGCGTGACAAAGGGAATTGGTTTCGTATGTAAATGGTTCAATCGATCACGAAGTCATCGTTGAGTATGTGGGAGCCATTATGGATCTCCAGGTCCCGCTAATGGTTATTGATAGGAGATGTGTCTATGTCATGTCTACATATTCACGAACCGTAGGGTGACACACTTAAGGTTCGAAGTTGTTTTAAGTAGATATGGAATGTGCGTTGGAGACCGAATGTTGTTCGGAGTCTCGGTTTGGATCCGGGACATCACGAGGAGATCCGGAATTGTCCGGAGAATAAGATTCATATATTGGGGATCATTTTCTGAGTTAGGAAATGATCCAGAGTATTTGTATGAGGATTCTAGAAGGTTTCGGAATGTTCCGGAAGGTTCTGGAAGATTTCTTGGAGTTTGCTTGAAAACCAAGAAAGGGATCAAGGAGTCCTTGTGGGGCAAGACAAGGAGTCGTGGGGGAGGAGGACTCCTCCCCCCTCCCCAATCCGCCGGCCATAGGTGGGAGGGGAGTCCTACTAGGACTCCCCTCCCATGGCGCCTCCCCCCTTTAAATAGAGGGGTGGGGGCGCCACCTCCAAGCCCTCCTCCACAACTCCAAATCTCCGCCGCCTCTCTCCTCCTCCTTTCTTCTGCACAGGCATAGGCGAAGCCCTGCAGAATTCTCTACTCCACCACCACCACCACGCCGTCGTGCTGCTGGGATTCCGTGGAGAAGATCTACTACCTCCGCTGCTCGCTGGAATGAGGATAGGAAGGTCTGCTTCGACTCCGCACGTGTGACCGACTGTGGAAGCGCTGCCGGAACGCGGCGCCGGAAGGATCATCCACACGATCTTGAGATCGGCAAGTGATCGACTACATCAACCACGCGATCTAATCTCGTAACGCTTTCGGATCTACAAGGGTTAGTACAGATCTATCTCGTTGCACATGTCTAATAGATTAGATCTTGGCTTTTATCTAGATTAGATCTGGGTTTTGTTCGTTCTTGCGGTAGAATTTTTTGTTTTCCATGCTACGAACCCATCAGCGTGCTCCCTGGGTCGTGGCGGAGCGGTGGACGCGGGCTGCGGTAGAGGGGCGGAGTGTATGCGCGTGTCGAGTGCGGCGGTCTGGCGCGTGCTCGGCATGGCGCAGATAGGCAGTGCGCGGCGGTTTGGCGGTGGTCCATGCTCTGGCCTGGCTCGGGGAGGGGACAGAGGGTGGCGGTGAGGTGTCAGCTAGCTGCTAGACATGGTGAGAGGGGGCGAGGTGGTCTACTGCAGTGGTGGCATGGTCGGCCGGCCAGCATGTGCTCGGCATGGCATGGCATGGCCACTAGGGGATAGGGGAATGGGGTGCAATGGCATGGTTTGGTCATTTAGGGACAATGGGAGTGTTTTGAGGATAAATGGGGGACAAGTTTGGCCAGAACACTATTTAAATAGTGGATTTGCTTTTTGTTTGAAATCTGTCCACAAGGTGTTTGTGAAAATGGCCGAAAGAACTTTATTTTTGAATTTTGAAAATATTTTTGGTGGGTGTGCTAGTATTAAGCTTGAGACTCAGTGGGTGCTTGGGTTTTGAAATTTGAGCTTGTTTGAGTGGTTTTTGAAATAGTGGGATCTTCCCATATGAAATAGATTCAATTTTCAAATTCCAATTAAATATAGTGTTTGAATGTTTTTGGCAGATCACAAAGTGGGCCTTGGTACATCATTATGTGTACTAGCAAGGGGTGTAAAGATCCACAGTTGTTTCTGTTAGGTTTCGAGTTCTAGGAATAGCCAAAGTAGGCATGTTGATTAAAATGGCACAAATGACCATTCACTTCATTTATTCATTTTGAGTTGTCTTTCTTTGGGACATGTTTGGGAATGATTTACATGATGTTTATTTCACCTAAGAATCATTTTACAATCAATGGATCACAGAACCATGGCAATTCAAACAACTCCTATTTTAAATGCACATACACATGAATGCTTTCATATTTTTAATTGGAAAAGTTTTTGTTAACCCTAATTTTTATGATTTGGATCTTAATAAACTTGGATTAGAGTTTTGGGATGTTACACATCTCCAGGGAGATCTCCACCCTCTCCAACAACTCCAGCTTCATCACCATGATGAAGAGGGAGTAGTACACATCTAGGGTATGGGTTTGTGGCACTAGCTTGATCTATTTATCTCTTGTTCTTCATAGATCTAGTACCATATGAGCTACCCAACATGATTATGGTCATATTTGTAATTCCTATGTGGTGGATCTTTGTTCTATGATTTGATATTTGAGATTGGAATATATTTTGTTTAAGATGTTTTAATAGATGCATATCATGCACCCCGTTCTTCATTGCTTGTTTTGATCCAACTTGTATGCAAGAACTTGTATGGGGAGAAGTGTGTGTTAGATGGAGTAGCATGGGGGTGGAGATTGAATTGTGACACATAATATTCAAGATCTACTTTAGCTTTTACCTTTCTTTTGCTGCCTCACTAGGGATAAAGTGACATCATGTGCTATAGTTATCACGTGACAGTGTGATGACCTTGTTAGATCAAGGTAGCATATTCGTATTTCAAACATCATATAATATTGCTTAAAGCTATACTTTGATTTGTTCTTAAATCAAGATTGCATGGAGATTTCCCTTCTTGAGGAGTATAAGAGAGAGATGTATTCCATCTCAATATTAGAATGTGATGCTCATATTAATTCCTTTTATGAAGCACTTATAGAATTTCCATGAATCTTTATCATTGATGAATTTTTTTATGATCACTACAACCTAAAAAGAGAGTAGACAAGTGAACCCATGAACTCCGGTCTGATTTTTGTCATTAGAAACACCTTTCCATTGCATCTACTATCATTTATATTTTCTGCAATTTATTATTTTGAAAATACAAAAAAACTTTCCTTACTTGCAATCACTCATAAAAACCCCAAAACAACTTTATCTTCACATATCTCATCTAGTTTGCATTACTTTGCTTTATCTACTTTGTTTTATATTTTATTTCATAATACTAATACGTAACCTTGTGCTTGACAACCACTTGGTGGAGTTGGGGATGTTAGAAATATGCCCTAGAGACAAATAGTAATAAGGACTATTATCATATTTCATAAAGTTTATGATTAAGTTTTATATCATGCTATAACTGTATTGAAAGGAAACGTCAATACACATGTGATACATAAACAACCAGGGGTTCCCGGTGAAACTCTAGTCACTAGTTCATTGGTCAATAGATGATCAAGGTTTCCTGATCATGTGGCATTTATGCCAGTTGGAAATGGAGTCATCTCATTCTGAGAATGAGATGATGAACTAATACCCAACCTAAACATCATGACCCGATCATGTCATGAAGTTCAAGTTACGATGATTAGAATAGACCTAGTAGACTATTCCTTAGACCGTGAGGCTATATCAATCACTGTCTCCCGAGGGTGCTTTGATAGCATCAAACATCACTTTGTAATACAGTGATCATAAAGGTGTGTTCAGGTATTCGGAGGAACTTCAGGCAATATATGTCAAGAGAGGGATTTATCCATCCGCGTGACAGAAAGATACTCGAGGGCCCACTCGAAGAAGTTATATCCAATAGCTACGCAACATGTGATTTGATCACAGGGATATCACTTATCGAAATGAGTGAAGTAGCATTTGTTGGTAATGAGATTGAACATGACATGTTGATGTCATTGATCAGATCTCGAGAAATGCAAGTACCAAGAGACAAAAGGAATAATACACGATAGTCATGGTTCAAACGACGAAAGATCTTCGTGGAATGCATAGGGGTCACATGGCCATCCAGGTCCCTCTGTTGATCATTGGTCTGGGAGTGTCCCGACCATGTATGGAGTGTTCCTGAACTATGGGGTATCACGCTTAAGGGCTTGATGATGCTTAGAGAGTGTTTACAAGATCGGTAGAATCATCGAAGAATAGAAAGAGAGAAAACCGGAAGGGTTTCGGTAAGTACAAAGGATGTCTGGAGTGGAGGTGGAAGGTGTTCCATAGCCACAGAGATTGAATAATATGTGAATGAATGTTAAATATTGATTTAATCATTTATTCATAATTATTTAATAAAGAGAAAATCAATTAAAGGTCAAAAAGGCTTAATGGGCCAAATTCCGGAGGGAGAAAGGCCCATGAGGGAAAGGCAAAGGAAGGAAGGAGGGAGGAGATGGCCGGCTGGGCCTAGCTCCATGCATGGGTCCCACTAGGGCCCCTTGGGGCCGGTGGCCACCCCCTATTCCTCTCCCTTGTTTAGTCCCACCCTAGGACTTTGAGGGAGGGAGTACCTCCCCTTCCCCTATATATAGTGGGGTATTTTGACCAAATAAGACACACAATATTCAATAAAGGTTTCCTCACTTTTGGGGATACCTACAATTGATATTTATCTCTCTCTCTCTCTCGTGGCCGTGGTCCCAAGTCTGGACTACGCAAACAAGAGACATCTTCACCATAGAGCATCATCGCGCTGCGGGATTCGGATCCAGAAGCTCTACTTTGGCAACTACTGCTGGATCGGGGAAGCGGGAGTCATCGCCAGGCACGGATGCATGTAATTCCCTACGAGGTGTCACACTTGAGGCACTAGAAGTCGTTGGAGCCGCAGAAGCGCAAGGACTTCAACACGACCTTGAGGTCGGCTTTGGCTCGTCTACATCCAACAACACTCTCCTGAGCATTGACAACGCTTTTTGGTCTTCAAGGGTAAGTTCATGAAAAGCCCCTCATGTTACTGTATTACTAATAGATAGGTCCTGGCATCATCATGAGTTCAGGGGCATAGGGTAAAAATTTATTGTTTTCATACGCGAACCCCTATAGTGGTATCAGAGCTAGATCTATGCATAGTATTGCTAGTACAGGTAGAACACACGAGATGTAGCGTGTGGGTGTTGATATTTTAGTTGTTACCCTCCCACGTGTACTTGAGTATACCGCAACAATGCTTGATGAAGTGGCCTACCAACTAACTTTACACGTTTAATCGCGAGACTGGTCCACGCTTCATACGGCTTGTACCGTATAAAGTGGCTTTGGGGGGTGTCTGTCTCTCTCGCATTAGTTGGTATGCCATTTACAACGGAGGGCCCTAAAAGGGGTGTAGTAGAGACAACTACTCGATCAATGTTGTGGTGAAAGGTCATAGGTAAGAACGGTTCTTGTGCGAAAGCCCATTCAGCCACGTAAAACATGCAAAGATAAAGTAGAGGCGTCTAACTTTGTTTTGTAGGGGGCGTTGTGATGTGATATGGTTGTGGAAAAGGTAAAGTACTTACCTTATGTTACAAAGTAGTAGTAGATAGTCCCGGAGGTGACAGACTACCACGTCAGAAAGGCACCGGTACCCTGGTGTCTACGGCGCCGGAACCCTGGTGCCAGAATCCGGTGACGTCGGATGGAGATCACGACGTGAAGGACCATATCACATCAGATTTACATTCAATGTTATTATTTGTATATCTTATTGTGTGCTAGTATTAGATACTAGACGGTAGCCTAATAACATAATCCCTATTAAAATACCAATGAGTGTGTTCTCCCTAAGTGTGCACCACCAAGAAAGTTCTTCGGTATGAGGCAGGTCATGATGATCGGGTGTTAGACATATCTAAGTTCGTATACAGTGGGTGGAAGCCATGTTGCACAACGAATATTCTAAGGTTGAGTTGGCGAGCCTAGCATGTGTAGACATGGCCTCGGAACACGGATGGTCGAAAGATCGAGCATGAGTCACATGAATGATGTGGCCGACATTTAGGCGTCCACCCTAGCACCCACATTGATGGCTTGACGATCGGGGGAGATGTGGGGAAAAGGGGTCGTGTAATCACTAGAACCCTTCAGGGGATAGGTGTTTTTAGTGGAGTTATAATATTAACTCATTTAGTTATAAGCTTAGTCTAAATTCCTTTTGCAATTATAAATGTTCGAGTGGTTAAAAGGAGAAAAGCTCGAGTTAGATGGATCCAACTCTTATGTGTGGGTTATGCATCTCCATGATCTCCTTAGCGAGAACGACGTGGCTGACTACATGATCTGTGAGATGTATTTGGAGCAGCCCTATTTTCATGAGACCCAGGAGCAGCGGGATCACCGCTGCTATCGTCATGTGATGGCCACATTCATATCAGTGACGATGCGCTTCGGAATGGTTGATGAGCTATGGCCGATTGTGGGAAGCCTTAATCCTTGAACGGTTATGGCATAGCTTAGATCACATTTCATGGAACAAGTGGGCATATGGGAGTATGAGCTCATGGGAGATTTCCTCTCCATAGAGATGGAGGAGAACTCTTCTCTTGACGATCACTTGGTACGCATATATGATGAATACATGAGTCTTGCATACTTCCTAGACAACTGGCTCGCAAGCTCTTTTGCAATAGGCCTGTTGCTGCGGTTGCTACCACCAAGATACCAAGCACATGCTAGGATTTGCATTATGAGAGGCGACGCGGAAACACAAGATTTCCAAGAGTTCATATCACATTTCAAGAATGTGAAGGTTGAACCAATTGTCGTAGAGGTCATCAATGACAAAGGTATATATTTGATATACAATGTTATAAATTTTATAATCTTGCAAACACATATTGAAGTGTTAAGTATATTTGATACTTGTTCTGTTCTGCTGAAAATAGGTCCTACTGCATGAGAGGTGCTTGCTGGAGAGGAGGTGATGGCGAGCATGATGATGATGGCCAATGACACTCTCCCTCGACATTTATCACTTAGTTTATCGTTTTGGATAGTTATTGTAATCTATAGATTGTGAACTTCTGTAGTGTGTCTCACACTTCGTGAGACGGTTATTCATATGAGCTTGTAACAAACAGTTGTTCCACATTTATGAATGATTTCTATTTGCATTCATATCTTATTCGATTATGTGTGAATTGTCCTGGTTTTTGAAACTAATTGATAATACATGAACATTTGTAAAGTAATGAAAATGCCTTGAAAAATTACCCAACTTAATGATATATTCATTTTGAATGAAACCATTGTTTAAATTCAAAGTTATGTTGATAATATGTGAAAGTCATTCGATTTCTTGTCACATATAAATCATGCCTGAGTTCGGCAAAATAACTTAAACACCGTGTATTACATGAATATAAAGTGTTTTGATGAATTGTTAAAAGAGAATACATATTCGATGTATTGTGTTTTAGCAAAAATGGTAATTATCATTAAATATTTGTTTAAAATGTGTAAATAAGTTTACGAAAGGAAACATGAGCATGAAACTATTTGATATGATCAAAGAATTTTAGCATATGAAGGGTATAAAGATAAAAGATAATCTAATTACTACGATTTGATCAATAGTAATGAAATTCGACTTTATAAGGATGGCATAAAGAAAATTGTGAAATGCAATGCGTTTGAAATGTCAAAATGCAAAGCATCACAATGTGATATTAGATATCGAGTGGGTGAATAGATAGCGCCAAATAAATCGTTGTAGTGTAGATGTAAAGACCATTAGTTAGAAATAGTTAGCACTCAATTAGTATATATAGTGGACCATCTGAATTCGTAAGATCGGCGCCATATCTTGTATGGATCATCGTAAAAGTTTTGAGGTTATTCGATATAACCAAAACAATAGCGAATAAGTCCTTATTGAGAATTCATTGTAAAATGAATACAAATTCCATGGCTAGAACCAAAAGAAAGGCAAAATTAGTATTGCTTAAATTTTGGTGCTTTTCGAGAAAGTTTGTGATCTTGAATAAGGAGATTTTGGAAGATAGTGGAAAACATGATGAGGATTCAAAACCCTGCATCAGAGTGTTGAGAAGCGCAACGGAAGGCGTTCCTGAATGATTCTCTTCATAAAGGAAAGAATCAATGATAATGATCATTGTGTTTTCCCCACTGGTGTTTTCACTACATAAAGTAGGATTCAAAATGTACCCCATATCTAGTATGAGACATTTGTGAATCATTTGTCATGATTACTGGAATATGACATACCTACGAACTACTAAGGAAGTAATGGTAAACTAAAATTATGAGAAACCCTAAAGCAAAATTCACTTAAGATTAGAACGCAATTTGTTGCTGAATCTAAACAAGTAAAGGGGTTACTTGAATTTTCCAAACGACTGCAAAGTCATGAAGGAAAAGGTGAATGACAAAGGCATGATTTGTCATGAATAAAGTATTGGACAAATTCAAATGAATTTGATTCAAATGTGCTGAAAGTCTAGTGGATTTAATACTAGTAAAGTATTATCATCTCATAATAAATCTCTCAGTTTGATATTTGATCAAAGGATTTTGAAGTTGTTCAAAATAGTGAGTGGGTATGCAATTTGCATGAAATTGAGTGGGAGCTACGAAAGTCTTCCTAAAACAATATGTGAATGACATATTTTTGAGTGGGAGCAATATAAGTCTCGGACTCAAATATGTCGGGAACATATTTTGAGTGGGAGCAATATAAATCTCGAACTCAAGTATGTTGGGAACATATTTTGAGTGGGAGCTTAAGGAGTGATTCTTATAGGGATTAGAATGAAAACGCAAGTACCAATAAATAATTATTTATAGGGATTAGAAGTTCATAATAAGTATATTACAATATTATGTAGTATTCCTAAAAAGGGATTCTAAAAAGGAGTTTCGGAATAGGAATTGATTCAGGACTAGTCCTTGGTCAATTCAAATTAGGAATAGCATTAAGTTAAACATCAATGGTTGGAAAGAAAGAAAAGGATAATCATCATCCACTATGTTGAGACATAGGTTCTATCTTGGAAAACCATGATGACAACTTAACATAATATATGATCGAAGAAGGAATGTTTGAAAAGTGATTAAGCATGAATCACGGAATGTTGAGCTAAGTTTGTCCATAGTGTCTAATAGAGAACTGTAGACAAAATTCCAAATCCATAAAGGATGACATATCTTAAAGCATAACGGGTTATGATATAAGGGAATATGTTGGAAACTCCTGTATCGATAATATTGACTAAAGTTAAGTAGGAAGCGAGGTGAACAAAACATCGAAAGTTGCACAAGGTGCACTAGTGTTTCGATGGATACATTTATAATAATAGATAAGGGTACCATCTAAAGTGATGTATACTCTTATGGAGGGACTAGTTCGTCTTTAACGTAGAGTGATGTGTCCTAGGGCACAATGCCCATGAGAAAGCCCATAAGGTTGATCTAAATTCACTGTAAGCTCCTAGAAAATAGCCTCATTCTACAACCATAATGACGATGCATACACAAAGATGTTATCATGTGATGATAAAGTATTCATGTCAATCAAGGTGACATTAGTAAGTTGCAAAGGATTTGGGACTGTAAAGTACAAGCCCAAGACTCAACCTCTTCCATGAGCAAGCATGTTCAGGGTACTGGGATATATGGTGCCAATGATTGAGAACAAATGCAGCTAGTTTATTTGTACTCTAGTGCAAGTGGGAGACTGTTGGAAATATGCCCTAGAGACAAATAGTAATAAGGACTATTATCATATTTCATAAAGTTTACGATTAAGTTTTATATCATGCTATAACTGTATTGAAAGGAAACGTCAAGACACGTGTGATATATAAAGAACCAGGGGTTCCCGGTGAAACTCTTGTCACTAGTTCATTGGTCAACAAATGATCAAAGTTTCCTAATCATGTGGCATTTACGCCAATTGGAAAAGGAGTCATCTCATTCTGAGAATGAGATGATGAACTAATACCCAACCGAAACATCGTGACCCGATCATGTCACGAAGTTCAAGTTATGATGATTAGAATAGACCTAGTAGACTTTTCCTTAGTCCGTGAGACTATATCAATCACTATCTCCCGAGGGTGCTTTGATAGCATCAAACGTCACTTGGTAATACAGTGATCATAAAGGTGTGTTCAGGTATTCGGAGGAACTTTGGAGGAAATATATGTCAAGAGCGGAATTTGTCCATCCACGTGACGGAAAGATACTCGAGGGCTCACTCAGAGAAGTTATATCCAATAGCTGCGCAACATGTGATTTGATCATAGGGATATCAATTGTCGAAGTGAGTCAAGTAGCATTTTTTGGTAACAAGATTGAACACGACATGGTGATGTGATTGATCAGATCTCGGGCTATGCAAGTATCAAGAGACAAAATGAATAAGGCACGACAGTCACGGTTCAAACGATGAAAGATCTTCGTGAAATGCACAGGGTCACATGGCCATCCAGGTCCCTCTGTTGATCATTGGTCCGGGAGTGTGCCGACCATGTCTAGAGTGTTCCCAAACTGTGGGGTAGAATCACCGAAGAATAGAAAGAGAGAAAATCAAAAGGGTTTCGGTAAGTCCAAAGGATGTCTGGAGTGGAGGTGGAAGGTGTTCCATAGCCATAGAGATTGAATAATATATGAATGAATGTTAAATATTGATTTAACCATTTATTCATAATTATTTAATAAAGAGAAAATCAATTAAAGGTCAAAAGGCTTAATGGGCCAATTTCGGAGTGAGAAAGGCCCATGAGGGAAAGGCAAAGGAAGGAAGGAGGGAGGAGATGTCTGGCTAGGCCTAGCCCCCTCGCCTGGGGCCCACTAGGACCCCTTGGGGCCGGCGACCACCACCTCTTCCTTATTTAGTCCCACCCCGAGACTTTGAGGGAGGGAGTACCTCCCCTTCCCCTAGATATAGTGGGGTATTTTGACCAAATAAGACATACAATATTCAATAAAGGTTTCATCACTTTTGGGGAGACCTCCAATTGATATTTCTCTCTCTCTCTACCTCTCTCTCTCTCCCGTGACCGTGGTCCCAAGTCTGGACTGCGCGAACGAGATACATCTTCACCGTAGAGCACCGCCGCACTGCGGGATTCAGATCCAGGAGCTCTACTTCCACAACTGCTACTAGATCAGGGAAGCGGAAGTCATCGCCAGACACCGGATGCATGTAACTCCCTGCGAGGTCTCACACTTGAGGCACTAGAAGTCGTCGGAGCCACATGAGCGTGAGGACTTCAACACGACATTGAGGTCGGCTTCAGCTCGTCTACATCAACCACGCTCTCCCGAGAGTTGACAACGCTTTTCGATCTTCAAGGGTAAGTTCGTGAAAATCCCCTCCCATTACTTCATTACTAATAGATAGGTCCTGGCAGCATCAGGGGTTCAGGGGCGTATGGTAAAATTTTATTCTTTTCATACGCGAACCCCTACAGGGGACACAAGACATTTTTTTTGCTTTACATGTTAGTTGAAGAGGAGAAGACAAATATCCACGCAATTCCCTGAGAGTTTGATATAAACCCTCGAGTCACCCTTGTGGGGAAAAGAAGCTTGCTACAACATTCTCACTTGGAGTCCCAACGAAAAGTGACTACGTTTGTTGCCATCAAGACTATTTTCTATCACCGTTGCCGGGGAATTGGTGGAGACATATCCCAGTGGTTGCAGTGTGGTTAAACTCCCACTACAGTTGCTAGACTATTTTCTAGCACCGTCATCTTCGTCAACTTGTGTAACAACCCAAGCTTGGCGAGGTTGCACCACTGTGAGCTTTTTCTTCTCCTTCTAGATTTTTAAAGTATTTTATTTTGTCTTCTTTTTAGTCTTTTTAAGTTTCCCTTAAAACACAAAAAAATAGTATTACCTTTTTTTGCAAACATGGGAGAAAGAGGAACAAAACTTTGTGACTACACAAACACCCCAAATGATCAATTCATGGCTAGACCCATTACCACTCCTGAAATTACTGTTGAAAATTTTGAAGTAAGTCCTGGTCTTTTGAATCTTATAACTAGAGAATAATTTGGGGGAGTGCTAGTGAGGATGCCGTTATGCATTTGCATGATTTCTGTCAAATTTTTTATATGCAAAAGTTTAAAAACATGGAAAATGACATTGTCAAACTTAAACTATTCCCATTTTCACTAAGAGGTAGAGCTAAAGAATGGTTATTATCACTTCCTATTGCTAGTATAAACTCCTGGGATGATTAAAATAAGCCATTATTAAGAAATACTACCCACCAGTTAAGATCCTACATAATAGAAATACTATCCTATCATTTATACAAAATGATAATGAACATGTAGCAACAGCTTCGGTGAGAGTTAAAAACATGCTCAGATCTTGCCCATCACATGGAGTAAACGAATGGACCGTATTGCATTCTTTTTATAATGGCCTAAATATTATGTCAAGAAGCATTCTATATTCTGCCGCGGGGGTGCATTTATGAGTAAAACTGTGTCTGAAGCTAAAACCATCCTAGAAAGCATGCTCCACAACCATAGTCAATGTCATACTGAAAGAGCACCAAATCCATCTAAGAAAGTTAACTCCATTGAAGAAATAGACTCCACAGGAAGTAAACTTGATTCCATATTTGCCTACATATCTAAGCAAAGTACCGATAATATTCCTCTACAAGAATTAGTAACAAATACCAATGAAAGTGTAGATGTCAACTACATAAGAAACTTTGGTAGTAATGGGAATGGGAACAACTATAATAACTCATATAGTAGAA
Organism: Avena eriantha; assembly: GCA_910589775.1. Lineage (NCBI taxonomy): Eukaryota > Viridiplantae > Streptophyta > Magnoliopsida > Poales > Poaceae > Avena > Avena eriantha. The sequence goes on from OU342742.1 coordinate 47,551,151, forward strand.
CACCCTATGCTCCAAACAACTATGGTAGCTGTCCTTTTGTTCCATATCCCAATACAAATGAAAGTAAATGGAAACCAGCTACCATTCCACTAGCTAATGAGAATTTGGAGAAACAACAAGAGCCTAATAAAAATCTTAGTGAACAAGTAGCTCACCATTCCACCATGATAGAAGAACTTCATAAGTCACTTTCATCCATAAATTCTGATATTAAAGGCTTACAAAACCAAGCGGCTGGTTTAGACAAAGCTCTACCAAAACTCGCGGATAATCAAGGGCCACCAGCCATAGGTATGAACCCTATTACTATCACAACTAGTACACCATATTTGGAAGAAACTTATAATGAATTATACTAATTTTCTTGGACCACTAGTATCACAACTCAAGATCCAAGTGGAAGAAGAACCATTAAAATATGATAAAGAAACTACTATGATTGAAAATGAAAAAGAACCAACGAATGATAAACAAGTAGAAGAAGTCAAGATGCTAAATGAAACAAAAGAACCTCTACTTGATCTTGATAACTGTAGCTTGCATGAACTCATTAACTTGTTGCAAAATTTTGCTAATGATCCATCCTTTAATGGTCATCAAGCAGGATTTGGTTCGTACCTAGCAAATTATGTTATAAAAGAAAAGATTGAAAGATACAATAGAGAAGCTATGGTACCACCTAAGCTTGGGGATGTATGGATACCCAAGGTATTAATCACTATTGGAAAAATAAACACACCATGGTATTCTAGATTTAGGATCTAGTGTCTCAGTATTATCTAAAGAGCTATATGATTTACTTGAATTGAAACCTATGGAAAAATGCTCTATAGATCTTTTACTTGCTGATGATTCAACTAAACATGCTCTAGGAAAAGTTCAAGATATTATGGTTGAATTACATATGACATTTGTACATGTTGATTTTATTGTCATGGATATGAGGAGCAATACCTCAAGTCCTATAATACTTGGTAAACCTTTTTTGAGAACCACAAGTGAAACCATAGATATAAAAGAAGGAAATGTGAAGTTTAAATTTCCTCACAAGAAGTGCATGTAACACTTTCCAAGGAATAAGGAGGTAGCTAAGAAGCACAAACTATCCCATGAGTTCCACATCACCTAAACCAAGTAAGTAAAGTCTAGCTATATGGCTATAAAGAAAGGGCTTTGCGGGAGGCAACCCGATTATTTTTCTTTTGGATTTTTGTTTTGAACTCTTGCTGTAACAAGAGAGTTTTGTTTTGGTTTTATTTCTGAAGTTTTTAATAAAGTACCAAGTGGAACCCATTTTGATGTTTTAAAAGTGGCTAAACATATGGAGTAGCAAATTTTTGCAGAACAGTTTTAGTGCGTGAATTTTCTGATTTTTCTATAACTCCGATTGCGCTCAGATTCATATAACATTTACAACTTTTCATCCTCTATATGAAAAAGAATTGGCTAAAATTCCTGACATGTCTAAGTGGGCGATTTTGTTTTGTTTTGTTCTTGCTAAAAATCTGGACAGATTCGGCCATGTTTTGTTTTAATCATTCCCAAGTGTCTTAAAGTGATTTGTATGAGTCATATTATATGCTAGGGATATGTAGGAACATTATATGCTTGCTGGAACATTTATAAAGAATAATTTCTTTGATATATAGTCATCAACTATTATATTTTCGTGCCACTAATTTCACCTCTCAGAAAAGAGATGGGAGAAAAAGTTTTGTGTTGAAGTTTTTTGACAGGGAATAGAGGAACACCACACTGATACGTTGCTAATGTATCCATAATTTTTTATGTTCCATGCTTGGTTTTATCTACTTTCTTATGTTTTGTCCATACTTTGGAGTACTTTTCATATGATTTCTTGGACTAACCTATTAACAAGAGCCACAGTGCCAGTTGCCTGTTTTCTGCTGTTTTGGTTCCAGAAAGTCAGAAAATGAATATTATCGGAATTGGACGGGACAAAAGCCAATATGCCTATTTTTCCCGGAGACTCACGGAGCCAGAATACGAGACGGAGAGGGGCCACAGGGTGGCCAAACCACCCCTCGGCGCGGGTCCCCCCTAGCCGCACCAGGGCATGGTGTGGGCCCCTCTGGCACCCCCTCAATCTCCCCTATCGCCTATAAGAGCCTCCCAATGCATAAACCCTAAGTCGTCAATCATAAATCCATGAAAAGTTCCGCTGCACCGCCGCCACCGAAGGGGAGACTTGGGGGACATAAAGTCTCTGTTTCGACACCCTGCCGGGATGGGGAAGTGCCCCCGGAGGCATCTCCATCAATCTCCACCACCATCTCCATCACCATTGCTGATTCCCATGATGAGGAGGGATGTGAGACTAGGCACATGGCTTAATAGGATTGATAGAATACTCATACCAACAAGTTGCAACTTCTTTTCCGGAAGCTCATTCGAAAAGAACTATAAGGTTAAGCGTGCTTGGCCTAGAGCAATTCTAGGACGCGTGACCGACCGGGAAGTGGGTAACCGGGTGCGCATGAGTGAGGACAAAGCGCGCAGAAAAGACTAGTGTTGGTCTGTGGGGCCAGTCTAGATATCCTATTAAGCTGCCAGGAGTGACACCCCCCGGGCCCACGAGTGGACGAGGTGTTACAAGTGGTATCAGAGCCGACCCTTGCGATTACACGGGTGTGTGCGGGTTAGTGGCGGTACATGTGGAGCATGGCGCGTGTGGCCCAGAGTGGACACGACATGGCACATGTGCCGGCACTAGACGCACAGACGCGTGCCAAGAGGGAACGTTGTTGGGGTGTGCTTGATCGATGAGGGCATCGATCTTCTAAAGGGTGGGTGTATGTGAGACTAGGCACATGGCTTAATAGGATTGATAGAATACTCATACCAACAAGTTGCAACTTCTTTTCTGGAAGCTTATTTGAAAAGAACTCTAAGGTTAAGCGTGCTTGGCCTAGAGCAATTCTAGGATGGGTGACCGACCGAGAAGTAGGTAACCGGGTGCGCATGAGTGAGGACAAAGTGTGCAGAAAAGACTAGTGTTGGTCTGTGGGGCCAGTCTAGATATCCTATTAAGCTGCCAGGAGTGACACCCCCCGAGCCCAGGAGTGGACGGGGTGTTACAAGGGAGTAGTTCTTCCTCGAGGCTAAGGGTTCTACCGGTAGCTATGTGTTCATCTCTCTCTATGCATGATCATATTGTAATCATGAGCTTTGTAATCAAGTATATCTACCTTGCTACTCAAGTGCTTTAATAGATCGCTGCTCTCCCCATGTGTGTGAAGTTGACATTGTGCACACCATGGTGGCACTTAGGCTAGAGATTACAAATACTTGTTATGAGTTATATTTGGAGTTGGATGTCTTTATGAAATTGTGGTGTTTGTTGGAACCATCTAGTGCTCAAGGTGACAGTGTGGGGTTATCTAGATGGGAAAGGCTTACTCTGAGGTGTGCTGTTATAGCCCTACCATGGATTAGAGTGTCCAACCGGAGAATAGTTAAGAGTATTATCATAAAGAGAAGATATTTATACGAGAGTGTTCACTAGTGAAAGTATGATCCCTAGGCCTTGTTTCTAAGCATTGATACATCGTTTGCAATTAGATCTGTTACATGTTTGCTTGCTTCCATCTTTATTTCAGTTTGCCTTTAGTCTCTTTCACGCCATCAAGCTATTTTCTAGCACCGTTGTCTTATATCCATACCACTTGTATTTCACTATCTCTTCGCCGAACTAGTGCACCTATACACCTGACAAGTGTATTCGATGTGTTGGGGACACAAGAGACTTTTTGTATATTGATTGCAGGATTGCTTGAGAGGGAATACCTTTGACCACTTCCTCCCTGAGTTCGATAAACCTTGGGTGATCCACTTAAGGGAAAACTTGCTGCTGTTCTACAAACCTCTGCACTTGGAGGGCCAACAACTGTCTACAAGAATAAAAGTGCGTAGACATCAAACTCTTTTCTGGCGCCGTTGCCGGGGTGGTAAGGTAAAAGGTACTCACATCCTCTGGTGTGAGTGCTCGAAGTTATTTCCTTTAGATTCTGCAATTTTGTCTTTTCATTTCTTGTTTTCACTAGTTAGGCTTAATGGAAAACAACAACAAAATTAGAGAGCTTTTTAGTATTTTCCTAAGTTAGAACATGAAGTGTTTGAAGAGAAAATTAAAAAACCGATGGAACTTTATTTGCATGCTAATAGCAATGTTGTTAGTATGAATTCTTTGGATACCATTATTGCTAATGCTATGGAAAAGTCTAAGCTTGGGGAAGCTAGTTTTTATGAAAATGATCTTTTTAGTTCCCCGGCTTTGGAAGATAGCTATTCTATTGCTTATGATGATACAAAACCTGCAATATATGATGATTACAATGATGAATATGATATTTTCAGTCCACCTACTATTGAGGAGAAAATTAATTATGATTATAATATGCCTCCTATGTTTGATGATTATGGTGATGAGAATAATAATGATAGCTGTTTTGTTGAATTTGCTCCCACTATGATTAATAAGAATGACTATGCTTATAGGGAGAGTAATAATTATTTTATGCATATGGCTCATGATAAGAATGTTTCATGTGATAGATATATTGTTAATTTTATCCATGATGCTACTAAAAGTTATTATGAGAGAGGGTAACATGGTTTTATGCATCTCAATAATATTAGGTTTCCCCTCTTTATGTTGAAAATTTTGAAGTTGCACTTGTTTTGCTTTCCTAGGCTTGTTGCTTTGTGCTTTCATCACTTGTTTCTTTACAATATTCCTATGCATAGGAAGTGGGTTATACTTAAATGTGCTTTGAATTTGCTTCTTGATGCTCTCTTTTACTTCAATTCATATTTCTTATGTGAGCATCTTCTCAAACTATCATGCCTAACTTAAAGGCGTTAAAGAAAAGTACTTATTGGGAGATAACCCAAAAGTTTTAGATGAGTCTTGGAGGTTATTACCTCTGTAATAACCGCTCCTTATCCTTTTTATTTGATTTTTGTGCCAAGAGTAACCTCTAATGAGAGAGAAGTAATGATTGGGAAAGTTGCTGTCCCGAAACAGATTTCTGTGCTTCACAATAAAAATTCGTGTAAAATCTATGCACGTCCTTTTGAGGCATGAATTTTTGTGCTTCTGCCCCAGGTTGTTATCTAACTTTTGTTAGTTCAACACGTTTTGATTTGCGCAACAGAAGTTCTTCGAAAAAATCCGTCTTTACCTGCTGGTCTATTTTGACAGATTTCTGCCATTTTCTGCATTTGCTTCTTGTTGGTTCCTTTTTGAGTTTTTTGGGGGATTGAGCTTTTTGAGGGAAGTGCTACAGTATCTAGTGTTCTAATGGAAGTTTATTGGTGTTAAAACTGAATCTAAAGACTTATTATCTTGAATGCACTAATGTTGCTAATAAAGATTGTGTGAAGTTTTGTATGAAGGAAAAAATTCAGGTGTATGAAAGGAATGAGTAATAAGATGAAGGATGGACTAAAACTCAAGCATGGGGATGCCACGCGTGTCACCCCAAGAAATATCCAAGAAGTACAAGCATCAAAGCTTGGGTATGCATGGGCATCCCCTTCTTCATCAATAAAAATCTCAGGTTTCTTCCAAACACTTCATTTTTATTGTTTCATGCACAGTTGTGTTGTTCTTGGAGCGTCTTTGTTTTCGTTTGTTTGGTTCGCTTAGTTTGTTGAATAAATTGGCTGGACCCCCTCTTTCATGCATTGGTTTTCAAATAGTTTAGTTTGGTTTGGAAAAGAGTAGGAAAGTTCATGCTTAAGTGGAAAAGAGAGCTTGTTTTTGACGGTGGCCTATGCTTTGTCATGCCATGCTTGATATTGTTTTGGCTTTATGCTTAGTGATCTTTGTTGTAGCATGACATGTTATAAACAACTGAGATTGCTTAATGTGCCTTGGAAGAATCATGCGTTGTTTTAGCATATTAAAGCATAGTATTGTGGTATTCTCCTTTGATGATTTATTTGGGTTGAATTGGCGCATGCTCACACCATATCATGACAATCCAAAGTCACCATAGTCTTTATGATCCTTTAGTTTTCGACTTGTAGTATCACTTTATGCTTTGATTAATGATGTTTTGTCGCTCTGCATGATTATGGCCATTATCGCTCTCTTAGTTTGTCGCTCCCAGTCTTTTACTAGCCTCCGCAACCAAGTATGAGTTCCACTCATGCATCCAACTCCTTAAGCCAAGTTATTCCAAAGAGTCCACAATACCTACCTACTAGCATATGTTATTCCAAGTATATTCATGTTTTTATCTACCTTCCGAATTAAACTTGTTATGAGAAAACTAGTGATTAAAGCTCTCACGAACTTGATGGCACACTTTACTTTTCTTGCCCTTAATAAACTTGAACCATTGTGTCGTCTGTGTTGTATATGCTTGCACTCGTATGTTGGGGATTAGCAGAACCATGCTGTCATGGGGAACGCTTTCAACATTGCACTTATACTTTGTACCTAGTTGATATCATGCTCTTTTGTCTATGGATTTCGTCGGTGTGAAATGAAAGGGGAGCTTGTAAGTCCATGGAGTTATGTATGTGTGTTAGAGAAACGCCTGGGCCGCTGGTCTAATCCATGTTGTCATGGTGGAAACCTACAGCGTAACCATAATGAGCTGTCTATGAAGCTTTCTTCTTATAAAAAAGAGTCAGATATTGAGAAAAAAAGAGAAAAAAAGAGATTATGAAAAGAGGAAAGAGAGAAAAAAGCACCATATGCCCATGGTAAATAAGAAGATTGCTGAGATGCTCGTTGTCTGCTTGCCTTGTCATTTTGATATGGGGATTCTTCCGTATCATCGGGCAAGGGGTACCCCGTTGGCGGTTCTCTATGATACACATGTACTTACAATGACAAGAACTTACCGGTGACTAAACTTTAGTAGCATAAGGAGCGGCCCTCGTATTCAAGGGACATGAGATTTCCAACTTATACTTCGTCAAGCATATACACCATAGTTTGTTCACTTTAACCTTAATCACTTCAAGATGCTTATGATAGGGGCAATGAGAGCTGAAAGATAATAAGTACCATAATTTTTGGAAGCTCTTTATGAAACTTGAATCCCTACTTCCTTCTATGAAGGCCTTTCTTCCACCATTATATTGAGTCTCCACCTTCTACCTTTATGCATGTACTTTGAGAGCATAGTGTCCATTCTTAGTTCTATGTGCATTGTCCCAAGACTTGTTGATTGATGCATAACTTGATATTGCTTGTTTTAAACTATTTGTATCTAGTAACTCTTATAAACTTTGAAGGTGTCCTATGCATTTATATTTACTACTCTATGAGGGACAAGCTGAATGCCACTATGTTATGTTCTCTTTATGTGAAACAAAAAAACGTCTTGCAAAGCATTGTTATTTATGAATCTTTTGTTTGTACCTCTTCATGTTGCAACATAGTTGCTATGTCTTATTGCTAGAACTTTATCTTTCATGCTATGTTGAAGTACTATGATCCCAGCTATCCATGTTTTACAAATACTTTGATCAAGTTTATGATGGTGCATGTCACCTCAAAAATTATTTTTTCTTTTTGTCACTTACCTACTCGAGGACGAGCAGGAGTTAAGCTTGGGGATGTTGATACGTTGCTAACGTATCCATAATTTTTGATGTTCCATGCTTGGTTTTATCTACTTTCTTATGTTTTGTCCACACTTTGGAGTACTTTTCATATGATTTCTTGGACTAACCTATTAACAAGAGCCACAGTGCCAGTTGCTTGTTTTCTACTGTTTTCGGTTCCAGAAAGTCAGAAAATGAATATTCTCGAAATTGGATGGGACAAAAGCCAATATGCCTATTTTTCTCGGAGACTCACGGAGCCAGAATACGAGATGGAGAGGGGCCACAGGGTGGCCAAACCACCCCTGGGCGCGGGTCCCCCTGGCCGTGCCAGGGCATGGTGTGGGCCCCTCCGGCACCCCCTCGGTCTCCTCTCTCGCCTATAAGAGCCTCCCGAGGCATAAACCCTAAGTCGTCAATCAGAAATCCACGAAAAGTTCTGATGTGCCACCGCCACCGAATGGAAGATTCGGGGGACAGAAAGTCTCTGTTCCAGCACCCTGCCGGTACAGGGAAGTGCCCCCAGAGCCATCTCCATCACCATTGCTGATTCCCATGATGAGGAGGGAGTAGTTCTTCCTCGAGGCTAAGGGTTCTACCAGTAGCTATGTGTTCATCTCTCTCTATGCATGATCATATTGTGATCATGAGCTTTGTAATCAAGTATATCTACCTTGCTACTCAAGTGCTTTAATGGATCTCTGCTCTCCCCATGTGTGTGAAGTTGACAGTGTGCACACCATGGTGGAACTTAGGCTAGAGATTACAAATACTTGTTATGAGTTATATTTGGAGTTGGATGTCTTTATGAAATTGTGGTGTTTGTTGGAACCATCTAGTGCTCAAGATGATAATGTGGGGTTATCTAGATGGGAAAGGCTTACTTTGAGGTGTGCTGTTATAGCCCTACCATGGATTAGAGTGTCCAACCAGAGAGTATTTAAGAGTAGTATCATAAAGAGAAGATATTTATATGAGAGTGTTCACTAGTGAAAGTATGATCCCTAGGCCTTGTTTCTAAGCATTGATACACCATTTGCAATTAGATCTGTTACATGTTTGCTTGCTTCCATCTTTATTTCAGTTTGCCTTTAGTCTCTTTCACGCCATCAAGCTATTTTATAGCACCGTTGTCTTATATCCATACCACTTGTATTTCACTATCTCTTCGCCGAACTAGTGCACCTATACACCTGACAAGTGTATTCGATGTGTTGGGGACACAAGAGACTTTTTGTATATTGATTGCAGGATTGCTTGAGAGGGAATACCTTTGACCACTTCCTCCCTGAGTTCGATAAACCTTGGGTGATCCACTTAAGGGAAAACTTGCTGCTGTTCTACAAACCTCTGCACTTGGAGGCCCAACAACTGTCTACAAGAATAGAAGTGCGTAGACATCACACACCAAGAGAAATCCAAGGATGGTGAAAACCATAAGATTGGGTATGCCCAAGGCACCCCACTAGACCAACTCAACTCTCGGTTTGCAAACCTCTAAACATTGTTTTTGAGCAACATAGAACTATCGTAGAAACTTGGAGCGTCAGTTTTGTCATTTTACTTTTTTGTTTTGCATTAGAAATACCGCCACCACCATTATTATAAATGCTTATTATCAGCTACTGAAAGGAAACTCTACCTTAATGAGATCAAAACTGAAAAATGCCATGAAATAAAAGAAAAGGGGAGATAAAAACGAAAGCTAAAATTCGTGTTGTGTCTAATTCTTAAGCTCAAGTATTTTATATGAAGCATGATCTGTTGTATGCGTATTAATTTGTATCCTTTGCTTGTGCATTTTATGTTCAACATTAAGAAGCAAGGTGAGAAAATAAATGTTGACATTATAAACTAGATGGCACACTCTTTAGATCTCTTTTTATTAAGCCTTTTCTACACAAGCTAAGACTTATTCCAAGCCCCTTAAAACTAGACTAGGCATATCCACCTAATTGTGCCAAAAGCTACTTTCAAGTATAGTATGTATGTTAATCCTCCAAACACTCTTAAAAACACCCTTTTCATGTATTTTAAAGCTCATAAGAAAGTAAGGTTTAGGGTGATACACTATGGAAATTTTTGTGCTTCACATATTATTAGTGGTTGTTAGCTAAACCATGACTGGCATGGCACAAAGCTTTCAATTTTAAATGTTGAATATTAATCATGTTTAAGTTCTACCTATGGATTGCAACGATGTGAAATGAAATATGCACACCGGAGTAGGTATGTTGGTAGAAAATGCTCCTGAACCGCTAGCCAAAGCCATGCATGACATGGTGGAAACTTACAATATGATGATCCTTGTTGATATGATTAATATGTCTGTTTTTATTGTCTTCTGGAGTAGAGATACTGCCCCCCTCCCACCTCAAGGAATTATATTATCTTTTATGCTGAATAAATGCCAAAAAGGGGGACATATAGCTACACATGGACAAGAGGCACTTCGGTGATGCGGTTTCACAAGACCAACATGAGTATACAATGACATGCCTAAGTTGAGTAGCATGAGGAGTGCAAGGTCATAGGCTAGGTGCACGAAACAATAAACTTGTAAGATGTTTAGCACATAAACCATATGAATCTTTAAAACAAAGTGAAATAAAATGATATTGGGAACCCCATCCTTATTAGTATTGTTCACATGAATTACATAGCTCAAAATTCTATTTTGTATTATTTACGGAGGATTAACATATATATTCAATGTATACCTTCGGTACAGGATGCAAAACATCTCAAGGGAAGACATAAAACTAAGAAGTGAGTCTTCTAGTCAAGGGCATGAAACTAAGAAGTAGCCCAAAAATAAAGGCATGAAAACACCAATGCCAATCATGAAAAGAGTCTCTAATTCTATAGGTTGATCAAAGTGTGCTTGAAGGTTTATTTTGTTCATCATTTGTTTTATCACACATCACTTATTATTTAGCATATTTATAGATGTGTAAAACATACAACTTGATAGTACACTTGCATATTATGTTTCATTGAAAGGAATTGAGCCTATGAACTCTTCATGATAATGAAGAAATCTAAGCTAACAAAATCCAAAGTCCATGTTTAGTTTTATCACCTTCATGCTCGAGGACGAGCATAGGTTAAGCTTGGGGATGTTGATGCATGTAAAATGCATACATGAACTTTGTAGTTTGTTAACATGTTTTCCCACATATTTGCATCATATGTAATGTTATATCCATATTTTATATTGATTTTTGGGGATTTAACAATGATCCTCTTTATTTTGGTTATAACCCTGCAGGGCAGAAAAACCTTATTTTCAATGTTTTTGATGTTTCAGGACCTATAAGAAGTCAAATGGACCTACACTTTTGGGAATGCCAATATTTATCCACGAGAAGCATCTGGAGCACTGGAATATCACCAGGAGGGCCAAACGAGCCCAGGTGGTGCGCCCAGGCCTGGTGGGCATGCCACCCATGCTCGTTTGCTCCTCGACCTTCCGATCGCCTTGATTCTTTCGCCCACGAAGTTCTCTTGACCTAAAAATCCCTATATACAGACCCCCCAGGGCGTCCTCACAGAAGGAGGCACTAGAAGCCACCAGAGGCGAAACCACCACCAAACAGAGTCAGATCCGATGAAGATTGGAGGGGCAAACTCCGCCGGAGCCATCTCCGAGGAGATCTCCACCCTCCCCAACATCTCCAACTTCATCACCATGATGAAGAGGGAGTAGTACACATCTGGGGTATGGGTTTGTGGCAGTAGCTTGATCTATTTATCTCTTGTTCTTCATAGATCTAGTACCATATGAGCTACCCAACATGATTTGATATTTGAGATTGGAATATATTTTGTTTAAGATGTTTTAATAGATGCATATCATGCACCTTGTTCTGCATTGCTTGTTTTGATCCAACTTGTATGCAAGAACTTGTATGGGGAGAAGTGTGTGTTAGATGGAGTGGCATGGGGGTGGAGATTGAATTGTGACACATAATATTCAAGATCTACTTTGATTTTTACCTTTCTTTTGCTGCCTCACTAGGGATAAAGTGAAATCATGTGCTATAGTTATCACGTGACAGTGTGATGACCTTGTTAGATCAAGGTAGCATATTCATAATTCAAACATAATATAATATTTCTTAAAGCTATACTCTGATTTGTTCTTAAATCAAGATTGCATGGAGATTTCCCTTTCTTGAGGAGTATAAGAGAGAGATGTATTCCATCTCAATATTAGAATGTGATGCCCATATTAATTCCTTTTATGAAGCACTTACATAATTTCCATGAATCTTTATCATTGATGAATTATTTTATGATCACTACAACCTAAAAAGAGAGTAGACAAGTGAACCCATGAACCCCGGACTGATTTTTATCATAAGAAACACTTTCCATTGCATCTACTATCATTTATATTTTCTGCAATTTATTATTTTGAAAATGCAAAAATACTTTCCTTACTTGCAATCACTCATAAAAACCCCAAAACAACTTTATCTTCACATATCTTATCTAGTTTGCATTACTTTGCTTTATCTACTTTGTTTTATATTTTATTTCATAATATTAATACGAAACCTTGTGCTTGACAACCACTTGATGGAGTTGGGGACACAAGACAAATTATTTTGCTTTACATGTTTCTTGAAGAGGAGAAGACAAATATCCACGCAATTCCCCCAGAGTTCGATATAAACCCTCGAGTCACCCTTATGGGGAAAAGAAGCTTGCTACAACACTCTGCACTTGGAGTCCCAACAAAAAGTGGCTCCGTTTATTGCCATCAATAACCAAGATGGGATTTTCCCGCTCCGACTAGAGAGATATTCTCTGGGCCCTCTCGGAAGATATGATTTGGAAAGCATGGCCATGCGCGACTCGGTTAAGTGTTAACCGAGGTGTCCGACTAAGAGTTAGTCGGATGAATCACTTATCTCAGATCAAGAAAGAGAGTTGAGCTATTTGAAGGATGACAATTATTCGCCTATAGCTTGACAAGATATATCGTGAGGTAAAGGGGACTTAGATGCAAGTCGCATTGGAAGGTATGTCGTCATGACAATTTGGTACTTGGGGGTCGACATGTTCTACTAGGAGCCGCTGCCAACTAACTGATCACGAGTAAGACTCGAATCATGTCTGAGTCACCATGAGCCTTTCGAGTCACACACTTAAGAGCGGGAGCAAGTTTGGGTTGGACCCGAACCAAAAATTTATTTGGGTTGGACCTAAATCAGACATGAACTAAGTCAGTGAGTTGGACTCGCAGTGACTAATATAGGCCTTTTAGTGAATGGACCACAAGTGAGTGGAGCCCACTTTCACTTCCTATATATACCGGGGCGCAGATGCCCAAAAGGGTGTGGTTAGGTCATCCCATGCATTAGAAACCCTAGCTCTAGTCCAGTCCAACCACCGTACCAGACCTAGCAGTCCACCGTTGGCGCTCCTCCTTGTACATGTGGATACTGGCAGAGGTGCTGCGTGATCAACACTTCGACGATCGTGGATTGGATTGTATCGTGAGGACTGCACTACATCAATCAATACGCTTTATCAGTAATCCACAACTACACGTCTAGTGGTAATCCTCGTGGCCTTCTACCTCAGCTAGATCTTAGGATCACCGCGTACGAAAATTTTGTTTTACCTCTACGTGGCCCAATAGAGGGAGTCATCCTTTGTTTGTATGTTTATGACATACTGATTTTTGGAACCAACCTTAATGTGATTAATGAGGTCAAGGATTTATTATCTCATTCTTCTGAGATGAAGGATCTAGGAGTAGCTAATGTTATCTTGAACATCAAGTTGTTGAGAGATAACGATGGTGGGGTCACATTGCTTCATTACTATGTGGAAAAAGTCTTGATTCGGTTTGGATATAGTGAATGCAAGTCTTCCCCAACACCATATGATCATAGTATGTTGCTCTAAAAGAATCAAGGGACCGCTAGAGATCAATTGAGATACTCTCAAACAATTAGTTTGTTCATGTATTTAGCTAGTGCTATGAAGCCTGGCATCGCTTTTGTTATAAGCAAACTCAGTTAATTTGTTTGAAATCCTAGAGATGACCATAGGCATGCTCTTGAAAGAGTTATGTGCTATCTCATAGGCACTCCAAGCTATGAGATTCACTATACTCGGTATCCAAGGGTACTGGAAGGTTATAGTGATTCAAATTGGATTTCTGATGCTGATGAAATAAAGGCCACGAGTGGATATGTATTTACACTTGGTGGTGGCGCTGTTTCTTGAAAGTCTTGCAAGCATACCATCTTAACGAGGTCAACTATGGAAGCAGAACTCACATCATTAGACCGAGCCACTGTTGAAGGAGAGTGGTTTCGTGAACTCTTGATGAACTTACCTGTGGTTGAAAAACCAATACCCATAATCCTTATAAACTATGATAATCAAACCGTGATCTTCAAAGTAAATAGTTATAAGGATAATATGAAGTCATCAAGACATGTGAAGAGGAGACTGGAATCTATCAGGAAAATAAGAAACTCCGGAGTTATTGCATTGGATTACATCCAAACATCTAAAAACCTGATAGATCCCTTCAAAAGGGTTTATCACGGAATGTGATAGATAGTGCATTGATGAAGATGGGTATGAGACCCACAACTTAAATTGCCCATAGTGGTAACCCAATCTATGTGATCGGAGATCCCGTGAAGTTGAATTGGGAGACAATTTGTTGGTCAATTGAGAGAAGATTATCCTTACTTTTGTATAATACCACTCCATGAAGATGCAATACTCTTGTATTCTACACAGTAGGCTGATTTTATCTTAATGTGTCCTAAGCGGCTTATTTCTTAAGTAGAGATGTTGTCCAATAAAACATCTTTTGAAGAACACACCTATATGAGTCTGACAATTAACGCCGTAGTCTATGAGAGCTGAGTTCTCTCTAGTAAACTCATGAAAGGCCACAGAGTATGACGCATAAGCTCCATCCGCAGGGAAGTTCTATGGTTGCCTAGTATCGGTCAAGGATTTATGTGAAACTAGATTCACACCAAACATATAGTTTAAGGCATAGTCCACTATACATGTACAAGTTGCAGTCTAGTGTAGCACAAAGTCTAGGTGGAAGCTTAACAGTCTCCACCGTAGTACCAGTATATAAAACAATGCTTTGCAACCATAGGCAAAGTTTGAGTGTCTCTAGGATTTGCTGGAGGATTGTTGGAATTTTGGCTAAAATAGACCCAACCCATTTATATTATGCCAATAATTTCTGAAATCCTAGAGGCTCACTTGGCCCATTCAGGCAAAGCAAGAGGTGGGATAAAATTTTAATCTCACATTGCTAGTTGAGTGAAAGTTAGACCAACTTATAAGGTGAGATCTTCCACCACTTGTACGAGTTTGAGAAGAAAACACATATACACGCACACTCCTCCTCCTTGCTCACCTTACCACGTCATGCGTGCGCCCCGCTGGTTGCGGGAATCTCGTTGAGCTGAGCTTTATTTTGCCACACATGATTGGTATTTATGAACAGTTGCACAGAAGATGAAATGTTTTAAAGCTAATGGACTTTGAATATGAACTGAGTGGATGTTCGGCTCCGGTCATCGCATGTTCGGTTCAGCTCCTGGCTTTACATTTTGTCTTATTCCCCTTCCTGTGCCTATATAAGAGAGGTCACTCCTCTCTAGAGAGACACACCAACATATTCATCTGATGCATCTAGTTCTAGAGCTCCGAGCGACTACCAAGTTTTTCCCATCCCGTATTGCGGCATGCATCACGATCCGGATAGTAGGCCTCCGGAATCTTGTCTCTTGCGATCATGTACGGGAGAGAGGCGATAAGGTTTTTGGGGAGCGCTCCAGTGCGCCTACTGGCTTCATCACGGACGCCGATGTCTTCTTCCTGGATGACGATTTCTTCCGCGATGTCGACCACCTCTTCGACGACATGACTGACAACACCGCCAACGCCAACACAAGCGGTTCATCTTCTGCACCGTATGCGTTCTTCATCCACCTTGTACAGATCATGTTTCATCTGATGCAGATTATATCTCGTATGGTATGCGTAGCAATCATGTTTCACATTACCTTGCACGTTTGACCGGCCGCAGAAAACAAGGAGACCTATTGCTATCTTATTTTTCATAAAAAAATCCTAAGATTATTGGAATGGGTAGAATCAATACTGAGCTACTCATCCAAAAAAAGAAAGAGTAAAAAGGTAAGAAAACGAGCTAGTTCTAGCGAGCCTCGTTAAGCGCACTCGATCAAATACGTAGAGCTTTTTGAAACAGAGGGAGTATTTGTTAGATCGCATGACTAGTTTAATTCCAATATTATTAGTCATGTTTTATCTACCGTTTTTATAAATTAAATTATATGGTAAACTGTTAATATTTCCAACACGAATACCATTGGGCAGAGGATATGACTAGGAGTGGACTGCAGGTCGAATCTACATTTTTGCATGAACATATTTGCAAAATGTACAAAATGGATTGACTAGTAAACTTTGCACGAGTCTTCAACAACCGAGGGACCGGATGCCAACCTACATGTGGATGGGTGAGTTGGAACTATTTCAAAAGAAAATCCACTGAACACACCACATTTCTAGTAATCAAAAAACACAGACCACATTTCTACCAAACATGTTGAAACATTGAAAGTTACTGAGCCATGTGATCAATCGAGCAAAAGAGAAGCTATCCTAACGAGTTGATCTTTCCGCTCATCCAGCTGCCTGATGCGGTTCTCGAGGTCGTTCCTCAGAGCCGCAACCTCTTCCATCTCGCGGCTGCATGCGGAGTTCAACGCCGCACGCCGCAGCTCCCCGGGCGGCACTCTGGTTCCGCTCCTCTGTTGCGCTCCGCCCATCAGCTCAGGTACGATGCTCGCTGTCCGCTCGTCATGAGGGCCCTGCGCGATCAGCTGCTTGATCTTCGCCAGCATGCTCTCCTCCAGTTCTGCATCTGCGTCGGTAGCCATCATGTGGTCGTCAGAGACGGCAGGAAGGTTGAGGTCAATGTTCCCCGGCAGGTTTCTGCGGCGAGAACAGCCTTCGTGCGGGAAGTTGAGCCTCGCGCCCTTCCCGCGGATCCGGCGGGCTTCGCGGTCGTACGCTCGGCCGGCCTCCTCGGCGCTGCCGTACGTGCCGAGCCACACGCGCCGCCCCTGCCGAGCGTCTCTGATCTCCGCCGCCCACCTCCCCGATGGCCGGCGGCGGACGCCTCTGTACTTGCTTCTCTTGGCGACGGAAACATTGCGTCTGCTGATTGCACCAGCGATGGAAGGTAGGTACCTTCGGGACCGTTCGGCTACATAAGCCGCCACCATAGAAGTCTCATCATCGTCGTCCTCCTCCTCCTCGAAAAGCTGAAATTCTGCCTCGAACTCGTCGTCGGTCGTGGCAGCGGTCTTCGTCTTCCCCTTGCCGGTGACCTTCCTCTCCTCCGAGAAGGAGGCGTTCGGCCAGAGCTGAGCCGCGGTAAGCCGCCGGCGCACCCGATCGGGGCTAAAGTTCGCGAGGATCGCACCCCCGCACATTTCTTGGCTGATGTTGCTGCCGCTGTTTGCAGTTTCACAGACGGGAGGGGCACCCGGATTTCTTACCCCTCGCTTTTGCAGTCTTGCATGCGCGTGAGACTTGTATATAGACAGACGAAGGTGTGATGAGTGTGTGACTGGGCCCAGGGCCATCTGCTTAAACCGTGGGCCACTGGCTCCCAATCTTGTGGGCGCCGTTGGCTTGTGTTCACTTCAGCTTTCATCATTTTCTTCACAACACATGCAGATATTTCATGAGTTGTCTGTCTTGCTAACTAATACTAGTACTACCCTTTTTCTTTGGGAGTAACTAGATCTTAGGCGCCTGACAACTTTTTATGTCTAAATCGCTGATGTCATCCTACTATTTGTGCTAATTTTCAGTTGCAACATAGTTGCAACTTATAAGGTTTGTACTAATTTTTAATTGCAACCTAGTTGCAACTCATTAAATTCTCAGTTACACCTACTTGCAACTCATGTGTAACTCTCAGTTTGCACGAATCACGAGGTAAAACGAACGGTGAAACAGGTGCCTAAGATCTAAGAAGTTCAATCTTAGTTCTCATAGGCCCGAGAACTAGCAAATCCGTTTTTCTTTTGTTACATTTGGTCTTACTTTGACTTGGGTTGGACACGGAGCAAGCCTCGGTCACAAACAGAAGCAGCTATGGCCTAAGCTATACGGATCTGGTCAAGTATACTGAACTAAAGTTCAGATGCTTCTTGGAAAGAAAAAGATACTAGACGGTTTCGCGATCTTCGTCTCGTCGCCTGCTTTGCGCTATGGCATAAGTGTGGTTGTTCTCAATAACTACAGGTGTTTGCAAACGTGTCATTGTCATTTGTAAAGTGTTTAATTTTTTCTTTTTGAAAATCTAAGCTGTTCGATTTCTTTTGATTAAGTTGTCCAAAGTCTTTTAGTCTTGTTTGCCACCACATGGGATTAGGTTGACATATATTGCACACAATGCTATGTTGGTATGTTTGACTAGCAAAGATATGTAATAAATACAATGCATCGGTTTAAGCTTCAACACCATGGCATAAAGTGATTCGTCTGATTTTTGTTACCCTTATGTCGGTTCATTCTAGAGTCAAAGGAGTATTGTAAAACAAAACTAACATGCGTAACTTAGGGCATGTACAACACGTCCGCTAACACAAGAATCCCAGCCTTTTTACAGTTCATTGTTGTTTTCCTAGCCGAAGCAAAGACAAAGAGTATGTCGCTTAATAATGAATCAATATAAAATATAGCTAGCAGGTAAGCATCGCTTATCGCATGGACCAACTGACTCGTTAAGTGTCTATGTTAGCGCCTAGGCGTTGTACATGGCCTTAGGTACAAAAGTAAGTTCAGGTGTTCATCAATAAAGTTACTTAGCTATAGCTACTATTTGTTCATAAAGCAGCATAGATAACAATAGTTGTACAAAATAGACCACTACATGTTCGTTTATGGCATATTTATTGCTAGCAAATATTTAATACAACAATGGAGTACTCGATGCATAAAATTTTCTACTCCCTGGTCCAATCTTCTTCTAAAATGCCCTCCCCTGAAATCGACAAAGAAATATCATAATGGATTTTAAAACATTCATCATAGAGCAATATGATTAGTGGATGAAATAAAATCATGGTCTATATGCAAACTCAACCCAAGAAAGAGTATTATTATTATGGGTATAATGCTAGTCATGATCAAGTACAGAAAGGCTGGTAGCAAAATGTTTTTTTGCACAGGCAGGTAGCAAAATGTGAAAAGTCATATTTACTGACAGGAGAAGCAATATAACTGCTTTTCCTGAACATATAGAGGGAATTCCATTAAGCAAGAAAAGATGCATAGATCCCAAATTATCCAATGGTGCACTGAGTTTCCTTCTATCTGCTGATAATTTGAAATAGTGAGAGTCATAGGGAATTTGCCCGATGAACAGTGTTAAACAAAATAAGAAAGATACATATCTTTTAGTGGTAGAACAAAGGTAGAATGCCATATAACTTCTTTGTTCAATGATTTATTGGGCATGTAAGGTAACTGAAGGAGAAGTTCCATCTAACACTATAGTAAGCCTACTAAGAGTAATTTAGGTTTAAGGTTTGAAGCTTGGACATAAACTGAACTAAAAACATGTATGCACAAACTGAAGCTAAGTATTTATCCAAGGTACAAAAGTAAAATTAAGGATAAAATCTTCGGCATTAAGTGAACTAAAAAGTAGTAGTGGACGGAAGCCTCTCTTTAGGTCACTATTCTAGTTCTAGTAGAGAAGAACTGGCCGAAAGGACTTGGAGTAGCCGAGTTGATGGTGAATGGTAGGAGAGTTGCAGAGGAGAAAAGAGGATGTAGGGGTTTCTCATAATTCTAAATGGGGGTGGCCACAGGCAAAATAGTGGTGCTAAGAGAGGAAATGCACGGGGGTGAAGATATAACCGGAGTCGAGCAGGGCGCTTGGGAGTGAGAACATGGAGGATAGAGAATGGGGGTGTGGGGCTAGATTTGGTTGGTGACAGTGCTTTGACCTAAATCCTGAAAGAACAACTTTGTGGCTCTTAACCGCTAACTGAGCATGGCATGGGACCCAATATCAGCTATAGAAAGGACTCGGGCTACACTAACCAAATTTCCTAGAATAACCCAAATAGATGGCCAGGATCGCTCCGAAGTAAGATCGTACGGCAAGGAACATGTTGTGTAGGAGATGACTAAGAAGGATCATAGCTATCCCGTTTACAGAATAGAGTGAAGTAATATGGACAGCGGAAGTGCCTAACATACCTGCTGTAGCATTATCCTCCTTTGGATATAAGCTATATGTGTGCTCAAGACAAATGTGTGATGCTTAGAAGAGTTCCCTGATATAAAGTGAGAATAATTAGTTTAGTACACCTGAATATATAGGGAATATGAATAGTAAAATAATGGTATAGATTAATGCAAATACACAACAACCTTCCACCCGTTTCCACACATTCATACTTCACAATATGGCGCAAAATTCCACACTAAATCTGACCACGTTTCTGCCATATTACCTTTAGTTACCACACTAAATCTGACCATGGTTAACAATTTGTAATGGTCCGAGTCTGAGTATTTGGAACTGATCACTCAAAAAGTTCCAAATCTTGGTATCCACGTAAACTATACTTTTGGCAAGATTGCATCTATAGATTCTTTCCACTAATAAGTTCAGGGAGAAATGAGAATAGAGGTTGTCACTGGATAGCTTGATTCCACTCAGCTTGACACCCTGATCGAAGAGGAATCAGACATTACCTCTGCCCTCTTGGCCATCTTTGAGCCAAGGGTGTTGTAACGGTACTTAGCACTTGTCGGACACCATCAAAATGATACAGTGTTAATACAGCTTCTAAAATTGTTTCAGCACATTAAAATATTTTGTATAGTACATTTCTATTGTGTCACAGTCTGTGAAGAATATTTCTTGATACAAAAGTCATGAGCCGATCTGCTTGTTATGAATGTACATGATCTGTCTTGTCAAACTGGCATAGAAAAACCAAAGCATACATGTAAATGTGACATGCTAGGCTTCTCACAGAGAACACGGTCCAGCAATGTAATAAATCTTTGCTTCAAAGGCACTGCAATACTATCCTCAATCTTTAATCTTGACATCACCTCAATTTCATATTTTCCAGTACAAAAGTTTATTAACACGTACTGTGTATTTTAAAACTCCAAGGTCAGTTTGGAAATCATAGTACCCAACTCGGTGAGCATCTTCGGGCCGAAGCTTAAGCAGAAAAGCACCATCGACTCCCATGTAGTCCATGGAAAAAAGTCCACTCTTCTTGCCTGCAATAAGCTCTCTTTTCTGATTATATGGCTAGAGCAGATCAAATCACACCATACACATGAACCTATCTTTTATAGCCTAGCAAAACTGAAAATTGATAATAATTTATTTTATCATATATTGGTAGTGGTGATTGTTGTTAAAAGGGAATTTGTCTAACATGATTTAGAAAGTTTAAAATAAGTTCCTAGGTCAGCGAGTATTGAACATTCAGAATCAAAATTCAGGCTATTGCAACTTTGAGAAACTAAATCAAATCTGAAGAACCAGTCAACAATGTTGCAAATAAAAACCGACGCACTCGGTAGCTCGCCTCCCTGGTGAGCAGGAGCCGGTCCTGCTACGGCCGGATATGAGACTGCAGCAGCACTTCAGAGAGCGCCTAGGGGGCGATGTACACACCGAGGCAGTGCATCACCTCCCAGTGCGGTGCTTCTTCCACCTGATCGATGCGGGATTGCGGGGCTTCATGGTGACACCGTCTGATGCTCGTACGTGCCTCCCAGCCGAATCCTCCTCCGTCATCGATCGCACGTGTGCGAAGTCGTAGATGCAAATAATCAGTAGCAAGTCAGTAGATGAAAATGAGTAGCTGTCTTTCACTCTAGTAGCTTGTCCTGGGAAAATTGCAACATTCCTTTCTTTGTTATTCTCCATCAAAGATGATTAGTGTAACATCCCAGCATTAGGATCCAACGAAGGATAGAAATAGGAATCTAAGTTTATGCATGCATCTCTAAAATCAGGGTAAATTTTTCGCCAAACAAAAACCTAAAGTGATCAGAGTTTTTTCGCTAACTGGAGTAGGAATAGCTCTGGTTAGTGGTTGTTATGAATTCTGACATAATCTTTAGAAATTATTAGGTTTTGGGGAAATTATTATGAATTCAAATTTGAAATTGAAATCAATTTGAAAATATTTAAGATCTAGAAGATGGGAATATTAAATTGTTTTCCAAAATATTAAATTAATAGTATTTGATTACATTATAGATATAGGAAACAAGAATAAAGATCTGAGCAATGAAAATGAGATAAGAAATTAATTCTTATTTCCTGTTTACAAAACAATATTACAAATTGTAATAAATACATCACATGTAAAAGATTACAGAGAGTGGAAATACAACTTTATTCATTTATAATAATCATTACAAGATCCTTTAAAAAGGGAATAAAAAGAAAATTACAGTTGAAACCTATACTACATGTCTACTTCTATACTAGATCTTGTACATCCATATCTTGTTCATGTAGACGGAAAAACAACTAAAAGAAAACAAAGGTTAATTAATTAGTGTTTACTCTCAATAGTGAACAGTGAAGTGCACTGTTCATATTAAATCACTGAGTAAATAATAAAGGGGCAAGTTTCACCATTAGTGCAGTATCTGTTCTTTTAAGTAAACTGCCAGATGCCACATTAGAAGCCAAGTGGAGAGAGGTAAGTTTCACCAGGCCAATAACAAGTAATCAGGTAAACGTAAAAGTCAGATTACTTGAGCCGATCCACATGAATAGCTCACAAAGACACACGGGTGAGTCACCTAAATGCATGTTATGTGGTGTCCAAGCAGCATCAGCAGTACTAGTACTCAGCGACGGCTCATCCACAGCCAGCATCATTCTCCTTCTCTAGCACACGCTCACACTTCATCGAGCTCACCAAAGCATCCACAAAATCACCAGCCACTCTACCAAATTAATCTCTAGTTCACCACAACATGATGACATAAGGAGGGGGTGGTGCAGAAGGATAGCAAGGACAACTTCCAGATCACAGGAGACATGAGGTGTAGGTCAAGATCCAACCAGCAGAGCAAGCCAGCAAGATCAAGCAACCAGATCAACTAGTAACAACATCAACCACTCCAGTATTGTGGTAAGTAAGATAAAACCTTCACATGATCGAATTATCTTATCCAGATAAGAAATCATGTGTTGTTTTATACTAAAAACCCCTCAGAAATCACCCAAGTGGGGTGTATCCATCATAGAGGTATTAGAGCTAAAGCCAAGCAGTATATTTATGCAAATAACACAATGATCTCAGACCAGCATCACTGATCCTGGATATAAACATTATATTTCATCTTCCAATATAAACCCAACCAAGGTATTGAACTCTGAGCACATCTCTTAACAGAGTAGCACCACAGAATCCATAGATCTTATGGATCCATTAATGCACAACCACTGTTTCATTTAAAAGATTCCAGAATTAGTAACTGGTATTAATACCAGAACATAATAAGAGGGACAACCAGGTATGAAACTAATCCCTATGCCTCAGACCAGCATCATAGGCATAAAACAATTTGGGAATATCATCAGCCAACTTATACAGCAAGGGTTTTCAGAGCAATTAAGCATCTGGACAATTCAGGAACATTTCCAGACCAAAGCCAATACTAGAGCAATTCCTGTGTATCATTCCTAGGAAGGTGTCACTAGGATTTGTTCTAACTAAGGCAATCCTACCAAAGATCACATAGTCCAGGGCAATTTCCAGGGAATAGTTAATCATCTTCCCAATATACTAATTAGGAATCATTCTTTGGCATCTAAAACCTATCAACAAAGAGCATCCCAACTCTAGCATAGTAGTGAGTTTCAATCCAATATAATGAACTCATCACAGATACAACAAGGATAATCACCTAAATGTATAGTATACTCTCACCGAAGGTTCTTTGACAGAGAACAAGGTGGTAGCAACATATTCTGCAAAGGTATGAACCCTAGGGTTTAGAGATGAACCCTAGACAGGGGGATTATTCATGATTGTCATGCAAAGGAAGTAGCTAGAGCACAAGAGAGGAGCACCGAGGGGAAGTATTCCAACTTATTCAAGGTCCTCGTGAAAGTAACCGAAGAGGAAGCAGAGGAATGGCCGGCAGCGGAGCGAAGGCAGCGGCACGGGGAGCACCCCGAAGGGGCACTGCAACCCATGCCTGCAGCACATCAGAAACCGCCGGAGAGGAGGGGAGTACACCGTGAGAAACTCCAGGGCGGCCAAACCCTAAACCTAGCCTCGAGCGGGGGTCAGCGTGGCCAAGAGAGGGACCATCAGCGGATCTGCTTGGACAGAATAGAGCGACGTCATCGACTCAGCCATCCTGCATCGTGGCACTGAGTGGAGGAGGCGACCGCATGCGCGAGCGAGAGAGAAAGGGCAGAGGAGAGGGAGTGTGTGGGGGGTACTAGGCCTCTGGGCGGCCTAGTACCACCTGGTGGACTTAACCAGGCCATATGGGCTGGGTTAGGTTGGGCCGCGCCGGCCTAGTGGACCTAGCCCGTGATTAAAAAAAGAGTAGTTTAAAAAGAAATATTTACAAATATGCCCCTGAAAAAAAAACAGCTCTAGAAAAATAAATAAAAATCTTAAAAATATAAACAATATGTTTATGAGCTCACAAAAATATTTTCTATTGAATAAAAATAAGAAATAGAATTTTTGTTAACTAAAATTTTAGGTCCATTATTAATATTGTGCCAATTCCTTTAGAATTTTATAAAAATATATGAAACACTTAAAATTGAATAAAATTCATTCTTAAGATCCTAAATGAATATAATATTATAGAAAAAAATACTAATTTGTATTTTTTTAAAGTAAATTTCGTGTGATAAAAATAAATCTTATTTCCTTAAAGGAATTTTAGAAAATATTTAAAAGAGTAATAAAATAAAATAGATTCATATTTTTTAAATTTTAGATTAATACTTTTCTTTCATTAATTACTAAAAGGGTAAAACATGCAAAGAAGCATTGCATGACATTACTATGCATTGCATATTGCTTCTTTAAATATTGTCCTTACCAGGCAATAATGATTCTTTGTAGAAACCGGAGCTCAAGGTTAGGTGGAAGCATCCGACTTCACTACCTTGAAGTCACAAGGCAAGTTCATAACTAGCTCATGTCCTTTGAAGAGTCTTTATCAAAGATATTGCAAATTGTGTGTTATCACCTATGATTTGGAGGGAAAAAATATTATCTTCTTTAATAAAATAAGATATAGTTGTCATCCTAAGTGATGATAAAGATGAGCAATGGAACTTAGGGTTCCAGGTGCATAAGTCACCATAGGATTAATAACCCATGACATGGGTGATTCTAGCGCCGTATATTACACATTAACCATGAGATTTGGAATGGGACAGAGAAGTCAGATGTATCTTCTTCCTTTCATATGGAGGCAAGATGACCTTATCGTGACGTTGGGATTCCGGATATGGATCCAACATATGGGTGGGCACCCTTAGGCCCCACGATTTTTATCTAGATTATTTATGAGTGGCTGCCGGAGGTATAGTCGGACCTTTTAGGGAGCTTGCCAGGGGCATCACCAACTCATAGAGTTTTCGGGAACTCACCAGGGTTATAGCTTGCCCTAGTTGCAGGCTTAACGGAGGTGTAGTCAGCCCCAGAGGATCGTGCAGACATATGGGGTCGCGGAGAGGGCAGTGATTGTCTTAGATCACCTACTGGGCCCCACATCATGGAATTGTGGACGGGAAAGTACGCCCGGTTATGCAACAAGGAGTTGGTCTCTCATGGGTAAAGCAACGCATCTCTGCAAAGTGTAAGAATTGTGACATGTTACTTCCTGTTCCGGGAAGGAGCTAATAATGCGGCAGGAAAGGAACTCCATGAAGTTCTGGTCAACCTATGAAGGCTGATGGGCATAGTTTTTGAAAATAAAATCAATCTTTGAATAAAGGTTTATGAAAATTGCATAGTACCAAGGACGTATCGTCCGAGGTGGTAGATAGAGCATCAAACTTCCCACCTTGCATATAATGAATTTGCTGGGTAACGTTGTTACTCACTCTTTCCTTTGAACCCTTCTTAGACTCTGAGAATCTATAAGACACTTCGATGTACGTAACTGACGAACAAGAGGATGTTTGCTACGAAGAACCAGACCTGTCTAGAGGAGTTGAAGGGGTGGACTGCGAGATACGCTATGGAGTGGAGGGAAACGAGTCCGAGTAGTTGCCTTAGTTATTAGTAAACCAATTGAGCCGAGCAGCAGGAACTATATAGAATAAGTTGTTGAGCTCAATTCGAAGTATGAGTTTGGATTTTATATCTTCCACTGAAACTACTTAAGTTTGGTTTGTAATTTCGTAATACTTGAAGTTTGGGAACTCTTGGTTTGTAATAATGAAGTGTGTATGTTTGTAATATGGACCCTCAATGTTTCTGCTGTACCACTCTAAGGGATGTGATATTTATGGAATGGTGTTCTGTGAATGTTATGTCAACGACTATAGTGTACTATACATACAGTGGTATGATGGGTCACCATAGCTGGTATCAGTGCAATTTCTTTGACCTTATCTTGGAAACCTAGTAAAGGGAAATAACCGTAGGAGTCTAGGAGCAACGGTAAAGAGTTCTCTAGATTATATGATGAATATTCAATTGAGAATATTTCGTTATATTTTTTAGTGCGATAATTCTTTATTATGATGCATCATTATAACTAATGCATACTAATTATATTCATTTCTATTATTCATATAAAGTGGAATGGCACCAAAGTTTCCAAAACAGACTTTGGCAAGGAAAGAAGAGACTCTCGATGACTATCAGGGGGCTTTAACTGAACAACTTTAAGAACTTCTGAGGGTTTTTGGTTTCTCAACTAATATCCCAGTCAATACCATGACATACCATGATGGGCGAATGTTAGCCAAATATCGTGTTAGCATCCAACTACCAAAGAAACTTGGTTTATATCACAATTTACCTATGGGGGAAGGTAGAAGTCACCTAGCAGCATATCATGTTGCTATTGTGGAGGCGATAGCCAATGTTCGGGAACACAAAGCAGAGGAGTTAGCTGGAAGCACATATTTTGTGATTCCCCATGATTCTATAGACGAGGAACCTGAACCGGATCATCTTACTTTAGTAAAGAAGCATCCAAAACTAGCTTCTAAGTTTATGGATCTGTATCGACTGATGGTTGGGTCTTTGTATACGACACATCAAGTGATCGTAGAAGATCAGGTTGATCTGTTAGAGGATTTAATGAATCCTGAAAGAAGGGAGAAGTTAGCATCTAAACTGGAGAATGAAGCAGTGGATAGGGTTAACCTAGTTTTCAAGGATATACCTGTAGATCCAGCATCTTTTACACCATATCCTTACTCACCTATACCAGAAACCACTAGATATCCAGATGAGGGCACTAGTCATCCAGTACTATAGAGTTCTTGGGGGAACTGAAGAGTCGGAACTACCTATTGGAAATTTCGAAGGATGGAGGTACGGATCGATGGATGGATTTGCTGGGAATCCTATTCCTGTAGAAGATTCAGTTGGAGACATCGGGCAAACTAGTGCATGGGTGTAAGATCTTATTCCGTTGATGGAAGAGATGTCCATGTGGAGGATGTATAGTTCGATGAGGAAGATCCTGAAGAAAAGGTGTTTGAGTCATTAGAAAATTATCCTACCCCAGACAACGTGCATTATCCAATAATAGCTGAGGAATATCGTACCCAGCAGAGTACTTGGGGAGCACCGGAAGAGGAATATTCTGTTGATTCCTCCAAAGTCGGGATGCAGGAGATGGATGAAGAAGATAGTGAAGAGGATGACTCGGTAGATGCTTCAAATAAATTAGAAGGAATGGACGCATTTCAGTTGAATGATGTGTCAAGTCCAGAAACTTCTGATACTGAGTATCGTCCATCGAAGAGGCACGTAGTTCCACAGACGGTGCATCGTACTTCACGTCAGCACGGTTGTACTCCGGGTATGTATGATGAACGACACAAATTCTGGGGAGTGTGATTTTGACTTGTAGTATTTTCGCAGAATGCGGGAGTAAAAGTCTGAGGACTTGATGTAAATAAATAAGTGGGATAGAATCCACATGAGTTTGTAAGGCTTGGTTAGTAAGGGTTTGTAATCATGTTGTAGAAACTATGTGTTTGTAATGTAAGATATGTGTGTAATGCATATTTGGTTCTTATTTGGATCTTTTTTCCATTGGGTGACTAGTTCTATGCATGAAGTTGAGCTCAAAACACATATGCATGATGTAATTATGAGTTTTCGCTTTATGTTACAGGACTAGGGGGTATGGAAATGGGTGTAGAAAACGAGTCTGAGCAGCAGCGCATGGAGCGCGAAGCCAAAGAAAAGGCGGATGGAGAAGCCAGAATGCAAGCGAATTTACCACCACCACCAATGAGGCCATTGATGGAGCAGAACTTTATGCAGTACATGCAAACGATGCAAGAGTCCCAGAACAAATTCATGGAGGGGTTAGTAGACCAAGTGGGACAGCAGAGGGCACCTCAAGGACGTGGTGTTAGTCTTTCGGATTTCCAGGATACCAGGCCTTTACCTTTCGCATCCGCTCCTGAACCAATGGATGCAGAGGACTAGTTAACAGATACCGAAAGAAAGTTGAGAACTGTAGGATGCAATAAGGAAGAAAAGTTGAGGTATGCAACGCATCTATTGACCGAACCTGTAGTGTCATGATGGGAGAGTCAGCTAGCTATGCAACCTCCAGGAAGAGAGTACAATTGGGATGAGTTCAAACAAAGATTCCGTGAATACCATGTTCCGGAGAGTATCATAGAGTTGAAGCGTAGGGAGTTTGAAGAACTACAACAGGGATACTCCAGTGTCATGAAGTATATTTGGGAGTTTAGTGATTTATCTTGTTATGCTACTAAAGAAGTTAGCACGGAGGCGAGAAGGAAGAAGAGGTTCATGCGTGGACTAAATCCATTTGTGAAGATGCAGTTGAGGCTTGCCAACACTCAAACTTTTCAACAGTTGCTTGATGCAGCTATAACCTTTGAAGATGATTACAAAAATGTCCAAGAGGACCGTAGGAAGAGAGCAAAGAAGGAAACGAAGAGGATTTAGGCAAGTAAACCCAAAACTAATCTGGAGTTTCAACCTAGAAATAGACCCTACAACAACAACATGAGTAGCAACAACACTGGAGGGCAATTTAATCCTAGAAGGAATGTCATATGTCATAATTGCAAACTTCTGGGACATATCAGCAAGGATTACCAGAAACCAGTGTTAATATGTTTTGGATGTGGACAAAAGGGTCATATTAAGCCAGAGTGCCCAAAAAAACCACCCGGTGGTTGGCCCACAAAAGGTGGAGGACAAGCAAGTGGAGGAGGAGGTGGATAGCCTAACAGAGGTGGAAGCTATGCCAAAAATAACAATGGCAAGAGAGGTAGACCTAATGGAAAGCTAAATTGCGCAACCTTGGAGGAGGTGGATAACTCAAATCAAGCGGTGATAGGTACACTCAATATTCTCACAAATCCCGGAAAAGTTTTATTTGATGCGGGTGCAACTACTTCTTTCATATCTGAAGAATTTTGTGATAAATTCGGGATTAGAAGGGCACCGTTAGAAAAACCTATGACCATAGTTACCGCTGGAGGGATCGTGGTAGTTAGAAACATTAAGGCAAACCAAGTCATTTCCATCCGTGGTCAAACCTATTATGCGGATCTTTATGTGATCCCATTAAAAGGAATAGCAGTAGTGATGGGAATGGATTGGATGACGGACTATGGAGCTCAGATCAATTGTGAGGATAAAACAGTTTCAATCAGGTCACCAAGTGGAGGAAGTATAGTCTATCAGGCGGATAAACATAGTCACATCATGGTAGATTTGTAGTTGAACTTAATGAAGGAGGTCAAGTTGGGAGATATTCCGGTGGTGAAGGAATTTCAAGATGTTTTTCCAGCAGAGTTACCAGGAATGCCACCTGATCTGGAAATAGAGTTCACTATTGACCTGATACATGGTACATCACCAATATCTCAAGCACCATATAATATGGGGCCAAAAGAATTAAAAGATCTTAAGGAGCAAATTGATGAATTAGCTCGGAAAGGATTCATTCGGGAAAGTGTATCTCCATGGGGAACTCCGGTGATCTTTGTGGATAAACGAGATGGAGGACGAAGAATGTGTGGGGATTACAGAAATCTCAACAATTTCACCATCAAGAACAAGTATACATTACCAAGAATTCAAGATCTATTTGACCAAGTCAAAGGAGCTGGAGTATTCTCCAAGATTGATCTAAGATCAGGATACCATCAGATAAAAATTAAACCTGAAGATGTTCCTAAAACAACATTTTATCAAGGTATGGACATCATGAGTATTTAGTCGTACCTTTTGGTCTGACTAATGCACCAGCAATATTCATGAATTTGATGAACAAAATCTTCATGCCTTACTTGGACAAGTTTGTCATGGTATTCATTGATACTCCAAGGATATAGAAGAGCATGCAGAACATTTGAGAGTAGCATTGCAAATCTTAAGAGAACATAAGCTTTATGCTAAGTTTAGTAAGTGTGAATTGTGGTTGGACGAAGTAGAGTTTCTTGGTCATGTGATCAGTAAGGATGGAATTGCTGTAAATCCGTCCAAAGTTCAATCAGTACTGGATTGGAAGGCACCAACCAATGTTAAGCAAATCCGAGGTTTCCTAGGTATGGCCGGATATTATCGGAGGTTAATTGAAGGTTTTTCCAATATAGCTGGACCAATGACCAAATTATTAAGAATGAATACACCTTTCATATGGGTTGAGAAGTGCGAAGAGAGTTTTCAGGAGTTGAAAATTAGATTAACTGCAACACCAATCCTAGCAATTCCAGAACCAGGAAAAGATTACGCAGTATACTGTGATGCATCCAAGGAAGGATTAGGTTGTGTGCTTATGCAAGATCGTAAGGTAATTGCTTATGGATCTAGTCAGTTGAAACCACAGGAAGTGAACTATCCAATACATGATTTAGAACTAGCAGAAGTAGTCTTTGCTTTAAAAGGATGGAGGCATTTTCTTTATGGGGCAAGGTGTGAGTTATACACTGACCACAAGAGTCTCAAATATTTCTTCACTCAAAAGGAATTGAATATGAGACAGAAGCGGTGGCTGGAGTTGATTAAAGATTATGATCTAGCAATCAATTATACACCGGGAAAAGCAAATGTTGTGGCAGATGCTTTAAGTAGGAAAAGCACATATATACAACCTTTGAATAGAGAATTACCAAAAGAACTACATATGGATTTGGAAAGGATGGAAATACAATTTATAAGTACAACAGTGCTTGGAGGATTAGCTACCACGCGAGTAATTGAAGAACAGAGTAGTGATCTTCATCATGAAATTTATAGACATCACGGTTAATATCCTTTTATTGGTGAAGAAATTCGAAGAATCTCTCAAGGTCAAACATCCGTTTTTCACCTAGGAGATTATGGATCTTTATGGTTTCAAAACCGCCTTTGTGTACCCGATGTGTCAGAGATTCGAGAAGTGATACTTCGAGAAGCCCATGAAACAGCATATTCCATACATCCGGGTAGTACAAATATATACATAGATTTAAAAGAGTTGTTCTGGTGGAATAATATGAAAAGATATATTGCAAAATATGTATCAGAATGCCATACTTGCCAAAGTGTTAAAGCAGAACATCAAAGTCCAGCAGGACCATTACAGCCTTTGGAAATTCCAGAATGGAAGTGGGAGGAAATTGGTATGGATTTTATCACAGGATTACCCATGACACTGATGGCTCAGTGTTGATGTAGAGCTCGTTGGGAACCCCAAGAGGAAGGTATGATGAGCACAGCAGCAAGTTTCCCTCAGTTATGAAACCAAGGTTTAATCGAACCAGTAGGAGCAAGGAAACACCCCAAAGGTGTTGCTAGCTAAGCCTTGGCAGGGCGCACTACCGGTGCTAGCAGCAACGTGGAGACCTGCACAACACAACCACAGAACTTTGTCCCCAACTTGCGATGAGGTTGTCAATCTCACCGTGTTTTGCTGAAAACAAAGGATTAAACGTATCGAATGGAAGGAAGTAATAGTTTGCAGAAAGTAAACACAAAGCAGTAACAGATTGTAGATTGTATGTAAAGAAAAATGACCAGGATCCATAGTTCACTAGAGGTGGCTCTCCTTAAGATAGATAACATGCTGTGTGAACAAATTACAGCAGGGCAATTGACAAACATCGAGAAAGCAATACATGCATATACTAATCATCTGGACTCCTTTGAGACTTGATTGGGCATTACAACATTATACATAGACCGCCATCCAACTACATCTATGACTAATAATCCACCTTCAGGTTATCATCCGAACCCCCTCCAGTATTAAGTTGCAAGCAACAGATTATTGCTTTACGAATTGCTTGTAAAGTAAACAATACGATTGTTCTATGAACAAAGGATTGTTGTTTTCTCCCTAGTAGCAACATCACATCTAGTACCTTAGAGATTTCTGTCACTTCCCCAGATTACCAGAGGCATGAGCCTACTATCGAGCATAAATACTAACTCTTGGAGTTGCTAACATCTACTTGGCCAAGATAGCTACTAACAACGGAAAGCATGCAAGATCACAAATAACAAAGACATGATAGAATCAATAATCAATCTGAAATAGCATCTCAATATCCATCGGATCCCCGCAAACACAACATGAAGAATTACAAATAGATGATCTTGATCATGAACGGAGCTCACAAGATCTAGACATGAAAGCACAAAGGAGGAGAACCAGCCATCTAGCTACTACATGGATCCGTAGTCCAAGGATGAACTACTCACGCATCACACCAGAGGCTTGCATTGTGATGAAGAAGGCCTCCAGGGTGAATTCCCCTCTCCGGCAGGGTGTCGGGAAGAGCTTCAGATCCCTCCCGATCTAGGGATGGAGATGACGGCGGCTACAGACTCTTTCATGGATTTTTGATCGGGTACTTAGGATTTTCGTCCCGAGGGCATCTTATAGGCGGAAGGAGAGGCCGACGGGGTGCCTGGGCTGGCCACACCACCCCTTGGCGCGGCCAGGCCTGACCCACGCGGCCAGGTGGTGTGGTGGCCCCCTGGCTCCTCTTCGTCTCGTATTCTGGCATCTGATGACTTCCGGAAAAATAAACACTT
Organism: Avena eriantha; assembly: GCA_910589775.1. NCBI lineage: Eukaryota > Viridiplantae > Streptophyta > Magnoliopsida > Poales > Poaceae > Avena > Avena eriantha. Next base: position 47,584,090 of record OU342742.1, read on the forward strand.
TGGCTTTTGTCCCGTCCAATTCCAAGAATATTCATTTTCTGACTTTCCTGGAACCAAAAACAGCAGAAAACAGGCAGCTGGCACTGTGGCTCTTGTTAATAGGTTAGTCCAAGAAATCATATGAAAAGTACTCCAAAGTGTGGACAAAACACAAGAAAGTGGATAAAACCAAGCATGGAACATCAAAAATTATAGATACATTTGCAATGTATCAACATCCCCAAGCTTAACTCCTGCTCGTCCTCGAGTAGGTAAGTGATAAAAAGAAAGAATAATTTTTGAGGTGACATGCACCATCATAAACTTGATCAAAGTATTTGTATAACATTCAAAGCTGGGATCATAGTACTTCAATCATAACATGAAAGACAAAGTTCTAGCAATAAGACAAAGAAACTATGATGCAACATGAAAAGGCACAAACAAAAGATTCATGAATAACAATGCTTTGCAAGATGTTTGTTTGTTTGTTTCACATGAAGAAAACATATCATTATAGTATTCAGCTTGTCCCTCATAGAGTAGCAAATATAAATGCATAGGACACCTTCAAAGTTCATAAGAGTGACTAGATACAAATAGTTTAAAACAAGCAATATCAAGTTATGCAACAATCAACTAGTCTTGGGACAATGCACATAAAACTAAGAATGGCCACTATGCTCTCAAAGTAGGTGCATAAAGGTAGAAGGTGGAGACTCAATATAATGGTGGAAGAAAGGCCTTCATATAAGTAAGTAGGGATTCAAGTCTCATAAAGAGCTTCCAAAAATTCTGGTACTTATAGCTTTCAGCTCTCATTGCCCCTATCAGAAGCATCTTGAACATGATTAAGGTTAAAGTGACACAACTAAGAGGATATGCTTGACAAGTTATAAACCGAAATCTCATGCCCCTTACTTACGAAGACCGAATCTCATGCTACTCAACTTTAGTCACGAGTAAGCTCTTGTCATTGTAAGTACATGTGTATCATAAAGAACCGCCAACGGGATACCCCTTGCACATGATATAGGAGCTATCCCATAATCAAAATGACAAGGCAAGCAGACAATGAGCATTTCCGCGATCTTTTTATTTGCTATTTGCATAGGTTTTTATTGAGGATGCTTCATAGAGTGCTCATTATGGTGATGCTTCAAGTTTCCACCATGATTAGGCATGGATTAGGCTAGCGACCCAGGCATTTCTCTAACACACATACAAACTCCATGATCTTACAAGTTCCACTTTTATTTCACACCGCTAGGATCCATAAGAAAAAGAACATGATATCAACGGGGTACAAAGTACAAGTGCAATGTTGAAAAGCGTTCCCAAAGATACATGGTTCTGCTAATTTCAACTTATAAAGCGCAAGCATATACGCAACAAAGAAGGACCCAATGGTTCAAGTTTATTAGATGCAAAAAAGTAAAGTGTGCCATCAAGTTCGTGAGAGCTTCAATCACTAGTTTTCTCATAACAAGTTTAATTTGGAAGGTAAACAAAAGCATGAATATACTTGGAATAGCATAAGATAGTAGGTAGGTATGGTGGACTCTTTGGAATAACTTGGTTTAGGGAGTTGGATGCATGAGTGGAACTCATACTTTGTTGTGGAGGCTAGCAAAAGACTGGGAGTGACAAACTAAGAGAGCAATAATGACCATAATCATGCAGAGTGACAAAACATCATTGATCAAAGCATAAAGTGATACTACAAGTTGAAAACTAAAGGATCATAAAGGCTATGGTGACTAGAGATAGTGATAACATGGTGTGAGTATGCGCCAAGTCAACCCAAATAAAGCATCAAAGGAGAATACCACTATACTATGCTTTAATATGCTAAAACAACGCATGGTTCACCCAATGCACGTTAAGCAATCTCAATTGTTTATAACAAGTCATGCTACAGCAGATAATACTAAGCATAAATCCAAAACAATATCAAGCATGGCATAACAAAGCATAGGCCACAGTCAAAAACGAGCTCTTTTTACCACATAAGTATGAAGTTTCCTACTCTTTTCGAATCCAAACCAAACTATTTGCAAACCAATGTATGAAAGAGGGGGTCCAACAAATTTATTCAGCAAACTAAGCAAACAAAAGCAAACAAAAAACCAAAACGAAAATGAAAAAGAAGACGCTCCAAGAACAACACAACTGTGCATGAAACGATAAAAATGAAGCGTTTGGAAGAAACCTGTGATTTTTATTGATGAAGAAGGGGATGCCTTGGGCATCCCCAAGCTTTGACGCTTGTACTTCTTGGAAATTTCTTGGGGTGACACGCGTGGCATCCCCAAGCTTGAGCTTTAGTCCATCCTTCATCTCATTACTCATTCCTTCCATACACCTGAAATTTTTCCTTCATACAAAACTTCACACAATCTTTTTTAGCAACATTAGTGCACTCAAGATAAAAGGTCTTAAGGTTCAGTTCTAACACTAAATAAACTTCCATTAGAACACTAGCTACAGTAGCACTTCCCTCAAAAAGCTCAATTCCCCAAAAGAACTCAAAAAGGAACCAACAAGAATCAAATGCAGAAAATGGTAGAAATCTGTCAAAATAGACCAGCAGGTAAAGACGAATTTTGTCTAAGACCTTATTTTGCTCAAATCAAAAAGTGTTGAACTGACGAAAGTTAGATAACAACCTGGGGCAGAAGCACAAAAATTGACGCCTCAAAAAGACGTTCAGAGATTTTACACAAATTTTTATGGTGAAGCACAGAAATCTGTTTCGGGACAGCAACTTTCCCAATCATTACTTCTCTCTCATTAGAGGTTACTCTTGGCACAAAAATCAAATAAAAAGGATAAGGAGCGGTTATTACTGAGGTAATAACTTCCAAGACTCATCTAAAACTTTTGGGTTATCTCCTAATAAGTACTTTTCTTTAATGCCTTTAAGTTAGGCATAAGAAGCAAGAAGGAATCAAGTGTTCTCAAATGAAGAAGCATTAAGACCAAATTTTGTTTTCATAGGAGAAGCAAAAGAAATCTTCTCTCTCTTCTTAGGGAAGTGTTCTATACCTTTATTGAGTGGGAGTTGATATTTAATGGTGCCTTCTTTCATATCAATAATGGCACCAATAGTTCTAACAAAAGGTCTTCCCAAAGTAATAGGACAAGAAGCATTGCATTCAACATCCAAAACATAGAAATCAACGCGGACATAGGCATTGTTAACCATAATAAGAACATCATTAAGACTCCCCATGAGTTTCTTTCTAGCATTATCATCAAGTGGGACATTAAAATAACAATCTTCAAGTGGAGGCAAATCAAGCATATCATAAATCCTTCTAGGCATAATAGAAACACTACTATCAAGATCACATAAAGCTTTGAAATCAAAGTCATTTACTTTCATATTAATGATGGGTTCCCAACCATCTTCTTGTTTTATAGGAATAGAAGCTTTATGTTTCATCTTTTCTTCTTTAATCTTTATGAGAGCATCAGTAGTGTGTTTTGTAAATGCCATGTTTATAGCACTACCATTAGAACTTTTAGCAAGCTTTTGTAGGAACTTAATAGCTTCAGAGATATTGCAACCATCAAGATCAAAATCAAAATTATCATCTAAAGTAGTAGAACTATTACTAGCCTCAACACTAGTGGTAGTAATAGTAGAAACACTAATGTTTCTAGCAATTTCATCTTCTCTTTCCCACTTAGCATGTAATTCAGCTAATAGTCTAACATTTTCATCAATTCTTACTTGTATAGCATTAGTAGCTGCAAAGGGATTATCATTAGTTTCAGGTTTAGCAGCCATTTATTAATTAATGAAGATTGAGCTTCAGACAAATATGATATATTCCTTTCAGCATTAGAGAGTTTTTCCTCAATAGTTTTATTGAAAGCAGTTTGCTTACTAATAAAGTCTTTGAGCATAACTTCAAGTTCAGAGGGTGCACTCCTATAATTGTTGTAAGAATTTCCATAAGCATTACCATTGTTGGGAGGATATGGCTTATAATTGTTGTTACCAAAATTACTCCTATAAGCATTATTGCCAAAGTTATTATTTCTTATGAAGTTCACATCAACTTGCTCTTCTTGAGCAACCAAAGAGGCTAAAGGAACATTATTTGGATTAATATGGGCTTTCCCGTTCACAAGCATAGACATAATAATATCAATCTTATCACTCAAAGAGGAGGTTTATCAACAGAATTTACCTTCCTACCTTGTGGAGCTCTCTCAGTATGCCATTCAGAATAATTAACCATCATATTTGCCAGTAGTTTTGTTGCAGCACCCAAAGTGATGGTCATAAAGGTACCTCCTGCAGCAGAATCCAATAGGTTCCTTGAAGAATAGTTCAATCCTGCATGATTTTTTTGGATGATCATCCAAGCAGTCAGTCCATGAGTGGGACAATTCTTTACCAAAGATTTCATTCTTTCCCAAGCTTGAGCAATATGCTCATTATTAGATTGTTTAAACTTCATTATTTCACTTCTCATAGATATAATCTTAGCAGGAGGATAGTATTTTCCAATAAAATCATCTTTGCACTTAGTCCAAGAATCAATACTATTCTTAGTTAAGGAGTTCAACCATTCTTTAGCTTTTCCTCTCAAAGAGAAAGGAAACAATTTCAGCTTAATAATATCACCATCTATATCCCTATGCTTTTGCATCTCACAAAGTTCAACAAAGTTATTTAGATGGGTAGCAGCATCTTCATTACCAATAAGAGAAAATTGTTCTCTCATAACAAGATTGAGCAAACCAGGTTTTATCTCAAAGAAAGTATCTTCAGGCCCAGGTGGAGCAATAGGTGTGCTCATAAAGTCATTGTTGTTGGTGCTAGTGAAGTCACACAACTTAGTGTTTTCAAGAGTAGTCAATTTTTGGGGTTTTCAAATAAGAAAGCAAACTAGTAAAACTAATTTTTTGTGTTTTTGATAACAAAACAAGCAAACAAAACAAAAATAACAAAGTAAAGAGATTGGTTATGAGGGACTCCCCTTGTGAAGATGTCCTTGACTCCCCGCCAATGGCGCCATAAAAATGTTTGCTGGCGCGTGGTTGACGTGGGAGCTTCTTCTTCTTCAGTCCTCGGCAATGGCGCCAGAAAAATGCTTGATGGCTCAGTGTTGATGTAGAGCTCGTTGGGAACCCCAAGAGAAAGGTATGATGAGCACAGCAGCAAGTTTCCCTCAGTTATGAAACCAAGGTTTAATCGAACCAGTAGGAGCAAGGAAACACCCCAAAGGTGTTGCTAGCTAAGCCTTGGCAGGGCGCACTACCGGTGCTAGTAGCAACGTGGAGACCTGCACAACACAACCACATAACTTTGTCCCCAACTTGAGATGAGGTTGTCAATCTCACCGTGTTTTGCTGAAAACAAAGGATTAAACGTAACGAATGGAAGGAAGTAATAGTTTGCAGAAAGTAAACACAAAGCAGTAACAGATTGTAGCTTGTATGTAAAGAAAAAGGACCGGGATCCATAGTTCACTAGAGGTGGCTCTCCTTAAGATAGATAACATGCTGGGTGAACAAATTACAGTGGGGCAATTGACAAACATCGAGAAAGCAATACATGCATATACTAATCATCTTGACTCCTTTGAGACTTGATTGGGCATTACAACATTATACATAGACCGCCATCCAACTACATCTATGACTAATAATCCACCTTCAGGTTATCATCCGAACCCCCTCCAGTATTAAGTTGCAAGCAACAGATTATTGCTTTACGAATTGCGTGTAAAGTAAACAATACGATTGTTCTATGAACAAAGGATTGTTGTTTTCTCCCTAGTAGCAACAGCACATCTAGTACCTTAGAGATTTCTATCACTTCCCCAGATTACCAGAGGCATGAACCTACTATCGAGCATAAATACTAACTCTTGGAGTTGCTAGCATCTACTTGGCCAAGATAGCTACTAACAACAGAAAGCATGCAAGATCACAAATAACAAAGACATGATAGAATCAATAATCAATCTGAAATAGCATCTCAATATCCATCGGATCCCCGCAAACACAACATACAGAATTACAAATAGATGATCTTGATCATGAACGGAGCTCACAAGATCTAGACATGAAAGCACAAAGGAGGAGAACCAGCCATCTAGCTACTACATGGATCCGTAGTCCAAGGATGAACTACTCACGCATCACACCAGAGGATTGCATGGTGATGAAGAAGGCCTCCAGGGTGAATTCCCCTCTCCGGCAGGGTGCCGAGAAGAGCTTCAGATCCCTCGCGATCTAGGGATGGAGATGACGGCGACTACAGACTCTTTCGTGGATTTTTGATCGGGTACTTAGGGTTTTCGTCCCGAGGGCATATTATAGGCGGAAGGAGAGGCCGAGGGGGTGCCTGGGCTGGCCACACCACCCCCTGGCGCGGCCAGGCCTGGCCCACATGACCAGGTGGTGTGGTTGCCCCCTGGCTCCTCTCCATCTCGTATTCTGGCATCTGATGACTTCCGGAAAAATAGGCACTTTGGCTTTTGTCCCGTCCAATTCCGAGAATATTCATTTTCTGACTTTCCTGGAACGAAAAATAGCAGAAAACAGGCAGCTGGCACTGTGGCTCTTGTTAATAGGTTAGTCCAAGAAACCATATGAAAAGTACTCCAAAGTGTGGACAAAACACAAGAAAGTGGATAAAACCAAGCATGGAACATCAAAAATTATAGATACATTTGCAATGTATCACACACCGAAGCGGAAAGATATGATATGGGTGATTATTGATAGACTCACAAAAAGTGCACATTTTGTTCTAGTAAACCAAAAATATAATGCTAGAAAATTAGTGGAAATCTATGTCAAAGAGATTGTAAGTAAGAACGGGGTACCCAAGAAGATTGTATCAGACAAAGGATCTATGTTTACATCAGCATTTTGGAAACAATTACATGCAACACTTGGTTCAAAGTTGGATTTTAGCACAACTTATCATCCAGAAACTGGAGGTCAAACAGAAAGGACCAACCAAATCTTAGAAGACATGCTTAGAGCTTGTGCATCAGATTTTGGAGGTTCGTGGGAAGATCATCTACCATTGGCAGAATTTTCCTACAACAATAGCTATCAGAGTAGTCTTAAGGAAGCACCTTATCAAGTATTATATGGAAGAAGGTGTAGATCACCTATATGCTGGTATGAACCTGATAGTAGCAAGGAATTTCACCAGATTATATCAAGGAAAGGCAATATATCATCGATATCATTAGAGATCGGTTGAAGATAGCTCAAAGTCAACAAAAGAGTTATGCTGATCAAAGTCATAGATCATGGCATCCAGAAGTAGGAGATATGGTATATCTCAAAGTAAGTCCGATGAAGGGAGTGAAGAGATTCGGAGTCAAAGGTAAATTAAGTCCAAGGTACATTGGACCATTCAAGATATTAAGTAAGAACAGAACAATAGCTTATGCTCTAGAGTTACCAAAGAGGTTAGCTCAGGTTCACAATGTGTTCCATGTTTCACAACTCCGGAAATGTCTTAAAATTACCGATGATGCTATCACACATAAAAAGATTGAGTTACAAGTATATTTGACTTATGTCGAGAAACCCTGTAAGATTCTAGAGGAAAACCTGAAAAGGTTGAGAAACAGGGAAATAAAATTCTGCAAAGTACAATGGGAACATCACCCAGAGCGAGAATCCACCTGGAGAAAGAAGATGACTTGAGGAAAGCATATCCAGAACTATTCAGGTACCCATCCACAAACTTCGGGATGAAGTTTAATTTAAGGGGGGAAGTCTGTAACATCCCAGCATTAGGATCCAACAAAGGGTAGAAATAGGAATCTAAGTTTGTGCATGCATGCATCTGTAAAATGAGGGTAATTTTTTCGCCAAACAAAAACCTAAAGTGATCAGAGTTTCTTTCGCTAACTGGAGGTAGGAATAGCTCTGGTTAGTGGTTGTTATGAATTCTGACATAATCTTTAGAAATTATTAGGTTTTGGGGAAATTATTATGAATTCAAATTTGAAATTTAAGATTGGAAGATGGGAATATTAAATTGTTTTCCAAAATATTAAATTAATAGTATTTGATTACATTACAGATATAGGAAACAACAATAAAGATCTGAGGAATGAAAATGAGATAAGAAATTAATTCTTATTTCCTGTTTACAAAACAATATTACAAATTGTAATAAATACATCATAGGTAAAAGATTACAGAGAATGGAAATACAACTTTATTCATTTATAATAATCATTACTAGATCCTTTAAAAAGGGAATAAAAAGAAAATTACAATTGAAACCTATACTACATGTCTACTTCTATACTAGATCTTGTACATCCAGATCTTGTTTCTACAGACAGAAAAACAACTAAAAGAAAACAAAGGTTAATTAATTAGTGTTTACTCTATGTAGTGAACAGTGAAGTGCATTGTTCATATTACATCACTGAGTAAATAATAAAGGGGCAAGTTTCATCAAAAGTGCAGTATCTGTTCTTTTAAGTAAACAGCCAGATGCCACATTAGAAGCCAAGTGGAGAGAGGTAAGTTTCACCAGGCCAATAACAAGTAATCAGGTAAAAGTAAAAGTCAGATTACTTGAGCTGATCCACATGAACAGCTCACACAGACACACATGTGAGTCACCTAAATGCATGCTATGTGTTGTCCAAGCATCAGCAGTAGTACAAGTACTCAGCCATAGCTCATCCATAGCCAGCATCATTCTCCTTCTCTAGCACACGCTCACACTTCATCGATCTCACCAAAGCATCCACAAAATCACCAGCCACTCTACCAAATTAATCTGTAGTTCACCACAACATGATGACATAAAGAGGGGGTGGTGCAGAAGGATAACAAGGAAAACCTCCAGATCACAGGAGACAGGAGGTGCAGGTCAAGATCCAACCAGCAGAGCAAGCCAGTAAGATCAAGCAACCAGATCAACTAGTAACAACATCAACCACTCCAGTATTGTGGTAAGTAATATAAAACCTTCACATGATCCAATTATCTTATCCAGATAAGAAATCATGTGTTGTTTTATACTAAACCCCCCTAAAAAATCACCCAAGTGGGTGTATCCATCATAGAGGTATTAGAGCTAAAGCCAAGCAGTATATTTATGCAAATAACACCAGGATCTCAGACCAGCATCACTGATCCTGGATATAAACATTATATTTCATCTTCCAATATAAACCCAGCCAAGGTATTGAACTCTGAGCACATCTCTTAACAGAGTAGCACCACAGAATCCATAGATCTTATGGATCCATTAAGGCACAACCACTATTTCATTTAAAAGATTCCAAAATCAGTACCTGGTATTAATACTAGAACATAATAAGAGGGAGAGCCAGGTATGGAACTAATCCATATGCCTCAGACCAGCATCATATGCATAAAACAATTACGGAATATCATCAACCAACTTATACAACAAGGGTTTTCAGAGCAATTAAGCATCTAGACAATTTTGGAACATTTCCATACCAAAGCCAGTACTAGAGCAAATCATGTGTACCATTCCTAGGAAGGTGTCACTAGGATTTATTCTAACTAAGGCAATCCTACCAAAGATCACATAGTCTAAGGCAATTTCTAGGGAATAGTTAATCATCTTCCCAATATACTAATTAGGAATCATTCTTTGGCATCTATAAACTATCAATAGAGAGCATCCCAAATCTAGCATAGCAGTGAGTTTCAATCCAATATAATGAACTCATCACAGATACAACAAGGATAATCACCTAAATGTACAGTATACTCTCACAGAAGGTTCCCTGATAGAGAACAAGGTGGTAGCAACATATTCTGCAAGGTATGAACCCTAGGGTTTAGAGATGAACCCTAGACATGGGGATTATTCATGATTGTCATGCCAAGGAAGTAGCTAGAGCACAAGAGAGGAGCACCGAGGGGAAGTATTCCAACTTACTCAAGGTCCTCGCGAAAGTAACCGAAGAGGAAGCAGAGGAATGGCTGGTGGCGGAGCGAAGGCAGCGGCACGGGGAGCACCCCAAAGGGGCGCTGCAACCCACGCCTGCATCACGTTAGAAACCGCCGGAGAGGAGGGGAGTACACCATGAGAAACTCTAGGGCAGCCAAACCCTAACCCTAGCCTCGGGCGGGGGTCAGCGTGGCCAGGAGAGGGCACCATCGGCGGATCTGCTCAGACAGAATGGAGCGGCATCGTCGACTCAGCCATCCTGCATCGTGGCAGCGGCAGCGGCGGCCGGACCAGGCCAGGATTGTGTGCGGTGGCGGCAGTGAGTGGAGGAGGCGACTGCGTGCGCGAGCGAGAGAGAAAGAGTAGAGGAGAGGGAGTGTGGGGGGGTACTAGGCCTGTGGGCGGCCTAGTACCACCTGGTGGACTTAACCAGGCCATATGGGCCAGGTTAGGTTGGGCCGGGCCAGCCCAGTGGATCTGGCTCGTGATTAAAAAAAAGAGTAGTTTAAAAAGAAATATTTACAAATATGCCCCTCAAACAAAAACAACTCTAGAAAAATAAATAAAATTCTTAAAAATATAAACAATATGTCTATGAGCTCACAAAAATATTTCCTATTGAATAAAAATAAGCAATAGAATTTTTGTTAACTAAAATTTTAGGTCCATTATTAATATTGTGCCAATTCCTTTAGAATTTTATAAAAATATATGAAACACTTAAAATTGAATAAAATTCATTCTTAAGATCCTAAATGAATATATTATTATAGAAAACTAGTAATTTGTAATTTTGAAAAGTAAATTTAGTGTGATAAAAATAAATCTTATTTCCTTAAAGGAAGTTCAAAAAATATTTAAAAGAGTAATAAAATTTAATAGATTCATATTTTTTAACTTTTATATTATTACTTTTCTTTCATTAATTAAAGAAAATAGTATTTTTTTACTAAAAGGGTAAAACATGCAAAGAAGCAAATAATAAATCATTGCATGACATTACTATGCATTGCATATTGCTTCTTTAAATATTGTCCTTACCGGGCAATAATGACTCTTTACAGAAACCGGAGCTCAAGGTCAGGTGGAAGCATCCGACTTCACTACCTTGCAGTCACAAGGCAAGTTCATAACTTGCTCATGTCCTTTGAAGAGTCTTTATCAAAGATATATCAAATTGTGTGTTATCACCTATGATTTGGAGGGAAAAAATATTATCTTCTTTAATAAAATAAGATATAGTTATCATCCTAAGTGATGATAAAGATGAGCAATGGAACTTAGGGTTCTAGGTGCATAAGTCACCATAGGATTAATAACCCATGACATGAGTGATTCTAGCGCCGTATATTACTCGTTAACCATGAGATTTGGAATGGGACAGAGAAGTCAGTTGTATCTTCTTCATTTCATATGGAGGCACGATGACCTTATCGAGACGTTGGGATTCTTGGTATGGATCCAACATATGGTTGGACACCCTTAGGCCCCACGATTTTGGTATCTAGATTATTTATGAGTGGCTGCTGGAGGTATAGTCGGACCTTTTAGGGAGCTTGCCAGGGGCATCACCAACTCATAGAGTCTTCGGAAACTCACCAGGGTTATAGCTTGCCCTAGTTGGAGGCTTAACGGAGGTGTAGTCAGCCCCGGAGGATCGTGCAGACATATGGGGTCACAGAGAGGGCAGTGATTGGCTTAGATAACCTACTGGGCCCCACATCATGGAATTGTGGACGGGAAAGTACGCCAAGTTGTGCAACAAGGATTTGGTCTATCATGGGTAAAGCAACGCACCTCTGCAGAGTGTAAGAATTGTGACATGTTACTCCCTGTTTTGGGAAAGAGCTACGAACGCGTCAGGAAAGGAACTCCATGAAGTTCTGGTCAACCTGTGAAGGCTGATGGGCATAGTTTTTGAAAATAAAATCAATCTTTGAAGAGAGGTTTATGAAAACTGCATAGTACCAAGGACGTATCGTCCGAGGTGGTATATAGAGCATCAAACTTCCCACCTTGCATATAATGAACTTGCTGGGTAACGTTGTTACTCACTATTTACTTTGAACCCTGCTTAGACTCTGAGAATCCAGAAGACACTTCGATGTACGTAGCTGACGGACAAGAGGATGTTTGCTACGAAGAACCATACATGTACAGAGGAGTTGAAGGGGTGGACTACGAGATACGCTATGGCGTGGAGGGCAACGAGTCTGAGTAGTTGCCTTAGTTATTAGTAAACCAATTGAGCCGAGCAGAAGGAACTATATAGAATAAGTTGTTGAGCTCACTTCGAAGTATGAGTTTGGATTTTATATCTTCCGCTAAAACTACTTAAGTTTGGTTTGTAATTTTGTAATGCTTGAAGTTTGGGAACTCTTGGTTTGTAATAATGAAGTGTGTATGTTTGTAATATAGACCCGCAATGTTTCTGTTGTACCACTCTGGGGGATGTGATATTTATGGAACGGTGTTCTGTGAATGTCATGTCAACGACTATAGTGTACTACACATGCAGTGGTATGCTAGGTCACCGAAATTAGTAGTCAAGAGATCATTCCCACGGGATTACATGTTAACAACGGGAGATAAAATGCTCATGCACACCACACTACATAGTCTATGGATGAAGTCGTGCTACCATGACAGGAAGATGTTTATCCTAATATATACTACGTTAGTTACAAACACAAGAGACCTCCATCACATGCCGACATGATGTGGCTTGCAGTCTTCTAGTACTAAAACTCACCATGAACATAAATGAATTGCCTCACGTTCAACATTCAGGCCACTTAACATCATGATATTGTATGAATGTATAAACCAAAAGGAATTCAGAGTGAACAGAAGAGACATGTTGATAAAATGCAACAATCCTCACCTTGGTTTACCAGACATGGAGAAGTGCTTAGACATGATGGACGCATGTAAATTCAGTTCCTAAATGTAGGTTAATCAAGAGTTGACATGGACGAAAGATATGTAGATACTACAAAAGGAATCCATGTAATATACTGTTTGTAGTTACCAATATGAGTACCTTGTTTACAGATGTATTTTTTGATTGAATTCTACATATCCATGTCATTCAAAAGTTGTTGAACACCACATACCCACTCTTGAATAATGCTTCTGGCTTCAACTTCGGAGGTCACTTCAGCACCTTTTGAGCATCTTAAAGTCGTATAATTCGTGCCTCTGTGGTAAATTATTTTACCAAGTTAAGGGTCACAGTGAAAGGGAGAAAAGTCAGTGTCTTCTCTATCAAAATACAAACACATATGATTTATAAAGACGATCTAGAAAAACTAAGATAATCAAAGACAATAAATACCAATGTACTCCTTTATTCAGTTGTACCAGCATTAAGAATAAGAACAGTACATCAATGCATCCAGTCAGATTTGGAACTAAACCGAAAGTTATTTGCAATAAATCTACACAACACTTGGTCAACTAAATAGGCTCTCTCTGATCTAACCTCCCTCACGGACCTGTCATCCTCAACCTCAATATCATCCCACATTTCTCTCTATTTCCTCACAAGCCAATCCACCTCTCACATCTGGCGCCATGGAGTTCCACGGAATCCAAAATCGATTCCTGCTAGGAGGAAGTAGTAATCTGAAGATGACACTATGTGCACGAATTTTGAAAGAGGTGGAAGCTAGGAGGGGTGGAGCTGCGGAGGTCTGTGGCATTGTGCTACGCTACTGCCGGCCCCATACACCCAAGGCTCGTCCCGAGCGTGGCGGGGTACGAGGACCTCTCTCCGTTTGCTGGTTTGCTTGGCCGGATGGGGACGGGAGGGTAGAGTTTATGGGAGAGGTGCAGATGGCGGCAGGCCAGAGGCGCTGGATGCCGCGGGAGCGAGGATTACGGTGGCAGCGGCGTGAGCAAAGACTTCCAGATTTCCACAACGGAGGGAGGTTACGGGAGAAGTAAAAATAAGCAGAAGAGAAGAAGCAAACAAACATTGGAGAAAAAGCCCCGCGGCGACATAGAACCGGCCAGGCGACTGAAACACCAGGAACAGAGCACACGACGGCAGACCAAGAACACCACCACCGCCTCCAATCCCACCGTCTCTAATCGCACAGACCAAGAACAACAACGTCTCCAATCCCACAGACCAAAGACACCACCTCCATCTGCAATCCCCCATCCCCAATCCTCCACCGGCAAGAAAACAAAGAAAGGAGCCGGTCAAAGCTCGGAGATAACCAGGTGACACTCCCCCATCCCCATAGTCGAACACACAAACAACCAACCCAAGAGAATGACAGAACGTGCCTGGTAAAAACGGGTCCACATGTTAGGGGGAAGAAGCCACACAGCCGTACACCCTATGGGAGAAAAAAAAAGAAGGCACACGGGACGCGTTGCAAGGCCTAGAACCAGCGAGGAAGCCAAAGAAGGCCCACTTGCAGAGAAAGGGATCGCATGAAGCACCGCTGAGTCGCTAAGAGGGCTCCCTGCCTCTCAGCCTTAAGCTTTTAGATAATTACGCACAAAAGACACGAAAATTGTCTTTGGCTTCACCAGTGCTCCCTTTAAATTTAAATTTTTTTGATTTTTTTTAAATTTCATAATAATCTGATAATAATTCTGGACATAATCAGTGTTGTATCCCAAGCATGCAAAATCGCAACCGAAATTCCATGTGCTATTTTCAGCCCACACCCTACTTGTGGGCACCCTTTGTTTGCTACTTCTATGTACCACTATCAATGTGTAACATTGGTATAATAATGACCTCCAAGTGTCCTCATTCCAGAAAGACTCAAAATTCCTTTTTTTTCAAGGATACACCCTGAGAGGTGTATCGTTTTCATAGAAGAAAGACCAAGATGGCCGAACAACACCACGAAGGCTACACGATACAAACACGATGCCACACGACTCACAACCCACATCAACCAAACAACGAGGACTCTCCTTGTACCGTCTCCCGGTACCAATGGTGGGGAAGGGATACACCGAGCTCCCGGACCGCGTCACAAACGAAGGAAGAAACTCCAGGAGACCAAAACTACCAAGGGTGGCACAACCAACGCACCCCTAAGCGCCTAAGAGTCGGCAAGCGAGCGGCGAGACTAGACCAGCCGGTAGAAGATGATCGAGAAGCACCGCCGACGATGTACATTGCGCCTCGGAAGCCCACGCTCAAAGCAGCCGCCAACCTGGACTTTGTCATGCCTCTCCGAGATTCCACGAGAAGCCTAGACAGCGCCTCCAAGAAGGGGATGACACCATGGTGCTGCCGCTATCCGATCTAGCAAGTCGAATCAAGGGTTTCCCCCGGCGCTCGAGAAGAGGCAACACGTGCAGTGCCATGACGACGCCCCCAAGGAGGAAACGGCGCCCGCAGGCGTCGCCGTCGCCAGCTACAAGCAGGGCTTTCGCCCCGGCACATCCGTCAGCCTAGAACGTCGGAAAAGGAACAGACTTAGCCGCCCTTGGCCGCACCGCATACGAGAGGAGAGCCGAAACCTCGGTGCCATCGATGGGGAGGCGAAGACCACCGTTCCACATCCACCATGGATGGACTGGATAGTGGAGGTCCAGCCCGCCACCGACGCCTGGCTGGTCACCGGCACCACCACGGTGCCAGGAGGCCGGAGCTGCCCAGCACCGCCACGCCCCTTGCGCCCTTGGACCCAACCCCGCAGGCCTGTCCGAGCCCAAGGCCCACGAGCGAGCCCGGAGCTGCCGTCCGTGGGAGCAGAGGCACCGCCACCGAGCGAGGCGAGACCATCGCCTCCGACGCCGTCCGCCGCGATCTTGCTGCTCCGCGCCGCCAGATCGAGATGGGATTGCCAGCCGCCGTCGCCGCCCGGGGGGAGAGGCCCCGCCGCCGCCATCCCCGCCCGGGCTTTGCCCAACGGAGCCTCCTAGCGGCGGCGGGAGAGGGGAAGGTCTGCTGGGGGGGGCTGCCGGCGGCGGGAATTTAGGGTTTCCCCCGTGTCACCCTCTACGAGGGACGCAGGGGCGAGAGTCCTGGCTTTAGACGATCACATACAACACGTATGTTACTACTTATAGCGTTGCCTTGCACCTTATAGCATCCTAACTCAAGCCATGCATTCCTCAGTCACTCTTATCAGTCCCCTGTATGTTTAGTGTGATGTCTGAAGGCTGTATTTAGGCCATCACAATTCAGACACACATATAACCGATCTCTCATCTCTCTCAAGGTTGACCGTTCATTGATTTTGAAGCAGGTATCTTTGTGTTTTGCATGCAAGTTATCAATTATCATCTCTGTGTCCTCCCTTTTCTTTCTTTTTTGTTTACCATGCGTATAAGATATTTCTTTTCTTGGGAATCAATTTTCTGCCTGTGTAGTGTTGATAATTCTTGCACAACGCCCATGTCTTTTAAATGCCTATGTGATTTCATAACAAAAGCAGTTCCTTTTTATTGCGAGAAACCAAAAACAATCCTCTTTGATAATCTTGGCCAGAGACAAATTTAGTGCTATTCACATGCATAGCAAAATAGTTATATAGTAGAATTCAAGGAAAGAAGTGGCGATAGTGATAATGATCCTTCGCCTTGTGGTAAGTCAGCAACGATCCTGCATGTCTGTGCCAAAAACGCTTGTAAGGGCCTCTAGACAAAAATAAAAACTATTCAAAACAAAGAGAGGCAGAGAGCTATTATGTTCCTTCGGATGCTCATGCAAAATTCTCCATTATTGTCCACATTGTGGAAGACAGGTGCAACAATTCTATATATGTCAGGTGCAATCTTTTTTACGAAGAATCATGAACCCCGAAACCAGTCCATCATGCCGCTCAAATCATCCGCTGATTCCTAGTTGTTTGTCTTGCTGATGAATGGTACTATCCCATTTTTTTGCTACACTTGTTCTCACCTTGAATTGAAAAGTAGGCTATGGAGCTGGTTGATTACTGAACTAAGATTTAGGTGCTCCAAGTAGAAAAAAGTACTACTCGCAAAAGATACAACATGATACTAGTACCAAAAGGAATACCATGTGCTCTTTTCAACCCACAGACTGATTGTGACCATCCTGGGTTTGCTGCTCCAGTATACTCCAACTGTCCTGGTTTGCACAAAGAGACAGAAACCCATTTGCCGTTTTAGGTCATCACACCAATGCACAACACATACATTACTCTTATATCGCTGGCCTTGCTACTCATAGTATCACAGCCCAAGTTATTCATTCCTCATTTGCTCTTGTCAGTTGCCTCTTCTGTCGAGTGTGATGTACTGATGTCTCAAGACTGTATTCAGGACATCAAAATTCAGACACACATACATAAGGTCTGTCATATCTGAAGACTGTGCTCCCATCCCAGTGCATTGCTACAGAAGCAGGAGATGATCCGCATATCTTTCTGTTTTACATGTAAGTTAATTATCATCTGTATCTCGTCTCTTTTCTTCTTTTTCCATGTCTATAAGTTTTTTCTCTTCTTGGGAATCAGTTTCTGGCTGTGGAGTAACATTAAATCTTGCGCAAAGCCCTTGTCTTCTGAATGTGCATGTAATTTCACAACAATTCGGAATGCAATCCTCTTTGATAATTTCTGGGCCCGAGATAGAGTTAGAGTTATCAAGTGTATCACATATCTTCTTTCTTATCCCATATGTATTTGTGTTGGAAGTATTTCTATTTTGAGGATGATTATGTGCCTGTCGAGTAAAAAAAAAATTGCACAAAGGCCATGTCTTCTGAATGTGCATTTAATGCCCTAAGAAAATCCACATATCTATTTTACAGACAGAAACTGAAAATAAATCATCATCGATAATCCTTGTCGAGAGACATACTGAGAGCTATTTGCATTGCCAAGTAGTTATAGACTTATAGAGTACTTGAATGAAAACAAGGGGTGATAGTGATACTGATCCTTGGCTTTCTTGTAGTGCTATTCCCGTAATTTCTGTGCCAGAAAAGAAGACCTCTGGACCAAAATGAAAAATAATCAACATCAAGACGGCTGGAGATTCTGCTCTGTTTAGGATGTGCATGGAAAACTCTTCATTGTGCAGATAGTGGAAGACCGGTTCAGGTAACCATCCGTATCTGAAAACTGAAAACCAGACCACTATTTTTATCAAGAAGCCAAGAACTATATACAGCAGATCCAATCTTTTTATGAACAATCAGGAACCCCAAAACCAGTTCTTCACGCCGCATTATTCCTTACCGGAGTCGTAGCAAGCAGTCGTTTTCTAAAAGGAAGGATTTGGTATCATACATTGTTTATGAACTATATTTGATTGGCACTCAACTTGAAGTAAACAATGTGAAGTACGAAAGGCCCTACCAACTTGCATGGTATATTTTTCCTGAAAAGGGACAACTAGCTTGGTATTTAGCTTTGCTTGTGCTACTACCACCTATGGATTTCTCTATCTTTTCTTGAGAATCTTGAAACTCTAATCCCCCAACTTAAATTGTGGCGTGTAGCGAATCGCTGTCATAACCAGATCGATACAAGAACAATAGGAGCAAGTTGTGCAAATGGCCGCCTAAAATACACCATTTCAGCGGCTCATGGAAACCACTGGCAGGCGGTAGCCCACCGGATTTTTTTTCTAGAGCAACCAACGGGAGCACTGTCTTTTCTATTAGAAGAAGAGAATTGGCCGGTTTGGAAGGGAAACCGGCCAAAACCCGATACAGACGTATAAACACACGGGTCCGGTTAAAAGGAGAACCGGACCAAAAACAAACTCCAAACGGCACGGTTTTCAGGAAAACCCGACAAAACCAAGATGAGACCACGCGACCTAGCTCGACTAGGTCTGGAGCACCAACACCAGGACAACAGCAACATCGCCGCCGCGCAGGAAAACCACACCGGTCCCGAGACCGCGCGCACTCCTAGCCGACGATGCAGCAACCAGACGACACAGGCCCAATCGCCTAGCAGAGCACCAAAACCTCCAAAGGCATCGCCCTCAAGAGGGAAAAACGACGGTGGCGCCGCCGATGCCCGCTCCGGCAGAAACCAGAGCTCAGGTTTTCACCTGGAGAGTCTGAGACCCGAAACAACTAGGGAGGTGAAGGAGCTCCTCAACGATGCCTCCAACGAGCGGAAACGACGTCCGCAGACGCCGACATCGCCGGCATCAACCTAGGTCGATGCAGTGCTTTCACGCGGAGAACACCATGCCCGAAGCCGAACAAGCCGATCCACCAGGCGAGGAAGCCACGCCCGCCTTGCAGAGCACGGCCGCCACCACCTCATGCCGCATGGAACCCACCTGGGTACCTCCTCCCGCGGTGACCCCAGCCGTGACCGCCACCCAATGCGACGCCGCCGCGCCGCCGTCCAAGCCCCATGACGCACCTGTGTCATGGGGATGCCAGCGGGGGGCGCCTCACCCTCGCCAGCCACACGCTGCGGCCAACCATAGCCGCCAGGCACCGACGGAAAAGGGGACGACCTCCACGAGACCACCGCGCCGAGGCCCCCAGACCAGCCGTCCTCCACGCAGCCTCTGCGTCGAAGCAAACCTGTCGACCAGCCCACTGCCATTGCGTCCCCGGGGCCGCCACCCCGGCATCCTCAACTCCGGCCACCCATCCCGGCAGTCTGTGGCCGGGGGACACCGCCCCGCCCCGACCCCCACCCGAGCCCGATGGCTCGGCAAGCAGTGCCCTACAGCTCCCCGTCCCCGCCCACAACCGTCGTAGCCACGCCGAGGCAGAGCCCGCCAAGCCCATCTGGGCCCGGGACCGCGCCCTAGGAGCCCATCTGGACTCGTGCGACCACCGCAGAGGCAAGGGCCGCCACAACACGCCCACACCGCCGCCAACCACCACCATCCAGCCTCCAGCAGCAGCTCCAACACACATCACGGCCGCGGGGTGCCACCGGCCTCCGATCCCAGCAGCGAAGGTCTCCCTCTAGACCAAAGCGCCGCGAGCCGAGATGACCAAGTCCCCGCCGCCCCCTTCATCGGCGACGCCCAGCTTCACCCGGCGGCGGCCTCGGGAGGCGACGAGGGGAGGGAACAAGGGGGAGGGGCGGCGGCGGTGGTGGATTTGGGCTATCGCCCTCCCGTCGCCCGGAGGAGGCGACAAGAGGAGCGGGAGATTTGTATATCTTAACACGTGCTTAATCGTGCCCACCGGATTGAGAAGCGGTTTTTTTGCATTCGCTGGAAAACTGCTGCCGCAAAATCCTGGATAAACATGAGAGAATTGTTTGCAAGATACAGCATGTTGTGTGTTCTCTGAACCTCATATGGTATCATCACTGTGTCAACCACTACTGTCTTCAGAATTATTTCTTTTCCAAAATGAATAATTTTATTAATCCTCGGCCTCTGCTGCATCAAGTAATTGCAGAGTCATGTCAAGGTACCGCCTCCCTATAGCTAATCTCTCAGCTATTTGCAACGGCGCCCGCCAGTGTCCTCAGGAATGACCCAAAGCATCTTGTGACCTTGCAAAGCTGGAGATGAGGGTATTTCATTTTTGTTGCATCTTTAGTTATGCTCGTAATAACACTAAACAGTTCGATGGTTGCTCGCATAAGCATCAAACGGATGATTGTTGGTCGTCCTCACACTGTCGTTCGCTTGCGACCTTGCGGTTCACCGCGTTCTTTTCTTTTCCTTTTTCAATCTTTTGTTTTTGATGGTCACTCTGTATGTTAAACCTGTTTCCCTATCAAAATATAGATACATTTGTTCTCCCACTAAAAAACTAATTTACAAAGTGTAGCTCTCAAGTATGGCTCAAAAAAATACATAATTCTTTTCTTTATTCCTTCTAAAAAGAATTGCGTTCCTTTTGGCGATTGTCCAATGAAGCACTTGAAGTTCTGCGTCTAGAATCATACAGCTTAACTGGATTCAGCAAATTACAAACTTACATAATCCAACTCAACCACAAGTAGGTGACACAACATCACAAATTTATTTGGAAGTATTTGTTAGGGTAATAGATCTCTTGTATTACCAGAGAGCCAAAGGCCATAATATATAGTACATGTACAGGTGCAAATATACAGAAAGCCCCTAACATATGGGGATACTACAATATACAAATATACTCTAACACCCCCCCCCCCCCCCCCTCAAACTCATGGTGGATCCACAACACTGAGTTTGGAGAGTAAGAAATTATGCTGAACGCGGGTTTGTGCCTTCGTAAAGAAATCTGCCAACTGCAAGTCTGAAGGCACATAATGGAGCGCAACAACATGATCCTGCACCTGAGCACGTGTATAAAAAGCATCAACACCAATATGCTTGGTCAGCTCATGCTTGACCGGATCACGTGCAATACTGATAGCACCTGTACCGTCAGACAAAAGTGGAGTGGGTGTCGTAACAGAGACCCCAAAATCTGCAAGCAACCACCGTAACCAGGTCACCTCAGCAGTCACCGAAGCCATAGCCCGCAACTCAGCCTCAACACTCGAACGGGAAACCGCTACCTATTTCTTCGTCTTCCAAGCAACAAGCGAACCACCAAGAAACACACAGTAAGCAGAAAGTGAACGACGATCCGTAAGATCATTCGCCCACGTAGCATCCGAGTAGCACTGGAGCTGGAGAGAGCTAGAACGAAGGAAGAAAAGACGACGAGTCATCGTCCCACGAAGATAGCGAAGGACACGGAGGAGATGACCGTAGTGAACAGTGGTAGGAGCTGAGACAAACTGGCTCAGAATATGAACAGGATAAGAGATATCAGGACGGGTGACAGCAAGATAAACAAGACTCCCAACAAGATGGCGATAATGAGTGGGATCGGGAAGAGGATCACCATCCGTAGGACGAAGCTTAACATGAAGCTCCATAGGAGTCTCAACGGTGCGCTCATCCGCAAGAGCAGCCCGAGCAAGAAGATCCTGAATATACTTTTCCTGAGAGATAGAAAACCCATCATAAGTGGAGGAAACCTCAATCCCAAGAAAGTAGCGAAGAGGACCAAGATCAGTCATAAGAAACTGATCACGAAGACGAGCCTTGACAAAGGCAATATACTCAGGATCATCACCAGTAATGATCATATCATCAACATAGAGAAGGAGAAGAGTGCGTCCACGAGGTGAAGTGTGAACGAAAAGCGCTGGATCATGAGAACTAGGAGAGAAACCAGCAGCAGTCACCACAGAGGCAAAGCGCTCAAACCAGGCACGAGGGGTCTGTTTCAGGCCATAAAGGGAACGTCGAAGACGACAAACCATCCCATCGGGAACAACATACCTAGGAGGAGGCTGCATATAAACGTCCTCACTCAACTTGCCATTAAGAAAAGCATTCTGAACATCAAGCTGGGACACAGACCAGCGTCGGACAGAAGCAACAGCAAGAAGAGTACGCACAGTGGTCATATGGGCCACAGGAGCAAAGGTCTCATCATAGTCACGACCATGTTCCTGCTGAAAACCACGAGCCATAAGACGCGCTTTATAGCGCTCAAGAGATCCATCAGAGCGGGTCTTAATTTTATAGACCCACTTACACGTGATAGGACGAACACCAGAAGGGGGAGAGACAAGATCCCAGGTGCCAGTGCGCTCAAGCGCAGCGATCTCCTCAGCCATGGCAAGCTGCCATTCAGGATGACACGCGGCATCCCGATAAGAAGTCGTCTCGGAGACTACAGAGAGACCATACTGACTAGGGGAGTACCGGTCTGGAGCACGACGCTGACGAACAGGTCGTGAGGAAGGAAGCTCATCCGCAGAAGATGACTCATCAGAAGAGGAGGAAGAAGGAGACACGGAGGAAGGATCCGAAGCTGGAGACCGAGGAGAACTAGGTGAACTAGACGGAGGAGAGGATGGCGTCGAAGACAGAGGAGGCGCAGCAGAAGGAGGAGGTGGAGGAGAAGAGACAGCGGAAGGTGTATCCGGAAAAAGAAGAAAAGAGAGATCATCCGTTGGGTAAGTACCAGAGGTGGGGCGAGGATAGAAAGGACACGTCTCATCGAACGTGACATCACGAGAGATGCGCATACGACGACCAACGGGGTCCCAACAGCGATAGCCCTTATGCTCATCACTATAGCCGAGAAAGACACACTCAACAGACTGAGCGGTTAGTTTGGTGCGTTCACGAGGAGGGAGAAGGACATAGCAAGCGCAACCAAATAAACGAAGAGTCGAGTAGTCTGGATAGGAGCCAGAGAGACGCTCGAGAGGAATGCCACCCTGAAGAGCAGCTGAAGGCTGGATATTAATGAGGTAAGTCGACGTAGCGACAGCCTCAGCCCAGAAATGCGGCGGAAGAGAGGAAGCAATCATCATAGCTCGGGTAGTCTCAAGAATATGACGATGCTTACGCTCGGCGACACCATTTTGAGCATGGGCGCCGGGACACGAGAACTGAGCAAGGGTGCCCTGCTCAGCAAGGATGCCACGCACGTGCTGGGAGATATACTCTCCTGCAGAATCAACACGAAAAACACGAATAGGCGTGGAATACTGAGTACGAACCATGGCCACAAAGTGCTGATAAATAGCAAGCACCTCGCTACGAGAGCGCATAAAAAATAACCATGTGTACCGTGAAAAATCATCAATAAACAAAATATAGTATCGGTGGCCCCCTTTTGAAGCAAAGGGAGCTGGATCCCACACATATGAATGAACTAAATCAAAAGGTCGCTGAGATACTGACACACTAGTAGGATAGGGAAGTTGAATCTGTTTACCTAACCTACAACCCTGGCACGAATGTAACGACGACACATCTCCTGAGACAAGCCCCAGAAGATCATGACGAACTAAGGATGATAAACGGGAGCCACAAAGATGACCCAGCCGATGATGCCACTGCTGAAAAGAGCCAGTGACAGAAGCAGCAACCGCAGGAGAAGTGGCAGAAGAAGTGTCGGCGGAAGGAACGCGAAGCCAGTCTAACTCCCAGAGCCCCGGAGACTCAATGCTGCGAGGGCCAGCTCCAACCAGAGCCTATGTACGACGGTCCTGAACAGCACAAGAATCAGCATCAAGAATGACCCTACAACCAGAATCAGTAAGCTGACTAGCAGAGAAAAGGTTCATCTTAAGGCTGGAAACATGAGAAACATCAGGAACAGAGAAGGAGGAAGTAGAGAGGGTGCCTCGACTGGAAACATGAAGAGAGGTACCATCAGCCGTAATAACACGGACATGAGAAATAAGAGAGCAAAGAGCAGAAAGAATAGAAGATGCAGAAGTCATATGAAAAGAAGCTCCAGAATCCAGATACCACGGGGATGACGTACCTGACTGTGTAGAAGATGATGGTCGCGCAGTGCCAGAAGAACTAGTCACACAACCAGCAGTACCCGACGAGGAGGAGCATGTAGCAGCGAGCAGACTCCGAAGACCACGAATAATATCCTGATCAGACAAAGCACCAGTAGGAGGTCCAGAAGCACCAATAGGAGGTCTAGAGGCAGCAGC
This sequence comes from Avena eriantha, assembly GCA_910589775.1. Taxonomy (NCBI): domain Eukaryota; kingdom Viridiplantae; phylum Streptophyta; class Magnoliopsida; order Poales; family Poaceae; genus Avena; species Avena eriantha. Next base: position 47,608,414 of record OU342742.1, read on the forward strand.
AGAAGATCTTGAAGAACCAGACTGGCGACAAGCAAGATACTGCTGACGTAAGCGTGGATCCCTCATCCAGCAACCAGAGATATCGTGGCCAGGCTTGCCACAGTGGGCACAGGGAGGACGAGAACCACGAGGCTGCTGAGACTGACGCTGACCCTGGGCCGGTGGAGCAGAGAGTAGCGGCGGCGCGAGAGACCGCGACGAAGCCGGCGGCACAGGGAGACCATGAGCAGCAAGAACAGAAGGAACCTCAAGAAGACCAGCACCATGAAGATGAGTCTCCTCAGCACGAAGCTCAGCCAGTACCTCAGAGAGCGGAACACGACCACGGGCAAGCAGCTGGGCACGGCGCGGCTCAAACTCCTTGCGGAGCCGCGACAAGAACTCAAAGACGCACTGAAACTCCAAATCTGCGCGCACAATCAGACAGCAGGGACAGGTGTTACACACCGCTGTACGAAGAGAGTCAAGCTGACACCAAATAGCAGCACTCTAAGTATAGAAATCATCAATAGTAGAATCACCCTGCTTAAGATCATGCTCCTGACGAACCACAGACAGATAAAGAGCGTCTCCAGACGGCTGATAGCGCTGACGAAGAAAAGCTCACTGAGCAGCAGCAGTGGGAAGACCCATGAACTCAGCAGCATACTGAGGCAGAACACTGGAAGTGAGAACAGCAGCAGCACGAGCATCCTCATCTATCCACTGAGTGTAGTCAGCCAGATCCAGCCGGTAGGTCGTAGTAGCAGTAGAATGCTCCTGAACCTGGCACTCATAATCAGCCCGAGCAGAAGCATCAGCACTCTAGGCTGCATCCTTGACCGCCTGAGTAACATCGGGGGCAAGGGTAACGGGTGTCGGGGCACGAGGCACTGGAGGCACAACGGGGCGCGGTGGACAGGAGACCTCACCGGAAAGCACACCCCAAAGGCGAAGACCGCGCATATGGACGCGCATGAAGGCAGCGAAATCAGGATAATTCGCGCCATCAAAAATCACCGGGCAGCGAGGAATCGCAACATAGCCCGACGAGGAAGACTTTTTTTTAATCCAAACGAAAACAGACCAGATCGGATCTGGCGGCTGGCGGCTGGAGGACGGCGACCAGGGGGCGGGCTGGGATTGCGGGGCGGGGGCGGCGACCGGCGGCCGGCGGCGAGGACGGGCCGGCGGCGGCGGCGGGGCCGGGCGGCGGCGACGGCGAAGGGGACGGGGGCGGCCGGCGGCGGGAGAGAAGGCGGCGGCCAGGGGTGGTGCGACGACGGTGACGGTGACGGGGCGGCGGCGGCCGGCGGCCGGCGGCGGCGGTGGGGTCAGCGGCGGCGGCCGGGCGCGGCGGCGGGGAGCCGGGGCGGGCGGCGGCGGCGGCGGAAAAAACCTTACGGCTCTGATACCATGTTAGAGTAATAGATCTCTTGTATTACCAGAGGGCCAAAGGCCATAATATATAGTACATGTACAGGTGCAAATATACAGAAAGCCCCCTAACATATGGGGATACTACAATATACAAATATACTCTAACAGTATTAACAATCACAAGCACAATAATAGACGGCATCGCCGGCATGCTCAATTCGTAGACTATTGACCAACAGTACAGTATGAAAGACTAGCACAAATCATGACACAGAGTACAATACGGTTTGATCAGCCGGCTGGCAGTAGAGGAATAATACAGGTACAGAGTCTGGCCAACAAACTCCAACAGTAGAAATGTACGGAGTAGAATATATTTTGATGAGCAAGAAAGCAACCATGATCCTTGGCCCAGGAACATTTTAGCATGGTGCATCAAGTGGTATGGTTGGACGCAAACATCCAACGTTTCCTCGGCTGCATCCGATGTTCCTGGGCCAAGATACAAGATCTGAGCAAGGTTTTGTACACGAACATTACGAGGAATGAGATGCCAGGTGGAGATCCTTACAACCGATCGATCGCATCACACGGAAAACCTCAGAAAATGGCACCGTCCATGGGGAAATCGTCGAAGCTCCAGAGGCTGGCGCCGTTCATGCCGCCGGTGGCATCCTGGATGTTTACGTCGCCGGCGAAGAAGCTCTCGGTTGATTCGTATGTGTCCGAGCAGGGGAGCTGGAACATCATGAACGGATCGAACCCCTGATCGTCGGCGAACCCGAGCGCGGCACCGCCGCCGCTCCCCTCCGACGAGTCTTGGTCGACGCTCGGCTTCTTCGCGGCGCTGCCGGCGAACGAGATCCCCGTGACCGGCGGCAGCGTGGTGACGGCGGCGGTAAGGTCGAACAGGGCGTCCATGTCGAAAGAGTCCATCAGCTCAGGCTTGAAGACCAGCGCTGCCTGCTTCGGCGGTGCGTGTGCTGCTGCAGTAGCAGAGCACGCCGTCGTCTGCGCAGGTAGGGATCGCGGTTTCGGCGCGGTTCTGCGGATTGCGGGGCGCGGGCGCGCCCCGGCCGCGGCGGGGAAGTTGAGATTGGCCTTGCTTCCGCGGAGGCGGCGGGCGGCGACGTCGTAGGCCCGGGCGGCATCATCGGGCGTTTCGAACGTGCCGAGCCAGACGCGGGTGCCCTTGTACGGGTCGCGGATCTCCGCTGCCCACTTGCCCCACGGCCGCTGACGGATGCCATGTAGGCGGCGCACACTCTTCTTCTTGCTTCCCGACCGGGCCGCGCGGCCATCGTCGTCCGCTGTAGAGAAATCAATCGATCATTGAGATTCTCCAAGTAAATACGTAACATCCATGAGATGTACTGTGCATGGTTGCATACTGGAACAAACGACGAGAGTTACCAGGAGAGAATGCAGTCTTGGATGCGAAAACGACATCGCCGTCGTCACCCTCCTCCTCCTCTGCCTGCAGGTCGAAGTCGTCATGGAAGTCCTCGAAGGCGGCCTCGAAGTCGTCGACCTCGGCGACCCTGCCGTAGTGGCCCCTCTTGTTTCTGACGCCTTTCTTGGACTTGGGGCTCGCCGCCGCCAAAACACGGCCGGCGGCCACCTGCTTCGACGCACCGCGCGCCGTCGGCGGGATCAGCTCCGCTAGGATGGCGCCGCCGCACATTATTGTTAGTACTCCGTATCTCTTTTGTCTCGCGCTTTCTTTTTTGGTATTTCTTCAGGCGTGGTAGGTCACTGAGGGAAGAAGATGCGTGCGTATTTATAAGCAAGCTGATGTCGTTTGGTTGGCACGAAACAGGTACGACATTGGACGAGTCGACAACTGACTTGGCATGATGCCAGATGGCAGGAACATACTATGCACTTTTTCTTCTTCCCACCTCCGATACGGGCATGTACAACGTCGTCTAGAGAAGACACTACAGTTGTAGCAATGCACTATTTTTTCCTGTCATTTCTGGCAATTAATGAGAATTAACTATTTTTTAGTAAGAAATTTGTTTTCTAAGAAAAAACATATGGTACAATAAAGAAAATAATTTTCTCTTATTTCTAAGAGATCATCCCTAGTTAAGGGAAGACAATCTTTTCTTTCTTATTTCTCTCCTCCAACTAAGCAAAAATCCAACATGATAACCATCATATGATAACCACAAGAGAAAGCTGATGTCATTGTATTATACATGCCCTACGTGGAACGTTTGTTATTTGTAGTGCAAAGTGTAGTGTACAACTCAAAGGCCAAAAAAAGGGGGGTACTACAACCCCCGGGGATGATTCCCCCAAATCCCTCAGGTCCCGTGCCACCATGCGTCCCTAAAAAGACTTAAATCCAGCTTTACCAGCATTAAGCCCCCTTTTGTTAGAAATTATCTGTTTTTGTTTACATATAGCAAAAAACGGTTCAATCCAGAAAATAGAAAAAAAACTAGACCTCGCCGGAGATCTTACCGGAGACCTCGGCAGGTACTTTGTAGAAAAAAGTCTAATGTAGCAAAACCGACTTCTCCAGAGATATCGCCAGCAGACCTCGCCGGAGACTTTGTAGAAAAACTTTGCGTTGTTGTAGCAAAATCATAAAACGGTTGTAGCAAAAAATTTAGCAAAAAGGCTCTGTCGACGGAGAACAAGATGTCGCCAAAGAAGACGCCATCATGCCTCTGTAGCAAGGCCGGTGTGCCCCTTGTAGCAAAACCCAACGCCCACTTGTAGCACTGTCGTGGACCCTAGTAGCAAAACTCGGCGCCGCTTGTAGCACCGCCGTCGACCATATGTAATAAATCTTGATGCCATACGTAGTAACATTGGTAGCCTTCGATAGCAATGCCGGCGGCCGCATGTAGCAAACCCGTGGGGAGACGGTCGTCATCGTCGACAGCGGCGACCGCATGCCTTGTCGGAGCTCGTATATGGTGGCACAACAGGACCGAGCTTTCTAGAAAGGCGCAACGCGATAGAGGCGCATTAGTGGAGCTCCCTGGGGCAGCGGCCATGGCGGGTGTCCTCCATCTCCGGTGGCAGGCGGGGGCTGGTGCGGGGTGGAGGCGGAGGAGCGGGACGCCCTAGACGGCCACCATGGCGGGGGCAGCCATCTCCGACGAGAGGAGCGCGGTGGCGCGAGCTGCAGGCAGCGCAGTGGCGTTTTCCTCGGCGGAGCGGGTGGGGGAGCATGGCGGCGTGGCTGTCTGGCAGTGCGGCGGCACAAGCTGCAACGGGGGCGGCGCGCGAGAAGAAATCTGTGCGGTAGCATACGAGAGGAGGTAGAAGATAAGGGAATTTGATATCGTTGGGAAGAGAACATGGTGTGGGCCCACACGCGAGGGAGAGCGACCCGGGGATCGTCTCGTTCAATCCCCCGGAGGGTACGGTTCATTTCCCCAAGAAAAAAAGACCTTATTTTGTTTCTAAGAAAAGGGAATTACTATGGCACCTCATAGTACAAGTCCTAGTGATTCGGGGCATATGCTAAAGCTCAACGACCATTAGGAGCATGGATAGCTCAACCTTATCCTAACTCATGAACCTGTGTGTGAGCCACTTGGCTTGGCTACTCTAGTGACATTGAGCTTAGATCAAGAAAAAAAAGGACACGACTTGCATTACAAAGCTACTGAGATCAATTAGTTAGGCACGGGAGCAATGATGACTTGGAACTCTTTTGAAACGAACAATGATCATAAGGTCATAACAACGTGCACTTGGAATTTAATTTTAAGGTTGCAGAGACCGCCGCTGACGCGGATAAAGAATAGCTAGAGTGGCTTAGAAAGAGTTGGCTAGCTTAAAAGGCAAAGTTATCTACCAAATGACTCACTTTTAACTACTTTTACCTGTTATTTTTTATTTATCTATTTGTTATTTGTTTCGTATTGTTGCAATTGTAATTTTGTGCAGATGCACTTCGGTTTTGATGTAATTATTAATTTTTATTTGTAATTTCACTTTAACGGTATTGTTGATAAGGTGACCAAAACTTACGAACTTTTCAGCCAGGTAAGCCCTAGAAAGTGAAAAAAGACAAGGTCAACCAAACAGATTTCCTTTTTTGGAATCATATCGTGGCAGGAAATGAACATCCATTCAGGTCTACCATTTATTAGTACCACCATGATATGATTTGAGATTTATATTCGGCGGAAATTAAGCGCTTGAATAGCTCAACGTTTCCCGATTCATGAACTCATGTGAGCCACTTGGATTTGCTCCCCTGGTGAGTAGTGACCGAGATAAGATCCAAGAAATGATAACCATTTGGATTACAAAAATATTTATCAACAATTAGTTAATCCTAATTGATTACTTGAGTAATGACTACGTCACACTACATGAAACGATAACTGCGAGTTTGCTTTAATTAAGGTAGCCAAGGCCACCGAGGCAGATCAACAAGAGACATCACGAAAGGCTAGTCGGCTAGCTAATAAACGGAACATTATCCACCTAATGACTTCAATTAGCCTAAGCATGCCTCTCCTTCTAGCAAACCATGAAACGCCTTATGTAATTGGATGGGTTCCCAACAAGATATTTTTATCATGTGTTCGTTTTTTTCGATTAGTAAACACTCTCCTAATCCGGTGAAGATCGACCCATGTGTGTGGGGTTTCTTCCCAAAAGAATTCCCCATGGAATAATAGTGTCCAATGCTAATATTTTTTCTTCTGATTCTAAATAGGTAATCCCACTTTCATTTAAAATTCACTCAAAAGTTATGATAGTTTCTGTTATAAACGCGACAAGCAAATAATGAAAAACGAAAATTAAATCACACCAAGGGGACACAAATTTAATGTGGAAAAACCTCTCCAACAAAGAGAGGAAAAAACCACGGCCTTCGGCTAGCGAAACTCCACTATAACACGGAGAGTTTACACAACGCCGGGGATTTTCATAGATGCAACTTATCCTAGCCGGCGGCTTACAAGAGATATATATATAACGGTGAAACCTATGTCTTCAACGATCTGTACCGTGGGAGGGGGGCTTTGCCCATCTCTCCGCACCCCCTAGGTTTTAGCGCAAGCCTACCGGCGACGGGCCTCGCTCCGCTCACCAAAAGTTAGCCTCCTTAACTGAATTTGAATCATACTTGAATAGTTCCTCATGTCAAACTCTGAGAGCTTTCACCAATGAGAGAGAGAGAGAGAGTAATTCTTAACATCGATGGCCCACCATCATCGTTACCACCGATCTAATTAAATAAACCAAACCTTGCTAAAATTGAATATTTTACAACAATTGCAAGTTCATCATCATGCGAATATAGGTGATTTAATGTGTGGAAATTTTAGATACCTGGCAGTAAATAATCACTCCTTCTGTTTTGCTACATCAGTCCTCTGTCCCGAGAAAATCCAACAACTAGTTGAGAAAAATCAGAAGTAAATACATAGTTCCTTATTGTTTCCATTATTTAGTAGCTCCAACTAGCACTTGTTTGCATGATATGAGATTATTTAGGCGATTATGTTTTTTTTGCAAATAATAAAAAAGATCAAATCACAATATTACAGTCGACTGAACAGAGTTCAGGTATATTTGTTGGGCCAGAAGCCGCCACACAGCAGTTCTAGCTTCCCCTCTCCCAATATTGGCTAAAACATGACTAACTGAGTTCTGTTCTCGCCTAATATGCTTAACCTGAGACTCAACTCCTACAAGAAGCCTCTTTATTTCATGTATAAGGAACATGTAAGCAGAACGGGCATCCTCCTCCTTTGTAATAGAGTTTACCGCTTCTAGACAATCCATTTTGATTTCCAAGGATAAGTTAGACCATTGTTGAGCTAAAGAAATCCCTTCCAGGCATGCTGATATTTCAGCCTCAACCAGAGATGAGAAGGATCGCAGAAACCTACAAGAAGAGAAGATGATGTCTCCCTTGTCATCGTGAAGTATCATGCCTGCTCCTCCATGGCCCTTCTTCGAGTCATACGACCCATCCACGTTTAGCTTCGCCCATCCTGTACGCGGTCGAGTCCATCGTGGCGTCTCCTAGGTCGGCCGAAGTGGCCTTCCCGATATCATGTGAGTTGTAAGCATCTGGTCCACTAGCGCCTTCCCCTTTAATCCGTCCATCCGCGGATTATACTTGATCGCCACCAAAGAGTTCAAATAACTGCATAGAAACCGGCAAGATGCCTCCACTGGCGGGGACGGTTTGTGGTGGACGACCTTGTTGCGAACATGCCATATTCTCCACATCACCATGAGGATCATCGCGCACTCCATCTCCGTCTTCTCCGAGAGTAGCTGGAGCAGCCACTCCGTACTGACATGAACAATGCTTGATAGATCTGGAATGCACCACTCCTTCTCCATAGCACGCCAGAGAGTTACCGCCATAGGACACCTGTAGAAAGCGTGGAATGTGTCCTCGCATTCAAGTCCACATAGCACACAAATATTAGAGACCTCTAGTTTCCCTTTATGCTTATTATCCCAAGTAGGAAGTGATGGGGGAATACCAATCGGGGTATACCCATGAAGCGAAGTCGTCAGCTGGATTGAGCCGACTGAAGCCAAGCCTAGAGCGGGTCGACTCGCCGTATACGGCGACTGACACACGCTGGACCCAGACGCCACGCCGACTGAAGGCCCAAGACTGCGACTCCAATAAAAGGCTCATTAGCACTTGTAAACCCTAACTGGCTGCATATATAAAGCCACCAGGGGCACCCCACGGGTTACGTCGTATTAGATCTCTCACATCATATTAGATCTAGTCTCTCCCTCTGCCTCTGGCGACTCCATTGTAAACCAATCTATGATCATATACTGGATTGACAACAGGATGTAGCGATCCTCCACCGAGGAGACGTGAACCTGGGTACATCGTGTGTCAATCTCGCTCCCGGATTCTCCTATGTTGTCTTGCCCTTTCCTCTACGTAAGCTACCCTGTAACATCTGCCGTGGTCAATATCACGACAGTTGGCGTCCACCGTGGGACAAGCGGTGCTTGGAGATGATGAACCGGGCGCGGGATCAATTCACGAGATCGGTGACGGCAAGATCACTTCAGCTTAGACTGTTCGAGCCCATACGTCTGGCTAGTTTTCTATTCGATCTAATCTGTACTCTCTCTGATTATTCTATTTGATCTAATCGTTTGACTGCATGTTCCTGATACGCATTATTGGGAGAATCATCCATGCATGTAAAAAACTGGGTGGCGACGGCAGCAAGCGGAGATCGCACTGAAATTATCGATCTATTGCTGCGGTATCCCTGAGCACCAGGACCTGCGCGAGGCGCTATTGCTTGCACGGGGATTAAAACAGAGGTATTTTCTTACGTCAAGATTACAGGGCAACTCGGCTTCCTGGGAGACACATGCATTCAAGTCCACATAGCACACAAATATTAGAGACCTCTAGTTTCCCTTTATGCTTATTATCCCAAGTAGGAAGTGATGGGGGAATACCAATCGGGGTATACCCATGAAGCGAAGTCGTCAGCTGGATTGAGCCGACTGAAGCCAAGCCTAGAGCGGGTCGACTCGCCGTATACGGCGACTGACACACGCTGGACCCAGACGCCACGCCGACTGAAGGCCCAAGACTGCGACTCCAATAAAAGGCTCATTAGCACTTGTAAACCCTAACTGGCTGCATATATAAAGCCACCAGGGGCACCCCACGGGTTACGTCGTATTAGATCTCTCACATCATATTAGATCTAGTCTCTCCCTCTGCCTCCGGCGACTCCATTGTAAACCAATCTATGATCATATACTGGATTGACAACAGGATGTAGCGATCCTCCACCGAGGAGACGTGAACCTGGGTACATCGTGTGTCAATCTCGCTCCCGGATTCTCCTATGTTGTCTTGCCCTTTCCTCTACGTAAGCTACCCTGTAACATCTGCCGTGGTCAATATCACGACAGTTGGCGTCCACCGTGGGACAAGCGGTGCTTGGAGATGATGAACCGGGCGCGGGATCAATTCACGAGATCGGTGACGGCAAGATCACTTCAGCTTAGACTGTTCGAGCCCATACGTCTGGCTAGTTTTCTATTCGATCTAATCTGTACTCTCTCTGATTATTCTATTTGATCTAATCGTTTGACTGCATGTTCCTGATACGCATTATTGGGAGAATCATCCATGCATGTAAAAAACTGGGTGGCGACGGCAGCAAGCGGAGATCGCACTGAAATTATCGATCTATTGCTGCGGTATCCCTGAGCACCAGGACCTGCGCGAGGCGCTATTGCTTGCACGGGGATTAAAACAGAGGTATTTTCTTACGTCAAGATTACAGGGCAACTCGGCTTCCTGGGAGACACATGCATGCATCTCGGCAGCGCACTTCCTCACGACCCGGGGGCACGGGGTTGAACACTGATCTCCGATTGCTATCCAATACGGCGTAGACACAGCTGCTGCAAATGTCGGCTTGAAAATTCTCGATAAGTTTTCTTTCCGATTCCATCTCTCTCATTAATTATTGCTTGATTATTTAGCCTAGATCTAATCCTTTGCATGTAACTATTGTCTGCATGAGCTACCCCGAGATCGATTCATAGGCTCATTGAGACGAGAGCCATTCTTTGGTCATGGCCACGTGTGTCGACAAGCAGGCCTTTCTATCCGCCTCGACTGCTCACAGCTCCGACCATACGAAGTCTGATCTTCAAAAAGCTTGAACTAAAATCGATCAAGAGGAGATAGCACAACAACAAAATCACCACAACAGCAAAATCATCAGATGATATTATCCCGATTAATTTCTCCATTTAGCAACTCCAATTCCGCAAAAGAAAATTTGGTATGTATTGCTTCATGTGTGCAGATTTATGCATTTCTTCGGTCGACTCCAGACCCAGGATTTGCCACGCCCGGCGACTCGCCCACCGCATAATCGTCATGCTCAGCGACTCACCCGCCGCATATTCGCCGTGCTCGGGGACTCACCCGCCATGAACTCGTCATAAACGGCTCGCCACATCGGCGACTCGCCCGTCTTATTTTCGCCGCGCTCGAGGACTCCCCCGCTGCGTCGACTCTGTCCGCGTTTGACAACTAAGTTTATTTATATTCGTACATGCTATAATATTTTTGTTCAATCTACGAAACAATACATGGGATCGGTTTCAGTTTTGTCTGTTGTTTATTCACGTCCGACGAAGTAGTGAGTCTGGGTACCAAAAGGGCAGGTCGATCGCATATGTCAGGACTGATCTTGATAATCACATACGATTTCTCTCTTATTAATCATTCTCTTAATAAATTATTATTTGACCTAATCATAATCGTGTATGTATTTTTATACGCATGTCATCTCGAATGAAACAATGGGGTCGCACCGCTCGGCCGGAAGCTCCATGTCGCTCGAACGGCTTTACCGCGGACACATGCGGCCGCACGGCGGCTCGTCGACCCGGCTCAACACCGTAATTTACGTCCGCATCGGCGACTCCTTCCGGCTAAACGCCATGCCGGTCTATCACGGGTTTCACCCGTTGCGGGTTCGCCTTTCGTGGACTCGCCCGTCGCTAACTCGCCACCGTCGGCGATTCGTCCGCCGCGAACTCGCTATGCTACCGGCTCAACGCCGTATAGCACGTCCGCCGTGTTGACTCCCTCCAGCTCAACACCATACCGCGTGTCCGCCGCGTCGATTCGGTGTCTGCCGCTTCGACTTAGCCATAGTGCGACCTCCGTCCGCCACGTCAACTTCGCCATAGCGCCACCTCTATCCGCCGCGTCGACCCCGTGTCCGCCGCGTCGACTTTGCCATAGCGTGACCTCCGTCCGCCGCGTCGACCCCGTATCCGCCGCGTCGACTTTGCCAAAGTGCGACCATACCTCCGCTACGTCAACTCTTTCTTGCTACGTCGAATGCGTACGCCGTGCCTACTAAGGGACCTTCATCGTCCGAGTCGCCAGAGAGGATCGCATGCCACGCTGGATGGACTCACCACTGGGCGTCTCTTCCCCCCGGGAAAATTAGTTCTCCTTTGTTAACTTTTGAAAGAGCGACTCGTAATGGCCAAGTAGTCGGACGAGCACTCGCAAACCAAGCCTCGGATCGTCCATGAAAAACACTAACCAAGAGCCATCATTGAAGTCGCCTTGCTTGACTGGCCTTCTGGGCCAAGACAAATGGCAGTGCTATACAAACAACACCATGTCCTCCTCAACCTTAGATAGTGCGACTCGCATGGCCAAGTAATGCGGACGAGGACTCGCAAACTGAGCCTCGGATCGTCCAGGAAGAACGCTAAGCCGAGATCCATCTTTGGAGTCGCCATGCGACTGGCCCCCGGGCCAAGATGAGAGACTCTCTAACAAAAACAGTGCAATCAACGTCATCGCGGACTCGCAATCATCGCGAACTCGCCACACTCAGGGACTCTCCCCTCGCGGACTCGCAATCTCGCGAACTCGCCACACTCGAGGACTCTCCCCTCGCGGATTCGCAATCATCACGAACTCGCCACACTCGGAGACACTCCCCTCGCGGACTCGCAATCATCGCGAACTCGCCACACTCGGGGACTCTCCCCACGCAGACTCGCAATCATCGCGAACTCGCCACGCTCGGGGAATCTCTCCATGCATACTCGCTGTGCTCGCCAACAACCACTACTATTTCTATAGTATGCATCTCTAAAGAGCGTCAAGTCGCCTCTACAAGCCAACTCAAGCCTCGGGGACTACTCCCAGGCATACTACATGTGTGCGTGGTTCCACGACCGCGGCTCGCCACGCTCGGGGACTCGCCACCGCGCACTCGCCCTCGCGTACTCAACACGCTTGGGGACTCGCCCTCTCGTACTCAACACGCTCGGGGACTCGCTACCACGGACTCGCTCTCGCGTACTCAACACGCTCGGGGACTCATCACCGCATACTCGCCCTCGCGTACTCAACACGCTCGGGGACTCGCCGCCCCCACGGAGTCTTCATGCTCGGGGACTCGCCTCGCCCCTCGCGGATTCGACACGCTCAGGGACTCACCATCACGGGATCGCCATCGTGGACTCGCCATCACAGACTCTCCCTCGCAGGCTCGCCCATTGCGGAATCGCCCACACTGACTTGGCGACTTCACCATCAATGATTTGGTGGCCTCCACGTCCTCTTCGATAGCAAGTTGACAAGGCACTGGCTAAACTTCTCCAAGGGGCGACTCCGTCTAATGACGACTCACCTGACGCGTCGACTCGCCTTGGCAATTGGGCTACTTCATGAGCTATTTCTCTGTTTTAGGAGCTTGCCAACGGCTCACCATCAACTCCACCCTGGAATCACCTGCGCTGATTCGCCGGCTTGAAGTCATCGCGGAGTCCCTGACGCGCTTGGGGACTACTGATGGGGAAATACCAATCGGGGTATACCCATGAAGCGGAGTCGCCAGCTGGATTGAGCCAACTGAAGCCAAGCCTAGAGCGGGTCGACTCGCCGTATACGGCGACTGACACATACTGGACCCATACGCCACGCCGACTGAAGGCCCAAGACAGCGACTCCAATAAAAGGCCCATTAGCACTTGTAAACCCTAACTGGCTGCATATATAAAGCTACCAGGGGCACCCCCACGGGGTACGTCGTATTAGATCTCTCACATCATATTATATATAGTCTCTCCCGCCGCCTCCGGCGACTCCATTGTAAACCAATCTATGATCATATACTGGATTGACAGCAGAATATAGCGACCCTCCACCGAGGAGACGTGAACCTGGGTACATCATGTGCCAATCTCGCTCCCAGATTCTCCTACATCGCCTTGCCCTTTCCTCTATGTAAGCTACCTTGTCGCATTTGCTGTGGTCAATACCACGACATGAAGGGTATTAGTAGCAAGCCTCCACGCAAAAGTGCGTACCTTTGGGGGGGGGGGCAGGGCACCCCCATACGGTCTTCCAGATGACCCGATGGCCATCCGGTGCCTTGCTAGTGGCGCCTATAGAAGGCCGTTGGCTCTCCAATGCCAACCAGTACGCGCTTCGGACAGTGAAGATGTCGTTCTTGTTAGGAGCCCACGGTAGAACATCGTCAATAAGACATGGTGATGGCTTAATTTTTAAGATCACCTTGACATCAATTGGCAAGAACCACCTCTTGAGTAAATCCACCTTCCAGCATCCTTGATCATCAAGAAGTTCAGACACCCTTCTAATCCGGCAATCACCTTGCCTAGTTACTGGCTTGAAATCATCAGGTCTAGGGATCCAAGGATCCCTATAGATACGGATGAGCCTGCCGCTTCCAATTCTCCGTATGAGTCCCTTCTTGAGCAATTGTAATCCAAACTGAATCGCTTGCCAAGTTGATGAAGCGTTTCCAGTAAATGCAGTGTCCTGTAGCTGCCCATTTGGATAATACTTGGCCTTCAAAACCGTTGTGCATAAGCTGTCCGGGTTAGTCAATAGCCGCCATGCTTGACGCACAAGTAGTGCTAGGTTGAATATCCGAAAGTCCCTAAACCCCAAGCCACCGCACGACTTGGGTTTAGTAATTTTCTCCCATGACATCCAATGTGTCTTCCTTTTCCCATCAGTTGAGCCCCACCAGTAGTTCCTGACCATCCTCGAGAGGTCATCACATACTGACAAAGTTAGTTGAACACCCTCATAATATAAGCTGGGATTGCTTGAGCAATTGCCTTAATTAACATCTCTTTGCCGGCACTAGATGGATAACCATCTCCCCATAGCATCATTCTCTTCAAAAGTTTCTCCTGCAAATTCTGGAATTTCCCCGTATGCATGCGCCCCTCCAGAGTTGGGAGGCCAAGATATTTCTCTTGTAACCCGTCAGCCTAAACTTGCAGGACGCTCTTTATACGCTCCTGGAAATTGCACGGACAATGATCACCAAAGGATATTGAACACTTGTTTCTATTTATCAGTTGTCCAGTAGCACTCGCATAAGGATCAATAATCTCATTTACTTTGCCCGCTTGCTCCTCTAAGGCCTTGAAAAACATGATAGTATCATCCGCAAAGAGCAGATATGAAACCCCAGGAGCTCTCGGGCAGACTTTGACAGGAACAAACTCATTATTCTGTACCGCATGTCTCAAGCCGAAAGACCGCCCGCCACAAAGAGAAACAAAAAAGGGGACAAATGATCACCTTGCCGAAGCCCACGCGACGGTGCGAATGAATTCAAGAGCTCCATTTAATTTTATAGAGTACCTTACCGTGGTGACACACTAGGAGTGACTAGGAGGAGCGCACACTGGAGGCACGCAGACACGAGGCACAACGCGTGCATGAATGTGAGCAAGCGTCTGGTTAATCTCCACGTGTTCGCGTAGTACCACTCCATTCGCGTTGTTTTCGTTCCCGCGGTACTGTCCCATACCCCTCGTCCAACTACACTACCATCTTGGACTCGGAAACAAATTGCTCAGCACTGCATGGGTAGTCAGTACACCACGTTATGTACTATGACTGCGTAGTGCACTACGATCGAAGGAAGTACAACGCAGTACACTAAGGCAGCACAGCGCACTGCGATCAAAGGCAGTGCAACGCAGTGCACAGGCCGTGGACTGCCAGCACACCGCGTAGTGTACTGCGACCGAAGGCAGTGCAATGCAGTACAACAAGACAGTGCACCGCCGGTGGACTGCCAGGACACCGAGCAGTGCACTGCAACTTAAGGCAGTCCAATGCAGTACAACAATGCAGTTCCCCCGGAGGTGCACTGCCAGGACCCCGCGCAGTGCACTACGACCGAAGGCAGTGCAACGTAGTACAACAGGGCGGTGCAGGAACAGTGCATTGCCAGGACACCGTGCAGTGCACTGCGACCAAGGGCAGTGCAATGCAGTACAATAAGACAGAGCATGGGCGGTGCACTGTCAGGACACCGCGCAGTGCACTGCGACCGAAGGCAGTGCAACGTGGTACAACAAGGCAGTACACGGACGGTGCACTGACAGGACACCATTCCATGCATTGCGATCGAAGACACCGTGCACTGGACAAAAAGGCAGTGCAACCTACGCATCAAAGGCAGTGCGAAAAAACAGTTCGTCAAAACATATCAACAATGGATCTAGTTTTAAAGATCTGGACGTGACTAGCACGTATGTGAAAACGAATATCGATTTCGACGCTCCGTTTGAAAGTTATCGCAATTTTCATGTTCAGATCTAAAAAAAAGGAAAAGGACGCCTTCTCCGCATCCACCACATGTCGTATTAGGGAAGATCGGGACAGTACGTGAGCCACTCTGCACCCACCACGTGGAGGCAGCAGCGCTCTTTTTCTAGTCTTTTCGTGACACACTCCATTATCTAATCCACCCATCGGCAAGCAAAGGCCAGCTTTTGCATCATTCGCTTCAAGAATCCCCAATCCACTCGATCGTATGCCTTTGAAAGGTCAAGCTTGTATGCACAAAAAATATTGTTCACATTCTTCTCCGTCTGAATGTAATGTAAGCATTCCAAAGACAACAAAGCGTTATCCGTAATGAGCCTACCAGGAACAAAAACACTTTGTTAGACAATTCACTAAGCACTTTGACACAACCTTGTAAATACCATTACACAGGCTAATAGGGCGATAGTCAGACATTTTCCTTCAATCATAAATCTTGGGGATGCGGACCAGGGCAATATCATTAACCCCAACCGGCATCACACCTGTATCAAAAAAAGTCTTGACCGCAGCCACAACCTCATCTTGGAGGACACCCCAGTTTCGCTGAAAAAACACGTCGGGAAACCATCTGGCCCCGAGGCCTTCACGGGACCAATTTGAAATAATGCATCGCTGATCTCCCTCTCTGAGAATTCAGCACATAACCTCTCATTCATCTCCATCGTTACCTTCTCATCAAAAAGATCTACAATCTGCACCGTGTTCAAAGAAGGGTCAGTAGTAAAAAGGTTTTGAAAGTATGCATTAGCCACTCCCTTCATAGCCGCAGCATCAGTATGCCATAAACTATCATCATCTTCCAATCCCTTTATTTTATTTTTTCGCGCTCGCCATACCGCTTTTTGATAAAAAAAAACTTTGTGTTACCGTCACCATCTTTTAACCAATTTATCCTAGAGCATTGTAGCCACATTATTTCCTCCCATTATAGTAACTTATTCATGTGATCAGTAACAACTCGTATCTCTTGGCGATCAACATTCATGGCCATTAGCTCTTCCAAGCGAGTTCTAGAATTCTCAATTTCTTTAACAATGGATCCAAAGCTCTTTTTACTCAGGCCAGGAGCCGGCCCATCACCATGCGCAGACCGTCTCCGATATCACCCAAGTTTTGCTTGGTGCCCGCCTCGGTCCATGCCATAGAAATTCTCTCAGGTAAGCTAGGGTCACGCTCCCACATAATCTCGCAATGGCATCTAGTGGGCTTCAGCCACACTGGCTCTTCCTTTATGCATTGTAACATAAGCGGTGAATGTTCCGAGCATGGTGACACGAGGTGTACCACCTTAGCATGGTGACACGAGGTGTACCACCTTAGCCTCAGCAAATATATTACGCCATCCATTCGTTGCCACAACTCTGTCCAAACGTACTCTGACATTGCCTCTACCTTCCCTCTTGTTATCGTATGTGAACGGCAGGCCAGAGAGCCCCAAGTCCACCAGTTCGCAGACCTCCAATGTATCCCTAAAAGCGATCATCTATTTCTCTGATCTTGGGGACACCAAGAAATGCTCAAAGGACCACACAGCTTCATTAAAATCACCCAAAACACACCATGGCATATCTGATTTTACTTTCAGATCTTGCATGAGGCTCCACATGCGATGACGGTTCTCAGACCGAGGTTCACCATAAACACACGTGAGACGTCACAAAGGTTCATCTTGTCCAAGACTGACATGGACATTTATATACCTCTCATGCACCTCATGTACATCCACATTGAGTTTTTCGCTCCAAAAGAGAGCAAGGCCACCACTTAAGCCATCGCTGTCATGACCAGAAAAGCCTCTCAAGCCCAGCATGCTTCTTAACCTTCTAACCTTGTCACTTTTTTTGTCTAGTCTCACACAGTAACACAAAACTCGCATGGTTAGTTCTCACTAAACCAACAAGCTCACGAACTGTTGGTTTGTTCCCTGCGCCCCGACAGTTCCATCCTAAGCAATTCATTGTTCCCGACGGTCATCCTCAAGGGATGCCGTCGATCCAGAGTCTATATTAGAACCACTAAGCCCATCACCCTTCTTTGGCTTCTTGCGGAGTTTTCCAAGACCCTCTGCCACATTATTTACCACCACTGTGTCCCTGTCAATATTCATATCATGCACATTCACATATCCATAGTTTCCTTCGACAGTCCGTATTCACCGCGTCCACTGTTTAAGAAGTCAATCCTTCTTTTTGGAGAAACCTCCGATTCTGACATTACTGCATCATCTTTTTTAACTGGGCTAGACACCGTATCTTCTAACTCCTTTTCAAGGTCTCGCTCCCACTCCTGATGGGGCCTCCCTCCTGCATTGCCTCTGCCACCAAGATTGTCAGGGGTATTATCATGTCCCCGACCATACCCATGCATTGGTTCAGGAGCTACACCCCTACCACGACCAGTGCCATCCATACGTCCACCTCCTCTACCACCACGGAAACCCGCAAAACTTCCACGGCCGCGACCAGAGCCAGGAGGGTTTACATAGATCCAGTCTACGAATTTCAGATCCTTCTCCTCATGAATCCCCAGGCCACACTCCTTGGAACCATGGCCTATAATCCCACATGCATAACACACTTTCCCAAGTTTTTCATACTTAACAGCATAGAGATATCTTTTGCCAGCTCGCGAAATTGACACAAAACGTGTCAATGTCTTACACACATCATGCACTACATGAACTCGAACAAAATTTCCCCTGAAGCTTCCCGCCGGATTCATCTCCACGACATCCACCTTACCCGCAACACGGCCTACCATCTGTTTCATCACCGGTTCCTGCCGATAACCTTCTGGCAGCTTATGAACCTGAATCCAAATTGTAGAAAATTCAGCTCTACCTCATCTGCATCTGAGAATCCGTCGTATGGGGCAATGGCTGCTGCCCAATCACGAAACCATCAAGGACCATCCTCAGTTACCCGCTCCCAATCCCCCAGGCACTGGCACTGAATAATGAAGCGATTCTCACCAATCGGCCTGATCTTGATCTCCTGAGCCCTGTTCCATGCGTATTGCATCTGCCGGAAGAACACCTCATGGCTGAACCTCTTTGCACAGACTACTCTTGCCACTGCAAGCCATCACGTATTTTCCACCATTGTCTCATCCTCCTCAGGGCGAACGAAATCATCAAAGTCTTCATCGCCCAGATCTAGCTCTTCCAAGAGCGATCCAATATCTCCGGCCCTAGATGGGCCATCTTCCGCCGCCTGGCTGCCACTGCTTGCCCCCTCCAGCGGCGATTATGTTATTTAGTATGAGTAAAAAAAATCCTTTATCGAAAATGTGAAACATGCCGAATTATTTTCTCTCTCTCCGTTCCATAAGGGCATGTACAATTGTTGATAAGACAGTTTTATCTTATACATGTCACATCATTTGATATGACAATAAAATACGACATACAGTGGGTTCTTTTTTAAATCTTATCTCTAGCACTAGATGTTCCTAAATATATGGTGACATATTGCTGCTAAGAGATGATCTCTTAGCCAAAAGAAGGCAAACGTCGTCTTTTTTTGTTTCTCTTTCCTCCAACTCAGCAATCACCTAGGCATTGCTACATTGTACGTGCCCTAAGATGGTTTTGTTCTTTCATGAAACGCATGTATCGGAAGGAGTATATCTTATATTACCTAACTATAACGTCTTATCACCACCAAAGAAAAAAAGAAACCTACTACTTACTGATTCCATCCTATCCTAGTCCAGCTACAACGTCACTGGAGCGGTAGCACTCCAGCATTCACCCTCGAAACAGTTGAGAGCAGAAGGTACATGTAGTTTTGCACCGTAAGCAGAGGCCTCGGAGATAAGAATCCCGTGAAACTGCGGCGGGAAACCGGTGTCATGCATGATTCCCACAAAGATGACCACATCGCAACACCATCGTCCATACAATTGAAAACGAAAATCATCCCAAGTTCGCAACCGGACCAAGTTGGCAGGAGTACTTAACACGGCCAACTTGCCAAGTGTGCATGCGATGCCCGGGTCAGCCGTCGCGATCGATCTTCACACGGCAAGATAGAGCTTGCTGCGTCCCGTGACTGGATCCCTGCAGCTGTTGGCCGGGAAAATGACCGGCACGGGGCATACACACGTGTCTTCAGAGTTAGGAATCGGCAGCACAACGGCATGTGGCCGACACGCTCTGCCCTATCCATCGGGCCAGCATGGATAGAGTCGAGCATGTGTATCGATCTCGCCGGCAAACACCGGCCGGCATCGTGTAGAAACTGTTTTGACTGTAAGTAATGCTGGTTTCTACGAGAGCAGCGAGGTTTGGATGATGTATTCTTGATCGACTTAATTAAGAGTACTCCGTATGAACAATATATCATCATACCACTCTCTGTCACGTTACTATCTATGTCCCACAAGCTTGCACAAAATCTCACTATGGAATTCTGTATATTCCAGGGTATAAAAAAATGAAAGATCTGACAAATTTTATAGCTTTGAAATATGCACTATTCAATGTACTCAGATTCACACTCTTGTCATTTTCGGTATAGCCTAAAATAAAAGGTATTTTCACATTAAGATTTTGCATGCTTATAGCATGCATCATTGACTACGTCCAGGATTATTCCTTTTCCTTGAAACATCAAATTAAGTCGGCTGAGATTTTCAAATGCCCGTTAATTTCTACAAAGAGTATCTCCAGTTTAGTAAAATAATGCGGCTTGCTGTTTTCTAGGACGATTGGGGTGAAAAGGTGCAAGTTGTATTTTTGCTAAAACACTAGACTCAAGTTCAATAGATCCACAAATTATACTGTCTAGGGCCGGTCCTAGAATTCCGAGGGCCGAGGGCAAAACAAACATTTAAAGCCCCCAAAATTTATGTTAACACTACTTTACTTCAAAATTGGTATACATTCATAAATGCTATCTCTGTTTCCATTTGTAAGATGCACAAGTTTCCAAAGGTTTTCGTTTGCCCAAGAATTTTTATAGGTCGATGAGAATTATTTAACAAATAATCTATATCATTAGAAAGTAGTTTTCAGTATAAATCTAACAATATCAATTTTGTACAAAATATATATTATTGCTCAAAATTTGTGGTGAAACATCATTCTCTAAAACGAGTGAGCGCCTTATAAATAGGAACTGAAAAGGTATAAAAGAGTGGCAATGCTATTCATATCAATTCCATCACTAGAGGAAAAGCCCGCTACGCTGAGGACCGGGCACCTACGCCAACGGCCAAATGTCGGTGCCCTTGGAGTAGGATCCTCCCCAGCTCGGCCCAGCAGGCCGGCCCTCAACACAGGAATGTCGTCGGCGTAGTCTAGCTGAGCCGAGAGCGGCCCTCGGCGTAGCTACGGCGCGCTGGATGGTGTTAAGGCTACGCCGACGGCATTACCCTCGGCATAGGTTTCACAGCTATGCCGACGGCAATGCCCTCGGCATATCTATTTTTCATTTTTACCACATTAATCTTAGAAAAATATAACTAAATCATTCTAATTCACAAAAATACAAATAATGTATAGAAATTTGCAGAAAAAAAAGATCTATCTATCTACACTCAAATATTACACGTTTATGAATAAAAATTAAGTGAAACATAAAAACATTACATATAGTTTAAAACAGGCATAAGAACTACAAAAATGATCCAAACAATATAAAACCTTCACGTGATGTCATGTTATGTGATATAGTTGCCAGGAAAAATATAAAACTTAGAATATTGTAAATATAAAAAAACCTTCTCAAAATGAGATATCATGTTTCGTGGCTTTCAGGCCAAACGACCAATATTATGGCTAGAATCGTGACATAGTTTATGATAATTTTCCATATTGTGTATACATGTGCATCTTGGGATGGCTTACAATATTACATCACCAAAATGCCATTTTCCATTTTCTGAGTGCAAAAAGCGGGGTTTTCTGAAGTAACCATCAAATGAAAGTTTCACATTATTACTACTCCATTTTTCAAAAATACTATACCACCTTAGATGAGCAATTTCCTAACCGGAGTATCTTAAATCTTTTTGCCCACTCTTCATAAAAAGACAAATTCATGCCGAATCGGTAGGAATTCGGCCATATTTGAAATATAGGTACATGATCTAATACTCATGATTTTTTAGAAAAATTATTTTAAGTTCACAATATTCTGTTTCATCAGAGATCCACTTCATGTTTAGCAAGGCTCAGCCCCGAGCTAAGAATTTTTACACATGTCGTTTTGACCATAGTTTGAAACGGACATAAAAAATTAAAAAATAATCCAAACAATATAAAACCTTCGCGTGGTGTCATATTTTGTGACATAGTTGTAAGAAAAAAATACCAAACTTGGATTACTGGAAATATTAAAAACTTTCTCAAAATGAGCTATCATGTTCGAGGTTTCGTGGCTTTCAGGCCAAACGACTAATGTTATGGCTAGAATAGTGGCATAGTTTGTGATAATATGCTCATATTATGCACGCATGTACATCTTGAGATGGCTTAAAATGGTGCAGGTGGTAGTTTTCGTTTTCATCACACCAAAAAGTCATTTTCTATTTTCTAAGAGCTAGAAATCACGACTTTTATGAAGAATATACCATAAATATATTGCCAAATGGTACCACCCTATTTTTGTAAAATATTATACCACATTTAAAGTATAGATAACCAATTGGTTGCACCATAAAATCTTACCATCCACCTCTCATAAAAAAGACAAATATATGTCGATTCAACTAGAATTGAAAACTTTGAACTAAAGGTGTTTCGTAGTTTACTCATGATTTTTTAAAGACATGTGTATCTTGATATGGCAAACATATGATATGGATGTCATATTTGGATTTCTCTCATTTTTCTAATTAATTTGGATTATTTTAGATTTTTTCAAAATTCGAGAAGGAAAGATGTTATTTTAAAAATTCATTTTTATTAAAAACATTAGTTATTTCATATTTGGATTCCTCACATTTTTCTAATAATAATGGATATATTATTCGAATTTCGATATACAGATTTAAAGATATTAATTATGCCATATTATATGATAATAATGGCAAAAAATGAATAGAATATTATTTTTATTACTTATTTTATTTTCATTGGAATTCAACATTATTATTATGTATTATTTTTTGTTTACTTAAATAATTGTTTGGAATTTCAAAAAATAAAGAAGTGTGACATAGTGGTATAAGAGTTAATAGGATTCATACCGTAGCATTTATAACAAGGTATAATTTATTTCGTGAGAGCTCATCTGAAGGGAACCAAGAGTTAAGCGTGCTGGGAGTGAAGTAGTGTGAGGATGTGTGACCGACTGAAAAGTTTGACCAAAACTACGATTTAATCTAAGATTAAGTGTACTTAGTGTTAAAAATATCCCAAGTGAGAGAGATTCAAACAATACAAAAGTGAGAGAGATTTGAACAACTCAAAAAATAAAAAATAAAAAAAATATTTTTTTGTAAAATACAAACGGACATCAGTCTATGCCGAGAGGGCTGTGCCGAGGACAAAGTCGTCGGCACAGGCTGTGTCGAGGGTGGCCGTCGGCATAGCCCCTGTACCGACAGGCTGCTACGCCGAGGGGGCTATGCCGACAACTGCCCTCGGCATAGCCTGTGCCGACGGCATTTCGGGGCTGTGCCGAGGGCAGCCGGTGATATGGGGTGGCCCGATCTTCTCAGCAAGCACTTGTCTATGATGATAATGGTGGATAGATAAATATCCTATGGCTATGAATTCTCCCGCTCGAACCCTGATGCCAATGCAACAGCTCTCGAATCTTGTGAGATATTCACAACACCACGCTCTTGCGCATGCAGCCGTCAACCACGAATGGTAGTTTGCAATCTACTAATTCCAAGTGAAACAACAGATCACACTCAATTGCAGTAGTATAATTCGATCACAGGGTAATTTCAGAGGTTCTTTGAAAGAAATAACTCTAAAATGGTTTAAACGTGGTCTAAACCCTAAGTAGGGGTCATCCCAGGGCTTATAAGGGCGGTTGGGGCGGCCAGAAACCGAAACTAAACGCGTACGACTCAAACTGATATAAACCGACTCGGACCAGATTCGGTCGTCGGGTGGACACTCCGGTCGATATCGGTTGGACAGTTCGGTCAGGCCTGACACTCCGGGTGGAGTGTGTCGGACAGTCCGGTCTGGCCGGAAACTTCAGAGTTTCCGGGTGGTGTTCGGGTAGTGTCCGAACTGACACACAGAATGTCTGTGCCAGTTCGGCTCTCGGCCAGGCCGGACAGTCCGGGTGGATCCGGTCGGACACTCCGGTCGTGGCAGATCATTTTGCCTCCGTCTTGATGATCTTCTCTTGCGCCTTCCTCCCGCTCTTCCCTCGCGCATCATTGGGCGATCATCGTAGCCCTTCTCCTTCTCACGCCATTCTTATTTCTCCAACGAACCTGATCATACATAAATGCATAGACTTAGGCAGTATAAAGTTCTCATCAATTAAAGTATCAAATTCGTTTAGGAGTAAATTCATCTATTGTTCAAATAGCGTAGCACGAGCTCTTGTAATGAATCTAATTCTAATTTTATTGGACTGATCCTTCCTTGCAACAGCTGGAGCATCTTCAGTAGGTGTAATTGTAGGGATGTCTTCATCAGCCGGCCTTCGACGTAGCGCAGTTTTCCTATAGTGCATCCACCACATGAAATGTGTTAACTTGTAAACCTTAAAAACTACATTCCTTTTTACGTTTTGGTCTCTTTAGTTGTAGTTCTAAGCATAATTTGGTATTGTCAGTTTTTGAGTGATAGAATGAGCTTAGTTTAGATAAAAACTGTGATTTTTTTGTCTATTCATAATTAAATTGTGGTTGTACCTGCAGAGACTATCCTAGTTCCCAACTACTTACTTTGTCTGTGAGCACCTAAAGCCAACTATTTAAGTAGATAATGTTATCTTTGTTTCTCGTTTCGGACAATTGATTTCCCAAAGCAAGTTTGCTATCTTCATAATAAATGTTCTTTCATTTTGCTAGTACTACCGCAGCTAATCAAGATTTCTGAGATTGTCTCTAGCCTGCTTCTCTTATCGACCAGGTTAGAATCCTTGTACTTTTGTTTCTCATACTGAACCAGATTTTTTGGGTGCTACGAATGACCTTCATTTGTTGTTGTGTATATGTTGTAGGTTGTAGAATGGTTAGAATCCTTGTACTTTTGTTTCTCATACTGAACCAGATTTTTTGGGTGCTATGAATGACCTTCATTTGTTGTTGTGTATATGTTGTAGGTTGTAGAATACCTCTCAATGATTATATTTTGTACACTAGCATGCTCGAGTGGACGCACGACCCCATCTGCGCTCTTTGCCTTAGCGCGCCTGAGACGGTCGATCACTTCACTACTATTGTCGGGAACCTCACCCAGCCACGACTTCCATTCCCTCACAGAATGGTGGGACACTCTGATTGACGGAAGACCATCGAGCGAAAAAAGAACTTTAAGTAGTTGACTGTTATATGTCCTTTGAAACGCATGGAAAGAGAGAAACAGACAAATCTTCACCGGCCAGCAGCTGACTTATGTTGAGGTGGCTGAGATCGCGAGGGAGAACATCAGGCAACGCGACCGGGCTTTTGCGGCCTTTGGGCCTGCCATTCCTGCGGAGCCTGACTAGGTTTTTTTCTGTTTTGGTTATTTTCGGTGTTTTCACCTTAACCAAAACATAGCCCTGTACTGTGTGGATCGCTTTCCCTCTATCTATTTGAAAAGGCAGAGCTACTGTCGGTTGCTCAAAAAAAAGCATGCTCGAGTGTTTATGTTTCTTTTCTAGTTCACATATGATAAGTCTATGTAGTTACCTAACGAATATCATACCGCTCTTCCATTTTGAAGCGTTTCCCTTGTTTGGTGACGGTGTTGACAACAAACTGTAGAAGTAAAATGTCTGCATTTATTTGTTGGAACAATTGAAATAATGTCACCGTTGTTGTTGCAGCATCTTTTGTTCTTTCTTATCATCTTTAGTGACGATTATCTCTATCCTGATCATCGCTTTGCTTGGAACAGAAATGCCAAGTGAAGAATTATATCACGAAGTTTCTTGGATGGCATAAGGAAGTAGCATCATCTATCATCACAACCCCTTTGTATCTGGCCGAGGGAGAACCGCAATCAAAGCCCAAGGCCGTCGCCCTGCCGTCCAGACCCCGCCGCCATCAGATCGCCGTCGAGGTGACAACCATCGAGCGCCCAAGGGGCTCCCTACGGGGGAGAGGCCACCACGCGAGGAAGCAGCCCCGCCGCCACCGTCGGCCGGTCGGGCTTTGCCCGGCGGTGTCCTCCGGTGGCAACGGGCGTGGAGCGGGAGGCGAAGTCGAGGGCGGTGGCGGCTTAGGGTTCCGCCCGTGGCACTCCCCCGAGAGCGGCGCGTGCGGCAATCCTTTTCTAGTAAAATACTAGTTCATATATTGAATGCCATAGTTACATGAAAGACATACAAGCTCAGCAGAATTCAAACCCTCGGAAATTAGAAGACATGTTCTGCCATCTTTGGTTACATCCCCATTACAGACGGGGACTAGAAGGGTAGCTATAGGTATGAGTTGGCCGGTCATTTTGAACGTGTCTTTCCCTGTACTGGAATTACACGGTATCTCTGCCTACGGAGTGGGAAATTCTCCGTGGCTCCTGGGTCATCCCACTGCGGGTGACTCAGGGGAAAACCCTAACTACCTCTCATCCCGAGCTCCTTCCCTCCTTTCCCCTGTCATCGCCGGTGGCAAGAGCCGTGGCAAACCCGAGCGGTGCTGGCGGCGGCGACCTTCCCTCTACCCGGTGCAGACCTCTCCCAGGCGGGCTTGGTGGTAGACAGTGGTGCACCACGGAGTCTAGGTTCGCGGGATGCTGGGGCGGCGGCCCCAGAGGCAGGAACGACGTCGGCTCTACGGTGAGCGGTGGTTGTGAGTGCTAGTCTACGCCTTGGCCGTGCGGGCGGTGGGGCATCAGTGAGCGTGTGGTGTGGCGTGCAGGGCTCCCGTCGGCCCTTGGCATCAGATCTAGGGAGATCTCGCCTCCAACTGGCGTGGCTTGCTCCCCTCGACCAGATCTGCTGGTCTGGTGGGTGGTGGGGTGGTGCTCGGGACCAGGGGAAACCCCTGGCCCGCGGTGGTCACGACGTGGTCCACGCCCCGCGCGCTGTTCACTCCTTGGAGCCTCGCTGAGGTCCCTACTCCACCACCCAATCACGCAACCCAGGGTGAAAACCCTAACCCCTACTAGGGGTTTGGTGGCGTTCTGTCGTCGTTCCCCTTCTTGAAGGCTCCGCCTAGGGTTGTTGGGGTGGTTGGCATTCTTCTGTGGTTGGTATCGTTCTTTAGCGGTGCATTCAGCGATGACAACGGCCCGTGCTAGTGCTGGATGTGCTGCGGCGTGCTCCGGTCTGCCGTGGTGTTGTTGTGGATCTCGTGTGCTGGTCTCCCTCTGGTGCGCCTATGCTCAACCATTTGCATCTTGCCCAGCGGTGGAGCCTTGAGTTGCGGTGCCTGGAGCTCTTTGGTGCGGCAGCTATGCTCGCCCTCTCTTGCTTAGACTTCTGGGTGACTCTGCTCCGGTGAGTTCTCGGGTGAACCTTTCTGATTTCCGACGGTGTGGCGCTCTTCAAACCAGAGTGAGAGGGAAGGGTTCCCCCTTCGGAGTCGGAGACGGTGAGCTGGGTCATTGATGGGTCCTGTTGGAAGTGTTGTGCAACACGGTCTTCCGGTGATGGTGCCTCTGATTACCCCTCTTCTGGTGTCATTTGCTTGGGAAGTTGAAGGCCTCAGCTTTCCAAGTGGAGCTCCCTATTTTATCTTTCTTCTTGTTTGCCTCAAGCGTAATCTGCGTTTCTGCGCTCTGTAATTGCCGTTCTCGGCGTTATTAATTTTATGCAGGGCCAAGGCCTTTAATTTAAACCTCAGCCAAGTTATGATACCGTATAAAGCGTCTTGCCGGTTTCACCGTAAGACTACTGCCAAGTGGACAATTACTTAGTCCATGCTGTTTAAAAGTCTAGCTATACGTACTAATAATGGTTTTTTTTCCTGGGGACCTACTAATAATGGTTAATGCAACTTGATAGTCTACTATACAACTCAGACATATACTGGTTCTAGTCACGACACGGACGCACGAGAATTCAAACCCCCGAATGTCAAACTGACATTCTTTAGTTACTCGTTCGAGACCTTCGCGCATCTTAGTTCAAAAACGGCGAATAAACTCTAGCTTGACAGGCTGAAAGCTTACAGAGCGCAATGCCAGGTTCGCCGTAAGACTGTATTGCCAAGTGGAGGATTTACTTAATCCACCCTGCTTAAAGCTGGCTTCCTACCAACAATTGTTAATGGCAACTGGCTATTCTGTATGTTCCGTAAAATTACTACTCATACTTGATGATTGATCCAGGCGTGGTACAATGGTTCTAGTCTGATCCTTATCGCACTATATTTTGCAAAGCGTCATGCGTCCCAGGTCATCAAGCTACCTAATGCAGCTCCTACGACTCTAGTGCATGGCGCGTAGTAAGTACTATAATTGGTCATAATCGGCCAGCTAACCATCTAGTATACTATAGCATTTTCACTTTTTCAGTCGACGTACTCGATTGTTAAGCACAAAGGAGATACCCTCTTCACAGTATTGGGATCAGATCCTCCTAATATGTCTTTCGGACGAAGTCCCTTAGGGCCTAGAGTTATATCGTGGAAGTACGATTATCCACGATATAGCTGTCTGAGGGGTGGATGAGTTCAAATGCAAACTACTGGAGAGTTGTGAATTTACTGTTGACTCATTATATAGAGCTCTAATCCAACCTGATATTCCAGTGGTCAATAATTCTAAAATTTGGAACATGAAAATACCCCTTAAAATAATCTTCGTAAAGTGGTCATTCTTACAAAAGATAATCTTGTTAAGAGGAATTGACATGGAAGTACACAATGTGTTTTTTGTCATCATAATGAGGCAATTCGGCATTTATTCTTACAATATAAATTTACTCGTACTATATGGTCAATCATCCATGTTGCCTCTGGTTTCTCTCCTCCACGCTCGGTTACCAATGTATTTAGTAATTGATTGCACGGGATACACGATAAATATGAGACTTTTAGGGTGGGAGCGCTTGCCATTATTTGGTCGTTTTGGCTATGTAGAAATGACAGGATTTTTAATAACATTGTGTCTTCTTCTTTTCAGGTGATCTATCGAGCCACGGCTATCCTCTGATCATGGACTACTCTCCAACATATGGAGTTTCACGACTTGTTTGTGGAGAGGTGTACGCGATTGGAGGCCACGGCGAGGGATATTTTCTTCCGACATGGATAACAGCCTGACCTCCGGATAGATCTGTCATAGCTCGACGCGTGTCTTCATTTTTTATCATTCTTGTAATGTTGATACCTTTGTTCTGGTTACTGTGTCTGTGGTTGATCGGCTATGTGCATCCTAACTATGTAGGCCGGGTGTAACCATTTTGATTAATAATAAAGCGCCAGTGCTAACCACCTTCTTTCTCTTCTGTCGATCGTATAATAGGATAAGCCAGTCGACGGTGCCTATCCAGCAATACAAAACCATGTTTGACGGCAGCGGCAGAGTATGCAGAGAGCGGTATTGGTATTGCACACGCACGGCTAAGAGGAGACGTGGCACCCTCAGCCAGATCTTTTAACAAAGGGATAATGACAAACACGAGGAGCACCTTTTGACTCGCAGCACTGCGATGTACGGGCATTTGGGGGATCAGAGCGTGATTCTGAAGTTAATGGAGGGCAGGGATAAACCTGCAACTTTTGGCTCTTCCATCGGCTTTTCTTTTGGAACCCAGCATGATGCGAGCAACTTGCTCAAGGTGAACTGACGGCTGAGATGCAGCTCCACAGTCCGCAACAGAGCCCGGTGGACATGTCAGTTGTGGTTCACAATACATTCGCATGGCTGCACTTAGCCAAATAGGAGCTGTCAGCTGTGCATCCCTGACTGAACATTCAGCCCCCCCAAAAAAAAAACTGTGCTTCCAGCATTTCAGAGACGCAGAAACTGAAGTCGAGCTTTTGCATCGATGGCGTAAGCAAAATCTTTCACAACGATGTCAACTCTTAATTACACATCTAATCATCGCTTCCTGATCCAAGAAGCGACGACAGACGAAGGGAAATCACGCGGATTTCGCAAGACTGCTACTGCTCAATTTACAGCATCGCACAACATGAACGGATGCGACTGAACAAGATCTAGAAGGACAAGCTGCACTCGTCGACGACGCAGTCGTCGTCGAAGCTCCAGAGGCTCAAGGCTGCCTCGTCATCGGCGGCGGAATTGTTCTGCACGGCGTCCGCGCTGAACAGGCTGTCGAGGGACTCGTAAGCGCAGCCGTCGAAGAAGGCAAGCTGGTCAGCGAAGAGGAGAGCGTCCAACAGCGCGTCAGAGTCGCAGTCTGGGCCCGGGCAGACATGCCCTCGTCGGTGCCCTCCGCCTCCGTCCTTTGCCGTTTCGTGAGCTGCTCGATCTCAAACTCCGGGTCGGGGCGGGCACGGTGGGGTGCGCGGCGGCTTCGTCGAACGCGGACATGCCCTGCCACGAGAAGTCCCGCGGGGACTGGGAGCTCCCGCTCGCCTCGGCTTCGTGCTTGACGAAGGGAGACGACTGCACGGCGGCATCCTCTTCCTCCTCCTCGTCGACGACGATGACGACCGGTGCTGCCTTGGGAGCAGGAGCCGCGTCGGCGTCGGTGCCGGCACGGCCACGCTTGCGGTTGCTAGGAGCGGCGGTCGCGGATGGGAAGTTGAGCTTGGTCACGGAGCTTTTGGAGTTCCTAGCATCTACTTGGCCAAGATAGCTACTAACAACGGAAAGCATGCAAGATCACAAATAACAAAGACATGATAAAATGAATAATCAATCTGAAATAGCATCTCAATATCCATCGGATTCCCGCAAACACAACATGCAGAATTACAATAGATGATCTTGATCATGAACGGAGCTCACAAGATCTAAACATGAAAGCACAAAGGAGGAGAACCAGCCATCTAGCTACTGCATGGATCTGTAGTCTAAGGATGGACTACTCACGCATCACACCGGAGGCTTGCATGGTGATGAAGAATGCCTCCAGGGTGAATTCCCCTCTCCTGCAGGGTGCCGGGAAGAGCGTCAGATCCCTCCTGATCTAGGGATAGAGATGGCGGCGGCTACAGACTCTTTCGTGGATTTTTGATCGAGCCCTTAGGGTTTTCGTCCTGAGAGCATCTTATAGGCGGGGAGGCCGAGGGGGTGCATGGACTGGCCACACCACCCCCTGGCGCGGGCCAAGCCTGGCTGCACGGCCAGGTGGTGTGGACGCCCTCTGGCCCCTCTCCATCTCGTATTCTGGCATGTGATGACTTCCGGAAAAATAGGCACTTTGGATTTTGTCCCGTCCAATTTCGAGAATATTCATTTTCTGACTTTCCTAGAACCAAAAACAGGCGGCTGGCACTATGGCTCTTGTTAATAGGGTAGTCCAAGAAATCATATGAAAAATACTCCAAAGTGTGGACAAAACACAAGAAAGTGGATAAAACCAAGCATGGAACATCAAAAATTATAGATACATTTGCAATGTATCACGCATGCGCATGGTCGTCCCGGCGCCGCCAGGGACCTCCAGCGCCGACGCGCCGGCCGCGCACGTCGTCAGGTTCCGCACGCAGCCGATGACCTCGATAGGGTGCTCCGTGGTGGCGCCATGGTGGTTGTTGTTGCGCGGCGTGGCAGACGGGAAGTGGAGGCGGTGCTTGGAGGTGGGCGTCCGAAACGGGGTCGCCATCCCCGCCTGCGGCGTCATCGGTGGAGCCCCCAGACGCGGAGAGGGCGTGGGCAGCGGTGGCGCCATCGGTCGGTGGCCGGGATCGGGCTGATTTAGGGTTTCGGGAGGCTGAGGGGTCGGGCTGAATCGCCAGATCTGGAGAAGGGACGGGGGCTTGTGGAAATCCGCGTAATTGGTGGATGTCGTGCGGGAGATTGGTGAGAATGGGAAAGGTAGGGGATTGGGTGAGGAGGGGTGGTAGTCTACCGGGGTGGTAGGTGGTCTGGCCTACGGGCGGGACTACCTCCCCCGGTAAAACTTTTATAAAGTAGGTTTTTAATATTTATTCATTTTATTTTGTTTAAAACAAAACATTTATAAATATGTTTTGAGTCATATTTGAGCTCACCACAAATTATCAGTGGCGCATTTTCTGCAATATGCGCCATTGGCAAAAAATATTAGTAGCGCATCTCCAATATGCGCCATTGATATTCCCGCCACCTTTCTAAGTGGTGGGGTCTAGGTGGGGCCCACATAGTTATCAATGGCGCATGTAGGAAAATATGTGCCACTGGTGAGGAGAATATCAGTGGCACATATTGCATATGCGCCATTGATAAACATATATCAGTGGCGCATATGGACATATGCGCCATTGATATTTGGTCTAGCCCTCTAGGGTGTCGGGCACACATTATAAGTGGCGCATTATTTGCGATGCTGGTTAGACAAAATATCAGTGGAGCATATTTTTAAATGCGCCACTGATAATTATCAGTGGAGCATATTCAAAAAATGCTCTACTGATAATAAATCTATCCATAAGCCTTTCTCTAGTAGTGTTTAAAGTTGTGGTTAGGTTTCTACCTTATTTACCTTCTTGTACTTACGGATGTTTGCAAGGGGTATAATCATAAGTATGTATTAGTCCTTGGAAGGTCGGTACATTAGCACAGGTTCACCCACACAACACTTAGCAAGTTAAAGAAGATTAATCAACTATATGAAGCAAAAGCACTTGACAGTCTTCCCGTGTGTCCTCGGGAACATTTGGTCATCTTAAGTAATACAACCGACTTGTCCTTTGCTGCATAAAGGTTTGGGCCACTTGCTGCATCTATTCCTATTGTCTTTTATTTACTCGTACTTTATTTACTTGCTTTATCAAAAAACCCTAAAAATCCGTTTGCTAAATATTTGCAGAGAATTCCTGATCCATACCCCTAGCAAGCACATTTTGCTCCTTGTTGGGTTCGACACTCTTACTTATCAAAAATACTGCGATACACCCCTTATACTTGTGGGTCATCAGTGCCACACTGCAGGCCCCAGAGATCACGTCTCCATTCCCTCCTCAGAATTCTTTCGCCCGCATTATAAATAAAGCACAACCAATCAAAATTGATACAATATCCAAGCCAAAGAAAGAAAAAGATCCCGTAAGGACAACATCAGAAGTATGCCCGAAAAAGATAAAAACTCGGCAAGATGCACGCTTCCTACAGTGGTCGGTGGAGAGGTAAACTAGCGTGCCGCCACCAACAAGTCTTGGAGAGTGGTGTCCACCTGGTCCCTATCCCGCTTCCTAGAAAGAGGGCACCACCGCTGCAGAAAAGGAAGACATTTGAAGATTGAGTCAGAAGCATGCATCGGGAGGACTTTCTCGATAACCATCTTATTACGAATGTTTCACAAGGTCTAGGTCATTGTCATAGTATTGCCGATAAGCACGCCATGAAGGGATCCTCACAGAGCATGCAGGGAGAGGTTGGATAAAGCGACGAGTTGGCAGGTATGAGGTAACACAGTTTACCAATGTTCAGATCCCACAATAGTGGCGAAATCCTACTCCTGCTTCCGATCACTATAAAAACAATACACCGGGTTACAGAGATTGTAGGGTTCACTATGGGAAGTTGTCTATTACCCTAAAGGATCCTGCTGGTCCGGCTTATAAAGCCACCAAAACCTAGGGTTACAGGGTAAAGTCCATAGCGGTCAGGTTATAGATCCTATACTAACACTAACTAGTTTTCTGTTTTGTACTCCAAGGCTCCGGCTTCATCTATGTCGGTACCATAGCCTTCCTGTTATTCTAGCATGAGCCTCCCTTTTGGATTCCTCTAACCGGGTTTCCCAGCAAGCCATAGGCCATGCTACCACTGTGGGCCACCCGGGTTATCTGGAATAAGGCTATGTTATGGTGACACCCATTATGCATATCCCCAATAGTCATCACGACAAACACTTGCCAGAAGAGGTGACGCCTCCTACCAGCATGGTTTGCCTTAGTCTCCAAGAACCACTAAGGTCTCGGGCCTGCCAGGTAGACCCAAGTGCATATCGGACAAAACTCCATAGAAACTGGCAGCATGACATATGAACATAATGTGGGTCCCCATTTTAGGGGTCCCACATAGCGAACATAGGCCATTGCCAGCCATGTCGCTTGGAAAGCTCCACGCCCGTAGGAAGACGACCCCTCAAAAATTGCCACATGAAGATCTTGATATTTAGCGGTAGTGGTTGATACGTCCATTTTGCATCACTATTCTATATCATAATTTGTTGTTATTCATTGATATATTTCATATTAAGAGATGATACTTATGTTATTTCATCTGTTTTTGCATGGTTGATGACTTTTGGAGCATGGACCGCTGCAGTCAGGATTCTGATGGAAAATGTGCTGTTTGGAGGCAAAATTCGCGAAGATCAGAAAATCCGGGAAAATACATGGAAAATCCTATTTTTCCAGAAGACGAAGAAAGCCAGAAGGGGAAGTGGAGATGGGCCACAGGGGGCCCACACCACCCCCTGGTGCGGGCCACCCTAGGTCGCGCCACCAGGTGGTGTGGTCGCCCTAGTCCATCCCTGGCTCTCCCCTCTGGCGTATATTATCCTCCCGAAACCCTAAGACTCGGGGAGCGACCATGGAAAGATTCTACCGCCTCTACTGGGTGGAAGACACCGAGAGAGAAAGATCTCTCCGGCAGACAAAATTATGTCGGGGGAATTCCTTCCTAGAGAGGGGAGATCGTCGCCATCAACACCACCATCAAGATGGACTTCATCGGGATCATCATCATCTCCACCAGCACCATCATCACCACCTCATACCGTTGTAACAATTGGGTTGAATCTTGCATAGTTCTTAGGGGAAACTTTCCCGGTGTTGATTACTCCTTGTAGTTGATGCTATTGAGTGAACCATTGAATTATCGTTTATGTTCAGATTGTTACACATCATTATTTCATCTCTGATCATGATCCATATGATGTCTTGTGAGTAGTTCGTTTTGTTCTTGGGGACATGGGAGAAGTCATATTGTTAGTAGTGGAATTGTGTTGAGAAAGATTCAATAGTTTGATATTTAAGTTGTGGTGTACTTCTTCTAGTGGTGTCATGTGACCGTCGAGTACATGACACTTCACCTTTATGGGCCTAGGGGAATGCATTGTGTATTTGGCTACTAATCGTTGGGGTTGCCAGAGTAATAGAAACTTGAACCCCCGTTAGGAAACCATTGCACAAGGGACGTTAGGGTCTTAGAGTTTAAAGTTGTGGTTAGGTTTCTACCTTAATTACTGTCTTGTACTTGCGGATGCTTGCAAGGGGTATGATCACAAGTATGTATTAGTCCTAGGAAGATCGGTACATTAGCACAGGTTCACCCACACAACACTTAGCAAACTAAAGAAGATTAATCAACTATATGAAGCGAAAGCACTTGACGGAATTCCCATGTGTCCTCAAGAACGTTTGGTCATCTTAAGTAATACAATTGGCTTGTCCTTTGCTGAATAAAGGATTGAGCCACTTGCTCCATTTATTCTTATTGTCTTTTATTTACTCGCACTTTATTTACTTGCATTATAAAAAACCCCTAAAAATCCGTTTGCTAAGTATTTACAGAGAATTCCCGCTCCAAGCCACTAGCCAGCACCTTCTGCTCCTCGTTGGGTTCGACACTCTTACTTATTGAAAATACTGCGATACACCCCCTATAATTGTGGGTCATCAGTGGTGTTTTCAAAAGAGGCGTCATCC